>OX328103.1:29754265-32154265 GCA_946811185.2 Hippopus hippopus
CCTTTTCCCACAAAGATTTCAGTAGCCTTCTTCTTCAGGGCCGTTAAAACTCGGGACTGTTTGGTAAAGGACTGAAGCTGAATTTTAATCATATTTGAGAAGAACCCAGATGTACGAGGATAGTTGCACTGACCGACGTTACATAATTAGAATACCACTGAATATGCGAAAAACGGCAGTAACAAACGGTAAAGAAATCTATCTATATGTCTTTCTTGGAGATTACAAAGATAGATCATTTCGCCAAGGAAACCTAAAGTTATCAGTTCAAGTCCTAGTCCGGTCTTATCCGTTCCCCTTGTAAAGGGCCTGCGTGGCTCAGTGGTAAAGTGTGGAGCTCGTGACTTTGTGGCCCCGGGTTAGAGCCCCGCTGGACCCTTTTGGTTTTCGTGGGAGTTTCCTTGTGCAAGACACTTCGGAGCCCTAGTCTAGTACTGGTGGAACCCAGGAAATACATGAATATGTGAGCTGTCGTCATGATGTGACTGAAATAATGTTGAAAGGGGCGTAAAACACTATTCAATCAATCAATAAAACCGTTCCCGATGTCTGTCTACATGTATTGTAATTGGTTCAGTTGAACCTGTTTTTGATAGAAGATTAGCATCAGATAGAGGTCGATATAGATCCAATCGGGATCAGACTACGCCATGCAGGAAAGCTACTTCATGCCACATTGGCAGTGAATGACTTAAGGCATTGGAGTTGTAAGTCAGAGGTCTTGGGTTTGATCCAAGCTGGCGACACAGGCCACGTGGGAGTGTCCTTGGGCAAGAATCCCTAACGGTATACAGGTGAAACTCTGGAAAGAAACGAAAAAATGAGCCGACGCGGTGATATGACTTGAAATATCGTCGAAAGAGTTCAATAATTGATTAATTGATTGAATGGTGTTTTACGCCGGTTTCAAACATTATTTCAGTCTTATCACGGCGGCAATTCGTATATTCATGTATTTCCTGTGTTTTACCAGTACCAGGCTAGGGCTCTGAAGTGTCTTGCCCAAGGACACTCCCACTAAAAGCCCATTGGATTCAGAGCGGCTCGTACCCGGGGTCTCCAGCTTACGAGTCCCACACTTTACCACTGAGCCACGCAGTTCAATAATACAAATCCATCAAGACGACATCAAGGGTCCATGCAGATTAACATATCAGACGGACTCAATTAAAACTATCTATAAAATCAGATGGAATCATGTGTTTATAACGTCCCTCATCGTTATAAAATTCGCTGCCCAGGGATACTTAACCCTTTACAACACGATTTGAAGTTTTTAACCAGGGAGGAAAAGGCTTTTGAAAACATTGTGGGAAAAGGAGAAAATGCTGGTAACCAGCATTTTCTCTTTTTCCCACAGTGTTTTTCATTTTTTACACTTTCAAGAGCAAATCCTATCTTATGTGCCATACTGTATTGGATAAGTCGTCAGAAAATGCTTTCAATTTGGCCAAGTGTAAGATTTTGTTGTTTGTAAGGAGGTAACTCTTTACCGAACTATACTGACGTTTTACGATCTTGAAGGCTTTTGAAAACATTGAGGGAAGAGGAAAATGCTGGTGACCAGCGTTTTCTCCATTTCCAACGATGTTCTCTATAATTTCCAAAACAATTTCAACCATTTGAGCAAATTTTATTTTGTCGTCTGCGATTGCTTTACATTTTGACAAGTCTAAAATCATAGTTTGCTGTGTGGTTAAGAGTAAAGTCTTTCAGGTTTCAGAAAAAAAATTAAAGGCATGACGTAACAAGCGGATGGCATAGATCAAGATCAGACTCTATGTTTTGCAGTCTGATCTTGAACTTTGCCGTCCGCAAAAGCGTCTGTTTTTTATTGTTGTTGTTCGTTTTGCCTATGGTGCGGAAAAGGTTAATGATTTGTTAATGAGACAGACAAAATGACGACTGAACATCTTTATCCTGTCTGACGGGATTTTTTTTTACGAAACTGTAGAAGGACGTCTGTCAAAAACATTGTGGTGAAAGTAAAACATGCTGCTTGTCATATGAGATAAATTAATGCGCTTGCTGCATTCACTGTAAACATGGAGACATTTGATGGCCGAAGATATCTGATGATTTTTCACAGTGTACGAGACAGAGAATGTAAGAGAGGTTGTCTTTATCCTGCTATGTATACGAGAATGTGGATCTATTTGGCAGACCAAGATCATTTGTAGACTAAGATCAGACTGAATGCTAGGCAGTCGGATATTACACTGCACTCTCCGCTATTCAATTCATTGTTTCGATCTTGAGGGAAAAAAAATTTTTTTTTCAAAAAAATAATACTAGATATCTTGCATACCTTGTATAGGCTACACTTTTTCGAATCCACTTGCTGCTTTCTGACTTTGAGAAAAGGCTGAAATAGCCCTTTGTGGTACTTTAAACTTTTTTTTTTTTGAAAATGTGAAACATATTTTGTTCATACCTTGCGCAAGTAAAATACTATCAATTTTGGTAAAAAATGAAAACGTCATAGCATTTGCCCAAGAATTTTTGTGTATATCGTCGTAAGGCTGGAAAATGGATGATCAATTCTGAAAAAAAAAAAGGTATTTTTTTTTTCCTGAAGAAGTTGTGTACAATGAAGTGAAAACATTATTTATATATGTATATGTTCGTATAAACACACTAATGGTCTAGCGTTTTAACAATTTGTTCCATTAAGTCTTGAAGTCTGCTCTCGTATAATTTCAGATAAACTCAGCGGTATGTCTGTTTTACAAACCACGTCAAAGCCAAACCTATTTCATAAACATCATTAAGGCAAGCTCTCTGATTGGCTAAAAGTTTTGCCGTGGGTGTTTTTCGCCATTCATACCGTATTCTAGATACGTAGTCTGATCTCCGTCAACTTTCTCAGCAAATGTGATCAGAGCCCATGTTCACCAACCATTCTTAATTGCATTCTTAGTGTAATTTTAAGGTTTTTTTTTTTTAACTTCTTTTTTAAATTCAGAAAGTACAAATTTTGATTGGCTAATTCAAAAATGTTAGCTAATCAGAAATAGTGTGTCTTTCTAAATTTAGAATTGGACTAAGAAACAGCTTGTGAATAGGGGTCCTGGACTTATGCCTATAAAATTTGAATCCACAGTCATTTGAACCATGCTTTGTGAAAAGGGGCTGATTGCATCTGCAAAAAGAATCGATCCATGTCAGCCTGCGCAGTCCGCGCAGGCTGACCTGAATCGAAACTTTTTGCTATTGGTCAATTTTCTGCGTGTCAAAGGACCAGTAATTTGTTATCAATAACCTAACTCAATGAGGTGATAGAAAGAAATGTTTCTAAAGTTATAAAGTAACACTATGAGATGATTTAAATGTTACTGTTGCAAAATTTAACCCTTTACCAAACGACAAAGTTTTAGACATGTGCAAATTGAAAACCATTGCAGAAGAAAAATAAAATGTAACTATAATGATGGAATTTTGCTTAGCCTTTTGGTTTAGCCAATCAGAAGTTATGTTACTTTCAGTTGTAGAAAATTCTTGAGAAAAAGGCTAAGGATGCTCTTAAGAATGGTTAGTAAGTACGGACCTATAAATTACCAGCCAAGCTGACTGCAAAGCTCCAAAAGCACTGGCTCGGATGCACAGGGTGTATGCTAACCATTTACCAAGTAATCCCGTGTTTTAACGACCCTAGCGAAAAAAAAAAGGCTCTCGAGAACATTGTAGAAAAAGGAGAAAACCTTTCATTTTTTTCACATTGCTTTCTATACTTTCAAAGTCGAATCTCATAGTTTGAGGCACATTTGAATTGTCAGTTTTCAAACGCAATTTGAATTTTGACATGCAGTCTACAAATTTTGTCGTCTGGTAGAGGGTTACAATGCATCTGACACCCAGTCTATGACCAATCAGTAAATGTCAAATGCACCTGTGAACAAACGAAACTTGCATGACGTCACAAATTGTTCCAGTAGCTCTACAGCTTAAATACATTACCGGTAACCTTTGAGTCTTTATCAAACGACAAAATTTTAGATATGTACAGAAAGCAATTACAGGCGAAAAATAAGAGCACAAAATGGTGGGATTTGTCTTTGATAGAGTTAGAAAACATTGTGAGAAAATGCTGTTAAATATCATTTGAATCCTCAAGGGTAACACTAGACGTGATATAGGTTCTTCAGGTGGTGCAGTTGCCATGGAAACCGTTAAAAATAAGTCACAGTGTCACAAAAATATGATCCTGTAAAAGTTTGCACAAAACTGTTTCTATCTATTCTTGCCTTTTCCAGACCAGCATCACTGAAGATAAATACATGTATGGGCTTTCTCTGCAGCCATTCTATTTCCGTTCATTTGTCTCTTTTCTGTCTTTTCGCCAATATATCCTACAAAACGCAACTGTGGATGTATGTTAAGGAGGTTTTCAGACACCACGATAACCCTCCACATACGTGCATTCTGATATTGGTCTACACTCTCTGCTTTGCTGCTAATGGTTTTAGTCATTCAATCCTTGTTAAATACAATACATTTAACCCTATTCTAAACAACAAAATTATCGACTTGTCAACAATCAAAGAATTTGCAGAGGACAAATTGTTGATTCAAATGATGAGACATACCTTTTTATATGTAGCAAACATTGTGGGAAAAGGAGAAAGTACTGGTTACCAGCGTGTTCTTTTCTCATTATGTTTTCAACCGCCTCCTACTTCAGATTTGATCAAATACGAGATTGTTCGGTAGATGGTTCGAGAAACATTTTTCGGCGATAGATTCTATTGAACAATATGAACTCGACAGGATAAAGGCTGATTTCAGATGATTAGGCCTATTCCTATTGTATCATCTCGCACTTGATATCATTATCATCATTTATGATTAAACAATACAGTTACTGCTATAATACTTTGACTCTCATTATAATTTCGGTGGCAGTAGTGTGTCATTATCATCATCATCAGCAGTAGCAGCAGTACCACCATCATTTTCAGTGTTACGAATGTATGACGCAAACATTTGTGACAAATTCCTGTTGCTGTCTGACGATTACATCCGTGTATTATGTTCTTGAAAAATTTTACGATATCTATCTTGTGTGTACAGAAAGCATCATCTACAATTTATTTCTTCACTAATATTTTAGGTATTTGCTAATTATATTGTTTCTTGTAGAGCAGATACAACACAGTCAAGAAAGGTACTCTAGTCGTAAATAGCCTCTAAATTAAACATTGGTCGCATATTTAAAAAGAAACGCAGAATAAACTTTCCTAAAATACTGGGCCCTGCTTTAAATCTCGCGCAAATATGTGCCGGATAACATTTCTACTCTCTACGAAGGAGAACGTCGTAAAAATACAACAGAGGATTCCACCGAAATTTTGGCATAAAAAATGAACGATTCCTTGTTTCTTGTCCACTATTCTGTATGAATATGGCAGAACCATACAGACATTTCATTCGCCCTTCCTTTAGATTAAAAGAAACACGCGTTAATTATGATAAACTGTGCCATTTCCCTCAAAGTTCGATACAGTCTCTTGGTAACAAAACAGTGGGCGAAAACCAGGACGAAAATGACACGTCTTAAATAATCAAAGTGGTGTAAGTGCTTTAAAGATGAATTAACAGATATGGTAGATTAATATCAAGCTATAAAACGTTCAGCATGGTCTTGATCTACAAGCTATACGATATTATTGATGGACTTTTTACCGAATACGGCGCTCTTTATTCAGACTTAGGAATGTAAAAAGTATCCGCGTAAATTGGGGTTTCTGTGTCTGCGATAAAAGGCCAGTAGCTTTGGCAGAGCGTTACACAAGTACGAAATTAGAAAAGAAACTCCAGGAACAATTGACTGACTGGCTGTCGTACTAATACAAAATAATGCTGAAAACCAACAAGTACGTGTTCCAAACAAACAAATGACGCATTAATCTCGATGATAACCTTGTGTGGGAGAAAACTGTTAATGGATATTTCGCGTCGACCTCTATGTGATTGACTGACCGACCGACCACCCGACCCGACCCGACCCGACCTGACTCACCCACTCACCCACCCACTGACCGTCCGACCAACCCACCGACCGACCCAGCGATTGACTGGTGGCTTGATGGGTTGGTTGGTTGGTTGGTTGGTTGATCTGTCGATCGTTTGGTTGACTGGTTTGTTGATAAACAGTATGAACAAAGATGCTATTCGAGAAAACACATAAAAACACTGTAGCAAAATAAGCTGTTGCTCCCAGCGAGAAGTTTTTCCCTTTGTCTTACTGTTTTCAAAAGCGTTCTTCCGCAGAAAGCAAAATCTTATCTTGAGGAGGTGATGTGTTTATATGTATCAGCCATGCTCTATGAGGTGTTGTTTAATGCATCTACAAAAAGTATGCCCTCAGGTCAGACAGCGCAGTCCGCGCAGGGTGACCTGTGTCGAATCTTTTTGCTTTAGGTCAATTTCTACATGTCCATGGACCATTCTACCCTATGATTCAGTTGGTCGTTCGACAGAAAGGATTTTTATGGATCCATGATTATGTAATGGTTTGATTGGTATAGTGCATCACGAAGATGCATTGAGCCCCTTTTGCCAGAGCATGGCTCATATGTACAGTACTGTACTGCAGGAGAATAGCAAAGAAAGTCCATGCCAAGGGAACCGCCACGCCGAGTGCCTACGTCTTTGGCTTTCTCTCTATTTTTTCTCAAAGTGCATACTTGCAAAGTTGACGTTTTACGACTATTCTAGCCTTTCAAGATTCTTCCTCTTGGCAAAGCTCCCATTTTGATAAATCATTAAACTGATTGGACTGATCATTAAACTTTTTTTCTCTCTCAACTACGACCTTATAAATTATTTCTCCCGATATCTGAAACAAATAAAACCTGTCTGTGAAATTTTAATTAAATGTTGCTACGAAACAACCAAGTAAATACATGTATCTCGCTATCTGTGATGGATTAACCCTTATCCTGCTAACATAACTATAATTAAATTTTCAATTCGATGATGAAAACTTAAATGTTGCTATTTCAAAGTTATGTTTTGGGGAATAATAACTCCTTAGATCGGACAGTGTAGATCCAAGATCAGACTTCACGTTCTGTGCAGTCTGATCTTGATCTACACTGTCCGCAAAAGGTCAGGGAGTCGGGCTTAGCAACCTAAGGGTTAAACTCTTTGCCAAACAATCCTGTGTTTTACAACTTTAATGTTGTCTAGTTAACTCTTTACCAAACGATAAAATTTCAGACTCGTCCAGATCGAAAGCATTTGCAGACGACAAATCAAATGTGGTTCAAACTTTGGAATTCGTCGTTGAAAGGATAGAAAACATTTGAAAAAAGGAGAAAATGCTGGTTACCAGCATTTTCTCCTTTTCCCTAAATATTTTCAAATGCTTTCTTATACGGGGTCTTTAAAACTCGGGATTGCATGGGAAAGAGTTAAAGCATCATGGAAAAAAGAAAACATTCTGGTAACAATCTGGCAACCAGCCAATTTTCTAAATATCTGCAATGATCCTGCGTTTTTACGAGCCTTTAGACCGCTTCTCAAACCATCGTAGAAAAAGAAGAAAATTCTGCTTACCTACACTGTCTCCTTCATCCATAACGTTTTGTATCCTTTCAAAGACATATCCGATAATGTCCAAATGTTTCCTATCTGAAACAGTCAATTTTTCCTTTCATCTGGTAGAGGTTTGTCGTTCGTAAGTTTGTTTGGTGTTGAAAGCCGTTTTCAACAATATTTCAGATATATCGAGGAGGTCAAAGCACCTCTATGCTTTCCAGGAATTTGTTTCGCCAGTAACTCACATATTACTCTTTCCAAGCCACTGGCTGCTTTTCTACATATACCATAACGTCGCCAAAACACTGTTCAGCGGTGACAGGGGAATGAATTCTGTCTCAGTGGCTATCATAAATCCTTGGATAAAATTTGGTCGACCTGGTAATCGAACAAACGATCCTCGGATTTCAAGCGCTGAACATTACCGACTAAGCAACAGCTTCCGAGCTCGGTGAAAGGGTCTAGCCCTTAACTCTTTACCACACAGCCAAATTTTGAACTCAGCCAAATTGAAAGTGTATGCAGACGACAAATTAAAGGTAGCCCAATAGATGACTTTTGCCTTTGATGGGGTAGAAAACACTGTGGTAAAAGGAGAAAATGCTGGTTACCAGCATTTTCTCCTTTTCCCACAGTGTTTTCAAAAGGCTTGTTTTCCAGGGTCGTTAAAAGTCGGCATTGTGTTGGTAAAGAGTTAACCTGCTAAACAAGTTACGAGTGAAAATGTCAAGCCGATAGTCAAAATCCAAATGTTACTATTTCAACGTTAGTTTGGGGAGAAGGTATCTTACGTTTTGTGCAGTCTGATCTTGATCTACACTGTTTTTAAAAGGTCATTGAGTCGCGTTTAGTATAGCCTAAGGGTCTAATGAGGGTTTGTCATGATATCACGTAATGGATCACTGTCAGACATGATAATTGGCGCCAGTGAACTTGAGCTTGGTGGAATTTTTACCCTCAGAGTCAAATACAAAAAGGCGTGTCCTTGACCCCTAATGCCTTTACCATACGACAGTTTTTTTTTTTGACTCGCCCATATTGACGGCATTTGCAGATAATAAATTTAATGAGGTTCCGATGGTTTGATTTGTCTTTGATAGGGGCAGAAAACATTATGCGAAAAAGACACAATGCTGGTGACCAATATGTTCTCCTTTTTCACAATGTTTTCTACTGCTCTCGCCCCCCTCCCTCTCTGTCTCTGTCTGTCTGTCTGTCTCTCTCTCTCTCTCTCTGGAGAAAATGCTGGTTACCGGTATTTTCTCCTTTTCCCACAAAGTTTTCCCACAATGGTTTCACATGCCGTTTCTTCGGGGTCTTTAAAACTCGGAATTTGTGTACGGTGTCGTTAATGATGTACTGTGAGACTTGTCGTGATTTTCTGTCAAACAACAGCACCTTCGGCACATTGCTTTTGGAAATCCTTGTCATAGTTTTATTGTTTACAGTGTTGTGGACTTCGAACTGTCGATAATTTGAACAATGTATTCGAGTTAAGAAAGTTTGACTCCACTTTTCAGTTTTCTTTACTGACTGAAAATACTTGTTTCATTTGTTAAGCAGTTATACTTCTTTTAACTCTGTAGTAGTCCCTTTATGGGCCCTATTTTTTGCAGAGACGGAGAAAAAAATGCCGAACTATTTCTTTTCATGTTGTTGTTGGTGGTGTATTTGTAAAAGAAAATTATCAGAAAGACCACTCTACACTTGCTGTGCACGTCTATAGATGATAAAAGCTGATGATTGTCGTCTGGTAATGCTTTCAATTTGGACAAGTCCAAAATTTTGTCATCTGGTAAAGTCTTAATTTGCCATTTAAACCGTTTAAAGCACTTATAATACAAAACAATATGGCTTGCAACACGCGAAAAGGGGCATTCGGACATTTGCGTAAAGTGTCGTCTCGGATCAGCCTGCGCAATCCGCGCAGGCTAATCCGAGACGGCACTTTACGGCTTCATTAGATTTTGTGCTACAGTAGACTTACGCAAAACAGAAAATTATATAAAAACGGAAAATGTCGTTTCGGATTAGCTTGCACGGACTGGGCAGGCTGATCCGAGACGATACTTTACGCAAATGTCCGAATGTCCCTTTTCGCGTGTTGCAGGCCATATAAATATACTTTATTTGAAACAGCACATTTAGCTCTTTGTCAAAAGAGAACATAATGGTCAAATATAATAAAATATAAAATATCAATTATGGCGGATGAATAGCCACCAAAAGTAAGCTGGATTTTATGATAATCTGTATGGATATGAGTGTGAAAAGTTGCAATGGTAAAGCTAATGATTAAATTTAAAAAAAATCTCAAGAATTATCAAAGCCTGCAATTATCCTAGGGTTGTTGTACTAAAGAGTCATAGGTGTTCTCTGATAGAATTCGTTTTTGTGTTTTTGTTGTTGTTTAAAGTATGATGCAGTTCTTAATAATGTAGATTTATTTTTACATTTATGACAGGCATAAACTTATACATTCTGTCTCTTTTCATGTAATATATTTTGGTATATTTTAAACCTAATTTTTTGAAATACAGACAGGTCAAAATAAAATGGTATACATCTTCATTATCTTCATTGAAGCTTTGCCAACGATATCGTTTATTATTATTATTATTATTATTATTATTATTATTATCATTGATCTCATGTAGCCCGATTCCTTTTCCTCAATAATTTGGAAAGATTTCAAACCATGCTGTGCCTAATTCATTTGACTTGCTCTTCAATAGATTTCGTTTCATATGATCATATGCACGTGAAGGGGAATTGCATGAGTGAAACCATTTAGAAGAGGAAAGTTTCGGAAAACAAAAGACTGTGGGCTTTCTGGTGTTCTTCCATAGTAGGATTCTGTGACATCGACCCATCGAGCTAGAAATACGCCCAGACATAGTTCAAATTCATTTAACCCTTTACTACACAATCAAGAGTTTTAACGATACTGAAGAAGGAGGTTTTAGAAAACATTGTGAGAAAAGGAGAAAATTTTGGTAACCCTATCAAAGACAGAAATCACCATTTGTGCGGCACTGAATTTGTCGGCTGCAAATGCTTTCAATTTGCACCAGCCTAAAATTTTGTCGTTTGGTAAAGAGTTACAGACTGATTGATGTTAAGTTGCATTTGTACTCGAATCACTTATTTTGAAAATGTACCCTACATAATTTCTGCCAAGTCTGTTTGAGAGCTGCGCCCCCTCTTTCGTCATCCTCGCTTTCTCCCCGTGGGCATCTTTGGCAGAACACTGGTTGGGGATGGTGTTGGTCTATACTTTCTGCAAACTTCAACCAAAGTCGCGGATATATACACAGAACAAGGGATACAAATACATGTATCGGAAAAATGTATCATCTTAACTATAGTAATAATAGCTGCCAAAAGCTGCCGGGTGTTCAATTACATTTACATTTAAATCATACCATACAAAACTATGGAAATTATTGTGAAGACGACAGTCTGTTAATGTATTGTCAGTCCAAGATAGTTGCTGGCAGAAAAATTAATTTCAAAACTAGACAAAAGTTCCCAGGTGCTCTATCTTTTGTTTACTTTTTGCACGACTTTAAGATTCATTGTTTTTGCCAGCGACTAAAACTCGAACCGACCACACAATGACAGATTGTCATCTTCACAATATTTTCCATACTTTTGAATAATATGATTTATTTTTAAATTCATTTTACTCCAGCATTGTAATCTTGGTCGCTAAATATGAAGGTGAGAAAGCATTGCTTCTTGCTGAAGGGGCGTTGTTGTTTTTGAAATTTACCGCTTAGACAAACTGTCTTGTCTTATGAAGAACCATGTTTGCTCACGTGCAAAATTTATTGTCAATGCATTTGAGAAGCGAAGAAAATCTACATAATGCTAATATCTGGAAGTCTATAATTTTGCCTTAGGAATTTGACCAGTTATCTAACATGTGAGTCAATGTAAGTAGACATTCTAAAACTGACAGTGACTTATAGGCCCATGGGGCCGGGTGTATGTTTGTCATAAATTTCGTCACCTTTTTTTGTATGTTATTCTGTACACGTGTCACTATAATAAACTATTTACTTACTTACTTACCGCTTACTAGTATTGACTCCAATTGAGTCTGGATTCAAAATCCAAATCTATGAACTTGTGTAGAACTTATGGTAGAATACCGACTGTTCAAAGTGCCATGAGTCTCGAGATGCTGTGAGCTGCCATCATTTCCAGAGAGACATCACTTTCTTATCTCTTCACCAAATAATCTGGTGTTTTCTCTACCCCAAGGAAGAAGGCTTTGGAAAACAGTATGGGAAAAGGAAAAATATACTGGTAACCAGCATTTCCTCCTTTTCCCACAATTTTTTCTACCTTTTCTAGGACAATTCGAAACATACATGCCAAATTCAATTAATCGTCTGCAAGTGCTTTCAAGTTGGTTGGGTCTAAAATTTTGACGTCTGGTAAAAAAAGGTCAAACCATTGCTGTACATGGAAATAAGGCGTTTCTCCCTGTATGCAACAGTATCCATATCCTTTTTGAACGAATTGAAGGAAACCTGCACAAGCCATTTCTCCTTTTTCCTCAATGTTGATATGTTTCAGAACTATTTTTTTTTTTTTTATCCTCAGACAATTTTACTTTGTTCCACTTAAAAGTACTTTTGGCTTGTCTAGAAACAAATTGTAAGGTAATTGTGTCCTGAAAGTTGTCTCAATAATGCCGCTGAGAGATATCATTGCACGGTGAAAATGCCAGCTTTAAGTGTTGAAACTCAATGCCGTTAACATAACGTTAACAATGAAACATTGAAAAACACATTACGTCGATTTATCCCCTAGGGGGAAAGGCTTGAAATGTCATACAAAGCTTTTTACAGAAAAACAAATGGACGCCCTTTCCGACTCAACAAACGATAGTTCACCGTTTCGTATCTATAATTCTAGGGCCCCTATTCACCAACGATTCTTACAGGAACATTCTTATTCTAATTCTCAAGAATTTTCTGAACTTGAAAGTAACACAACTTCTGATTGGCTTAACCAAATGGTTTAGCCAATCAGAAGTTGTATTACTTTCTATTTCTAGAATTAGACTAACAATGTTCTTAGGAATGGTTGGTGAAAATGGTTCCAGGAAAGTCATGTTCCAGAAAGGAAGAAAGACCATTATACCAGTTGGAACAGTTTGTGTTCAAGGGTTGTAAAAAATCGCTCGAAACGTTTCTCTATAAAATCTCACGAAAAAAAATAATAGTGGCCCACTGGAACTTATTCCCCAAAAATGCCAAGCAAAGTCCCCACCGGGTGGTTTCTCTGGATCATGCCAATTATGGGGTATTGTAGAGATCCTTAAAAAGTGTTATTGATAATATTCCACTTTCAAGTAATAACGTTATATATAAATTGTGAGTGAGGCTTCTGTGCGTGTCTGTTTTAGTCGGTTTTAGCCCGATCCGATCACGTGATTTCTCAACCGCTCACGTGATTACTCAATATTTTGCGGGCGGGACATGGCGCCCCAAGCAGAAAAAAAAAACGAACAGTTTGTTTCGGAAATGTAAGTATGTTTCTTAATCCTTCGTAATTTGTTGATTGTTCCTGAGTAATCGAAGTAGCATGCAAATTATGATTTTATTTTCCTGTCTTCCTCGTATTTACACCAAAGACTGTTTGCTTATCTCTTAATGTTCCCGCCCTCCGATTTTCTTCTGAAATGTGGATCAAGAGATCGTTTGAGTATTATGATTTCCTTGCACTAAATTTAAATGGATAACATGCACTCCATGAAACTGTAAGGGTGAATTTAAAAAAAAATGCTTGTGAAGACGGGTCCTAGATCTATATTTATGATAGCCTATCTTTGCATGATAATGACATAGATCTATGACCAGGTGTGAACAGAGACCGAGTACAATATAGGCTATAAACTCTTCACAACACATCAAAATTTTAGACTTGTCCCAATTGAGAGCGTTTGCTGACAACAAAATGAATGTGAATCGAAAATTTAAAGCTGTTTTTGAAAGGGTAGAAAACATTGTGGGTAGGCCCTATTGGAGAAAATGCTGAAAATGTGATTTTGTCATTGGCCTGTGCATCTGATTCTGATTCACCATATCAATCAATGATAGAATTAGATCCTAGATCAGACTACATGTTCTGTGCAGTCTCATCCTGATACACTATAACTACTAAGCAGCTGAAAAAGAAACCAACGCTCCAACTGTTAACTAAGCTTTTTCACAGGCCAAGTAAGGGGCTTCTGCAGACACTTTAGTAGCAACCACAACATGTTTTTAATATCAGGCTCATACTTACAATCATGTATTCAACAGGAAGAGCTTGAAAAGATACTGAAACAACACTTTAAATTTTTTAAATTATCATATCTGGATCAAAAGTAATGAAAATTGAAAAAAATAGGCTTTTGCTTTTTAACTTTCAGGCGAAAAAACCTCTATCCTGGAACCATTTTGAAGAAAATTTCAACTAATTTATTCATAACTTTCTTAATTTAAAAGATTTTAATACCTAATTTTCCAATTGTATGTATTTTGTCATGCTTTTTCTATTATTTTCATTTTTTACAAGAAAGTAGAATCTACTTAACCCTCAACCCTTTACCAAATGATGTCAATTTAGACTTGTCCAAATCGAAAGCATTTGCACATGACGAATCAAATGTAGACCAAATGATGAAATGAACCGTTGAAAGGGTAAAAAAACATTGTTGGAAAAGGAGAAAATGATAGTTATCTGCATTTTCCTTTATCCACAATGTTTTTAACAGCTGTCTTCCTTGGGGTCAACAATAACGGGATAGTTTGGTTAAGAGTTAAAACACTCAGTCATAGCCTTTTACGGTCAGAAAAACAATATCCCAACATTACAATTTTATGGTCGGGTTTTTTTATTATATATGTATATATCCTCATAAACAGACAATTAAGATCTTAGATATGTACATCTATTGATCTGCATTGCATTCAAAGGACATTCTGATCTTGATCTTTTATTGTCTTCAAAAGTGATTTTACTTGTCCTTAGACAAGTTAGGTTATTGTATTTGAGTCATTCTAATGGGCAAGAGCATCACAGACTCACTACAGTAAACCTTGTGCTCTTAAAGGAGTTCCAGCGAGTTATTTCAAGCGCAGAGAATTTCGTGAAATTTGACACAGAAACACTTCAAAGTATGTTCTTTCAATATGCGAAGATAATCAGACATTGTCTGATGAACCAAAAAGTTCTGACCCCCCAAAGAACATAACCCTTTTTTCAAATTACACAAAAACCCAATTATTGCAGCATACGTCAGAATTTTGTGATTAAAATTTGTAATTTCAGTCAAATCATGTTCTCTGCGTTTTAAATTCATAGTGAAACAATGGATCCTCTGACTTTGATGAGAAATTAACAGATATTTCAAATTAATGATACGCTCTCTATGTTTCAATAAAACCCTTAGCCCACAAAATTGCTTATTTTATCACATGTACATGTTCCATTTTCACTGTTTAGGAATGATTTACACCTTCATAAACTGATCTTTAAAAAAAAAAATGTATCTACCACTACTTTCTCCACGTCTTGCAGCAAAAATCAGTAGTCCAATAATAGCAATCAGATAAAGTTACGCGCTAGAAAACAGAGAAGCGAAGAGACATGCACAAAAATGTTGCGCACTGACAACCGGACGAAACGTCATTAATCTGAAATATGGAAAGGATGAGAATCAACCAATATGGAGTAGCTGATGAGACAAACATGTAACTGAGTTGTACACTTAAAGCACAGAACTAATGAAATAGATATGTTAAGCATAGAAAAGCAGCCTAACTGTCTTGACTAGAATATCTCAGAAAACTGGCATAACAGGTCCAAGATTTGATTGCTTGTTGTGTGCAGTCTGTTCTGAATCTGTGCCCTCTGAAAAGGCTTTTTCCCTGGTCAGTTGATTCAGACATTGAGAGTATGATGTTAAGTGAGTTTATTTGTTTTGCACTTTCAGGTTTTTTTTTTCCTTTATAAAAATGTTCTATTTAATCCTACCAAATTACAAAATGTTGAAAATCTTTGAAATGATGAAAAGACTCTGTGAGGAAACAGAGAACAGGCTGAATGCATACAGTTTTTCCCACTACATTTTAAAGCCCCACGGGATTGTTTGGTTAACGGTTAACAGACTGATTCCAGTCTTTAAAATATCATTAAAAAGAGACATGTTAATGAGCATGTAAAATGGTAGTGCAGTAGCTAGAAGGCGAGGAAGAGGGGCTAAGAAAATGATTTATCCTTTAACCTGCTAAATGAATGAAATGAAATTTTCAAGCCAATAGTAAAAACCCAAGTTTTTACTTTGGGTTTTTACTATTTCAAAGGTATTTTTGGGAGAAAATATCTCCTTATTGGACAGTGTAGATCCAAAATCAGACTGCAAGTAGTGTGCAGTCTGATCTTGATCTACATTGTCCACAAAAGGTTATAAAGTCACACTTAGCACCTCAAGGGTTAATACATCCTAAACTGAAAGATGCATAATCAGATCTATGCTGGTCAGTATTGTGAATGGACAGTCTGGTTACTAAGGTTGCAAGCTTGGGATAACCAGTCCATTTTGAAAATATTTACGTAATGGTCTCTAGGGTCATAACTCTTCCACAACTCTACATCCTGTATCCCTCACAGCTTCACCTCACTAACAATAAATGACCAACAACCGAATACTATTTTAAACTTACGGCTGTTACCAGTTGCATGTACATCAGTTTGGTCAAAGGCAAAACAATCTAAATTTTCAAATTCTTTTAAAGTAATGTTTCCATGCAAACTCCGTTCCATTGCAATTTTATCCTTGCTCAAGGTCAAATGACCTATCATCTTTCCAACACCTGCTTCATATACAGACGGCACTCGTCCCTACTCCGCCAATCCTGTAACTATGTATAACTTGATCAACAGATTGCTGGAAGTTTGTGGAATAATATGGACAGCAGACGACTACAAGATGTGTTTACATAACCCGAAACACTTGATTTGCACTTGTTTCATTCATAAAATTATTGCATTATCACTGACGCCACTTCTTAAAACTGTGTTGAAAGTAAACTACTACAAATTTCAAGTTTTTGCAGGGCCAAGATTTTGATAATACTGGTATTATGACATAATTCAACGCTAAACAAATTGGTTGGTTGGTTGGTTGGTTGTATTGGGGTTTAACGCCACTTTAACAGCTAAGGTCATATCATGGCGGTCGGTGACGCACATGTGTTTCCTGGCTTTCTCACACCAGTACTAACACAACTTTCTTTCCAAAGCCACCGACTACTTTCCTCACATGCTTCAGCAGATGTGAGAGGCGAAAATACGCCGGAAAGAAAGTTCACCTCAACCGGGTATCGAACTCACAACCACCAGGTCATGAGTCCGACACGCTCACCACTGAGCCACCCAGGAGGAGCCTAAACAAAATTTATTACATAATTGAAAAGTTAAGTATGGGATTACTTGAAGGTCTGTTTACTACCAGTTAGTATTCTTGCGCTTATCTGGGTTAAAAGTAGTTTTTGTGGTATTTGTCGAAGACAATACCACTATGAGTTCAATATTGAATTTCGAAGACCATGCATCGTATTTTGTGCAAAGCCGAAGGAAATAAACCCAATTAACCCTTTACCACACGACAAAATTTTAGACCTGTCCAAATTGAAAGCATTTGTAGATGACAGTTTTAACGTGGCTCATATGAAATGATTTTTCTTTGATAGGGTAGAAAACGTTGTGGGAAAAGGAGAAAATGCTGGTAACCAGCATTTTCTCCTTTTCCCACAATGTTTTCAAAAGCCTTCTCTTTCAGGGGCGTCAAAAGTCGTCATTGTGTGGTAAAGGGTTAAACTCAATTTTTATCAGGCAAATGAGTTTTTCGGTAGCACTCAGATATGTAATTGGAAATGGCATGTTAAAATACACTAGGTGAGGCCATCGATCGTTGAAATTCTAATAATAAAAATGGCTAAAATTCTAATAATGAAAATAGCTTCACTCGCTCAAAGCCTTCTATTGGCGCACTGATACAAAATTTGTCTACCAATCGCTTGGTCCTAGGCTTTTTCGTTCCAAAACCAGTTCGTCCCATGGCTTGTTCATCCCATGATTGCGCGCTACTCCATTTAATAGGGCATGAATATTTATAGATCGAAATAAATTATTGTAATGTTGGGAATTAAATGTTAACGGCCAAAGATATTTCAAAATCATAGTTTTCAGGTACAAACTTAATTTTATTCTATATATTCACATGGTTTCTCCCTCTATTCATCATGCATCCTACAGTCAAGGAATGTTACTCCTGACTCCCCCTAATGATCAAAGGGAGACCACTAGTACACAAATAATCCTAACTTTGTCATGAGTACCCTCCCTTCAACCAAATTTAAAAAGTATTCATTTGCTTAGCAGGTTGACTTTCAAGCCAATATTTGAATAATATTTCTGTTTTTCTTTCAAATTATTAATTCCACACAGTGGCTTCCTTGACAAATACCACTTCAGCGTTCTCAACGCTTTAATTGTAATAAGGTCATCACAGAGGGTATTAGTGTTAAAAGGCTATAAGTAAAAGCCGTTACAACTTGAAGTTACATCAGTTTGCTGTCAGCGGACGGATTTCCGAAATTTGTGGTCTTTAATCATCCTGCTCATGCTGACCTATTAAAAAAAATCTTATTCATAATTACCCTTAGACTTTTAGCTCACCTGAGCACAAAGTGCTCATGGTGAGCTTTTGTGATCTTTCTGTGTCCGGCGTCCCTTGTCCATCATGCAGTGGGCATTGTCCGTCGTCCGTTGTGTATGCTCTAGAGGCCACATTTTCAGTCCGATGCTCATGAAACTTATTCAGGATGTTTGTCTTGATAATATCTAAAACAAGTGTGAAAATAGGTCAGGTAGGGTCAAAAACTAGGTCACTAGGTCAAACTTAGAAAAACCTTGTGTACGCTCTAGAGGCCACCTTTTCAGTCCAATACTCTTGAAAGTTGATCAGAATGTTTGTCTTGATGATATCTCAGACAAGTTAGAAAGTGGGTCAGGTCGGGTCAAAAACTAGGTCACTAGGTTAAATCTGAGAAAAACCTTGTGTACGCTCCAGAGGCCACATTTTCAGTCCAAAACTCTTTAACGTTGGTCAGAATGTTTGTTTTAATGAAGTCTCAGACAACTTTGAAAATGGTTTACATTGGGTCAAAAACTAGGTCACCAGGTCAAATCATACAAAAACCTTGTGTAAGCTCTGGAGGCCACATTTTCAGTCCAATACTCTTAAAACTTGGTCAGAATGTTTGCCTTGATAATATCTTGGACAAGTTTGAAAATGGGTCACATTGGGTCAAAAACTAGATCACTAGGTCAAATCTTAGGAAAACCTTGTGTACTGCCTAGAGGCCATATTCTCAGTCAAAGTACTCATGAAAGTATGTCAGAATGCTTGTCCTGATGTTATCTGCAGGAGTTTGAAAATGGGTCACCTCAGGTCAAAAACTAGGTCACAATCAATCTTTGAAAAAACTTGTGTACACTCTAGATTTTCAGTCCAATACTCATGAAACTTAGTCAGAATATTTTACTTAATAACATCTTTGTTGAGTTTGAAAATGGATCATGATAGGTCAATAACTAGGTCACTTGGTCAAATCTTTGAAAAATCTTGTGTACGCTTTAGAGGCCACATGTTCAGTCCAGTACTCATCAAACTTGGTCAGAATGTTTGTCTTGATGACATCTTAAACCAGTCTGAAAATGGGTCAGGTCTGGTGAAAAACTAGGTCACTAGGTCAAATCTTAGAAAAACCTTGTGTACATTTTAGAGGTCACAGTTTAAGTTCAATACCCATGAAACTTGGTCAAAATGTTTGTCTTGATGACATCTTGGATGAGCCTAGAAAAAGCTTGCGTACAAGCTAAAGGCTAAATTTTCAGTCAAATAACTATGAAAGCTTGTTAGAATGTTTATCATAATATCTTGAAAGAGATTGAAAATGGATCATGTTTGGTCAAAAGGCTCATGTGAGTGACTTCAGGGCCATCATGGCCCTCTTGTTTGGTGCTCTATGGGTTAAGTTATTAATTAGGATGCAAATGTTCTTCCACTTCTCAAATACATGCTGACGAGTAACAAACTATATATTTGAAAAGGCAATGAACAGCTTCAACTTAAGTTTAGGACTGCAAATATATCTATATACTAGTCTTAACAAATATGCAAGTCACAATCCAGAACTTTTTATTCAGAAATACACGGACATGTTTTTAACCTCTAAAGCCCTGGAACCGACTTAAGTTGTTTTTGCAGACAGTGCAGATCAAGATCATACTGCACAAAACGTGCAGTCTGATCTTTGATCTGCACTGTCTGCTACTATGTTACATGTTTTAACGGAAATAACCTTTAAATAGCAATATTTTGGGCTGTTTTTCCCATTTGCAAAGGTCCAGATTATTAATTCACTGCATTAAGGGTTAAATCAGTTAGTAGTAACTTTGGTTTTCATTCTTTGGAATCAAGCATGAAATTGCTCTTTCAACCCAAAATTCAGTAGAATTGCATCGAAATTTCATATCGCTAAAACTTGAATGTACTATACAACTTTGTATTTCAGCGTGTAGCAGAATTAAATGATACTTATAATGTATTTGGCATCATAACTAATCCCTATAAGCTTTGGCCTAATATCAGCATATAAAGATACGAAAATGTTGCAGTCGTTATGGAGGAATTAGTTCTTGGTTCCCGATGATTTTCTAAAACAGGGAAAAAAATATATATTTATGTATAAAAAGCTATCGTCATCAGCCACGAGTCCCCCACGTTTTGCCGGGATCCACATCCATTGTCGCCTGCTGTGAAGCTTCCAGATATTGATCAGCAAGCAGTGACAAGTCAGCCGCGTCTCGCGGACTTTTACCTTTGCAGTAGAATTTGTTGCGGACAAATTGGTACGCCGCGTCTCCTAGACTTGAGAAAAATCCACAAGAACTGTACTGTATCACAACTAAAGTTTTCCTTTCATATGTCGTATTTTTAAAGAAAGCTCGATTTCCTTGTCAGTGAATCAGAATTTTGGAGATTGCAGCGTAAAAAATATTTTTCTTCATTGGTGACTTTCCACACCTTGTCAAAATCAAAATCCGATGGGTATTTCCAAACAAATCATGTTCATTTCTATCTCATTTTAAAGAAGGGATCTCAAATATTTCAAACATGTTTGCAGCTTTTGGGTCATATTTCACATTTTTCAATCAAAGTCTTTGAACTTTGACAAAAAATTTCTCTTCTAATTTTTGGCAAAGCCACAAGCAGCAAACACTGTCATGAAGATTTTTTTTCTCTCAGATTGGCTTATATTTTGTAATTTGAACATATGACGTACCCGCTGGAGCATTTTGATTTGAAAATAACCACCCTCTGTGAAACATGTCCTTCTCATTGCCCATATATTGGGTATGGATTTAACCAACTGTATTCGTAGTATTCTACTACTGGTGAAAAGGAATTATTAATAACTTAGTTGCTTTTTGCATTAGAGGAAAGCTTATTCAATAAGCCATTAACCTTGTAAATGAGCCATGCTCCATGAAAAAGTGGCTTAATGTTTCTGCAAAAAGTATCGACCAGGTCAGCCTACGCAGTCTGTGTAGGATGACCTGGGCTGAAACTGCTGTTTACTATTAGTCAATTTTCTGCATTTCAAAGGCCTAGTGTGCCATGTGCAAAAAAAGCATTGTTCAATTTTGACAATTTTTTGTAACAACAGAGTTTTTATTACTAAGAAAGTGACCTTGATAGTCGACGTCTTCCCCTCAGCAAATTTTCCTCAAAGAAAGTAGTTTTCTCCTGGAGAAATAAATTTTCCCCTAAAAAAATAACTTTCCCTACTGTAATACAAAGTATTGTACTAAGATTTAGTTAATAAACCTACTCCCAGACCAAATGATTGGCTGCCAAAAACTACAAATGTTTTCGTTAATGAGTTATCTGCCTTTCAGGTTCGTGGAAAACCGTCACTAATTGGCCGATTTTGTACTTTCTATTCATACTTTGCACAGAATTTTCTGAACATACTTGCGGTATTATACAAAAAAACATTGGATTCCAACATTTGTATTAAATGCTTCCATTGGTGCGTTAACTAAGTTGTGAAAACCAAAAGTCATACATAATGCTAACAAAGAAGGAAAGAAGAGATGAAAAGAGATGCAAAAAAGATTACATATATAACATGTATAAACTCGAGGGAAAATGTACAAAATTTTCATGGAAGGGAGGTAACCAATGACACTTCTATAAAACCAGATTCTCCGAGTTGTTCCATTTTTAGATCACTTGCAGACAAATTCTGCTGAACAGGAAAAAATCCTATTTCCCTCAACATTCAAGCATTATGAAAACAGACAGTTGGGATATTCAGGTTTTACAATCATTATCTTTTTACACTTGTCACAGCTTAACGTGGAAAAATCCATTATCATTTTATTTCAATTAATAATGTTGTAAAATATATGGGACTTCATAGGCAAACCGATTACAAAATGTAAACAAATAGCAGACGCTTTTTCCTCTCGATTGAGTTTTATTTACGTGCGAAGTGAAGAAGATTAGCAACTGTTGATTCTTACTAGATTTAGTATCACTTATGATGAAGACCTTAGACAAAATTGTCCTTCTCATAAAACAAACTAGACCTAGATCGAGTCTTCAGTTGTTCATAGCATGTGACTTTTTTCTGCAGTGCCCTAATTAAAGTGAAAAGATGACCCATAATTGGCGTAACTACAATAAAAAGGTGAAACTGTCAGATTCAAAGAATACTTAACGAATTAATGCTTACTTTGGGTCCAAATCTAAGTCAAAGTCAGATGAATTGTTGGAATTAGAGGCTGATGAACAATTCAAAGAGTAGGCAGTTGGTTGCTGACGATCCTGTGTCAGACAGTGTAATTGTCGAGGAAATTTATAGTACACAATTGGTATCGACATCCTCCGACCCAAGTCTGCTTTCGCTAATGTTCAGTACATGAGAGTTAAGTGTTCACAAAAACAGTTTAATTCACTTTCATATGTTTGAGTGTTATTTCAAAGATTAATTAATACCAGTGTTCTATTGATAGTACATAATGTATGATGTATATCACATACATGACATTGTATAATGATGGGCACCAACATATATATTGCCAAATCTCAATTATCGTGCATACCTCAATTATCGTGCAATGAAATGTCTTCCATACAGGTATTCAAACAGGTGATTTTTTGCCAAATGTTTTGGTTACAGTGTCTGAACAGGTCACGTGACTTACATGACAATGCAAAATTTACACTTGCGAGCAAAATAGCTGCAAAGACAGGAAAATGTTTTCAAGCAGTAACTTTTAACTTTTTTTTTTTTTCTATCTAAAATGTAATTAATGAATGAATAAGGGTATTCTGCAGAATCAAGGGTTTTTATTTTTACAGTTAGAATAAGTGAACCTCATTAAATATTACGCTACAAATAATTGATTTTGCAGCTTTTTTGCTAACTAGTGTAACCAAACTTTGATTGCATGCACGATAATACAAGACAAATTTATGATGCATAGCATCACAGAAGCCGCAATCTTTTGGTGGACAATTTCAGAAATATTGACTCTCTTGAGAAATTGTGATTACATTTTTTGTATCTGTTTTTACCTACACCAACCCTCCCCCCCCTACTCGAAATTTGAAAATGGAGAAATTGCGCATTCAAGTACAGCTTTTTCCATTTATTAAAATGATTTTAGAAAGAAAACTTCTGTAGCGGCATCAAAGGCAATACTACGGAATTATTCAAGTTACCAATTATTCAAAGTGATATTAAGATCGTTATTCACATATTCAACAACTTTTTTCTAAAACGTGATCTTCCTGCTTGTCAAAAAGTATCTTAGCATGCTTGCAACACAGTGAATCTTTACATTTCTACTCCAGAAACAAAAACTTTTGCATGACATCTCCATAATTATTCTGATCATAGCCTGCACAGTTGGCACAAACTATGTTTCTTTTATTCCTGAAATGGCAGCCACACACACCAAAAAAATTCATTTTTTTAAGTCTTTAAAGATCTGGATCTATTTAACCACAATATAGTAACTATTACTATTCATATTTCGTTTAATAAACAGTAGTTTGAGCCAATCTCTGCATAGGCTTTGTACAAACCTATAAAACTTCTTATGTAAATTTCAAAAGATGTTCCATGCCTTTGACCAGCAGTGACGTAAAAAGTTGTATATGCACAGTAATAGGTTCGGTAATAACTTTAACCCTTCAACTACAACGAAATTAATACACTGAGTAAGGAAAACAAAAAAGTTTTTTTTTATGTTTACGATATCTTATAGAATATTTAAAAATATTACATGGGCTAAGTGCTGTCTGATCTTCATCTATTGCTGTCATTTTCGAGCAGCTTCAACCCGTAGAGCACCAGGCACCACCATGATAATTTCTGTAGTCAATGTAGGCTACATCACGATCCATACATTTTTCACGGGTTTTGTAGATCAGGACCATACTGTACAGCATGTACAGTCTGATCATAACTGCTTCGACACACAATACAGTAAATGCTAAATTTTACAGCCTGATCATAACTGCTTTGACACACAATACAGTAAATGCTAAATTTTACAGGGCTGTTAAAGGTGGGTATTTAGATTTTTCACATCTCACCAAATTGAAAAATATATATATCACTGAAATTTATATGAACAAACAATACAAATCATCAATAATTAAGAATCATAAAATTACAAAAAAAAATTTTTTTTTGATGGTGTTCCCTTAAAAGGCTACGTAGCCTCTTAAGGTATTTTTAGATTTCGCGCCAGAAATCAAGAAAGCATTGTGGGAATGTCAAGTGACTGGCACGTGACTAATGACGCTTAAATTCCATAACATAACAAACATGTAATTATTTTCCACAATGTCTTCTTCGGACGCTATGTTTGAAGCTTTGTCTTTGTATTTCCGGTATGTAAATGAGCGAGTTGCTCATGTAAAAATAGAACGTGTTTCCCGTCGGTGTCGACCTGGGCCGTAGTAAATCTCTAATTTCTCTTGTTGTCGGATGGTTTTCGACTACTGGGGTTTTATGAATGAAAATTAAAAGGCTTTGGGAGTATAAGGATGATTTTTTTGTATTTTTGTAAAATTTTCATCCCAAAATCTGAAGGGCCACCTTTAAGGTAGATGTTCCGTGTAACAAAAATCCATTTGGCTAAAGTGTTGACGAAGGGAAGAAAAAAGGGTTATCTTTTCGCAAGTATTCTATAAATAGCTGACGTAGACTCCTCTTTGTTCTTCGATTAACTGTCCATACATTGATCAAAGGTGAACCGCCATTTTATCCTTTACAGATTAAGATTAGACGAAAAACTTGTACATAAAATTGCTTCTGATTATCATATTTTACGATGCTCTCTAGATCATAATTATCATCATTTTGTTTTGTAAAAATGTAGACAAATGCGAAAACCATTGAGAGGTGGGAAGGCTTGTGATAAACTGAAAGCATAAAAACTTTGTTTGGTAAAATAGAAGGAATCCTATATGTTTGAAAACTTCGGGAGACTAGCCAATTAAAGGATGTATATTATTCTGTATTCTTTATTGTTATTTGGGAATGAACTATATATTGCAAGAAAACCAGGCTTGATTTTCAAGTAGGTCTGTTTGAATATTTGAGAAAGAGTCACATGGAGTAATTCTGTCACAACAACACGACATTATTAGAAATTTTTCAAAAATAATGACCAGTCGAATAATTACTGATCATCTACATGGTAAATAGTTTAGGTATATTCCTACTGGAAGCTGCTTTCGAGTGGCTTCCAATAAGAAGTAGTCCAAAATTTTACAAAGGTCAACATGGCAAAATTTCTCGAAAAAATGCTATTGATATGAACAACAGAATTGGACCAAATTTCATTCAAAGATAAAACAAGGTCTGTCCAATTTATAAAATATATGACATCATATAAAAAACTGGATTCTGAAATACACAGAACTCCAGTCTCCTTACATGCACGATAATTGAGGTGAAGAGGATATATGGTATAGCTAGACAGTAAATTTTTCCATATAAAGCGTTTGTTGTGCGTATTTCCCCTTTTGACCAGCATCCAGTGTCTTCCCCAACCCCTAAAAATAAGTCCTGCACAATATGTTTTAAAGTTGTCTGCTTTAAATCTGTAACGGACGAAAAAATTTTGGATTTGATCGTGTTGAAAGTGTTTGCAGAGGACAAATTACCTTTTGCTAAAATGAAGACATTTCTTTGTGAAAGAATAGTAAAACTGGGGGAAAATTCTTTTCAATAATTCGTTTGTCAGAGTCATTAAAACATGCAATTGTTTGGCAAACATTAAATGGAACATTTTGAAAATGCATGGGTCATAATGAGTTTTTATCTTGTAAAACTTGAAAATTGTATGGAAAAAAAACAATTGCAAATGGAGTCATTCTTAAAGTGTGTTTTCTATGAAGACATAATATACTCAATAATTTTTTACTCAAGACAATCCGTAATCAGGGTCTATTTGACATTTTTAATTCTGTACCAAAAATGATGAAGAGAGAACTCTGTGATAATGGGTAAAATATGTACAGATGTTTCAAGCACTTTTGATACAGGTATATTGAAATACTGTTTTTCTCTATCCAAGTAACTTGATGTTGATTTGCTGGTTGATACCTTGATTACATTGATTTATTTTTATCTTTGCAGATCTACAGTTTGACCAGATTTGAATGTGTTAAGGTAAGAGTCATTTTAAATGGGGTAATTATAGACTAAGTTTAAAACAATAGAAAAAATAAATAAAAAATTTGTTGGAATTGTGATAATGTAAGTTAATAAAATAAACTCTTATGATCAATAAATTGATTAAAATGTGCGTTTGGCAAAAATGATAGATGAAGTATAATTATTTGTATGTATACTATGAAAAATTGAAGTGTAATTATATTTCAAATTTTCATTCATCCTTAAAATCACTAACTATAACTAGACTTCTGATAGGTCCTAAAGATTCTAATATTACAGACAGCAAGGCTTTATTCACAAGAGCCCTCAGCCTTGCCATATTGGCACCCTCCCATTTTTATAAGGGCACTGTCCTTAAATCAGCCACTTACAACTGTATGTCAGACTTCAGTAAAATATTCACTGATAAAAATCCTGATATTTTAGATGAATTTATGAACCTAACAGTTTAAACATCCAGCATTCCAATTTCATGTACATATGCAGTCATTGTCACATATTGACATGAAGAGATGAAAACAGAATACCCTCATAAATATCATGTTTGCGCTAATGCAGAAATGGCACAGTGTCATGAATCTTAGGGATTTACTTTATTCATTTACAAACTATCCACCATTATTTTGTATTTCACCTCTGAATACAATTTCAATAATATTTGATATTAGGAGATAAAAATACCACATACTTGTTAAAACTTCAAGATCATTGACGAATGTCTTGAAAAGTTTCATTCTACTACATTTAGGTAACTAAAACATACATTATTCATTTGTAAGCAAAACCATTTTAGAACAATTCTAAGGCCATTTGGCCTTTTCACCATCTAGGCATCAGATTAATGCATATTTTTACATTATTCCTGTAAAATCTTCAGGCATTTTTAGCTAGCCAGGACAGAGTCTAGAAAGAGCCCCTGCACTACCCTTGGCGTCACTGTTGGTGTGGGCATTGAAGTTGGCATCCACATTCAGGTTAAAGCTTATTGAGACATCATATTTTCCAAACCAAATGATGGATTCGGTCATATGTGACAAAATGATGGATGCAAGTTCAAAGTTCTTCTATAGTTATACCCACTGCCCACACCCATAGTTTTCCAAACTAAAAGATGGATTTAGTTCATAATGGCATGATGACATATTCAGATTGAAAGTTTCATTTAGCAGTGCCCTAGCCATGCCCATGCCCATGATCCTTAGGTCAAGGTCACAGATTTTAAATTTTCATATTAATTTATTTTCTAGAGCTACTATTTACCTGACCTAAGGATTGATTTGGTTCAAATTCAGTTTGATCATGGATATAGGTCAACAGCTTCATTCATTTTTCATTTACAAATTTTTATGTCATATAGTTAATCTGAGGAAGCATCTTAGGGGATAGACCACGAAGCAGTCTCTTTAAATTGCACTTATATTGCACACAAAGCTGCATTATTAATGGTGTTACTAAAATTATAGATGCTGAATTAGTTGACTTTCTACTTCACATATATTTCATCATCACTATTTTTTCTGTAATAAAACCACAAAAAAAGTTGGGTCAACATCTATTTAATTTAGATTTTCCACCAGGAATAAGTCGCTAAATGAGCTGTTTCTTGTCCTCTTATCTCAAAGACAGTGCAGGTGTCAAAGACATCATCTGCTGAGCACTAAATGATATATGTGTATCTGATGAAACAGTAACTACAAAACTGTTGTATTCAACTTGCCCTGTCACTCAGTGATCTCTTTTATGCATATCATGATCACACATCTTCTCAATTCAACTCTTTTTACTGTCATCATTTTGTTCAAATCTTTTTAAGTTCTAAAGGTTTGCTTTTATCATCTCACAATACAGATATGCTTGCTAAATGACCAGAGCTGTCAATGCACCATAAAACAACATTCATTCATTATTGTATTAATACGGAAAAAATGAAACTTCAATGACAATCTTCATTGAATTTTTCCACCTTTCCATAATGGTAAGTGATAGAGATCTTTTATGTTAAGAATTAGCACAAATGGTCTTATTAAAGGTTTGATTCCAGAAATTATGGCTCAGATTTTGTTCAGATTTAATTTTGACTCTTTGAAAATTCTATTGCAAGTGGCATAGGCTTATGGGATTTCAGTCTAGCAGAGAAAAAAAGTCTAGCATCAGTACTGTGTTGCGTACAAGTTTCTTAAGTGTTGGGTTTGGGACAGGTATTCAAAGTATTTCATCAGTTGATAGAGAATAACATTACAAATAACAATGGATGATTCCTTTAAAACAGCACCTTGTCTTTTGAATTGGTAGGTATGATACAAATTGAAGTATCCTAGCATGATGTGTGTCTGTCAGACACACATTTACATTAACATGTTTGAAAGTTAGTAAACCAAAGGGATTGCAATTTGCCACTAAGGCATTATCAGCATGAATTTATCATCAAAAATTCTGTCCAATAATCAAAAAATCATGAATCATGTAATTATTCATTCAATGACTGTATATTATTGTTATATCAATTTTTTGTATCAGCTGTATTTGTTGACCTTTAAAGCACAAAGAAAATCCAACAGCCCCTTTAGATCTGGAAATAAGATTGAAATAATTGCAATTTCATGGTTGCTGTTGTCTACGTTTTTTTAGCAATGCAGACAGTGTAAGTGACAGTTCAGACTGCATGTTTTGTGCAGTTTGATCTTGACCTATGCTGGCTGCAAAGACAACTAAAGTTTTGAAAGGTGCTGTAAGGGTTAAATATTTGCATATGTTGCATATTTGGCATGTTGCCTTTTGTTGCTATATAAATCTAAAATTTACTGTCTAAATTAAGAAAAGAAGTAAACAACAAACTGTTGAAACTTATCTAAGGATGATGAATTTGAAATTGGTACAAATGAGCTCCAGTTCTCTGATAAGGTAGAAACATTGTGGAAAATGGAGTAAATGCTAGTTACCAGCATTTTCTCCTTCTCCCACAGTGTTTTCAAAAGCCCTTTTCTTTCTAGGGATTGGGATTGTTTGGTGAAAGATAAAGGATCATAAGTCCAAGCATTAAAAAATGTTTTCTTATACAATGTTGAATTTAATAAATCTTAGATTCATTTGGACAATCTCATTTTATATTTCAATGTTGAATGTAAACCCTTTGCCAAACAACAAATTGTTGACTCTTCTGAATATAAAGTAACATGCAGTCCACAAATTTGAAATTGGTGCAAGTGAGCTTTGGTTCTTTAATAAGGTAGAAAATTGGGGAAGTGCTCCTGTCCAGTATTTTCTCTTTTTTTCTACAATCTTTTCAAATGCCCTCTTTCTTTTTTAAGGTGGTTTAAACTTGGAATTGTTTGGTAAAGGGTAAGGGGTCTTAACCCTAAAAGCGCCTTGTAAATTACTTTTTTTTTTCCATACGCAATGTCTATTGTTAAGGATCTTAAATCCAACTATATAAAAAATGAAACTCTTTTTCTATATTCAATGTTGAATTTGAAGGATCTAAATCCAATTTAAAAAAAAAAAAAGGAAAAAAAAAAAGAAAAAAGCTTGGAAAAAAAAGTAAAAAGAATTAAAAAAGAAAAAGAAAAAAAGCTTGGAAAAAAAGAAAAGAAGAAAAAAAAAAGAAAAAAAAAAGAAAAAAAAAAGGGAGGAAAAAAAAAAAAAAATAATAATAATAAATTAAAAAAAAAAGAAAAAAAAAAGAAAAGAGGAAAAAAAAAATTTTCATATGCAATGTCAAATGTTAAGAATATTAAATCAGACCATGAATTCGGTATACCATTGCTATGAAGGTTAAATCTATTGAAGTGAATTCAAAAACTGGCTTGGATAATGTAATATAATTGTTTGATTTTGGCAAAAATGAAATAATTGTTGTAAAGAAAATAAAATATTTCTAAATTCATGGTTTAGAAAGGTTGTGTTTGCTAAATGGATGATTTCCTTACACTGGTTAGTATCCAGGAATCATAATTGGATAGGACAGCATTGATTACTTGGTGTGATCCAGGAAAAATGGCTGTTGTATGATCAATAGTTTTAGATTGTGAATGAATTTTTTAAAAAAGAATTTTGCGTAGAGATCAACTGTCACCAATGACGGATCAAAGCAAGCCAGAAAGGTTGTTGATCTATTCAGGGGCATATAGTGACAGGAAATTCATCTTCACTGGGTATAAGGAACACTGACTCCTATCATCTTCTGACAATTATAAGGTTACAAACAGGTTCAGTTTCAGCAAACATAGTACTGGTTTGAGTCCAGGGCAATGGCAGGTTAATCATCAATGCATAATTCTCTACAAATAAGGAGCTGATGCTGTCAGCCAATGACAGATCAAGGCAATCTTGAAAAGTTGTCGGTCTATTCAGGGGCAGCTGTGTTTCTTTAGCAAAGTCAGCCTTTCAAATCTGTATAAAAAACCAAGAATCAGAAAAAAAAAACAATTACAATATGGCATTGGAAAAAAAGCCATTTTGAGAAGTTACATCAGTGGATTTATTTCATCCTTTCACTGCCAGAGGCCATATTAGAAATGCTGACAGCTGGCAAAGATCAAGATCAGACTGTTGTACCACCAGAATTATCAGGCCTTGAGAAATCAAACAGCTTTGGAGTCCACTTCAAGTTAATATCTGATTCCAGAGCTGATTGAGAAGTTGAGTATGTTCTTTATTGTCAACTCAAATGGAATCAGGCAGTGATGCTAGGTGTCATTCTCTATATTTCTGTGTCCACTCCAAGGTTCATGTAATGAGGAATGATAGGGATCTAAACACCTAAAGTGCCTGTCTATCATAACTACAGTTTCTTTAGGCCAGTGTAGATTGAGATCAGCTGGATTTCTGCTCTTGCATATACACTGCCCAATTTGTAATCTGACCAGATTCTGCCTTTTCTGGACATAAATGTGTTCATCTGGCACTTTAAGGGTTTTTATCCAGTAAGAATGAAGAATTCTTGGGTGTATATATATATGTATGTATAAATTTGCATGTATAATTTTTGCTGCATTAATCTTTCATCTGTAAGTTATTTCAAGTTACTTGAAGTTTTTTACAATATTTTGTATGTGAACTCTTTACCGAACAACAAAATTTTACACTCGTCCAAATTGAAATGAAATGTGGCTCAATTGATGAAGCCTGACTCTAAAAGGGCAGAAAACATTTTAGGAATGTTATAAAAAGGATTCTTCCTCAGGGTTGGTAAAAGTTGGGATTGTGTGGTAAAGGGTTTACTATGTAACCACATGGCAAAATTTGGACTGGTAAAATTGAAAGCATATTCAGACTACAAATTATAGGTATTTATCTTTGGACAGGAAGAAATCAATATGGAAAAAGGGGAAAAATGCTGGTTACCAGCAAATTCTCCTTTTCCCACAATGTTTTCAAAAACCTTCATTTGTAAGGTTGCTAAATCTTAGGATTGTTTGGTAAAGAGTTAATCCATAGAGCAAATATTTACTTTGCTTTTGTGTTAGGAAGTAAATATTTTGAGACATGGCAAATTGTTGAAAGAAAAAAAAAAAAGTATCATTTCAGTATTGTCAGGTTATATTGTATATTTAATAAGGTGAGATCAAATGATTTTTTTTTTGTGTGTCATTTATAAAAGTCTGAAAGTAATCCCTTTTGGTTTACAAACATTTCATAGATGTTTTCAATGAAAAGATTTTGGATTTTAAAGGGGAATTATCATCAAACAGACATTGGGCATAACCCAACACTTGGTGCTTTTTGAAAGGTTCATTTTCTTCAAGCCTTGGTCTGTATGTGTTGCTTTTGTCTGATTTAAATGTTATATTTCATGGAAATAGCTTTCGGAATGTTTTTGAGTACCAGCAAGTGAACACCTTAAAGTGTTTCTTAATTTGTCAAATCAATCAAATACTCATTATACTACAACATCTTATGTGAACTTCTTGCCATTTTAACTTAACAGCTTAAATTCTTGCAAATCACAAACAACAACAAACTCTTTATTTGATTTTTTTGTCAAGCCTACTAGAGGTGAGTGAGACATAGTTGTCACTATGTTGCCAAGCAACAATTTCTACGTAAATCTTTTTCACAATTGTTTTCCTTTACAAGTAGAAGTGTCATTTGTTCAGTAAGGTCCAAGGTTCAAGGTCAAGGACACACTGAAAGGTCAATTGATAAAACTGTCATCAATAGAGCATGTACAAGCCACAAATTCTATATTCTAGATAGATTTCAAAATAATTTGATCATTTGTTCTCTTTCATGAATAGATGTGCCATTTAGAAGATTTGATCATATGGTCCAAAGTTAAGGTCATGTTTTAATGTCAAACAATAAAATTATTATAAACAAATCTTGTTTGAGCCAAGACTTCTACACATGGATGGATTTCAAAATAAATTTGCACAATAGTTCTCCTTTATGAGTAGATGTGGCATTCCAAAAACTTGCTCAAGGTCAAGGTCAAACTTGCAGGTCATAACTTAAGGTTCTACATGTATTTGTTCGTAAATAGAGAATACTCCTATCCTCATGCAAATTTGAAAACAAAGGGATCTGAAATAAGAATGATGTACATTGAGTGATTGGTTACTTTTTTTGTCCAAATGCAGTTTATGAAAATCTTTACTAACTCCCCATGGTGGGCTTGACATGTTGCCCCTAAGACAATCTACCGGTCTTTATTATTTTTGCCAGTCAAGGTCAATTTGAAAAATTAGTATTAAATTATTTTTGCCTGTCAAACCAAAATTAGATAATTGTTTAAGTTTTCAGTAGTTCAGTAAATGGGTGGTATGCAACAGCTTTCTTTCACTTCTGCAGAAGACTGGTTATGATGGTAACCCAGACAATCAGTTTTCATAACCATCTTTTTTATATTTCATTCTGTTGTTGTTTTTGTCTCCATGCCTGCTAACATATATTAAACTACTTTGGGTAGTAAATCAAGAATAAGGTAAAAAGCTATAAGCAGTGTCAGACAAAGAAAAAATTATCTTCAGCAACAGGTCACTCTCAGTCACAAACACAGGTTTGAGCAAGAAAGATGCAAGAAATTCAAGCTACAATATTGAAATGTTAAGAGAATGAACTAATCTAATAAAGAAATGCTTGGGTAAACCCAGACATTTTTCAATCAATAAAACTCAAAAAAAAAAATTAATGGCCAAAGTAAACTATTTTGTCATTTGGGACAGGGTTAAGTAGATTTATATATTAGCAAGGAACTTGAATTTACTGGATTGAACCATAATTTTCATTTTCTGTGTATACAAATTTGTTTTTCAATTTATTTGTATAACTTAACTACTTCCACGAAGTACTAAAACTTTTCTATTTTATTTCATTCCAAATAGTTAGGTGTGTTTCTGATACCCACTGTCCCTGGTCACAATACTGCAGAAAGTATCAGAAGCTAGCATTGCCATTTAATCTTATTTTGTACTTGTAACTGTAGGCATTTTGGGAGAGAGAAATGGTAAAGAAAACTATTCTATAGATTGAACACAAAAGTTATGCTTTTTCTATAGACTTCAAGTCATTTAACCCTTTACCACACAATGCCATGTTCTCACTTTAAGGAGTTTGGCTTTGGAAAGGAATGAATCCTGTTGCAATGACTATCATCAATCCTAGGAAAAAAAGAAATTGGCCAAGCTGGGGATTTGAACAAGGGACCTGTTCTATAGTTGCACCAACTAGGCTACGGAGGCTTGGCCAAGAAATTAAGAAATATTGTTGAAGTCTGTGTAATATCATTCTTTTAATCATACAGTTAGTACAATGCATCAAAAATATAATCCTTTAAACATTTAAACTGATTTTAGACACAGGTTTGAGCAGGAAAGACGTGAGAAATTTGAGCTAAAATAGTTGAAATTTTAAGAGAATAAACTTAACTAATAAAGAAATGCTTGGGTAAACCCAGACATTTTTCAATCAATAATACTAAAAAAAAATTACTGGCCAAAGTAAACTAGTTTATATTGGCCACCATGTCAAAGAAAACTTATTAAATACCATATATTCTGCAGTTAGTTTAGGTGGAATTCAGATAACAAGGAAATCATGAAGTTTTGCTTGATTGTTTAAAGTAAAATGCAAAAGTAAGGATCATAACATTGGTCTTGATTTCTACAATTGTGACAAGCCTAGAAACATTTTTTATGTCTCAAAAACCTACAGGTCAGATGACTCAGTGCACTACACACTTAACAACAATATTCACATAATTGCATTATTTAAGAAAACATATTTTAAAAATTCTTTGCAACTGTAGATAAATCAGGGCCAGTTATTTCCATTCATTCCTTGGAGAATGATGGAAACACATATGATGGAGTACTGGTCATACTAGAATCAGGAAACATAGATAGTTGATATCATGCCTCATCAAAACAGATATTTGGACTGCCAAAAACACACATGTATCAGGAAACAGGGCTGTCTAAGCTTTGGGTAACCAGATTCCCATCCCAGTGTGATTGGGTAACAGTCTCCACACCACATTAGGAACATTTACATGGGCATACTGACTCGGACATTTAATTTTGACAGGTGGGAACAGATTGGACTGAGTGGGTTTTTCAGGGTTTTGAAATTTTAGACTGGTTGTAGACTACCAGGTGGACAGACAGAGAGTCAAGAAGCAAACTGCACTTGGGTTTTGAAGGCTGGTACTACTATTTTGATATAAACATATGTTTCTGGGCTACTGCAATTGATGAAATTAAGACACATTTTGAATACCCACTGATTTATATGATGGCTGTCTTCCTATTTTTTTTCATCTTTTTTTTTAAGGTAAAACAAACCCTCAAATATTCCTTTTAAAGCACAATCCCTTTTTAATGGCATACAGTTCAATCGAGAGTTTTAACGACCCTGACAGTGAGGATTTCAGTAACCCAGCATTTTCTCTTTTTCCCTTAATGTTTTCTACCCTATCAGAGACGAATTGCATCATTCGAGCCACATTTCAAGTGTCACCTGCAAATGCTTTCAATTTTGAAAAATTGTCATTGATGTTGTCTGTTAAAGAGAGTTAAACATTGTAATTCTGAAAAGATCTTTCTGATGCACTGCAGTGCTTTACCCAATACAGAATTTGCTCAATCTCTAGCATACTTCTAGCACAAGCCATTACACCCTTATTGCAAGTTTAAAGCTTGATAATCTGTCTGGTGACCAGTATTTTCTCCTTTTGCAACAATGCTTTCCATCCTTTTGTAGACAAATACCATCATTTAAGCCATATTTTATTTCTTGTTTGCAAGTGCTTTCAGTTTCCAAAATTTTGTCTTTTGGGAAAGGGTTTAGTAGATTTATATTTTAGTAAGGAACTTGAATTTACTGGGTTGAACCATAATTTTCATTTTCTGTGTATACAATTTCTTTTTTGAATGTATTTGCATAATTTAACTACTTCATTGTAGTACTACAATTTTTCTTTTTTATTTCGTTAGGTTATTTCAAATGGTAATGTGTGTTTCTGATACCCCCTGTCCCTGGTCACAATACTGCAGAAAGTATCAGAAGCTAGCATTGCTATTTGATCTTAATTTGTACTTGTAACTGTAGGCATTTTGGGAGATCGAAATCATAGAGGAAAATTATTCTATAGATTGAACACAAAAGTTTTTTCTATACACTTCAAGTCATTTAACTCTTTACCACATAATGCCATGTTCTCACTTTAAGAAGTTTGGCTTTGGAAAGGAATGAATCCTGTTGCAATGACTATCATCAATCCTAGGAAAAAAAGAAATTGGCCAAGCTGGGGATTTGAACCAGGGACCTGTTCTCAAGTTGCACCAACTGGGCTACGGAGGCTTTGCCAAGAAATTAAGAAATATTGTTGAAGTCTGTGTAATATCATACTTCTATTCACAATTAGCTACTTAATCATACAGTTAGTATAATGCATCAAAAATATAATCCTTTAAACATTTAAACTGATTTTAGACACGGGTTTGAGCAGGAAAGACATGAGAAATTCGAGCTGCAATAGTTGAAATTTTAAGAGAATGAACTTAACTAGACTAATAAAGAAATGCTTGGGTAAACCCAGACATTTTTCAATCAATAATACTAAAAAAAAAAAAAATTAATGATTTTCAGCCGTTTGTTCAGGTGGAATTCAGGTAACAAGGAAATCATGAAGTTTTGCTTGATTGTTTAAAATAAAATGCAAAAGTAAGGATCATAACATTTGTCTTGGTTTCTACAATTGTGAAAAGCCTAGAAACATTTGTTAATGTCTCAAAAACCTACAGGCCAGATGACTTAGTGCACTACACATTTAATGTATCAATAATATTCACATAAATGCATAATTTAAGAAAACATATTTTAAAAATCTTTGTGATTGTAGATGAATCAGGGCCAGTTATTTCCATTCATTCCTTGGAGAATGATGGAAACACATATAATGGAGTACTGGTCATACTAGAATCAGGAAACATAGATAGTTGATTTCATGCCTCATAAAAACAGATATTTGGACTGCCAAAAACACACATGTATCAGGAAACAGGGCTGTCTCAGCTCTGGGTAACCAGATTCCCATCCCAGTGTGATTGGGTAACAGTCTCCACACCACATTAGGAACATTTACATGGGCATACTGACTCAGACATTTAATTTTGACAGGTGGGAACAGATTGGACTGAGTGGGTTTTTCAGGGTTTTGAAATTTTAGACTGGTTGTAGACTACCAGGTGGACAGACAGAGAGTCAAGAAGCAAACTGCACTTGGGTTTTGAAAGCTGGTACTACTATTTTGATATAAACATATGTTTCTGGGCTACTGCAATTGATGAAATTAAGACACATTTTGAATACCCACTGATTTATATGATGGCTGTCTTCCTATTTTTTTTCATCTTTTTTTTTATGGTAAAACAAACCCTCAAATATTCCTTTTAAAGCACAATCCCTTTTTAATGGCGTACAGTTCAATCGAGAGTTTTAACGACCCTGACAGTGAGGATTTCAGTAACCCAGCATTTTCTCTTTTTCCCTTAATGTTTTCTACCCTATCAGAGACGAATAGCATCATTCGAGCCACATTTCAAGTGTCACCTGCAAATGCTTTCAATTTTGAAAAATTGTCATTGATGTTGTCTGTTAAAGAGAGTTAAACATTGTAATTCTGAAAAGATCTTTCTGATGCACTGCAGTGCTTTACCCAATACAGAATTTGCTCAATCTCTAGCATACTTCTAGCACAAGCCATTACACCCTTATTGCAAGTTTAAAGCTTGATAATCTGTCTGGTGACCAGTATTTTCTCCTTTTGCAACAATGCTTTCCATCCTTTTGTAGACAAATACCATCATTTAAGCCATATTTTATTTCTTGTTTGCAAGTGCTTTCAGTTTCCAAAATTTTGTCTTTTGGGAAAGGGTTTAGTAGATTTATATTTTAGTAAGGAACTTGAATTTACTGGGTTGAACCATAATTTTCATTTTCTGTGTATACAATTTCTTTTTTGAATGTATTTGCATAATTTAACTACTTCATTGTAGTACTACAATTTTTCTTTTTTATTTCGTTAGGTTATTTCAAATGGTAATGTGTGTTTCTGATACCCCCTGTCCCTGGTCACAATACTGCAGAAAGTATCAGAAGCTAGCATTGCTATTTGATCTTAATTTGTACTTGTAACTGTAGGCATTTTGGGAGATCGAAATCATAGAGGAAAATTATTCTATAGATTGAACACAAAAGTTATGCTTTTTCTATACACTTCAAGTCATTTAACTCTTTACCACATAATGCCATGTTCTCACTTTAAGAAGTTTGGCTTTGGAAAGGAATGAATCCTGTTGCAATGACTATCATCAATCCTAGGAAAAAAAGAAATTGGCCAAGCTGGGGATTTGAACCAGGGACCTGTTCTCAAGTTGCACCAACTAGGCTACGGAGGCTTTGCCAAGAAATTAAGAAATATTGTTGAAGTCTGTGTAATATCATACTTCTATTCAAAATTAGCTACTTAATCATACAGATCGTATAATGCATCAAAAATATAATCCTTTAAACATTTAAACTGATTTTAGACACAGGTTTGAGCAGGAAAGACATGAGAAATTCGAGCTGCAATAGTTGAAATTTTAAGAGAATGAACTTAACTAGACTAATAAAGAAATGCTTGGGTAAACCCAGACATTTTTCAATCAATAATACTAAAAAAAAAAATTAATGATTTTCAGCCGTTTGTTTAGGTGGAATTCAGGTAACAAGGAAATCATGAAGTTTTGCTTGATTGTTTAAAATAAAATGCAAAAGTAAGGATCATAACATTTGTCTTGGTTTCTACAATTGTGAAAAGCCTAGAAACATTTGTTAATGTCTCAAAAACCTACAGGCCAGATGACTTAGTGCACTACACATTTAATGTATCAATAATATTCACATAAATGCATAATTTAAGAAAACATATTTTAAAAATCTTTGAGATTGTAGATGAATCAGGGCCAGTTATTTCCATTCATTCCTTGGAGAATGATGGAAACACATATGATGGAGTACTGGTCATACTAGAATCAGGAAACATAGATAGTTGATTTCATGCCTCATAAAAACAGATATTTGGACTGCCAAAAACACATGTATCAGGAAACAGGGCTGTCTCAGCTCTGGGTAACCAGATTCCCATCCCAGTGTGATTGGGTAACAGTCTCCACACCACATTAGGAACATTTACATGGGCATACTGACTCAGACATTTAATTTTGACAGGTGGGAACAGATTGGACTGAGTGGGTTTTTCAGGGTTTTGAAATTTTAGACTGGTTGTAGACTACCAGGTGGACAGACAGAGAGTCAAGAAGCAACCTGCACTTGGGTTTTGAAGGCTGGTACTACTATTTTGATATAAACATATGTTTCTGGGCTACTGCAATTGATGAAATTAAGACACATTTTGAATACCCACTGATTTCTATGATAGCTGTCTTCCTATTTATTTTCATCTTCTTTTTTTTTAAGGGTAAAACAAACCCTCAAATATTCCTTTTAAAGCACAATTCCTCATTAATGGCGTACAGTTCAATCGAGAGTTTTAACGACCCTGACAGAGAGGATTTCAGTAACCCAGCATTTTCTCTTTTTTCCTTAATGTTTTCTACCCTATCAGAGACGAATTGCATCATTCGAGCCACATTTCAAGTGTCACCTGCAAATGCTTTCAATTTTGAAAAATTGTCATTGATGTCGTCTGTTAAAGAGAGTTAAACATTGTAATTCTGAAAAGATCTTTCTGATGCACTGCAGTGCTTTACCCAATACAGAATTTGCTCAATCTCTAGCATACTTCTAGCACAAGCCATTACACCCTTATTGCAAGTTTAAAGCTTGATAATCTGTCTGGTGACCAGTATTTTCTCCTTTTGCAACAATGCTTTCCATCCTTTTGTAGACAAATACCATCATTTAAGCCATATTTTATTTCTTGTTTGCAAGTGCTTTCAGTTTCCAAAATTTTGTCTTTTGGGAAAGGGTTTAGTAGATTTATATTTTAGTAAGGAACTTGAATTTACTGGGTTGAACCATAATTTTCATTTTCTGTGTATACAAATTCTTTTTTCAATGTATTTGCATAACTTAGCTACTTTGTTGTAGTACAAAAATTTTTCTTTTTTATTTCGTTAGGTTATTTCAAATGGTAATGTGCGTTTCTGATACCCCCTGTCCCTGGTCACAATACTGCAGAAAGTATCAGAAGCTAGCATTGCCATTTGATCTTAATTTGTACTTGTAACTGTAGGCATTTTGGGAGAACGAAATCATAAAGGAAAATTATTCTATAGATTGAACACAAAAGTTATGCTTTTTCTTTACACTTCAAGTCATTTAACTCTTTACCACACAATGCCATGTTCTCACTTTAAGGAGTTTGGCTTTGGAAAGGAATGAATCCTGTTGCAATGACTATCATCAATCCTAGAAAAAAAGACATTGGCTGAGCCAGGGATTTGAGCCAGGGACCTGTTTTCAAGTCGTACCAATTGGGCTACGGAAGCTTGGCAAAGGAATTAAGAAATATTGTTGAAGTCTGTGCAATATCATACTTGTGTTCACAATTAGCTACCAAAACATACAGTTTATAAAATACATCAAAATAGTATCCTTTACCACAGCTTAACTTTTAAAACCCAGGTAAAATAAACTTTTGGAAACATTGTGGGAAAAAGAGAAAATGTTTTTAACCCTTTTCAAAACAAATTTCAACTTTTGAGTCACATTTATTTTGTGGTCACACGCTTTCAATTTTCACCAGTCCAAATTCTGTTATTTGATGAAGAGGTAAGGGTTTAACCTTAGATCGAAACTTTAACACAAGAAACTATCCCTCCAACCCCAAGCCTGTTAAAACAGAGGTTTTCCTGGTCTTTTATTATTTTTAATTTAAGATACCATGGCTTTGAAGTGGTACTGCATAGACAGCATGAAAAACACTTTATACTAAGCAAGGTCTACAAGAGGACACTGTATTAACATGGTAAGTTGAACACTTATCTATAGGATTGTAACATGTCAACCGCACTAGCTTCACTTACAGACAGGTGGAGCACAAGCAGATCCAGAGGGGGATACCAGGGGTCCATACCCCACCAGATTTGTCCGAATGGACAACTCTGGGACTGGGTTCATATTGCATGTGTTCGCTATTAAATATGATCCTGAGTAGATGAGGCATATGATCTGGTCTGAAATTAAAAGCAGCATTTAGTTTAACCCTTAAGGTGGATGAACAGCCCTTGATGCAACTATGAGAAATAGAGTGCGAGTAAGTAAATAAAATGCCTATACATCATTAAGTATATTAGTTAATACCATAACTGCGGAGAATCAATGCTCATACGACTCATAGCAAACTGTCGACATTACATGTATGCAACAATACACGCTTGTAAAATAGTCTCACACTGGTCAATGCTGCCGTCGGACAATAACTTTAGTTAGGCTCAAACGATGAGAATCTTTTTTGAAAGAATAGAAATCACTGTTAAAAAAGGAGAAAATGCTGCTTACCAGCATTTACTCTTCTTTCCTCAGTGTTTTCAAAAGCCTTTCTGTCAGGGTTGTTGAAAGTCAGGATTGTGTGGTGAAGAGTACAGAAAATATGAAGGTCCTTTTGTCTGGAAGGTTGAGGGTTTAGCCTCAATACTCTGTTAGAGCTCTGAAAGTATGTCTCATATCCAGAGAAGTAAACATCATTTCATGTGATAGTTTTGTCAGGTGTACTATAAGCATGAAAAGAAAAAAATAAATAAGAATTTTGCAGTTTCAGCTATTTACTTAAATGTGCAAAATCCCATTAAAAGGAGAAGGCATAGTTTTGGCATTGTCTGTCCAGTTTCTCTGTTCAAGTGTCTTTAAATTTTTACATGACAGAATTTTGGATTTATCCACGTCAAATGGATGTGCAGACAACAACTAAAACTTCGCTGAAACGGTGGGATTTGTCCTGGAAAGTCCAAAAAACATTGTGGGAAAAGGAGAAAATGCTGGCTGGTTTCCTGCATTTTCTCCTTTTCCCACAATTTTTTTTTTCCATAGTTTTACTTTCCAGGGTCGTTAAAACTTGGGATTGTGTAATAAAGGGTTAAACAGCATTTGGAGGCTTATGCTGTCATACATTACTGGAAGTCCATCCATTGTGGCAAATCATAGGATAATGCCACTATTGGATAAGCATTATGTACTTTTGTATTACTTTTCTATTTGTTCCATTATGTATCCAAAAAGTAGCCCATGAAAATGACCACCAATTGGTAGTTAGTATGATCATTGGGTATATGATAAGATGTAAACACCTTGTCCTTAATAAAAATATTTCAGACTTAATATGTTAACCTCAATGAGGCGACTGCAGAGAGTGTCTCTGCGTCTGTCAATGTGTCCGTCTTATTTTCTTTAACCCTTTACCACACAATCCCAAGTTTTAACAACCGTGATGAAGAACCCTTTTGAAAACATTGTGGGAAAAGGAGAAAATGCTGGTAACCAGCATTTTCTCCTTTTCCCACAATGTTTTCTACCCTATTACAGATATAAATTTTCATTTTAGCAACATTTAAGTTGTCGTCTGCAAATGCTTTGAATTTGGACAAATCCAACATTTTGTCATTTGGTAAAGAGTTAAACAGACTCTGTTGCAAAACACCTGGTCCAGATTTAAAAATATTTCACATGTGTATTAATGTATATGACCTGATGTTCAGAAATCAAAGGGGTATTTACTCTAAAACAACTAAAACAAAATCACCCAAGCATGTGCCAGTGTGCAGAGATATTGTAGCATTTGATGGTGTATACTGAAGTCCATTTCTGGATGTCCGTCTATCTGTCAGTCATCCGCCAGCTTTTCTCTTGTGCCACTAATCCTGTTAAAAAAAGGTAACTTCTTGACATGCAAACCGTCATACCTTTAGCCTCTTTCCACAAAAAAGGACTCTGGTGGGGGGTTTCATCTCAACATAGTAATTTGTTTTACTTGTTCTTTTTTTTCATGGGCAAAAAATGACCTTAACTGTCAGTGCACTACAAAATATTGTTCATTCATTCATTCATTACATCAGGTTTGCCTATAATTTTTTTTCCAAAGTATAGTTTTTTATCCCCCGCCAAGGGCGAGAGGATATAGTTTTTGCGTTGTCCATCTGTCTGTCTTTCATATCTATTTTGTTTATCATAAGCAATAGACAATCATTATTTGTTTTTATTTAATGAAATGCCATGTCATGGTAAAATGGGGCCTAATGTATAATTTCATTATGGACCAATATATGGACCAACATAAACCAAAAGAGGTGGAACTTCATACACATGTATTTATATTGTCTATCACTAATGCTGTTTGTCAGTCTGTCCATCTTCTTAAATCCTTGATAAAAACTAATGAAACTTCATACATGTGTTCTTTATGCTAGTTGATTTTTTTTTTTTTTTTTTTTTTCCTTCCTTTTTTTTTTTTTTAATGCTGTGTCATGGAAAAAGGGGGCTTAATGTATGTTTTTCATCAAAAAAGTCTTTTTCGGTTAGGGATATCATTTCAATGAAATAACTTTTTTTCTTTTAAATCTCTTTCAGGAATGATATGAGCTTGCTTTAGGAAACTTCAACATGAACACAGACTGGAGGTAGGTCAAAGTTGTCAATCAGTTTCTAGGTATTTTCTCAATAAATATGTTTTCTGAATTCATATTGCTTTGGCTCAATAGAACTTTTATTCATAGAGCTAAGTTGGGTTGTATTGTATTTTTTGTTTCATCTTTTTGTGCATAAAATTTTTCTACAATGCGCTTCATTTGGCAGTACTGGTTCAATAGTTGGAACACTGGAATACCGGTCCTGAATGTACAAAGTATCATTATGGTAAAATGAAAAAAAAAATTAAACTTTTTTTTGTATTATAGATATTCTCATAAATCATTAATGGCAACATTTGGATTGTTTTTTCATCTCAAACCTTTTATTCTCAAAACAACCATTACCGTAATTTTTTCTAATCAACTCATAAAAAATTCAAATTACATAGCATTTTACTTAACAGGTGAGGTTCAGTAGACTGACAGTAGAAACTTCCATTACATACATTTTGGCCAGGGACAGGGGTTATATAGCACAAATGGAAGTTTCAAACTATCAGGTTGCTGACAAAACTGTTTTTCGGTGTAGCTGAATGTGCTTGCTTTTGACCTACCTTTTGGCACTGATGAAAAATGAATAAACAGAAATTTTTGATTAGTAAAAAATGTATGCATGTTTATTCTAAGGGCCCCTGCCTGTATGCTGGCAAATTTACGTGGTCTATCTTTGTTTGAAGATATTTCTTGTTGGCACTAATTGCAAACAGGTCAAATCTACAATAAATATCAAGTTAGAATTTCTTAAGCTTGTGAAACTTAGATAAAATTCTTGGTAGTACCATCATATAGCTGCATGTATACATGCATTACGTGAAGTGTTAGCCCAAATACATCAAAGTGTTGTGACAAGTTCAGTCGACTTTTTAACTTACTTGCATGAAATTCAGGTTGCTGGCAAACTGATCAGTAAACTACATATATCTGCATTGTTCGGTCAAATATGTATCAAAGCATAACTTAGCATGTTTGGTCAACTTAAAAATTTACTTACAATGCATTCAGGTTTCTCAAAAATCAGTCTGCCTCATATAAATATGTAACCTGTTAGTTTAGATATGAATCAAAGTATTCGGTTAAAAGATTACTTAAAAAACATTGTACCAACGTCAAAGTCCTATAGGGAGGTGAGGTTCAGTAGACTGACAGTAGGAACTTCCATTATATACATTGTGGCCAGGGACAGGGGTTATATAGCACAAATGGAAGTTTCATCTATCAGGTTGCTGGCAATACCTATTTTTCAACTATTTGTAAACAGTTGGGTCACATGCATATCATGGTATCAAAGCGTAATTTGACAAGTTTGGTCAGCTTAAAAAGTTACCTACAATGCATTCAGGTTTCTTTAAAACCCATCTTTCAAATACCTGGCAATACTTTTTTTCAACTGTTTGTAAGCACTCGGGTCAAATGCATATCAAACATTCCTCCAGGTGAACTTATAAAACTAGCCTTTATTAAATTCAGCTCAAAAGCAGTACCGTCTTGGAATTATTTGTTATGTAAGTTTCTTCAGGTAAACTTATAAAATTGGCCTACATTAAAATGTCTTTGTTACACAATTGTCTTAAGGTAAATTTATAATAATAGTCTACAATAAATTTAGGTCTTAAGCAATACTGTCTTTAAACTCTCTGTAAAGTAAGTTCTGTCAGGTAAACTTAGAAAACTAGCCTACATTAAATTCAGGTCTCAAATAACACCATTTTCATTGTTACATAAGTGTCTTCAGGTAAACTCTTTGAAAAGCAAGTTCAGCCAGGTAAACTTAGAAAACTAACCTACATTAAATTCAGGTCTCAAGCAATACTGTCTTGAACCCTTTACCACACAATCCAGAGTTTCATTAACCCCGAGGAAAAAGCCTTCTGAAAACATAGGAAAAAGAGAAAACGCTGGTCACTACCAAAATATCAAACTACTTCATTAAATTTTTCTCATTCAAAATTTGGGGTAGTTTTGGGCAGCTGTAATGTCCTGTGAGCCATTAAAACTTTAAATAATTCAAGCCTACAGTATGAATGTGTTGTACTTCTGTTCATATAACATCAGGATTGTTGTCGTTCCCATGCTTGATTATATCAAAATGAATGAAATAACAAATACATGTACCTGTAAATCTTGGCATAAATTTTCAAAATTCAAAATTGTTTTTGTTTGTTTGTTTTTGTGTTTGTTTTTGTGTTTGTTCGTTTGTTTTGGTTGTTTGTTTGTTTGTTTCATGACTACTTAAAACTTCTGCAGAGGTTTTGTTTGCAGTGCTATCACCACATTGTCAACCTAGGTACCGGTCTGAAAAAATGTACCCGATATGGCCAATGTACAGAGAGGATATAAGGCCTTATGCCTTTTCTGTTGCAAAGAATTTGCAGGTTAAGATAGTACTGCAATGGAGTGTGTTTGCAACCCAGGTCCAGAAATCTTATATGGGTATAAGGTCTCAGGAGCCAGTCTGATTCAAAACCTCACCCCCAACAAATTATACTTTAAAAAAAAAACAAAAATGCGCCCTTGTCTTTCACATAAGACTGTTAGGCCAAGGCATGTCGGAAAACATTGTAATCGTGACCCCAAAGTGACTGCTAGATGGCCATTACATGCTGACACCCATGTTGCATTGAGCAGGTAAGAAAATGGCCATTGACATGCCTAGAGAAACTGCTCCTATCTATATTGGCCACACCGTGCTAGGTGGACAGTCTTGTCTGATGTCTGGAGTGTTTAAAATATATTAAATATTGTGTCAGCATTTTAATGCGGGTAATGAGTTCTACTTTCTACCATATAGACTCTTTTTTTATCTGTTCAGAAGAATGGAATAGTGGAGAAATATTTTCAGAAAGTTGTCTCTTGAACAAAAAAAGGGGGGAAACTTGCGATGAAAAGGAACCATTTCTTGTATTTTGCAAATACTACTTTTCCTTCAATGTTCAGAGGCTTAACATTTGGTGTTGGTGATGAGTTTTTATAAAAGACTGTTTGGCCAGAAGGTGTTTGAAAACATCTGATCGTGATCCCAAAAAGGACAGTAAAAATGGTCATTACGAAGCAGACACCAAAATGAGCAATTCAAGAAAATGACCATTTGCGTGCCCTACATACATTTCCTTAAATATCGGCCACACTGTGCTAAGTGAACAGTCTTGTCTGGGTCATTGTTTGAATATGTATGATACATAATACAATAGTGTGTCAGCTTAAAAAGAAAGGATTCAAATAAATTTCACATCAGTGAATATAATCATACAGTTTTCAAAATCTGCAATTCTGTGAGAGCAATAAGCTGAATCAAATAATTACTTTGGCCTGCTTGGGGATGTGGGTGTTGTTTCTTACCCTTGTTTTTTCTATTTTTAGGTCAAGTATAGTACTAGAGCCACTTACAATATGGTAAAACTGAGATGAACCATCTTTTTGAAAAGCAGAACCTTAAACAGTACTGTCCCACAAATTACCATACATTCTTCAGATTGCTGAAAACGATTTGGGAAAAGCAGTGTTTTTTACACAGCAGTGTAATTGCTGATTCTATTTTTTTTAAGTTGATTGTGTGAGTCTAGCCGAACTCATCATGATGTTACAGGAATGGCACCAGCAAATTCATTCTTAACTTAGTTTTGAGTTGGGTTACCTTATAACAACAGCTCTTTTGTTGAAAGTTCTGTTCTATAGGATTGAGCCATATTTTTCAATAGAATGCTACCTAATGTAATAACAATTGCACTTAAATTTTACTTAGCGACCTTTTAGTTGCTACATGTATGGGGAACATGTGTACAGCTCAAGGGTATTCAAGTCAGTGGTGTATAGATCTGATATTAACCTGTTTGGTTATGGGTTAACCTCTATTCTATAGATTAATAAAATGTAAGTATGATAAAATTGATAAAATGTAAAGTATGATAAAATGATGTGAATTAAAATAGTGGTTCTATTTTCTGCTCTTATTTTACAGTAGTTATTCTCTCCAAAGTGTTGACTAACTCTCTTGGCAAATTTCTAGCCTTCTCCATATTGATTGGATTTCTCTTTCTTCCTTTTCCCAGGATGTTTACAAAGCCTTCTTTCTTATGGTCTTTACTCTTTGCCACACTAAAAATGTTTAGATTTGTCAAAATCTAAAACATAATTTTCAATGAAGCTGAAATTATGATTTCTGTCTTTGAAATGGGGGAAAAGGAGAAAATACTGGTTATCGGCATTTTCTTCTATTTCCACAATGTTTTCAAAATCCTTCCAACCCCAAGTTGTTAAAATTTGAAATTGTTTGGTAAATATTTAAAAACTTCTTATTTGGTAAAGGGTAAAAATATTTCTTTCCAGATGAGACATGATTATTTAAATCTTTTTTGTCTTCCCCTTTGCTTGAATTTTAAAAGAATTATATTGAGTGAAGAGCAGCCGTTGCATGGATATTTGTCGTTTCAAGGGGAACTTATTTTGAATGAAAGGTATGTTTGGTGTTAAGTAGTATTTTCAACATTATTTCAGTCATATCATGTCCACCTATCCATGGGTCGCTATTACATCTACTAAGCATAACACTTCATGCCACTGGCTGCCTTCATACATAAACTGTGTTTAGACAAAGAGGTGAGAGAGGAAAGAGTGACTATCTCAGTCTTCAAAAAAGAGTTTAGCTACTTGGTTTAAATCAGGACCTGTGGATTCAAAGCCCCAAATATTACAGACTGAGCCACTGCATGGGGCTTTACCTGAATGTTTACTAAACCCAAAAATCTTTGACTTGTTCAAATTGAAAGCATTTGCAGACAAATTATATGTTGCTCAAATGACTGGATATTTCTATGAAATATTCGAAAAAATTGTTAGGAAAACGCTGGAAAACATGCTGGTTACCAGAATTTACTCATTTTCCGACAATGATTTCAAGTGCTTCTTTTTCAGGGTTGTTAAAACCTGGGATTGTGTAGTAAAGGGTTAAATGATCCTACGGGAGACAGCCTTTGAAACCAGTATGAGAAATGGAGAAAATACTGGTAATCAGCATTTTTAGCTTGGCTTTTTTTTTTCAAGAAAATGTTAGGGTATTGTCATAGCCGTAGCGTCAACGTCTGCGGCATTGTCTTGCAAAAACCTGTGACATTTTTATGATATCTCTGTTTACATCAAACTCAAGACAATTTGTTAACTATCAAAAGGGGAACCCATACTTAGGGGCAGGCAACCACGAAGAATATTAATAAAGTTTTCCCCATTTTTGACTTTAGATTTTCAAAAACTGAGATTATGTAATTTAATCTCTGTTGATAATGGAGATATTCACTTCAACCCAGAAAAGTTTTTAAGTATCAAGGGGAAAGAATATACAATTAACCCATTACTGTATATGCTAAAACTAACAGTCTTCAAGGGGCGTCGCCCACATGGGCAACCCTTGGTGACGATAAATAAACGCAAAATCAATCTCTCTGATCTGACCAGCCCGCATAGCTTAACTGGTAGAGTGTAGGACCTGTAAGCATCAAGTCTTGGGTCACTTGTGGGTGTGGGTTCGAGCCTCATGGCTGGCCATCTAAAAATACCAATAGGTTTTAGGATGAGACGTTAAATCGAGGCCCTGACTACTGCACACGTTTCCAAATTTTTCCTATGCGACCAACTGCAGGTCGTTAAAAGTCGTTGTACAGTAATACATGTCTAAGGTGTAATTTGATATTCAACTCGTTACCAGACGACCAAGAAAAATAAACTTGTCGAAATGATATCATTTTCATAAGACATAAAATGTGGCTCAAATCGTTAAATTTGTCTTTAAAGGGTAAAAAAAATGCGGCGCTGTCTGCGCATGTCATATTCTTCGAAGACTCGACCTGTCTGCTATGACGCATCACCCACCCCATATACACGGGAAAAGTAGGGCTTATACCGAAGCTATTATTCAAGCCTGTAGGGGGCTGTTCTAATAAATGGCCGGTGCATAGGTTACATGCTAGCTGATCATAGCTGAATGAATCGCACCAGGTAGCATTTTATTGAGTAAACGTTTATTTTATTTTGAAATTCAAAGTAACGATTGTCGTTTAGAAAAGTAGTCCGGTTCTGTACCCAGAATGCCCAAATTAGATGTGTTTTTGTAAAATGCCATCTAGCGAAAGATAATGAAAAATGCGGGGAAAGGAGAAAGTGCTGGTTACCAGCATTTTCACCTCTTTCCACAATGTTTCAAAAGCCGTCTACCTCAGGTCCGTTAAATTTTGGATTATGTGGTAAAGGGTTAAGTACATGTTTTACCTATACCCACAGAGCAATCTCAAAACGAGGCTTTTCCCCCGCGCTGTTTAATCAGTCTAAATAGTAAGGAACTATGAATATGCGAACTGTCGCCATGAAATACATTTGATAGGCTATGGCATTTATCATCACACATTTGAATTGAAAAAAAAGCTGAATAAAAATCATTACAGTTGTACACCTGTATCTTATGTACCTACAGTTGATAGCAATAATAGTGGGGCGAGTTGTCTCAGAATTTGGGGCGAGTCATCTTCTGAAGGTGGGGCGAGTTGTCCTGCACACAGTCTTTTTACGTTGTTGGTAATGAATGAAGCAAATCTGAAATTGTTAAAATAACACAGAAGAAAATAAATGGAGATCAAGAGAAGAAGATGTATTTTAAGGGCAAATTTAGGATGTGTGTTGTATTTATTGTTGTTTGTGTCAAAGTGTGAATGTGAAAAGAGTGGATACGATTTCTAAGGCATTGCATGCTTCATTTCACCTGACCCAAGTCAACATCTTTTACATAAATTAAAACTTTATTTTTATCCTCGGCATAGCACGGGACTACCTTCGGCATATGTCCTGAATGGTCACGGAAATATTTCACGATACGGTATGCACGAATTAAACTGCTTACTTCTACCTTCCCGTGTATATATAACTTTCCGGAGAATAGTCGGAGTTCTAATTATAAATATGTCTACTTATATATTCAGCATAAAGGTCAGGATCACGTTGAATGAAGTAGATAATAGATCCAGGCGTTTAACTATTCCCAAGCTCAAGTAGACATATGAAATGCTGACATTGACGGTTTAGATAAAGATCAGACTGCACAGGATGTTTTGTCCGTTCATTGATCGACAGTGTCCCATATTTGGTAGAAACAGCCTTAGAACTGTACTTGAATGTTTTGCCTAACACGTTGCAACGTTCCTTCTACCAATTAGCAGAAGAGACTTATGGCATGTTTCAGCCATAGGTCTCTGAATCTCCAATTGTCTATCAACGGATAACGAAATTTTCATTGTCAGACACCGTTACTATAAATAGCACATTGGGAATTCCCTCTGTATCGTATGTATATGGGAGTCGCCAATGTGCTATTTATAGAAACGGTATTAATGAAAATTTGAGTATATTCCGTGATAAACAGGCGATGCACCAATGCGCTATAAGTGTTCGATGAACGACCAAGGAAAATTTTAGTGTTCCTTGATAGACCAATAGAGCTTCAAAGGCATGGTTTCAACTATTTTGAGTTATTGGTTATTATTATTATTTACTCAAATTCGTTGGTGAGGTTTAATCAGCTATGTATTCAGTACCATCAGTGGTGTAAATGAAGTAACTTCAAGAAATACATTTCAAGATAGCTTTGTTCCCCACTAGATCTAAGTACTAACTCCATTAGGCTAAATTATTCAAAATTTCTTTTCTGTCATTGGAGTAAGATGTACGGGAGATAGAGGTCACGATTCTGCAGTAGGCCTACACAAGTGATTGAAACGTGATAAAGCGGTTTATATCTATACACATTTCATGCAAGTTTTTGAGTTTTCTACGCTTGTTCTTATATGGCGACCATATCTTCTCACACTTGTGACGTCACGGCAGACTACCGGAAGTCATGATTTTTTCAGTTATCGACAACTCAGACAGGTGAAAATCCAAAGTTTAAACCTCTATTTCTTTGTGAAGTAAGCATCACAGAACACTAAGAATTTCTTGTTAGCATACTCTAGTATAGTTTTATCAGATTTTGAAAAAAAGTTTTTGGGCTGAAGTTACCCTTTAAATAAATATTCCTTTCATTGCGTCCGAAATGAAAAAAAAAAAATGCTCGAGAGGCAACAGAAAGTTATGTGAAAGTGAACTATTCATTATCAAATTGGCCATACATAAAAAAAAATGCTTTATTGTTCATGTTGAAAGCATCATACCTGATCAGCACAAACTAATCCGAAGCGACACACTAGCGCCGTCTACAAGCCATCCTGGGAACCCAAGTTTGAAGCATTACGTTACTCTCCATGCATTACCCCTGGGGAAATTGACTAGCAAATTGTCGTTTCTTATGAATATTCATATGGTAGGGAAGTACCCTAATAGCCAATCGAAAGATCGATAGCGGGGCTCGGTAAACAAAACACGCTCTTCTGAGTGAATGCGCCTTTAATCTTCTTTAATATTTCATTACAATACTAATCAAAGCGTTGAGAACGCTGAAGTGGTATTTGTCAAGGAAGCCATTGTGTGGAATTGATAATTTGAAAGAAAAAGAAAAATATTATTCAAATATTTGCTTGAAAGTCAACCTACTAAGCAAATGAATACCTTTTTGGTTGAAGGGAGAGTACTCATGATAAAGTTAGGATTATTTGTGTATTGGTGGTCTCCCTTTGATCATTAGGAGGAGTCAGGAGAAAGGTCCCTTGACAGTAGGATGCATGATGGATAGAGAGAGAAACTAAGTGAATATATCGAATAAAATTAAGTTTGTACTGAAAACTATGATTTTGAAATATCTTTGGCCGTTAACATTTAATTCCCAACATTACAATCAATTACATGTTTTTCGATCTATAAATATACATGCCCAATCAAATGGAGTAGCGCGCAATCATGGGATGAACAAGCCATGGGACGAACTGGTTTTGGAACGAAAAAGCCCAGGACCAAGCGATCGGTAGACAAATTTTGTATCATTGCGCCAATAGGCCTTTCCGGAAACTAGGTAGCCTCCCCTTGAGTACTCTTCGACTACGCATGCGCACAAGCGCAACTTCTACTTCCGAGGACTACACAAGCACGGAAGCAATATATGGAAGTAGAGACTAAGAATGAACTTACCCTCTGTAACTTGTGTTAAATTTCAAATCTATCCACAAATAAACAAAATAAGGGTGAATTGAGATCAAAAACAATTAAGAAGAGTCTGTTTAATCCTATACCAAACAATTTCCGGATTTTAACGACCCCGAGGAAGATGGTTTTCGGAATTATAAGGGGAAAAGAAAAAATGCTGATGAACAAACTTTTCTCCTTTTCCCACAATGTTTCTACCTTTTCAAACAAATAAAAATCCATAATTCGAGCAACATTACCTCATTGTTGGTAAATGCACTAAGTGTACACTGGCTTAAAATTTTGTCGTTTGGTAAAGGGTTAATGTGACACGTGCGCGTTAATTTGTACATTACGGCTATTCGGTCGTCCACCCGGCAGTGCGATACCGAGATCAAAGGAACACACTGAATTAACCCTTTACACATTTAAATGAAGAATAATTTTGACGTATGTCTTTTTAACTCAAAAAGATGAGGAAATATCAGTATTTTGTGAAGGGAGACTGGAAGATTTAAAATTTGAACTAAAGCTACATTTTGTTATGTTCATAATCTGGACTAATAGTTATGATATTTGTCTGAAGAAACATGATCATTTTTGAGATCAGGATTTTCTTGACAATTCAAGGTATGCATGTAGTGCTGTAGTTTCGGTAAATGGACTGTTCCTGCCTCTTTAGAGACACTTATTACCCTTCTAACAACCAAACAATCCGGAGTTTTAACGACCCTGGGAAAGAAGGCGTCTTAAAAAATATTTGAAAAAGAGGAAATGCTTGTAACCAGCATTTCCTCATTCCCCGCAATATTTTCCACTTTTTCAAAGGCAATTACCACCATTTGATCCACTCTTAACCAGTTGGCTTCAAATGCTTTGGATTTGGACTTGTCCAAAGTTTTGCTGTTTACCGAACCCGGTAGCTAAGTCGTTAACGTATATGGTTTGAAACGCTGGGATCATTAGTTCGATATGCTGAAAGTGATAATATTTTGTAATCTAAAAGAAAGAAATGAATAGTCCGTTTATCTAAATCTAAAACCCCATATAGTTTGAATTTATTTAAAAAAAAAATCCATAAACCGCCCCCCCCCCCCCCAAAAAAAAAAAATCAAAATGTCTAAATGCTTTTTTGTCATCCTCCTGTTTGAACTACCAAATATATGACTTTTACAACAAGGGCAATTCAAATTTCAAACCTTCCATTCCTCCTCCAAAAAAAAAAGTAATTCCACCTTCATTATGAGTGGCGCAATTTGTTCCGTAATTGCTTTCGTTGACAAGCTGGTGAAGGGTTAGCTGGGTGTTCTTTGATCTCGGTATTTCACGGACAAAGTGGGTGACATATAGAAGCGTTTCGGCACACATGCTAGGCGCAGATTAACACAGACGTGTCATATTAAAGTCTCGTTCCTTTTAAGTCTTATGATGATCATTTGTAAATATAGGATTTGGAATTATTAAAAAAGTGTTACAGAGGGTAAGTCCATTTTAAATTCGACGCCAAATGATGTATGTTTCCTGTCCGAACACATTCTGTTCTCATATGCAATGTTATAGGTCACTGTTTTAACTGCATGTCGAAATTCATCGGGTTTTTTTCATTTTGTTTTCTATTTTAATTCCTTGTCCTATAAAAAACCAGGGGTCGTATGTTTTATGATTCATGGTAAAACCAAGGAAGTCTGCGAAAAATCTGTTATTTCTATCGCGGGGCTTCGTTTTGGTTAGTAATAACATTTTTTGTCTTTCGAAAGTGATAGTTGATGCAGCTACCGAAACTGCAGATTTTTTTGGGGGCATATAAATGACGTTATCTTAACTGCAACAAGTTTAGGCGTCTTTTTCACCATTGTCCGAGAAATTCAACAGAATTTAATTGAACAAATCCGTTACGTTTGCAAACAGTGTGCGCTACAGAGCAGCAGGTCAGACGTGTTACTTATCTTCGAGTAATAATTTTTAGGAGCGAGGTATTGCGATTTTGGAAAGTTAAGTGGATGACAAAAATCACGAATTATTTCTTTTTTTGTTTTGTTCGGCCATTGTTATCACAGAGACTAGGCACATGATAATTTGTGTTTAAAGACAACATTTCGATAAAAAAAACCCCGAATATCTGTATACAAATATTTATATACAGATAGATCTACTCGGATTTTTTTATCGAAATGTTTTCTTTAAGCACAAAGTAGCACAATCATCATGTGCCTAGCCGCTATGATTGTTATGATCGTAGTCCCCGGAAATGGGGATTTCCACAAGGGAGATAATTTTCGAAGGGAAGTAACCGAGTTTCCGTAAAGGCCTATAGAAGGCTATGAGCGAGTGAGGCTATTTTCAATCAAAAATAAGTATTTCCACTATCGATGGCCTCACCCAGTGTATTTTAACATGCCATTTCCAATTACATATCTGCGTGCTACCGAAAAACTCATTTGCATGAGAAAAATTGAGTTTAATTGGGTTTATTTCCTTCGGCTTTGCACAAAATACGATACATGGTCTTCAAAATTCAATATTGAACTCATAGTGGTATTGTCTTCGACAAATACCACAAAAAACCAACATAACATAGCGGTGTCGGCGGCATCGGCGATTCTCAACTATAAGCTTACTTTCCTTCAAGCCCGCTCGACTGATACTGATTTTGAAAAAGCAAAATAAACAATTTAACGTCATTTTGACGTCGCGTGAACGTCGCGTGTATTTTGGTACGGCGCGACGTTACGATACGCTAAAATGTACTAACTAAGAGCTTGAACGCTCTTACACCAAGTTTGAAGCATTACGTTACTCTCCATTCATTACACCTGGGGAAATTGACTAGCAAATTGTTGTTTCTTATGAATATTCATATGGTCGGGAAGTACCCTAATAGCCAATCGAAAGATCGATAACATAATGATATTCTCTTGTAGAGAGCATAATTTTATTTCTTCCGTTACTAAAAATAACCCTGGAAAAAAACTGAGGTTGTCAATAAATACAAGATATGCCATTCTAGGACGACACTATCGATCTTTGTGTACGATTTTAACTGACAATCTTTCGGTGTTACGCCGAAAATCTCTTTTAAACGCTTCTCGATTGTGGTGTTGGTGGGCGCCGCCATATTTAAAGTATCGCTAATTAAGTTTGATTTGCAACGAATGATGTGATTGGATATTGACAAGAAAAAAATAGAAATGACGACGTATTTGCGATAAAAATAGTTTAAATTTTCTCAAAGAAAATCTGAGATCACCAATCAAAATGCTTCATGAATAATTCATGAGAACGAGGAAACGCCAGCGAAACAATCCAGGGGCGATTACAGAATTAATCGAAACTGGGTCACCGAGGATGTCTACAGGCATGGTAAAGATAAAAAAAAGTAGGCCTATTTCTTCCTCCAAAAAAGTTATGTATGACGCAGACAGTGTCATTTCGACTAATCGTCTGTAGATTTCACTAGCAGGCTGTGTTCAAACCGGTTTCAAACCAAGATAGACTGTTTGCAAAATTTATTTTCTTTTATACAGTTCTAATTGATTGATTGATTGTATGGTGTTTAACGCCTTTTTCAACATTATTTCAGTTATATCGCGGCGGCCAGTGCACCTATCCATCCTTTACTGGAGTCTCTTTTACAGTACTCCGCACAATTTTCTTTCCAAGCCACTGGCTGCTTTCCCACATAACCATCGTCAAAACAATGGTCAACGGTGGGAGAGGACTGAATCCTGTCGCAATGACTATCATCAATCCTCGGAAAGAAATTGGCGGAGCCAGGGATCGAACCCACGAGCCCCTGTTCTCAAGTCCTGCACGCTACCGACTGAGCTACCAGGGCTCGGCTATACAGTTCTAAAGATGTTTCTTCCAATGTAAACCTCAGTACTAGCCACACATAATGTGTTAGACTGAGATGTTTTGTGACTAGCTTTGAAATTCAGACATGAGTGTTTATGTCCTACTATCATTTTTATCAAACGAGTTGACTAAAATCGTATGACAACGAGTTTGATAAAAATGATGATACATAAACACGAATGTGAGATTCTATTTATCATATAAAACGAATTACAGACAGAAAAATATCCCGCATCATCACCTTTAGCCTCTATACCGTTCACGGGTCCATGTTTACGTTGTAGTTTGGTTTCAAATGTGTACATACACATGCAGATAGTTCTTTGACATTTACACCGAAAGAAGAATGAAATAGTTTATAGAGGGATTAAGTCCACCGTTCTCCGCAATAATATTGATTTTAAGAGACTTTCGCTGCATTTCTTGGTTTTTATCAAGCATGAAAATCAAAAACTTTCCACACGTATACATCTTAAATAAAGCAACAGTGACGTCATTTTTCCCCGAAACGGCGTAACAATACAAATTCCCGCACAAACTGTGGTTGGTTTCTCTGGCTTCACGCGCTCGTGATTGAAAATTGATCAGAACCGGGACCCAAAAAAACGATAATACACTAGCGTATTATCAACAATAAGTCATGGGTTTAATACACTGCCGGAGGAGGTTTTATGTGATAATATAAAATATTCATCATTCGTAATGCTAGGTTGTTAAAACTACAATCTCTTTGAAAGTAACCAATAAATGATAATTATGCAGCAGCTAACTTTTTAAGTCGCTGGTAAAGGAGAAGTACCTTGTATTATTCCCTTTTCCGCCTACATACGTAGTCTATGTCAATTTTAATCTATTACTCATTTTTTTAGCGGTTATGCTTTTTGCAGGTTGCGTCGTTTTAAATATGAAAGAACCAACAATTAGCCCCCTCACTGTTTTGGCTAATTCTTACCGATGAACAGTTAAAATCTAAAAGTTGTTAATTAAAAGGCGGATATTTTAAAGACGAGAGAAGCTGTGTGATTGATGCTTAAAAAAAATGTTTGGAAAAGTTGGAGATCAACTGCATGGACGTCAGAAGTCGTATTTTGTACAACAATAGGTTAAATTTGTTATTAACAAACGACAAAATTTTAGACTTGTCCAAATTTAGATTATTTTCATGGCTCAAACGATAAAATTTGTCTCTAAAAGGATCAAAAACAGTGCGAGAAAAGCAATAAATGCAGGTTACCAGAATTTAACAGATGAACGGACAGACGGACAGTGTAGATCAAGATCAGACTGCAGTCTGATCTTGGATCTGTCCGATTAAGGGATATTTTTTCTCCAAAATATAACTTTGAAATAGCAATATTCATGCTTTTACCATCAGCTTGAAAGTTTCATTTAACTTTTTTAGCAGATTAAGGGTTAAACTTAAGCTGGACAAGCGGATATAACTGTGGCGTTGCATGATCAGTCTGGTTGAAAGTTGTTGTACTGCTTGCACTGCACTAGTCTTCAGTGTAATCCATCTGCACATGAAGTTTGAAGTCGATATGTTATATACTTTTGAAATTATGCTCAGGAGAAAAATCCAATCTGTAAAAAAAAAAAAAGGCAATAACTCCAAACCTGATGAAAAAAGAGTTACGGACCTTGTACGCTGCACTTGTTCTCAATGTGATCTAGCCAATACCTTTTACGCTTTGAAAGATATGCTGCGGACAAAAATCTAATCTGTTAAACTACAAAGGGCAATAACTCAAAAATGGTGAAGAAAGAGTTATGGATCTTGAACACCGCACTTGTCCTCAATGTAATCTAGCTGCATATAAAGTTTGAAGTCAAAAGCTCTTTTACTTTGGAAGTAAAGCTGGGGACAAAAAGTCCAACTTGTATAATAAATAAGGGCAGTAACTCCAAATTAACAAGGGTATATAACTGTGGTGTTGCATGGTCAATCTGGGTGAAACTAGCTTGGGTCCAGGCGTTAATAATTTCTTAATTACTCCATATCAAGATCTTGATATCACGGTCCGCTATATATCTCTGGCAGCTGTCTGTTCATCGCTTCCGTTATTATTACATTTTTGACAATGTAACGTCCGAATGAGAGAAAAGGAAAAAAATGAGCGGACTGGAACCCAGGCTGGGGTGAAACTTGTTGTACTGCATTTCCTAATGGTGGTTGAAAGATGTGACAAGTTCCATGTAAAAACTCTGTACAGTTTTCAAGATAAGACTTAAAGCATCAAAAATTTACGCGGCCGCGTAACTCAAAATCGCTCCCAGTAGGCCATTTTGCATCGAATAAAAAAAGAATAAGTATATCGGCGGAATGGGTTATTATATACACGTATAAAGTTTCACGATATTCCGTCCAATGGTATTGGAGATATTGTCCCGGACGTACACACGGACGGACGGACAACGCTAAAACTTTATTCCCCCGCCTTCGGCAGAGGATAAAATGGACCAAAAGTTTCTGTTACGAATTTTATAAAACTCAGTTCATTTGAAAGAGAATAAATTGAATTTTCTTACCTCACTTGAGATAATTTTCAGTTCTGAAAATTGATGAACTTAAAGCGTTTATTTACCAAGGCCCTTCATAATTCTACTTAAAAAATACGGGTAATATTGGCCGATATCGATTTTTTCATGTCCCCGAAAGATGGCTATGGCACCTGCAGATGACAATTTAAATGCTGCACAAATAATGAGATCCGTCTGTGAAAGGTTAGGAAACATTGTGGGAAAAGCCGACAATGATGATTAACAGCATTTTCTCCTTTTCCGCAATGTTTTTCAAAAGATTTCTGTCTCAGGGTCATTAAAACACGGAATATTGTGTGTAAAAGGTTAACCTATTAACACACAATTCAGATTTTTAACGACTCTGGGACATGAAATAAGACGTAGGTTTATAGAAAACAATAGGTTTATAGAAAACAATATGGGGAAAAAAGGAGAAAATACTGGTAACCAACATTTTCTCCTTTTCCAACAATGTTTTCTAACATATAAGAAATAAATCGATTCATTTGAGCCACATTTGTGTTGACTGCAAATGCTTTCAGTTTGGATAAGTCTAGAATTTTGTCGTGTGGTAAAGAGTTAATGCAAACGTCACAGGTGAAAACATGGAGTTTTTGAAGACGGCATGGATCAAGATCGGACAAAGTTTACAATCTTTTCGAAGTCATTCTGGACACCGTCTGAGCCACATTTAATTTTGTTGTCTACCAATGGTTTGAATTTGGGAAGTCAAGAATTTTGACGTCTGATATTTAAGCATGGGTTCATTTTGAAACACACTTGCTGCAGACGACGTTTTGTACAGTCTGCTGATCTTGATTTATACCTTCTGCAATTTTAAGCACGTGGCTTGTTTTCGCATGGTGCTGAAAGAGTTATTTAGAGATACAAAAAAAATGTCAATGTAGATTCTGTCTAATGTGTTGGGTCTATTTAATTGAACCATGCTCTGGCAAAAGGGGGCTTAATGCATCTCCGTAATCCATCATACCAAGAAAGCCATCACATACTCATGGATCCATAATAGCCACTTTTTTTAACAACCGACTCAAATCATGAGGTAGACTGATCCTTTGACATGCAGAAAATCTACCAATAGCGAAAAGTTTCGGCCCAGGTCAGCCTGCGCGGACTGCGCAGGCTGACCTGGGTCGAAACTTTTCGCAGATGCATTGAGCCCCCTTTTCACAGAGCGCGGCTCAATTCTTTACACGACAACAGTATTTTAGACTTGTTCAAATCGAAAGTGTTTGCAGACGACAGTTGAAATGTGGCTCAAACGATGGAATTCGTCTTCAAAGGGATAGAAAACATTGTGGAAATGGAGAAAATGCTGGTTAACAGCATTTTCTCCTTTTTTTCTCACAGTGTTTTAAAAGGCCTGTTTCTTAGGGGTCGATAAAACTAGGGATTATGTGGTACTGGGTTACATTCTCAGATCTCGTTCAAACTATCGTATATGAAAGTCAAGTTGAGAAACTGCATATGTTATCGGAATGGGTCTTACCATTTTATTTTCTTCAAAAATAAATTGATCTGGATCATTTTACATCGATCTGAACGTAGGGCCTAGAGACTCCTGCTGTCTGAAACAATTTTAAAGAGTCCCTCTTTTTTACAGAGAGAGAGAGAGAGAGAGAGAGAGAGAGAGAGAGAGAGAGAGAGAGAGAGAGAGAGAGAGGTGAAAATGGAAGAACAATCATGAAGATAGGCCTAATTGATCTAACAACAATATGTTATCGGAATAGGTCTTACCGTTTTATTTTGTTCAAAAATAAATTGATCTGGATCATTTACATTGATCTGAACGCACAGACTCCTACTGTCTGAAACAATTTTTAAAGAGTCCCTCTTTTTTGTACAGAGAGAGAGATAGAAAGAGAGAGACAGGGAATGAACATATAAGAACAATCATGAAGATAGGCCTAATCAGGGATCGTATATACACAGGTAATTGATCTAACAACAATATGTTACCGGAATGGGACTTACCGTTTTCTTTTCTTCAAAGATAAATTGATCTGGACTCCTACTGTCTAAAGCCATTTTGGAAGAGTCCCTCTTTTTTTACAGAGAGCAGGGGTCGTATATACACTGTGTATATAAGATCCAAGATCCCTGCAGAAATCTCGAGAGAGAGAGAGGGATGAATATGTAAGAACAATCTTGACCATAATTGATCTTACAACAATATTAGATCTATACAGATATAAACACATATTGTAATTAATAAAAATCATCGCCGTCATCACTATTATCATCATCATGATGATGTTCCTGCAGTTCAAAGTTGTTCCCCCCCCCCCCAGCGATGATACGGAAATTGACGAGGAAATATGAAGATAGCCGAACGAATTGCATTCTGGGAAGAAAGGTCATAGTTGTTTGTTTATCATCAGCGAGAAGAAATTTGATTCAAATTTTTCTCTGAAATAATTTGCTCGGAATCGGAAAGAAATCAATACCAGTATCTGCGCCTAGCTCATCAAGGGAGATTGATCTTCAAATCAGCTTTCTGAGGATTCCGTATTATTCGACTAACCGCGACTTTCTTGGGAAGTCTTCAGCAATTTTGACAGTTTGTTTACAGCCGATTCAATCATCAATGGCGTTCAGTGTCAACATTCTCAAAATGGACTGTTTGGATTTCCACGTTATTTTTCACACTATTTCGGCTTTTTCTTCCTGTGTTAAACTATCTGGCAAAAGAAAAATAAACTCTCCGTCGTTTAGTAGCAGACATTTTTAAATTTTTCACTTATTACCAGGAAAGGGGGAAAGTATTTTTTGTAGAAACCTGAAAGTAATTTGTAGAACAAAGGAGGAAGGGGTAGGAGAAAGCATCTATTTTGACCACTCAAAAGTCTAGGATAAAGGAGAAACACAACAGAATTTATATCAACAAATACCTAAACAGAAAGACATCATGAAATTTTTGGAAAACTCTAGATTTGAGCAAATAAATGCAGCATTATCATTTGAAGCTGATTCAAGTAGAATAGAAGGAAGGTAATGTATCTGCACCTGTTAATTATATTTTTTTTTGTCTGAACGCATTCCCAAAATTAGGTATAGTATTACTCATATAAGGGACTTTATATATACAGGAATAGGCAACAAGAATTTGCTCTTGTTGGAACTTGGTCTTACATCGAGATTAAACCAGATTTTCTCAAAAACGTTGATGTATCATTGCTGTTAACTTCTTACCAAACAACAATATTTTAGACTAGTCCAAAATGTAAGTATTTGCAGATGACAAATATGGCTCAAATGATTGGATTTGATTTTGAAATGTTAGAAAATATTAAAGAATATCGAGTAAATGCTATTTACCAGCATTTTCTACTCTTTCCATGATGTTTTTCCAAAGCCTTCTCCTTCAGGGTCATTAAAGCTTGAGATTTTGTGGTAATAGGCTAAGTGAGCAGTAGGTTCGAAGTTCGAACTGTTGCAATTTCAAAAGCAATGCAGTTGTTACTTTCGCTTCAAACTGAAGTTTGAACATGTTTCCATAATTGAGAGGGGTACTGATTGAGATAGTACAGATAACTGTCCCCAAAGGCGATGTTACTTTTTGACTGGTCGCCTCTGGGTACAGAGACGATCAAGACAAAATTAGTTGGAAGCTCCTCACAGATTTTGTGTGCAAGTTTGAACTCTCATAATTTCACAAATACAGCACAAAACTAGGATTTGAACATACCTGTTGCTTGCGTATCTAATAACCCTTCGTTTGAAATACAAGTATTTTCAATTCAAATGCTGAACATAAGAGAAAACCGTGCATTTCATATGTTACTTGAGTTGTTTACGTTCCCGAAAACACACAAAATGGCCGCCACGCACGATAAATTTCATCAGTATGTTTTCCCAAGATTTACATGTTATAAATGACCTCTACAAGCTCATTAGGTAATGAAAGGTTTAATAATTTGTCTTTAGTCATGTTTGTTATGAAAAGGTAATTGCATTTCCCTGCAATACAGATTAAACTGATGAAAAAGAAAGTTGGTATAGCGCTCTACCTTTGCTACTGGAAACTTTACGATGGACTTGAGATGGTACGGTGCACAATGAATGTCCAAATATGAAAAAATCACCGTAGCATCTCGTTACTGAGACTACTGATTGAGAGTGATCTTGCTTGTTGTAAAATGTTTTTCTTCAGTTGAATTAATCCACCAATTCTGCAGTTTTAAAGTTTGAAAATGACCATTATTCATAGATTTTTCACTGCTGAACAAGTGGCTAATCTGAGGGATGGATCAATCTACCGATTAGTATCGGTAAACTAGTTGCAAAACTAAACTCCACCTATAAAGATAAAAACAGTTGTGAATTTAAAGATTGTAAGCAAAGTTGACACTTTGGTTTTTTGGAATTTCATTTGAAATTATCCTCTGAAAGTCAGTGCAATGCTGAACTAGTTATCGGTTTTGACAGAATATTGGCCTATTGCTCATGCAATGATATTACATGAGTTTTTTTAAGTCCATATTGTGCCATGATGGCACTGTATGGACTTAGGTATTCAGTCAAGTTACATGAAGTATTGCCTATCCCAGAATAGATCCCAACATTGTCTATCCCTGTGTCACGCCCCTGCTCACATCAAAGAGTTTGTCGACCTGTTATAATGACAGTTCAAGAGGGAAAAAAATTAAATTGTTTTAAAAGAGAGAGGTGAGAGAAACTTTCGTAAATTTAAATTTAAGTATGTTTGCCTTGAATGCAAATGTATCAGCCAGATACAATGTTGACTGGGCAAACATCACTGGATTCTTAATTTCTTATTTAACTATTTTATAATTTACAAAACAGATCTACAAATTTCAAAATATATCTCCTTTTCTTATGTTTTCAAAAACCCTTTACTGTAGGGTTGTAAAAACAGGGTAGTCAGATAAAGGGGTAATGAGTATACATGGATGTAAGAAGTTGAAAGCTTATTATCCTATTTTCTTTTTATTTAAAAGGATTGAGAGTTATTCCTGCAAGATGGCTGGTAATGATAAGAGGTTGTTCAAGACACTGATGCAAGATGGAGGAGATTCCCATCCTGAGGACCTTCAAGTACTCTCACCACCACAGAGCACTGTCTCTGCTAGTCCGAACAAGTAAGTACATGTACATTCCAACCTTGCAGGTTTCAAGACTGATATTCAGCAACCATTATACATAAATAGGATTTTAATTCTAAATAAAAATACTACCACATCATTGGCCAGGTAAAAAGGTCTTGATCAGTCAGATCAGTAATATTTAACCCTTTGCCAACTAGCCCTAACGTTTAACAGCCCTGAGGAACAAACCTTTTAAAAGCGTTGTGGGAAATGAAGTTTCACAAAGTTTTCAATCCAATTAAAAAAGAATCCAACCATTTAGCAGCATTTAATTTTCTCAGATCTGTAATTGCTTTCAATTTGGAAGAGTTAAATTTTCTTATGTGGTAAAGAGTAAAATTCGGATTCTCAAGCTTTAACTCTTTACCAAACAACACAATTTTGGACTCGACCAAATGAAAAGCATGTTGCAGGCGACAAATTCAAAGTTGCTGAAATGATGACTTCTGTCTTTGATAGAGTAGAAAACATTGTGGGAAAAGGAAAAAATGCTGGTTACCAGCATTTTCTCTTTTTCCTACAATGTTTTCAAAGGCTTTCTTCTTCAGGGTCGTTAAAACTCGGGATAGTGTGGTAAAGGGTTAAAAGGGAATTGTTTATTTGGTACTGGCAGATATGATGCTGTTTACAAAGTGATCTCAAATTTTTGCCATCTTGGAGGAAGACTTGAAGTTGCAATGTATTTTCAGAACATGTATGAAAAGGAGAAAAGGCTGCCTGTCAGGATTTGGCCTTTTCCCACTATTCCTTTCTTTCAATAAAAGTCCCATCACTTCAGCTACACTTGTCAGATCTGCATACTTATTCAGTATAGATGAGTATAAATATTTTTTGTCAGATAAGAATCTGAAACTACCAACACTGGTGTGACTGTATTCATGTGACCACTTAAACTAGTTTGACTGTTTTGTCTTTTAGGGGATATGGTAGAAGCCTGAGTGATGGAGAGGGATACCTGTGTGATACGATTACAAGAAAAACCCTGTTTTACCTGATCTCCACTCTCAATGCATCCTTCAACCCAGATTATGATTTCAGCCATGCTAAGAGTGAAGAGTTCAGTAAGGAGCCAAGTGCAGAGGTATAACAGTATTCCCTATAGATAGTGTCATAATTTTACTTATCATTAACTGTATCAGACAATCAAGTTTTAGGCCTGTCCAAATTGAAAGCATATGGAGAAAACAATATAGACATGGCTAAAAAAGTGGAATTTTTCTCTGAAAGGGTAGAAAACTATGTGAGGAAAAGAGGAAATGGTAGTTACCAGCATTTTCTTCTTTTCCCACAGTTTTCACAAGCCTTCTTCCAAACTTTCAGAATTTCATTGCAGAAATACATACATGTATTGGCCTTTTTTCTGTATGTTTCTTGAATCACTCTCTAGCTTTTATAAGCCTTCTTTGGTTGGGCTTGTTGAAACATGGGAATGTATGGTAACAGGTTAAGACAATTTGATTTAAAAACAATCTTTATTTTGCTGCAAATGTCTATCTGTGTTTACTGTTTAGTACATGTATATTTTTCATTCAATGAAAAATTAGCTTGTAAGAGTCTAGCAAGGTTTTCCCTCAGCATTAAAAATTGGAGGTCATTGTGACCCCTTGTCTATTTAGTTGAGGGTCATTTCTTTAATTTTGGGGGGTCTAAATAAATGGGTCTCTTCGTCCTCAAGTTCAAGCATGGATTACAATACATTTCACCTTTAAACTCAAACCAAGTAGAGCCTATAAGCCAGTTCTGAAGGAGAGCTTGAAACGCTGCTTGATGTGGCGTGATTGGCAGCTGTAGGACGTAGGCGTGTAAAAAGTCTATTCATTCATGAATAATGCCACCGTTTTACTGTTTACATTGTCATGACATTTTTTCCGCAAACAGAACAGACTGGTAATGTGTACCTTTATTTACCAGAGGTCCAGAAAAATAAGCTGTAAAATATAGAGAACCCAACTAAAACTTTGACTGGGCCTGTATTTATGACAATTGTCCAATGTACTTTAATGTAATAATGCGTAAACCAGTCTTACTGTATAAATAAATTACTGGAAAACCACTTTTATCTAAAATAAACCCTGTAGTTATAAAAGAACAGTGCGTCTGATATTGAAGCAAGATCAGACTTGGATTAATGCAGATTTATTTAATTTCCTAGATTAATCAGATTTTGGAAAGTTGCGTCATTGATGGCCCACTATTATTTATTTTGGGGGTCATTTAAGTTAAAATAGCATCATTGACGCAGGATTTGTGTGTCATAGAAAACCCTGGTCTAGAATTAGATAGTGGGGTGAGGGTCTTTGTGTAACAATTGTTAATCCATGCCTCAGTACAGAAGGATGATGGGAGAATTTAGTATTAGACTTTCCCTTCCATAGAGCCAGAAAATTTGAAAATTGCAAACTCATTTTGTGTAGAACTTTCTCACTCTTTCCTTTACCATTCAGAAGCTGTTCATGAGAGGATCAAATTGTTAAAAAATGACCCAGCTCAAAATTTTGTTCTAGCTTAGCTGCTAGCTGTCAATCTGTCATAGTTTAAAACATATTGGCATTTTATTTGACAGTTCTTGTATCATACTCTATTTAAAGCACACGTATTTAGAAACTGTTTAGACACAAAAAAAAAATAAAAGGTGTGTGAGCCTTTTTTTTTGCAGGGGAAGGGGGGTAAATTGTCTAAACAGCCTCTACATGTAATACATGTAAGTAATATGAAGGCCAACGCTGTATTACTATTTGTACATGCTTATACATGTTGACAAGTAAAAATGTATGTGTGTGTGTGTGTGTTTTTTTTTCCAGTGGGTGTTGAACACTGTTGACTCCCAGCTACAAACAACAGCAAAGGATGCTTTCTTTAATCTCAAGGATCATTTATGGGCAGCTATTAATGATGAAATACAACTCAAGGAATGTGATGTTTTTAGCTATAATCCAGATCTGGCATCAGATCCCTTTGGTGAAGACGGGTGTATCTGGTCCTTCAACTACTTCTTCTATAACAAGAAACTAAAGAGAATTGTCTTCTTCAACTGCAGGGCTACAAGGTATGAGCTATCTCTGTGCCAGGCTATAAAATTGTAGACCTGTTTTTTTTAAGCATTTTTTAAGCATTGGCAGAGATTTTAAATGTGGATGAAGTGGAGGGATTTGTATTTAAATGGAAAGAAAACATTTCATTGAAAAAGAGGAGAATTATACTGGTTTCCAGTGTGTTCTCCTTTTCACAGACTATTTAATTAAACCCTCCTTTCTATGGGTTGTTCAAACATGGAATTGTTTGGTAAAGGTTTCACCCTTTTCCACACAGTCCTGTGTTATAACAACCCAGAGGATATAGTCTTTGGAAAATTTTGTGGGAAAGGCAAAAAATGCTGGTTCCCTTTCCCACGATATTCTTTCCCTTTAAAGACAAATCTCATCATTTGAACCACACCTGATGTGTTGTCTGCAAATGCCTTCAGCATGGTCCAGTCTAAAATTCCGTTGTAGGGTACAGAGTTAAATAAGCAATTTCAGAGCATCCTGTCTTTTGCATCTGTTTAATTTTTTTTCAACTATTACAGTACATGTATTTCCTTTTTCACACACTTGTACATGACAGATTTGGAAAACATTTTGGGAAAAGGAAAAATTACCCCTTTCCCAGAAATATTTTTGGCTGTATTTGAAGATAAATTTTTTCTAGTCCTTATGTTTTTGTCTTTCTGGAACATCATGTACAGTAAAATAACTTTACATAATAGTATTACAAGTTTTGATCTATCTTTCATCTGTTCACTTGCAATTTCCTTTACATAAAAAAACCAAACAGAAACGGAGAAAAAAGTCAGAAATAAAATTTGGATTTTTTACGTCATGAATTACTTTTTTTCCAAAAGTTAGCAAATTCTTCTCCATTGTGTCATATTGTTTTGAATGGTCATTTGAAGCAGATTTATCAAAATAGGTTTTATGTGGTATAGAAGTTTACATTGCAAAGATAGGCTTAACTCAACTGCAAATGTCACCTTGGATAGCTTTTCTGGATGGCATAGATCAAGATTAGACTGCACAAAATGTGCAGTTTGATCATGAATCTACACCATCCGCCATCTGATGTTAATCTTCAATTCAAATTAGTGTTGAATGCACCAACAATATACGTATAGGCCTTGAGAAAAGTGGAATTCATATAGATGGCAGCAAAAGAGTTAACTCTGCCAGAATTTACATTATTTTTAATATTAACACTTTACCACACAATCCACCTTTTAATGACCCTGATGAAGAAGGCTTTTGAAAACTTTTTTGGAAAAGGAGAAAACTTTGGTAACCGGCATTGTCTCCTTTTCCCACAATGTTTTTTGTCCTTCCAAAAACAGATTCCAATTTCTGAGTCATATTTATTTTGTTGTCTGCAAATGCTTGCTTTGGATGTGTCTAAAATATTGCTTTGTGTTAAATGGTGAAGCTAAAATTAGGTTGTTCAAGGGAAAGGAGTAATCTAATTTTTTTTTTTTTTCTTTTTAAAGCTTGACCCATTATGGGGATTCAGGGATAGAAACAGACATCTCTATGGATAATTCTTCAGACATGTTGTTTGACAAGTAAGTAGTAGTTTAGAACAAAGCATGGACACCTTTATACATTTGTCTTTTTCAGTGATCATGAGTGCAAAGTAAAAAAGATAAAGACATTGTCTTTGAATAAGTAAGACTCATATCTTGCTATATCAATGACAGAATATCTCACAATATCAGTGTATATCCAATGGTAGAAATATGTTGTTTTGTTGTAATCTGATAATTTCACTGTTTTAAGTTTTCTGCTTATGTGGTTTTGTCTTCATTTGTAATGCAATACATAGTATATTTTGGCAGTTCTGATGCTAGAATAGAAACACCTATTGAATCACATTATTGACATGATGACCATGAAATTATACAAAAATACTTTGAAAAGAATTATGAAATTTGAAAGTTTGTCTATGTTCAACAAGTACATGTAAGACAAAGGACAAATGGTCATTCAAAATTCAACATATTTTCACCTCTATATAGCTACTTGAAAAAAAAAATTATTTTCATGCTTAATTACCTAGTGAAGTTATATATATGTACATGTATCTCAAAATCTTGATCTTTAAAAGAAACAAAAAGCTATCTTCTTAATCTATATAATTTACTGCAAACTTGACAATAGTATATATCACATCTCTATGTCATACAAAAAAAGAGACGTGGCAGAGAATAGCTTGATCAAAAGAGTACTAATCTCTACTTGTTTCCTGCCCTCTTAAGCTTGTATTCCGTCATGTGATGTACATTCCAGTAAAGGGTTCAACTTCGTACCTTAACCCTTTCCCAAACAATCCCAGATTTTCACGACCCTGAGAAAGAAGCCTTTTAAAAACTTTGTGGGAAAGGGAGAAAATGCTGGTAACCAGCATTTTCTCCTTTTCCCACAAAGTTTTCTGCCCTTCCCGAAACAAATTTCTGTTTTTGAGTCACATTTATTTTGTCGTCTGCAAATGCTTTCAATTTGGAAGCTTCTGAAATTTTGTCGTTTGGTAGAGAGTAAATCAGTTGCAGCTAAGAAGCAAGATTTTTTTCATTTATAATTGATACAGGCTCTTGTTCAATAAAGGTAACTTCTTCCTTCATTGCCATGTGATTAAAAATATCTACAGGCTTAGGTTGTTTCAAAATTGGTCTTCTATGAGTTCTGTTGAAAATAACTATTATCAAAAATGTCTTTATTCTCTTTTCAGTGATGACATGGAGTAAAGAGCAGGTGTGTTTAACATTTAGATCAATCTGTGGATGACGGCTCCCTACAGCGCAGTATCTACTGGCCATATGATTGGATTTTCTTTCTGTATATACATTACAAAATTGATTGTTATGTCTCTGATCTGATTATCTGCACATTGGAGTATTTGTGTGATTTATTTTTTTTTTGTCAAGGGCATATTTTGACAATTCTATGTTCAAAAAACCCAGACGAAGATGGCTTTTGAAAACATTGTGGGGAAAGAGAAAAAAGCAGGTAACCAGCATTATCTCCTTTTCCCACAGTGTTTTCTTTCCTTTCACAGATAAACCCCATAATTTGAGCCAAATTTCATTTGTCATCTGCAAATGCTTTCAATGTGGACGAGTCTGAAATTTTGTCATCTGTACATAAAAGTATTTGTGTGAATTATTTTTTGTCAAGGGTGTGTCCAGCGATACAATATTGTTGATATATTTTGCTACATTTTATTGAAATAACATTACTGTCGATGAAGTATGTTGTAGCTATATGTTAATGTTCTGGCCAAACTTATAGGAAATAAACTTAGAACTTAAACTCTTTACTACACAGATAGATGGTCCAAATTGAAAGAATTTGCAGAGGACAAATAAAATGTGGCTTGAATGATAGGATTGTTATTTGGTATGGTAGAAAACGTGGGAAAAGGAGAAAATGCTGGTATTCAGCATTTTCTCCTTTTCCCATCATGTTTACAAAAGCCTTCTTCCTAAAGGTCGTTAAAATTTAGAATTATGTGGTAAAGATAAAAGCAAATACCCATGGGCTGAACTTTTTACCAGACAATGAATTTCAGACTTATCTGTATTGAAAGCATTTAAAGACAACAAATTCATTGTGACTCAAAAACTGAAATTTGTCTTTGGGAGAGTATAAAACATTGTGGAAAAAGAGGAAAATGCTGGTTACAAGCATTTTCCTCTTTTCCCACGCTGTTTTCATAGACTTTTCCCTCAAGGTAATTAGAATTGGGAATTGTTTGGTAAAGGTTTGACAAAGCAAGATAAGTAAAAACCCGGCATAATTTCTAACTCAGTATATCTACTTGAAACTAGTCAGTCACAAACACATTTAACAGAATACAGCAATTCATCAATCTCATTGAAAATATTTTTCTCATAGTTTTCTTTGAAGATTTTTGTACATATGTTGGGGTATATTCAATATGAACTGGTTGAAATGGCTGCGACATTTTGATAAGTTAGGTATTTTTTTTATTGTTATTTTTATGAATATAGCTTAGTTATCTGCATTTAGCTCTAGTGTCTTTGTAGAAAAAAAAGGTAGGTAGGTCTTGAAGATTCTTTCATGCTCAAAAACTGGTATTGTTTTCACTATGAAATCCAAAACAGCTGAGATTTATAATCATATGTTGGATGTTTTAAACCATAAAGTTACAGATTGAATTGTTTCTCTGATACAGCTTGAGAAGAAAAACAAAATAGATGTAGAGAAAATTCTGGATTTAAGCCTTTACCACATGATCCCAACTTTTAACAATCCTGAAAGAGAAGGCCTTTAAAAACCTTATAGGAAAAGGAAAGCATGCTAGTAACTAGAATTTTCTTCTTCTCTCACAATGATTTCTACACTTTGAAGGAAAAATTTTTCTTATGAATCACAGTAATCATGTTGTTTGCAAATGCTTTCAATTTGTAGGACTTCAAGATTTAGTCATCTGGTAAAGAGTTAAAGATACTTTAGCCATGCTCTGTGAAAAGGATGCTAAATGCATCTGGGTGAGGTATGATGCCAAGCAAGTCATCATATGATTAGAGATTCATAAGATCCATTTTGTATTACAACTAAATCATGAGGTAAAATGGTCCTTGTGGAAAAAGGAGAAAATGCTGACTACCAGCATTTTTTCCTTTTCCTATAAGGTTTTCAAAGGGCGTCTTCCTCAGGGTTGATAAAACTCAGAATTGTGTGGTAAAGGGTTAAAATTCCTTCTGAAAAAATATTTGGGTCTACCCTCACCAACTGACAAATTATTGCCATTCTGTATGTATGCTTTGCTTTGATTTTGTTATATACTTTGTTGAGATTGAGAACAATGAAAAAAATTGTAATTTTTTTGTTGTTTGCAAATGTGTCCATTTCCATTGAACTTATCAGATTTTTATTTGTTAATGTTTATTTTTGATCATTACTAATTTTTTTGTCATTTACTTTTAACAGATGACTTATTATCTTTGTATATGTGTCATGAAAATATAACTTTGAACAAAAGCATAATCAAAGTGAATTTGTCCTTGAAAAGGTAAAATTACTATACAGTTGAAAAATGAAGGTGAAAGTTTGTACAGCAAAAGAACTCTTTTTCCTTCAAACTGTAAAGCTTACACAATGTTTGAAGTATATGTCCTAGAACTATTTAGTCCAACACTCCAGTTTCAGTTTAGAGAGTAGGCCAAGATTCCATACTTGTGTAGTCTTTTCTTTGTTAAACATACAATTCTGTTTTAATGGCTCCAGAGAAATGGTACTTCAAAACATTTTGGGAAGAGGGCAAATACTAGTTACTAGCATTTTTTTCTTTTCAACTGTGTTTTGTAAAAGGCTTAACTCTGTAGGTCATTAAATCATGTAGTTGTGTGGTTGTTAAAAGGTTACCGATTAATTCATAAGCATAATTCGAGAATGTCAAGAAAGAAAACATTGTCACAAATATAGTCACAATTACAAGTGTTTTAAAAAAGTCTCTCATACAAATATTGTATCAAAATGTTGGAAGCTTACAGAAATTACTATGAGAGCCTATGTAATTTTTCACAGGCATGCAGACTTCTTTTGACTTACAGCAAACAGCTTTTCAAAACGTAAACTTTTTACAACAAAATTTAAGACTCATTCAAGTTGGAAGCATTTGCAGACAACAAATAAAATGTTGCTCAAGTGACTGGATTTTTCTATGAAAGGTTAGAAAATGTGGGAAAAGAAGAAAATGCTGGTTATCAGCATTTTCTTCTTTTTCCCACGATGTTTCAAAAGCCTTTCCCCCCAGGGTTTTTAAAACTCAGAATTGTGAGGTAAAGGGTTAAGGCATAACTGATAGTTACATGTACAAAGATTTTTAAAGAAAAAATAGAATACCCCTTTTAATGCAGATTTTGAAAAGCTTGACTGATACATGTATTTTCTTTTACATGCTGTTGATTTCTTTACAGATGTACAGCATGTGTAAAAATTATTTCTTGTACATAAATTTATAGCTTCTTTTGATTTATGTATGTTAAGTTGCAGAGGAGTGTGATTTTGTTTTAAGGTTTTTCTGTCACTCAGTTATCCTGTACTTTAAAGTCTGTTAATCCATCAATATAGGAGCCATAAGAACATGCTGCTACTAAAAATGTATCTGTCATTAATGCAAGTATGAAACAGCAGTTTGAATTAGTCTTTCTTTCCATTCATGAACTCAAAACAAGTAAGAATTTATTTGTTGTTTTTTTTACTGAAAATAAAGAGAGATCATTCTAACTGTAACTGGAATATAAAAAATTGCAATGGACATGGAAAAAGACCCATATTGCAAGTGAAGGCTGATTTTTGGAAGAATAATTCAGCAAGGAGTGTTGTTGTAAGATCAGAGTACACCTTCTCTACAGTCTGATCCTGATCGTAAATATTCCAAAACCAACACAATTGCGCAAGATGCATGAAAGATTGAAAAGAAAAATGTTAGTACACATGGTACTAGTAACCAACATTTTCTTCTTTTCCCACAATGTTTTCTACTCCTTAAAAGACAGTTTTTATGTTTTCAGTAACATGTAATATTTCATCTGCAAATACTTTCAACTCTGACAAGGCTAAAATTTTTGCATTTGGTGAAGGGTTAAATAGAAAAGTTTCGGAGGAAAGTACCCATATGTCACATTTATTGTTTACTAGTACATGTACATGTATTTGGATATAGACCTAGAATGAAATATGGTTACAATACTGTGTCTGGCACTAAGTGAATTCTTAAGTAAATCCAATATATACAATGTATGTAGCAAGGACCTTAAAAATATCCTTGTTTGTGGATAATCAGTCAAAAAGGAGAGTTTGTGAATATGATGTAAGGCAATGAGAGAAACTGATAGAAGTGAGCAATATGTCCCTTTGCCAAATATTTTCAGAAGTTACCTGACACAAGACAAAAGCAAGTTGTCTTCAATTTCTGATACATACTTTTTTTAAGGAAACAAAACTCTCAAGTTCTTTGAATATTTTATTACTAATGATGTCATAATTTATATGTAAGCTAGTACAGTGTATTATTATATGTAATTCTCTCTTATTCCTTTGTTTTTTAATCTGTATGTATGTTTTGCATGTTGTTTCTTACACTTGTAAAACTTGAGTTTAACAAAAATAAAGTTTAAGTTTCACAGTACAGTGTTTGTTTAGGCTATTTCATGCTTATGAAGCCACCATTTTCACATACAAGGCATGAAAGCAGTAAGCTCTTTACCAAATGACAAATAGTTAGGTAAGTACAAATTGAATGAATTTGGCTCAAACGATGGAATTTGTCTGCGATAGGGTAGAAAACATTGTTGAAAAAGGAGAAAATGCTGCTTACCAGCATATTCTCCATTTCCCACAATGTTTTCAGAAGACTTCTTTCTTAGGGTTGTTAAAACTCGGGACTGTGTGGTAAAGAGATAGAGGGTAGAAAACATTGTGAGAAAAGGAGAAAATGCTGGTAATCAGCATTTTCTCCTTTTCCCACAATGCTTTCAAAAGCCTTCTTTTGGAGTTGTGACACAAAATTATTTAGTAAAAGTTAAAGTTAGGTTTAAGCCTTTACCAATCAATACTGTATGTTTACATCCCAAAGGAAGAAACATTGTTTGGAAAAAAGTTATAATGCTGATAACCAGTGTTTTCTCTTTTTTTTTTCTTTAAAAGGATTTAAATTTTCAAAAAAAAATCCTATCATTTTAGCCGTATTTTATGCATTGTCTGCAAAAGTCTTCAATTTGGACCAGTCCAAAATTTTGTCTCTGAGAAGTGTTCATGGTATTTTTAACAGAATTTTAATGAAGAATTGCATGGCAGACTAGAAGTGCTGCATGGTGCAATGCTGAAGGCTAAAGTAAAATAAAACCACTTCTACAACAATATAGGACATGGATATACTTTTAATGACACACCAAGTCCAGCAGATGAATTTGATCTGAAATATATTTGAACTCAGGTACATACGATGTTAAATGATTCTTTAGACTGCATTCTCCTTAATCATGTGCAACTGATCTTTGATTTATAGTTAAGTTTAAAATTGTGGCATTCATTTTCCAATAAAAATCTATTCAAGCAGTTCTTTCTTCTGTATGAACATGATGAAAACTGGGTAAACTTGTCAGTAATATTTCACAGCAGCACAAGACAAGAGAGAATGCCCATACTAGAACTTTAGTTATAACATCTACTGATGCTGCTACTGGGTGTTTTTGAATTAAATGAAGCAGTTTTAGCTCAGCTGTTTTTGAAGAAAACACCAAGGTATTGTCATAGCCCTGTTGTCACCTGTGTCATTGTCATGGGAAAAACTTTAATATTTTATAACAACTTTGTCATTACTGAAGACATTTACTACAATTACCATACACTTACCTGTGTTAGTTAACATTACAGGGTCCTATTTCAATGAAATTGCCACAGAATGATAGATCCCGAGATGCCGTTTCCAAATATGTTTGCAATATACATGTAATATATTATAAGGTCATTGGTAACACCTTATTATATTAAGGGATTTTTTTGCCGGACTGGAGTTACATAACTTCCTGCTTCAGATTTATTGGTAACATGCCAGTAAAATAATGTCACAGAGAGCATAGTGGTATAAGTCCAGACATGCACTGAAACACAGTTCTTTAGAAGCTAACTCTATAGAGTAAGTTAGCTTTTAAAGTGATGTGGTTTGGCACACATCTGTAATTGATGGTTAAGCAGTATGCTTTGTAGTTAGTGCCCGGATTGATGACCAAGCTTATACATGTTACATGTATACATGACCTCTTTTGACAGCTGAAAATACAATCCACTTAGACAAAAATTTATTTTAGGCTTACCCAAACAGATGGATTGTATACATCCAGAATCAGATGGCATGTTCTGTGCATTCTGATCTTAATCAGTGTCATCAACATATGCCCTTTGTTTTGCCTATGGTGCTAAAAGGGTAACTCTTTACAGCACCACAAAACTTTAAACTTGAACGTTTTGAAAGCAATTGGTAGGCAAAAAATAAAATGCTGCTATGCCAATACTAGGATTTGTCCTTTGAGAGGGAATGAAACATTGTCGGAGGACAAATTACTGGTTCCCACAATTTTTTTTCAGAACCATCTTTTTGGGGGGTCATAAAAACAGAGGATTGTATAGTATAGGGCTAATATGAACAAGAAGTCTTACACCGATATTTCAACCAGTCAAAGTGCTAGAAAATATGTATTAGGCTTGAATGTGGTCAGGACTTATTTTACTACAGCTTCCAATACTAATTTTTCAAAATGAAAGTAATTCGAAGAAATGAGGACAAAGAAGTTATCAAAATCACAATACTTTATTTAAACATTGCTAAAAAAAAACTCTTATGAAAACTATGGCATAAGCTACACAGTTCACCTCTTTACAAGACAACAAGATTTTAGACTTGTCTAAATTCGATGTCATTTAGAGACAACTAAATGTGGCTCAAAAGAAAGGATACGTGTATGACAGGGTAGATAACATTGTGGGAAAAGAAGAAAATGCTGGTAACCAGCGTTTTCTCCTTTTCCCACAATGTTTTCAAATGACCTCTTTCCCAGAACTGTAAAAAGATGCAATTGTTTGGTAAAGGGTAATCCAAAGCAAATATAATATGACCTCAGGCTCTTTTGCAGACATTGTAGACCAGTATCAACACAGAAAACATGTACATGTACTATGTATTTTGTGAAACTATTAAAATTTAATGGTATTAAAATTCAAACAGTTCGACATTACCTTTTGCAGATGAAATATCTTTTTCAGTTTAGAAGCACTCTATGGCTTAAAAGCATTATATAATGTGAGTCTGTTTAAGTCATTATAATCATTACACAAGTTTTTGGATAGATACAAATTGATTACACCTTCATGGTTGAAAAGGGGAGAAAATTATTAACTTCCAGCACCTTGACCCACAAACAGCCCATGAAACATGGCTGTAGATGGAGACACAGTGAGTAATTTCCCAATTTTAGAAATCCAAAATATTATCAGCTTCAAAGATATTATAACGTTCCAAATCATGTAATTTCTTCTGAAACAAGTTGGAAGCAGATGACATGGCAAACATCCGTGTAAATTGTGTATGATCAGTACTAATGAAGGTTTGATACATGAGTATGTTATAAAGTGTTGTGGAACAGTTTAAAAAATACAGCCCAATACATGATTCTGCTGCAAGGCCTTTTTAACTGTGATCTGCTGCAAAATGAACAAGTCTGCACGAGAGGAGGAGTTAACTCTTTACCAAACGACAAAGTTTTAGACTTGTCCAAATTGAAAGCATTTGCAGACAACAAATTAAACATGGCTCAAAAACTAAAATTTGTTTTGGGAAGGGTAGAAAACATTGTAGGAAAAGGAGAAAATGCTGGTTACCAGCATTTTCTCCTTTTCCTACAATGTTTTCAAAAGGCTTCTTTCTCAAGGTCGTTAAAAGTCGGGATTGTGTGGTAAAGGGTTAACTCTTTACCTAATAACAAAGTCTAATACTTGGCCAAATTGAAAGAATTTGCAGAGGAAATATCATATATGACTTAACTCTCTACCACACTACAAAAATTTGGACTGGTCCAAATACAAAGCATTTGTATAATATATATCAAATATGGTTCAAATTGTGGAATTTGTCTCTGGTAGAGTAGAAAGTATTGTTGGAAAAGGAGAACATGCTGATTACAAGCAGCAGTGCTTTCAAAAGCTTTCTTCCTCCAGGTCGTTAAAAGTTAGGATTGCACAGAAAGGGGTTAATTAATAGAATTTGGCTTTTAACCCTTTACTGGCCTGGCCGTGTAGCTCTGTTGGTACTGTATCTAACTCATGATCTGGAGGTTGCAAGTATGATAACCGGTTGTGGCAACCTTTTTTCCGGGAATTTTTCGCCTCTAACCTCTGGTGCAGGTTAGAAAAGTAGTCAGTGGCTTTGGAAAGAAAGATATGTCAGTACTGGTACAAGAAAGACAGGAAAAACATGGGTGCATCACTGACCCTCATGAGTAAACCTGAGATGTTTAAATGGCATTACACTCCAATACATACATTACAGACTGTAACCCTTTACCACACCATCCCGAGTTTTAACAACAAGGAATTAAGGGTCAAAAACATACAGTGAAAGACAAACAACAGAAAATGTTGTTTACCATCATTTTCTTCTTTTTCCATATTGTTCTCAAAAGTCTCTCTCCTTACTCTCCTTAGGATAAGTAAAATGGAATAGTTTAGCAAAGGGCAAGAGGGGTTTTGAAAACATTGTGAAAAACAGAGAAAATGCTGGTAACAGCATTTATACCTTTTACATGAATTTTTTTTAGCTCCTCATTGCAAAATACCATAACTTGAGTCACACTGAATTCTTTTGTCTGCAATTTTTTTCAATATTGACAGGTCTTTAAGAGTAAAATTGAAACTTGTCTTGGAAAGGTAGAAAATATTGTGGGAAAAGGTTACCAGCTGGTTACCAGCATTTTCTCCTTTTCCCACAATGTTTTCAAAAGCCTTCTACTCTCGGGTCATTTACTTGGGATTAGATGGTAAAGAGTTAACCCTTTACCAAATGATCTCAGATTTTAACAACCCTGGGGACAAAAGACATTTGAAAATGGTAATCAGCATTTTCTCCTTTTCCCACAATGTTTTCTACCCATTCAAGGACAAATTCGTGCAATTTAGACAGATCTAATTGGTAGTCTGCAAGTGCTTTCAATTCGCACAAGTCTAAAATTTAGTCATTATGTAAAGATTTAAAGCTTAATTCATGTTAATAAACCATATTTTACGAGAAATGTGTTCAAGATTCATCGATGCAAATTTTCAGATAAGAATAATTCAAATAAAACGAATCTATAGCAACAATACTATTGTGAAACAATACAAATTTACTTTTACATTTTTGTAATGATATTAAATAAATAATCACAATTAATTAACCCATTACCACACAATCCCGAGTTTTGACGCCCCTGTAGGAGAAGGCTTTTGAAAACATTGTAGGAAAAGGAGAAAATGCTGGTAACCAGCATTTTCTCCTTTTCCCACAATGTTTTCTTCCCCATCCAAAACAAAAATCATCATTTCAGTTACATTTAATTTGTCGTCTGCAAATCCTTTCAATTTGGACCAGTCTAATTTTTTGTCGTGTGGTAAAGAGTTAAGTGTGTAGAACATTTTAACTCTTTACAAAATGGCAAAATTCTTAACCCATCCAAATAGATAGCTTTGGTAGATGACACATTAAATGTGACCCAAACAATTGGATTTGCTTCTGGCAGGGCAGAAAACACTGAGAAAAGGACAAAATGCTGCTTAACAGCATTTTTTCCTTTGCCCACTATGTTTCCAAAACCTTCATGGGGTCTTTAAATTGGGATTGTTTGGTAAAAGCTTTACTCTTCACTAAACAAACTCCTATTTCAACAACTATGAGAAAGACAGGCTTTGAAAACACTGTGGGAAAAAGGAGAAAATGCTGGAAACCAGTATTTTCTCCTTTCCCACAATGTTTTATACTCTTCCACAGTCAAAATTTACAATTCCAGCCATATTTGTTTTGTCACCTGAAAATGCTTTCGATTCGGAAAAACAGAAAATTTTGTTGTATGGTGAAGAGTTAATGAATTCTTTTTTGGTAAAAAAAAAAATCCAATTTTTGAAACGTATCACTTAAACTTCATGACATCTGGACTTTGATACATGCATATGTACGCATCACAGATAAGTCGTCTCATGTGTTCAGGTAAATGCTTATCCTCGGGGCTGTTTATAATCTCATTGTAGTATTGGTCAGACAGCCAGGTCTGGATTTCTTGACATTCTTTTACCTCGGGGATGTTGTAGCCACTCTGTTCACCTGTGGGGGGAAAAAAACATAAATACATATAAGTAGAGTTAGAGAGTGAGACTGTTTAACTCTTCACCAAATGACAAAATTTTAGACTTGTCCAAATTGAGAGTATTTGCTGACAAAAATTTAATGTGACTTTGAAATTGAAACTTGAAGGGTAGAAAACATTGTAGGAAAAGGAGAAAATGCTGGTTACCAGCATTTTCTCCTTTTCTTAAAATGTTACAAAAGACTTCTTTCACTGAGTTGTTACAAGTCTGGATTTTGTGGTGCTGGGTGGACAACAATTTAGAAATTGGTTCACTTATGTGGCAGTAGCTAGTACAACTACACCTATCATTAAACGTGATCATACCCCCCACCAGCTCCTTGTCACAAAACAGGTCTTTGTCACAGAATGCAGAATGGTGTAGCACAAAAGGAAGAGTTGAAAAAAGTTCAAGGGGAGATAATTCTGCAACAAATCACAGCTGGGTCATGGAAATTGCACATGCACAACTTCACACACACATATATATGTGTGTGTGTGTGTGTGTGTGTGTGTGTGTGTGTGTGTGAACACTGTGTGCAAATTTGAGTTCAGTACCTGAAAAACTGTTGGAGTATTTTGCCGGACAAATTTGTGTCTACGGACAGACGGACGGACAGACAGATGGACAGTCAGCCATGGCGATTCCAGTATACCCCCCTCCACTTCGTTGTGGGGGGTATAACTATTCGTGCAATCTGGAGATACTTCTAACCAGTACTTAGGGCAATAAAATTATTCTTCCCAAGACACTGGCTGCTTTCACACGTAACCCTCATTGAAACAAGGATTAGAGGTGAGAGAGAAATGAGTCCTTTCTCCATTGTTATCATCAATCCAAAACTTGCCATGCTGAAGATTCAAACAAGCGACCCCTTGTTGTCTAGTCCTGTGTGTTATCAGCTGAGCTACCAGGCTCGGCTAGAAAGTGAAAAAGCTTCATCATGAAAAATGTAGTGCAATTCAAAGATAATTTCAGAAAAATGTTCATTTTAAGAAAAGTTTTGCATTAGATTCTCCTATTCCAACCACAACTGTCACAGTCTGATAAATATCCTCAACCAGTTGCCTGAGTACAGTAAAGGGTTAACTCTAGACAAACAAAAAAATATAAGAAAAAACAGTCTACCCTTTCTATCTGCCATTGAATCAAAGAAAATCCAGCGTGCTGCTTTCCCTTTTCCACACTTCACAAACGATACATAGTGACTTGTTTGAATACAGATTACAGCAAAAAGTTCCATCTTTTCTCTTGGAATTGTAATGGACTGTCCATTTTGTAACTTCAGTCTATTGTAATGATCCCTAAATAAATCAGGGGCTCGTATTTGCCTTGGCTTGTGATTTAATCTTTGTTTGTGTTGGTGACTCTAAAACAACAGAAAAAATACAGTTAAATCTCTCAACTCTTTACCAAATGACAAAATTTTAGACCAGTCCAAATTGAAAGCACTTGCAGACAACACATCAAATATAGCACAAAAAATGAAATTTGTCTTTTAAAGGGTAGAAAACCATTGTGGGAAAAGGAGAAAATGCTGATAACCAGCATTGTCTGCTTTTCCCATAATGTTTTCAAAAATCCTTCTCCTTGGGGTCTTTAAAGTCGGTTTGGTAAAGGGTTAACTGGAAAATGGGTACAAATAAATCAATCCAAACAACTAGTTTATTCTGATAATTAAAGTTGGCCTTGGAACTTAACTGTTAACCAAAACATCACTGTTTCATAGGCAGTTTTCCTGGTTTATCTCACACTTCAACAAACAGTGCTGAATAAATATCAGATTGTGCCCTCTAAGACAGTATGAACTTGCTACATCTTGTCAACAAAAGACTGTTTTTGATCTACAGTCTGCTGAAACAAATCAAATATTGTTTAGCGCTCTATGGGTTAAGCATGATTAATCTCAGGTTTTCCTGAAATCTTACAAGTTCAATATCTCAGCCTGTAATTCACATTGGACCTTATACATTGGTAATAAGCTAGACTTACTGTTCGTTTACAGCCTTCACAAAAGGCAATAGTATTTAATCCCGCTCCATGAACTTGGTAACACTCTTTACACTCAAAAGCAGCTAAATCACCACAAATAATACATTCTCGAGGTGCTGAAATGAAAAAGCAAGAGATTCCTATAATCCATGTAAGTTCCTCAGTATTAGGCTGGAGTTAACTTCTGTCCATTATCTAACTTACTATCTCCTGTAGACAAATTTTCTTTTCTAGCTGCATACAGATTTTAACTCTTTATCAAGCAACAAAATTTTAGACTAGTCCAAATTAAAAGCATTTGCAGATGACAATTTAAATGTGGCTTAAACAATGGAATATATCTTTGATAGGGTAGAAAACATTGTGGGAAAAGAAGAAAATGCTGGTTACCAGCATTTTCTTCTTTTCCCACAATGTTTTCAAAAGACTTCTTCCTCAGGGTCGTTAAAACTCGGGATTGTGTGGTAAAGGGTTAAAAGCTTAGAAACTAACAAACACGGCTTGGAAGCAGAGGGTTGCTTGTTCAAATACCCAGCTCCGCCACTTTCTTGGTAAGTGTGAAAAGAACTGTCATTAGACAGCACAGCTCTACTGGAATAGTTGTTTGTTTGAAGTGGCAGTGCCTTGAAACAGCAACATGGTCCCAGCCTAGGACAGAAGACCCAACACCAACTACAGCACCAGGGTTAGTGCAATAGAATAAGCTTGAACTTCTGGCCACATGCATGGGCAGGGGTAAAGCTGAATGAAAGTCAGCCTATATCATCATAACACTAAATACGAAACAAATCAATTATTTGGTCCGGAAAATAGGAAATCTAGAAACTTTAGCATTAAATTTCAATCTGTGACCTTGAACTTAAGATCATTGTTCACTGCTCAATGAAAGTTTACACTGGTATCTTTCATAAAGCCATATATGAACCAGTCAATCTAAACATTAAAAAATGTGAGCTCTTAAAAAAATCAAACATAAAATTTTGATGTAAAATATGTCAGTGACCTTGACCTTAAGATCATGGACATGGGCAAGGGTACAACTGAAAGACACTTTGGACCTGCATTTATCATCATACACAATATGAACCAAATCCATCATATGGTTTGGAAAATTTGAGCTCCTAAAAACTATGATGTAATAGTACACATCCATGCCAATGCCAGCATTTGTGCCAACTCCAGGGGTAGAGGAATAGCTCATCCTGGATACTATCCAGGCAAGCTAAAAATAGTCAATAGTGTGTGGGATGGTTGGCCCAAAATGTGAAGAAAGAACACCTTTATTTACAATGATTTTGATAAAAAAATTACCATTTTCAAGAACATCAGTGATATCTAGCTCCAAACTTGGTAGTATTCTTTTATACATTTTATAATCTTTCCCAAATCGTGGCATCTGAATAATGAGACATGAGGGAATCTGAAAAAAAAAATTTGGGTAAGTCTTAAGACCCCTGTAAGAATCAATCCTGTTTTTTCTAAGACCCTGATGAAGAAGGCTTTTGAAGACTTTGGGGAAAAAGAAGATGCTGGAAATTAGCACTGATTTCCTATTCCTACTGTTAATTCTACACATCAAGAGACAAATATCATTATTTGAGCAATGTTCAATGTGTTGCTATTTACCAGCAATTTCTCTTTCTCCACAATGTTTTCAAGACAATTTGTCCTTGGGGTTGTAAAAACACCAGATTATTTGGTAAAGGGTCAATTCTTTAACAAACAGTAACAAATTTTCAACAAGCAAGAGAAAAGCACACTTTTGAAAAATTGTGTCAAATAAAGGTTTTAAAAGGTTGTCAGTAGTTTCTCTCTTCCCCACACTATTCTCTACTTTACTCTTTCAGAGGCTAAAACCATAATTTGGTCCACATTTAAAATACTGCGTGCAAATGCTTTCAATTGGGACAAGTAAAGAATTCTGTCACCTGGTAAGTTAGCCCTGTAACCCTTTACGACATGTTTTAATGACCCAAAAGAAATAACTTTCGAAACCATTGTGGGAACAGGAGAAAATCATGGTAACCAGCATTTTACCCTTGTCCCCTAAGGTCTTCTATACTTTCAAAGAAAAATTTCAAAACTTGTGCACCGCTTCATTTGTCATCTGCAAGCGTTTTCAGTTTCGAATAGTCTAAAATTTTGATGTTTGGTACAAAGTTAACTACACATTCTGCATAATGGAAAGCGTCTGAAATATTTCTTCTCTTTCAGAAACTATGACCATCATTTGAGCCACATTTAATTTGCTGTCTGCAGATGATTTCAGTATGATTAATTCTAAAATTTTGTCATCAGGTAGAGATTTAACTCTTTACCACACGACAACATTTTAGACATGTCTTAATTGAAAGCATCTGCAGACGACAATATGAATGTGAGTGAAAAATTAAAATTTGTTTTGGGAAAGGTAGAAAACATTGTGGGGAAAGGAGAAAATTCTGGTTACCAGCATTTTCTCCTTTTTCCACAATGTTTTCAAAAGGCTTCATTCCCAGGGTCGTTAAAAGTTGGGATTATGTGGTAAAGGGTTCAATAAAGTAATGTATATATAGAAAAAAACCACAAATCAATTTACCTCTCTCAATTTGATACCCATCTGTAAAAATGAAAGCTCAAAAAGTTGCTGTGTTGTTGGCAGAACCAGTCTTTCATCTTTTTCCATGATGAGTTGGTAAAAAAATGTTTGTTGTGTCTCTTGATTATCGCCAGAACTAAAACAAAAACACTATTTATAGACTTAAATTAAACCAAAAATTTAGTCATTTCATGTTACTCTACAATAATGTACAAATTATCCAAATCCTTTAACTGTTTACTATATACATGTAATCCCAAGTTTTAATGACGCTGAAAGAGAAAGCTTTTGAAAACATTGTTTGAAAAGGAGAAAATGCTGGTAACCAGCATTTTCTCCTTTTCCCACTATGTTTTCTATCCTATCCAATACATAAATCACCATTTAATTTACAATGAATTTGTTGTTTGCAAATGCCTTCAATTTGGTCCAGTCGAAAATTTTGTTGTTTGGTAAATAGTTAAGGAAACAATGACTTTATGGAAAAATTATCTTTGTAATATTCTAACTTAGAAACCCAATTAATCAATTTCACCTGACATCATTCAAGAGAAAAACTCGACTTTTCAGATGCTAAATTAAATCTTCTACACTTTTTCTATCACGAAAACACAAAACAGATCAAACTGCTGTGATTTCAAGAATTCCAAGGGTGCCAAAATACATGTATTGTACAATAAAGCAGAACATGTAGATCCAAAGTCAACCTAATTGTTCTGTGTAGTCTGCTCTTGGTCTAAACTGACCACGACAACAAGTCTGATATTGATATGCACTGCCGCACGGAGTGGTGCTTAATGCTCTATCGGACCCTCTATCAGACAATCCTGGTTTTTAACTACCCTAACAGAGAAGATTTTTGAAATCAATGGGAGAACAGGGGTAATACGCTGGTATCCAACATTTTCTCTTTTTCCTACTGTATTTTCTACCCTTTAAAAGAAAAACCCACATTTAATTTGTTGTCTGTAAGTCTAAAATTTTGATGTTTGGTAAAGAGCTCAAGACAGATTGAAGCTTATAATCCAATGGAATTCAATGCTCAAAAGCAACCAGACATCCAAAAATTTGCATCTTGCTAATAAAATTTCAGGCTATTGATTTAACCTTGACCACACAATCCCAAGTTTTACCAACCTTGAAAACAAAGGCTCTTGAAAACATTGGGGGAAAAGGCAAAACTGCTGATAACCAGCATTTTCTCCTTTTCCCACAATGTTTTCAAAAGCCATCTCCGTTAACAATCAATCAATCAAATCATTTATTTGTAAATAAAGGCCACCGGCCCATAATACACATATTGAGATTAACAAAAATATACAAACATGCATGAATCGCGTACACAAAATCAATAACGTAAGATATAGGTCTATACAGTCCAAGTGTATCTTCAGCCTTTGCAGACAACAAATTAAATGTGGCTCAAATCATTTTTGGGGGATGAATGTCAAATAAACAAAACTTACCATATCTTTAAGAAAGGGTCTGCCTTTGTTATTTCATTTAGCAATAGATTGAGAAATTCCTCTGGATCTGAAAGTATTTATCAAGTCATTAAAGACATATCTACGAAAATAAATGGCTAAATTTTAAAAACTTAATTACATCAGCATGAAAACCGAGTCATATGGTTTAGAAGCTAACAGTCTTTTTAACCTTTTACCACAGAATCCCAAGTGCATACTGGCAATGAATAAGGTGTAAAAACTGATGTTACTCATTGATTGATTGAATGGTGTTTTACTCTGTACTGAACATTATTTCAGTCACATAATGGCAACAGCTCACATATTCATGTGTATCCTTTGTCTAACCAGTACTAGGCTTGTACTACTGAAGTTCCTTGCCCATGATCAACCCCACAAAAATCCAGAGCCTCCAGTGAGACTCGAACACAAAGCCTCCAGGTTATGAGTCCTACACTTTATCACTTAGTCACACAGGACCCAGACCTTGTTCGAAGCAATAATCAATCTATGCTAAAGTGTCTACAAGCTAACACTTCATCATCCTTTACCATAATAAACATGTTATTTTATGCACTAAACCCTTTGCCACACGACCAATTTTAGACCTGTCCGAATTGAAAGCATTTGCAGATGAAAGTTTCAATGTGGCTCATATGAAATGATTTTTCTTTGATAGGGTAGAAAACATTGTGGGAAAAGGAGAAAATGCTGGTAACCAGCATTTTCTCCTTTTCCCACAATGTTTTCAAAAGCCTTCTCGATCAAGGGTGTTAAAAGTCGTCATTGTGTGGTAAAGGGTTAAATAGAAATCTACTTTCAAAACAATACTCGAACAGCACCTGCTGCTCTATTTCGAGCAACAGTTATCCTTCACAAAAGATTTATTTGTTCCATTCCAACATAATTGTCTATGGATTCGACAAAAACCATCTGAAATGGGTCAATGGTATAGAAATAACAGTTTTCTTACCTTTTTCTTCGCTCATCATACCCGGGATTTTCCCTACTTTGTCCAATAACTTCCTTAACTTCATCATTTTATCTGCTCTTACATAATGGTGCCTAAAATATATATATTAACTTTGAGTGCTGTGTAAATATATAAATACAAGAAATGTCACAAAAATGACTTCAACCTTTACCAAACAACCCTGAGTTTTAACAACCCTGTAGAATCAGACTTTTGAAAACATTGTGGGGAAAGAAGTACATGCTGGTAACCTGCATTTTATCCTGCAAAATATTTTCTACCCTTTCAATGACAACTTCCAACATGTGAACCACATTAAATTTGTCGTCTGCAAATGCTTTCAATTTGGCAGGTCAAAATTTTGTCATGTGGCAATAAAATAAAACATGCACTCCCAAGCTTTTTCCCCCTCACCACAAACCTCAAATGTTCTTATGGAGAATGTAGACTTTTACCCATTTACCTTACAATCCTTTGATTTATCAGTCCACCTTTAATAGTGAATGCAAGTCTTTGAAAACACTGGGGAAAATGGATGAAATGCTGCTAACTATTCAAAACTGCCTTTAGCTCTTTACCACATGACTAAGTTTTAGACTTGTCCAAATTGGAAGCATTTGCAGCCAACAAATTAAACATGGATAAAACTATATGAGATTTTTTTCAGTGAAAAAGTAGAAAACATTGTGTGAAAATAAAAAAGTGCTATTTTTCAGCATCGTTATTTCCTTTTTCAACGATGTTTTCCAAAGCCTCCTTCCTCAGGGCCATGAAAACATAGGATTGTATGATAAAGGTTTAAATTCCAACAAATAGGTTTTACCAAAATGCTCTCTTTATCTACATAGCAGTCTAAGAATTAGCAAACAAAAAACTAGAAAGTTTACAGCCCTACAGCCTTCAAATCTATCCAGTAACCTTTTTATCTATAATTCACAAGTAAACAAACCCTTTATTATCATAGCCGTCTTTATTCCCTTATGCTATATGTACATTTATTTTACTCTTGTCTTATCATATCAGTCATTCAAGGTCCAAATAGTTGAGTTTGAAATTATGGATTTACATGTACCAGAATATTTTTACCCACAGTTTGACAAGGCCATAGCATATTACCACTGAAAGCATTATAAACACTCATAACTTCCTTTAACATGGTAAAAGAAAAATTCTCACAAGTTTTCAGAAAAGGTCTGCTGTACAAAGACAAAAAGTCATCTGACTAAAGATTCAACCTTTACCACACAATCACGACTTTTAACAACTAAGGGGAAAAAGGCTTTCGAAAACATTGTGGGAATAGGAGAAAATGCTGGTAGCCAGCATTTTCTCCTTTTCCCACAATGTTTTCTACTCTTTAAAAAAAACAAAATTTAATTTTTGATTCACTTTTATTTATTCTAAATATGCTTTCAAGTTGGAGTAGACTAAAGTTTTGTTGTGTGGTAAAGAGCTAATCATTACCAAACAATGACATTTTAAACCCACCTTCATGGAAAGAATTTGCAGAGGACATATTAAGGTCTACGGCCCCTATTTCATCAGTAAAAACACTGACATTTTCATAAAAAAGGCTATTCATCCAATCTCTGCAGCTTCTGTCTTTTAAAATGAGAGTTAGGGGCCGTAGACTCACTAACTCATTGGTAAATATCGTGTAACATCGACGTTTTTGTAAAGGATATTTGGCCAATCTCAGCAGCTTCTGTCTTTTAATATGAGAGATAGTGGCCTTAGACCTTAAATGTGGAAAAACGTGGGGCTTTGCTTTTCAAAGAGTAGAAACCATAGCGGCAAAAGGAGAAATTGCTGGTTACTAGCATTTTCTCCTATTTCCACAATGCTATTAAAAGCCTTCTTCTGCTGGGTCGTTAAAAAATTGGATTGTTTGGTAGAAAATTCATCAGTAAAAATTGTTACCTTCTCAAGGGATTCACTATGCCTTCTTTTAAAACTTGCTGAATTTCTTCATACTCTTCTAGATCCGAGGGAGTTGAACGCCGATACAAGATTGAATCAAACACAGTTGTAAAGTAAAACATGGCTAACACTGTTGCATCCATGTAACACGAGTTATGATGTCCTTGAATTCCACGTCCTTTTCCACAAACCACAGAAATGTCTTCGAGGGAATCAGGAGGTGACACAGTGCCTGGAAGGTCTGGGGTCTCTGTACTTCCAAAATTAATGTCTGACAAATTACTTGTAAAGTGAGGGGATTTAAGGTCTGCAAACCGTTTGTCTTTTTTACACTTATATAAGGGAACAAAAAACCCTTTTCGAGGAGGGCACTCAAATGGTCTGAACTTCCCGAACGTCCCATCTGTCCCTGCTGATATTTCCTCTTCCTGAATTTAACACAGAGAATTTTTAACTTATTAACAAAAAATATAATTTCAAACTTCTCCAAATCAAAAGCAATTGCTGGGGACAAATGAAATCTGCCTCAAATATTGTGCTTTGTCTCTGAAAGGGTAAAAAATATTGTGGGAAAAGGAGAAAACACTGGTTACCAGCATTTGTCCTTTTCTCAGAATGCTTTCAAACTGTTTTCCCAATGGGTCCTTAGAACTAGAGGTCATTTGGTAATGGGTTAAACTTGTCCGAGACAAAAAAACTTTAAATTTGGCCATTGCAGATCACAAATTAAACTAGAGCTATTGCTGGCAGACAAATACCCCCTACCGTTACCATGTCTGTGGACCAGGAAAAGAAGCAAAGGGCCAAAACTCATGTATTGATCAACCAAACATAATGCAAACTGCAGGTGCACAGGTTTCCATTTCTCCTTTCTCCCACTCTTTTTCCTTCCCTTTCTAAGACAATTTAAATCCAAAGACATTTTATTGTCTGCACACCCTTTCTATTTTGACTTGTCTAAAATGTTCTTGTATGGTCAGAGTTAACCCATCACTTTTTGCAAAAAAACTCTTTTTTTGTCTTGCGGACAACATTTATGAATACATGTTGGAAAGAAAATCTGCTCATAATGTGTGAACTTTCCTTTTGTCACAGTATTTTCTTTTGTGTAGTAAATCACGATGCTTGCTGAAAATTCCTATTCAACATGGATGGTTTTTCAAGGATGGTTTTTCAAAGTTGTCTGCTCACAAATATGTTTCTTAAGAAAGTGCTGAATGCTAAAAGTTTTGAGAGCAGATCTAAAGTATTATACATTTTTTGACACAAATGAAAAATGCTACAGAGTCAGATAAAAAGTTTTGACAATCTGACAAATTAAAGCATCTAATCCATTCTCTGTGAAAAGGGGGCTTAATGCATATGCAAAAAGAATCGATCCATATCAGCCTGCACAGTTCAGGCAGGCTGACATGGGCCAAAACTGTTTGCTACTGGTCAATTATCTGCATATCAAAGGACTATTCTACTACATGATATAATGGATAGTTATTCTACTACATGATATGGACTGCAACACGCGAAAAGGGACATTCGGACATTTGCGTAAAGTATCGTCTCGGATCAACCTGCGCATTCCGTGCAGGCTAATCCGAAAAGACACTTTCCGTTTTTATGTAATTTTCTGTTTTGCGCAAGTCTACTATAGCACAAAATCTAATATAGTCGTAAAGTGTCGTCTCGGATTAGCCTGCGCAGACTGCGCAGGCTGATCCGAGACGACACTTTACGCAAATGTCCGAATGCCCCTTTTCGCGAGTTGCAAGCCATATAATGATGATTTGCTTGGAGATGCATTAAACCCCCTTTGCCAGAAGGCCGCTCATCTGTATTGACATGCTTTGACTTGCAGCTGTTAATATTGTAACTATTGCACAAACCATCTCCAGACCAGCTATTGGCTTTGTGGGTTCTTTCTGATCAGGGAGATGTCCAATCCATTTTATCACACCATACAGGGGCCTTGATGACATCACTTCAACTAGGGAGCCCACCTCAAGGTCAGGGTCAGGCTGAGGTATAGATTTAGAGCGGGTTTGTTTCCCTGTTTGACCTCCATAGACCAGAGCTTTCTCCAGTCCTTCCTCTAAATAATCTGTAATGTAAAAATTGCTGAAGTTATTGATAAAACAATTTATCTCTTTATGTGACAAAACTTTTTGCTTGTCCAAATTGAAAGCAATCGTACGCAAAAAATTAAATGTGGCTTTAAAAATGAAATTTGACCTAAACCTAAAGGAAGGGAAGCATTGCCAAAAACAAAGATAATGCCTGTTAACAGCACTTTGTTCTGAGCCAGACTTTTTTCTTTCAAAGCCTTCTTCTTTATGGTTGTTTAATTTATTTGATTGGTGTTTAACTTCATTTTCAAAATTATTAAGTCATAACGGTAGCAAGTGCACCAATCCATATTTATCTGGATTCTCTTTGACCAGTACTTTGCACAATTTTCTATCTATGTTTTTTACATAGCCATAGTTCAAACAATGATTAGTGGTGAGCGAGGGATGAATCCAAGCACAGTGACTTCCATCATAAAAATATTGTCCAAGCTCCTGGTTTCAAGGCTTGTATGTGACCGACTGAGCTACTGTCCTCGGCTACAGGGTCAGCAAAACACAGGTCTTTAGAGTAAAGGGTTGATAACTAAAAATAACTTTACCAGATTTATTCCTGCTATATTCATACAGAGGGTTGACTCCCTGCACTGCTGGAAAAGCTTTCCTTGACTGGTTGGGCTGGTAACCAGTCTCTTCCACTGAAGGTATTTCTCCCACTTCAACCTTCGCCTGTGCTTCTTGCTTCCTAGATTGTGCCACAGCATCCAGTAACTGCTGCTGCTCTTCTATCTTGATATCAGCAACTACAACATTAGAAGGGCTATCTCAGCCTAATCCATTACGAAATAACCACATGTTTTAAAGATCCTGAAGGAAAAGGCTTTTGAAAACAATGTGGGAAAAGGAGAAACTGCTGGTACCCAGCATTTTCTCCTTTTACCACAATGCTTTCTAACTTTCCAAAGACAATCTTTTTCATTTCAGCCACATTTAATTCGTCATCTGCAAATTCTTTCACTTTGGCCTAGTCTAAAATTTTGTCAAATGGTAAAGAGTTAACCCATTTTATTTCATACTTTCCGGTTGGATATCCAGAAATATCGGTGAAATATTTTTCGATATTTCATGGTTACGACCAGTGAAAATACTGATGTTTATATTCTAACTCTTCAATTGAAGGCAGAAACAGTTGTTCCCGCGCACTAGTTACCTAGGTAAAATGCGCGTGCCTCTCAACCAAATGGAAATATGACGTAATTTACCTTACATTTCTCGCGCTTGACGTAATACTGTAATGCGTTGCTATGCGGAGGGGGTACGCCAAAGGGAATAACCAAAGAGAACTGTACTGGATTTTGATTAAGTTCCCCCCCAGAAAGGGTTGAAAGCATGAATTAAATTAGAATATTTGGTTTTTTTTGGTGAAAGATCGAAATTTATTTCATCTCATGAACATCATCGTTAATATTTTCACTCGTGGCTGCACCTCTCGTGAAAATATTACCGATGATGTTCACTCGATGAAATAAATTTCGATCTTTCACCGTAAAAAACAAATATCCTCTATAACTTCTTCCAAGGATACAAACTTTTGCACTCTTCCTTATTGAACACATTTGCTAATGATATTTTAAATAAGGTTAACCTGATAGTATTTATTGTTGAAAGGGTGGAATATATTCTGTTAAAAAGGAGAAAATGCTGATTACCAGCATTTCCTCTTTTAACTCTTTACTAAATGACAAAATTTTAGACTTGTCCAAATTGAAAGCATTTGCAGACAAAAAAATAAACATGAATCAAAAATTGAAACTTGACTTTAGAAGAGTAGAAAACATTGTGGGAAAAGGAGAAAATGCTGGTTATCAGCATTTTCTCCTTTTCCCACAATGTTTTCAGAAGGCTTCTTCCTCTGGGTCGTAAAAACCTGGGATTGTTTGGTAAAGGGTTAACCACAATATTTTCAAAGGCCTTCCTCCTCAGAGCAACAGGGTCGCTCAAATCATTTCCCAGCTGGGCCAATTTCTTTCTGTAAATTGATGATAATCATTGCAAACAGATTCATTCCTTTCTCACCGATGATTAAAGCAGCCAGTGGCTTGAAAAGAAAACTGTGTGAAGTAATGGTACGCAGGAAAGCATGGGTAGGTGCACTGGCCATTGCAATATAACTGAAATAATGTTGAAAACAGCCTTAAACACCATACAAACAAATAAACAAACAAATCTTTCTAAGGGCTGTAATTAGAGCCTGGATTTAGCCCATGATGTGGACAAAATATGCGAGCCATTCACTGTGAAAAGGGGGCTTGATGCATCTGCAAAAGCCTGCGCAGTCTGCACAGGCTAAACTGAGTCAAAACTTTTTGCTGTTGGTAAATTTTCTGCATGTCGAAGGACCATTGTACCCCATGATTCGGTCCATTGTTATACAAAATGGATTTTATGGATCCATAATCATATGATGATATGCTTGGGATCCTGCCTAACGGATATGCATTAAGCCCCCTTTTGCCAGAGCATGGTTCAAGTAGTCTGATCCTGGATCTACACTGTTTGCCCTTTTTGCCAGACATTCTGGCAAAAACAGCCTGGATAGTACAGGGTCTGGGTGTTTTTTACTGATTGGGATAGTACATCTTAGTCATACAGAACTGAAATGGTTAAACTTTTACCACACTGAGTTTTAAAAAAACAATCCTAGGGAAAAAGACTTTTGAAAACATTGTGGAAAAAGGAGAAAATGCTGGTAACCTGCATTATCACCTTTTTCTTCATACTTTCTACCATTTCAAAGACAGATATCATCAATAGAGCTAAATTCAATTTGTCATCTGCAAAATGCTTTCAAATTGGTTTAGTATAAAAGTTTGGTACAGAATTAATGAATTTCCTTTTCTAGACTTAATATCAACAGTATTTATTTGCTATTCTAACAGTTTACATACATGTTTCTTCAAATGGGGGTTGAGCCTCAGCTGTTCCGATAAATGCATCCTCTGTCATTAGCCCTAAAATAGGAACTAAGGATGCATGACCCTGTTTTGCTGTAAACAAACGCTCATCCTTGTATTTACCAGTGCCAGAACCAACTGGATTATCCTACAATAACATTATCACAGCTATAATGATGATAATTACAGGCAACACATGCTGGTGCCAGTGCTTGGCCGACAGTTTTCTCTTCCTTCATATGTTTCTCCTTTGAGTCACTTTACTGGATGATGATTATGTCAAAACACAGACTACCAATATACATACACGATGTAATGTTGTAACTTGAAGTAACTTTCCTGTGGCTTGTATTTGTTTCAAGCTTTGAAGAAAAATTTGATATCCCGTTTCACCAAACACCACATGAGATCTCAAATTTTCCCACACAGCAAGAAGTAAAAGCAAGGACATTGCATGTGAGTGCCACTGCTCTGCTGCAGTTGTTTTTAGATAAAATTTTAAGTCAAAAAAGGGGCAAACAACTGTGTCAAAAATATTTTGATGACATGCCCCTGTGGTATGGGGCCCCTTTTGATACCTAAGTTTGAAGTAAATATCTTCAGTAATGACAGAAATGTTATAAAATGTCTAAGTTTTTGCATGATGACACAAACAACAACTAGGCATTTGACCCAAGGTCTATGACAATACCTTGACCTATTCTTAGAAAACAGCCAAGCTAACAAACCCCAGGAAAGTTACTACACCATAATACATGTATTTCTTTTTTTATATACCTACAAATTTTAACTACAAAATAATGCAATTATTGACAGTTACTTGTATCAAATACTAGTTAATTCCAAGATATCCTTTTTTATGAATGTAGGAAAAATATCATGAAAGTTTTTTTTTCAAATCAAATCGCCAACCAGCCTAGCAGTCTGCATGGAGGTTAAACTATCATACCATATTTGGGACCCTACTTGATACTGTAAGATACCGGTCTTTTCCGCCATGTCTAATACTATCCGCATGCAATGCATGTCTTTCAGCCAGAAAATAAGTAGGATGATAGTGAAATAAAAGAGTCACCTTTTACAAAATAAGCCAAAAGGTGTAGTGTCCGTGGTTTGAGGTAGAGCATCGGCCTCGTAACTATAAGGTCCCGAGTTTGATTCCCGGGAGCGTGTGTCAACTTTGGGACTTTTCATTCCCCCACACATTGGCGCAAGTACTGGTGTAGTTTCCAGGAAGCGGAATCGAGAGAGATTTGGGTAATTTGTTAGAACTTGTTTCTCAATCGATGTAAAATAAATATGTTTAAACTAACAAAATAAGCCCGTATCTATACAACCCTCAAGGAAAGTCTGTAAAACTTTGAAAACCTTGTATGAAAAGGAGAAAATGCCTATGCTAGTAATTAAATTCCATTTCCAACAATGTTATCTACCTCTTCAGAGACATATCAGCCATGTCTAGTTTGTTGTCAACAAAGGCTTTCTATACAGACAAAGCTTTAAATTTTGTTGTCTGGTCAAGAATTAAAAAATACTGACAAATTCGACTCCAACTGTGTAGTCATCCACCCTCCTGCTGTCTGGCAGAACACCGATCCATTTCACTTCCCCACATTCAGGTCCATGATCACTCATCCATACCACTCTTGTGCCAATTGAGAGTCCAGAAAATTTATCATTGCCATAGTGCATGTATGGTCCTGCAACACCCTCTGTCTTGGGTTTCTTTGATGGTTGCTGCTTGCTAGATTTTCTTATCCTGTGTAACGGTACAAATATGCCAGTTTCTTGTTCACATTTAAAATACCTCTGTTTTCTGTAGATTCCATCACTTGTTCCAAGTCTTTGACCATCCTAAAATGAAAGAACATTGAAGCAATATCATCAGTTGTTTCTTTTACTCACTGGTCTATAGTTTTTTTCAAATGAAAAATCCAAGTTTTTCAAAAGATCTAATAAAAGCAGGCTTTAGTAGACATACCATTTGGAGATGATGTACTGTACTGTGGGGAAAATGGGGTGATGGGGGAGGGGGGGGAAAGAAAGTTGATATTCTGTTGACTGTATGGAAAAAATTATTAGGATATGACTGTTTAATCTTAGCTGGAGAAAATCAAGACATACAAGAGCTCTGCATGGGGGTGCCAACACTCTGCTGCCAACACAGTGAAAATTCTAAAAGGAGCATAACTGTGTCAAAAATACTTTGATAGTTACCCTTTTAATAGTTAACAACCAGTCCAAGTTTGAAGTAAATATCTTCGGTAATAACAATGATATTATAAAATGTCAAAGTTTTGCATGGAGATGATGCAGACGATGACATGGCTGTGACAATACTTTGATGTTTTCTTCAAAAACAGCTGAGCTAAAGAAGCTGTAAAACTACTTTGTCTCCACAGGGATTCCAACCCATGACCTTAAAACCCATAACTGAGAGGATCTATCAACTGAGCTATCTCAGCAACTCTTATTGTATCCAAATTTTTTTTCCCCCTAACTTCAATTCAGAGGGTAGCTCCAATGTTATTCTTGTGATTGTAAAAATCACAAAAATAACATCAAAGCTAATCTTTGAATCATAGATCACAGGTAATTCACCCTTGTGATGCAGCAAAAACCTGCATTAACCATAACCCTAACTCAAGAGTTAACTTTGGTGTTACTTTTCTGATTGTGTCTCCAGAGCGGAGAAAAGAAAAAAAACATAGAAGGTATATCCTTTGGATGGAAGGTACATTGACTGCTACCCTATATCAAAATTTACAGAAGAAATAGCAGAAACTGGGCAATTTCTCCTTTGTTTTTCTTGTATTTCTGCCCGCAATTTTCTTCTTTGTCCTTGTGTTTCTGTCCATCTTTTTTAACACACTAAAATTACCAGTCTTCATTGAGATCCTCTCAACAACTTGCAAAACAAAACTTGCTTGGACGCCTCTTTAAATAACACAGTACCATCATGTACAAAATACTTACTATAAGTTCAACACCAAAATATATACCAGGAACATCACTAACAGGTCCTTTATATCTTATAATACCTAATACGTCAACAGACACTCCTTTAATTGAGACCTCGACCAAGTCACCTTCTTGTAACCGAACTCCTTCTTGTAACCATTCTTTATTATAGAACACGTTGAGTCTTTCATTACACGTTGGAATAGATACTAAATAATTGTATTCTTCATCTTTTACTTCCGTGAATTTATCTTGTTCGGCATGAATTTCGATGTTTTCCGGGTCAAGAGTTTCTAAAAGGTAAGTCCTGGGTAATGCAGAACCCCTGTCAGTGTCAACATCAATAAATCTTAAGAGTGTCCCCGGTAATACTTCAATTTTCGACGATCCTGACTTCAACAATCCTTTTTCCCTTTTCTTGCCGACACATTGATACAGTAAAATACAATAACGTCCATATAAATTAGACATTTTATAAAGACAGTAATGCCTACAAATAGCATAGGCCTGTTTCGGGTTTTTCCAGATCCCCGTCACTTAGAAGCTGCGTACACAGCGATAAAGCGTCCACAAATCATGGCGGGTTCTCGAGGGAACCGGAATTTTCACCACCTAATACGTTTCATTTAAGTGAAAACGAAATCAGTCCAAACTTCCATATAAGGTTGTCTGCAACGTCGACAATGGTGAAAGTGTGGTGTGTTGCTACGATTTTGGCATGCTTGTCATGCATTGTGACGGTAAGAACTAAGAAGCCTTTACGTTCACATCACTTGCTCAATATTTTTGATCGATCTGATACAAAAAGATACGTTGAAGTATGGAGCCGAAATAGTGTATTTTCGCGGATTCTGAGGCAATGGCATAGATCTAATAATGATTCTCACTTCTAAATTTTATTTGTGAAAAAGTTAAAATCCAAAATTTGTCAATTTTCAATGACGATTTTGGATATTTTTAACACTTTAGGCCATTGCATATCACTTTGGGTTCAGAATCAGAGCAGTTCTTTTTGCAGGTACTTGAATTGATGAAGATAGACTCTGGAATGACAGTCATTTCGACACCTGGTCATTTCGACACAGGACTCAACATTAACTTTTTGATTTACTGGATCAGTCGGACAAGTACATTGCAAAATCACTTGTCCGTACCAGGTTTTCACTTGTCCGCGTCTGCATTCATTTTGAAGTGAACGGTTTGACTTGTAAGTGCCCGCTATATTAATCAAACAAAGTTTATTTCAACTTGAATTTAGCATGTTTATATGTTATTGCAATGGTTTTCAGATTCGATTAAATGCAATATTAAAATACATGTCCATTCATTAAGCTATGGTTAGTTGGTTACATAATTTCATAATTGTAGTTAACAGTTAAAGTTGAATACAAATTGGACAGTTAGAACACCGATGAAAATGCGATCAAATCGAGTGGAACCTCAAACATGTACTGCTATTTACCAACCCCCTTAAGACTGTAGTACTTAATAGACATCTTCTTAGGTCTAATGAGATAGGCGGCGCCAGTTTACATTGTATTGTGACTAAGTGGGCGGAGCGTAATATGATATGACCTAGTTATTTTTTTAAGGTAATCCATCCATCAATAAATCATAGTCGCAGTCCTTCAGATGGTCACTGAAATTTCATAGCAAATGCAAACGTTCGACGACCTGGAGCATACATCCAGGTCACTGAATGCTTGCATCTACTATGAAATTTCAGTGAGCCTCTGAAGAATTATAAAAAAATCATTTAATGATGGACAGATTACCTTATGATATAGATAAAATCGGCAAGTAAAGTCAGCTGTCAAAATGCCATTATTACGGAATTCTGTCGTCAACACGCAAATTATGCATACGCAAATATTTTTTTCTCCCCAAATTAAATTTTAAAATGCACTTGTCCCATCGGACAATCAGATTTAGAATTTACTTGTCCAAGGCATGTTTTCACTTGCCAAAATCCATCGGACAACCGTTAATGTTGAGCCCTGCGACACCCAGTCATTTCGACACTTTTTGGTCGATTTGACCCCTGGTAGAAAATCTTTTGCAAAATTTGGTCATTTCGACCCCCGATTTTTTTCCAAGCACCTTTTTAGATTCAAGTTTCTATAATTAAATTGCTTTAATTTTTGAGATGTCATATTATCATAATTTTGTGTTGATGTGTTATCAAAATACGTTTTTAAATAGCTTGATTTAAAGCCAGTTACTCAGAGTACGGCAATGTCCATACTTCGCCATTTTAAAAAGAGATTATGCAGTATAGTGTTTATCACACCTTCACCTGTCTTTAACTGTGCTTGACCGATGTTTTTCTCCACCAGAATAAATCATAATGAAAAGCTTATGAATGTCAAAACTACGCATAAAAAAGAAAAGTTAAGAAAATATATCCTTGACATATTCAAGATAAAAAGGTATCTACATACGTCTATTTTACCGAACCTGTCATTTACAGAAACCCTTTTAACCTTTTCGGCGCCATAGGCAAAAACAATGACTTACGGACGGCATAGATCAAGACCAGATTGCACAGAATGTGCAGTCTGGTCTTTGATCTATACCGTCCGCTTGTGTAGTCAAGCCTATACAATCAAAATCTTTGCAAGTTTCAACAGATTGTATTCAGTACTGTCGGAAGAGATCGAGTTTATTTATTTGGCGCTGAAAGAGTTAAGTCCAGCACAGCCGAATTTTTTGTCGTGCAGCGGGGTAACCTTTGATAGCATTGTGGCAGTGAGAGTTTTGAATACTAGTAAGCAAATCCCGGTGTGGACTTTGTGAGCCATTTGGACCAAATGACAAAGGATAGGTTGAAGAATGTTCGATTAATGGCTGAGTTCTACTTAATTAGGATAATGACATCACTTGTATCTGTGTTCCCACTCGCGCAAATTATTGCGTAAATCAGGATATACATGTAGTATTGAAATTCACATAACAAATTTTGGTTACACGCGAGACCTCACGTAAGAAAATAAATGGACAAAAAGGGCCATTATCCACTTATCTTGTTTAAAATGACAGGTTTTGAAGTTACTTGTTACCCTTAATGACAATTTTTTGTCAAATCATGTGGAAATACGTATCCAGGAATAAACAGACACAAAAAATTGATTGGTGCAATAAAAGTGGAAACCCATGACACAACAAAATGTCTTTGACATTGTCCGATCACAGTCACTTCAGACCGTCTTTTCAGCTTTTTTAATGACTTTAAGCAGTAAATTTACAGAAATATCTTTATATAACAGGCTTTTTTGTCGCAAATCATCAATATGGATTGCTTTACCTCTAGTTGGGAACCATTAATGTCATACCCTCTAATATGGAATCTTATCCCCAGATTTACAGCTTAGGAGGTAAATGTACCCTTGAAATGAAAAGCTACTGGGAACACTATGTATAGAGTAATTATGGCTTTTAATTGACATATCAGATATGTCATTGTCTGCAAAGAATAAGTGGTAACAAAAAAATAATAGTGGGATTACACAGTTTATTAACATAAAAGGCCTGCCTCGGCTGGAGAAGAAAATGAAAATTGAGCATAGGACCTTACGGTCAGAATTTTAAGATTCCTTTTTTTTTTCTTTGTATTTATCTAGATTCCCAAGTTGACTAGGCTACTATGGAAGGAAAGCATTCTGAAATGAGTAATTTCAACCATTTCTGAGTTCTAAATGTACCATGACACTGTGTTGGATTTACGGAAATCTCCTGAAGTAAATGACAATTTCGGTAAAATAACCTATATAGATGGGCACTCTTTTTTACCATGAATATTTCAAACTTTTAATTTTTTATCTAGTCCTTCTGCGGAGTTTGCATATCCGTAAGGCTGTCGATTCATTGTGTGTCTATTCTGAGGGGTGAAAATAGCTGTCCATCACAGTTAAACAAAAGCCAGGTTAATGTGTGAAAAACATTCCTGCATAATCTCTTTTTAATTACCATTTATAGAAACCTCAAATACCCTACAATTATGTCCTATTTGCTGAACTAAGGCATATACGTACATGTATATCATTAGTTTTCCATAGGTATTTATTGACATGAAAAAACTTCCCTAAAACAAAATTATTTCAATAAAGCCAATGCATGTATTTTGATCACACACTAAAACAAAATTACGATAATACAACAAAGTAAAAGTTTGAAGTAATTTAATGTTAGGCCTACATCAATCAAATTAAGGATGATGATTTAAACAACCAGTGATCGGGTGAAAATTGTGAGAAAAAAAAAACCACACACACATACAATCAGACAATCAAAACACTGTTTACTTAATTAAATTATTACTGACAAACAAACAAAAAATGTGGATGGTCTCCTGCATTTACCAATCTCGGCATATAAATTTCCACGGACGTAACAATCAATACAGTTGGCCATCTGCCAAAATTACCAAAGAAGTTAAACACAAAGATCGGCAAAGGCAACTTTAGTTATACTGCAAGAATACGTCTTTTGTAACATACTGCAAAACATACTGCACAACAAATGCCCTGTTTTTTCTCCGTTATTTGGCGGGTAAAAAATCAGCGGGTGTTAAACTGAACATTTTTTGCAAAAAAATTTTTTGGGTGTCAAAATGAACAAAGTAGGGGTCGAAATGACCAGAAAGTGTCGAAATGACCAGGTGTCGAAATGACCAGGTGTCAAAACGACTGGATACCACTTTCTGTTGTAGACAATGTAGATTCACATCAGACTGCACATTCTGTGCAGTCTGGATCCGTATTATTACCCAAGAATATTCTTAGTCTTATTCTTAAAAAGTTCTAAATTTGAAAGTGACACAAGCTTTGATTGACTAAACAGTCATTCTCCAAAAATGGGTACAATTACGAAAAATGCTTGTCGCATTAATAAATACGTGAATTACTCTAACGATTACATACAAATGAAAGACAGACCAATTATTTTCATATCACTGACAATACTAGTGTATATTAAGTATACTTTGAAAGTCATCAGATTCAGTATTGTGACAATACTATCCTGTTAATTGGCTGGATTTTTTTAAATTTTGCCTGTCGCAGGTACAATACACAATATTTGGACTTCTGCTCTATCTTAAGAATAAATACAATCAGGTAGTATACTTTAATTTTTGAATTGATACAACTATCATTTGCAGTCTTTGGATACTTTCCTTAAAGAGGCCCTGATACTCATTTTCAGCCAGTTTTAACTCATTTTGTCTCTATTTTATCAAACCATAGTCATTCTCATATCTTCATGCCAAATATTGCGCCTCATGGTTGCAAGGTTGCTTAGATTACGGTCGATAGAAAATGCATTTCGCTGAGTTGCGGCCTTCCATGTAAACAGACTTGTCGTTTCTGGTTTTTGAATCGAAGATTTCGATATGTCCGTTATACACTCGGGTAGATTGGTATGATGATCATGCATTCTGTCATGTGACTATATTTGACCTTCGCCCTGTGTCTAATGAGGTAAACAAAGGAAAATGGAGGCTTCTCTGCTGCAGCCTCGATTTTCAGACGGAGGTCGCGGCCTATATATGCAAATTACACCGTATCCGACTAGGCGGAAACCAACGATAAATTTCCGTGACGCACCGCCATTGTTTACAGCTCCGATCATCAGCCAGTTTTCTTCTGACCAATGTTCGGTTTCTAATACAAATCTCTGTGTTTCTTTTTTTCAAGTACACTATATATGTCAATAATTTATCCATGTTTACACAAAGGACTGATTTCTGTACCATTCTAAATTGTTTGAAATTTAACAGCATTTTTGCTCACCGGCTGTAGACGGGCATCTTTAATCATATCCAGAGCTGATATATTTTTTCGTCCAAAATCATTTGTCGCAAAATCACACCTAACGTCCGTAACACATGATGATCAATTTATTGCAAGTCTTTTGAACTGTATCATGTACTCTAAAATACCTTTTTTCAGTAGTTGAATGAATAGAGCTCACGACCCTTTGATATCTTTTAACATTCCCTTAAAATTGAGCTGACTGTTACATATGAAATACAAAAAAGCTGTATGGGACAAATTCTTTGCTAACATCCGTAACGGCATTTTCCACCGTAACTTGATTGGTCTCAGTGAAATTGACGCCGTTTTAGTTTGGACACAATCAAGGATAGATAATTGAAACACTGCATGTGAGTATTTCCTGCATCTCATTAGCTAAACGTCAGTTTCAATGAAATATTTCTAACGTCCGTAACGACTAACATCTGTAACAAAATGTTTATTCTTACAAAAGTTACCTCACTTTAGATGTAATCCTGGGGGTATAACCTATTTTGACACCGCCACCAATGTATATGTTCGAAAGAAAAACAATTGGTTGCTTGTTTAGTGTTTTGAACCCATGCTGGAGATTGAAAGTAAGTGCCAAATGAGTTCTCTTGTAAATCATAAACATAGTTTTGAATGGTGATGTTTCTACTGAATGATTATTATGGATGTGTATCATAAACTCCAGGAATGTGACTGTAAAAACAAATTCGCTGCCTTGATACCACTGTTAACATTGAATATTTCTGAACAATCAAATCCTGCCCCTTTTTGTTACGGAAGTTAGACTCATGACTACATATGCATTTTATCTTATGAAATCAATTTAGACCCATTTTGAATTTCTTAAATCATGTTTTACAGTCTGTTAAGACGTCACATAGTGTGTGTAATGTGAAAAGTGCAAGCATTGACAATAACAATATACATGTATGTAAACTGTTACGGAGGTTAGATAAAGTAATAATTGTACCTCTATCTGTGATTTTTCTATGTCAGTATGACTTAAGTAGATTGAATGTTGTTCAATTGAATTATGATTTAGATAAATGTTAACATTAGAAAAACCTTTTTAAAATAAATAATGTTTAATAGTGTTAAATTGTCGCGTTACGGACATCAGAAAAGCAGTGGAGGTTTGAAAAGAAATTATGCTCAGTTAAACATTGTTAAATCCAATAACGTCATACTGTCAATAATATTACTTTAAAGTCCCATATCCGAACACATGTTTTCTGTTGCAGAATGGCACTCACAAACATTGAAAGGCATAAGAAATGTAGCTAAAGACAGAAAGGAAAAACAAAGACTTTTTTTTTTCAGAAAAAGAACAAATAAGAAAGAGAGTGGTCCAGTTTATTAAAAAAGCAGAAAGTGATTGAGAATACATTCTATCATTAACCAATTGCATCTTTTCTAGTACAACAGTTTAAAAGTCAAACAGCTTGGATCCTGGTGAGGCACAAAATAACTTAATGTCTTATAAGAATCAAAGCTGTATGCTAATGGTGTCATGTTGCAGATACATGAAGAAAAATTTATAGTTTTTATTTGGCTTTTTTTCCCTTTTTGCTAATATCCATAACAAAAGTACTGATTAGGTTTATCCCAGGAATACTGGTGTATAAATCAATGATGTCATACCGTGTGTCTATCAAGGTGGTTACATTATTGTGCGGGTTCCATTTTCTGTTAAACAAAAAGAGCAGAACTGCTCGTTAACAACACTTTGATGTTTAACCCATTTACTGGTGTAAATGTTGTCTGCAAACTAGGGTTAAACAGCTTGGTTTCTGGTAAGACACTAAATATCTTAGTGTCTTAAAAGAATAATAGCCGCTTGCTTATGGTATCATGTTGTTGATGCAGCAATAAGATAAATATATTTGTTTTGTGTAAATGAACACGTTTTGCTAACCTCCGTAACAAAAGCACTGGCTAGATTTATACCAGGAATACTAGTGAAAACATAAATGATGTCATAGCCTGTGTCAGTAAAATGTTTATACAGTTTATTGGTTCCACTTTTAGGTTAAACATGTGTTCCATCACTCATTCAGAGTACTTAAATTACAAACGTTGGACAATGTTTTAACAAAATAAATGTTTTCTTAGAATTTCGATTTTGTTTGATAATGTGTTTTTGATGTTATCACAAAACCTGGCCAAATATTTGCTAATCTCTGTCAGGGTTATGAAATCATATGTCAAAATCACAAACTTAAACAACATATCTCTGTCATAAAAGTAGATTAATATTATTCAACACATGTTAGAGTAGTGTTTCTAACCTCCGTAACAGAGTCTAATACTTAATTATTTTGCTGGCGCATATCTCGGAGATGGTTAATGTTGACTCTGTCAAACTTTGCAGATACTTTCTTCGATAGTTGAATTTTACTATCCAGTAGATATCGTAATCATTTGAGAAACTAAAAATTTGGACATTTTTTCAGGTGTAATTGTCCCCATTTTCTGAGAATGACTGTAAACCATCTGGTTTAGCCAATCAGAAGTTGTGTTACTTTCAAATCTAGAAAATTCTTGAGAAATAGTTAAAAATATTCTTAAGAATGGTTGGTGAATATGGACCCATTGATACAAGATACAAGAAACTTTATTTCATGTCAGACTAGATTAACAAATAAACATTAGCTGATAGCTTTTTGCAGACAAATATCTAGAATACTGAAAACAAATGTATAAAAGCTGTAAAAGAAATTTATAGGATCTTGATTGAAGACCATTTACTCATTTTAGCTAAATATACCCAATTTCATTAATATTTTATCAAACTATGGTCATTCCTGTGGCTTCATGAAAAATATTACACCTGGCGGTTGCGAGATTGCATAGATTACTACAGATAGAATATGTAATTTTGGACTTGGATCCTATCCTGTGTTCAGTCGAGGATACCAAATGATGCTTGTCATGTGACTGTGTACCACCTTCGACTTGCATATTTGTTTAGCTGGCAAGAAAGTGGAGTTGAGATACACTACACAAGTCTATACTGTTGCAACAATCTATGTCACAAGAACCCAACACATATGTGGACACTAATAGTAAGTGTTTTTGGATTGCTGAAAGAAGGGGAAAAGACATGATTCTACAATTAGACAAGTGCACCATTTCCCATGTTGAAACAACAAGTAGTCTAGCTTTCTATTTTTGGATGGGGGTGTGTAGATGACTGTAGTGATACACTTCCCCATTGTATACAATTTTGACCAGACATAATTTTGTCCCGACCAAGATTCATTTCAATTGACAAATCTGAAACTTCTTTTCATTCTTTGGGGCCATAGATATTGTTAATTTATTGATTTAAACACATTTCTACATTAAGCTAAAATGAATTAATGGGTATCTTTAAGACATGCAACATTTACACATTGATATATTTGTTAGCACATTAAAGTAAAAGTTATAACTGTTAGTACAATTAGATATTTAGTACAAATTAAACAAGTAAAATACACAACCTAAAAACAAAGGCAATTAAAAATTATAAAGGCAACGAAGATTAACAGGAAGCATCACAAAAATGAAATAAGATCTGGGGGAAAAACATACACACCAGCAAAACTACATTTTATACAAAATCACATTAAAAGCCATCATATGGACAACATTCAGCACAAGGGAGTTTTTGACAAGAGTAGAGATCAATGTATGAGAACATGAGATGCATTGATCCTTTACCAACTGAAAAATTTTTTAGACTTTCTAACAAGAAAAATATTAGTAGATGGCAGGTCTCAACATTGCAGGAAAAGGAGAACTAGCCTGTTACAAGCAACATCTCCTTTCTCTACAATGCACCCAATATCTTTGCTGTTTTAATGCATTTGAAAAAAAAAAATCAAAAAGTCATGCATAATGAAGTACGAAGCAACTAAAGCAACTAAACTAGATACAAGCATACACAAAAAATACATGGGAAGCAACTATACAAGGATAAGCAGGAAAAAATGGGGGGGGAGTTATATAATCACACAACACAACGCAAACCCTTACCAAACAACCATCTGTCAAAATTTTAAATCCAAACAAATTTAGGCACTTTTGGAAGAAAAGACATTGTAGCAAAATGAGAAATTGCTGATTTCCAGCCCTCTCTCCCTCCCCTATTTTTCAAGGATGGTTAAAAGAAAAAAAAAATGTTTTGACAGAGGTTAACTATGACACATAGCACATCTACATTTGGAGCCTGTACAGGTGTCGATCAGCCTGGCGAAATCTTTATACCTGTCAATCTTGCGCATGTGTTCGAACAGTCTGTTTGACACCCTGGTGGCCTCAAACCTAAATTTGTTCTTGACATACCTTGTTGTCCTGACTTGTAGAATCTCCAGCATAAATTATTAGTATCTGAAATTGTAATCGAAGTTTGAGTTTTTGAGAGTAACCAGTGATTTAAAATATATTTTTGAGAAAGCTGGTGAACACATTTGAATGTTTTTAAGGCTATTTTTCTGAGTCTGGCGAGGGGTAATGTAGTGACGTTTACTTTATTCAAGAGGCTTTCATTATGTTATCATTAAAAACAATGCATAGTGCTCTACATTGAATTTTTTCAAGTTTCTCAGTGTTTTTGTTCATTGCAGAAATGCCAAATGAGAGGAGAGAAGTTAAAGTCTGACTGAATAAAGATTTTAGTGATTCTGCAATTTTCATATAGGAACTTGCATAAGCGCTGCAAAATGTTCATTTGCCTGGTGGCTTTATAATAGGTCTAAAATTCTTTTCAATGAAAGGATCATCTTTCTCGTATGGAGGTGTTACCTGAGAGAGTTTAAGCTTTGTTTGGAATTGACAATTTTTAGCTCACCTGAGCATGACATGCTCATGGTGAGTTTTTATCACAGTGCTGTGTCTGTCTTGCCTTGTCCAGGTGTCAACAATTACCTTGTGTGCACTCTAGAAGCCACATTTTCAGCCTGTTACTCATGAAACTTCGTCAGATTGTTTGTCTTGACAAAATCTTGGACAAGTTCAAAATTGGTCATGTTGAGTGAAAAAGTATGTCACCAGGTCAAATCTTAAAAAAGAATTGTGTGCATTGTAGAGGCCACATTTTCTGTCTGATCCTCATGAGACCAGGCCAGATTGTTTGTCTTGAGGATATCTCGGACAAGTTCCAAATTGGGTCACTTTTGGTCAAAAAGTAGGTCACAGGGCCAAATCTTAGAAAAAAACTTGTGTGAACCTTAGAAGCCACATTTTTTGCCTCATACTTATGAAACTTGGCCAGAATGTTTGTTTTGATAATATCTTGGACAAGTTTGAAATTGAGTCATTTTAGGCAAAAATGTAGGCCACTAGGCCAAATCTTAGAAAAACTTTGTGTGCACACAAGAGGCCACATTTTCAGGAAACCTGGTGAGATTGTTTGTCTTGATGATATCTTAGACATGTTCAAATCAGGTCAAAAAGTAGGTCACCTGGTCACATCTTACAAAGACATAATATGCACTCTGAAGGCTGATACCTATGAAACTTTGCTGAAATATTTTATCTTCATGATATCACAGATGAATTTGAAATTGGGACACTCTGGGTCAAAAAGTAGGTCACTCGGAAAAATCTCAGAAAACCTTGTGTGCACTCTGGAGGCCATATTTTCAATATGATACTCAAAAAACATGGTCAGAATGGTTGGCAGAATATCTTTGTAACAATATTCCGATACAGGCGCTGGTCTTTCTGATCACCCCTTGTATATGCTTTATGTTATTTTAAAGGCCTAGTGGCAGCCGAAAGGAAACAGTGTGGGTGTTAAAATGCATTTAGATTTAAATCATATCTAGAAGTTTTGAAATTATTGTGAATGTGACATTCTGTTATCGTCTAGTCAGTCCAAGTGTAAGTCACTGGCAGTAAAATAACTTTTTAACTAGATAAAAAAATGCCAAGTTGCTTTCTCTTTTGTTTACTGTTTACCTGATTAAAATTCAAGATTCAAAGATTCTTTCGAAAGTCATGTTCATTGAGCATCAAAAAAATGTAAATAGTACAAAATGTATAGAGACTCCAGGAAAGCATGGATAGGTGCACAGGCCGCAGCGATCTAACTGAAATGATGTTGAAAACGGTGTTAAACACCATACAATCAAGTACTTATACCGTGTCACATTTGGGTCAAGGGGAATCATTAAGATTATTAGATATGAAAATAATACAAGTAATTACATTTGAGCTACATATTATTTTCTTAAGCTTCTAGAGAAAATTTTGTCTTTTCCACTTTTTCTGCTCTTTCAAAGACAATTCTATCATGATTTGGACCACAATTAACTGTCTGCAAATGCTGTCATATACTGGACTAGTCAAAAAAAAAAAATGTGTGGTAGAAAAAGTAACGCGTATTTCAGCCGATAGTATGAACAAAATTTAATTTCTTTACAGGTTGATAGTAAAGAAGGCAATATAACCAGAGTTGTATTCTTCGATATTGAAATTGATGGTGAACTGGAAGGTACCATTGAGATTGGATTATTTGATGAAATTGTTCCAAAAACTGTGGAGAACTTTGTACAACTTGTTACACATCAGCAAGGGTATGGATACAAAGGTTCTAAGTTTCACAGAGTCATTGAGCAATTCATGGTGCAGGGTATGTTTTATCAGTGTTCTTTCAAGGTTAATTAAGTGGGGGTGACATTTTTCCCACAAACATGCTAAAATAGGTGACTCTTTGAAAAAATAGGGAGACAAATGTAATTTACTAATGTTGTGGTTCGCTTCTGAATTTGTTCAAGATTTAGTCCTGGGATCAAAATTAACCCTGTCACAGGGGTCTTATGTTCTACAGGGCCGTTTCTTGAGGAAACTTAGAAAATCGTCTTGTTTATAACTACAGGTATACATTCTAGACCTGTATTATTTGGTATATGGGTTTATCTTGTGGACCTCTACCAGGATTCAAGTAATTATAGCTTTGGTTGAAAATGGCTTTGCCCTGGGATCATAACTTTCTCATGGGATTATAGAAAAAATTTTGTATGTCTTCTAGTTCAAAACCAATTTGCCTACAATTGTAATGTTTGGCGTGTAGACTTTTTACTTCTCAGGCTGTGGAGCGGTACAGGGCCATCATGGCCCTCTTGTTTACCATTTCAAGGGAGAACTTTAAAAAATACTGTGGGAAAAGTTTATGATACTGATAATCTGCATTTTCTCCTTTTCCATGATGTTTTCTACCCTTTCAAAGATGAGTTACACATTTTGGACCACATGGAATCTGTCATCTGTATAAATTATGCTTTCAATGTGGACAAGTACGAGGGTTGTTCAATATGTAATGTGTATTGTACGATATCTCAAAAGCATTCGACTCAAATAGTGACATGAACATTACATCCCTTCAAAGTATTCTCCGCGGTTTGAAATACATAATTTCAATCTGTGAATCTATTTCTGAAATGCATCACGGTACGCTGATTTAGGTAGACCTTTGAGGCACTGACTGATGGCTGAGCCAAGGGCTTGTCCGGACTTGTAATGACGACCAGATAAGAACTTTTTAAGTTTTGGAAAAAGGAAAAAGTCGCATGGAGCTAGATCTGGAGAGTATGGTGGGTGTGGCAAGACGGTAACCTTCTCCGACTTCAAAAATTGCTTCACAAGCTCAGATGTATGTGATGGAGCATTATCATGAAGTAGACGAACATGCCTAAATCCTGACACAGGGCGTCGTTTAAGATAATATTTCTTGACCTTTTTTAGTATAACATCTCGGTAATACCGACCTGTAACACTTTTGCCCTTCGGCACCGGAATTTGTACGGCTATACCATCACATGAGAAGAATATGCAATAAAGAACCTTCTTTGTGCTTGTGCTTCTTTTGGCAACTACAGGCCTTCTACCGTGTTTAGTTAGCCATATTTTGTTTCCAATTTTTCTTACTGGTTCGAAATAGTGAACCCATGTTTCGTCACCAGTAACAATGTTTGCAAATTGTCGTTGATTGAATTTGGGAAACATTTTGAGCAATTGCTTAGCAGTTTGTACTCGTACCTGTTTTTGGCCATCTGCCAATATATGCGGTATCCATCTGGCAGAAATCTTTCGTACTTTCAAAATACGCTTCAAAATGAAATGCATCCGCGTTAGCGATATGCCAACAGCGTTGGCAATATCATGAACTGTGTATCTGCCATCACTTTCAATTATTTCCCTGACTTTTGAGACATTTGCCTTGCCTATTACAGTCACAGGTCGGCCAGGTTTTGCTGCATCTTTGACGGACTCTTTTCCAGTCAGAAATTTCTTTCTCCACCTACGAACTGTCTCATAAGATACCTTATCAGACCCATAAATTTCCCCCAATTCAGTAATAATCTGCATTACCGAATGACCGAGTTTTGTGCGAACTTTTATATAAGCTCTAATTTCTTTAATATTCTTAATCAGTTTCCCAACTATTTTTACAACAGTGGTCAACGACTAGCTCTATTGAAATAACTATAAGTTTAAAACTATGTGGAGCTGAAGGCTCGTGTTTACACCGTTGGAAAGGTATTGAATAGAGCTATTCAAGCGTATCATCATCCATGAAATCGTGCAAAGCGTTATGGCGCTGTGGTACAATACACATTACATATCAAACAGCCCTCGTATATGATTTTGTAATCTAATATAAAGGACTTATAAGCACCTGTTAGTATGGATCACCAGAAATAAATGGTTAACCACTTGTCGAAATACTGTCTTAGAAACAAATTTTGATGCCTTATTCAGACACCTGACACTTTGCATAGACCTGATAAATAAAAATATCCTTGATACCAACACTCTCTCATAGTGCTGTATAGTTGTTATTATTTCTTACATGCTGTTCTATTGATGATAAAAAAGAATCAGTGGACTATAACCTGATGATTTCACTGCTGTAATGTCTCTGCTAGTGTGTTTTTATATCCCCATACATCACAACAATATATTTATTGTTTTGGTGTTTAACCCTTTACCAAACGACAAAATCTTGGACTTGTCCAAATTCAAAGTATTTGCAGCCAACAAAATGAATGACTCAAAAATTGAAATTTGCTTTGGGAAGGGTAGAAAATATCATGGGAAAAGGTTACCAGCATTTTCTCCTTTTCCCACAATGTTTTCAAAAGCCTTCTCTTTTCGGGTCGTTAAAAGTCAGGATTGTGTGGTAAGGAGTTTAACTCTCAACCTTAACTCTTTACAAATGGACAGAATTTTAGTCTTGTTCAAATTGAAAGTATTTGCTGATGTTATAATGAATATGTCTCAAAATTTGAAATATGTTTTTTGGAAGGTTTGAAAACACTGAGGGAAAAGGAGAAAAAGCTGGTGACAAGCATTTTCTCCTTTGCCCATAATGTTTTTAAGTCTTCTTTCATTAGGGTTGTTAAAACTCTGTAGTAAACATGGTGGGAAAAGGAGAAAATGCTGATGACCATGAAGCTATCTTCCTCAGGGTCACTGAAACATAGGATTGTGTAGTTAATGGTTAAATATTGTGCTTGATGTCACACAGATGTGTCAGAATAAGTCCGGTTTTCAGAGTGATGTAATGAACCTGAATTTTGTATGCAGGTGGTGATTTCACCAAGGGTGATGGCACGGGGGGCAAAAGTATCTATGGAGAACAATTTGAGGACGAAAACTTTGACTTACTACACAATGGACCAGGGTGGGTTAGCATGGCAAATGCAGGTATTACGTTTTTACTTGTTTAGAGATTTGATTCTTTGTAGTCGCTTTATTACATTTTTATACGCCCGTCAAAGACGGGACGTATTATGGGATCACTCATGGCGTACGGGCAAGCAGGCGGGCGAGTGGGCGGCGTCCAGTTCTTTGTCCGGAGCATAACTTTGTCATCTCCAGTCCGATTGACTTGAAACTTGGCATGTGTGTTTGTTGCAATTATACGGAGTGCAGTGTGAAAGAACCATAACTCTACCTGGTGCTGTCTTTGAGTTATTTCCCTTTCATCGTCATTTTTGCAGCATTTTCTGCTTGTCCAGAGCATAACTTTGTCATCTCCAGTCTGATTGACTTGAAACTTGGCATGTGTGTTTGTTGCAATTATACGGAGTGCAGTGTGAAAGAACCATAACTCTACCTGGTGCTGTCTTTGAGTTATTTCCCTTTGATCGTCATTTTTACAGCATTTTCTGCTTGTCCGGAGCATAACTTTGTCATCTCCAGTCTGATTGACTTGAAACTTGGCATTTGTGTTTGTTGCAATAATACGGAGTGCAGTGCAAAAGAACCATAACTCTACCTGGTGCTGTCTTTGAGTTATTCCCCCTTTGATCGTCATTTTTATAGCATTTTCTGCTTGTCCGGAGCATAACTGTCATCTCCAGTCCGATTGACTTGAAACTTGGCATTTGTGTTTGTTGCAATAATACAGAGTGCAGTGCGAAAGAACCATAACTCTACCTTGTGCTGTCTTTGAGTTATTTCCCTTTGATCATCATTTTTACAGCATTTTCTGCTTGTCAGGAGCATAACTTTGTCATCTCCAGTCCGATTGACTTGAAACTTGGTATTTGTGTTTGTTGCAATAATACGGAGTGCAGTGCAAAAGAACCATAACTCTACCTTGTGCTGTCTTTGAGTTATTTCCCTTTGATCTTCATTTTTACAGCATTTTCTGCTTGTCCGGAATATAACTTTGTCATCTCTAGTCTGAACATCTTCAAATTTGGTATGCATGATTGTTGAAAATTTATGGAGTGCAGTGCACAAGAACCATAACTCTTCCTATCACGAATTTTGAGTTATTTCCCTTTGATCGTCATTTTTACAGCATTTAGTGCTTATCCGGAATACAACTTTGTCATCTCAAGTCAGAGTGACTTCAAACTTGGTATGCATGTTTGTTGCAATATTACGGAGTACAGTGCACAAGAACAATAACTCTACCTAGTGCAGTTTTTGAGTAATTCCACTTTGATCTTCATTTTTACAGTATTTCTTGCTTGTCCGGAACGGAACTTTGTCACCTCAAGTCAAATTAACTTGAGACTTCGGTAAACATGTTTATTGCATTACCAGCCCTTTACGATTATTATACCCCCTCGACAACTGGTGGTGGGACGGGCGTATCTTGCGACAATTTGCCGCTCTTGTTAGATATATTTTTCTACCAGAGTGTATACCATTTGAGAGCAAAATACAATTTCAATGGTTTATGAGGTTAGGTCAGACAAGATCAGACTGTATAAAAATTGTAGTTTGATATTGGATCAACACTGTTTAATAATTTGTGAGATATTGTAAGGAAGACAGCCTTAAGTCTTTACCAAATGACAAAATTTTAGACTTGTCCAAATTCAAAGCATTTGAAGAAGACAAAATAAATATAAATGAAAAATTGAAATTCATTTTGGGAAGGGTAGAAAACATTGTGGGAAAAGGAGAAAATGCTGGTTACCAGCATTTTCTCCTTTTCCCACAATGTTTTCACAAGGCTTTTTCTTCAAATTTGTTAAAACTCAAGATTGTGTTGTAAAGGCTTAAAAGTGTAATACTCCTTATGTTGATTGTTTAATATTGTCATCAGTCAACCTCTGCACTCAGTTCTGCATATTGTGATGCATTCGGAGCACTTTTTTTTTTTAAAGAAAAATGAATGATGGAATCTTTTTCATATGGATATTTTATCTTTTTTCACAATGCCATGCTCTCTGCCTAGAGAACTAGCCTCTGGTATTTGATTACAATTTCAGGGCTTTCATCAATTTAATACCAAATAATCACAATTTTTAGCTCCACTGGCCGAAGGCCAGCGGGCTTATGTCATGGCCTGTTGTCCGTCGTGCGTCCGTCCGTCCGTCCGTCCGTGCGTCCGTCCGTCCGTCTGTGCGTTAACTTTTTTTTAAAACGTCTTCTTCTCTGAAACTACCCATCCAATTTTGATGAAACTTCACAGAAATGATCCTGCCATGGTCCTCTTCAGAATTTCTTGAAAGAATTTAATTCTTTCAAAAACTCTGGTTGCCATGGCAACAAAACTGAAAAATTTTGAAAATCTTTGAAAATCTTCTTGTCTGAAACCGTAAGGCCAAGGGCTACCAAATTTGGCATGTAGCTTTATCTAGTGGACCTCTACCAAGTTTCTTCAATTTATAGCCCTGGGGTCAAAATTGGCCCCGCCCCGGGGGTCACAAGTTTTACATGGGCTTATTTAGGGAGAACTTTAAAATTCCTCTTCTACCTAGCCATGGGGCCTAGGGCGACCAAATTTGGCATGTAGCTTTATCTAGTGGACCTGTACCAAGGGTGTCCAAATTATAGCCGAGGGTCAAATTTGACTTCGCCCCGGGGGGTAACATGTTTTACATGGGCGGGCTTATATAGGAAAATCTTTCGCATCTAGCTATAAGGGCTAGGGCTATCAAATTTTGCATTTAGCTTTATCTAGGGGGTCTCTATCAAGGGTGCCCAAATTATAGCCCAGGGGGTCAAATGTAGCCCCACCCCAGGGGGTCACAAGTTCTACATGGTCTTATATAAGGAAACTTTAATAATCTACTTGTACATAGCCATATTTAGGCCTAGGGCTACCAAATTTTGCATGTAACTTTATATAATGGGCCTTTACCAAGAGGGCCCAAATTTTAACTTTGGGGGTCAAGTTTGACTCCACACCAGGGGTCACAAGTTTTACATTGGCTTTTATAGTGAAAACTTGATAAACCTGTGTCATGGATCACATATTTTACAGAGCCTTTTATTCAGCAAACTTGTTTTACATGACTTTTTGTTGGGCAAGATTAAAAAATCTTTTTGTTTATAACCACACATTCTAGTTTCATATTGTAGGTCTGGGGTCAAAATTGCCTTCATTCCAGGGATCGCAAGTTTAACATGGGCTTCAAAATATTGTCACTTCAATTTAAACATTAATCAAGGGAAATAACTCTTTTTATGAAAGATAAAGTTCATTACTATTTACCTCCCTTGATTATCAAGCTGCAGTGATACATGATTGGTGCTAGACAAGTTTTTTAGCTCCACTGGCCGAAGGCCAGCAGGCTTATGTTATGGCCCGTTGTCCGTTGTGCGTCCATCCGTATGTTAACTTTTTAGCTCACTTGAGCACAACGTGCTCAAGGGGAGCTTTTAGGATCACCTGGTGTCCGTCGTGCGTCGTGTGTCGTCAACAATTCTTTAAACATCAACTCCTCCTAAACCACTGGGCGGATTTGGACCAAACTTGGCTGGAATGTTCCTTGGAAGGTCCTCTTTAAAAACTGTTCACAGAATTTGATTCCATCAAAAACTCTGGTTGCCATTGCAACCAAATGGAATTTTTTAGGGAATTCTTTAAAAATCTTCTCCTCTGAAACCACGGGTCAGATTTTGAAATAATTTCACAGATATGCTCTTTGGGTGACCCTTTTTAAAATTTGTTCGTAAAATTTTGATCCGTCAAAAAATGTGGCTCTGGTGAATGGGGGCTTCTTGCACCATATAGAAATGAAGGAATTCTTCAAAATTCTTCTTCTCTGAAACCGCTGGTCAGATTTCGAAATAATTTCACAGGATTGTTCCTTGGGTGACCCTTTTCAAAAACTGTTCATAAAATTTTGATCTGTCAAAAAACGTGGCTCTGGTGAATGGGGGCTTCTTGCACTATACAGAAATGAAGGAATTCTTTAAAAATCTTCTCCTCTCATGGGTTTCATGTTTTACAGGGCTTTTCATTGAGAAAAATTTGAAAATCTTCTTGTTTATAACATTCAAGAACTGAATTATTTGGTATGGAGCTTTATATTGTGGACCTCCACCAGGATTCAAATAATTATAGCTTTGCGATCAAAATTGGCTTTGCCCATGGATCACAACTTTCTCGTAGGATTAGATAGAAAAGTGTTTGCATGTCCTTGTGTTTGAAATCAATTTGCTGAATATTGTAATGTTTGGCTTGTAGTGTTTTTACTTAATAGCCAGTGGAGCGATACAGGGCCATCATGGCCCTCTGGTTTATGATCCCAAGGAAGACTGTCTTTTAAATTTTTGTAGGTAACCTAGGATACCTATCCCATCTTTTGAGCTGTGTTTAATTTTTCGTCTGCAAATGCCTAAAAAGTTGTATCATATGGGAAAGAGTTAAGGTTTTCCTACCCTGAAGCGGAACATCTATTTCCACTGTAATTCTACTCTGGAAAATATGATATCATTAAAAATCATCACTATTGTAGCATCTTAACCGAGCCACTTTTGGAGGTTTTGCCTTCAAAGAAATATAATTTTCCACGTTTGAGTATTGAATTAGTGGAAAACTATTTTCCCCTTTTGTGATTACGCTTCAATACAGGTATGGAAAGGTAGAAGCTCGTGTTTTCTAGGGTTTTAGCTACGTGGATAAGGCTTTCATTTCGTTCAGCTTTGAGAGAGCAACAAGAGCAGACACCATCTTCTGCATTCAAATTAACATGTATTTGTATTAGGGTTAAGATGTTGAGAGATTGTATATTAGTATTACAGTTCGGTCAGCGACACTGCGGGTTGCTCTTTCAAGTGCTACTAACATGTAAACATTAAAGCGAATGTAATATGGTATGTTTTGTTTGTGTTTTGAGAGCGTCCGAGGGGATGGGGAATTATCATTTTCAGTTCTAAAATCACTATATCCTCAATTCAAAGGGAGATTATTATTACCTCCCCTTACAAAAAAGTAATAGCGGGGTATGAACAGAAACATTTTAGATAGACATTTAAAAAAATTCTGGGCGGTTAAAAGTGTTTAGAATTATTGAATCACTATAAATTCTCAATAATCTAACAACAAAAAAAACTATGCCATGTTGACCAGAAGCTTCAGGGGAGGAAAACCTTAATTGCCTTCTGAGGACTCTGAACACTACACCCAATGCCTAATGCAACCTTAGTGGCTTCTGTTATTGACATAGATCAAGATCAGACTTCTCAAACTGTTGTCTGAATCTCTCTCTCTCTCTCTCTCTCTCTCTCTCTCTCTCTCTCTCTCTCAACATTTATCTTTTCTATCTACCTAATTAATTTGCTTATTTTGGACTAAGCTTAGGTCACAGAGTGACAAAGATCTATCTTATTTTGATACAGGAAAAGACACAAATGGTTCCCAGTTTTTTATCACCTTAGTGCCAACAGAGTGGTTAGATGGACACCATGTAGTGTTTGGGAAGGTTATATCAGGAATGGACGTAGTCAAAAAGATAGAGGCGGTACCAAAAAATGTTATGGATCAGCCCACATTGCCTTGTATAATTAAAGATGCAGGATTAAAGGAAATAAAGCCATATATGATATCTCTGGACTGACACTGTATATTTCAAAATAAAAAATAAGATATCATTTCTTTGAGTGATAGTGTACATGTATATCAAAATGTGAAATATATAACCCCCAGATTCTCTGGCATAACCCTGTACCACACAATCCTGTGTTAAAATGGCCCTGAAAAAGACAACTTTTGAAAAGATTGTGGATAAGAAAGAAAATGATGGTAACCAGCATTTTCTTCTTTTCCACAATTGTTTTGTACCCTTTCAAAAACAAAAATCATCTTTTGAGCTACCGTACGCTGAATTTGTTGTCTGAAAATGATTTAAATTGGGCAGAGTCAAAAAGTTTGGTCTTTGTTAAAGAGTTCATTAACTAATACCTTCAGTCATCTTTTTTTGTTGTCTTGTATCTAACAGCTGTTGAAAACATTGTACCATAAGAAGTAACTGCCTCAATGCTTTCACATGTATTAGCATCTTTAACTTTATATTTGAGATTGATTATCAATTTTCCAAGGATTTACCGTTAATTTATGTGCTACACATTTATAATTGTTGGTGGTAATGAGTAGGCCAGAGAGAGATAGAGGTGACACCAAGAAATGTGACAGACCTGCCAGCTATGCTTTGTATTGTTAACCCAATTACAGAGGAGTGATTGGTGAAATATGAGAGGGGAGGACATTCCCTGAACCTGCCCCCTACACACACATATACTCCAGTATGTACATATTGCATAATATTAAGCAACTTGTTGTATGATATGACTTTAGTTTGTCTAAATAGAGACTGAATGTGATCCTTTGACATGCGGGCTGCACAGGCTGACCTGGGTCGATATTTTTTGGGGATACATTAATCCCTCTTTTCACAAAGCATGACCCAAATGTTTATGCTTGAAAAATAGATGCAATTTTTCACCAACTAGTGGTAAATGTGATGATATACTAGTATTTGTGATTGCTTCTCCACTTTGGAATGACTCTAAATTAGTTGATACTAGTATTGTGTGTTTGCTTTTTATCTACTTTGAAGATCACAGTTTTTTTCCTTGCTTTTTTTAAATTCTCAGAATGGTAGAAAAAGTTTGATACATATACGTCTGTATAGGACTTCTTTTGTCTGGAACTTGACTACTGCTGATATTGTCATGGCAAAGGAGAAATTTGATTGTATGAATCGGTTTCCGATTTTGCCACATGGCTTTCTTATTTATTTGTGTATTAAGAGTTAACTCTTAACCGTTTGCCAAACGACAAAATTTTACACTCATTAAAATTGAAAGTATTTGCAGACTACAAATGTAACTGAAATGATGAGATTTGTCTCTGAAAGTGTAGAAAACACTATGGAAACAGGAGAGAATGCTGGTTACCTGCATTTTCTCCTTTTCTTACCATGTTTTCAATAGCATTTTTCCTGATTGTTTGTAAAGGGTTAAAGTGCCTTTTACAACTGTAGTTTCCTTTAAGGTCAGCTTAGATCAAGATCAGTCTGCACAAAATGTGCTGTCTGATCATTGATCTACACTGTCCACTTTCCAGATGCATTCAGGACAAAAATAAACTTCAAACAGTTTGTATTGAGGTCTTATCTCCAGACTTAAAATCTTTGTTAGATTTATTTGGCACATGTACTTCTTATTAATGCTTTTACATACAATCTCAAGTTTTAACGACCCTGACAAAGAGGCCTTTTGAAAACATTGTAGGAAAAGGAGAAAATGCTGGTGACCAGCATTTCTCCTTTTCCCACAATGTTTTCTATCCTAACAAAGACAAGCACCATCATTTGCGCCACATTTAAACTGTCTTCTACAACTGCTTTCAATTTGTACCAGCCTGCATTTTTGTCGTTTGGTAAAGAGTTAATCAGTATTTTATAAGGCTGTTTTGAAAGTTGTCCCCTGCATATTTGTCTCAGAAAGTATTAACTCTGAGAGCGCCAAATAAACCCACAAGGTCATTTTCAGTCTGATAAATAAGACCCAAATCATGTGATTTCATGATTGCATTTTACCAGAATGTCTCTGCAAAGGCATCAGTGTAGATAAAAAATCAAAGGCAATGATAGTTGTGAAAGGTGCTTAAAGGGTTAAAAAAAAAAATGTGATTAATTGTATACATTTTGGTTTTTCTACTTTTTTACAATCTTACTGTATGCCTAAACTTTTTTACTTAATTTACATTTTGCTAACTCTTTGTACAATCAAAGGTTATACATAAACTTTTTTACTTAATGTAGAATATTTGCTTTTTCTTGGAGAAGACTTCTGTTTTTTGAGTGACTAATATGAAAGTAATTAGTATTATGTCAATTTACTTGTGAAGTAAAACTGAATTGAAATATTTTATGAAATAAAGCTGAGAATATTTATACATATTTGTTTAGTTGATTCAATTTTTACCTTGCCAGAACTCATGCTGAAGTGTGATTTTAAAAGGCCAGGATTTTGTTTTTTACCCAAAACTCTTGATACTGTTCTAATTCAAAATGCAAAAGCTAGCGATATGATTGGCTGAGACTGAACCTGTCAATATTTAAAGTAATCACCCTTTTAAAACAGTGTTATGAAAGGTGAATCTTTTGCTTTTTTCTGCAATGTTTTCAGTAACTACCAAAAGACTTTCCCCCCCCCCTTTCAACCCTGTACAAAACAATCCGGTGTTTTATTAAAGATCCTGGAGAAGATATCCTTTTGAAACAATATGGGAAAGAAAAAAAAAAAATGCTTGTAGCCTGCATTTTCTCCTTTTTCCCATTATGTTTTCTACCCTGTTTGACAGACAAATCTCATTATTTGGTCTGCTCTTAATTTTTCATCTTGCAAAAATCTTGTAATATTGGTGATTTTAAAATGTTGTCATCAGATAAAGGCTAACATGTTCTTTCCCTTGCATACATGATTTGTGCTGATTAATGATACATGTATGCCCCAAACACCAAGTTCATTCATAATTAATGTAATATAACCTTTTCCCACTCGATAAATTCCAGGCTCTCCCATATTCAAAGCATCAGCAGACTGAAAATTCAGAAGTAAAACAAATAAACTTAACTTCTCTGATAGGATAGAAAACATAGTGGGAAAAGGAGAAAATGCTGATTACCAGCATTTTCTCCTTTTTCCCACAATGTTTTGAAAAAGCTGCTTATTAGGGTGGTTAAAGTTAGGGATTCTTTTGTAAAGGATTAGGAATGAATGAATGGTGTTTCATGCTGTTTTCAACATTATTTCAGTTATATTGTGGCGGCCAGTGTACCTATCCTTGCTTTCCTGGAGTTTCTTTTACCAGTGCTCCACACAATATTCTTTCGAAGCCACTGGCTGCTTTCCCACATAATCGTCAAAACAATGATCAGCTGTGCGAGAGGAACGAATCCTGTCGCAATGACTATCATCAATCCTCGGAAAGAAATTTGCCGAGCCGGGGATCAAACCAGCGACCCCCTGTTCTTGAGTCTTGTACACTACCGAATGCGCTCGCAAGGCTTAGAGGATTAGGAATAAAAGAACAAGGGAGTAATACATAGCCTATAGCTCATAACAGTATCCCATTGTGTGTAAATGTTGAACTGACTTGTCGACTTTTGAAAAAAGTATTTCAGGAATTTCCCCTACTTAACCATTAAAGGCCCAGTAGTGGCCAAAAAAAATGCAGATACTAAATTACATTTAGGTTTAAATCATACCACTTTAAAGTATGGAAACTATTGTGAAGATGACAGTCTGTTATTGTTGTTATTGTGTGTTCGGTCCAAGTGTTAGTCGCTAGCAAAAAATGAATTTTAAAAACGTGCAAAAAGTACATAAAAGATAGAGTGACCTGGCAACTTTTTGATGTAGTTTTGAAACTAATTTCTATGCTAGCGACTAACAATTGGATCGACTGTACAACAGTAGATTGTCATCACAATAATTTGCAGACTTTTAAATAGAAATGATTAAAGTTCAAATGCATTTCAACACCAGCTTCCTTTATTTCTAGCAGCTATTGTTACTTGAACGTGCTGTTCACAACTCGGTGGCCTTTGTCGTCAGTGTAGATCAATCAGACTGCACGAAGCATGACCCTCATCTACATGTACACTGCCAGCTTTGTTGAGCATTCTGGATAAGAGCAACAATGAACTTTGTTGAGGCATTCTGGACAAGAGCAATAATTAACTTTGTTGAGGAATTCTGAATAAGAGCAACAATTAACTTTGTTGAGACATTCCGGATAAGGGCAACAATTAACTTTGTTGAGGCATTCTGGATAAAAGCAACAATTAACTTGCGTTTATACGAGTTTCATTTCCAGACCGAGTGTGTTGCAAGCATTTTGTTTGGAGTATCCGGGGTTTAGCTTGGCCAGCTGCGTACGATTTCTAATTCACTATGTAAGAAATATGACTTATTCCCCTTCTTTTCATGACGAGTAGCTGCGCCTTTAATTGATATGCAGAGCTGTGTCCCATTTACATCGTACATACGGAATATTATGCTGTAGTGACTTTCCTGGTACTTGTGTTTACTTCGAGCAGCGTGAGAAAATTTGGTATCGCGCGAGACCGAAGGTCGAGCGAGATGCCAAAATTTTCTTACGCAGCGAGAAGTAAATACAAGTACCAGGAAAGTCACTACAGCATAATATTCCTTTTATTATATACCTAAACCTTTTCAACGACAAAATGTTGCAAATTATTGACACTTTATTCGAAAACGGTAAGAAAAATAAAACAATTAATATTGTAGTAGCCAGTTACTTCGTTTTAATGAACGTCGGATGAATATTACAGCGTAAGATTTTGACCAATGAACTTGAAAATGAATACATACGTATACCGCTCGTGAGTTACGTCATTATGACGTCTCATACCATATTTGGAACCGTATTCCACTGAGTGTAGATACGGATTTTTTTTCCGTCGTGTGTGATTTTATCCGCGTGCGACGCATGTATTTAACCCGGAAAACTTACAGGTATATAATAAATCATGTTAATTGTTAAATTTCCTAATGCAAGTTAATCTTGCATATCTTGAAAAGGCTGTCCACCTGTGGCCGGAACTAGTCGAGAGTATTCTTTTTTTTTAAGAATGCTTAGATTTTGATATCTTTCATTCATTTATAGTCTTTTTGTGTATCCCACGAGGTTTCTTTGCGCATTACATGAAATAAACTTACCAGCTACATTTACATTTCTAACAATATACAAAGAAAAACTTATACACTCCCTTTACCTGGTGCCGAGTTGTTTAATTGGTTAACGTTTATCTTAGTAGTATCCATACTTTACAGAACAAGTTACTAGTAGCTGGCTACTAGTAGCCAACTTTTCAGTGACTAGTAACTGAGACATGTAGCTGGCCACAAGTAACCAACTCTTCCCAGAGAAGTAACCGGGATAAGTAGCTAGCTACTAGTACATGTATTAACTCTACCTATTTAACAGAAATGTCAGAACTTCTAAAATTTGGGAAGAAAATACACTACAGGAAGCAAGGCTATCAGTATACGAGTAAACTTTTTCCCTCAATTATGCCCTTTCCGGACGTTTATAATTCGAGAATGAATTCTTTACCACACAATCCCTAGTTTAAAAGAGCCTGGGGAAGAAAACACATATCCCGTTTCTAGACCGTTTAATTTGTTGTCTACCAAAAGTAAAATTTTGTTGTTTGGTAAAGGGTTTTAACCCTTCTCCTGCTAAATAACCAAAACGAACTTTTCGATTCCATAGTAAAAAGTCAAATATTTCTATTTCAAAGTTATGTTTTGGGGTACGATATCTCCTTCTCGGACAGTGTAGATCCAAGATCAGACTGCACGTTCTGTGCAGTCTGATCTTGATCTACACTGTCCGCAAAAGGTCAGTGAGTCGCGCTTAGCAGCCTAAGGGTTAAAAAACTGTAATTGAGCTATGCTCTGTGAAAAGGGTTTCATGCATCTGCAGGTTATATCGACCCAAGTCAGCCTTCTCAGTTCGCGCAAGCTGACCTGGTCCGAAACTTTTTGCTATTGGTCAATGGATTTTATGGATCCATAATTATATTATAATAACTTGCTAGGTATCATGCACACGGAGATGCATCATTTGCCAGAGCTTGGCTGTTATCTATGCTTGCTGTCGAGTAGCTCATACTGAGTCTCATCAGGTACTAATCACTCTATATAGTGTCGTTGACCTTTTTATATGCCCCTTTTCCACATAATTCCATGCACACCAAACAGTTGAAAACATTGTATCAAAAAGACGAAATTACTAGCTGCGAATATTTTTTCTTCGGTCAAAATGTTTTCACGCGTACTCATGATTTTAACTCTGACTGATACATATTGCTTCCATTTGAATTTGATTCGAAAGGTAATGAAAAAAAAGTACATGTATATTGTATTTAACCGTTAACCCTTTACCAAAGTCCAGAATTTTAACTTTCCTAAAAGGGAAGGTCCTAGAAACCAATGTGTGAAAAGAAAATGCAGGATAACAACATTCCTTTTTTTCTACAATGTTTTTGATTTGGCATCTGCAAATGCTGTCTATTCATGGATTTCTAAACTTTTATGGCTTGGAAGAGTCAACCATTTGCCACACAATCTCGAGTTACAACGACCCTTAAGAAGACTTTTGAAAACATTGTGGGAAATGGGAAAAATGCAGGTAACCAACATTTTGTGTTTTTCCCACGATGTTTTATGTCTGTTCAAAGATATTTACCATCATTTGAGCCACATTGAATTTTTCGACTGCAGATGCTTCCACACACGTCTAAAACCTTTGTCGTGTGGTTAAGAACTAAGAAAAGAGAGGAAAGGCGTTGGAAAGGCTTTAACCCTTAAGCTGCTAAGTGCGACTCACTGATCTTTTGCGGACAGTGTAGATCAAGATCAGACTGCACAGAACGTGCAGTCTGATCTTGGATCTACACTCTCCGATAAAGAGATATTATTCCCCAAAACAGAACTTGAAAATAGCAATATTTGGCTTTTTGCTATCGAATTGAAAATTTGATTTTAGTTATTTAGCCGGATAAGGGTTAATACAGAACTCCTAAGCTGCTAAGTGCGACTCACTGACCTTTTGCGGACAGTGTAGATCAGGATCAGACTGCACAGAACGTGCAGTCTGATCTTGGATCTACACTGTCCGATAAGGAGATATTATTCCCCAAAACAGAACTTGAAAATAGCAATATTTGGGTTTTTGCTATCGAATTGAAAATTTGATTTTAGTCACTCAGCCGGATAAGGGTTAATACAGAACTCCTAAGCTGCTAAGTGCGACTCACTGACCTTTTGCGGACAGTGTAGATCAGGATCAGACTGCACAGAACGTGCAGTCTGATCTTGGATCTACACTGTCCGATAAGGAGATATTATTCCCCAAAACATAACTTTGAAATAGCAATATTTGGGTTTTCACTATCGAATTGAAAATTTGATGTTAGTTATTCAGCATGACAAGGGTTAATACAGAACTCCTACATCAATGTGGTTTTACTCATCCGTTTACCAGACGACAAGATTTTAGACTTGTCCAAATTCAAAGCTTTTGCAGACGATATGCTATTTGTGGCTTACACGACGGGTTTTGTCTAAAAAATATTCTTGGTAAAGGTTACCTGTATTTTCTCCTTTTCCAAAAAAACGTTTTCAAAAAATAACTCCCTTAAGGTAGGTAAAACACGTGACCGTTTGGAAAAGGGTTAACTCGATCTCGTGTAACCTGATAAGCCCAGCCAGACATCGAGATTACACGTCTGGTGCTTGTGTTGTATACGTGGCATTATTCACTTGTAAGACGTTCACTGTGGTAGAAGTACAAAACAGACATGGTCGAGACTTTGCATTCCTACGTTTATTTTAGTTCCCTGGTGTTGATGATCAGCCGTTTATATGTAAGTCATTATCATTATTATTATTATTTTAATATTTCTGCAGTGTATAGATAAATAACTGCATGTTTACATCATTAATTGTGTAAACATATTCCTGTAACACTGAACATTACGAGCTGCAAAGAAAAAGTACATACATGTGTATAACATTGATTATTTCTAGGATTACACACATGTATTTTGAATAATGTTAACCCTCTGCCACACTATCTTCTGTTTTCACGACTGTGAGGATGCTTCTGAAAACATTATGAAAAAAAGAGAAAATACTGCTAACCAGAATTGTTTTCCCTCACTCCACAATCTTTTATATATTTCCGAAGAAGAATCCGATCGTTTGAATCACATTCAATTTGTCCATTGCAAATGCTTTCAACTTGATGAGTCCCGCCTTTTCAAGACCGTACGGAAAGAATGCATCTGAAAATATTGTGGGAAAACGACAAAATGCTGGTAACCAGCATTTTCTTCTTTTTTCAGATATCTTTTAAGCCCGTTCAAAAGCTATTCTCTGCAATTGAGCCTCATTTATTTTGTTCTCTTCAAATGCGTATGATACGTGCTAAAATTTCGTTTGGTGACGAGTTAAACTATGTCCTCGTGAAACACATTTGAAGCAGATATAGCTTTGAAAACATACTCATTTTAGGATGTTAAAAATCAAATGAAATATGAATACATGTACATGAATACATTTGTAAATTGTGACCAAAGGAAACTTGTTGCTACGCGCATTTTTTTCATTTACACAATCCCTTCAAAAAGATCTGTTGCAAGACGCAACAAGTCGCATACATGTGTGTTATGGTTTACATACTTGGTTAAAGGAATTAAATTGCATTGTGATTTCTCTAGGCCCGATATTAAAGAAGAAATTTTGATTTCATATCTTTCTCTCTTTTATTTGTCATCTGCAAACCTTTTTAGTTGAGCAAGTCAACCAGAGGGTCGCAAAAAGGGATGTTTTTAGACACTGAAATTAACATAAATGCCCAGTAATAACTTATTAAAATCAAGAACAAAATTTGATTGGTGAAACTAGTAATGTGGCTCTGAATTCCTCTCACACGACTTTATAAAAATATAAATAGTTATCATTTACATGTGAAAAAGGGACTCATTGTATAACATTTGTTCTGTTTTGTGCTGTTCTGGTAGGCAGAAGACACCTTGGTGACAGACGTAGTATCGTTCGATGTGAGCATCGGGGACGTCGACGTGGGGACGATCGACATAGGGCTCTTTGGAAACACGGTCCCGAGAACAGTGAAGAACTTTGTCGTCTTGGCAACAGGCGAGAAAGGGTATGGTTACACGGGCACGAAATTTCACAGGGTGATTGACGATTTCATGGTTCAAGGTCAGTTGAAGGTCAGTCGATCCTTCAGGAACCGACGATTTCAAAGATAGATCTACATGTTATAATTTGAAGCATTTGAAAATCGAATATGTTGTATTGGAGATAGTTAATATTTGCAGCTTGAATTAGAACTGTTTCACTGTTTGTATTGTGTTTAACACCTTTTTTGACATTACTTTAGTTATATCGCGGCGACCAGTGCACCTTTACTTGCTTTCCTTGATCTTCTTTTACCTGTTTTGAGCACAATAGTCTTCCAAAGCCCCTGACTGCTTTCAGACATGACCATCGTCGACACAATGTCAAACGGTGTCGGGGGAATTAATCCTGTGGCATGACTATCATCAGTTCTCGGAAAAAAAAAAAGGTCGAGCTGGGATTTTGAACCACCGACCCCCTGGTAGATCTAGAAGTAGTAATAGAAGTAGAATTACGTTAGCGTTCATGAACGTATTGTTTTCAGTTGAGAAATGCTTGATTAATTCATTATTACATTGGCTCGGCCAATTTCTTTCCGAGGATTGATGATAGTCACTGCGACAGGATTCATTCCTCTCCCACCGCTGACCATTGTTTCGACGATGATTATGTGGGAAAGCAGTCAGTGGCTTGGAAAGAAAATTGTGCGGAGTACTGGAAAGAGACTCCAGGAAAGCATGGATAGGTGCACCGGCCGCCGCGATATAACTGAAGTAATGTTGAAAACGGCGTTAAACACCATACAATCAATCACTCAATCAATCATTATTACATCCTGAAGCAGATTCGTGGATGATTTTGAAAACATTTCTTGTAAAACAGGGAAAAGAGCGCGAATGGAAGTTCGATATGTGCATTTAACCCTTTACCAGATGACAAAATGTTAGACTTGTCCATTTTCAAAGCATTTTCGGACGACAAATCAAATGCGGCTGAAACGATAGGATTTGTCTATGACAGGGTAGAAATTATTTTGAACAATGTTCCACAATGTTTTCTAAAGCTTACCTCCCTTGTTGTTTACAGGCGGGGATTACATAAACAACAACGGGTCCGGAGAAGGAAGTATATACGGGGGCCGATTTGAAGATGAGAACTTTATACTTGCGCACTATGGAGCTGGATGGTTGAGCATGGCAAATGCAGGTGAGTGGGACCAAAATAACTATCAAGACTAACATTATAGATATCACTTAATATGTGTACCAACCTCTAGCGTCCGTATGCATGGAAGACGCTGGGACAATATCGGGTACAATATTATGGTGGCATATTTCTGCCACGAGATACGAGATAGCTATCATGATAATTTTGGTAAATTATCGCGATAAATTAAAAGTTTCCTGGAAATCTTATCAAGATCGTGAAAAGTTTCATGATAAAAATATCACGATAAACTTAATATTTTATCGCAAAATTTCTCCACCGTGATCGGAGCTGACATGCGAGATAAAATTATTGTGATAGTTTTATCCGTTTCTCGATATCTATAAATAGAAAATTCATCATTTGGATGAACTCGGTAGTTTTGACTTAAAGGGCAACTACAGCCAAAATCTCTTTTTTGGATATATGAATCCTTAAATGAAAACCATCTTAAAAAAAGAAAAACCGCATTTCAATGTCTATCGTAGAAAGAGAGTTTTAAGCGAAGATGTGGTTTGCACACCTGTGCGAGTTTGTGAAATGTTCGATAAACCGGATGTGATGCCACTCTTATTTCGGCTTCTGTGTACTTTTTTTTTCTCAGCCTTATCCTCCCTCATGTCAGGAGGCGACTTTTTTCGTCACAAAAATCCCTATAGTATGCCGGGTGCCGAGTTTAAGCCCTATTTCGAGCCAGGAGATGACTATTTATTTGTCAGTCTGCTGTCTGTCTGTCTGTCTGTTTGAACTAAATGACATGGCTTAATATCAGATCTACCATTAATCCTCAAAAGGTTAAATAAACCTTCATGCCGATTGCAAAATTTTGAATAGTGCTAGTTTTTGAAGAAACAAAAATAGATGTTTCCGCATTGGACACTGTACATAAGATCAGATTGCATGTTCTGTGCAGTCTGATCTTAATATACACTGTTCGCAAAAGGTCATTGAGTCGCGCTCAGCAGCCATGGGGCCCCACAGAAATTTAAATGAGGCAAGCAATAAATGGTAAATTCACTGTTGATTATCCATCTCTTTCATGAGAGAGAGAAAGAGAGAGAGAGTAGTTAGAAAAGAAATTCGACAAGCAGATTATTCGGTTTTTTTTTTTTTAAGATCGTATGAATGAGGAAAATACAAAAGTTATGACGTTCGACTTACCCATTTAACCTGTGTAAAATTACAAATTCCATTTACATTATTTACGAAAAAGGGTTCAATATGGTCGTGAAAACAAAAGAGTAACTTTGTACATGACATGTTTATGACAAGTGCTTGTTAACCTCAGGCTGCAAGCGCCCCGCCCGGGTGGCTCAGTGGTGAGCGTGTCGGACTCATGACCTGGTGGTTGTGAGTTCGATACCCGGTTGAGGCGAACCTTCTTTCCGGCGTATTTTCGCCTCTCACCTCTGCTGAAGCATGTGAGAAAAGTAGTCGGTGGCTTTGGAAAGAAAGTTGTGTTAGTACTGGTGTGAGAAAGCCAGGAAACACATGTGCGTCACCGACCGTCATGATATGACCTTAGCTGTTAAAGTGGCGTTAAACCCCAATACAACCAACCAACCAACCAATCAAGCTGCAAGCCGGGTAAAAAAAAATATGTCAGACCACAACGGTGCGATATTATCACAAAAGAGGCACCGAATTAACCCTTTGTCCTTGTACATGGATGGAACACACAATTCTTTTCTCAAAATAAAAGGTTGGCGCACTAAAATTTTGTGTAAAGTTTGTACGCAGTTATAAATTTTTAATTCACGCTGCATTTTCATGGTCAGCATCTCTTATCTCGTATATGATTACAGGGAGAAACACGGGAGAAGACAGTTAAACAGTTTTTGTCCACGTTGGTATTTCCTTTTAAATTGTACGCCTTACATGTCTCAGTATTTAGGAAATGGACTGACCCTGTATTTTGCAGACGATCAAAAATGTTTACTGCATGATATGGAGGACAGGAAGGCAGGAGGCAATTCAGACAATCTTTTAACGTTGTTGTTGATAAAAGAAACAAATTTGAGATTATGAAAAAAAAAAAAAAAAAGCACGTAGGAAAATAAATGAAGATCGAGTGAAAAAAAATTTTTTTTAACTTTAACAGCAAATTCAGGATGTGTGCTGGATTTAATGTTGTTCGTGAATGTTAAAGAGAGGATAAGATTTCTAAGGCAGATCAAGGCTTTTAATTCTTTCCAAGCTGAAGGAGACATGTAAAATGCTGACACTGATGGTGTAGATCCAGATCAGACTGCGCAGGATTTGTAGACCGTTAAATGGTCGACGGTGTCCTATATTTGGTAGAAACAGTCTTAGAAATTAACTCGAATGATTTCCTTTTCACATTGCAATGTTCCTTCTTCCTTCTACGACCTAGTAGAAGAGAATTTTGGCATGATTCAAATATCTTGATTTATTATTTCTTTTTTTATATTTATCTATTACAACTCGTTGATTAGGTAGTGGTACAATTGAAATAACATCAAGAAATAAATTTCAAAATATTTATGTTCGTTACCAGAAGAATAACTATTCACTTTTTTATAAGTACTTTCTCCACTAAGCTAATTCATTCAAAATTTCTTTCCTATGATTGTAGATGTAAGAGCGATATACCCCCGTCACGCCAAACTCGTTCTCACTCTGTTCCGAATCTTTTTGCTGATCGGACTGAAACTGTCTTCAGACGAAGTGGGCGTATTAGTATCCTTTTACGAAGGGTGCTCCAGAACTTTGAGCCTGCTCAAAATTTTTTGCCATCCATCCCCTACGAACGGAACTGCGAACGGAACTACTGTACTTCGATCCTATTAGAGACGCAGTGCGGTCGGGCAATAACCTGCAGTGCGTTTGCATTTTACCGACCGAAATTACGTGTCCTATCCCAGCCAGTTTTTCCATTTTGTTGACCGGGTTAAGACTTTCTGGGAATAGGTTTTGTGAGATAGGGGCTTCAGCCATTATCAGGCCAAAATTATACGTTCATCCCCGACCGTAATCCGTTTTCCGATTATGTCAGGACGGGTTAAGACGTTGTAAGACCTAGTTTGGTGTGACGGGTCTATAGAGATTGAAACTCTGCAGTACACAAGTGATTGAAACGTGAAATAGCGATTTATATCTTTATAAATATCATGCAGTTTTCTCAATTTTCTGTGTTAGTTCATATATAGCGACTATAATTATCTTCTCACACTTGTGAGATCACGGCAAACTACCGGAAGTCACGGTTTTTTCAATTAGCGACTTTCACACAGGTGAAAATCCGAAAGTATAAACCTCTATATCTCGTGGAGTAAACATCACAGAACGCTAACAAGATTTTTGTTAACATACTCTAGTGTCGTTTTATCCGATTTTGAAATGAAAATTTTGGTGTGGAGTTACCCTTTAATAAGATTGCAGTCAGTAAAATTTCGAATCATTAATTAACAATTGTAGCTTAATTGGTAAATTTTGACAATGCCCGAATGACAGAGGTCTGTAAAATCACAAAGACGACTCGAAATGCCTCCTACAAACAACTTTGAAACCGTACACGGAAAAGGAGAATTCATAAGGTTGTATACGAAAGTATTCCGAAACCGTATCTAATTATAGATATCATGAATGTCAGTTGTGGGCACGAAAGCAAAAAAAATCATGATAAGAGTTAGCATTATTGCGATATTTTTATCGTGAATTTTTTTGTTTTATCACGATAATTCTCTTAAATTATCATGATAGCTATCTCGTATCTCGCGGCAGAAATATGCCACCATACAATATATATAATATATTTTTCCCTGTACATTAAAAGTAATTTACCTAGAATGACGAAATCACTATTTCGATGGCAAATCTAGTACAAAATTTGACTTGTCATCCCAGCAGCATGATGTTGCAACATTTAAGGCACTGAAGGGCGCACATTATATTCGGCTGTTGATGTACAATTGAGTTTACTTGATCAGCCCGGCTATTGGCCTACAAAATACTGAGTTAAGTCGGATTAGCTGGCCATCGGTGTACAAAATGGTGATTTTACTCGATTAGCCTGCCGTCGGTGCAGAATATCTTTATTTGACTCAATTAGCCTGCAATTGGTGTACAATATATTGATTGTACTCGGTTAGCCGACCATTGGTCACGTACAATATGTATATTGAATGTACTCGATTAGTTGGCCATTGATGTACAATATATTGAGTTTACTCGTTTAGCCGGCCAGTAGTGTACAGTGCATGAAGATTACTCATTTAGTCGGCCATCGGTTTACAGTATATTGAATTTACTCGCTACAGCGTGCAATTGGTGCACAGAACTGAACTTGGTTACCCGACAATTGATGTTAAACAGGTAGAGAATGGCATCAATCCTTTACAAAACAATCATGAGGAAGAAGACTCTTGAACACATTACGGAAAAGGAAAAAAAAAAAAAAAAAATGCTGATAACCAGCGTTTTCTCCTTTTGCTGGGATGTTTCTATCCTTCCTAAGACATATTTCAGTTTTTAAGTTACACTTTATTTGTCGTCTGCAAATGCTCTCAATTTAATGTGGTCTGGTAAAGAGCGCAAAGACACTTGTGTCTTGACAAACTTTGTAGATTATCATTATCCATTCATTTAAACAAAACCTTTATTGTGTAAGTTATCATGAACTCAAACAAAGATCATCTTTGTTTTGCAGGTCCTGATTCCAACACGTGTCAGTTTTTCATTACCGCAAGATCTACATTCTGGCTGGATGGAAAACACGTTGTGTTTGGGAAAGTACTTCGTGGAATGTGGGTACTTAGACAGATCCTGAATGTTGAGACGGCAGAGAATGACGCACCTAAAGTTGATGTCGTCATCACCAAAAGCTCCGCCTCCAAACCGGGCACGCCCTTTACAGTAGCGAAGGTCGCCAGTGACTGGCTGACTTAGAGACAGGATATGCGTACTTACATGTAATTCATGTGAATTAACGATATGAATGCTTATAAACATCAAAATCATCGTCAGTGAATATCCAGATTCAGGAACTGCATAGTTCACACATACATTAATAAATATACTAGCTTAATGTCTAAATGAATTTTCTATGCACTGAGTTTGTGTGTTTAATTAATTTATGATCCATACATCTTTTCAAAACATTCTGGGAGAGGGCCCAGTTACTTGGTTCAAGTTGAGTTTGTATGTTTAATTAATCCATGATTCATAGACCTTTTCAAAACATTCTGGGAGAGGGCCCGATGGCTTGCTTCAAAGAAGTTGCTACTTTTTCCTTAATCATTTTCAATGAACATCATTGAAAATGTAAACCCGTTTTCCACCAAATGTGTAGGCACTTGTACTAGTAGTTAGAGCTGAGAACATATCCTGTATCGTAAGGTGATCTCAATCGTGAATTTAAAAACAGCTACAAATCGAAGAAGTCTCTGCAACACATGCAAAAATAGACAAACAAAATTTAGATCAGAAGTTGTCAAGAAAACAAGACGCTAAATGGAAACATTGCGCAATTTATGCATCTCTCTTGTTGTCATTTTGTGCATAAAGAGAACCGGACTTCATCGTAAGCGTGTTCTTCTTTATAGAATCAGATATGTTGAACACAGGTTTATAGCACACTCGAGGAAACATCAGCATGAAATATGATTTAACCCTTTACCACGAAATTCCGATTTTTAACGATCCTGAAGAAGAAGCTTTTGAAAACTGGTTACCAGCATTTTCTCATTATCCCACAATGTTTACTACCTTTTTGATATACATAATAACAGATTTCATTATTTAAGCCACATTTAATTGCTTTCAATTTGGGCAAGTCTAAAATGTTGTCGTTTGGTAGAGTTAATACATGGATGTAAGTGAAAGAATTGTGATAAAGGAAAGAAATCCTCGTCACGAACAATTTCTCGTTTTGCCACAATGTTTTTAAAAGTTGTCAGCTACAAATCGCAAAGAGCAAAAAAAAAAAAATTACATGATGATATAGTACGTGTAGATATTGTAAATATGACAGTAAAAGTTTTTTGGAACTATTTTTTGTAATATATTTTTTGCAACTCCATCTCCAATCTTAACCAACTCATTGGCAAGCTTGTAACGTATACGAGGGAATTTTGAACAATATCCGAAAAACGTTCATAACTTATCTATTAATATGAATATTAGATATTTTTTTTTTACAAGTGGCACTTTGATATACTTTGCTCATAGTCCAAAACATGAAATGATACAAACTGCTCTGATGCACAATCCACAGTCACTGTGGCAACTTTGGGTATCAATGGGCGGGGCGAATCTTGAAATTCGCCACATGTATAGGTGCCTTTTGAGACAAAAGAAAAATGTTTTAAACTATTAGACGCTGGCGTAATAACACGAAATTTATGCTTCTGAAAACTACTAACCAGTCAAATGACAAATTCACCTTTAGGAGGGCCAAAATCTGGTTCAATATTTTATTGGATAAACTAGTCACATGAGCTTGATGTCTAAATATGGACATGAAAAGGAAACTACTTACCCTTTACCGCACAATCACGAGTTTTGACTACTTTGAAGGAAAAAAAATCCCTTGAAAACTTTTGGGGAAAAGGAGAAATGCTGGTAACCAGCATGTTCTCCTTTTCAACAAATTTTTCTATCCTTCGCAAAACGAATTTCATTTTTTTTTTTTTTTTTGTGAGTTATGTTTATTTGGTCATCTGCAGATGCATTGAATTTGAAATAGTCTAAAATTTTGTCGTTGGGATAGGAATTAATCGTCTAGCCAATAAAAATCCAGAATACGATTTTCTGATTTTCTTTGATATTTACAAGATAAAAAGTACATGTACATACATCGAAATAAGCAAATGAAAACGTTAGTGAAGATGTTGATGTTGATGATGATGATGATGATGATGGTGATGATGATGACTAGAAAAAAATCAGGTACAACCGCAACACTTTGGCAGTCAACTGAAAAGCACAAATTTAGCATGTTTAGGGTGGCCGTCAACCCTTAGGCTGCTAAGCGCGACTCACTGATCTTTAGCGGACAATGTAGATCAAGATCAGAGTGCACAGAACGTGCAGTCTGATCTTTGATCTACACTGTCCGATACAAAGATACTTTTCTCATAAAAATAAGTTTGAAATAACATCATTCGGGTTTTTCTATCGGCTTGAAAGTTTTATATAAGTTATTTAGCAGGAAGAGGGGTAAAAGTTTATCTGTCTGTTTGATCGAGATGCTGGTAAAGCCAAGACTGTGTCTGTCTCCTTTTTAAGATCTAATTGTCCTCGATGTCAATTCTGCTCTCAAAACATCGAAAAAAGGATGCAAGAGCAATAGTTCCTCCTTCTACAGAAATTTCTCCAAAGGCAATAGCAGACAGAGCACTTTTTTCACCTGATAAAACTCCCCTCCAGACTGCGTCTGAGCACTCTACCTTAATATCCCAGTGTATAGGGTGATAATGTTTGACTATGGCAACAGAATTTCTAATTTGAACTAAATGTTCAGATTTTGGTTCTGTAAGACTAATGAAAAGAGTTTCATTTCTGTGAGAGCAGCTTTCATCGCGGAATAGAACAGAAAGTGATTCTAAAGTAAACTCTAAAGGAAATGTTTTTATAAAGTTTGCTTTTTGGCCAGAGTTGACCGATGGAATCTTTATGTTATTGGCAACTTCTAGTGCTGCTGTCATGTAATAGTTTCTGCCGTTAGTACTTGTTTGTCGCGAGCCGAGAGCTATAAGTGCATCCACTTTAATCTTTTGAGCAGCTGACTGACTAGGATTCATTCTGAGAACATATGATGATAATTCAAGCGCCCATTGATAATCATCGTTTTTCAAGGCCTCGCCAGCTTTTTTGATAATAGTTTCTTCTCCAATGATTTCAACCATTCTTTTCGCACGCTCAGTTCTTGTAAGAGGATTTAATTCCACCGGATCCCCGCTAAACCATCCAAGATAGTCTATAAACACGGATTTGGAAGACCAAGCAACTGTACCGTAAAATTCTTTAAGGTACGGGTTATTCTGTAAATGTTCTGGCAGACGTAGTCGTGCAGCAATTTCATCCGGATGGTATCCTTTATTGATAAATCGGACTGTCTGATCGTGGACATATTGGATTGCGTCCCTGTACTCCGTAAGAAGTGTCATTACACTGTTTTCTCCTGTTACAGGTCGGGTATGGCTCGGTATCAAAATGGCGGGCTTAAAATTTATCATGATATCCATTGAAGCCACCCACTGTCTCAGATCACGTGACTTTGTTCCACGAATAGCATACAGGTTTGGAAACGCTTTATAAAGATCGTCTGCACATAGAAATGCTCGTTGCTCAGGTAACCAAACGCCAATCTGGTCGTCTGTTTCTCCCGGAATGTGAACAAGTTTTAATGGAATACCTGTAATTATCCAGAATATGAGTTATGCTCTGTTCAAAGGGGCTTAACTCTTTACCACACGACAAAAAATTTAGACTGGTCCAAATTCAAAGTATTTGCAGACGACAAATTACATGCGGCTCAAATGATTGGATTTGTTTCTGAAAGGTTAGAAAACATTGTGGGAAAAGGAGAAAATGCTGGTTACCAGCATTTTCTCCCTTTCCCACAATGTTTTTAAAAGTCAAAATTCCCTGGGGCGTTAACACGGCATTGGGTGATAATGGGTCAATGCATCTGCAAAAAGTGTTGATCAATGTCAGCCTCTTGAAATGGGTCGAAACTCTTTGCTATTTATAAATTTTCTGCATGTCGAAGGAACATTCTACCTCGTGATTCAATCAGTTGTTGGACGAAACGGATTTTAGATATGTGATAAATTACTTAGTATAATGCATTACGAGGATGAATTAAACCCCCTATTCACAGAGCATGATTCGCTGGGTGCCAAACACAACTCAAGTGTGCTTTGTGACGTGCCAATGAGTTAAATTATGTATCTAAAGCGACCAGTTTGACAAACAATTGTCCCCCTTCTCGCAATGTTTCCAAATGCCTTCTTCTGCATGGATTTAAAACAATATATTTAAAAAGGATAGACGGTGTAAATTTGTCAACAAATAGGAAGGGGCCGTTAGAATAAACATGTCTACATTTTTTACCACAGGGGCCCTTAGAATAAACATGTCTACATTCTTTACCCAATCACAAACTTCAATCTGTTCATTCTTTGTCAGTACCAAAAAAGTAGGTCAAAAGTCAGCACATTCAGCTACGCCGAAAAAAACTTGAATCTATCGTTTATGTCAAAGTATGTCTTCACTACGAAATAAAAGTAATTTACCTGCCATAAGTACGTCTTCCTCAGATGCCTTTAAAAAGTGACTAGGATACTCGGCAGCCATAGTGTGCTTGTCTGTACCAAAACGCAGTCGCAGACCGATACCAGCTGAAATTTCTTCAGGGAGGAAAACGCCAAACTGTCGCATAGCTCTTGTGTAATATGCAACATTGGTTCCTCTTGCTGTCAAGGCAATGGCTTCTCCGATACTTGCATGTGCCCATATTCTAGGAGTTTCTGGTTCGTTCTCAGTGAAGGCCTAAAATTCAATATGTGAATTTTTTATGCAAAAAGGGGGGAGTTAATGTATCTACGTGATGTATTATTCCGAGTAAGTCATCACATAATCTTGGGTCCATAAAATCCATTTTGTCTAAAAATTGGCTGAACTCTAAGGTAGGTCGGTCCTTCGACCAAAACCAGAAAGTTTCGACCCAGGTCAGCCTGCACGAACTGCGCAGCCTGACCTGAATCGATACTTTTTGCTGATGCATTAAACCCCCGTTTCACAGACCATGGCTCAATAGTCAAACCTGTTTTCCCATACCCCTGTCGCAAATTTGTTTCTGGAGGTACAAGCAGTACGATGGTTTCTTTCGCAGTTTTGTCGCAGGGGAATGCGTGTTTTTCAAGACATGACTGCTATCAAAAGCTTTTAAATTTCGTCAAACCTTGCACTTGTCCCTCTGCTTTCACTGCATTTCGAGCAGTGATACTTGATAGCCAACATCTCGTTTCGTCAAAATTCATGTTCGAAAAAAGCAACTGTTCAACCACTTAAAGTACTTCTTCCATTTGAAAACTCGTCATTATGGAGTCTAGGTAAAACGTTAAACTGGCTGGTATTATGATACTAAAATTAGCTGAGGAAAATACTTTCGTACGGGTGATTTGTTACGTGTTAGTTCATTGGTCGACAGTTCCACCATAGCGTCATCGCGGAACTAATGGAATACTTCATCAGTTATTTAAAAGAGTGAGGGTATCCAATGGCACATATCTGTAAAGAGTACGAGCACATACTTAATCAAAGTACCGTGGCTAACCTTAGTTTCCATTTCTTTTTTACAAATAGATGCTTGAAAATGGGCGAACTCAGTAACTCAGTCGGTGACGTATAAGACTCGATACCAGGGGTTTGCGCGTTTGATTCCCCAGTTCGGCGAGTTTCTTTCCGGTGATTGATAATAGTCATTCCGACGGGATTCAATTATCTGTCACCGTTTAACATTGTTTCGAATATGGTTATGTGGGAAAGCAGCCAGTGGCTTGGGAGAATATTGTGCAAAGCACTGGTAGACCGGTAAGAGAAAACTCAAGAAAAGCCTCGGCGGGTGTAATGACCGCCAATAACTGATACAATAATGTTAAAAACTGCGATAAACACCATATAAGACAATAGGAAAAATACCTTCGCTCCATAAATATGATCTGCATGATTATGCGTATAAATGATATCTGTAACCGGCTTCTTCGTGATTTTCCGGAAAGCTACGTAAATTTCCGAAGCAGCTTCGTAGCTTTCCGTAACATCCACTATAACAACGCCAGCGGGTCCGACAAGCATTATTGAGTTTGCCAAAGCAAATCCGATTGCAACATAGATACTCTTTGTCACCTGAAAAAGAGTTTTTCAACTTAACCCTGTACCAAACAATTCGGTGTTTTAATGACCCTGAAGAAAAGGGCATGTGAAAACATAGTGGGAAAAAGTAGGAAATGATAGTATCAAGCATTTTCTCCATTAACAACTATGTTTACTACCATGCGCAGTCATTCTGTGAGCTGCACTGAATTTTGTAGTCCGCGTATGCTTTAAATTCAATCGAGTATAAAAGTTTGTCGTGTGGTAAAGAGCTAAGATATTCCAAAGAATTGATTGATGGATGGATGGATGGATGGATGGATTAACCGACCGACCGACCGACTGTTGAACGATGTTTTGTACCACTTTCAAGGTTTTTTCAGTCATAGCAAGGCGACAGGGCACATACTCATGTATGCCCTACGTTTCACAATTACTAGGCTTATATTACATACAATTTTTAAATCTACACCGCTGAGCAATGAAAAGATCGTCAATATCGGTCAGTAGACATTAATTCCACTTGTAGCAGTTTCAACGCTCATTCGACCAGAATATTTCTAAGAATATCGGAGAGTAAAAAACAAAGATCAGACTGCACAATCTCTGTGCACTGAAGTCCGATACTGATCTACATTGTTCACAAATGAACCTCATGCTAAGAGTTAAATTTGGTTGTAAGATAACCGCATTCCTGAGTTACTTTCATACAATACTTTATGTACTTCCATACTTACGTTAATAATTAGCGCAAATTCATCCTGTACCTGAGGAGGAATGCTTTAGAAAACGTTGTGAGCAAAGGAGAAAATTATCATTTGTCCTCTGCTAATGCTTACAAATGGATGAGTCAACATTTTTGTCGACTATTAAGGGGTTAACTTACGTCATTGTTTTCAAACTTTGGGGTCGTCTGTTGTATAGCTTTGTAACTCTTTATAAAATGAAAAAAAAAAACCCGACCAAATTACAGGCACTTGCAGACAACAAGATGAATCTATTTTAGAAGATGATATCTGTCTTTGAAATTGTTGAAAACATTGTGAAAAAAGGGAGAAAATGCTGGTTACCAGCATTTTCTCCTTTTCTCACAATGTTTTCAAAATCGTTTTTACCTCAAGGTCGTTAAATTTCGGGACTGTTAGATAAAGGGTTCAGTGCAAATTGAGTTTATTGTTTCACTGCTATACATTTACCTGAATAACCTCCCTTTGGTTAAATTCTTTTGCGTGTTTCTTAATATCATCCAACATTTCCATGGATTTAATAACTTTCTTCTTGTAAACTTCACGTGACGATTTATTCCACTGATCCGATCCATAGTAAGCCGCAATAGCAAGAATAATCACTGTTATTATTACATTGTAATAACCCATCTTTCTCTATACATTGTATAGTATGTTCAGCAAAATGTAATCGGCAATGTTCGCGTTCTTAACTTCGCCAAACGGCTGTCTTCGGCATGTTCCGTACATTATCGTTAGCACGCTGCCGATTACTTACAGAGTCTGCCGGAAGTTGGCGACGAAAAATTTCGGATTTCGCCGATTTAAATCATACCCGATATACTTTGAGGTATAGGAGTTTTTCAGTGTCATTTAATAGGTTGATGACTTATTTTACAACACAAACGAGATACATGTACACATGTGTACTTTTGAAAACTATAATGATACTGGTCAAAGTCAAAATGAATCGGATTTGATATGGACGAGGGCTATAATCTCATAAATATCTTGGATAACAGATACACGTACTTTAAATCTCTTTGAATCCCAAATAGATGAAATGGATCCATTAAGCAGGGAAACCCCAACTTGCAGACTGTATAACCCACGATCGTGTGTAAACGAGAAGACAGCGTAGATCTAGGATCAGATTATTTGTCTGGTTAGATCGTAGACCTACATTGCCTGAAAAATACTTGAGCTATGGTTTGTGAAAAAGGGGTTTTAATACATCTGAAAAAGTATCGACCCAGGTCAGCCTGCGCAGTCCGTGCAGGCTGGTCTATGTCGAAACTTTTTCTTTTGTTAAATTTTCTCCATGTCCAAGGACGATTCGACCTCATAATTCAGTTTGTCGGTATACATAGAGGATATTTGTTTTTTTACGATGAAAGATCGAAATTTATTACATCTCGTGAAAATATTACCGATGATGTTCACGAGATGAAATAAATTTCGATCTTTCACCGAAAAAAAAAAAATTCTATTTATTTCATGCTTTTAACCCTTTCTGGGGGGGAACTTAATCAAAATCCAATACAGTTCTTTTCGGTTATTCCCCGTGGCGTACCCCCTCCGCATAGCAACGCATTACAATATTACGTCAAGCGCGAGAAATGTAAGGTAAATTACGTCATATTTCCATCTGGTTGTGAGGCACGCGCATTTTATCTAGGTAACTAGTGCGTGGGAACAACTGTTTCCGCCTTCAATTGAAGAGTTAGAATATAAAAATCGGTATTTTCACTGGTCGTAACCGTGAAATATCGAAAAATATTTCACCGATATTTCTCGATAACCTACCGGCAAGCATGAAATAAAAAATGAATTTTATAGATCCCTGATTATATAATGGGTATAGTATATCACGGAGATGCATTAAACCCCATTTTGCAAGAGCATGGATCTCTTGAAATTGTAATCGGAGCATCCTAGTGGTTTATAAATTTTCAAACTTCTTTCCAAGCAATGTCGTTTACAGTATCTTTGCGTTCATTTAGATATGTCTCTCCGAGACCCAGCGATAACACTCTGGGATAGAAATCAATGGGTGGGGGTTTGAATGCAATTCTTTCAGTGCTTTAATGACAATCATTACAGTAAGATTTATTACTCTTTAAATGCTTAACCTAGACTGGTATCAAATCTGTAAAATGGGGCAGCTTCACACACACACACGAAAAAAGAAAAAATATGAGCGGCACTCTGGCAAAAGAGGGTTTAATACGCATTATACCAATGAACACATTATATTTATCATCATGGGTCCCTAAAATCCAGTTTGTATAACAACCGACAGAATCATGAGGTAGAGTGGTCCTTGGACATGCAGAAAATTGACCAATATCAAAAAGTTTCGGTTCAGGTCAGCCTGGACGGACTACAATGGCTGACCGGGGTCGATACTTTTTGCAGATGCATTAAGCCCCCTTTTCAGAGAGAATGACTCTTCTATTTCTCTCTAACAGCTTAACCTAGACAGGTATCAGTCTGAAAAATAGTGCAGCTTCATTGAAGAAAGAAAACACCAAATACAATGATTATAGACTACATAAAGTAAAAAAAAAATAAATAAATGATTTATAGCCTGTATTTCAGATAAGGGCACGTAACACAACATAATTATTTCAATAGGTTTACAATAGTTATTTACCTTGTTTATAAGAATAGCTCAAATGCAAGAACTAAATTGCTAGACCATACTTAACCCGCAATATTTACGACGAGAAGCCGTAACAGTCATCGTATAAGTACTGTAAGGTACTGTAAGGTAGGCTACGCCTTCAACAGATAGGCTTACCGAGCGCCTCGCATTTGTTGATTCCAGTAAGCCCGAAGGCTGGCGGTCAATTCAATTTATCCAAATATGATTCAATATTAGCATTTTTCATGAACATTGGCGAGTTCTTATTGGCTGAAAAAAAATTTTCATAGCTCCATGAAAAAAAAAATATCAGCAGTGCCGGAACTACTTTTGCAGTCAAACTAATGTAAACAAACATGTGTACGAGATTTCATAATGTTTTTCGTTCTGATTTTATATCGAGTCCGAAGTTCAAATTGCTAGCTGAATTTATTTTTTCTGAATACTGAAAAAAAGAAAAAAAAAATCCAACAGTAAATTCAAAGAGAGAGCTGAAAAATCATTGTTACTCTGCTGGGTTCTAACAATCTTATTTTCAACTTACTTCTAACATATTGAACTTCTAATAATAAATCTACTAAATCTGCAAATGTTCAATACTATAATGACGTCATGAATTACGTCATCTTTACGTCATAAACGAGCAGTTTTGCCGCGCTATGAAATATGAATGAAGTGGGCATTAAATAAATACGCAATGTTGGATTTACAAAAAAAAAGCAGTTAGTATTATTTAAGTACATATTTGTTGTCTGTGATATTGAATTATAAGGAATGAAAAGAATTGTTTTTGTTTTCATGGAGGCATGAAAAAAAAAAACCTAATCACACTTTTGAATGAAACCGCTTCGCGGTTTCATACAGTGTGATTAGGTTTTTTTTTTCATACCTCCATAAAAACAAAAAAAGTTCTCTACATTCCTTAAGTATCATACATTGTATTTGAGCCATGTTATGGCAAACGGGAGCTTAATATATCTACATCTCCGTCATGCACGATACCAAGCATGTCATCACAATATTATTCATCCCTAAAATCCGTTTTGTTTAACAAGCTACTGAATCATGAGATTCACTGGTCCTTTGGCATGCAGAAAATTGACAAAAAGCAAAACGTTTCGGCCCAGGTCAGCCTGCGAAGATCGCGCAGGCTGACGTGGGTCGATACAGTTTTCAGATGCATTAAGCCCCCTTTTCACAGAGTATGGCTCATTTATAAATTGGCAGCACGTGGGACCTATCCTATTTCTCGTCCGTATTTTAGGTTATTGCACTTGTATGAGAATATATTGTGATAATTCAATATTAATAGTTTTCATGAACATTGGCGAGTTCTGATTGGCTGAAAATTTTTTTTCATAGCTCCATGAAAAAAAAAAAATTTAGCAGTGCCGGAACTACTTTTGCAGTCAAAGTAATGTAAACAAACATGTATATACGAGATTTCATAATGTTTTTTCGGTCTGATTTTATATCGAGTCCGAAGATTAAATTGCTAGCTGAATTTGTTTTTTTCTGAATACTGAAAAAAAAGTCCAACAGTAAATTCAAAGCGAGAGCTGAAAACTCATTGTTACTCTGCTGGGTTTAAACGATCTTATTTTCAACTTAATTCTAGTGTACTGAACTTCTAATAATAAATCCACTCAATCTGCAAACGTTCAATACTGTAATGACGTCATGAATTACGTCATTTGACGTCATGAAGGAGCAGTTTTACCGCGCTTTCAAATATCAATGAAAAGGACAGTAAATAAATACGCAATGTTGGATTTACACAAAAAGAGCAGTTAGTATTATTTAAGTGCATATTTGTTGTCTGTGATATTGAATTATAAGGAATGAAGAGAATTTTTTTTTGTTTTCATGGAGGTATGAAGAAAAAACCTAATCACACTTTTGTATGAAACCGCTTCGCGGTTTCATACAGTGTGATTAGGTTTTTTTTTCATACCTCAATGAAAACAAAAAAATTCTCTTCATTCCTTAATTGAACGAGTTCAACACAATATATCCCCATACAAGTGCAATAACCTTTTTATTATATACTTTGATATTGTTTACATAATTTCCCGTGATTTTACAGTATTTTCATTGAATTCGTTGATTTATCTTTTTGAAAACAGTCTTATTTATTCAAAAAGCGACGAGAAATTTGTTTCGTCGCCATACCGTGCTTTCGCGGAATTTTCAATTTTGGCTTTTGATGACGTCACCGTTGCTAAAGGTATGTAAACAAACAAGATGGCGACCGAGGATCCTTTTTCACCGCTTAATAATTTCATCGTCGATAAACATGTTCGATAGACAAATTTTTCATCAATTTGTAGTGACTGTTATTCGGGAAGCGAACATTCTGCTTATTTTTCATGGTTTTATTAAGTACTATGCATTGAAAAGTTCGTAAAATGTGATGTTTGACGATGAAATTTTTGATAATGGCTGCCGTTCATATTTTGATTTTTGGAGAAATGGCGGGTTTTAAAATAGTTCCGTACTTAGCAACGCACGTGAAAAAAAGCTCTAAAGTATGTAATATCAAAGTATGCAATATGAAAAAATATTGCATACTTTCATCCAGTGCAAATACGATGGAACAATATCAAAGTATATAATAAATTCCTGTACTACTCGAAGTTCGTACAACAAAATGAGAAAATGTAATTTATATACAAGACCCTTGCTCACCATGCAATTTCCTTTGAAAGAAAGGTTCCAGTTTGTACATCGTTCTTATTCGATAAACATTTACAATTTTACTAGTTGCAACTTTGGTGAAAAACGGATATTTGCTGATTCACATGTAACTTTTAGCAATCAGTTTCCATGCTATTTGATATATTAAAAAATCTCAAACGATCACGATTGCCTAAGAATCTCACTTCAATTTTTACGAATATCGTATTGTCCAAAGTTTTCGTATTCATGAAACACCGTCTTACCTTAATGGATAGAGCGATCACGTGATCGATTTTGATTTGTTTAAGCATTAAATAACGTTGAATTGAGACAAATCGAGAAAGTGTTCCCCAAATCAGATTTAGTATCAATTAAAATGACCATTTCATAGGCCTACTACCCAGCTTGATATTACCTCTAAAACTTAGACTGGTAGTTTTTTTTATTACATTTCATGCTTTTCGGTAGTTTATCGAGAAATAATGGTGAAATATTGTTCGTCGTTTCATGTTTACGACCAGTAAAAAATACCGATTTTATTTATTAACTCTTAAATTGACGGCGGAAATAGTAGTTCCCGTGCACTAGTTACCTAGGTAAACAACGCGTGCCATTCAACCAGATGGAAATATGACGTAATTTACCCTACATTTCTCGCCCTATACGTAATGTTTTAATGTGTTGTTATGCGGAGGGGGTACGCCACGGGGAATTACCGAAAACAACTGTACTGGATTTTGATGCAAGTCACCCCCCCCCTCCCAAACAAAAGGGGTTATAAGCATGAAATAAATAGAATATTTGTTTTTTTCGGTGAAAGATCGAAATTTACTTCATGTAGTGAACATCATCGGTAATATTTTCACGAGTGGCTCTATATTAAACAAATATCCTCTATATTAATCTCGTGGCTCCCAGTATAAAATGGTACCCGTTGTATTTTCCGTAATTGACGAGAAGATCAGTAATGTTCAGACGGCCAGATTATTTCTGTAACAATTCATTTAGCCAAATCGGCCGAAGGCCAACGAGCCCTGTGTCCGCCGTGTGTCCGTCCGTACGTCCTTCCATGCGTTCGTCCATCCTTACATGCGTCCATACGTGCGTTCTCTTCTCTGAAACTATCCATCCAATTTTAACCAAACCCCACTAGAATAATCCTGCTATAGTGCTCTTTAAAATTTCTTTAAGGAATTTGGTTCCATCACTCTTGTTACTAAGGCAACAAAACTTACAAACATATAAAAAAATCTTTAAACGTCTTCTACTCCAAAATTGCATATTCAAATTTTCAACAAATTGACATAAATGGTCTTTTGGTGAACCTCTTTCAGATATATTGATATAATTTTGGTTTGGCAAAGACCATGGCTGCAGTGGGCCTGGCTGTACAATAATTCATAACAGGCTATATGACTTTTAAAAGCTAAATACACAGATGAAGAGGTATAACTTCTGTTTACTAATTACAGATACATGTTGTTTGTTGACAATTATCTCCCTTGATTACAGCACAGCACTATAATATACATGTAATTGGTGTTTTGCATCCAATTTTTTTCAATAGAAAATGCTCAGATTTTTGTGATCATGATCTCTTTGATTTTAATGGTTTTAGAGTATGTATGATTCTACTTTTTGTTCCAAACATTTACCATTAGTGCTATTTAAAAAAAAAAAAAAAAAAAAAATCTGTTTTTCTGTTTTGGAAATCTTGTCAAAGTGCTCGTTGTCAGAGTTCATGGATATTTGGTAATAAAATACTTTGTTAGATCAACACGTATTCACTGACATAATCTTTTGCAGTGAAAAGCTATGTCTTCGTTTTGGGGAGGGGTACGCGAAGGGTGCAAGCCATTTTCTCTATGAATTTTTCATTGCCATACAGACTTTTTACGGCTTAATGTTTCTGCCGATGCCAACTAATACCCCCGTCACACTCGTCCTCACTCCGTTCCGAAAATTTCTGCCAAACGGTCTTAAACTGTGTTCAGACGGCGTGGACATACTTGAAACCTTTTACAATCTGTTTACGAACTTAATGGACGGGTTAGGACGGGAAGGGTGTTCCAGAATTTTGAGCCTGCTCAAAATTTTTTGCCGTCCTGTAATTAGAAGGAGTGACAACGTACTTCAAACGAGATGGACGTACTACAAACGGAACTGTTAGAGACGCGGTGCAGTCGGGCATCAATTGGCAGTGCGTTTTCATTTTACCGACCGAAATTACACGTCTTATCCCGACCGCAGCCCGTTAATACGATTTTGTTGACCGGGGTAAGTTTAAGTGAATGACATTTTTTTTAAAGGCAGTGGGGAGATATAGGGCTATCATGGCCCTCTTGCTATGTTAATACAATTGAAGATACTTGTCCAATTTGAAATATTGAAAGCCACCCAACCCACTTATCCCACCAGCCTATCAATAAAACAGGCTTTGGCGAAAATGTTTGCCAGTTAAGAAACCGCATAAAAACATAGAATTGTCTGATAACGGGTAAACTACACCAGGTGTAACAACCTACGTCATAGCATACGTCATCGGAGACATTTTAAATCCGCCATTTTCGTTTTAAAAGGTAAGTTTTTCAGCTTGTACATTATTGTTATTGAAGATCTGTCCAAACAAAGCAGTGCATATGGTACCTGACAACTTTCTTCGTTAGTATACATTAATATTTTGTTCATTAGTTTCGTTGATTTTGCAATTACCTCCGCACAATTTTCGAAGCCGGTGACACATGTGCGATTTAACAATAGATGTCGTATACACTTCATCCGAAATTGTAATATTTACAATGATAATACTAAATTCTATCAAGAAACATTTGCATATGGTGATCATTTTGATAGTATTTATCCGAGAAACGACTGTAAGACTTGGAGTTACGGCGAGTTTACGGGTGCCAAATGTAAACTAGGCTTTATACAGAAGGATACGGTTCTGATTGTGTCTACCATGGTTATTAATTGGTTAGAAAGCGGGTTAGTGAATTGTTCTGATGTAACTAGATCCCAAAACGATTGCTTCAGGATCACTTTAACTCTCTACTAGATCAATAAGCAGTGTTTGGCCCCAGGAAATACGGCATAAGATTTAAAATCAGACGACCTGAGAATCTCGCTTGCACCGGTAGTCGAGTGGGAATTTCCTTTGGCAAGGCATATCTTAGCCCAAGCCAAGTCCTAGCGATACCAAGGAAGTACATGAATATGTAAACTTCGCTGGGTTTAACAGAAAAAAAAGTCCAAGTTTAGCATAAAAACGCAATGAAGCAAAACAAACAAACAAAAGGGGGAAACGCTCTTCCCTCTATTGAATCCTGATGGTATAGCTTCAAGTACTCGATCTTACCCAAATGTTATTGACATGTGAAAAAGTTTCAGGTAGGAAACTCAGCTCATTCCAAGGCAGACCGCCCATACCATTAAACTACCGACCAAAGCCGGGCAGTCCATGTTTGACAGAGTTAATCTGATCGGCAATGTCAGGCTAACTTTAATAATACCATTTGGTACTGATGTGATATTCTCAATTCCAACAAAACCTATACTTTTCCGAACAAATAAGAAAGAAGAAACAGTGAACTTGAACTGTTCTCTTCGTGAACAAAGAGTTGGTCATTTAGGCCCCTATCCATGAGATAAGGTAAGGAGAGTTTAAAGTCTCGATGTTCAAACTTGATAATAATGGGACAAACTATAGTTCATTCCGGTTATATCGAAATCAAAGTGGCTCTCTGAAATACTTCGAGATTTCATTAATTCGACATATCAGATTTTGATATTTGTTTCATGAGAATGATGTTGATTTATTTTCAATGTGGTCACTCTCTCACCATATCATTCTGTTACCTTGTTTTAAAAGTATTTGTTTACAACTGGGACAGAATTTCTTAAATATTAAGAAAATCTTTTCTGAAACCACTCGTTTTAAAATTTGGATGATTTTTTGGCAAGAAAGCTTCAAGTCGACTTAAGTAGTTATTTGTGAAATTAAAAGTGAAGTCGAAATAACGACAATCAAGGTCGACCGCAGACTACGTATCACAGACTATTCAAGGATAACATTTCGTGTTCCAATTATATCTATCATATTAAGACAAATTTGAGAAATACAATCAAGGCATTGTTATATATGTTAACAAACAGTCCAACGAATTAAATATCAACAACCAATTATAAGAATGTGGTTGTTTTCCTGAAATATTCGAACTGAATTTGTTTACTAGTGCTTGTTGTGTACATGTAATTCTTCAATTCGCAACTCTTGTTGGTGACTCATTTCGTCCGATCAATTTTCCTACAACAACACAACAATTGATTTTATTGATTTCATCTCAGTGTCTCAAAATCGCTTTCCGTGATTGTCAGCCCGTCACCCTTTTCGTGTGTATACAACATCAATGCCTTTTCAAGTGTTTACGACACCAGTCGACCTAATTCATACCATTGCATCAAATCCTGCATTGATTGAGGGGTAGCAAACATTGCAAATTACAAAATAATGGTATATTAGCAATTTGCATCTGTGATTATAAAAGCAAATGAGGGAAATCGAATGCAATAGCAACAAATTGTAGCATTTCTGCAGAAATATACCCGATATCTATGTATAAATAGACTTTAGACAATGCCGTTAAGAATAATTGTGTTGAAGTGTTTAGAGCTACAACATTGTTTCATGGCATTTTGATTTCACGAATAGGACAAATATATTTACCGTCACCAGATGAAATAGGTATTCTAAGTAAATTTTAGATACATATATCTTTTTTAAGTAATTAATCTGCACTTTGCGCACAAAATGGCGGCTATTCAAAATGTTTCCAACACCTCTGCTATGACGTAGGTTGTCACCCTTGTACACAGTTATTGGAGTAATATATCAATCATGCAATCGACTTGCGATTGGGCGCATAACACGAATTGCCTTTACAAAGAATGAAGGTCAAGATCAGACTGGATAGAATATCTCATCCGATCATAGATCTACACCCTCTGTAATGTTACACTGTACGATATACTGGAGAAAAGAAAATTGAGTTAACAAAAGTGTGGTCTACTTCACATTATACCAACTGGAGATAATCATTTGACTTAGGTGGCCGGTTGTAAAGGGTTTACACTTTCTAATACATCCCAGCGTTTTGAGAATAAAGTTAAAACAAAATGTGAGAAAAGGAGAAAATGCTGGCTACCAGCATTTTTTCCTTTTCTCGCAATGTTTTCTTTCTTATTTAAAGACAAATTCCATAGTTTGAGCCATGTTCAATTTGTCGTCTGCAAGTGCTTTCAATATGGATAACACTAAAATTTTGTCATCAGGTAAAGTGTTGAACAACGAATCTATTGTTTAGTCATTTTTGCCACTATTAATTGAAACGGTCGGAAAGCGTTGGTGGGGTAGAACAATACACTCAAAATAGAACAAAAAATAAGTCCAGTGCGAATGAACTTGTAATATGTATTGTATACCGTACAAATTTTATAAAGTACGCAGCAACGACTTTCTATAAACAACGCCGTATTTAAGCTGTCCTTAGAAGAAGACAGTAAAAACATTGGTAAAGTATCTCACTATAGCATTTAAATTTCGATAGTCTTTACTAAATGATATAGCCTACTTCATTTAACCTGATCCTGACCTTTACGCTGAATATATAAGGAGGCATACACTAAGCAACACTTCTAAACGGCCACTTTTAAGCCGGAATTCCCCTTAGACTTATTCTGACATCCGCTGTCCAGAAATGAGGCAGATCATTTAGTTTGATGTTTTGTAGAATGATTGACCAGTGTAAAAGCATACTCCAGCCTAAGTTTGAACAGAATTTGTTGATTTGTTCTATTGAAATGAAGTTATTAAACATTCATTCACTTACATTGAAAACTGAAAAATTATTTTTTGAAAAACTTCACGCTCTTTCTCTCGGTTTATATTTTTGTGCAGAAAATAGTTTTCATGTTTTTCCTTATTGCTGACAAAGTTTCAGTAATATATGTTTCTCTTTTTAACCTGGTTTGGCTGATAGACACCACGCATGCGCAAACCATATGTTTTCCCTTTTTTGTAAAAGACATGCCTGCTATTGGCAATATCGAGAATCTTTTCATTACAGTACCATGTCTAACGTCCAGACATATGTTATAAATTGTTTTTATTTACCTGTCTATTACTTGGACAACTTTACAGGAGAAGCAAAAGTGGCCGGTTAGAAGTTTTGCTGAGTGTATCGATCTCCGACTATTATTCGGAGAGTCATATATACATGTGCAAGGGAAGGTACATAATATACACAGGTAAGCAATTTAATTTGCGTATACCGCACAAAATGGTTCCGTGACCATTTGAGACGTATGCCGAAGACAGCCTCGTGCGATACCGAGGGTAAAAATAGAATTTTAATTCATGTGAATGCTGTTGACCTGGGTCAGGTTAAATGAAATAGGCAATACTTGTAATATACAAATTCAGTCAACCTTGGAGAATAACTACCTTTATCATATACCAGTAAATTTTCCGGCTTCAATACATGCGTTGCAATCGGATGAAATAACACACACGACAGAAAAAAAAAAATCCTTATCTACACATTGTGAAATATGGTTTCAAATATGGTACGATGACGTATCTCGTGCACCGACTAAGCATGGATTGATCTGAGATTTGATTGGTCAAAATGTTAAGCTGTAATATTAATCTGCCATTTATAAAAACAGAGTTACTACCATCCACACTAATATTGTCTCATTTTGTTTGCTGTTTTTGAATAAAATGTCAATAATTGCAAAATGTTGTCGTTGAAAGTTGTAGGTACATAATAAAAGGATTAACAAAAGTCAATGGCATCATACATGAAGTACAGTCAAATGCAACCATCTGTATTAACGGAGGCATATTTCATTGTGATGTAGTGTCTAATAAGTATATATTGGCTTCCATTTCTCATTTTCCTATCAAATTATGGGTTAGTTAACGGTTTTGGCCATATTACGGGCACCATGTGCATTCCGATGATATTGTGCTGCTTTGCGAGACTTGTTCATTTTCTTACCATATATGCACAAGACCTTCGGTCTCGCGCGATATCAAATTTTCTCACACAGCTCGAATTAAATACAAGCACCAGGAAAGTTACTACAACATAATATTCCGTATTTATATATAGTTTCTTTTTACTTGATTGAACTTCCGGTTATTTCTCGTCGCCACCTATAACCCATATGGACGACCCCCCCCCCCTCCCGAAGGCTGTTAGTTATGATGCGGGGGGGGGGGGGGGACTAGTGCGAGATACAGGGCGAAACCCATCAAAAGTTACGCCAGGCTCTTTAACGTGCTCGTTGTAAAGCACTGTCACACGGAATCTCGGTTTAACATCTCATCTGAAAGACTGTTAGTTATTTCAGATAGCCAGCTCTCATTATCTGTCGCTAGATGGCATTCTTCTTATACACATCTATCTGATTTGGGCATTCTGGGTACAGAACCGGGCTACTTTTCAAAAGGACAACCGTTACTTTGAATTTCAAAATAAAATAAACGTTTACTCAATAAAACGCTACTTGTAACCTGGTGCGATTCATTCAGCTATGACCAGCTAGCACGTAACTCATGCGCCGGCCATTTAGGTAGCAGAACACGGTTTTCAGCTAAACTCGTCTCGGTCGACAATAGGCCAAACAGAACTTCCTCAAACAAAGGTCTATATAATCAGCCTGAAATTATAAGTAGCAACAGCACAATCCTATTTCTTTAGATTTTATCAATAAATCATGTTCAATATGTGAAATAGTGAAATTAATGATCAATATAGGCAAGTTGCATGGTCGGAAAAAAACTGACAAAATATGCCATTTTAGCCTATATTCCAAAATTCACAAAATGCAAACCCAGGAAGCTAGCCTGAAAATGCGAAGCTAAATTGAAGCTCAAAACAACATATAATCTGGGGATAAAATCCAAAATAGCACATTACCATGCCGTTTTTTCGCAATCTTTCGTGCCCCGACCCTACCCTTATTTTTCGCGGCTAAAAACAGCCGCTAGCTCCATGACCCCTCACTTTCGCATTTGGGGTCAAAACTATAGAACAAAGGAGGAAAGGTCATAACCTCCTGTTTCACAGACAAACCAAATGCTTCTTTTCCTTAATCTAACACAATTCAAGGGTGTAGTAACTACTCTTCTTATCAAAATTGCATTTAAAACCTACCTTTCTCAGTTATTTCTAATTTTCACATGGCCAATTCGAAGCAAACTGTTTACATGTGCCTTATTAAAACAACCCCTACAGGCTTGGGTAATAGCTTCGGTATAAGCCCTACTTTTCCCATGTATATGGTATGGGTGATGCGTCATAGCAGACAGGTCGAATCTTCGAAGAATACGACATGCGCAGACAACGAGCCAGCCCTTGGACTCGAGCCCACACCTTCAAGTAGCCCGAGAGTTGATGTTTGCAAGGCACACGCTATACCACTAAAGCTATTGGTCTACCACTAAAGCTATTGGGGCTGGTCATTTTTTTCTTGCATCACTCGTTTTTGTTATTTTCTATTATTTATTAAAACTATCATTGTCTTTTTAGCTCCACTGGCCGAAGGCCAGCGGGCTTATGTCATGGCCCGGTGTCCGTCGTGCGTGCGTCCGTCCGTCCGTGCGTGCATGCATGCGTGCGTGCGTCCGTCTGTCCGTGCGTTAACTTTTTTTTCAAACTACTTCTCTGAAACTACCCATCTAAATTTGATGAAACTTCACAGAAATGATCCTGCCATGGTCCTCTTTAGAATTTCTTGAAAGAATTTGATTCCTTCAAAAACTCTGGTTGCCATGGCAACAAAACTGAAAAATATTGAACATCTTTGAAAATCTTCTTGTCTGAAACCATAAGGCCCAGGGCTACCAAATTTGGCATGTAGCTTTATCTAATGGACCTCTATCAAATTCCTTCTTATTATACCCCTGGGGTCAAAATTGGCTCTGCCCTGGAGATCACAATTTTAACATGGGCATATAGTGACTGTAATTTAAAATAGTAATCAAGGGAAATAACTCCTGTTATACAAGATAAAGTTTGTTACTATTTACCACCCTTGATTATCAAACTGCAGTTGTACATTATTGGAGTTTGGTATTCAAGTTTTTTGGAGAGGAAATGTTCTGTTTTAAGAGAGAGTGATTTATTTTGATGCTAATGATTATGCTCATATGAATGGAATGATTAATTTAAAGTAAGGTTTCTATCACTCAAATTTTTTGAGAACTTTACCTTTCATGCTAATGAATAAACCTGCTTGTATTCACTGAAATTATCTTTGCATTTAAAAAGATATGACTGTTTTTGTTTGGCAGGCGGGGTGGAGGTTATGTTTTCAAAGTAAGTTTATTACCATACAGACTTTTTATGCTGTATGTCTCTGTCTGTGCCAATTAAGTGCATGATACCTTAATTTTACTCTTTAAGAAATAACAATTTTTTTTTACTGTACCAGGTTTAAAGCCATTGCAAAAAGACAAATTGAATATAGCTTAAATGACTATTTCTGTCTTTGATAGGTTAGGAAACGTTGTGGGAAAAGGAGAAAATACTGGCTGACAACATGTTGTCCTTTTCTCAGGATGTTTTTGAAAGCCTTCTCTTTCAGGGTCATTAACACTTCGATTTGTGTGGTAAAGGGTTAAAAAGCCAGTGGAGCGATACAGGGTCATCATGGCCCTCTTGTTGATAACGTCGTGTGAAAGTATGGAAGTGCTGCTACCCCAGTATTTTACCCATTTCCACAATGTTTTCTTAGGCATCCGACATACCTTTCAGCTTCTTTACCCTTTGCATATATATCTACGTCATAAGTACCCAGACACTTTGACTAGCCTTTCACGTTTGCATTTGTTAAAGGGAGGTAATAAGACTAGCCAAAACCGAGGTCTAAAACGAGGGAAGAACCTTTGTCTTGTTTTTTCAAGAGTGTTAAGACACAATATTTTTCTGCAGTAGAATGGAAATGAGTTGAAAGTGAAACCATAAACGAAGTTGATATCACTATGGTTATTACGTCTAAACACTCTAGTGCAAATGCATAAAATTTAGAAGCATCAGTGCATGAAAAATTCAAACAATGCAATATCGAAGCGGATTTGGAAGAAAAATATTGTATTTTATCTATTTTTGTTGATCCAAGTGCAAACTGAACGTTTTGTGGAGTCTAATCGTGAATTAAACTGTTCGCTAAGCTTAGTGAAGTCTACTCAGTTCACGATACTTAGTAAATTTTGTAGAGTATATAGATAAAAGAGTATCGGATTTCCCGCTCTATTTTTGTATCATTTCTTATCACACTTGTGTTCAATGAACTGGTCCCAGATTTAAATCTTTACCAAACGACAAAATCTTAGTCTGGTCCAAATTGAAAGCATTTGCAGACGACAAAATAAACGTGACTCAAAAATGGAAACTTGACTTTGGAAGAGTAGAAAACATTGTGGGAAAAGGAGAAAATGCTGGTTACCAGCATTTTCTCCTTTTCCCACAGTGTTTTCAGAAGGCTTCTTCCTCGGGGTCGTAAAAACCAGGATTGTTTGGTAAAGGGTTGATATTAACGTACTTGAAACGAGCGGTATCTCGATTACGCAGAGTAAGCATAGATCATTGTGAGTATAGATCAATCATTTACGAAACTATCCAGGTTTTAATTGATTGTTTATTAATTGTTTGGTGTTTAACGCCGTTTTCAACATTATTTCAATTATATCGCGGCGGCCAGTGCACCTATCCATGCTTTCCTGGAGTCTCTTTTACCAGTACTCCGCACAGTTTTCTTTCCACGCCACTGGCTGCTCTCCCACATAACCACCGTCGAGACAATGAACAGCGGTGGGAGAGGAATGAATCCTGTCGCAATGACTGTCATCAATCCTCGGAAAGAAATTGGCGGGGCCAGGGATCGAACCCACGACCCCCTGTTCTCAAGTCCTGCACGCTACCGACTGAGCTACCGGGGCTCGGCATCCAGTATTTAAACGATTCTGGGGAGAGAAATCTTTTGAAAATACTGTTGTAAATGGGGAAAATACTGATTATCAGCATTTTCTCCTTTTTTCCACAATGTTTTCTACACGAAAAGGGACAATTCTCATTATTTGTGCCACATCCAAGTAGACAGGCCGGTCGTTTGGCAAAAACTCTGTGCTCCTTTTTCACATGTAACCCTTTACTACACAACCTCGAGTTCTAACGACCACAAGGAAGTACGCTTTTGAAAACAGTGTGGGAAATGGAGAAAATGCTGGTAACCACATTTTTTCTTCTCTTTCACAGACAAACCTTAAAAATATTAGTCATACTTAAATTAACGTCAGTGAATAAGCACACTAAAAACCCTTACATGGACAATAGATCTATAATTGGCCTGCAACACGCGAAAAGAGGCATTCGGACATTTGCGTAAAGTGTCGTCTCGGATCAGCCTGCGCACTCCGCGCAGGCTAATCCGAAACGACACTTTCCGTTTTTATGTAATTTTCTATTTTGCGAATGTCTGCTTCGGGACAAAATCTAATGTAGTTGTAAAGTGCCGTCTCGGATTAGCCTGCGCGGACTGCGCAGGCTGATCCGAGACGACACTTTACGCAAATGTCCGAATGCCCCTTTTCGCGTGTTGCAGGCAAATTATGAAAACGTCTTTGGAAAAGGATCTTACGTATTGCTTGTCATATCAAATTGCCCTCTGTCAAACATTGTTTTCCATGCTATCTTTCAAAAAGCGTTTATTTTTCACTTCAGTTGTACGTCTTAACACCTTTACTAAACAATGCCATGTCTTAGGCTGACGACACTACAGAAAAATGTCATTGAAAATGCCTTGAAAAAGAAGGAAAACGCTGGTTATAAGCATTTTCTCCTTTTCCCAGGATGTATTCTACCCTTTCTAAAACAAGTAGTATAACTTGAGCCACATTTCATTTGTCGTCTATTCATGCTTTCAGTTTGGACAAGTCTAAAATTGTGCTTTCTCATAAAGAGTTTTTGCTTATCAGTATTTCTGATAGTGGTCTGTGCTGGTAAAGGTTTTAGCCGCATTGAAGTTATAGTTGTGGACGCAAGAGGACATGCATGTGCTTGTAAAACATTGTGAAAAGTTGATAAATGAAGCAAAGGATTCATCCAACGCGAATTAGTCATGTTCTGTGAAAAGGGGTTTAATGCATCTGCAAAAAAGTATCGACTCATGTCAGCCTGCGCAGTCGCGCAGGCTGACATGAGTCGAAACTTTTTGCTATATGGAAATTCTTTGCATGTTCATGGACCATTCTACCTCATGATTCAGTTGGATGTTAGACAAAATGAATTTTTATGGATCCATAATTATGTGATGACTTGCTTGGTTAAGTGCGTCATGGAGATACATTAAACCCCCTTTTGCCGGAGCGACTCGAAATATGATACTCATATCTATCTATATACATGACTTTTACGCTATGTTGCATATCTGCCTACGAGTTCTTGTTCCCAAGATGAGTCATAGGAATTCACCGAATCTTACTTTCAGTTTCTGTTTTTCATTCATCACGAAACCTGGATCGTGTACCATTCATTGGTAAAACCAATAATGCAAATCGACTCTATGTGTATACCTACATGCGCATTTTGATTGTCGACGGTCGGAACGCTGCGTCAAAATAGGGAACAGACCTGCATGCATAAAAAGCTGGAAGGTAAGGCATGTCCTCTTTTAATTTTAAACTTTTCAGCCGAATCCCGGTAGCTCAGTTGGTAGCGTGCAGGACTTGAGCACAGAAGGTCGCTGGTACGATCGCGTCGGCCAAATTTCGTGGAATCGTTCCTCCCTCACCACTGGCCATTGTTTCGACGATGGTTATGTGGAAAAGCTTGGAAAGACTATTGTGTGGAGTACTAGAAAAAGAAACTGCAGGAAAGTCTGGATAGGTGCAGTGGCCACCGCAATATAACTGAAATAATCTTGAAAACGGTGTTAAACACCATAAAAGCAATCGGTCAAATATTTCAATCAAAGAAATAGATCTTTGCTATTTATTCTTAGTATGCTAGTTTAAAGTACCAAGCAGTATGCGACTAAGAGTGTACTTGGCGATGAGTGAAGACTGAAACAACATCGGTAATATTTTCACAAGTGGCGCAGATGAAATAAAGTTCGATATTCCACTGGAAAAAACAAATATTGAAGTTATTTCATGCTTCTATTCATTTTTGTTGGGACTTTCATCAAAACCCAGTACAGCTGTTTTCGGTAATTCCTTGTGGCGTACCCCTCTCCACAATTCGGCATACCTCGGGTGATCCGGTGATCAAGTCCCTCGGCTGTATCTGGTAGCTTGATATATACCTACACGGTACCTTTCTTCGCCGGAAATACGCCGGTTTACCGTTCTGAAAATTGTACGGCTCTTCTTAAAAAAAGAAAACGTGAGTCTCAATTTTCTATCGAATTCTTTCTTACTATATTTCACTTCAGTTGACAAACAGTTCGTACATTCATTTTTTTAACGTGGTTTATCAATTCCGACAGATAGATAGATGTGAATAACTTCATCGAGGTTGTTTATGTCGTTGCTAAACGACTTACAGCGGCGCCGCCATGTATAAGATCACGTGATTGGCAGTTCAAATGGAAATGACCGTTATACAGACGAGGTTAGATGTAGATACGGAATCGGCCGAGTTGTGACGAGTGCCCCCTTCGCATAACAACGCATTACATACTCGTAAAGCCCGAGATATTTAGGGTTAATGCACGTAATTTACGTTATATTTCCGTCTGGTCGAATGGCACGCACTCACTCGCCACAACTTGGCCGATCCCGTACCTACATCTAATCTCATTCGTATAAAGGGGGTTTCCATTTTGAAATACCGCCAGTTACATGATCTTAAACATGGCGGAGCCCTGTAAACCGATTAGTAACGGCACCAACAGCAACAGCGATAAGCAGCCTATCGCTAAAAAATGCCAACGTAACTGATAGGCCGAGTTAGAAATTAAATATACAAACTGTTTATCATCGGAAATGCATTTAGAAAGATTCCCACGGAACATTGTAACTAGTATTTGTTTTCTGAGTGGAGTATTTCGATTTTATGAACGGTGAAGCGGTGTACTTCCGGCGAAGAAATGTACCGTGTAGGTGCATATCAAGCTACCAGATACAGCCGTGGGACTTGATCAACGGATCATCCGAGGTATGCCCAAGTGGCACGCACTGTTTACCTGGGTAACAAGCAGGAACCGCTGTTTCTGCCTTCGATTGAAGAGTTACGGAAACATTTACTGTAAATTTCACTGGTCGTAACCATAAATAATCAAACCTTAAAATCCACCATTATTTCCCGGTAAACTACCGAAAAGCATGAACTAATACAAAAGCCTGAACCCAGGCTACGTGCCGGTGTAATTACGATGTTTTTTTCTCCAATAAAGTTAGAATATGTAAATCTCGGTCCACATTCTACGTGGAATATGTACTCCCCGGTTCATGTTCTACGTAGAATATGTAGCCCCCGGTCCATATCCTACGCCCGTAGTAGTAGAAAATGTATAAGGACTGGGGAGCACATTTTCAACGACAGTACATATTTGTCATTACACCGGCCCCACTTTTCTCTTTCAAAATTACTTGAATTACGACAATGGTGTCAGAAGACCAAAGGGGGTCTTTATCACCATATTTTAGAGAAAGGGGGAGAGGAGCGGTTAGCTTCAAAAAATGAGAAAAAGGATAGGGGGTTGGGGAAGGTGCGTATATAGTTGGACGTAGCATGGATGCCGAGCTCTACGGGTAAGTAAATAGTGAGGGCTTCCGTCCGGTAAACGAGGTGTCCCGGGCTCGAATCCTGTGCCGGTGGTACTTATTCCTTGTGAAATTACTGAACTACTGCAGCAATCAGTAGCGTTGTCTGCGATCTTTTTCAAAAGTATACATCTTATCAATTGTTCAACGGTGGCGATATTCATGTTGTTTTTTAATCATTTTCTGAACAAAAAACTTTATATGTGTTAACGTTAAACCTTTACCAAACAACCCTGAGTTTTAACTAACCTAAGGCAGAAGGCTTTTGAAAACATTGTAGGAAAAGGAGAAAATGCTGGTAACCAGCATTTTCTCCTTTTCCCACAATGTTTTCTACCCGTTCAAGACTAACCCTAGTATTTGAGCAATATCTAATCTCTCGTATGGAAATGATGTAAATTTCAACGATTCTAAAATTTTGTCTTTTTGGAAAAGAGTTAACTCACGAACAAATAAAACTGTCTGTACATGAACTACGCAACATTTCGGCAGAGCTCCAACTAACTTACATGCTCAAACATTTCTTGAGGACTAAAAATAAATCTCCATTGCAAATGAGACTTTTAGTAGTCAGTTTTGGATCAAATAGCGAGTAGTGTGGATCAGTTTTGAGGGCATCAATCTTGGGGAATTTAGTTTTACACCTCAAATCATGTCCAAATGCCGAGTTCCGGTGACGCGGTCAGTCGCGTTCAGGACTTGAGAACAAGGGGTCGCTGGTTTGAGTCCTCATCTCGACCGATTTCTCTCCCAGAATTAAAGATAATCATTGTGATGGGATTCATTCCTCTCTCGCCGCTGATTAATCATTGTTTCGATGACGGGTATGTGGGGAAGCATACAGTGGCAAGGAAAGAATATTGTGCAAAGAACTGGTAAAAAAGGGAAAAAAAAAAAACTCCAGGAAAGCATGGATTCATATGTGTACTGGCCGCCGCAGTGTAACTAAATAATGTTGAAAACGGCATAAAACGCAGTTAAAACCGGTATTAACGGACTTAAGTGCGACTTTTCAATCAAGATTTATGCAACTCTTCCGTAGGGATCCAAGTAACTTTCTTAGAATAGATATACTATTTGTTCCGTATGGTGGCATTTTTCTGCCGCAAGATTCGAGATAGCTATCATGATAATTTTAGAAAACTATCGTGATAAAACAAAGTTTCCAGGAAATATTATCTAGATAATAAAAATTTTCACGATAAACATATCGCGATAATTCTATCTTTTATCATGAATTTTTTTGCTTTCGTGCCCATAACTGACATTCACGGTATCTATAATAAGATATGGTTTCGGAACATCTTCGTCTACAACCTTATGAATTCTCTTTTTCCCTTTTAAAGTGTTCGTGGGAGGCATTTCGAGTGGTCTTTGTGAATTAATAGACTTCTGTTCGTTTCGAGTCTTGTCAAAATTTACCAATTAAGCTACAATTATTAATTATTCGAACTTTTACTTACTGCAGTCTTGTGAAGTCAAAAACTACCGAGTTCATCCAAATGATAAATTTTCTATTTATAGATATCGAGAAACAGGTAGAACTATCACGATAATTTTATCTTGCATGTCAGCTTCGTGCACGATTGAGAAATTTTGCGTTAAAATATTAAGTTTATCGTGATATTTTTTTCAGGAAACTTTTCACTATCTCGATAAAATTTCCAGGATCGCGATAGTTTTGTAAAATTATCATGATAGCTATCTCGTATCTCGTGGCAGAAATATGCCACCATAGTTCCGGGAACAAAAAAAAAAAAAAAATAACTCTACTACAAATCAGACTTTTAGTCGATAGTTTTGGATCAAATAGCGAATGATGAAGACCAAGATTAACACGTTATCAAACGACACAATTTTAGACTTGTCCAAATTGAAAGAAATTGCAGACGACAAATTAAAGGTGGCAAAAAAGTCACAATTTTTCCTTGATACGTCCTATATTATTTGACATATTAGGACGTAAATTTTCTATCATCATCATCATCATCATCATCACTCATTTAAAAGAGTAGAAAGCATTATTGGAAAATAAGAAAGTTCTGATGACCAGGATTACGAGTATTTTGTTCTTAGCTGACAATAATTTCAAAATTCCCTTTTTCTTTGAAATCGCTATTTAAGCGTGAGACCGATTTGTAAAGGGATAAATAAGTTCATTATGGGTCCACTTTTTACGAAAAATTTTAAGATTGAGGCTTTTTATGAAGAAATTTATTAAATACAGACAAAATGGGCAAGCTGAAACTCGGAAATTAATGTATCCTGTCACTTGACCTCTTTCCACAGATGGAATATATACAATCCACTGATACTTAAATGGGTTTTTATCCTAAAGGCATATGACTAAACAGGCGGACGGTATAGATCAAAGTTCAGACTGCACGTTCTGTGCAGTCTCGTGTTTATGTGCCGTCCCCAAAAGCCCATGCTTTTGCCCATGGTGTTTAAATGGTTTAAACCAACATGGACAACACAATAGAAATTGTTGGTTTGAAGCTCTTTCTCCTTTTGTCATTCAGTTTCCAAGTACAATAGATTTACAGAAACATCAAAATGCATCTGAATTATGTGACCATGTTTTTCTTTTTTTTTTTAACGAACAGGAAAAAACTTTCAACTTGTCCAAATTAAAAGCAAAAAAGCTGGTAACAAATAAAATGTAGCTGAAATTATTGGATCGTCTTTGAACAGGTAGGAAACATTGTGGAAAAAGGAGAAAATGCTGATCACCAGCCTTTTCTCCTTTTTCCACCACGTTTACAAAAGCCTTTTTTTCCTGTGGGGTAGTCAAAACTCGGGATCGTTCAAGGTGAAAGGTCAAACATTGCAAATATCTTTCTTTACAACTCACTGCATTGTGGCAAAAGGATAAATTACTTGTCCGGAGGTTTTTGCTTTTGATACAATGTTTTCAAACGTGTTGATGTACAAAACCATATTATATGTTGACTTCAATATTCTTCCGTCTTAAAAGATCACTTGTTGAAGTCCCGAATTATTTTCAAAAACTTTCTTCCTTGGGGCGTAAAATAACAATTATTTGGTAAATGGTTAACCCTTTGGCTGCTAAGCGCGACTTAATGGCCTTTTGCGGCGCAGCCACGAGTGAAAATATTACCGATGATGTTCACGAGATGAAATAAATTTCGATCTTTCACAAAAAAAAAAAAAGGTCTATTTATTTCATGCTTCTACCCCTTTTCTTGGGGCGACTAGTACAGATCTTTTCAGTAATTCCCCCTGGCGTACCCCCTCCGCATAACAACGCATTACAATATTACGTAAAGCGCGAGAAATGTAGGGTGAATTACGTCATATTTCCATTTGGTTGAGTGGCACGCGCATTTTACCTGTGTAAATTGTGCGCGAGAATTAATGTTTCTACCTTCAATCGAACAGTTAGAAAATAAAATCGGTAATTTTTACTGGTCGTAACTATGATATATCGAGAAATATTCCACCGTTATTTCTTGATAATCTACCGGAAGCATGAAATAAGATTTGTTTAAAACTAGATTTAGTAAAGTTTCATATAGTTTGAAAGTAAAGTGTCAATCGGTGATTGCATGTAGCCTATGATCTATTTGCAGGATGCGATTCTTCATACCTTTGGTTTTCCTGTTGTTTGTATGGTGGGCCAGGGGAGATGACTCATGCCCGGGATTACCTCTCTGTTTCTGTAACAAGGACAAAACTTCCGTCAACTGTGACGGGAAACATTTTTCTGCTGTTCCCGACAACATTCCTGAAAACGTTACCAAGCTTTACCTCAGATTTAACAACATTCTGAAGATTCCTTCGAAAACATTTAGCCGATATACAAAACTAGAAAAAGTGTTTTTAAGTGGCAATAAAATATCGCAGATTGATCCTCTTGCCTTTGCCGGTGCCCAGTCTCTTAAGTATATCGATCTGATGGACAATAAACTGTCCCTGGTTGGTCCAAACGCATTCTCTCAGTTACCAAGCCTTGAAGAGATCTATCTATTGACCAACGGACTTGAAAAGATAGAAGATGGCGCTTTTGAAGACACCGAGAACCTAAAGTTTATTTCGTTGCAGTCTAATTCATTAACAAGTATCCCTTCGCTTGGTCGACAGCCTAAACTGCAAAAATTAATACTGCAAGGAAACAGCATTAAGAACGCTACTTTTCCGGCATCATTTGCTGAAAGCAATGGCTTAAATTACATTGGTCTTAGTAACAATGTAATCGAAACTCTAGATAATGATACGTTTAAGTATCTAGGAAATATATCTGTATCAAGTCTCTTTCTCTCCCATAATAAGCTTACAAGAATAGAGGTTGGTACTTTTGAAAAGCTTGTAGCTATAATATCTCTAAAACTGGGACAGAACCCGCTCAACAGTAGCGGGCTTAAGGTAGCACTGAATAGTTTGCAAGGGAAAGACATAGTTTCCATAGATATATCGGGCCTTCGTCTCAATGGGTTCCTTTTGAACGATACGTTTAAGCCTCTGTTACATACAGCTCTGACAACACTGGGCATGCGCTACAACCCCATTCCCAAGCTCTTCAATGATTCTTTCATTGGTTTGGACGATCTACTTCATCTAGACCTTTCAAGTTGTCAAATAACTGACACAGAACCTGGGGCCTTTTCAGGACTAGATAAACTGCAAATACTTAATTTACAGAAGAATAAGTTGATGTCTGTGCCTGCAAATTTACCATCAGCTTTGATTAGCCTGTTTCTGGACGATAACCAGATACAGACTATTCAATCAAAAGTGTTCATCATGCAGACACGTCTAGTAGAACTCCGAATTCGATATAACAAGTTATTGACTTTGGAACAAGATTCGTTTGTTGGGCTTGTAAGTCTGAATAAGCTTGACTTGATGAATAACTACATAGCTGTTCTACCAGGATCGGTGTTTGATCATCTCGGCCGACTGACCTCTTTAAATATTGCCCAGAATAATTTGATGTATATTCAAAATGCAACTGGACGATTTTCTGCAATGGGCTCACTTATTTATTTCAATATGGCGAACAATAAATGTTCATATTTTCAGAGAGACTTGTTTCAATATATGCTGTCGTTGAAATACCTTCATCTTGAAAACAACAACCTAGGCGGGATGATCGGGACAGATTTTGATGGTACAATATTCAGACAACTTAGTAAGCTTGAAGAATTGTACATCATGGACAACAGTGTAAGTGACATACATTCTCCTGCTTTCCAGGGTTTAACTTCCCTCTCACTCCTGAATCTCACAAACAACAAATTAAAGACCTGGGGAAAGGATCTGTTTAGAACTACACGTCGACTGAAGTATCTGGATTTAACAAACAACCTTATTACAGTGCTGAAGAAGGAGAATATGGACCAGTTGAGTGGTCTTCAAGATTTGAATCTTACAGGCAACCCCTTCGTGTGTAGTTGTGACATGCGCTGGTTTCGTGACTGGATGAACCAAACCTCTGTACATTTATACAATATGAAATCATACACTTGTTCTGAGCCTAAGGAATGGGCTGGAAAACCTCTCATGTCCTTTGACAGAACGAAAATCAATTGTACATTTTACACCTGGCAGGAAATCCTGATGATCACCGGGGGTGTAGCAGTAGTTATTATAATAATTGTAACAATAGTCTACAGGAGGAGGTGGTCGCTTAAACTAAGCTTCTATAAATGGAGGAATGGAAATCGGAGATATTTACCGCGCAAGAACGACGGGCGAGGGAATTATGGCGCAATAAACGAAGATGAAAGAGCATTTGATGCTTACATCTCATGTGCGGATGAAGATAAGACTTGGGTCATAGAAAACCTACTATATGGTGTCGATAAGGGAAAACTAGACGATGAAAGACCTTTTGGCGGACAGTTTTCGTTATATTTCGAAGACCGAGATTCGGAACCAGGTAATATAATTTATAATTAACTAATTAATGAGTTAACTCCAAAAGAATGTTGCACAGGTCCTAGGACAAAGGTCGTTATTACATTCAGCATTAAAGCTTAACAAATTAGTCGATGGCTTAGAAAGAGAATCGATTGTAGTATTCAGTAGAAGAATTTCAGGAACGCATAGATAGGTTCTCCGGTCGCGTTAAGAATGATAACTAAAATATTGTCACAAAATTCACACAGAAAATCTCAAAGCTTAAATGCGTGGTGTGAAGTATCATACCAAATTATAGCTCTTTAGTCAAAAAAGAACCCGGTTAAGACCTTTCAAAGAATTATACATCTCGAATGCAATTACTAACGACGATCAGTCGCAACAAATTCATAGAGCTCTCAAGCCAACTGGTCAGGGACGACGTCATTTGTCGTCGGAAAATGCTCTCAAATTGTACAAGTCTCAGATTTCGTCCTCTGGTGAGGATTTGGATAACATCTTTAAAGATACATCTTTACTCGTTTTCAATTAGTTTTCATTCAGCTTTTAACCCTTTTATCCTCATTTTATGAAACTAATCATGCTTGTATTTTCACGGCAAATATTGCCCCTGATGGCTGCAAGATTGCACAGATTACGACGGATACGCATTTTATGCGTCTGGGGCCTTCAAAGAATCGCTATAGTCGTTTCCGGTTTGAAATGAGGACATACCTCGTGTTTTTCTATCCCTTACACCCTATATATTGGTAATGTATCTATGTTTACGCAGTCGAGCCATTCTACACACTTTTAAGTTTTAACAGCGTTTTGTCTCCCTAGCTGTAAGAGTTTATCTTTAACTCTTTCAGTGCCAAATAAAATATTTCAACCCCTTAACTCTGTACCAAACGACCGTGAAAAATTTGGACATAGCCAAATTGAATGCACTTTTTGACGACAAATTAAATGGAGCTCAAATGATAATTACTGTCTTTTATGGGATAGAAAACATTGTGGAAAAAGGAGAAAATGCTGGTGACCAGCATTTTCTCCTTTTCCCACAATGTTTTCAAAAGCAGTCTTCCTCAGGGTTGCTGAAAGTCGGGATTGTGTGGTAAAAGGTTAAGACGGTTTGAAGTACAATCCACAGAAACTTAGGAGTTTCATCTTGTAGACTTGGCGGTACAAGCGGACGGTATATAGATCCAGGATCAGACTGCACCTTCTTTGCAGTCTGAGCTGGATCCATGTCGTCCGCAAAAGCCCCTGTTTTCACCTTTGGCACTGAAAGGGTAAATTTATTATGATTATAATTTTAGGTCGCATGAAGGTCGGGAACATTTACGAAAACATGATGAACAGTAGGAAAGTGATTGTGGTACTGAGTAAGAAATATCTGAAAGATAGCTATCACATGTTCGAGCTGGACCAAGCCTTGACAGCGATGTACGAGCAGCGTATCGAAGAAATCATCGTAGTTTACATCGCAAGAGGGCTTCCGACACGGAAGATTCCAAAGGAGCTGGCCAACACCATGCGTCGTCATCAACTGATTGAGTGGAGCGAGGAGGAGGACGCGAAACAGCTGTTTAAGCGTAAACTGATCGACAGACTAATGGTTAATGCTGATGCTGCTAACATTGATACAGACTGAGATTTAAAAAATTCTAAACCATGACAACTTGCACCTAATTTATACATGTGTCTTGCATTAGACCACTTCTGAAAATATTGTGGTGAAATGGGAAATTGCTCGTATCGAGTTAGTTTTCCTTTTACCGCTATGTGTTTTTATATGTGTTTCAATTCGTCTATCAAACCTGAATTCATATTGATATGGCCAATAAAAACATCTGTGTTTAGGGTTTCCCTACCCTACCTAGAAAATGCTGCCGACCCTAAACTTTTTACTCTATGATTGAAAAAAAAAATCTGTCTGGTGTGATTTCGGTACATTTTCCATGTAAAAAGTTTCTGGAAAAATAAATCCCTACCTACCCTACCTACAGCATCCCGGACCGAAACCCTGAACACAGATTTTTTTTTGTTAGGCCTTATCTACAATTTTCTGATGATATGTTGAGAAAATGCTTAAGGGCTTTCATGTAATAGAAGAATAATCAACTTGAATGAGGGTTGTATTTATCAATACCAGTTATAACATTGGAAATACACAGAAAATCAAAGCAAGTTTACCCATTACCAAATAGTCCTGTGTTTAAGGACCTTGACAAAGAAGGCTTCAGAAAACAATGTTGGAAAAGGAGAAAATGCATTTTGTCCTATTCTCACAGAAGTAGATCTAATAGAAGATAATCTACCAGGGTTTGGCATATCAATATAAATGATAACATTGGTAATACACAGTAAATCAAAGCAAATTAACCCTATGCCAAGCAATCCCCTTTTTAACAACCTTGAGGAAGGCTTCAGAAAACAATGTGGGAAAAGGAGAAAATGCTTGTAAAAAGTATTTTCTCTTTTTTTCACAATGTCTTCTATCCTTTCAGGGACTTGTCCCATTTCTAGCCACATTTAAAATATCATCTTCCGACATCTTTCAATTAGTTACAGTCTACAATTTTGCCGTGTGGTAAAAAGTTAATTAAAGCTGGAATACAAAATAAGACCACGCTCAAAAAATGTTGTTGGTGTGTGACATCCATTGTCTTATGTTTGTAAGTACAGTTTTTCAAGGGTAACAGGGGTCCTGCGTGGCTCAGTGTAAGACTCGTGCCCTGGAAACCCCGACTTCGAGCTTCACTGGATCCACTAAGGTTTTCGTTGGAGTGTCCTTGGGCAAAACACCTCAGAGCCCTAGCCCGGTACTGATGAAACCCAGCAAGTACATGACAATATTAGTTGTATGGTCAGGTGGCAGGGGACTTCGAAACTTGTTCACGGCTGTATCCTTCGGCTCGGGGCGACATGATTCGCCACAGCCGAAACAACTTCAGCTCGGGGCGACATGATTCTCTACAGCCGTGAACAAGTTTCTGTGTCCCCTGCCACCTGACCGTACAATGAATTTATTATACTGCAAAGTTTTACCATTCCATCGTGTATTTAGCGAAATTCCCCCGTTTTATGGTCTCACGAATTGAGTACGCTAACGAAATAGAATTTCCCTTCTGAGTGCCCCAATTCAATGAAAACTGACGTCACTGAAACCTTGGTAAAACGTGCAGTTCGGTGCATAAACTTGATGTCACTGCGATAGACATTCAACGTATTTTTACTTAAACATGGATTTAAACAACTTTAAGGTAAGTAACTGTGCATTTTATGGATTTGTTTGCAAGACTAAACGACCATTAGTTGCCGCAAACGACCATTAGGTTATCCTTTTTTACGTTACAATGTATGAATTCCGACACTTCCCAATTTGCTTACCTGACGAAGGGATGGCTCGTTTTAACCCCGTGTATTTGTTTTAGAATGACAACAAACGATCATTTATTTTTTAAAAAATAATTCATCTTTCCGCTTTAATGACAACCATCAAGGAAAACTTGTAATGAAATGGTGCGGGCAACTCGAACTCGGTAAGTTTGTCCTGTGGGCGGCTCGTATCGATCGACGACGCCATTTTGGATGTTGTGTTAAAAGTTTAGTTACGTACATGTATACACGGGGCTCCGGAAAGGGAAACTGCTTTTATGTGGATTTTTGCCAGTGTACAGGAATATATGTTCGGGGCATGTTATCCAATCAGATCCCGAGAAATTTCTTTGCAGTATAATAATGCAAGCTGTCCAGTCCACTGGATGTTGTACATCATACCAACGTAAACAGAGGTGTTCCACAAATTACCACACATTCTTCAAATCTCTGAAAACTATAAGGGAAAAGCAGTGTTTTTAAAGCAGTAATTATGTAGATCTAATCGCCGTTTTAATTTTTTTTTATTTTCAAGTTGATCGTGTGATTCCAACTGAACTGATCACCATGTTAAAGGAATGACAGCAATGGCGAACTAGAATTCAAGTGGGTTATTCTTGGTTTTATCATGGATTTTGAAAGTAACAAAACTTCTGATTGGCTTCACCATTCGGTTTAGCCAATAAGAACTTGTGTTACTTTCAAAATTAGAAAATTCTTGGAAAAAGACTGAAAATATTCGTAAGAATGGTTGCTGAATGCGGGCACTAGGTCTTTTTTCTAAAGTTCTGTTCTTCATTAACATCGAGCTATTTTTTTTTTTAATAGAAAAAGTGATTTTTTTCCCACAATACAACCTTAAGTACATGTAATACAGTTGCACTTAGATTTTAATCAGTGAGCAACAAATAAGTTGCTATAGAGAACTTCTACTGCTTATGGGTATACCAGTTAATGGTGTGTCTGAAATTTGCCTGTATGGTTATAGGGTAATCTCCATTTTATAGATTGGTAAAATTTTGTAAAAAAGAAGTATGTTTTGCAGTTCATTTTCCTACTCTTCTTTCTCATAATTATTACAGTGCTTATTAACTCCAAAGAGTAGACTAACTCTTGACAAATTTCTAGCTTTCTCCATTGTAAACGATGAGTTTTCTCTTTGAAAGGGTTGGAAAAATGTTGATTCCCAGCATATTTCTTTTTATCACCATGTTTTCAAGAAACTTCTTCTTCAGAGTTGTAAAACTCATTACCAAACAACCCAATTTCATATTGGTCCAAATTGAAAGCATTTGCAGAGGACAAAATTAAATGTGGCTCAATCATGATATTTGTCTGAAAAAGGGTAGAAAACAGTGTTGATAACGGGGAAACTGCTGGTTACCAGCCAAGTTTTGAAAAGCTTTTCTTCTTTAGGTGCGTTAAAACAATGCCGACTTTTCATGACTTTCAGAAAGGAGACTTTTGAAAACATTGAGGGAAAAGGAGAAAATGCTGGTAAACAGCATTTTCTGCTTTTCCCACAATGTTTTCTACTCTATCAAAGATAACTTTCACAGTTTTTGCCAGATCTAATTTTGCGTCTGCATATGTTTTGGGTTTGGAAGTCCAAAGATTTGTAGTGTGGTATTTAAAGGGTTAAAGTCGGTCTGTTTGTTAAAGAGTTAAAACATTTACTAATATACAGTGTATGAGGAAAAAGGAATATGCTGTGAAAGGAACTGTTCGTTTAAATGGTATTATGTGCAGCTTTCACTACATTTCAAAGAAATAAAAATAAAGTGACAAACAAGAGGATCATGATGGCCCTGTATCGCTCCACTTCCTTTTAATTAAATGTATAATGCACTTAATTGGCATTAACAGTGACATAAATCATAAGAAGTTTGTATAGCATTATGGCAGTAAACTTTCCTAGAGAAAAAAGCCTAGTCCCTGCTTCCCCCCCCCCCCCCCCACACACACCCAAAATGTTTTTTTTCAAATGCAAAGATGGTGTTAATGAATACAAGCAGGTCCAATTAAGTATCATTTATACCGAATATCAGTGCTTTCTAACAAAAAACATGTTTTGAGAAGAAGATTTCTAAAACTTTATTTAAAGAAAACATTTTTTCAATGTAATGAATGGTAAAGTTCTGGAACAAAAAAACTGAATGATACTAACCTCACTTAATATTGAATAATCAACTCATTTAAGCATAACAATTATCATAGAAGTACATCATGAACATTTTCTATCCCAAAAACTTAAATACCCAACACTTGTCATGTAATGTGTAGTTTGATTATTAAGGGAGGCAAATGGTAACAAACTAAGATATATCTGTTGTGAGTGAACAGGAGTTATCTTTCCCTCGATGAGTATTCTAAGCATATTGACCTCATCTACTCCCATGTAAAAGTTGTAACCCTTTGGGTGGGGCCAATTTTGACCCAAGGGCTATAATTTAGACACTATTGGTAGAGGTCTTCTAGATGAAGCTGCATGCCAAATTTGGTAGCCTGCTATCTGATGGTTAGGAACAAGAGGATTATTGAAATTTTTACCATATAAGCCCATGTAAAATTTGTGACCCCTACAATAGGGCCAATTTTGAACCCAGGGCTATAATTTGAGAGGTAAAGGTCTGTAAGTTAAAGCTATATATACCAAATTTAGTGGCCGTATGCCTTATAGTTTCTGACAAGATTTTTAAAGATTGTCAATAATTTTCAGTTATGTTGCCATAGCAACCAGTTTTTACTGGAATCAAGTTCTTTGAGGAAATTCTGAAAAGGGCTATGGTAGGAACATTTCTGTGAAGTTTCATCAAAATTGGATGGGCAGTACAAGAGATGCTTGAAACAGAAGTTAATGCAAACATGCAGAGCCAGATGCAGCATGACGGACACAGGGCCATGACATGACCTCACTGGCCTTTGGCCAGTGAAGCTAAAAAAAATACTTTCTTGAAACATGCAGTTTGCATATACATATAGGACATGAACTGTTAGATAGTGATGGTTTAACTCTTTACCACACAATCCCGACTTTCAACAACCTTGAGCAAAAAAGCTTTTGAAAACACTGAGGGAGAAGGAGTAAAACCAAAATTTTCTCCTTTTCTCAAAATGTTTTCAATTTTTGAGTCACATTTATTTTGTTGTCTGCAAATGCTTTCAATTTGGGAAAGTCTAAAATTCTGTTTTTTGGTGAAGAGAGATTGTTTGCATCTAAATAAGTCGAATCTTTTCCAAACAATAGCACATTTTAAGGACCCTGAGAAAAAAAAAGAATACTTTTGAAAACATTGTGGAGGGAAAAAAAATGCTGGTTACCAGCATTTTCTTCTTTTCGAACAAACTTTCATGTTTCATTGAAAACAAATTTCACAATTTCAATTTTTCGTCAGCATTCAGTATGGACAAGTGGAATGTTTTGTTGTCTGGTAAAGTGTTAACCCTTTCCCAAGCAATCCCAGGATTTCAAGGTCCTCAGAAGGAAGCCTTTTAAGAACATTGTGGGAAAAGGAGAAAATGCTGGTAACCAGCATTTTCTCCTTTTCTGACAATGTTTTCTACTCTATCAAGGACAAATTCTGTAATTTGAGCCCCCTTTGATTTTTCGTCTGCTAATGCTTTCAATTTGGACCAGTCTAATATTTTGTTGTTTGGTAAAGAGTTAAAGAATATTGTATTTGAGCCATGCTCCAGAAAAAAGGGGCTTTAATGCATTTCTGTGATGCATTATACAAATCAAGTTGTCACATTATCATGGATCCATAAAATCCATTATGTCTAAAAACTGACTGAAGCATTAAGTGGACTGGTCCTTTGACATGCAGAAAATTGAACAATAGTAAAAAGCTTCAACCAAGATCAGCTTGCACAAACTGTGCTGGCTGGCCTGGGCTGATACTTTTTGCAGATACATTAAACTCCCTTTTTGCAGAGCATTGTTTATTTATATTTTGTACTAGATAAAAAGATTGCCTAAATAATTTAAATCACAGATAGCTTTTCTATAGCAATGAAGATTAAGATAACACTTCTTTGTGGGAGGTGGGGGAGTTATTAAATCTCCAGGAACACATAAATAGGTGCAATGGCATCTGTTACATAACTGTAACTGTTGATACTGGTGCATGAAAGAAAGAAAAAACCCAATATGTAAATCTCATAATCTGTTTTATTATAATTTGTAAATTAATATTATTTTGATATAAGCGAAACCTTCATTAATTGTTTTATTAACTCAATATCTGATAAACAAATTTAAGACTACACACAGTCATGTATTTATCATTTACCAAACAATCCACTGCTCATAACCCTGAAGAAGAACGCTCTTAAAATCATTGTGAAATTACTCTTTTAAAGGTAAACAGCCAATGTTTTAAAGAACTCCTACTACTTAATGTTGTAAAAACACAAGATTGTCTGGAAAAGGTTTTACAGTATAAAAATCAAATAAAAATCCATATTACCACCAATTTACATCAGATTTTTAACTCTTTCCCAAACAACAAAATTTCAGACTTGTCTAAATTGAAAGCACTTGCAGATGACAAATGAAATGAGGTGCTAATGATGAATTTGTTGATTGATAGGGCAGAAAAAATCTGGGAGAAAATGCTAGTAACCAGCATTTCTTCTTTTCCCCCACTATGTTTTCAAAAGCTGTCTTTATAAGGGTTAATCTTCTTCTAAACAACCAATTTTAGACTCGTTTAACTCTTTACCAAACCACCTAATTTTGGACTCGGCCAAATTGGAAGCATTTGCAGACGACAAAATTAAAGTGACTCAAAAATCGAAATTTGTTTTGGGAAGGGTAGAAAACATTGTGGGGAAAGGAGAAAATGCTGGTTACCAGCATTTTCTCCTTTTCCCTCAATGTTTTCAAAAGGCTTCTTTCACAGAGTCGTGAAAACCAGGGATTGTTTGGTAAAGGGTTAAATTCAAAACATCTTAAAACGATGAATCCGAAATTGGTACAAATGAGATTAAGTTCTCTGATACGGTAGAAAAAATTGGGGAAAAAGGAGAAAATGCTGGTTACCAGCATTTTCTCCTTTTCCATCAATGTTTTCAAAAGCTTTCTTCCTTGGTGATGTTGAAACTCAGGGTTTTTTTGGTAAAGAGTTAAAAGCAAGACTGTAAAAATAGAGAATTTTGCTCCTCATTCACAATACCACTCTTTTTATTACACATTATGTTTTTAATGGTCAATGCAAAGTGTCATTAAACACAACAATGGACTTGGCCTCTCATTAAAATTTCTTTTCAGTAACCTTTTCTTGACATCTAGGATTCCTCTGTATCTCCATAAAATAAAAGCTTCTTTTCTTCATATTGGAGAATATAGACATCTTTTTCATCGACAAGTGATGCTGGTTTCTTTTTATCAACAATTTAGGTAGAAATATCTAAATGCTACATACCTGAAATAAGACCAAATGGCAAATAGTTACAAGATATACAACTTACATATTACTAAATTCACTGTTTGCAAATATTTTCCATGTGTAGCTGTGTCCCCACCCTCCACTTACTGAACATATCAGTCTTTGACCAAATTTTCTGCAGGTTCAGCCATTGACGGAACAAATTCTGAAATTCTAAGGATTCTTTCCCTTTCTAAAAACATACAGTTCATTGAGTGGGAGTACCTTCTGGAAAATTAACATTCTTTCTGACAGAAAGTCCAAATAGTGTGAAAGCTTTAATTTTGCTTAACTAATAATCTTCAAAACAAGATTGCTTTTAAAGTGTCCATGTTCTGTCTGTTAGCCCTTCCAGGGCCATAGATGTAAACTGGTATTTTTGCAGCATAGATCAAGATCAGACTGCACAGAAATTGAAACATGATCTCGGATATATGTTGTCCCCTTATTTAGTAATACCCATTTATAGACAAAAATCTGTGCTTCAGTGGTCTGTATTTTGAGCTATTGAAAGAAGTCAAGTGTATACATTTGGCTCTATAAGCATTAAAAGAAATCACCAAATGTTTTTCTTATACTGTCTATTCTACAGTTCTCCCCCTAATCAAGTCTCTCTGGACAAACTGTTTGTTACAAATGTGTGTTGTTTTGTCTTTTGATATTAAATTTGTAGTTTTGAAATTTAACCTCAATGGCACAAAGATTATGGCCAAACAGTTTTCCAACCACTTTCATTTTTTCGGATCTATTCAAGCAGATGCATTTTGAGTCCTGTATTTGGTGACTTTAGAACACATGTGTGAATAATGTAGAAATTGCTTGTTTCTTCACTTGTTTTAAAGTCTGCAATTACCCATACAGCTTGAAAATACTCAAATTAAATATTCTACTATTAACATTGAAAGAGGTCCCCATCAAGTCATACTACACTTGCAAAGGTTTGAAAAATAATAGAAGACTGATATGTTTTCCCTATGAATAAAAAGAGTTAATATACAAAAAAAGATAGTTTGGATTTCACATTTGTGTTAACAACCTGATTTAGATGACCTCCACTCTCCTACCTCAAGTCTGAAAAAGCAAAAACACAAAACATTGAGCCCTCAAATTGAATCGGTCTCATATCACTAGAATCCTAAGTTGCAAACTACTTTGGCAAGCTTCACACTTGTTATTACATTTTATCTGTTTCATTCTTATATGGCAATATATGACTAAACTGTACATCAAAAGTAAATGTAGTAGCTATGCTCTTTATCCTCTTGAAACTCATTTATAAACCTTACCCCCCAAAAAAATCACTTCCTACCTGATTATTTGTTATGTAGAGACTTTCAACTTGCTAGCCTCTTTGTTAATCCCACCCATAAAAAAAAAAAAAGGTCATAGAATAACACACTAACCCATTACCCCAAACATCCATTTCAATCACTGTTTTTGACAGCATACCTTTAATAGCAAGTATGTTGTTTTAAGCTTTGCAGTCATATTTAGAACCTGTTGAAGAAACTTGGCTACAGAGAAAAATAAGAGTAAGAAAATCACAGACCTTTTAAAGTTACCTGACCTAATACCTTGTTGACAAATAATCTGCTGGTTGAAATAAAGCGAGAATATGATATAATCTTTGACAGAAAAAAAATTTATGCTCAAAGCAAGTTCGCTACTTTTCATATATCAGAATTTTTTCAATGTTACATTGAAAACATTCTAATTTATGGTTTTGTATCAGGCTGTATTAAAATAATTTCTATCATTTCATCTTTCAGATCTCAAACATTCATGTTTCCTACACAAAATTTCCACATGTGATAAAACGCCAGGCAAGTACTCTATGTTATCAAGGAAAACAATTAATACAGGCATTGCATGGAGGCAAAGCTAATAGAAAGCCCGATTGGTGTTCTTACATGCATCCTAGCCTCTAATTGGGCAACCTGATTTTTGTATAACTCTATGCCAAATGACAAATTTTTCGACAAGTCAAACTTATTAAGTATTTGCAGATAACAAATTTGATGTGTCTAAAATGATGGTTTTTGTATTTGGATGGATAGAAAACAGTAGGTAAACAAGAAAATGTTGATTACCAGCACATTCTTCTTAACCCAGGTTTTCGTAAGCCCTATTCCTCAGGGTCATTAAAAGTCTATATTGTGTGGTAAAGGATCAATCACAAAAAGAGTTTTTCAAGTATGATACAGAAACGATTTACCAATCAGCTCTCTTCAAATTCCTGTAATGATTTCAAAACGGATGGAGTAATTCTGTATTGTTCCACAATAGTGTTAGCCTACAGAAAACAAAACATAGCATTAGAATGACTAACAAGATTCAACATATTACCTTTTGTAAAATGTCACAAAAATTTTATTTTTATGAAACCAGAATTGTACACGGAGACAGTATATGTAATATACATGTACATGTAAATCTACAACTTTTCTATATTCAGTCCATTGGTCAACTTTATCGTGATTTGAAAATATATCCTGTAGTTTTTACTTCCGAGGCAATGGTCTTCATATCATGTTTTCCTTCGAGAATCAAAATTTTGAAAGACAAATCAAATATCTTATTAATCAACACACATACTAGATAATATTGTTGATTAAAAAAAATTATTTCTTTTATGTCACCATAAAAATTTACAATCATTTAGACAATGTTTTTCAAACAATATGTCTGGTAAATTACAAATTACTTATTTCAAAACCAATACTTAAAATAATAAAGAGATTTCACATGCTCAGGCAGCAATGAATTTTTTACACATATATATGATAACCTTTTTTACTGTATATAACAATGTTTGATTCAAGAAAAAAAAAAAAGAAAAACATGTGGGTGCCAATGCTCAACTGCAGATGCTATTTCAATGAAATTTTCAAGTTAAAAAATGGAACTTAACAGTGGCAAAAATATTTCAGGGTTACTTGCCCTTCTCCTATGTGCTTCCCTTTTGACAGATAACAACTAGCCCAAGTTTGAGGTAAATATCTTCAGTAATGATACAGAAATGAGAACAGGTCAAAGTAATCAAATTACAGTAACAAAAGTGAGGACTTGGCATTGAAAATACCTTGGTTTTTCTTTGAAAATAGCTGAGCTAATAACAGTCTAGGTGAAATCAGACGTGAGATAAAAATTTTGAGAGTCTATCTTTCCCATTCTCAGTATTCCAGGTATAAGATATTGATTTACTGTATTCACCTCACATCAAACCCCTTGAGATATCATATCCAAATAAAGATCTCTTTTATAAATTTCATTGCACTTGCAAAAATTATAAATATTGCAATTTTATGCCATGGTCTCAGTGAAAAGTCTTATTTCACCAAATTGCAAGTAACACAATCATTCCTTTTTTACTTTGCAGACAACCCATAATATTTTTTCACAGCAAGTTTAGCTTGGTAATATCTTAATATGTCAGCTGTTTTAGTCACTAATGAAAGACAAACTAATCTCCAGCATGACAGGGTATGCTATTGACATTTTGATTTGTAACTGATGTATTTCCATGCTTTATGATTATTAACAAAAAACAATGTTAATATCTCAGGCATGACATATGCACTTCAAAAAAACATATTATCCTGGGTAACTGAGACTTGAGATTGATAAGTACTGGCAATCACATTTTTTCTGTATTTTCTTTGTTCTTCCGCTGTTTATGAAATGGATTGATTTTAACATAATCATTATCAATGACCATGATAATCTAACTACATAATTAGAGAAATTGCTGGTTTTAACTTACAGCAACACATATTCATTGCTACCTGAGACTGGTCAATATAGACAGTACATTGTGTTTTGAATTACGTAGCCAACAATCATCATGTTCGTCTTCCCAAACGGAGAGCTGTGTGTACCCAGAAAGGATCATCTCTCGTGAGCAGGACAGCCGTAAAAATAGAAATCAAACAATTTACAACATTATTGTCATAATAGCATGAGAAATATACTGCAGAAAAATTATCAATAAATACTACAATTTATTGGTCACTTGCAGAAATGCTTCCAATAGACAGTATGCAAGTTCTTCCAATAGACAGTATGGAAGTTCTAGAGTGCTCATTGCTCAACATATTGCATGGCAACTTTTTTTGGTCCTTCAGCATCAATGTTAAAATTTTGTTGCTAAAAGAGAAATTGCTCATAATGAACAGACTTTTTTTTTCCACAATATTTTCTCGTAGCTCATGCATTAAACCTGAAATCAAGCTAATCATCGATATTTTATGAGGATCTTTTTTCAAAAAAGTTGTTTGTTTCAATTTTTTTTCCCAGAAGGTAACGATTATCAACCAAGAAAATGAGTTAACCAAACATAAATACAGCAAAATGGTTATCATGATATAACTAAAAAGCTGTTATTAGTCCCTCAAATAAATATATTCTTCAACAAGAAAAACTTGTTGTGTGCATGTTTTTTTTCTTTTTTAATATGAAAATAAAACATAAATTTAATTCTAGTGTCAGTGAATAAAGGAGTCAGGACAATATTTACAATACTATGCTAATTTCCATATAACCCTTATAGAAATACCATCAGTGCTTTACACACTATAGTTTTGTTACTTTAAGAAAAACTGTATAAAACTGGGAAAGGACCTCAATAAAAAAAAAGGTCACACTATTAATGCTTTTACTGAGATATCTCTATCCGTATTCAAGTCTTAACATCATCTTGCACATGATAATTTCTACAAATTACAATCACAGTATCAATGTCTCATGTGAAGTAATTCTCATAACTGGTATAACTAAAACCAGAGTCAAGTATGTTTGATGTAAAGAACAATGTAGTTTTCATTCATGCATGATAAAAAATTCTTTGGGAAAAAAACAAGGCTGGTCAAAAAATAAAAGCTCACTTTTCCAAGTTTATTCCATCAAACATTTCACAACAGCAAAACTTGGCTTTATTAGTGCATGGTTGAAAGGGGGAGGGGGGGAGAGGGGTGGGGGGGGAGGAAAGAAGAGAGTGACATTATTATCATGATAAGATACTTGTACAATAAAAACTGGAACAAATATCAGTACCCTAATTCTTTTATCGACTTATAACATTTTAATGAATTTTTTGCATTATATACAAATGGAGAGAGAGAATTGCCTTTACCAGTCTGGGAGATGTGAGGGGCATACAAATTAAGTCTTTACCAAATGTCAAGATTTTAGACCAGCCAAGTTGAAAGCATTTCAAGACAACAAATAAAATGTAACTTAAATTTGCCTTTGAATGGGTAGGAAACTTTGTGGGGAAAAGGAGAAAATGCATTTTCTTCTTTTTCCCAACAATGTTTTCAAAAGCCTTCCTCCTTAGGTTCGTTAAACTCTGGATTGTGGGGTAAAGGGCTAATTCAGTCCTGACTATAAGCAACAATTTACATCAAAACAAAACACTATTCCACGAGTTTTTGATGAAAGATTCTACAATAAAATGTTCACAGAACAGTACCCTTATATCTTTTCTTGTATAAAAGGGTGAGCCAGAGCAGCGTTTATAGATATCCGTTTAGCCGGATCCAACATGAGAACATTTTCCAAAAAGTCCTTTAGCTGTTTGACTTTTCTCATCTGATCTTCAGGCAATCTCTGATAGCCAACAAGTTCAGCAAGGAGGTCTCTAGAGCTGGATATTGTACTCAACACTGTGGTTTTCTCCTGTAGAAAAATCAAATAATCCTTTACAAAACAACCAAACAGCAGTATTAAAGCCTAGTCCAAATCGACAGCATTTGCAGGCCACAAGTTAAATGTGGGTCAAACGATAGAATGTGTTTAAAATGGGTTGAAAACAGTGTAGGACTAGGAGAAAATGGTGTCCAGAATTTTCAACAACCTTTTCCAAAAACCATCTTTCCTCCTCTAGAGGCCACATTTTCAGTCCAATACTCCTGTAAGTTGCTACCTACTTGTAACTTAACTGATTTTGAATTTACAATTTATCAATATTATTTCAGTTATTTGACGGTTCCAATTTACAAATCAGTCTTTCCTATACTAATTCAAACATAATGAAAAATAATTTTACAGAGTGCTTCACTTTATCATTCATAAAAAGTTTCCTGTGATTTGTTAAATCTTCACCAAACAATTCTTGGTTTCAATGACCCTGAGGAAGAAGCCTTATGAAAGCATTGTGGGAAAAAGGAGAAAATGCTGGTAACCAGCACTTTCTCTTTCCTCTCACACTGATTTTCTACTCTTTCAACATGACAAGTTCATCATTTTAGTCAGATTTTTATTGTTGTCTGCAAGAACGTCCTTTTTTGATTAGTGCAAGATTTTGTCAACGGGAGTGAAGCAAACTATTCTTTAAAGTATCACACCTGATGAAATCTCTCTTTGTAAATGTTTCAACTGACTGCTTCTAAAAAGACAACTAGCATATTTTGTCAAAACTTACCATCCATTTTATAGGCTGTTGAAATATGATGTCAAACATGCATTTTTAGGTTTGATAAAGTATTGTTATGTTGCATTTTTATTTCATACTGTTAAAGGACCAACAGTCATAATTCTGAAAACTTAAGATGTAGTTTTTGTGAGATACCTTTAAATATAAGTTTAAACAAGCAATTTCGTTGAAATGATATCCCCTGCCGAAAAATGTACTTGACCGCTTAACTTAAAATCGCTCCCAGTTGGCCATTTTTCATCGAATAAAAAAAAAAAAAAAGTGTAACGGCTGAATGGGTTATTTTACACATGTATAAAGTTTCACGAAATTCCGTCCAGTAGTATTGGAGATATTCTCCTAGACGGACACACTGACGGACGGACAGACAACGCTAAACTATATCCTTCCGCCTTTGGCGGGGGATAAAAATCACATACTATTGCTGAAAGCCCAGTAAGAAGACCGTTTACCATCCTGGGCACAAGCCACAAATTCTATTTTTTTTTCATGATCTTTGGTATACCTAACCTTACAGGTTTGTAATCAGATGCCCTAACAGAGCTCCAGATAGAGGGAGTGATTTTGATCTTAAAATTAAAAATATTAATTATTCTCCACCAAATCCTATGTTATGGGTACTCATTAGAATCATCTCCTTGAGACGATTCTAATGAGTACCCACAACATAGGGTTTGAAAGAGACATAATGGATTTAGAATACCATCACCCCTTCTTATCTGGAGCTCTGCCCTGAGTTTCAAACCAAGAGTGCTGCATGGCAGGCTAAAGGAATGAGCAATGCTGCAGTCACCAAGTCAAACATATCCTGCTCATGAATTTATTTTTAACTCTTTACCAAATGATAAAATTTTATACTTGTCCAAATTGAAAACATTTGCAGACGACATATTTAATGCGACTCAAGAACTGAAATTCCTCTTAAGGCTTTTGGGAAAAGGAGAAAATACTAGTTACCAGCATTTCCTCCCTTTGACAATGTTTTCAAAAGCTTTCTTCCTCAAGGTCATTAATTCAATGATTGAATTGGAGTTTAACACAGCTTTAACAGCTTAGGTCGTATCACCAGGGTCAGTGCACCAACGCATGTGTTTCCTGGCTTTCTAACACCATTACTGATCCAACTTTCTTTCCAAGTCACTGACTACTTTCTCACAAGCATCAGAGGTTAGAGGCGAAAAATCTTGGGAAAGAAAGTTTACCTCAACCGCGTATTGAGCTCACAACCACCAGGTCACGAGTCCGATACAGTAACCACTAAGCTACCTGGGTGGGGTCGAGGTCTTTGTTGTAAATAGTTAACCCATAACAGTGCTACATACATCTTTACGCTCTTTGGTGGATAGTGTGTTTTCTTTGAGAAACTTGTAACAGTTTGATGGTTTTTAGATAGCTTGAACTGAAATAATTGCAATTTACAAGGGAATAAATTTTATTTAACTCTTTACCAAACGACAAAATTTTGGACCTGTCCAAAATGAAAGCATTTGCTGACAGCGAAATAAATTGAGACTCAAAAATTGAAATTTGTTTTGGGAAAGGTAGAAAACATCGTGGGAAAAGGAGAAAATGCTGCTTACCAGCATTTTCTCCTTTTCCCACTATGTTTTCAAAAGCCTTCTCCCTCAGGGTTGTCAAAAGTCAGGATTGTTTGGTAAAGGGTTAAATGTGAAATTCAAATATATAAAAGGTTCAACTCACCCTGTGGGTCACTTTGTCTACTTCATGGTACAGAAAATTGTTGTTGCCGTCAAAATGTTGATCTCTAAACATACCTTTACGAATCACCTTATTGGGAATTTTGCCTTTTAGGTCCATCATAAACTTGAGCATCTCATTGTTAGATGTTCCAGGAAATAAGATTTTACCCGTATAGAGCTCATAGATTGTACAACCTACTGACCACATGTCTATAGCATGGTCATATCCTATACCAATCACTGAAAACAGAAAAAATAACAAGCGGAATAAGATCTAAACCAACTTAACTCCAAAACCCCTGCAGAAGAAATGTTAGAAAAATAGCTGTTGCTATGATATAACCCAATGTTGCTGGAAGCTTAATAACATATCATTCAAGGATATATAAAAGCAACGATCCTACTATAGATAAAATTTTAATTTTCAGTTAGTAGACACAATCTATGTCTAGCTATTGTGTTGACCTTAGATTACTCAGATTAATTACCACAGTCATTGCGAAACAAAAACTGAAACTTGCACCAATTTTTTACCAACCGATCCCACATATGAGGCTTACGGAAATATTCTTGAAAAAGGACAGAATGCTTTCAACCAGAACTTTCTCCTTTTCCCACAATGCTTTTTATGCATTCAAAGCCAAATCTCCTCATCTGTCACCTGCAAATACTTTTAATTTTGACTAGTCAAACATTTTGTCTTCTGGTAAACAGTTATTTCCTGAACACCCAATTAACCTCTGAAATAATTTTGTGTAATACAACTTTGAAAAAAACAAATGGGCCATGATGGCCCTGTATAGCTCCACTGGCTAATAAGTAAACGTTACAATACTTGGCCAATTGCTTTTGACATACAAAATTTTTTCTATAAAATCCAACAAGAAAGTCATGACCCATGGGCAAAGCAGTTGTTAACCACAGAGCTATAATTATTTGAATCCTGGTAGAGGTCCACAAGATGAAGCCCCATACCCAAACTTAGGTCTCATGGTAAGCACCAAGATGATTTCTAAAGTTTTCATTTTATAAGCCCATGTATAACTTGTGACCCCTGGGATGTGGCCAAACTTAATCACAGAGCTATAATATTGGCCGTCTTGGAAGACGCTCACTAAATAAAGCTACATGCAAAATTTGGTAGCCCTAGGCCTTATGGCTTGGTACGGGAAGATTTCTTAAGTTTCCACTATATAAAGCCATGTACAACTTGTGACCCCTGGGATGGGGCCAATTTTGACCCCAAGGCTATTAATTTGAAGAAACTTGGTAGAGGTCTATTTCATAAAGCTACAAGCAAAATTTGGTGGGCTTAGGCCTTATGGCTAGGTACAAGAACATTTTTAAAATTTTCCCTATGTAAGCCTATGTAAAACTTATCCCCCCGGGCAGGGCCAAATTTGACCCCAGGGCTATAATCTGGGCACTCTTAGTAGAGGCCCACAAGATAAAGCTACATGCAAAGTATGGTAGTCCTAGGCCTTACGGCTACGTACAGGAAGATTTCTAAAGTTTTCACTAAATAAGCCCATGTAAAACTTGTGACCCCCGGGGCAGGGTCAATTTTGACACCAGGGCTATAATTTGAAGAAACTTGGTAGAGGTCTGTTAGATAAAGCTACATGCCAAAATTGGCAGCCCTGGGCCTTATGGTTTCAGACAAGAAGATTTTCAAAGATTTCCAATATTTTTCAGTTTTGTTGCCATGGCTACCAGAGTTTTTGAAGGAATCAAACTCTTTCAAGAAATTCTGAAGAGGACCATGGCAGGATCATTTCTGTGAAGTTTCATCAAAATTGGATGGGTAGTTTCAGAGATGTTTGAAATAAAAGTTAACGCACGGACAGCCACACGGACGCACGACGGACACCGGGCCAGGACATAAGCCTACTGGCCTTTGGCCAGCGGAGCTAAAAACTTTTAAAGCTGAGATCACATGCATATATTCAGGGGTAAGGTAAAATTCATTACTACATGTGAAGTCATAGCTAAAGGAGATACTGCTCACTATTAAGGATGACTCCTTTAAAGGAGATACTGCTCACTATTAGGTATGACTCTTTTGCCACTGTATTTTCAGAAGAACTGCAGGGGGGGAGAAATACATCTGCAGGTGATTAGGACAATACTTTGAGAGGTGGATTACCTATTTCTGGTGCCCTGTAAAATCTGCTGACTAGATAAGGTGTGATGTCATTCTCTGACACATGGGAAGCAGAGCCAAAGTCACACAGCTTTAGTAACAGTTTGGATTCATTCACCTGAAATAAAGGCATAATAATTATATAGAAACAATTCTTCAGGACGTGTATTCATTCACTTTTTTTGGTCTTAATGTTTTTAACTCTTTACTACACACTAAAATTGTAGACTCATCCAAATTCAAAGCATTTGCAAAGGACAATTTAACTATGGCTCAAATGGTAGAATTTGTCTTCGAAAGGATAGAAAACATTGTGGAAAAAGGAGAAAATGCTGGTTACCAGCATTTTCTCCTTTTCCCACTATGTTTTCAAAAGGCCTCTACCCAAGGATCGTTAAAACTTAGGATTGAATGGTAAAAGGTTCATTCCATATTCCAGAACTAGCCATCTGACTGACCAAAACCAATGTCCTTTAGTAACACTATGGATTACTGACCTGAAGTATTTTGTTTGTTTGTATGGTGTTTACGCTGCTTTCAACATTACTTCAGTCATATCACGGCGACAGCTCACATATTCATGTTTTCCTGAGTTTCACCAGTGCTAGGCTAGGCTCTGAAGTGTCTTGCCCAAGGACACTCCTGTGAAAAACCCAGTGGAGCTAGCAAAGCTCGAAGCCGGGGCCTCCAGGTCACGAGTCCTACACTTTACCACTGAGCCACACAGGACCCTAACCTGAAGTAATTATGATATTTATAAACCGAGAACTTCTCAGTTTTCATAAAATTCCATGCTTCTATTATTCTAAATGTATACTATGGAAATTGTGCCAGTGTCCCAATAATGCAGGTCAAAAACCCTTAAAGTGCAAAATCAAAGTAACATTTATGTGAATCCTACAGGCATAAAATATTTTATACAATCTTCTAATCAAACCGCCACTGAATCAATATCCTCACTTTAAAAGACACAATTGTTCCCTTCATTTTTTTGATACTCCACTCGTCAAATGAGGTCAAACTTGTTAGAACAATGTATATTTTCTGTATGCCTGAGAACTACTACAACACTTCAACAATCGTAATCAAAAACCATTCTTAATTTGATTTTTATCCTAAACTCCCATACTAATTGAGATGCACTGCTTCCATAAATCAGATCACTAGTCTTGGAATCACGATAAGAAAATATTACGGTGTCTTGGATACTGAACAGCTCTGGCTTAAATGACGTAATACATTTAAAAAGAACAGAAGAGTTCCACTACGTTTTAAAATTTCATAATTCAAAACAAAGTAATTTACAATACAAATAACAATATAAGTTCCTACTTACACTTCACAGAGTCTAAACAAATCAAACTGTCCTAGAATATTACAATTCCGTTTATCCTGAATCTGAGAAAGTCATGAAAACACATAAAATTCCTGGTCTCAACAGAACTCCAAAAAGCCGAGAATCCAACGATGACAGCGTATGAGTTAACGGTGTTGCCACGTAGAATCCTTAAATCCTTTCCAAACTTCAGTTAAAAACATCAATCTAACAACTGTTCAGCTTTTACCAAACCTTTGGTGTTTGAGCCCTTATATATCATAACAGAAGAATCAAGTACATCCAGAAGCTACCGGAAGTATTTTTGAGAAAACACTGGGGATTTCCTAATATTTGTATATGCCGGATTATGGCAATAATAACATTAATTTTTCTTTGAGACCAGGATATGGACCTATCATACAAACAGCTAAGTACTTAAATTACTATGAATTAAAATCATTCGCTAATTAAGAAACAAGAGGGCCATGATGGCCCTGTATTGCTCCACTGGCTAATAAGTAAAAACCCTACAAGCCAAACATTACAATACTTGGCCAATTGGTTTCAAACTAGAAAACATACAAAGTTTTTTCTTAAAATCCTATGAGAAAGTTATGACACCAGGGCAAAGCCATTTTTGACCACAAAGCAGTAATTACTTGAATCCTGGTGGGTGTCCACATGATAAAGCCCCATACCAAATAATACAGGTCTAGAAAGGGGTTAAAAACAAGAAGATTTTCAAAGTTTCCTCAATAAAAGTACCTGTAAAGCATGAGGTCCCTGAGACAGGGCTAAATCTAGTAGCCCTAGGTCTTATGGTTAGTAATAAGAAGATTTATAAAGTTTTCACTATAAAAGCCCATGTAAAACTTGTGACCCTTGGGGTGGGGCCAAACTTGACCCCAAGGCTATAATTTGGGCGCTCTTGGTAGAGGCCCACTAGATAAAGCTACATGCATGATTTAGAAGCCCTGGGCCTTATGGCTAGGTTCAAGAAGATTTTTAAAGTTTTCCCCATATAAGCCCATATAAAATTTGTGACCCCTGGGGCGGGGTCAAATTTGAACCCAGGGCTACAATTTGGGCACTCTTGGTAGACGCCCACTAGATAAAGCTAAATTTGGTAGCCCTAGACCCTATGGCTAGGTACCAAAAAATTTTTTAAGTTTTCCCTATATAAGCCCATATAAAACTTACGACCCCCGGGACAGGGCCAAATTTAACCCCAGGGCTATAATTTGAAGAAACTTGGAAGAGGTCCACTAGATAAAGCTACATGCCAAATTTGGTAGCCCTAGGCCTTATGGTTTCAGACAAGAAGATTTTCAAAGATTTTCAATATTTTTCAGTTTTGTTGCCATGGCAACCAGAGTTTTTGAAGGAATCAATTCTTTCAAGAAATTCTGAAGAGGACCATGGCAGGATCATTTCTGTAAAGTTTCATCAAAATTGGATTGGTAGTTTCAGAGAAGATGATGTCTGAAATGAAAGTTTACACACGCACGCACGCATGCATGACGGACACTGGGCCATGACATAAGCCTGCTGGCCTTCGGCCAGTGGAGCTAATAATTATAAAAAATTAATATTCTTTCTAGATTATTCTGCATACATCTTGTTTGTAAATATAACACCAAAAGTACTAGAGTAGTCACGAATATTCCGTAACAAAAAAGACTAAGTTATTTGCAAATAGGAATTCAAACACTTAAAAACTATAAGTCACAAGAGGTGGCTTTCTACCATTGCTATGTGCTTTGATACAGAGAAAGATGTTAAATAAAAGGGGGAGGAAACAACCAATCTTACCAGAATGTTATCAGGTTTAATATCTGAATGAAGCAGGCTGCACTTCTTCAACAACTTGAGGGCCATCAGTAACTGTTGACTGTAGCTTCTCACAGCTTTTATATGAAGTCCAATGTTCTTTCCATACTTCTTCAACACCTCGCGTAAATTCATACTGAAATTAACACAGTCAATTGAATATAAGATCTGAGAACAACTAGATCTAACACAAAAGGTGACTTTATACCCTCTACATGACTTGTGTTTTAAACCTTTACCCAACGATGCCGTGTTTTAATAGCCCTGACGAAAAGCTACTTTGTGAAAATATTCCGGGAAAAGGAGAAAATACTGTTAACCAATAATTTATCCTTTTCAAAGAATACTTTCTATCCTTTCAAAAACAAACCTAATCACTTGAGCAGCCATATTGTAAACTTAAGTTTTCTGCAACTGCTTTCAACTTGAGTAATGTCTGAAATTTTGTCATTTTGTAAAGAGTTGACAGAAAGGAGATGGTTAAACCCAGACTGTATTTTGCAAAAAATGTGTAAATCCAGGGGAGATAACTCTTTAACATCTAACTGCTGATATCTGATAAACACAGCTTGTTGCTTGCACATCTCATTTCTGGTAAACAGTTGTACAAAGTTTCATTACAATGACAGCAGAACTTAGAGAGGAGTCTGCAACACTGATATACCAATATCCACAGACAGAAAGATGAACAAAAGCTTGTGTTCACAATAGCTTACTTAATCAGAAGGCAGAATCACGCTTACCTTAAAGATTCAAACACAAGGCAGAGATGATTTTTATGGAAAAAATGTCTGTGGAGTCGTAAACAATGGAACTTGTCCTCTGGATCTGCATCATTTAACTTTCTCAAAAACTCCAGTTCCTTTAAACCAGTTTTGTGCCTGTCAAAAAGATGAGAAACAACAAGTTGAAAGCACTTCCAGATAATGCATTAAATGGGACTCAAAATTTGTAATATATTATATTCCATGTGTCTATTTTTAGAAATGTTATGGGTAAAGAAATGTCGTAATTTAAGCTGGGGGGAATTATTTCCCCGTCACAGTGAATATTTTCCTCCTGCCGAAAATCTGGAACTACTTTTTTAAGTTTTATAAGTTTTTAAGTTTTAAAAGTGGTCGTATTCGTTGACAAAATAATCAGAGGAAATATAATATATAATTTATTTCATCAGCTTGTGGTTAATATGGGGAAATATTTGCCTCAAAAGGGAAAGGTCCGCGAAAATAACTTGTGCCTTATGGCACAAGTTATTTTCGCATACCTTTCCCTTTTTTGGCAAATATTTCCCCATATTAACCACAAGCTGATGAAATAAACTAAATTTAATTTTGGAAGTGCAGACAACATGATGGGAGGAGGATATTCTGGTTATCAGCATTTTCCCCCTTTTCCCATATGTTTTCAAAAGCTTTCTTCCAGAGTCGTTAAAGCTCAGGATTGTTTGGCATAGGGTTGAGTAAAGAGATAATTCTTTTTGGAATGTCGTAATCCTTGCTTTTCTTTATTTTTGTCAAAGAAAAATGTTAATTTTATCAATGTATCTTTTTCTTTATCATTGCACTAAGTCTTATATTGTGGATACCCATAACATACAATTTAGTGAAGAACACAAGAAATAACCGTCTTGGATCCCATTGTGAAAACTGGAGACATTAGTGATTACATTTTGTTTTGTTTACATACTAGTCTACATCTTCTTCTACTTGCAAAAATAATTGTGATACAGAATCCAAAGAATAATGTCATGTCAATTGCATAAAGTGATGCCTTACTTAAGATGCAGTTTAAGAGCAAATCAAAAAGACAAAAAGGAAAACAGATTTCAGCACACATCACAGATATAGTCACTTACATGAGTTCATTATTGCGAATAATCTTTATGGCAGTTTCTTGGTTCCCGCGGGCTTGGTCTCTAGCTCTCACAACATTACTGAAAACTCCCTGACCAGTATAACCATAGACTGTGTACCTCTTGTCCAGTATTTCACCAATATGTACCCCTGAGAATGAAACATTCATTAAATTAGCCATGCTCTTGCAAAACAGGGTTTTATGCATCTCTGTGATGCATCATACCAAGCTATTCATCACATAATTATGGATTCATAAAATCCATTTTGTCAAACAGATGACTGAATCTATAGGTAGAATGGTCCATGGATATGCAGAAAATTTACAGATAGCAAAAAGTTTTGACGTATGTAATACTTTTTGCAGATGCATTAAGTCCCCATTTTACAGAGCATGACTCATTTGGATTGGTCAAAATTTTGTTTGCGGCGCTTTCAGCATCATTTCAGTCATTGGCAGAGAAAGGAATTCTGGAACAAATAACTAGTTTGGCACAATATTTTCCAAAGTCATTTGCAGTAGAAATCCCAGTAATACCAATTTTCTCAATCTACAGTGTCTATAAAAGCAACTAAAACTGTGGCATTTTGAGGAACAATACCTCCCTTTGCCCCGCCAACACCTTTTCAAAGAACTCAAAAGGGTTTAATTCCTGTAACAATACACTCATAATAACGCTAGTTGCACCTGCTTATTTTCTCATGATACAAGGGCTTCCATTAAAATTTCAGCAAAATTTGTTGTAGATTGTGGGAGGAGAAGGGGATACAAATTTGCATCTTTAAGCAGACAATCTAAACCTAGTAGCAAACCCCCCCCCCCCCCCCAAACACAGTTGTGAATTGTGGGGGTAAAAGTACAATTGTGAAGGGCAACAACTTACTGTAATATCCCTCAGCATCGTCCCAATTATCCAACAATGCAGGATTCTCATTTTTACCCATCTTGAACCCTGAGAGGTTTGGACTCTGAAACAGCCAATTCAAATTCATAAGTTGATAACAAGACTCTTTTCAACCAATCTTTGTTTTAGACAAGGGCTTAGAAACCAATGTGAGAAAAGGACAAAATAAGAAGAAAAGGAAAAAATATTAGGGAAAGGCATTTTCTTGTTTTCTTAGAATATTTTCTATCCTTTCAAAGATGGATCCCATCATTTCAGTCAAAATAGTTTGTTGTAATGAAATGTTTTCAGTACTGACAAGTCTAAAATTTTGTTATCTAGAATTGTTACGCGAGATTACTCCTTCCTTACTGCACAGCTTCTTCCTGTATAAAATCAATACCTTGCAAATACGTTAAGGAGAATTCTCTTTAGCTCAGTGGTAAGTGTATTGGTCTTTTAAACCTCCATAAACAAGGATCTTTACCGCCCTAGCTGGAGCGGTTTAATTCCAGCTATGCATTTGTTGCAAACTTTCATGTTCATGAGATGGAGGCTTGTCCAGGACTGGCTCCTTCAGCCGTTTTTTGTTTAAATAATAGACTTACTGCCAGTTAAGGCTTCAGGTCATCAAAATTATTACCTTCAAGAGGGGGTGTGTTACAAAAGATTACACACCGCATACCTCCTTCCCATATAAAATCAATGAGGTCCTGCGTGGCTCAGTGGTAAAGTGTGGGACTTGTAACCTGGAAGCCCCAGGTTCGTGCCGCACTAGATCCACTGGGTTTTTCATGGAAGACTCCTTGGGCAAGACACCTCAGAGCCCCAGCCCAGTACTGGTAAAACCCAGGAATACATGAATATGTGAGCTGTTGCTGATATATGACTGAAATAATGTTAAAAGCGTCGTAAACATCATTCAATCAATAAAATCAATACCTAGCAACTGCGTTAGGGAGATCTCTCTTTACCTCAGTGGTTGGTGTATTGGTCTTTTGATTTTAATTCTCTATAAACGAGGACCTTTACCACACATGTTCGAATCCCAGCCAGGGTGGTTTGTGTTTCAGCCATGCATATTTTGCAAACTTTCATGTTCTTAAGAGAATACATTAACCTTACCATGACAAGACTAACTACCTGAATGGCTGAAGCATTCACATGGCTAGTTTTTTTAATATAACATGAAATTTGAACTTGGAAAATATCCTAGGAAAAGGAGAAATACCAATAGCAAGTTCTCTCTTTCCGGCAATGTCTCTTTTTACCCTTTCAAAGAAAAATCTTGTCACTAGAACCAGATATAATCTGCTGTATGCATATTCATTCAATATGATAATAAATCAAAGTTTTGTAGTCTATAAACCCTTAACCCTTTACCACACAATCCCGACTTTTAACGACCCTGAGAAAAAACCCTTTTGAAAACATTGTGAGAAAAGGAGAAAATGCTGGTAACCAGCATTTTCTCCTTTTCCCACAATGTTTTCTACCCTTCCAAAAACAAATTTCAATTTTCGAACCATATTTATTTTGACGTCTGCTAATGCTTTCAATTTGGACAAGCCTACAATTTTGTCGTTTGGTAAAGACTTAAGGCTAACCCTCAGTTAACGAAATGGACTTTTTGAGTTGGGGAAATTATTGCTATTTTAATATAACTTTGGCCTGAAAAGGTAAGACAGTAGTAGACAGTGGAGATCCAAGATCTGATCTTGATCTACACTGTCTGCAAAAGCAGCTTACACCCCGCCCAGCCCTCTTTGGGTCAAAGAATTGTGATTGTAATGTTAAAATCTTCTTACACTGTATTGTTCTGCAAACATGTCTGCATCTTCAGCAAACATGTCCATTCCTTTTTTTGCCTTGGCAGTATCTTCACCCTCCTGGGAAGTTCCGTCTTTACTATTTGTGTCTGAAATTGAACAGCAAAAAATAGATATCAACTCCTGGGCCATTAACAAAAAATGAAACAATGTTTAAGTCAGGGAGCAAAACCTACTTTCAGAAAATCCAAGGACGTCTTGTCCCAAATATCTCTTCAAATGTCTTACAGTGTTGATAAGAGACCACACTGCTTGTTGTTTACAGTCTCACTTTGATTTTTATGGTCCACAGAAGCACCTTACATTACATTTACTATGTTTCAAATTAAACTAAAGATTAAGAAAACAGGTAAAAGGAAACTATTTAGTAATTTGACTATGTCTGCTTGTTTGTAAATTCACCTTTCTGGCTTCCTTTCCCTTAATAGGTATATGAACTGCAAAATCTTCATTCTAATGCTACGGATTACACAACTGATTTCACTTGCTCAAAGGATTAGTGTCTCACTGACATTTTTAATTTATTAGTTAAAGGACTAATACAATCTCAATAAATATTTTAGAAATAGCTCATTTTATGATTTTCTTTTGAACCTGATCTCAAAAAAGTAAAAGGTCAGCAAAGTGGTAAAATTAGGGATGCACAAGTTACCAAAAACAGAGTATCTCTTCTGTTAACCATGTGCAGAAAATGATGGGTGATTCCTCCTGTTTCTCATAATATCATGTTTTCTATAGTCTGAAACAAAAAAAAAAAATCACAAAATTTTATAAAAAAACAGCATAATGCAAAACTTACCTGTGGGAGCGTCTAATGAAAGTCTTTTCTGCTTCATTGTTTCCTCAAAGTCAACTGTATTGTCCTCTTCTAGATTGTCATATATCTTCAAATCTTTGGCAGCCTCTTGTTTCTCCTCCTTGTCACTATCCCACCTTCTCTTCACAGGACCTGATTTCTTTTCAACATTTTTACTTATTCCTTCTTTCTTCCTATCTTCTACATCTTCCTTACCTTTAGATCTAGAACCACTCTCACCACTACTACTTCTCCTGTCCTTCAATTGAGTTTTATAATTCTTTTTCTTTTCATATTCTTCTTCACTACTGCTATACCTATCTTTTCGTCTTTGCCTATGTCTTCTTTCATCCTGACTATCATTCTTATCTCTGTTTTTATCATATCTGGAATAGTTTTTGTCATCTTCATCACTTGAACTGAGATCATCACTAGAGTCATCTGAAGAGTAACTCTTACCCCTCCTTTGTTTTTCTTCATTCCTACCTCTCTGACTTTTCTCCTTCTTTTCCTTAGATCTCTCTATTTGTCTGTACTTTCTTTCAAGTTCTTCACTACTATCCCTTCTTGTAGGTCTCTCCCTGCCTTTCCCCTTGCTACTGCTTTCTTCACCTGAGTGACTATCTTGTTTATCTCTCCTGTCATCTTCACTGTCTGGTTCAGATGAAGATTCACTGTCACTACTGCTATCACTGGTCGTCCCATCTCGACTTCTTGAGCGCGACTGTCGATCTAAAACAATAAAACTTTTCATCTAAAGACAATTGGTCTTTCTTATGCAAGGATAAAAACTATCTGTGTAAAAAATAGATTAAAAATTTTGAGATAATGGTAAGTAAGTTCACCAGTGTTAGATGATTGTTTAAAACTAAAGTGGGCTGGGTAAGAATAGTAGGTGCTATGTTAATATCAAAACTGAATACTTTTCTCCTATTTCATTAACCAACAAGTGCCTTATTGAGATAACCCTGAAGAAGCAGGCCTCTGAAATTTTCATTGGAAAGGGATAAAATGCTGATAGTCAGTATTTTCTCCTTTTCCAACAATATTTTCTCCCCTTTCAAAGACAAATTTATCCATTTCTATCATTTATATCTGATTCATCATCTTAAATTACTTTCAAATGGATGAATCTACAGTTTACTTGTCTGATGATAAGCAGCTAAGTTCACTGACCTTCTTTCCTTTCAGTAGATTCCCTTTCTGCCTGTATACTAGTCTCTGTGTTTTCAGTTTGTGTCTCTTGAATATCTGCTGTTTCCTTTTCTTCTTGTTTAACTTCTTCTGCTGGTTCTTCACTCTGCTTTAATTTCTAGTAATAAAAGGTCGGGTAAGACAAGACCTTTGATCGTAACTACAAGATTCCCGCATAATTCAACCTTATACTAGACAAAATTAATTTTATTGTCATTACCTAATGCATACAACTTCTTTTATTGTTCAGTAGATCATCTTTGAGAAACTTGTGGAAAAAAAGGCAATTAAGGACCAATTTCTCTTTTTCTCACAATGTTTTGATAATGTTCATGTATCTAACCTGAATTCAGGTTGATCAGGGATGTTTTTAAAGCAAATCATATGCTACACTACTGTTCCAGAAGGCTGAGTTGAAACCGTTTGAAGCAATTTGCTCATAGCTATTTATTTGCCACTTTCTTTTTTGTACAGTTGTCTGTTGCAAGCAAGTTGAGGGAGGGAAATCACAGATGTATAGCTGTGAGCAGATTATTTCTAATGGTTTCAAATCTGATTGATTAATAGGTTTAATGATGTTTTAATCTGCTTTCAACATGATTTCATAACACCATGACATGTCCCTTATTCATGCATGTCTAGTATGTTCATCTGAAGTTCCAGTTGCAGGCATAGAAAATGAAAAATAAATTTGATTCTAGTTTTACATTTCATTTTTTCAGCCATTAACAGGAGCACATACAGACTGTACTGTGCCATATTTTCAGACTCATAATAATATCAATATTTGGTACAGCCGAGCCCCGGTAGCTCAGTCGGTAGCGTGCAGGACTTGAGAACACGGGGTCCAGGGTTCGATCCCTGGCTAGGACCCCTGGCTCGGCCAATTTCCTTCCCAGGATTGATGATAGTCACTGCGACAGGATTCATTCCTCTCCCACTGCTGACCACTATTTTGACGACGATTATGTGGGAAAGTAGCCAGTGGCTTGGAAAGAAAATTGTGCGGAGTACTGGTAAAAGAGACTCCAAAAAAGCATGGATAGGTGCACTGGCCGCCGCGATATAACTGAAATAATGTTGAAAACGGCGTTAAACACAATACAATCAATCAAATGGTACAAATTAAATTTGCCTGTTATTTGACACTCAACCTTTGGCTGCTGGTGGGCCTATAAGGATATATGAGCCATGCTCCGTGGATACATCTGCAAAAAGTAGTGACCCATGTCAGCCTGCAAATTTTATGGGTCAATGCTTTTTTATATGGGTAATTTTCTGCATGTCCATGGACCATTCTACTTCATGATTCAGTTGCTTGTTTGACATAATAGATTTTATGGATCCATAATTATGTGATGACTTACTGAGTATAATGCATTACAGAGATGCATTAGATCACTTTTGCCAGAGCATGGCTCTTATTTACCTGCATTAAGGCCTCTCTTTCTTTTCTTCTCTTTTCAATTAGGGCATCTTCATCGTCATCATCATCAACATCAGATCTGTAAAGCATAATCTACTGCTTATTTACAAAATCTACAGCAGAGACTGGTATATCAGGAACTTTGAACTTGCTAAATGAATTCCTAGTGTTAGTAAATGAAAACTGAAGGTCAATAGTACTGCTATTTCAAAAGTTTATTTTCCAGAAAAATCTCATTGTCTCTGAAAGTGAAGACACATTTTGTGCAGTCTGATCTTTTTCTGTGCATTATGCAAAAGCATAAAGCATAATAGCATAGAGATAAAAAGTAGAACGAGGGGGACACATGACACATTACTCTAGCCTAAAACTTTTAGTCTTGCTGCTGACCACCTTTGAAAACAATTTGACATTGGGAACAAAATGCTTTTTGTAAGCATCTGTTACAAGTATGTTTCAAATTGTAATGAGTTGAAACAGAATGTAATCTTTAAAGAAAATATGAAACTGGTAGAATTCACATAAGTGGTGGTAATGCCACTTTATGATCATCAGTTCTTAACCAAAACCTATGTTGTTGGTACTCAAACACACTGTTTACATTAAAAAATAAAATAAGTAACAGCAACTTAAGTTTGAAAGAAAAATGGATACGTTATTGTCTTTTATCTAAAAACCTTAAATGACTAAGGGGGGGGGGGGGGAAGAAACATAGAAAACAATTATCATAATCCTTATGTGAACTTGTATTCAAGATTCTTACATTGGATGATGGATTTAGTCTATTTTCTTAACTCTTTACCAATGACAAAATAGAGGGAGAACAAAGAAAATGTGCCTCAAACAAAGGGATTTCTGTATACCTTAAACTTGTTTTTTCACAGTGTTTCAAGAAGCCTCCTCCCTGGTTCATTGATATATGGAAATGTTTGGTATGTCCACCAACCTATAATACTTACATATGGACCTCTTCCTCTGACGACTCATCATGTTTAATGAACAGTCCCTCTGACAAACTTCCCTTGAATTTATCCTCGTTCTCTTTGGATTTCTTATTTCTGTCTCTGGACTTACTCCTTCTTCCCCTTGACCTACTTCTTCTATGTCTTGACCTACTTCTTCTCTCACGTGAACGTTGTCTCCTCCTGTCTAGGGATGGACTTCCACGAAGGTCTCTTCTGGGTGGGCTGCGCCTGCAATGAGAGATGATCTTTTATCTATTGACAGAATTTATTATGATATTTCATTCCCTTTCTTGCTTTGTGTTTGACTCGTTACAAACCCAATTTCAATGACGCTAAGGAAATAGGCATTTGAAAACATTAAGAGAAAAAGAGACAAGAAGGCCATGATGGCCCTGAAGTCGCTCACCTGAATCTTTTGACCAAACATGACCTATTTTCAATCTCTTTCGAGATATTATGACAAACATTCTACCAAGCTTTCATAACTACTGGACTGAAAATTTGGCCTCTAGCTCATAAGTACTGGACAGAAAATGATGACTCTATAGCTACACAAGCTATTTCAAAGATTTGGACCTGATGACCTAGTTTTACAACCGATGTGACTCATTTTCAAACTCATTCAAGATATCATCAAGACAAACATTCTGACCAACTTATATGAGTATTTGACTGAAAATGTGGCCTGTAGAGGGTAAACAAGGTTTTTGTAACATTTGGCCCAGTGACCTAGTTTATGACCCAACATGATCCATTTTTAATCTTATCCTAGAAATCATCAAGACAAATATTCTGACCAAGTTTCATGAGTATAGGTCTGAAAATGTGGCCTCTAGAGCGTATACAAGGTTTTTCTAAGATTTGACCTATTGACCTAGTTATTGAACCAACATGACCCATTTACTCGTTCAAGATATCATCAAGACAAACATTCTGACCAATCTTCAAGAGTTTCGGAGTGAAAATGTGGCCTCTACGGTGTACACAAAGTTTTTCTAAGATATGACCTAGTGACCTAGTTTTTGACCTGACATGACTCATTTTCAAACTTGTCCAAGATATCATCAAGACAAACATTCTGACAAACTTTCAGGAGTTTTGGACTGAAAATGTGGCCTCTAGAGCGTACTCAAGGTTTTCCTAAGATTTGACCTAGTGACCTAGTTATTGACCCGACATGACCCCTTTTCAAACTCATCCGAGATATCATCAAGGCAAACATTCTGACAAAGTTTCATGGGCATCAGACATAAAATGTGGCCTCTAGAGCGTACACAAGGTAAAAGTTGACGACACACGACGCACGCCGGACGCCGGACACAGCACAATCACAAAAGCTCACCTTGAGCACTTTGTGCTCAGGTGAGCTAAAAATGCTGATCACCAGTATCTGTTCCATTTCCCATTTGTTTTATGAACCATTCACAGATAGCATCATTTAGCGTGGATATACAGAAAAAACATCTTCCTTTGTACAGAAAAAACATGTTCCTTCGTAGAGTCATTTTTTTCCAGAATTCATGAGCAATCTACTGTTTGGTGATGAGTTAAAATTCTTCACTTACACATTAACCCGACGAGAGAATCTTAGACTCTTCAAAATACTGGGAGCATTTGCAATTTATCGTTGAATAAATAGACAAGTTATGGGAAAGGAGAAAGTATTCATTAGCAGCATTTTCTCCATTTTTCACAATGTTTTCAGAAGTATTTTTCCTGGGTTTGTACAAACACAGGAATGTTCCGTAAAGGGTTATACCATTCACAATTACCTTCTGTCTTCTCTGAGTATAGCCCTACTTCGCTCTGGATCCCTGTCTCTTTCCCTGTCTCTATCACCATCTCTCATATTCCTGGATCTCTCCATGTCATCACCAGCTCTGGGACGGTCTGCTGGTCTAGATCTGTCGAACTCACCAGCTCCTCTGTACTTGTCATGTCTACTGCCTCTTTCTATCTCTCTATTGCTTCTATCTGTCTCTCGATTGCCTCTGTCCATATCCTCATATCTGTCTTTTCTTTTCTCATCCCTGCCTTCACTTCTGATATCTGCTGTTTTTGATTTAGATCTAAATATATATCGAAGTACATGTATGCATACTTTAATTATATATGTATATTTGGGAGGAAATCTACTTGTAATTTTCATATGAATAATTTCTTCCACCAAAAAAAAAAATGTGTGGCAGCAAAAAGCATACATGTGTCTTTAATCCTTTATCAAGCAATCCCTTGTTTTAACAATTCAACAGAAAACCGCTTCTGAAAATATTGTGAGGAAAGGAAAAATGCTGATGACCAGCATTCTCTCATTTTCCCACAATGTTCCCTACCCTTTCTAAAAATAATCCCAAAATTTGAACCACATTTGATTTGTTGTCAGCAAACATTTTCCATTTGGACAAGTAAAAAATACTACTATTTGGTAAAGAGTTAATTCTTTACTGAGCAACAAAATATGAGACTGGTCCAAATTGAAAGGATCTGCAGATGACAAAGTAAAGATCATTCAGATGATGAATTATGTTCTTGATGGGGTAGAAAAGATTGTGCCGAAAGAAGAAGATGCTGGTAACCAGCATTTTCTCCTTTTCCAACATTGTTTTCAAAAGACTTCTTCCTCAAGGTCATTAAAATGTAGGATTGTGTGGTAAAGGGTTAAGAGAAAGATTTTTTGAATACCACTGTTAACCCTTTACCAGATGACAAAATTATAGCCTTGTCAAAGTTGGTAAGTATTTGTTAATGACAAATCAAATGTGCCCCAAATGATGGAATTCTGCTCTGGAAGGGTAGAAAACATAGTGGGAAATAGAGAAAACACTGGTTACCAGCATTTTCCCCTATTCCCACATTGTTTTCAAAAACAAAGGAATATTAAAGATTGGGTTGTTTGACAAAGGGTTAATAAATTCGTTGGCATGGTTAACTTGTTCCCACATGGCAAAAATTTAGACTGGCTTTAACTAAAAGCAGTTGCAGACAAGAAATAAAAACATTGCTCAAAAATTGAAATTTGCTTTTGGAAGGGTAGAAACCATTGTGGGGAAAGGAGACAATGCTGTTCACCAGCATTTTCTCCTTTTCCCACAATGTTTTCAAAAGGCTTCTCCCTTCAGGTCGTTAAAACATGGGATTGTGTGGTAAAGCATTAAACGTCAAATGATTATGATTCTAGTGACTACAAAAAGATCTATGAAACTAAATAATCATCAGCAAAATAACATACATGTAGTTATTCAAGAGGTCCTGATAAGTGGGGATTCATGAATATCTATGTTGTTGGTACTCATTTGAATCATTGCAACTCCAATAAGTACCCACAACAACAACTTAGGTTACACTACTCTTTGAACCCTAAAATATTTCCCCTGTATCACAACTTCTGCTATTCTAACTTTTTACCTTGATCTTGCTTTTTCAAGATACATCTCTGCATTCTTTTCCAATGACTTTTTCCTCTCCCGACCTTTTTCCACCATTTCATCTTCTCTCTCTCTCTTTCTTGATTCCTTCCTATCTTTACTACTCTTCTTGTCTTTTTCCCTCTTTTCTTTTTCTTTTCTCCTTTCCTTTTCTTTTTTCCTTTCTTTCTCTTTTTCTCTTCGTCTACGAATTTCTTCATACTCTTCTTCAAAGCTTTTAAATGTCTGGAGTGAATGTCTACCTTCAGACAAGTTATTCCCTCGTACCTCTTCATCTTCATGCATAGCATATTCCAACAATTCATCATCAAACTCTTTCTTTCTTTCCTCTCTATCTACTTCTCCTTCTTCCTCAGAATCACTATGTCCATATGAGCCATATCCTTCGGCTATTAAATTCATAGAATGTGTTTTTTCAACAGTTCCACTTATGTCACTGAGATCCTCATTCCTTTGAGAATGAAACTGACTTTCTGAAAAATTAGAAACATCTTCTTTATACTTTCTACCTCTTAAATCAGATTGAACATGGCGACGTTCATCATTTTTGTTACCAGGGATGGTAATTGCCAAACCAAATTCTGGTCTGAAACTATCTTCATGGCTCATGCTATGGTAGCCATTATTACTAAGGTCGTTTGAAACCTCAGTGCTTTGGTGTAAAGCTTGTGAAGCAAACAGGTCAATCTGGGCTGAAAGTGCATTGTATTGTTCTTCCAACACAGGATCATACTTATCATCAGGTACTTCATTCAGTTCAGCTCTAAGTGCAGCCCTGGCTGCCTCCAGCCGGATCAAATCCGACTCATAAAATGCCTCATTGTAGTCTTGATACCTTTCATGAACCCGTTGTCTCTTTCTGTCTCCACTTTCCTCCCCATCTGACCTTCCGTCTTTATGTTTCTTTCGTTTATGTTTGTGTTTCAAGCTGGAATGTTTATCACTATATCTGTCTGATGCATGTTTCCCATGTTTATTCTTGTGCTTGTGTTTATGCTTGTGCTTCTTTTTATCTTTTCTATCAGCTTGTGTTTTTAATTCTGGAATGTCATCGTCACTTTCACTGTATAGTTCAAATAAAAAAGAGTTGTTCATTTACAATTTATAGAGTAGCCAGATATGTATTTTATTCATAAAAGGGAAAAAAACCTCAATTTACTCTATAAGTCTTCTTTTATTGAACTTGTCACATACAAAAACCTCTCTCATCCTTATATGGGCTTCATATCTTAGATTTGAACCCCCATATTTGTTTGCGTACCCCCGACTTTAATTACCATTATGTGCAAAGATCTCCAGCTGGAACAAGCACAGCACACACTGTACAGCCAATTGTACAATGGCATTTTGGTATAACTGAAATACTGCAGGGAAATGAAGTTACTTCATGACCTTTAGAAGATCTTACTTTTCAAGTCATTATCATACACGTTTAACTCTTTCGGAGCCAAAAAAAAAAAACAGTGGACCCTCAAAGTTCCCGATCACGCAATATCATACGTGAAACATGTATAAATGAAATAAAAAACGTAAAAAATGACAAACCTATACGTGAAATCACATACAAAAAATACGGACGAAGATCTGAAAAAAAAAAAAAAAAAGAAAGAAGTGGCTTGCATAGAAGGGCTCATTTAAACCTGATTTTCGGAAAATGTAAATAATCGGAAAAAATTTAGGATTTCTAGGTTTCTATCTTTAGAACATTTACACGGTCGGCCTACTCGGTCTTTATTCTTGTGATAAATAATTGCAGACTAGGACTTTTGTTTCAAAAAAATATCCGTAATTCATCTGTTCTTTCTTTGACACAGTCTATGAAAAAGCGTTTTGTTGACGTCAACGTCTTTCGTCTGAAATGGCTTAGAAACGCTGTACTTTGGAAGCCTTCTGATTTCAGAAATCCGGTTCCCGTAAGAAAGTCAGGCCAAATTAAACAATGGAAAATGAGGAGGATAATAGTGCTGCAGAAGAAGGCAAGGTTATTCAGAAAACGATAGCAAAAAATGATACCAAAACAAATGGCTGTCCGAGTTTTCGTGGCTCAGAGCTCGACATTGACTCTGTTGTACAAAAGGCATGTGAAAAGATGAGCATAATATTATAGACTACTAGTTAACATTTTGCCAAACAATTGTTCTACTGTTAGTTACATGTAAAAATGTACATTCAATTAGTAGATAGATATGAGTTTCTTTCACCTGAGAGAGAAAGAGGCATTTCAGAAAACAAAAATTTAGAGTTGTACTGGTTTTTCTCAATTTGTACCACCATTTTTTTTCTTATACCCCCATTTTTCAATTGTAGGGGGTAGAAAACCCCCAAATAAAAATTCCAGCGGGAACGCTGACCCTATCGACAGCTGAAATTCACCAAAACTCAGAAAAGGATATATCTGAAAGGTTTGACCAAGAATGTGGGCGACACAAATCCAAGTTCAGAATGCACGTTCTATGCATTTTGATCCCAAGCTTTGCTTTGTTTTGGACTATAGTGCTGATAGAGGTTAAGGATCCAATACTGAATATCTTCATTACAAATTTATTGCAATCAATTTATTATGAAAATCAAATCATTCTCACCCATTTTTTTTTTCGGAAATGTGCCTATTTAACTTGGTGTGAAAATTTGATTAATATTAATAATTATGTTCATTTTACTGACTTTTCCCCCATTTATCCTTACCTTTAATCCAATTAAATATCACTGTATATAGTTAATCAGTCCCCACACATTCAAAAATCATTCGATTCTATACTTATTCAAATTCATATAAAGGTTAACTGAATGATTGGAGAGGTCATCAGATCTCTCCAATAGTGGTGAGTTTAAAAGGCAGACTGCCACAGAATTTGCTGTCTAAATCCATTTTTCTTGCAAAATTGTTCTGTTTCATCATGGTTTTGTAAATAAAGCGAAATAAAAAAATCGAAACAGGAAATAGACGTGGTTTATTTTTAGATGACGAATTTCAGAAAAGATTTGTTATATTAATTTGCCATAGTTGCAGATGACCTCTCAAATAATTGTAATTTTTCATTAAGCAAATAAATCTAAGCAGAAGAAAAAAATAAGAAGAATTTCGTTAAAAAAGAGAAAGAAGACCGCTGGACAAGATCATGCGACTTGAAAACGCGGGAAGAAGGTCAAATGACCGTCATCATGTAAAGTATAAGAGGTTTCTACGCAGCGGCTTTTTTACTTGTTTGCTTACATGTACCAAAATATATTGAAATTAAAAGCAAATAAACTAAATGAAAACACTGATGCTGACCTCTCCTGGCTTCTTTTGTAAAGAAGCCAACTTGTATAAACAGTGTTCAATCTAGCGCTGGCCATTGCACCATAGGCCCCAAAAAGTTTCAGATGGCACAATTCCAAACCAAACTCAGGCCCATTGGGTGCACTCGATCGTAAAAGTGTCACTCCACGAATTAGGGTCTTTTCGTCTGTTTCTGCTTTTCCCGATCAATAAACATAATGCCGATCTTTCTAGAGAGGATTTACCTATAAACCAACGGATATTATGGCTAAGATAAAACTGGTAGCCTGTTATTGATCTTCATATGGGATGGTTTTGGGAGAAAGATGAGTACCAGAGGTTATGATTCTTTGAGCTTTTGCTAATCATTCAACAGCGCAATGAAGTGATTTTCTGAGTATTTTGAAAGCCTCAATGGGGCTGAAAAAGGCAACAGATGTTGTACTGACAGTTGAGCCAGTACCTACCCCAAGTTCAAGCAACGATAATAACACCCCACAGAAACGTGACTTTCAACCAAAATGGCTTCCAGACTATCGGTTCAAAAGTTGGTTAGTTTATGTCTTTATGATGAGAAAATTAAACTCTACTTTGAACGACGGGAAAGTTAAATCCTTCTATGACGGGCAGGGTTCTCCTTTGACGCGGGACTCCGGGTTTTGACGCACGGAAATCCGAAACGACCCGTTTTTGACGCTCAAAAATATCTGCCTAAGCGTCAATCTGACGCATGAGATTACCAGCCAAAGGGTCATATAAATTATGTCGCATGCATCCGGCAGGAATGTAGCCTATAATAAACATGATCAGTGTCAACTGTGTACAGACGCACGTAGCTCTGTTTATCACACGTAATCAAGCTGGCGAGTGGCGAGTCACTTTTGAAAACATGATAAAGGTGTTACTCCAATTATCTAGTGTAAAATGACAGGCTTTCAAGTTAACTGCTACCCTAATTAACAAATATATGTCAAATCATGCAGTAATACTTGTAAAAATATTAACTGATTTGAAAAAAAGATCGCTGGAAAAAAACGTGAAAACCCATGACACAACAGAAATCATTTTGACATCATCCGATCAGAGGCACTTCAAACTATCTTTTTATCTTTGGTGACAAATTTAAACAGTGAATTTATACTTATTTCTTTATGAAACAATAAGTGAAAGCTAAAATCTCTGTTTAAAAATTAGGAAAAACTTTTTAAGATGAAAATAAACAACAACCTATAGATGGGGGGGGGGGAGGGAAACCGGAACAAGTGTGAAAGAAAAAGTAATTTGTCAAGAAAGGAAGACTTAAATCTTAAGAAATAACACTTTAATGGATGTGACCTTTATTTTCTCCCTTTTCCACAATGTTCTGGGGTAAGAAAGACAAATCAAGTCGTTCCAGCCACATTTGAATTGTCGTCTGCAAATGTCTAAAGTAATTATGATCTAGTCAAAAGTTTTTGTTGTTTGGTAAACAGTTCAAAAGTTGTTTGTGTCCATTTATTCATCAAGATGAACTGCATGCTAGGGCTGCAATTTAAAATTCTTCTGTCCACTTCATTCCAACAAGTCTCTACATAAGATAGGGTATTTTCTTATCTTATTACTATCCATAAACAAAGAACATAAATGGAAAGTTTTCATTATTTCACCCTTATCTCTCCGTGATAATTTTGACCCTTGGACATTTCTATTAGACTCTTGGAAATTCCATTTTGACTCTTGAAAATTTGGGCCCAAGAGTCAATGACTCTTGGGATTCTGGACCTAGTGAGAACCCTGACGGGATATCAGAATTTACAAAAGTTTACCATTGACAGACAGGATTAAATTAATGGTGGAAACAGGTTGTGACAATAACAATGCAGTGTTGCAGTTTTATCAGCATAGTATTCATAGATACATGAATGAGATTTTATATTTATTCAATTAAAACGCAACACTTGACAGATCTAAATAAAAAAGGTTTCATATATCCAAATAAAAAACTTTAACATTTCAGTAATAAAATATGATTTTTTGTGTGACCCCCAATTTTCCAAATGGCCCCCAATTTCAATGTCGGGGGGCCTGATGGGCCCCCTTACAAGGAAACTAGATTAAACACTATGATATAGCAATAGTTAATAATATTTTTATCTGATTGTTTTCGTAGGACACAATTTAATTTCACTTTATTTATGTTTCTTTTCATTTTTATTTCAAATGCAACATACACTGCATGATGAAATACAGAAAATTCTTTTCATTTATTTATGTCTTTTCAACACATATACTATACAAAAAGATTTTTCGCCATCATGATCATATCAACATCATTATAAAAGCATACAAATTTTGTCAAAACAAAATGTCATGTTCTCCACAGAACTCTTACCCTTCAGATTAGGGTACAACAGTGTGTGCTGTTCTTTTTCCAGCTGGAGGTTTTTGCACGCACTGGCAACGGAAGTTGGGGGTACGCAAACATATATGGGGGTTCAAATCTAAACAACATTATCACTCTTTAATATCAATGTCAATGACAGCTTGCTGATAGTTGAAACAATATACAGATACAAGATTTCGAAAATAAAAGATTTTGAGCTTTTGAAAACACTGGAGGAAAAGGAAATGTGCTTGGAATAGTAAGTTTATCCTTTTCTTACAATGCCCGCTTCCAAAGAATTTTCGATGTTTATTGCAAAAACCAAAGATAGAAGATAACGACTGATCAAACACCGTTACAAAAATAGCACTTTGGCCATCCACAACATTTCGGCTTTGATGCAATTTCAGAGAAATGATTCTGAAATGTTCCTGTCCAGCAAACTGGTACCCGTTATGTGTCGCGTTACCATCGGTTAGTTGTATACAATGATGGATAGCAGCCGTTCTATTTTTGGATTCGGAAAACCAGTCCAAGAGAAGTAGGTGTAAACATTTCGCTGCTGGAAATTTCTGAAATTTGACTTTTTAAATTTTCAATTGTGCAAGTTTTTGTACGTTTCAGTACGTATTAGAGCAATTGAATGTATGTGATATTTTTATTAACATGAATCACATACATTTATACGTGACTGCATCACTGGTACAATTTTTCTAGGATGCGGGGGGGGGGGTTCATCAGGAACGAGTTCTCCTGATACCCTTCTTTTATTTCCCTATAAAATGCTGAGCAAGATTCCCACAAGGACTTCTTCTTGAGACAATGCCTATCAGAATAAGAATCAAATGAGGAACTGAATGTTTGGTAAATATAGATGCCCGTGATTTCTGCGAAAGAAACGGTGTGGAACGTTCAAGGCGAAGCACGCTCATTACTTATTAACGATAGTTTGTAAATTCCAAACACAACACTTTCTTCGTTCAGTTCCATTCAAATTTTGTGTATGAATTCTTACTAAAACACAAAATATATACAAATGATTGTAGGCGATATATACCTAGAAACTAAATCAATCGGCTGATCACTTGATCCTCGATATCGCTCCTCCATTTTCTTCTCGTGTTTGGTTACAGTAAAACAATTTTTTACTGCTCGATGTTAAAGGAAGATTTTCTTTTATCTGATTCTGAATAAAAAAAAAAATGGACGCACCACATTCAATGGTATATAGCAATAAAAGTACTATTATTGTCGTTTTCATTGGAGACAGGTGACTGACAAATGTTGATCAAAGATTATTTTGTTGTTGTCTGACCAAAAAATATGAGACCCCTACGTTTTCTATATCAACCGGTTCGTCATACTTTGTTTCGAGTTCATTTAATAATTCTGCACTTAGTTCTTGAGGAAGACGGCTAATAAAGTTTTGTTTGTTTGATTTTTTATTTATTTATTTACTTATTTATTTATGTTCACTTTACCCAAACTTGAATTCATGAATCACGAAGTTTAATGCTGGTTTCACGAATGCAGCTGATCCCCATCATCATATCGTGGCAATGTACATAATCTTCTGTTTTTTTTATGCGCATTTAGATCTATAGATCAGAATATCTACAAGCACATTTGTTACGGGTCCTACCAAATACCACAAAGACACTGTAAATACCACAAAGACACCACAAAGACGCACAAACACATAGGAAAAATAACCTCATTAGCACATACGAAATTTAACAATCTCGCAGACATTTTGAACTTTGATCCTTCACCTCAGTTTTTTTCCAGATTAAAAACGTTTCCTTAAAATTTTTCGATATAAAGATTCCGAATTGGTCTTCGGTTAACATTTTTGAAAGGTCTGAAAACATGTGGGAAAAGGAGAAAATGCTGGTTATCTGATTTTTTTTCCTTTTCCCACCAAACTTATTAAAGACTCTTCAGGATGGTTGAAAATCGGGATTGTATAGTAAAGGGTTAAAAAAACACTGAAGACGTTTGTAGAAATGACCATGCAAGAGAGAGAGAGAGAGAGAAATTGCTCTTTATGAGCTCACAGTTTTAGCCTCTTCCAAATTCTTAACAACTGCAAACAACAATGATTGTGTTTTTAATTTGAATTTTAGTTCTCTGATTGGGTAGAAACATTGTCGGAATAGGAGAAAATCCTGGTTTTATGCGTTTTTTTTTTTTTTTTTTCTTCTTTTCTGACAATGTTTTTAATAGATAATCCCCACAGGATAGTTAAAGCTCGGGACTGTTTGGTAAAGGGATACATTATTCGTTGTATGGTCAGGTGGCCGGGGACTTGGAAACTTGCTTTGCTGTGGCAAATCATGTCGCCCCGAGCCGAAGGGGCATATTGTCCAATCAGATCGCAAGAAATTTCTTTGCAGTATAACAGGGATCGTGTATATAAGATCCCTGAGTATAATAAAATGATCTATAAAGATAAAAAAAAAGATAAATTTCTTCTTTCAAGGTTGCATTTTTCCCTCCTTTTCAAACTATGTTTTCAGAAGCATTCTTCCTCGGTAGAATAAGGGATTAATTGGTAAAGGAATAAAGGAGCTTGTTGGAGAGGTCATCAGACCTCTCCAACAGTGGTGAGTTTAAAAGGCAGACTGTCTCAGAAATTGCTGTCTAAATCCATTTTCTTTGCGAAGTTGTTGTGATACACAGTCTGTTTCGTCATGGTTTTATAAATAAACCGAAATCAAAAAACTGAAATAGGAAATAGACGTGTTTTTATTTGACGGATTTCAAAAGAGATTTGTTCTATTGATTTGATTGCAAACGTCCTCTCTCATAATTGTATTTTTTTTTACTAAGCTGAGTAATCTAAGCAAAAGGGAAAAAACAAGAATTTCGTTAAAAAAGAGAAATAACACCGCGGGAAAAGATCACGCGACTTGGAAACGCGGGAAGAAGGTCACGTGACTGCCTTGTACCGCATGAGAGGTTTCTACGCTGCGGTTTTTTTCCTCATTCTTTGAATGTCCTACTTGTTTGTTTACATGTACCAAATATATTGAAATTAATAGCCAATAAATTATTTGTAAACATTGATGCTGACCTCTCCTAGCTTCTTTTGTAAAGAAGCCAACTTGTGTTTTACAATGTTCACCCTTAAGGCCATAGAAATTGAATTATTTGAGTATGTATTTACCTTTATGAATTCTTCTACCATTAAACAGATAGCAATTTTATCAATCTTCCTAAGCGAAAAGATGTGATACAAGTTATCCATAATTTAGAGAACTGATATCATTCCCAAACAAACAAGTAAAAAAGCCGCCGCGTAGAAACCTTTTATGCTTTACATGACGGTCATTTGACATTCTTTCCGCTTTTTCAAGTCGCATGATCTTGTCCAGCGGTCTTCTTTCTCTTTTTTAATGAAATTCTTCTTATTTATTCTTCTGCTTATATTTAATTGCTTAATGAAAGTTTTCAATTATTTGAGAGGTCATTTGCAACCTTGGCAAATTAATATAACAAATCTTTTCTGAAATTCGTCATATAAAAATAAACCACGTCTATTTCCTGTTTCGGTTTTTTGATTTCGCTTTATTTACAAAACCATGATGAAACAGACTGTGTATCAGAACAATTTTGCAAGAAAAATGGATTTAGACAGCAAATTCTGTGGCAGTCTGCCTTTTAAACTCACCACTGTTGGAGAAGTCTGATGACCTCTCCAATGAGATAAACATGTTTGTTTCTATTGTTATGTTTATAGTCACAACTGGATCTAAAGATAAATGAAATTACTACAAAAACACACGTTTTTTCTATGATTTGTTATTGTTTATGGCTGTTCTCCAACTGTCCCTCACTGCTCTGTGGCTAAGACCAAAAAATGCTAAAATATTACTATAGTTAAATAGTAAAAAGCATGAAATGAAAATGAAAAGTTGTGAAAAATAAGATTTCAGCATGTTTTTTTCAAATAACTTACATTGCAACAAAGAAAGTATAAAGAAGTTGTTTCATTTAAATGCATTTGATCAAAATGTTAGTTTTTATAGAAGCCAAATGGACTATATATCGGAAATCGGCACACATACAAACACACACATAGTGGTATTTATCCTGATATACATGACTTTATCGTACTGAACACCTTTGACAGGAATATATAGACACATTCCATCAACTAATATCTAAAAAAAATCGTTAAAATCATATCTTTAAAACATTCAAGGTAAACTGATATTGCAGATCTACATCACAAATTTATCTCTTTTTTTTTTTTAAATATTACTACTCAAAATTTGCTAAGGATCACTTATTCCTAACTTAAGATTTTTGAATTTTAGTGAAAGTACATAAAAATGTTTGTTTTTCTGGGGACGTTAGTACGTTAGATATTCAGAATTTGTGAAAAAGTGATCATTGAAGTGTTAATTTGTGCTTTAACTTGGCAAAAAGAATGTAAGGGTGGAAAATCAACATTTTAGAAGATATCCTCAAATTATGGAAATCGGGTAAATCACAAATTTCCAAAATTTTAGCCACTTTAATAGCGTGTATGGTGCCCCCGTGCATTGATAACAGCCTGACAACATCTTCGCATGCTGCTGATAAGCCTCCTGATGTTGTGTTGCGGGATCTGAGCCCATTCTTCGACGAGAGCTTGTCTGAGCTCCTGGACAGATCCTGGTTGGACTTGGCGTGATGAAACTGCTGTCTGTAGCATATCCCAAGCATGTTCAATTGGATTTAGGTCCGGGGATCTTGCTGGCCAGTCCATTCGCAGAATCGTAGCTTGCTCAAGATACTGGTTAGTGATGCGGGCCCTATGTGCACGGGCATTATCGTCCATAAGGATGAAGTCATTACCCACAGCACCTGCATATGGGCGTACGTAAACATCCAAAATTTCATTTACATACCTAACAGCCGTCAGGATGCCGTTTTCAATGACATGTAGATCAGTTTTCCCCTGTGCACTTATTCCTGCCCAAACCATGACTGAACCCCCGCCAAAACGATCATGTTCTGCAACACAAACTGGAGCAAAACGCTCATTTGGCATTCTCCAAACCCTTTCACGTCTGTCCGTGAAGTCCACGCAGAATCTGGACTCGTCTGTGAAAAGAACTGGGGTCCAGTCATTTTGGGTCCAATTAACATGGTCCCGTGCCCATTCTAAACGCCTTTGAACATGCTGTCGTGTCAAAGGTACGCGTATTTCAGGTCGTCGTGATCTCAAGCCTACATCATGCAACCGATTTCTAACGGTTTGTGTACTTATACGCACACCGGTAGCATTCTGCAAGTCGCCACGTAACGTTGTTGCGTTATATAATCGGTGACGCCGTGCCTGAATGACAAGAAATCGGTCTTAGGCTTCAGTAGTTGAGCGTTCTCGACCTCCAGCATGCAAATGCGATACATTTCCAGTTGTGAGAAATCGATTCCAGAATCTGGAGACAACACTCTGGGACACACCAAGAGCATTTGCAACATGCCGTTGTGAAAACCCAGCTTGAAGCATTCCAATGCCCCTATTCATCTCGGCTTCGCCAAGACGACGTCTAAACTATTGATCTGCCATATTAACATAAAATTCAATCAGAGACTGATGACAGCGTCGGTAAAACTTTGGTAAATGTACAAAAGGACACGAACGTACAAGGCGAAATGTAACAAGTTGTAGGAGGTACGTCTTTCCCCGTGCTTTCCGTGCAAAGTATACATGACAAATCGATATTTTCACCACAGTGTCATGAAGTCCGATTATGGACCTATCTTTGACAATAATTTGATTTTGGAATCGTTCTAATTTATCCCAAGATGAAAAAGCGATCCTTAGCAAATTTTGAGTAGTATATATATCAACCCCTTTATCTTACCCTGCTTTTCATCTAAATCTTCCAAACATCCGTTAACGAAACCGATATTATACTACAAACACTGTAAATTACCATTCCATATGTGGTTGATTAATTTATATAATCCCTTTTTGTTTCACAAGTGGTTAAAAAATCATCAAGCCATCAAAATCTGAATGATTTATCTGATTAAAATGAAATTAATATTTCCCGAAATCTATTTGTTGGGAATGAGTTCTCCAGAGAACTCATACGTAGAGATTCGGGTACGAGTTCTCCAGGATACGAGTTCTCCAGCAAGAAGCTACGATATTGTCCTTATCTCCCGCTAGGTGGCATTCTACAAATACACATCTATCTAATTTGGGCATTCTGGGTACAGAACCGGACTACTTTTCAAAACGGCAACCGTTACTTTGAATTTCAAAATCAAATAAACGTTTACTCAATAAAACGCCACCTGGTGCGATTCATTCAGCTATGATCAGCTAGCTATGCACCGGCCATTTATTAAAACAGCCCCTACAGACTTGGGTAATAGCTTCGGTATAAGCCATACTTTTCCCCAGCATAAGAGTCATAGCAGACGGGTCGAATCTTCGAAGAATATGACATGCGCAGACAACGATGATATTGTACAAATGCGCCAGATGGTGGAGAGGTGTTAAACCCGATATAGTTTTTTTTTTAAATTATTATTATTTCAGCTGAAAATCTTTTGATATCTTAAGTTAAGAAGACAACAGAAACGTGAAATGTGTTAATTTTTTCCAGGGAACATATAGAGTCAAGTTGAACTGCTTTGTTTGGATATCAATGACAGAACTATTTTGTGAGTGTACGAAACCGGTTTTGTTTACTCTCGTATCCAAGGAAAATCTGCAGAAAGCAAAAAATTGACGTAGATAAAGATGGCAGGCTCCGAAAGTTAGTATGCTAATAAAATTGAATTTCTTCATGGCTTTATGGTATTTTTAGCCTACAATCTATAAAGGCTTAGATAGATGGAAATGTTTAAAATTACGTGTAGTCCACTCTAGTATATATAGCATCACAATTTTGGGATATAACACATTTGGCATGCACAAATTACACAAAGAGAAGAATATTACCCACAAAATCATGTTCAGTCCAGGGTTCAATGTGCATCTGAAACTGGCAATGATTCAACACTTTACCACAAAATTCCGAGTCTAAACGACCTTGACGGAGAAGGCTTCTAAACACATTGTGGGAAAAGGAGAAAATGCTGGTGACCAGCATTTTCTCCTTTTCCCACAATGTTTTCAATCCTTGCAAAGACAAATACCATCGTTGAGACACAACTGATTTGTCGTCTGCTATTGCTTTGAATTTGGACAAGTCTAAAATTTTGCCAAGAGGTAAAGAGTAAAAGATTTTTAAAGTGCAAGATCCTAGGACACGCTCCCTCCCCCCACACACAAACGCCCCCTCTAACAAGTTGTTGACTAAAGTCGCTGGCACAGCTCGCCTGCTTGGGACACACATGAAAATTATATCGGCTAACATCCATTTAGGCTGGAAACCAGTCAAGTATATACTTTTTATCGGCTAACAACAGCTATAATGGAAACCAGTCCAGTTTGCCGTTCCCTGAACGTGGCGTTACAAAGTTCAGTCGAATATTTTTATAGTTAACGCGTTCAACGGACTACGTCTTCCATAGGCACCAGGTAACTTCGATAAATGAAAAGAAATCGCTGTAAGCACATATTTGTGAAGAAATCACTGTAAGCATTTATTTGTGAGATAACAAATTGAACGTAGCATTACTATACAAGTATATAACTTCTTGGATCTGAAAACGAAAGTAGGCGCATTTTTTATGAATTCACTAGGACAAGCCCAGAGTTGCTAGATGGTTTATATCGGTCAAATGCTGTGCGCTCGAATCACATTTGTCTTACTAATACTATATCAAATATTATTGTATTGTTTTATTATTTATGCTTAATAAATTGTTTGTGAATTTTTAAGGAAGTGTTTAAGATGTAACTCACTGGAGTTGGTGAAAAAAAAATTGCCTAGACCTAGATCTAACGTAGATCTATTTTGTTTTCGCACAGAGTTACTTAACGAAAGAAATTTCGACAGATACATTGTTACATATGATAAAGCTAAGATTTCGAACGATCCTTTACGATCAAGGATAGAAAAAATTAAAGGGATGACACAAAGGGTTATTCCGATACTCTGAACTCCGGTCGATACGTTATTTTCTACGAGGGGTGTTCGAAAAGTACACATGTTAAAACGTTATTAGTAATACGAATTTTCTTGCAAAATTTCCACCAAACATACTTGGCTTTTTTTTCTTATTTATCACGTAACGCCTTCCCCCCCCCCCCGGCAGTGTATTAAACCCATGACTTATTTTCGATAATAGATTAGTTATGACCGTGTGAAGCCGGCGAAACCAACCACACTTCGCTATTTCGCTGGAAAATGTTGTCATTATTGTAAAACGTATAGGCCTACATACGCATGGAAAATTTTAGGGTTTTTATATTTAAAATCAAGTAGAAATGCATTTCAAACCGAAAGTTTCTTTAAACATGGATCTGTGAAAGGTATATAGGTCAAACGTGATGATGCAGGGAACTTGTTTGCCTGTCTTACGTGATAAATAGAATCTCACATTCGTGTTTCAATATCACTTTTATAAAAAAAAAAACGTTGACCAAAATGCATTTGATGCTCTCCAAGGCTCGTGTAATACAAATTTAGTCAACTCATTTGATAGAATTGATATACATACACACTCATGTAAGAACCTCTATAAAATACATAGAATAGACAGAATGTGCCTCGACCCGAATTCTCTAGTCACTATATCACAGGGGCTGGTATCATGATTTCTGAGAGGAAAGATATTCTTTCCTATAATAAGAAATTGGTGTGTAATTTATTCTTGGATAGTTTATCTTTCTTCCTAAAAGCATAACACTAACTCATGTGGTCACTATAGCAACGTCAGATAATATTGAGCTGGGTAAACACACTCATTTAAAAGGACTGCGAGTCCACGAAACCTGTCTATCACAACCCTGAACCTGGTGAGTAAGTTAAATGATCGAAACTTTCGAGACGATAGTAAAAACACAGAATTTAATGTTACCAGATCTATTTCAAAATATTTTTTTGAGATGGGGGGGGGGTTCTCCTTATCTGGCAGTGTAGATCCAAAATCAGACTGCACGTTCCGTGCGGTCTGATTTTGATCTACACAGTCAGCAAAAGGTCCTTTAGTCGCGCTAATAAGCCGAAGGATTAAGTTACATTTTTTTTTTTTTGAAATTTTATGCGATATTTACGTATCTCTTACCGAAAATATAATTACCAGAGCAAGGTATGAGGTAAAAATTAGCGGATCGTTTGCTTAACAGTGATGGGCAAGTCATCAAACATGTAGCCACGCAGCTCAGACTTCCATCTCGGGAAGCGCAAGACGTGGCAGGTTAAGTACTCTGTCCAGAGAGTGGCAGGCTGCTTTATAGTCTTATTCCAGTACTCCTTAAGTGACGACAACAGAATGCGATGATGCGTTGAACATTATGGTTTATTAATAACAGGACGTCTCTGTTGAGGTCCTATTGTGCATTATTTTCTGCTCATCTCAGATCACACTTGATAACTTTAAATCATGATGAACTTATCTTACCAAACGATCTTAACAAAAAAGATCTTTAATTCTTCGACAAGTGGATTCGTAGGTGGGTAATGTACAGATAGGATAAAGGAGAATGTTTTGAAACAATATTACTATGTGACCGGGAAAGAGATTCTGTAGACACTGTAGTCCTTTAGTGTGTTTACCCTAATCGAAACTAAGTACAGGGTGTCCCGAAAGTAAGGTAACACCTTTGAACATTTTTAATATGGCTCTAAATTTCAGATGAAGAGATAGAAATAATATGTAAATGTTATAAATACAGATTCAAATCAGAAGCACCTTTCCGTCATTGGCGTCATTTTAGTATTTAATGACGTCCTTTTATTTCGTGTTGTCTGGACATGTCTGTAAAAAAATAAAGATCTATGTGGTTTTGGGTACATGAACAGCCGCAATGTTTCACAGAGATACCGCTGAAAAACTAATTGTATAGTGTGCAATGTCATGTCATAGAATTATTGGGCCATATGTCTTGAACGACACGATTAATTCCCAGCCTTATACATTACTTTTGAAAAACAAGTTTATTCCAGCGATCGAAAAGAAGTCACAAACAATACGAAACACGTAATTTATACAGGATGTTGCTACGGCACACACATCTAACACTGTGATAGACATTTTATGGGTTACGTTCGATAATAGGACAATATCAAGGCGGTATTCAGAGTTAAAAAGATAGCTGAATATCGTGGCCTGCGCATAATAATTATTCTGACCTAAACCCGTGTGACTTATTCCTATGCAGTTATTTCAAGTCAAATGTCTACAACCCCAAGCCAGACAGCACTGACATGTTGTTAAAGAACATTATGCGTAAAATCAACAAGATTGATATTGGAATGTGTGTAAAGGTGATTGAAATTCCATTGTGCATGTTTGGCATGGAAACAGTATCAGAAGCCGTCACTCTGAAAACGTCATCAATTACTAGAATGACGTCAATGACAAAAAGGTACTTTTGCTTTAAATCTGTATAAAAAAATGTGTAATGTGACGAAAATTGAATATAATTATCACACAAAAAACTTACATATTTTATGTACATGTATCTATATCTTTATCTTTTCATCTGCACTGTCGTCATGGAGCAGACCATGACATTAACACATTAATCGTAATTTCTTTAACTTTCCTGTTTGTTGGCGGGATTATTTCCGATAAAAGTAACTTGAAGGAATGTCCATACATGCTTTTATCATAGATTCGATACACTTCAGACAGGAAACATTGCTTAATGCTAGTTCGCAGAGGGACAAAATCTGGCCAAACCTCCAAACTGAGTTTCAGAGATCTTCCACAGGGCAGCCGGCGGTTAGATCTTTTAGTCATGTGCCAGTTATCTCTCAGTAATCTCTGTGGTCTCCTAAATAAATGAATAAATCCAAAATAATCTCTCAACGATCGCCGAGAAAAGAGACTATGGATTTCGATTATCAAACTAACTATGAGCGTATATGAGGCAGTGGCTTGGTTCTACCCAGAATTATTTAGAGAGGGGAAAATTGTCCCATAATCTTTCAGAATTAGGGGACACTTTCAAAACTGGTTAGACAAAGAAACTCAAAAATATCTTTCAAATAAATTTGGAAAGGACACAGTACTACCTTTGTGAATTGCGATGGGACATTTTCCCATTGAATTTGAAAATGTCCCAGAATCTGCCACTTGGCAGGACACTGCAGCGGCAAACTTTCCAGATTTCCGGTCTCCTTCTTCGACAATCAGGGTCCGTATTCGCCAAACATTCTTTGGAATATTCTTTTTCTGATTATCAAGAGTTTTCTAGATTTGAAAGTATCACAACTTCTGATTGGCATAAGACTGACATTATTTTTTAAGAATGGTTGATGAATACGAAAACTGTTTCCTCCACGTGTCAAGAGCAATGATCTTCTGGTACAACAGAAAGATTTGATGACTTAAAAGAATTGCACAACCAATCAAATCCTGGTTATCCATTTTAGACATGGTGGTAGGACTTTACTTTTAGTACAAATGCCATTAAGCTGCCTTAAACGCTTAGTGATCCTCTTTCTACCCAGGGAGTTCTAAATACTCACTCAGCGACCGACTTTTGTCTTTCTCCCCTGGTCTAATCATGGTTGGGCCTCTCGTTTCAAGATACACATGCTTTCAGCAGAGCCTTAATATTTACTGTTAACTTTTGAAACATATACCAGAATATAATACAGTGTACTGTGTTTGAAAAAAAATATTATACATGTATTTATGACGAGAAAGGCATAGGACATTCTTTGATACATAACTCTAATGGAATTAACACTTCATTCAATTTAAATGTAATTACTTAACCAATTATCTATCTACTCGATAGTAGCTCGATGCGTATCTCAAAAATCAACCAATCAAGTCTTGAATAAGAAATTAAAAGTTGGCGAAATATAGAAATAATTTTGTCTGATTTGAAAACTGTCCATTTGATTTTACAACATGCCATATACCTATTTAGTCAAAGGTTGGATTTGGTACGATGACTAAGTCAGGGCGATCGTTGTGTTTTAATTGATTGAAAAATACTTCTCATTCTTTCTGTAGGTGAAAATTCGTGATGGCTGAAATAGCTGACTTCCATTTAGGATCTGAAGAAGTTTATACAAATGTATGTGTTGTATGCGAGGAGGAAAGCGTTTACAGAAAAGCGGAGGGTTTTTGTAAAAATTGCAGGGAATATCTTTGTAACGTATGCATTCAGCATCATCAGAATGTACGAATCACAAAGTCTCACGAAATAGTAAATATAACTGATGATATAGAAGGCATAGCAAGTCAGCTGAGTGGCACAGGCATTGAAGAAGATATTTGTGTTGAACATGGCAAACTTGCGATTGACATGTACTGTAAGACACATCGTGAAGTTGGTTGCCCCTTGTGTATGACTTTAGGACACAACAAATGTAGTACAGAGTCAATTGAAGCAGCATTAAAAAGATTAAATGACTGTAACCTAGAGAATAAATTAAAAGAAATGGAGGATATACTTTTTAACTTCAAATGTGTTAAACAGGTCGCTGTACACCGTGAAGAGAAAGCGGTTGAGGAGTTTACTTCGTTTCTTAAAAAACAGGAGATGCAAAAGGAAAAACTTATACAACGGATAAGAAAAAAACACACAGAGGAAGAAATAATTCATTCAGAGAAGCTTGGTAAATACCTAAATAATTCTAAACAAAAAATTAAAACTGTCGATAATAACATCAATGCAACAGAAACATTATTGCGGCAGTACAAAGAAATCCATCAAGCGAACAATTCCAAAAGACATTTTATAGCCTGGAGTAAATTGACCAAACAAATAGGTTTATTAGAAAGAACACTTGAAGATGCTAAAGTAGAAGACAGATCAATCCCTGTGGGCAGCATGACCGTCGATGACATGGATCTTTATCTACCTAATACATTCGAAATTTTTACAGAATGTCATAAACTTATGAACGGTGATAAAGGTAAGTCTGTTTTGACTAGTATATTAAATACCTTTTCATTAATTAGCCTAGTCGCAAAAAAAGAGCATACGGTGCAAGCCAAACAATTACGGTGGAAGAATGTATCTTTGGCACTTAAAACTCTTTTCCACACGACAAACTTTCAGACGATGTATTAAATGTTGCTCGAAACATAAAATTCGTCTTTCAAAGCGTAGAAAAAATTGTGGGAAAAAGAAGAAAATACTGATTACCAGCATTTTCTCCTTTTCCCACAATGTTTTCAAAAGCTTCTTCCTCAGCCGAGGTAGCTAAAAGTCGGGATGGTTTGGATAAGGGTTCAGTGTTTTCAAAAGCTTCTTCCTCAGCCGAGGTCGCTAAAAGTCGGGATGGTTTGGTTAAGGGTTCACGCAGTCAAGCAGACTGAGGCATTATGCTAGCCATAGTACCTCCCGACTTGAAGAAGTCAACATTTCGTTGATGTAGAACCATTTCGGCATTGCATTGAGAAACATTCTTAAACATTACCTTCCACTGGGTGGTATTTTTCATATACATACCTGTGTTGTGCATTCTGGGTACAGAACCGGACTAAAGAGACCGGGGCTAGTCCGGCCTCGGGGCATGTTTGGCACATGGTCTTATGTCGCATGATATTTCTGCTAGTTCGGCCCTTTAAATTGGTGTAGGTTCAGCCCGTAGCCGAACTTGCCGCGTACGTACGCTAAATATTTGTCATTGTATTTTGTTACTTTTTTTTTTTATCTTTATTGCATTTAAATGTAGACACTGAAGACGTTTGAAATCTAGAAATACATAAGACCCATTAAATGCAAGGTCAAGAATGTCTCAGCAAAGCCCCTTGGGGTGGCCAGACTTGCCCCATTGTGGAGCAAGGTCGGCCATCACGACTCGGTCTCTTTGACAAAAAAAAAAAAAACTCTTAATTGTAGAGCGATTGCAGAAGGTATGCAACATAGGTAGTTCGGCTCTTTTATGCTTTACTTGAATATTTAGCGTTCGGAGGCCTAGCAGTAGTATATATCTACTGATAAAAGTATTACTATGATCGAAAGATCGAATCCTGCCCCCCTCCCTTTTCGAGGGCGAGGAGTTCGAACACGTGGTGAATCATTAATCACGTTGACAGGTCTATTCAAGAGGGCACAAAAGGAAATGATATTTTTTAATATAAATGCGAATGAGTTCTTTTCAGAAGTTAATCCCATGTTGTGAAGTCTATTGAAAGAAAAGAATTTTTAATCTGAATGCAAATAGGTATTTTTTTAAACACTCGCTGTATCATTAATCACGAGAGCATAAAAGAAAATGATCTTTTTTAATGAGTTCTTTTAAGAAGTTAATCCCATGGTGTGAAGTCTGCTGAAAGAAAATAATTTTTAATATAAATGCAAATAGGTTTCTTTTCATTTACTCTCACGTTGACAGGTCTATTGTGCTGTCGCGGTGTGAAGTCTATTGAAAACATAATTTTTAATCTAAATGCAAATGAGTTTCTTTTGTTAAGAAATGGAATTTGAGCTCGGCCTCTTCAGAAGTTAATTTCCTGCCGTGTGTCATGTGGTAAAGTCTATTGAAAAAATAATTTTATAATCTAAATGCAAATGAGTTTCTTTTGTTAAGAAATGGAATTTGAGATCGGCTTATTCAGAAAATTAATTTCTTGCCGTGTGGTATGTGTGAGGGCTACTTAAAAAATAGTTTTGAATCTAAATGCAAATAAGTTTCGTTGGCCTCTTACTCCGTTTTTCTTGGTCCCACAGCTTCGGGACTCGAACCCGGTTTGCAGTTTAGGACCATCCGATGCTTGGGTTCGAGTCCCGAAGCTGTAGGACCAAGAAAAACGGAGTAAGAGGCCAACGAAACTTATTTGCATTTAGATTCAAAACTATTTTTTAAGTAGCCCTCACACATACCACACGGCAAGAAATTAATTTTCTGAATAGGCCGATCTCAAATTCCATTTCTTAACAAAAGAAACTCATTTGCATTTAGATTATAAAATTATTTTTTCAATAGACTTTACCACATGACACACGGCAGGAAATTAACTTCTGAAGAGGCCGAGCTCAAATTCCATTTCTTAACAAAAGAAACTCATTTGCATTTAGATTATAAAATTATTTTTTCAATAGACTTTACCACATGACACACGGCAGGAAATTAACTTCTGAAGAGGCCGAGCTCAAATTCCATTTCTTAACAAAAGAAACTCATTTGCATTTAGATTAAAAATTATGTTTTCAATAGACTTCACACCGCGACAGCACAATAGACCTGTCAACGTGAGAGTAAATGAAAAGAAACCTATTTGCATTTATATTAAAAATTATTTTCTTTCAGCAGACTTCACACCATGGGATTAACTTCTTAAAAGAACTCATTAAAAAAGATCATTTTCTTTTATGCTCTCGTGATTAATGATACAGCGAGTGTTTAAAAAGAAACCTATTTGCATTCAGATTAAAAATTATTTTCTTTCAATAGACTTCACAACATGGGATTAACTTCTGAAAAGAACTCATTCGCATTTATATTAAAAAATATCATTTCCTTTTGTGCCCTCTTGAATAGACCTGTCAACGTGATTAATGATTCACCACGTGTTCGAACTCCTCGAAAAGGGAGGGGGGGGGGTTGCAGGATTCGATCTTTCGATCATAGTAATACTTTTATCGGTAGATATATACTACTCCTAGCTGTGGTAGTCAGTCTAGAAATGATCATTTGCTTAAAACTTAGAAAGTCTTCTTCTCCAAGTTCGGTTGTGAGATGGCATTTACACTTGGCATGGATAATTAGTGTTAAGGGCTCTACTAAGTTTCATGAGATAATAAGTATAGGGTTGGCGTTTGATCTATGTTTTGGAAGGTCAAACTTTGGGCCACTTATTATGTTGTATTGATTGGTATAAGAAAATCCAAAGATATTCTCTTGAAACTGCACAGCAAAGGGTTTTGTTTTTTGCTGTATCATTATCTAGGGTTTCTTTATCCAATTTTATCAAGTTATGTACCTACTACTTAGAGTCCGAATGATAGCCTTGCGTGGAGGAGGGGGTGTTGATGAGGTAACATGTTGTACATAGAATGCCGTATCAGAATACTAAAACTCCTCTTGTCTCAAACTAGATCTACAAGGCATGGAACGTTGAAATTTTAACTGAAGCATTATCTTGTGGTGCTAAATATCGAATTTGACCATATTATGTAATCGAGATCGAAAATGGCCCTGGGGATTACAGAGAGAATTTGAATTAAAAAAAAACACACACACTTAGATAATCTTTTTTCAACAGAAACAAAAGTCAGATGGCATTGTAACTTTTTGTCGGTTGTCAGAATCAGGAGTACTACAAAGTTTGCTTTTGAAATGATTAGTATACATTGACCTTTAATCTTTTTGATCCGTCCATGTTCAAGTTCTATTTGGAGAATTTCACAGACCATAATTATTGTCTGAAACGACCCTGCCTAAAGTGTTGATATTTTGTATCTACCTTGTCCCATACGAAAAAAAGTTGCCCAAATTATGTCCCTCGTCTGTCAAAGCATAGGCCTCTGAAACTCCATCGGTCTGTCAAGGGATAAAGAAATTTTCGGTATCGGACACCGTTACTATAAATAGCACATTGGCGATTCCCTCTTTATCGGGTCGCCCATGCGTACTTCTCAATAAATCACTGGTGGAATTACTTATGCCCTTATATTTGCAGGCTTATCAGGATTATGTTACTGACAAAAGTTTTTGTTTTAGATTTGGTAAAGCCGTCCAAATTTTTAAAATTAGTGGCTCCATGTGGGCAAGACCAGATAGTCAAAAATGGTGTGACGAAATGTGTTGTTACAAATCATCTGTGCATGACAGCCATGAAGCAGTATGAAGATTTGAGTCTGGAGGTATTCTCTTTATCTGTACAGCTCAGATTTTTCTTGTTCACAGCTACATGCAGTAGAATATAGTTGAAGAAGAAGATGATTTCATAGTTGAACATCATTTGCATTAACCTACAAGCAACATGTTTGAATATGCCTTCTAAGTCTTTCCCTCACAAAAAAAAAGAGCCTGATCCAAACTGAAAGCTTTGCCAGACAAAAGATTAGTTGTGTCTTGCATGATGGAGTTTGCCCCCGAAAAAGTAGAAAACATTGCGGGCTGGCTATCAGCATTTCTTTCCTTTCCCACAATGCTTTCAAATGACTTGCTCCTAAGGGTCGCTTAAACTCATGATTGTTTGGTAATGAGGAAATCAGTCTCCACACATCCCTGAGAGAATGAAAAAAGAACACTGACATTTCAAATAGTCTAGGAAAAGAACCTTGATATCTTCTGTAAAAATACATAAATTTCTCGTGGCTGTGACACAGCCTCCAAGAGATGCTAAACAAACCATTAAGTCTTATTGAGCTAACATATTTGTATCATGTACTTATGCACTTTACCCGTATCCTGCTAAATAAGCGAAATGAAACGTTCAAGCTGATAGTAAAAACCCGAATGTTGCTATTACAAAGTTATTTTAGGGGAAAAATATCTCCTTATCGAACAGTGTAGTTCCGAGATCAGACTGCACGTTCTGTGCAGTCTGATCTTGATCTATACTGTTCGCAAAAGGTCCCTGAGTCGCGCTCAGCAGTCAAAGGGTTGGAATGTTAAAGGCTCACTAGCGACCAAAAGTAAACAATTCGGTAGTCAAAATGCAAGCAAATTTAATTTATACCTTTTAAAAGTGGATATTATTATGAGTCTGACATTTGTTACAGTAAGTGCTATATATTAACGCTTATCCTGCTAAATAAGTGATCGAAGTTTTAAGCCGATTATGAAAACCAAACTTTTTGCTATTTCAAACGCATTTTTTTAGGAGAAAATGTGCCCTTATCGGACAATGTGGATCCAAGATCAGACTGCTCGTTCTGTGCAGTCTGATCTTGATTTACACCGTCCGCAAAAGGTCAGTAAGTCGCGCTTGGCAGCCTAAGTGTTAAAGTTCTAGTCGCAGGTAGAAAAAAATGAATTCTAACAATACGATTACAGTTGCCAACTTAAATCTAGTTTTACTATTCCTTTTTTTACCACCGACTAATTTCCATGCTGTAAAAAGATATTAATTAACTTTGCCTTCATTTTGAATCCCGAATTGTTTACTGTTGGCCACCAGTGGGCCTCTAATCTAGTTTACTTCTTCAATACAACCAAATATTTATTCATTTAAGGAATTACGTTGGCAATGGTATGAAGAGCTTGTCCGACTGAATTACCCAAAGATAATCAAACGTAAGCTTGAACCATAATAATTACTAGTCACATACCTCATTATTCTGAAAAATAACAGTTCGTAGGGAATTTTAAACACAGTACAACACGCGAACTGAAAAACCTTTTTTTCATCCCATATTTACGGCTGATGGTATTTATCAAAAACAGAAAAAATGTCAGTTACCTCTTACCTTTCTTGATTAATGCCACAAGCCGAAATAGTGAAAAAAGATTTTTTAACCCATGACGCAGGTTACGGGTTTTTTTTTTGTTCTTGATAAAAAGCCGTGGGCCGAAGTTGAAAAAAGAATGCTTTAATTCCTGGCGTAAGTAACAATTTTCCTTTCTTGATAAAGGCTGTTGGCCGAAATTTTGAAAAATGGGTGTTTCATTTTATGTGTTATACCTTATTATTGTTTATTGAAACCACATTTCTTTTCGCTCAACTTCATTTACTGAAGACTGACAGGAGGAGGGTCGCAGTAAAACCCCTTCAGCACTTTGATTTTCAACCATTATACACAAGCAGGCTTTAGTATCATATTTCTTTATATTTATTGTTATCAACAATTCGATATTATATGGCCTGCAACACGCGAAAAGGGGCATTCGGACATTTGCGTAAAGTGTCGTCTCGGATCAGCCTCCGCAGTCCGCGCAGGCTAATCCGAAACGACACTTTCCGTTTTTATGTAATTTTCTGTTTTGCGCATGTCTACTGAAGGACAAAGTCCAATGTAGTCGTAAAGTGCCGTCTCGGATTAGCCTGCGCGGACTGCGGAGGCTGATCCGAGACGACACTTTACGCAAATGTCCGAATGCCCCTTTTCGCGTGTTGCAGGCCATATTGTCCGTGAATATGTAGGATTGTGCTCTAATCTGTCCATGTAAGGACAATGAACATATATATATATATAGCGTGCCCTGTGAAAAAGAGGTTTTAGTGCGTTTGAGAAAACATTTACTCCTGTCAGCCTGCGCAGTCCGCACAGGTCGACACTGGTCGAAATTATTTGCTATTCGTAAATCTTCTACCTGTCTAAGGACCATCCTACATCTAAATTCAGACTAAATGGATTTTGTGAAATAATTAATGTGCGGAGGCTGACCTGGGCCAAAACTTTTTGCCATTGTTTTTTTTTTTTCATTTGAAAGAATCAGTGTACGTCATGATTCAGTTATGGATCCATAATATTGTGATGACTTGCTTGGTATCATGGATCACGGAGATGCTTTAAACCCTCATGCCAGAGCATGGCTTAAATATAGTACCGCTGCTCCTGTTGTAGTACAATTAGAGCATAGCAAACACGAACCTCACAAATCCTGAATACTAGCTTCCTGTTTTTGGAGTAACCCTTTACTATTTACCAGAAGGCAAAATTCTATACTGGTCCGAATTGAAAACATCTGTAGAAGACAATTAAATGTTGCACATTTATGAAACTAGTCTGAGAGTGTAGAAAGCATTGCGGGGAAGGACAGAATGCTGGTTGCCAGCATTTACTCCTGTTTGCACAATGTTTTCAAAAGCCATTTTCCTTGGCGTAACACACCTTAGTTAAAACTCGTGTTAAAGGGTTACAGCAGTTAACCTGGCTATCATTTCTTTTATTAGTACAGATCAAATTCAAGATCAGACTGCATAGATCCTACCTCTTTTGTACCGACTTAAAATTTATATTTCATTTTTCAACTCCATACCACACGATGCGGAGTTTTAATGACCATGAAAAAAAAAAGTTTTTGAAAACATTATGGTAAAGGGAGAAAATGCTAGTAACTAGCATTTTCTTCTTTCCCTGTATATTGCTTTCATTTACAAACAAAAATGCATTTTTGCATCAAATTTATTCGTCATTTGCAAATTTTTATGTTTTCAATTTGAATAGGTCTGAAGTTTTATCATTTTGTAGAGTTAAGCATTTTAAAGGTTACACCCGCAGACGGGTTTTTTTTTCGGTGAAAGATCGAAATTTATTTCATCGAGTGAATATCATTGGTAATATTTTTACAAGTGTTGCAGTATGATGTCACTCGATGAAATAACAATGTTTTCATCTGTATTGATGTATTAAATCTAAATTTGTTTTATCATATTTTACAAGGGTCATTGAAAGCTCGTCTACTGCAAATACAGTAATGAGTTGATGAACGATCTCTGAACTCTCTACCAAAAGATCAAAATTCTAGACAAATTGAAAATATTCTGCAGATGACCAATTCGATATGGCTAAGTAAAGGCCCTTAGTAATGGCTCAAATAACAGGATTTGTCTTTGAAGAGATAGAAAACACTGAGGGAAAAGGTGAAAATGCTGCTTACCAGTATATCTCCTTTTCCCTCAGTGATGCCAAATTCATTCCTCTTCAAGATCGTAAACCAAGGTATTGTTTGACAACGGGTTAAAATTTTAAATATGTTTCAGATGGATTGTACACCAAGGGGACTGTAAGTGGAGTGGCAGAGAAACGATACAAGGTTTGAATAAAGTTTGTTAGAGACCGTCTGTTCATATCATACTAGTACATCAGTTGATAAGTGTGTACTCTTTTTTATTTCACATAAATAGCATCTCTCAAACTTTGTCAAATCCTTTCTCGAAATAAGTCTTACGCCCAAAATTTGATAAGGATATGTACATGAGCATGGGCGTCCGACGGGGATGGGTGTGGGGGTTGTTTTGGTTCGGACAGGGGAACGGGGAAAAGCTGATTCCCCGTCCTCTTATATTCAAACTTTTTTTGTTACAATTTTTTCTTTCCTACACTAAAATGTCCTTTTTATCGTGTGTGAAAGTGAGTTTGAAATAAGCGCCTGCATTTCAACACCAATGATGTATACGAGTATATAGCTATATTTCTGATGTCTACAAGGCTTTATGTTGAACATTTCGTGAATGGTGTCTCTTATGATCTCCTTTCTCTTACCATACTGCCAAATTGTACACTTATCTATATTGGAAACATTTGAGCAATGCTCTGGCAAAAGGGGGGCTTAATGCGTCTCCCTGCTGCATGATATAAGCACATCCTCATAATAAAAACTGATCCGTAAAATCTATTTTGACTCACACAAAAATCGAATCTTGAGGTAAACTAGTCCTTGGACTTGCAGAAAATTGACCAACAGCAAAAAGTTTCGGCCCAGGTCAGCCTGCTCGGACAGCGCAGGCTGAACTGGGTCGATACTTTTTGCAGATGCATTAAGCCCCCTTTTCACAGAGCATGGCTCATTTACAGAAGACAAATTCGATGTGATTCGGCTTATGGGGCTAGTCTTTTGAAGGGTGAAAAATAAGGCGCCGAAGAAGGTAGAAAATGCCGGTTAACAGTATTTTTTCCTAAATCTATCTCAACATATTTCTAAGGTGCTCTTTCCCATATTTGTTAAAACACATGGTTGCTTAGTAAAGGGCTAACTTCGCTAATTAAAAAAAAAAAAAAGAAAGCTACATGTAAAATATAATAATATGTATAATCAAATTCATTTTTACATGTACTTCGGATATTCTATTTCATTTACATATACATGTATACTGAAACACCAATATTAAGTCACGTTTATATAAACAAAGAATCCAAAACAACAGCACTGAATAAGTAAATGCATTACTGAATTATTGTATATGTATATCAACGCTCTGAGAGCTGAATAAACCCATCGGTCATTTTCAGTTTTATTTAGTTTTATTTTTTATTTATTTCTACTTGGAAAAAAAAAGAATATTTTGATTTTAAGGTCTACGGCCCCTAACTCTCATATTAGAAGACGGGAGCTGCCGAGATTGGCCGAATAGCCTTTACGAAAACGTCGATGTTACACGATATTTACCGATGAGTTAGTGAGTCTACTGCCCCAAACTCTCATATTAAAAGACGGAAGCTGCCGAGATTGGCTGAATAGCCTTTACGAAAACATCGATGTTTACCGATGAGTTAGGGGCCGTAGACCTTAAAAACCGTTACTGACACTTTGTCGCCGTTCAGGTATACACAGAATTATAAGGCGTATTATCTGAAGAAGGACGAATAAAATCTCAGAAAACTGCTTTGAATAACATTTTATACCCTACTTGCTGAAAATTTAAGTTTGATAAGTTAAGCATTTGTTTTTGATCTTCTGTATCTTAACCCTCTCCCAGACCACAATTTCTTAGACTTGTCCACAATGTAAGGATTTGTAGTCGACAAATTACATGTGACTAGAGTGATGAGATTGTCTTTGAAAGGGAAGACAACACTGTGAGAGAAGGAAGAAATGCTGGTTAAAACAATGTTTTCAAAAAGTATTCCTCAGTATCGTTTTTGCGGTATTTGTCGAAGACAATACCACTATGAGTTCAATATTGAATTTTGAAGACCATGTATCGTATTTTGTGCAAAGCCAAAGGAAATAAACCCAATTAAACTCAATTTTTCTCAGACAAATGAGTTTTTCGGTAGCACTCAGATATGTAATTGGAAATGGCATGTTAAAATACACTGGGTGAGGCCATCGATCGTGGACATACTAATTTTTGATTGAAAATAGCTTCACTCGCTCATAGCTTTCTATTGGCGCAATGATATATACAAAATTTGTCTACTGATCGCTTGGTCCTGGGCGTTTTCGTTCTAAAACCAGTTTGACCCTTGGCTTGTTCGTCCCATGATTGCGCGCTACTCCATTTGATTGGGCATGAATATTTATAGATCGAAATAATTGATTGTAATGTTGGGAGTTAAATGTTAACGGCCAAAGATATTTCAAAATCATAGTTTTCAGGTACAAATTTAATTTTATTCGATATATTCACATGGTTTCCCTCTCTATCCATCATGCATCCTACTGTCAAGGGACATTACTCCTGACTCCTCCTAATGATCAAAGGGAGACCACCAATACACAAATAATCCTAACTCTGTCATGAGTACTCTCCCTTTAACCAAAAAGGTATTCATTTGCTTAGTAGGTTGACTTTCAAGCCAATGTTTGAATAATATTTCTCTTTTTCTTTCAAATTATTAATTCCATACAATGGCTTCCTTGACAAATACCACTTCAGCGTTCTCAACCCTTTGATTAAATATGGGATTGTGTGGTAATGGTTTAATTGGTACATAGTTCAAACTGACTTTGACCCACGGTAAACAGTTTGACGGTTCCATATAATGTGCAAAAGGTCAAGCGTACATAGTTCCTTACACATATCAACATACATAGTTCCGCACACATATAAAATATATATAGTTTCTTAAAAGTATATAACCATGTCATATTTTTTCAAGTAACATGTTATGCTCGTCTCAGTTCATGCTCTGGACATGGTATTGGTTTTTCGGGCGAGCTTTGAACATACGGCACTACTAAAATCTCTCTCTGTCTCTCTGTCTCTCTGTCTCTCTCTCTTTCAAACGGGTTTTAAACTTGTATAACAAATTTGCAAAGACTACTTTTATTTTATTATACTTAAGGTTCTCTTACTTGGAGACTGGAATGTCGGAAAGACTACATTTATTCAACGTCATATTTCTGGAAACCTGTCGAAGACCCATAAAGGTAAAGTCTGAGCTTAGTTCGAAATATGCACAACATGTAATCATGTAGACATGTACTTTATTCAGTAAGCACCAAACAAGCAAACACAATTTTAGTCTTGAAAAATGAAAGAAAAAAAATATTACAATGATTGAAATTGTAACATTGCTTCTTTTCAAGATGTCTCGAAAAGTGGACATTGCAGGTCAAAGATCAAAACTAAGCGATTTGTGTGGTCTGATCTTGGTCTACATTGGCCACAAAACCAATTATTCAGTCCAACCTGTTTTATCCAAGCACCTAAGGACCGGTCAATTTGTTCTTGCTTAAGAAAGAACCTCATATATGGTCCGTATTCACTAACCATTCTTAAAGGTGGGTATTTAGATTTTTTACATCTCACCAAATTAAAAAATATATATATCACTGAAATTTATATGAAAAAACAATACAAATCATCAATAATTAAGAATCATAAAATTACACAAAAATTTTTTTTGGTGGTGTTCCCTTAAAAGGCTACGTAGCCTCTTAAGGTATTTTTAGATTTCGCGCCAGAAATAAAAAAAGCATTGTGGGAATGTCAAGTGACTGGCACGTGACTAATGACGCTTAAATTCCATAACATAACAAACACGTAATTATTTTCCATAATGTCTTCTTCGGACGCTATGTTTGAAGCTTCGTCTGTGTATTTCCGGTGTGTAAATGAGCGAGTTGCTCATGTTAAAATAGACTGTGTTTCCCGTCAGTGTCGACCTGGGCCGTAGTAAATCTCTAATTTCTCTTGTTGTCGGATGGTTTTCGACTACTGGGGTTTTATGAATGAAAATTAAAAGGCTTTGGGAGTATAAGGATGATTTTTTTGTATTTTTGTAAAATTTTCGTCCAAAAATCTGAAGGGCCACCTTTAAGAACGATTTTAGTCTTATTCCCAAGAATTTTCTAACTTTGAAAGTAACACAACTTCTGATTGGCTAAACCGAATGGTCTAGCCAATCAGCAGTTGTGTTACTTTCAAATTAAGAATAAGACCAAGAAGGAAACTAGAAATGGTTAGTGAATACGGACTGAGTTACATTTTAACGAATAAATTGCCATCTCTGGGAACTTGATTTTTTTGTTGCATTATATAGGTTGCTTGCCTCATTCTTTGCCGAACAATCTCATTTTTATGTGTGTGTTTTTTATCATATCAATTAGAATCACTTGGTGCCTGTGTTCATCCTGTTACGTTGTGGACAACAGTTGGTCCCATCTTGTTTGATGTTTGGGACACCTGGGGTCAGGAAAGGTTCTCTCGACTCGGTGATGGCTTTTTCAAAGGAGGTTCGGTATCTTTAACTATTTCATTGTAATGCAAGGGGTGTTATTTCAATTATACATAGGTGTACTTTTTTTTTCTAGTCTTTCAAAAAAAAAAAAATTCCAATCATTCACCTCTCTTGTGGCAAAATGTTCAAACTCGACCTTAATCAACAACTGAAAATACAACCCACTGAAACTCAGAAATATATTATCTTTTAGGCTTGACTCTACAAGCGGGTGGTATAGATCTAAGGTCAGGCTGCATGTTCTGTTAAGTCTGATCTTGATCTATACTGTTCGCAAAAGCCCGTTTCCGCCTATTGCTCTGAAAGGATTATGTCATATATAACTATATAACGAGCCATGCATCTGCGAAAAGTATTGACCCAGGTCAGCATGCGCAGTCCGCGCAGGCTGACCTGGGCCGAAACTGTTCGCTATAGGTCAGTTTTCTATATGTCCAAGGACCAGTCTACCTCAAGATTAAGTCGGTTGTTAAAAAAAGTGGCTATTAAGGATCCATAATTACGTTTTGGCTTGATTGGTATCATGCATCACGGAGAGGTGCATGATTTTGTCGTCGGTAAATACATTTGAGCCATGCTTTAGGAAAAGGGGATTTTATAGATCTCTGCGGTGCATTATACCATTTAAGTCATCACATACATATGCGAGGTGCAGTCGGAAAGTTCCTGGACTGGTCGATTTATAGGCATACTAGCATCCCGATCATGCTAAAATTTGCTGCAGATATAAACGTCATCTCACCTTTTTAGTTTGCATATGTTTGAAAACGATTCATTTAATAATTCGTCCATAGAAGATGCTAAACAGCAGGTGGGTGCTTAGTTACGGAGCAATTTAAAAATTTTAACGTGTAGGAAATTCTTGACCATAAACAAACATTATTAGTTTCATTAAATGCTGCCATAACGTCGTGAGTTTTTGCATGGAGTCACACCAACGTTATTTCAAAGTATATCTGAAGAATCAGCGTGATCGGTTTATAATCTTAAATTTGAAGAGCATTTTTGATAGCAATAGAAGAATTGCTGGATATTCAGACGTCAACGTCAAATGATCGCACGGAGCAGCGTGCAGTCATAAAGTTATGCGTCGGAGCCGGAATGACGCCGACGGACACATGGAAATTCATGAATCAGAAGGAGGTTGCACAGAATGTATCCAGAAGTATTGTGTTTTAGTGGCATAGACGTTTTAAAGAAGGGCATTCAGATATAAAGGATAATGCTAGGACCAGGAGACCAAAAGATTCCAGGTGAAGTCAAGAGGGTGGAGACTTGATTTGTCAGACCGTCAAAAATCACTGGACGAAATCGCTGATGCCGTAGGAATTGGCCATGCAATTGTGGATAAATTACTAACGCAAGATTTTGGAATGAGTAATGACGGTCTGACAAATCAAGGCTCTCCACCCTATTGACAAAATGCATTTTATGGATCCATAATGATATGATGACTTGCTTGGTATCATGCGTCACGGAGATGCATTTAACCCCCTTTTGCCAGAGCATGGTTCATATTATAAAATTTGCAGGGGAATGCGCCATTATCATGTTTGACGTATCCTCCGAGACGTCCGTCACCAGTGTGACGAAATGGTTCGAGTTGGTGATGGAACATTGCGGCAGTATTCCAGTCGTGGTTTGTGGAAATCGTGTGGATTTGGCCACCACCATAGTCAAAAAGAACAATATTGATCAACTCCGCAAGCTCACGCTTCCTGTAAGTATCGTAATTGGTCCTGCGTGCATCAGTGGTTGAAGGTCTAGGATTCGCTGCTAGGAGGCCCGAGGTTCGATCCTGACCCGATTTGTTGGGTTTTTAGCTGGATTGTCTTTGAGCAAAAATCTTCGGAACCCTAGCCTAGCACTGGTGAAATCCATGACACACATGAGTAAATGAGCTGTCACCGAGATATCACTGAAATAATGTTGAAAGCGGTGTAAAACAATCATACTATCAAGCAGAATGCGCAGGCTGACCTGGGTCGATACTTTTCGCAGATGCATTGAGAGCCGTTTTCACAGAGCATGACTCAATTGTATTTGCTTCTCGTAGTTTTAGAAAAGTTTGACATCTCGCTTGACCTCCGGTCTTGCAAGGTACCAAATTTCCCCTCATGTAGCTTGGATCAAATACATGTATAAGCACCCGGAAAGTTACTACAACATAGTATTCTGTATATAAACTCGACCTCTTTTGAAGGCTGAAAATACAAACCAGTCAAACTCCGAACTTCTTTTTTTATTATTTCAAAGGCTAGACTAAACAAACGTGGGTTATAGATCCAAAATCAGACAGCACGTTCAGTGCATTCTGATCTTGATCTATGCCATCCGCAAAAGACCCAGTTTTCGCCCATAGCGAGTTATCAAACCAAGTATAAAATTTTCTTTCAGTGTTTGACATACCAGCTGATGAGTGGAAAAACAATGAGTAACTTTGAAGCACCTTTCTTGTCGATTGCTAGAGCCTTATTTCCAAACAGCCCAATAGACATTCAGACCAAATGTGTACTCTATCCTGTTTCGAAACATGGCGTCGATGTTAAAGGTAGGCTTGACTCAAAATCCTTCCTCCAAACGACCTTCTTAAAAGTTGGCTTACCAATGACTGCTTTTAAAACGTCTTGGCAAAAGGAGAAAAACTGAGAGATCTTGGGCTATGTTAATTTATTCTGAAACAATCTCTCTGTGTATGGTGTTTGATGACGTTTCCGAATTTATGTCAAAGGTACAGTCCTTGGTTTTCTTTTAGCCAGAGTTCGCACAACTTTCTTTACCTACCGCTTGTTGCTTCCCACATAAACATTGTCTAAAATATGTTCAGCAGGAAAAGCATTCTGACGTGTTATCGGCCAATATACTCTTATGTTGAAAATCGACTTGCTTTATTTTCACGGCAGGCTTTTTACTTGTACCCAATCTATTATTTCTTGTTAAAGCAGGGATCCTAAATTTGATCTGTAATCACATTCAAATGAAAGTGTTCTAATGACACGTCTTAATTTGAATTTTCATTATATTATTTTGATTATGTCTCCCCGCGTCAGGGTCGGGAGACATATTGTTTTTCCCCGTGCGTCCGTCTGTCTGTCCATCTGTCCGTCTGTCTGTCTGTCTGTCCGTCACAAATCGTGTCCGCTCTATAACTCGAAAATCTTTTAAGATACTTTGATAAAACTTCACACATTTGTAAAGCTCTATGAGACAAAGTGTCATGCACAAGAGCCATTACTCTGGCTTTTATATTTTTCGAGTTATTTCCCTTTGATTATTTTCCGTCACAAATCGTGTCTGCTCTATAACTCGAAAACCTTTTAAGATATTTTCATAAAACTTCACACATTTGTAAAGCACAATGACAGAAAGTGTCATGCACAAGAACCATAACTCTGGCTTATGTATTTTTCGAGTTATTTCCCTTTCATTATTTTCCGTCACAAATCGTGTCTGCTCTATAACTCGAAAGCCTTTTAAGATAGTTTGATAAAACTTCACACATTTGTAAAGCACTATGACAGAAAGTGTCATGCACAAGAACCATAACTCTGGCTTATATATTTTTCGAGTTATTTCCCTTTCATTATTTTCCGTACTCATTTTACGTACAATTTCGTGTCCGCTCTGTAACTCAAAAACCATTAGAGAAAAATGACCTTTATTTCAGTTAGAAATTCCCTTGTTCACATATCAATCCTTCTGACACCAAAAAGGGCGGAGACATCTGTTTTTTTTTTGTTTTTTTTGTAGAAAAACAAGTTCTAGTTAATTATTGCTTCCTGGTTAACCGTGTCAATGGTTAAAATTCAGTGTGCCGTCCATTTCCACTAATAACCCTTTACCTAACAATCCAACGTTTTGATGATTCTGAGAAGAGAGCAAATGCTGCAGAATATGGCTTTTGAAAATATTGTCGGAAAAGAAGAAATGCTGGTTACATTTTTTCTACCAAAATTTAGAGACAAACGTCATCACTTGGGCCATGTAAAAGCTTCCTGGTCTTTAAAACCCTTTAATTGTCCTATCTAAATTTTTGTCATATGATAAAGGGTTAACACACTACCACAGGCATATGACTCTTTTTGTTTGTCTCGAACCAAAAGACAATAAAAAAAAGTTTGACAGAAATGGGATTTTCTTGTAACAAGCAAATTCTCCTTAAAGTGTTTCCACCTTGTTAGCTCGAATGTTTTCGGAGAAAACGTCGAAGTACTGTCTTTGCCCAGGCGTCGTAGTCGTCTGAGGCGTCGTGGTGCAAACACTTTGACGTTTTATAATACATACATGACTCCTCGTTTTCTTGAATGTATTTACTTCAAACTAGGTCAAGTTCTTAACTATCAAAAGGGGAATCAGACAACAAGGGCATGTAACTATCAAAGTATTTTTGACACAGTTATGCCCCCCGCACAAGGTGCTCTTGTTTTCACATGTAATCACTATATTTAACCCTTATCCTGCTGAATAAGATAAATGAAACCTTCAAGCCCATAGTAAAAACCCACATGTTGCTATTTCAAAGTTATTTTTCGGGGGAAAATATCTCCTTATCGGACAGTATAGATACAAGATCAGACTGCACGTTCTGTGCAGTCTGATCTTGATCTACACTGTCCGCAAATGGTCCTAGAGTCTCGCTTAGCAGCCTAAGGGTTAACTCATTTTTTATACGCCCGTCGAAGACGGCACGTATTATGGGATCACCCATGGCGTCCGGGCGGGCGGTGTCCAGTTCTTTGTCCGGAGCATAACTTTGTCATTTTCAGTCCGATTGACTTGAAACTTGGCAGTTGTGTTTGTTGCAATAATACGGAGTGCAATGCGAAAGAACCATAACTCTACCACGTGCTATATTTGAGTTATTTCCCTTTGATCGTCATTTTCACAGCATTTTCTGCTTGTCCGGAGCATAACTTTGTCATCTCCAGTCCGATTGACTTGAAACTTGGTGTTTGTGTTTGTGTTTGTTGCAATAATACGGAGTGCAGTGCGAAAGAACCATAACTCTACCTCATGCTATCTTTGAGTTATTTCCCTTTGATTTTCATTTTTACAGCATTTTCTGCTTGTCCGGAATATAACTTTGTCATTTTTAGTCTGAGCATCTTCAAATTCGGTATGCATGATTGTTGAAAAATTACGGGAGCAGTGCACAAGAACCATAACGCTTCCTAGCACGAATTTTGAGTTATTCCCCCTTAGATCTTCATTTTTATAGCATTTTTTGCTTGTCCGGAGCATAACTTTTTTATCTTAAGTAGGAATGACTTGAAATATTGTATGCTTATTTGTTGCAATAATTGGAAGTGCAGTGCGCAAGAATTGCAACTCTACCTCGTGCTGTCTTTGAGTTATTTCCCTTTGATCGTCATTTTTACAGCATTTAGTGCTTGTCTAGAATATAACTTTGTCATCTCAAGTCAGAACGACTTCAGTTTTGGTATGCATGTTTGTTGCAATATTACGGAATACAGTGCGCAAGAACAATAACTCTACCTAGTGCAGATTTTGAGTAATTCCACTTTGATCTTCATTGTTACAGTCTAGTTCTTTGTCCGGAGGTTAACTTTGTCATCTCCAGTCCGATTGACTTGAAACTTGGCATTTGTGTTTGTTGCAATAATACGGAGTGCAGTGCGAAAGAACCATAACTCTACCCCCTGCTGTATTTCAGTTATTTCCTTTTGATCGTCATTTTTACAGCATTTTCTGCTTGTCCGGAATATAACTTTGTCATTTTTAGTCTGAACATCTTTAAATTTGGTATGCATGATTGTTGAAAAATTACGGAGTGCAGTGCACAAGAACCATAACTCTTCCTAGCATGAATTTTGAGTTATTCCCCGTAGATCTTCATTTTTATAGCATTTCTTGCCTGTCCGGAGCATAACTTTTTTATCTTAAGTAGGAATGACTTGAAATATTGTATGCTTATTTGTTGCAATATTTGGAAGTGCAGTGCACAAGAATTATAACTACCTGTCTTTGAGTTATTTCCCTTTGATCGTCATTTTCACAGCATTTAGTGCTTGTCTAGAATATAACTTTGTCATCTCAAGTCAGAACGACTTCAGACTTGGTATGCATGTTTGTTGCAATATTGCGCAAGAACAATAACTCTACCTAGCGCGAATTTTGAGTAATTCCACTTTGATCTTCATTTTTACAGTATTTCTTGCTTGTCTGGAAGGAAACTTTGTCACCTCAAGTCAAATTGACTTGAGACTTGGTAAACATGTTTGTTGCAGTTATGAAAAGTGCAATGCACTGGCGCCGTAACCTTACCTAATGCCCTTTTGGAATTATTCCCTATTCATTATTTTTTTTTTACAGCTTTTCATGTTTCTCTACAATATAACTTTGTCTTTTCATGTTGGAATGACCTGAAACTTTATATGCATGTTTCCTTAACATTAGACATTCATGCCTATTTCAATCACTTACATGATTTCTGCTGCACTACTATTTTCCTCTACCTGCCCTTTACGATTATTATTCCCCCTCGACAACTGGCGGTGGGACGGGCGTATCTTGCGACAATTTGCCGCTCTTGTTCTGAATTGTCCATAGTTTCAAAAAAGTTATTCGAGGTCTAAAAGTAAACTTCCACTGCAGTTGAAGATGATTTTGGTCAAAGATCAGCATCAGATAGCAGATGATGTAGATCCAAGAACAGTCTCCATGTTCTGTGCGGTCTGATCTTGATCTACACCCTTTGCAAACGTTATGTTTGGCGCCATTGTAAGTAAGAGAGTCAGTAGGCTGCAATCAGTAGCAGTGAAGGAAGTTGTTTACTACTTTCAGCCCCACTTTCGACAGGGGTATCAGCACAGGAAGTAGACGATGAAGATTTATAAAGAAACCAGCCACTTCCACATTGATCTGCAGACCTTCATCCGCATTTTTTTGACGATTAAATGTATGCTCTGGTGTTGTTACTTCACTTTTTGTCGCACCACCAAAGACCGCACCAACAAACTATCAAAAGGGTTGCAAATTTCGGAAATCTGTCTATTTCGGAATGATGTGAAGATGAATTCATTAGCTTTCTTTTCGAGGAACATTTCATGAACAAAATATGAACATGTTTAGCGCAACCAAATGTGGGACATGAGATTAAAAGTTTTCTGCACATTATTTTAAATATATCATTATTTAGATATTTGTGGCATTTTTTGTGTTGTTGTTGCTGTTGTCGTTGTTGTTGTTTTTTGCAAAACCATTTCTGTTGCAACTAGTTCGTCTTTTACTATGATTACTTTCTGATTTTCAGTTACTGCAAAATTTTAATTGATCTTACTTTATTAATTTTATATTTCTATTAATGTTATATGATATTAAGTTGGTATCAAAATGCACTATGTTCAAGTCAAAAATAAAGCCACTGCTGATTTCTATGTGGACTAGACTCTTTGTCCAACTTAGGTAGCGCGAAATTCACACATAAGTAGTTAACCAGTAAAGTAAGCTCTGATTTATCATAGATATTTGTAAGAAATTATTTCATTGCCAATCTCTTTCAGCGCCTGGGTTTTCTGTCGACGGCATAGATCAAGATCAGACGGCACAACATATGCCTGTCTGATGTTTAGTCAAGCCTATAGAATGAAAACCATTCTGAGTGTCAGCAGATTGTATTTCCATCCGTAAAAAAGGAGGTCGAGTTTGTATATCTGACGCTTAATTTGCTAAAGAACTAACATGAAATTTTCAAGTCGATAGTTAAAAACCCAAATGTTGCTATTTCAATGTTATTTTTGGCGGAAAAATATATCCCGATCGGACAGTGTAGATCAAAGATCTGACTGCACGTTCTGTGCAGTCTGGTCTTGATCTACACTGTACGCTAAAGGTCAGTGAGTCGCGCTCAACAACCTAAGGATTACAGAGTTAAAATGAGGGGCACGATTGTATAATTTGTGTGTATTTCACGGACTGCATCTAGATCAGACTATTGGTGGTGGACACAAGTTTTGGTGTTTCTTTGTAGTTCCAAGCACTACACTGTTTCTAATCTAATGTGTGACATCGGTAGTTTCGAAATAGTGTTTAGAGTTGGAGGAGAAACAAATTAATCATGTCATGATGGCTTTACAAGCAGTCCGGATAAATTCTGGGCGAGCCATGTTCGAACTGACAGACACCTGGACAACAAATCATTTGTGTAACGACAGATATTTCGAGGCTTGGTTTGAAAATTTTTATTTTCTCTTCTTAGCTGTTTCTTCATAGCTGTCTTATGTTTGCAATGTAGAATAAACATACATACATACATATATACATGAACAACGAGTTGGGGTTTCCCCATTTTATTGAACATTATACATTGTGTCGTGTTAGCTGTCTCTTGATAGTTGTCTCTTAATTTAGTTAGACTTGTAGAATAAACATATACATGACAACAACGACTTACGGTTTTCCCCTTTTCATAAGTCAGTATTTACTCCCTCTTCTTTGTGGGCCGAGCCCCAGTAGTTCAGTCAATAGCGTACAGGACTTGAGAGTAGGCGGTCGATCCCCGGCTCGGCCGATTTCTTTCCGAGGACTGATGATAGTCATTGCGATAGGATTCATTCCGCTTTCACCGCTGACCATTGTTTCTACGATGGTTATGTGAGAAAGCAGCCAGTGGCTTGGAAAGAATATTGTGTTGAGTACAGGTAAAAGAAATTCCAGAAAAGCATGGATGGGTGCACTGGTCGCTGCGATAAAAATAAAATAATGTTGAAAAACGGCGTTAAACACCACAGAATCAATCAATCAATCTTTTTGTGGGTGTTGCAAGACCACACTCCTACCCTTCCTTATGCACACTTCTCACCCTTGAAACTGCTGAATAAATAAAATGCTGAAAGTGAAGTCCTAAAAATCGTGATTTCAAAATTGATTCGACCGGAAAAAAGCTCGAGGTGTCAGACAGTGTAGATTCAGGCTCAGACTGATGCAGACAGATCTTGATCTACACAGTCCCAAAAGCGCATTTAGTTACGCTGTGCAATACTAGGGTTAATACTCAAATGAGGTGAAATATAAACTGTCATCGAGTGAAGATCCAATGCCATCATCAGACCAGTCTAACATTCTTAGTAGTACGTACTTGCATTTAATACCAAGAATTGCATAATGTACAATTATTTAGAGCTGACTGAAAAATTATTAGAATTATTTTCTTTAGCCCTTTACCAAACAATCCTGGTGAAAAAAGTCCATGGGAAAAAAATGCCGTTGTAAAGAGTAACCTGTATTCCGGCTCTCATTTTCCTGCCATGTTTTCTGCCCCTTTCAAGCCATGTTTCATTTTAGCAACATCTGATCTGTCATCTGGAAATGGTTTCAATTTGAATACGCCCAAAATGTTGTTCCCTAACATGGAGTTCCTATATAATAGAGCCATGCACTGGCAAAAGAATGCTTAATGCATCTCCGTGATGCATTATACCATGGAAGTCATCTCATAATCATGGGTCCATCATACCTATTTTCTCTAACAAATGACTGAATTCTGAGGTGGACTGGTCCTTGAACCTGCATTAAATGGAGCAAAAGCAAAAAGTTTCGGCCCAGGTCAGCCTGCGCTGACAGCGCAGGCTGACACGAGTCGATACTTTTTACAGATGCAGTAAGCCCCTTTTTCACAGAGTATGGCCCAATTATTGTTTTTCAATTTATTGTTCATTAAAATATTGAGCATCGGAATAGTACTAAAGCACGACTGCTGAAAACTGGGGTTGAAGCATTTTTATTGAAATACGTGTCTTAATCAAGTGCTCCCGCTAGGCTTTGTCCTACTCTTCTGGTTGATTTCTTCTATTACGAATTCATTGTTATGGTGTTTTACGCCATTTTCAATAGTACATCATTTAACTCTTTGCCAGACGACCATTTTTTGGGCTTGTTTGTAAAGAATGCAGTGCAGTCGAAAAATCAAATCAAGTGTGATTCAATGATAGGATTTATCGTTAAAAGAATGGAGAGAGATTTACGAAAAGAAGAAATGCAAGAGTCTAGATACAGCAACCAGTATTTTTGCCATTTCCCGTAAAAAGGCGCAGTCCGCAAAGGCTGACAAGGGTCGAAACTTTTTTGCTATTCAATTTTCTGCAAGTCCAAGAACCATTCTGCCTCAGGATTAAGTCGGTTGTTAGACATGGGCAATAGGTGGTGACGATAAATAAACCGAAATTCACTGAATCATTAAACCCTCTTACAGCCAGAACATTTTTTTTTTTAATAAAAATTACTAACCAATGAAATTTTAGAATTAGCATCACACTGGTCAAATCTCAGACAATTTGATAGGCCAAGCGGAACGCATGAACTTGAACTGTCGTTATCTGCTCCTTGGTTTAGTTTCTGTCTTTCACTATTCTCCTGGGGTCCGGCGTGGCTCAGTGGTTAAGTATAGGACTCGTAACCTGGAGGCCCCGGGTTCGAGTTTCACTGGACGCACTGGGGCTTTCGTTGGAGTGTTCTTGGGCAAGACACTTCAGAGCTCAAGCTTCGCGGTTTCATACATTGTAATTAGAGTATTTATTTATTTACTTATTTCATACCTCAATAATTCAATATTAGTTGTTTTCATAAATATTGGCAAGTTCTTACTGGCTGAAAAAAAAAAAAATCATAGCTCCACAAAAAAAAGTTTATGCAGTGTCGGAACTACTTATGCTGTCAAACTAAAGTAAAGAAACATGTAGATTTATACGAGATTTCAAAGTGATTTTCTTTCTAATTTTAGACCGAGTCCGAAGTTCAGTTGCTTTTTTCTGAATATCATAGATTGAAAAAAATATCCAACAAATTCGTAAAGTTTCATTCAGTGTGATTAGAGTTTTGGTTTTTTTTTTTTCATACCTCAATGAAAATAAAACGAAAAAAAAAAAACCTCTTCATTCTTTAAATGAAAACAAAACAAATAAAAAAAATCTCTTCATTCTTTAAATAATTCAATATTAGTTGTTTTCATCAATATTGGCCAGTTCTGATTAGCTGGAAAAAAGAAATCATGTAGCTCCATGAAAAATCATGCAGTGCTGGAAGTACTTTTGCTGTCAAACTAATCATTACGTTAAACGAACATATATACAAGATTTCATAATACATTTGTTTCTAATTTTACATCGAGTCCGAAGTTCAAATGCTAGCTAAATTTATCTTTTGTGAACAGGGGCCTATCATAAATTGAAAAAAATACCCAACAATAAATTCTAAGAGAGAACTTACAACTCACTGTCAGTTTATTAGATACGAATTATCTCATTATACCCCCACCTACGAAGTGGGGGGGGGGGGTATATTAGTTTCAACATGTCTGTCTGTCCATCCGTCCATCCGTTCGTCCGTAGACGATTTTGTTTCTGTGCTCTAAATCAAAAGCCGTTTGACCTAGAACCCTGATACACGTGTTGCTCACGACCCCAGGAGGTGCCATATTGTTTTGGGGTCACATGGGTCAAAGGTCTAGTCACAGGTGAACTCTGTTTGAAAATCGTTTCCGTGCTCGAACTCAATAGCTGTTTGACCTAAGACCCTAAAACTTTATCCAAGTGTTGCTCGTGACACAAGAATGTGCCCTATTATTTTTGGGTCACAAGCGTCGCAGGTCAGGGTCACTTGTGAACTTCGTTTGATAATCTTGTCCTAACTCAGGAGTTGTTTGACCTAGGACCATGAAACTTTATGCCTGCAAGTGTTGCACGTGATCCAAGGAGGTGTCCCATGGATCAAAGATCAAGGTCGCTAAATAATTTTGTTTGAAAATCGTTTCTGTGCTCTAACTTAAAAGCCGTTTGACCTGCGATCCTGAAACTTTATACAAGTAGATCTAGATCTATTGCCCATGATTCAAGACGGTGTCCTATTGTTTTTATGTCACATGGGTCACAGGTGATATTTGTTTTGTGACAGTACTGCTTTGGTGACAAGGTGCTGGTGGCGGTGTTTGTCCACTTTGCAACAGTTCTAGTTTTCAACTTAGATATTACAGATTACAGATATTTTATTTAGACTTGTACATGTACATCGTCTACTTCACATACAATTACAAAACATAGTAAATCACGTGAATTAAAGTAAGCGGAAAAGGGTTATTTGAAATAAATTCAAACATACAGACATGCAAACAAAAAATCACAGTTGCTAATAGTAACACCTATGACTGTCCGACAGACTGTATGACGAAGTGTACTGACTTGACAATAAGAAAGGAATATGGCATAATCGGGCAAGCGGAAATGAACATTTTAACTTTCTACATTTACAATAGTTTTACTACGTGGAAAAAGGTTTTTTTGAAAGTAATTCAAACACACGGACATACAGACAAAAATCACAGCTGCTGACAGTAACACCTATAACTGTCTGACTGACCGTGTGACGAAATGTACTGACTAGAAAACAAGAAAGGAATGTGGCATGATCGGGCATCTATATACATCTACTTCCAATTTATCATACTTGTAATTTATAATATTTTTACTTCTAGATCTAAATCTGCAATGTTCAATACGATAATAACGTCATGAATTACACATTTTTTACATAATGAAACGAGCAGTTTTACCGCGCTATGAAATACCTGTGAATTGGGCATTACAAACTGCAGTATTGGATTTACCAACAAAAAAATTCAGTTGGTCTATTATTCATGTGCGTATTTCTTTACTGAGTTATAAGGAATGAATGACCTTTTTTTTTTATGACGGGAAGCGTTTTGATACAGAAGTGTAATTATAGAGATACCTCCATGATAACAACAAAAAAAAAAAAAAAAAAAATAAGGTGTATGATTCCTTAACTTTTAGCAAAAACAGTCTGACAAGAATACGTGATAAATATACTATATGAAGATTTCTCCCACATTTAGTTTTACATACACCCGAGGTAGTCCCAGTATGATTTCGTTGGGCAGCCATACTGTACATGTATAATTTTCGGTTTTCAACCATTTAATCAGTGTCACTTAGACTATGTTTCAACAGTGTGGTTTTACTCAATTACACAGGCATTAAGAAATGAACTAGATGACAGAACAAACTAATCAGAATTGTATTGAATCTTGTTTTCAGAATTCGCTTTGAAAGTGAACATTTCTCAAAACTAGGCTGTTATCTGTTTCTAAAAGGGTTGACTTTACAACCCTGTGCTGTGTCTTTAAGATTAATGCTAGTACACCACCTCCATATATGCATGAGCACTTTACTCCTACTAGCGACACCCATCAATATTTTACTACACGCAGAGTAACTGTCGATGGCAACAGTGCCTACTCAGAACATTTTTTCAAAGAGAGTGGGCGCTTTTCGATTCCAAGGGTCAAAGGCTTTGGAAAAAAGTCTTTTTCCTATAGAGGGATTTTGCTTTGGAATGAACTGCCCCAACAAATCAGGGATACCGAAAGCTTTCTTGTTTTTAAATCCAGATTAAAAGGTTATTTGTTGTGATGCGTCTTTTTTTCGGAAATAGATCTAGTCATTTACTGTGATAAGTCATATTTTAAGTAGTTGTGATAAATCATTTTTAATTAACTACTGTGGTTTTGTCAATTATGAGGCATGTCCTCCTATGTCACACTTTTTTTTTTTTTTTATTCCAAGGACCATAATGGAAATAAGGGATTTATAACCCCTTTTTGGTGTCATCCCTTGTATTTAAATATAGTTTGACATAATTTCATGACCATGTCCATTTTATCTCATGTATAGTGCTTTTATGATGTCATATATTTTATATAGAAATAAATCTATCCAACTGCGAAAAAATACTAAATTATCCAGCCAAGGGTAAAAATGATAGCAATTTTAAAGCTTTTTGTCAACACCCAATCTCAACTCCGCCGAAAACAAAAGAGATCTCAGACAGTGTAGATCTAGATCAAAGATCAGGTAATAAATTGTGTGGAGTCTAATCTTTATCCGCACTGTCCACTGAAGGACCTACAGTGATCCTTAGCTACATACGTGTTGAAAATACAGCATTCACGCAGAGTGGCAAACATGGTGGACGGACGTTTTGGTAAGACGTTTTTGCCTGGACATCTTGAAAAGGCATTTTGGCCAGTTGGAAGTACAAAGCAGTACGTTTTGGCCAAATGTTATTAAAAAAAAAAAAAGAAAAAAACCTGCAATAATTTACCTTTCTATGCTTTTAAGTACTAAACAGTTTTAGAGAAAAGAATCCTTCACTGACTTGGTCAAGTGGTAGAAAAGAAGGGCATCTATCTGTCCTCCAATAGTTGAAGGTCATTATCATTCTCATTTCTAATAAATATGAGAAAGTCAAGAGAATCAATTTTACCTCAGATGGATTGCGACATATGATAAAAACAGAACAGAACATTCACATGGTCAAACGCAGATTGATTAGTAAGTTCTGCTTTTTGAAAAAAAAAAAGAAGCTTGGATTTTTCTTACTTAAGATAACGTTCGAGCAAAACGTCTTACTTTCAGCTGGCGAAACGTCCATGGCCTAAACACCCCACCCAAATCGTCTTGACCAAAACGTCCGTGGCCAAAACGTCCTACATTCTGTCAACATGTATTATTCTGGCATATGTAGCCCATTTTCTGTCAGTGCAAATGCAAAACAGATATCAATATATACTCGTGTACTCCAAAAACCATCCTTGATTGGAACTCGTTGCCGGACGAAATCATTAAGTGTAAAAAAACAAGATCATTTCAAAAAAAAAAAAAAAGTCAAGATCTAGGACAGCGCAGGTAGCACCTAATAAAAGGCACAAACCAAGTTCTTCCATAGAATTAACCCATTAAATTTGTCCCTTGCGAGTAAATACAGATACGGACACAGGTAGTGGTGTAGGAATATTCTGTGTAGGAGTGAAATTGTGTTGAACAAGTCTTTACGAACATCATTTTGCTATTTTACTTCACCATTTCTGCTATTTGAAATAACATCTTTTAAAATTTGTATAGACATTTTTTTTTATATAACAAACAGGACAGACCAATAAGTGAAAATGGCAATGGACCCGCACAATTAACATGTTAAGTATAATCGAATAAAAAAAATGAAAGGTATTTTTAGTTATCGAAGTTTCCATTAAATTTGGAGACATTTTCTCTACCACTTATCAAGGTGACCCGTTGAATTTTGCAAATGTATATATCTAGGCAAGGTCCCTACATTCAGTTTTGGGCAGTTTGATAAAGTCATCTGTCGTCATCAAACCAGGGATCGTACATGTAATACGGACCCAATGTATACTGTGTATAACTGTCCCTGATCAAACTGAGTTCGATTAATTTCATCTTCAAAACCTGCTATCCCTATTTGAAAATTGAGTAAATGTAGACTAATGAATTTTCAAATCTTTCCTTTGTAAGCTGTTGCTCCATTTACAAAAACTGGTTCTGTGTTCTACCATTCTTTTTAGCGTACTGGAATTAACCAAACGAGAGTAGCCAAACAACATGGCTTCCAAGTCGGAGAAAACTGCTATTGACCTGTCGAAGGTATGAAAAATCATTGTTTTTTCCCCGCAATGTTGTATGTTTTTGGAACAAGACTGATTTTATACAAATACATAGACAAATATCCCCACAAAAGAGTGCATTTTTATACTTTGATAGTATGAAATCGGACCAAATTTGAAGATGTTTGAACTTGTTTGGTTAATCTTAAGAGAAGATGATTGGACATGAACTTTTTTACCCTTTTTTGTTTAGGCATATCATAGATAAACGTAAATATTTTGACTGGTTACAATAACCCAAGTCAACCATCTGTATAAGTTTGAATCCTTTTTACTGTAAGAGATCTGAATACATTTTCAGAAAGTAAAAAGAACCTCGATTTTGCAGTTTTAAGGCTGTTTTGATCAGCATGTACCACAAGTGTCCAAACAGTGTACTGTCAGATTCCGGTATTCCTAGATTTAGCATATAGGCCTAATATAAGTGCAGATTTTGGTTTTGACACAAAGCTGAAACCATATCCTAAACAGGACAAGTGAAAAATCTTGCTACTTATTGCAGGGAAAGGTACCATATGTTAACTCATTAATGGTAACCAAATGATTTGCTCAAAGGCAAAGCATTGTTAGACAATAATTTCAATGTGGCTTGAAAGTGGAAATTATCTTTTAAAGGTAGAAAACATTTTCGAAAAAGAGAAAATGCTTGTTAGAACAGTGTTTTCAAAACCCTTCTTCCTCAAGTTTGTTAAGACTGGGGCTTGTGGGATAAAGGGTTAATGTATTAAACTGAGATAATTCATTGACTTGTCATCTCATTGAGACAGCACTATCAATTTTTTAGTGGACTGTTGTTGAAAATGTCTTGTTCATAGACCTTTATACAAATTGATTTTCCTTATTTTACAAGGATGTTTTTAAAGTTATCTGCTGTAAATTTGTTTTGGTAAGTAATCCTATAGCCTATTAACTGCTTTAGGAATGGATTAAATGAAATTATTTAGCCAGTGGTAATTACCCAAATTTGAGATTTCAAAAACCTTTTGGTAGAGATTTTTTTTATTGTATTTGACAGTGTTGATCCAAGATCAGACTGCATGTTGATTGTTCGTGTATATACTATGGGCAAAAGTCCTTTGAGTCATGCTTACCTTCTCCCTTCTGACGAATTTTTTCACTTGTTCGAATTCTGCAGACCAAAAATATGAAATAAGTACAAATGAGCGTAAATTCTCTTATAAGATAGAAAACTGTGGAAAAGAGACAAAATGCTGGTTATCAAAATTTTCTTTGTAAAGTTTTCAAAAGCTTTCTCTTACAGGGCTGCTAACAACTCAGAAATTTTTGGGAAAGGGTTTGGCAGCTGAAACACTTAGTACTACTTTTCGTCATTTCATTTTCAGGAAGCAGTTGATGAGTTGTACCATTACAGAGATCACTATTTTGAGAATAATGGCATTGACAAAGCTGTCCAAAAAGATGATGATGTCCAGGAGAAGATGACATCAACTTTCAACCTGGTGAATGATATGAAAGGTAGATTTTATTTTGTTTACAAGTTTGTTTACTTCTGGCGGTGGCTAATGGTGTTTTATTAGTGGGTCATTTTTTTGATTTTGTTTCTGTCTTCCTTTAGTCTATTTGAATTTGATAGTCTCTTTGAATTTAAAACTAGACTTGCTGGCAAGTATTTTCAGTGATGCAATTTGGTACTTTGTGTCAATGGCAGCTTCTTTGCTTGACCAAAACTTTTTCCAAAGAGAACTGAAAATAATTTGGGCAGTGTTTTGTTTTCCTCCTCATTAAGATGACTAGTGTTGCAACTATGTTCATATTCGAAAGCTACCAGTTGCTTTGAGAGACAGTTTTACATAGAGCTAGAAAATCCAGAAACAGTTTGGTAATGTCAGTAGCTATCGAGATATAACTGAGAGAAAGCACCAAACAAATTAAGCCCATGAAAGCTAAGCAGTGATCTTTGGTTAGTACATCCTAATAGACTAACTTTGAAGACAACTGTATAGCAATCATATATAAAAAATAATGAAAGAGAAGGGAGCAAATCTTGTACAAAGCAATTAACCTGTCTCTCTCAATGCTTTCAACAAAGCTGTCGTCTGCAAAGACATACAAAGTCTTAGTTGAAAGGCAATAAGTAAATGACAGACTATAGTGACAAAGATCCATTTTTATAATAAGGTCTGTAGAAGAGGAGTAAATCCTCTCCATATGTCTTTTAACAGTCTTTTGCAGATATGATTTCAAACATGTTTTGCTGCAAGTTGAAAAAAAAAAAGTGGCGTACGGAAGGTAATGCAGTACGTTGTGTAGTGGTTATGCATATACATGTATAAGTTTTTTCTTTAACATACTTCAGATAAAATAGAAAATAAAGCAGTTTTCTTCATGATGCTTGGACAAATTCTAAATGTAAAGTCAGAGTATGACAGCACAGGAGTTGAATATCTATCAAAAGCAGTTAAACTGGATCCAAAGCTTGTTGATGCTTGGAACCATCTTGGAGAACTCTACTGGAAAAAAGGCGATATCAGTAATGCTAAAAACTGCTTCACAGGAGCTCTTACTCATGTAAGCATTATAACCTTTTCCTTTTGTGTAATGCTTATATTTTCATATTTCATGTATTTTATTAATTACTTATCCATTCATTTAGAAAAATGAAACTTTATTGATTTTCTCTAAAATCCTTCAATTATGTTTGAGATGGTAGAATCCAAACATGTTTATGAAGTAACAAACAGAATTTTTTATTTGCCAACAACCAATTCAGCTCTTTCTACAGGCATTGTGAATGAAAATCAGACTACAGACTACACAGAAGCCACAGTCTGATCTTGGATTTATTCAAAGCTACTTAACCCTGTCCCAAACAACAAGTTTCAGACTCTTTCAAATTCAGAATATCTGCAGGCCACATATTTGTAACTGATACAAATGAACTTAAGCTCTCTGATAGGGTAGAAAAAATTGTGGGAAAAGGAGAAAATGCTGATTACCAGCATTTTCTCCTTTTCCCACAGTGTTTTCAAAAGCCCTGTTCCCCAGGGTCGTGAAAACCCGGGACTGTTTGGTGAAGGGTTAAATAAGACATTGCAGAATAACCTTGTGTAACAGTCATCTGCTGCAAACTTATTGCGTGGCAATAAGTAAATCCAGTTCCCATTTTTTAAATACCTATTTGTGTACTTTATGGTAGAGACTTTTCATTTGAAAGCAAATAATATTTACCAGCATAATGAAATAGGATGAAGGGATCTACACTGTTCAGATTTACATGTTTCTGTCTAGGGGGTCACTGGTTTGAAACTTTGAATCCCCAGCTTTGCCAATTTTTTTCCAAGGATAGATGGTAGTCATTGCAACAGTATTCATTCCTCTCTTACCGCTGATCATTGTTTCAAGGATGGTTATGTGGGAAAGCAGTCAATGGCAGGGGAAGAACATATGTGCAAAGTACTGGTAAAGGCAGCTCCAGGAAAGCATGGATAGGTGCTCTGGCCACTTAGATATATTTGAAATAATGTTGAAAATGGCATTAAACACCATTCAGAGAAACAAAGAAACTGGTTGTTGATTCAGTGTAAAAAGGTATCATACATGAACTTTCTCCTTTTAGTCAAAGAATAAGATATCACTGCGAAATCTCTCCATGGTTCTGCGCCAGTTGAATGTTGCTCCAGAGCAGAAAGCTAAAAATGTGGAAGACAGTGTGGAAAAAGCCAAAGAGGCTGTACAGCTAGACATACAAGATGGGCAGTCATGGTGTAAGTTGTAGACACCCCAATCACCTACCATTGTAATATATAGATACTGTTCAAACTATCATGTCAAACACCGGCCATCTGATTGGATAGCCAAGGTGATTCTTAACTCTTTACCGATTGACAAAATGTTAGATGGGTCCAAATTGAAAGCAGTTACAGATGACAATTTTAATGTGGATTTTACTGGAGAAAATTGTGTTAGAAAGGGTAGAAAACATTGTGGGAAAAGGAGAAAATGCTGGTTACCAGCATTTTCTCCTTTTTCCCACAATGTTTTTAAAAGGCTTACTTCTTCAGGGTCCTTAAAACTCAGGATTGTATGGTAAAGAGTTTAATACTGCCTCTATTTCTCATTGTACTCAAAAGAATATTGTGTCCTCAGTGATAAATAAATGTGAATTTAGTATTTAGTTCTTGGTCATTTACATGATCTGTCCAAGTTGATGGTTGCTTTATCTTGGAGAGCAAACTTTGTTTTAAATAAAACAGTGAGAGAAAAATAAATCCTGTGTCACTGACATCCATTTCAACTTGATCAAAATTTTGCAGGGCTCTCTAAGCCCTGGGACCGTATTCTCCAACCACTCTTAATTTTTTTCTGAGTCTAATTCTAGATTTGGTTAGCCAGTCAGAAGTTATGTTACTTTCAAATTTAGAAAATTTACAAGACAGAGAATGTTCTTTGGAATGGTCAGTGAGTACAGACCTTGGTTACCCTGTGCTAGTATCTCAGCATCAGGTGTTGCGTCATTGAATTTCACATTGGCAAGATTTTTGAAGATTGATTAAAAATAGGATTCTTTTCATTCAGTTGGCTTGGCAATTATTTATACAGCTCCGTCCGTCCCTTCGTCCGTCCCTTTGTCCGTCCATTTCTTGTGAACGCAACTCCTCCCACATTTCTTGATGGATTTGGATAAAATTTTCACAGAATGTTTTTATCATGCAACCTAGCACATATTGTCAAGGTTTTGCTATTTATATCTGCGTCATGGAAAAAGGGGGCTTCATGTTATATTTCATTCCATTTCTTGTGAACACAACTCTTCCCACATTTCTTGACAGATTTAGATAAAATTTTCACAGAATGTTTCTCATCATGCGACCTAGCGCATATTGTCAAGGTTTTGTGATTCATAGCTGTATCATGGAAAAATGGGGCTTCATGTTATATTTAATTTTTCACCAATATGTCTTTTAATTACTGGACATATCTCAACGGATTTAGATGAGATTTTCATAGATCATGTGACATAGTGCATATTGTCAGGGTTTTGGAATTTATTGCTGTGTCATGAAAAAAGGGGGCTTCATGTTAAATTCAAACTGTGTCCATCCGTACGTATGTCCATTTCTTGTGAACGCAACTCCTCCCACATTTTTTTTCTGACGGATTTGGATAAATTTTCACAGAATGTTTCTCATCATGTGACCTAGCGCATATTGTCAAGGTTTTGCGATTTATAGCTGCGTCTTGAAAAAAAAGGGGTCTTCATGTTATAATTCATTTTTCACAAATATATCTTTAATTACTGGACATACCTCAACAGATTTGGATGAAATTTTCACAGATCATGTGACGTAGCGCATATTGTCAGGGTTTTGGAATTTATTGCTGTGTCATGGAAAAAGGGGGCTTCATGTCAAATTTAATTTTTCATCGATGTATCTCCAACTAATGGACATGATTTCATGAAATTTCATATTTTTATTGGTTAATTAAAGCCAAAGACCAATGAGTCCGTCGTGCGTCCATCTGTCCATCCATCAATCCATGTGTAAACCTTTTAGATCACAAGTAACACAATATATCCATTGAGCTACCCAGGCAGGTGCTAGAAATTTCAACACTTTAGTCTCAATAGCTAGCTGCTTGAAATAGCAGCTGTGTGGCGGCATATATTGTGAGGGCGGCATATATTGTGAGGGCGGCACTTTTGTTGACTTTGTATGGAGAATTAGCCAGCAGTTTGAACAGCATATATTGGAGAGGTAAAGCATGGATAAGTCCACTGGCTACTGTTATATAACTTATATACAATTATGAAATAGCATTAACAAAAACAATTTTTCTGAGACAGACATTTGAACTCACAACTCTACATAAATAGTTTTTGTACAATTGATGAGACAGAGGCTCAACCTTCAGAATTGTTGGCAAATACATGTTTGGCAAAATACGGACTTGAGTACACTGAACCAATCTTAGTTACATACATAGAGAAACTCTATGAAACTAGAAAAACGGACATTTGTTCTTTTAAGAGTCCTTTGGGCCTTTAAGGTCTATGGCCCCTAACTCTCATATTAAAAAGCAGAAGCTGCCAAGATTGGCCAAATAGCCTTTACCAAAATGTTGATGTTACACGATATCTACTGATGAGTCAGTGGATCTATGCCCCCTTAACTGTCGTATTGAAAGACGGAAGCTGCCGAGATTGGCCGAATAACCTTTACGAAAACGTTGATGTTACACGATATTTACCGATGAGTTGGGGGTCCCAGTCCTTAATTCAATTTCCTTTTACATTTGACAGCATTCACTATACCTACCCAACCATTAGCTCGGCTTGATCAAGAAAGTCGATAGTTTAAAGGTCATCTGATAGAGAATCTTTATTTTATCTAAAACTTACAGCTATCGCTTCTTGAAGTATAAACACAGCAGTAATCAGTTACTAGTATGTATTGAAACTGCCGTGTATGTAAGTGATTTTATTTATCTAGCAATTAGCAGTGTAAGAGTTATATATTTATGTATTTTTCTGTTCACAGTGATACTTGGTAATGCGTACCTGTCATTGTTCTTCACATCTGGACAGAATCCCAAGATATTAAGTCAGGCTATGAGTGCCTACAAACAAGCAGTAAGTTTTTGTTTTATTTGCTATTCATTACCGTCAGTATACCTTCACAAAGGCTTGTTAGCTCACCCACTGAGTTGTTGGTTTGATTCCAATCTGGACCAGATTCTTTCTAAGGATTGATGATAGTCAGTGCAACATGATTCTTTCCTCTCTCACAGCAGAAATTTGGCTTGACAATTTTCATGCAGGAAATAGCCAACAGGTTGGAAATAATGATGTGCAGAGTACCAGTAGGGAAACTTTAAGACAACATGACTAAATGCACTTGCCTCCATAGTTAAACTGAACTGAAATAACATTGAAAATGGAATTACAACAAATAGTATACTTTTACCTTTCATAGGATTCTTTTTAGCCCTTTACCAAACAATCCTGTGTTTTAATGACTCTAAAGATGAAGCCGTTTGAAAACATTTTGGGAAAAGGAGAAAATGTTGGTAACCAGCATTTTCTCCTTTGCCTACAATGTTTTCTATACTGTTAAAGATAAATCTCACTGTTTGAGAATTAATCAATTATTCTTCTGTAAAATTAATGCCTTCAATTTGAACCAGTCTAAAATTTTGTTGTTATGTAAAGGGTTAAGTCATTTAAACCCATTACAGGTTATTTTTATACCTACAAAAACCTTTTTCGTGTTACATAAAGGACGAGGATAAATATTTGACAGAAAAGGAAATACAGATCTATATATCAGTATGAAGCAACCTCTCCCCTACAAAGCTATATTTGTGTAGTTATGTGTTCAGGACCTCAGAGGTTAAAAGTGTGAAATGTGAACAAATTTGTTCATTATATCTTGAAACAAATTTGTAGATATTGAATATGAACTAAGTTTCAACATCCACTAAATAATTGCCAGTTTTAAAGACCCTGATGAAAAAGGTTTTTGGAAACATTTTGGGTAGAGGAGAAAATGCTAACAACCGGCATATTCTCCAAGTCCAACTGTGTTTTCTACTCATTAAGCAACAAATACAGCCATTTAAGCCTTATAAATATGTCATCTGCGCTTGCTTTCAATTTGGACAAGTCCAAAAAGCTGTAAGTTGGTAAATTGTTAATGCATGTGTAGATTCAAAAACATTGTAGCAGAAGAAACAAATTATGGTTATTTTGTTTGCATCATATATGATTTTGCAAACTATTCATAAAAAAAAAAAGAAATGCTTGTTGCTGGAGTAATGTTTTAAAAAAGTTATTGAGTTAGTACTGTATTTCCAGGAGAAAGATTCAGTGGCAAGAAATAATGCAGATCTTCATTTCAACAGATCATCAGTAAGTACACTGTACTTTCTGTTTCTTTTTTTCCTTTCCTCTTGTTTGTTTGATTGTTTATTTGGTGTTTAACACTATTCTCAACATCACTTAATTCTTTGAATACAGTTTAACCCTTGGAACACTGAACTCTTTACCACACAATCCTGATTCTAACAACCCCAAGGAAGAAGGCCTTTTGAAAAAATTGTGGGAAAAAAAGATGCTAGTACCAGCATTTTCTCCATTTCATGCAATATTTTCTCCGCTGCAAAAAACAGTTTTCAATGTTTTAGTCACATTTTAGTTATCGTCTGCAAATGCTTTCAATTTTGAGAAGTCTAAAATTTTGTCATTTGGTGAAGAGTTAATTATTGAAATAGGCGTCTTCAGTTTGGGAAGAAAAAAGAAGTAATTGCGAAAAAAAAACCTCATTCCTCTTTCATGGTTTTACATTGATTTTAATTTTACATGAAGGAAAGCTACAAGTTGCTTGAAAATAGCATGTTGCATATACATGGTAAACAGCTAATACATGTATATTTATAGGTGTATCTGTCACTATAGTTTAACCCTTTACCAAACAATTCAGAGTTTAAAAGACCCGTAGGAAGGCAGCTTTTGAAAACATTGTGGGGAAAAAAAAGATTCTTGCACATGGTTGTTGAAACACAGGATTGTTTAACCCTTTCCCAAACAAGCTTGTGTTTTAACGAACTTGAGAAGAAGCCAAAATAGAAAACATTGTGGGTAAAGTAGAAAATGCTGGTAACCAGCATTTTCTCCTTTTCCCACTATGCTTTCTACCATATCAAAGACAAATTCCACCTTTTGAGTCAAATCTAATTCAAAGTCCGCAAACACTTTCAATTTGAACATTTCTATATTTTTGTCGTGTGGTAAAGAGTTAATAAAGGTTAAATTTATGTTGGACTGTATATTTGTAGGTGTACAGATTTGAGGAAGATTTTCAGGCAGCACTGGAAGGATTCTCAAAAGCATCACAGCTGGATCCTGGTTGGAAAGAGCCAGAGCAGCAAGAGAATAGCTTGATGAATTATCTAACAGTTGTTACTGAAATGATTGAAGCTAAGGTACTACAGAGAGAGAGAGGGAAATAAATGATGATTGTATGGTATGGAGAGTAGTGGGGTAGCCAGGAGTGTAGCAAAGATGAAACCTATGACTGACGCCTGGGCCAAGCTTCCATAATTATATTCGCCTATTTTCTTTGCTGTTTTTCTCTCAAAAAGGGGTTTTTGCAAAAATTCATGTCAATGCTAGGACTTCAAGGCTTCTGCTTGGCTATGCTAATGGAGGGTGGATGGATAATAGTTGGCATATTTCTTTTAACTCTTTACCACAGAATTAAATTTTAGACTAGTCCAAATTGAAAGCATTTTGCAGACGAAAAATTAAATTTAGCTCGAATGCTAAATTCTGTCTATGATAGGGTAAAAAACATTGTGGTCAAAGGAGAAAATGCTGGTTACCAGCATTTTCTCCTATTCCCACAATGTTTTCAAAAGCCTTATTTCTCAGGCTTTTAAAAGCAGGGATTGCATGGTAAAGGGGTAAATAAAGTTGGCATAAGTTTTTTAATAAATAAAGTTAAAATTTGTATTTTTACATTAAAGCCATGGTCTGGTAACAGAGGCTTTAATGCATCTCCTTGATGCTTTTTACTAAGCAAGACATCATATAATCATGGATCCATGAAACCCATTTTGACTAACAACTAACTGAATCGATAGTTAGAGTGGTCCTTGGACATAGAGAAAATTGATTCATGTTTCAACTCAGGTTAGCCTGACTTCAGTTGATACTTTTTTTCAAATGCATTAAAACCCCCTTTTCACATAGCATGGCTCATTTGTTTTTGTGCATTTGATGAGAGAGAGAGAGAGAGAGAGAGAGAGAGAGAGAGAGAGAGAGAGAGAGAGAGAGAGAGAGAGAGGGAGAGAGAGAGAGATAGACTAATTGAATTGAAACATTCTTCGGAAAATTCTAAAATCAGTCTATATAAGCAATTTCTCCATACATTATAATTATTATCATTATAATGGTTTCAAAAGAAACCAGAAAGTTATTTCGTTGACGGTTGAACTTATAGATCTAGTCTTACCTTTGTCAAAGACTGAAAAAATGACAAAGGCAATCAGCAAAATGTCTCCATATTCAGCTATAATTTCTGGAACATTTTAACTTTAATGAAAGAGCTACACATTTATTTAAAAAGATTTTCAGAATTTTTAAGAATTTGTCTACAAGAGGCAGTGAGAAATCATGAAATTTTAAACTAAATTTATGTGAGCCATGCTCTTCAAAAAAGGGGGCTTAATACATCTGCAGAAAGTATTTATCCATGTCAGCCTGAGCAGTTAGTGCAGGCTGACATGAATTGATACTTTTTGCTGTTGGTCACTTTTCTGCATGTCCAAGGACCAATCTAGCTCATCATGCAGTCGGTAGTTGGACAAAATGGTTGTTATAGATCCATTATTATGTGATGACCTACTTGGTATAATGCATGATGCACTGAACCCCCTTTTCACAGAGCATAGCCCATTTGTATAACAGCAATAAAATCTTAATTGTAGGGAAAAGTAAAAGGTAAGAGACTACAAACATTGTCCCAGTCTCCACGAGACAGTGCCCTGGGCCCTTATGCCGGGGGTGGCTATACCAGTGGTTCAGGTAAAACAGTCAAGTTGATGAGGTGCTCTTTCCGGGATTTAGAGCCAGGAATCAATGCAGAGAAAGTAGTCCTAGGCAAGGTGGTGTGCACTGTCCCAAATGAATCAGTTGTTCCTTTGTAAGTGTACTTTTTTTACATGTTACTCAACCATACCTCAAATGCAATATGGAATAGAGGAAGATTAGAAGACTAGAAATGTTTGCAAGGAGAAAAAAAAAATTTTTTTTTCATGAAATCATGTAATAAACAGACACCCAGTCATGAAAATTTTAAGCCAAGTTGTAAAATTACAATATTTGAGCCTTTTTTAGTCCTCCAGGCCAAAAGAGACTATACCATGTCATTGTTTCTGCCGTCCATTCAGCAGATAGACTTTTTTGTATGATAGTCAACATGAAATCTGGTGCCATAAGTAGTTGGACGCAAAAACTGTTGACTAAATTGTTCCAATTTGACTTCTCTGATCAAGAGGCACTTCCAACTATCTTTATAAGCATTAACATAGACTTCTAAAAAAGGGATTTAATCATTTTCCATGGTATAAAGGAGTTACACTGTCTTTGTATGTTCTCATGTATATTTAATTGCTATATTCTTGTGTTTTTTCACAGCACTTTCTGTATGTTAGATGAGGATGAGACCTGTTTACCTGTTAATGTGTATAATATAGCCCAGGGTACTGGGGTCAAGATTGGAGATTCAGTTGCAATACCAGAACCTTACATACAACATGTAAATGTGAATCATAAAGGAAAGGTAATGTTTGTTTGTAGGTTTATTTCAGCGTGGTTTTTGCCACTTTCAACAGTATTTCAGTCATCATGGCAACAGCTCATATATTTTTATGGGCCATGCTCTGTGAAAAGGGAGTTTAATGCATCTGCAAAAAGTATTGATCTAGTTCAGCTTGCGTAGTCCAGGCAGGCTGACCTTGGCTGATACTTTTTGCTATTAGTCAATTTTCTGCAGCTCTAACACAAGTTTGCCACATGATTCAGTTGGTTGTTAGACAAAAAGGAATTTTTAGATCTGTAATTTAGTGATGACTTGCTTGGTACAATGTATCACAGAGATGCATTAACTCTTTACCAAACGACAAATTTTTGGACTGGACCAAATTCAAAACATCTGCAGACAACAAATTAAATCTTGGTAATATGATGATTTCTGACTTTGATAGGGTAGAAAATATTGTGGGAAAAGGAGAAAATGCTGGTACCAGCATTTTCTCCTTTTCCCACAATGTTTTCTATAGGCTTCTTTCTCAGGGTTGTTAAAAGTCGGGATTGTGTGATAAGGAGTTAAACCCAGTTTTGCTAGTGCATGGCTCACTTCTTTTGTGTGTTTCACCATAAATAGCTAGAACAATTAGTCTTTTGCTTGAGGAAATTTGTCACCAGTTTTCTTTTCCTTTCCTTACAATGTTGTTGATACTTAACAGATCTGTGTCTGTATTATAATTCAGATAATAGAAGTTTGACTACAAGTTTGAGGTTATTGTGCCCTCACTCTGTTCATACCTACTACTGTATTCTTTAATATAATTATACATGTGTCGAAAAATTTACGAATGACAAATTACGAACATTTTGCGTCGGGAAATGTTTGCGAAGTCTAGACACTCGTTATTTGTTGGTTTACTTGCTATTAAATATGCAAACAGAAAACTTTGCAAATTTTTCATATTCACAAAATTGCAAAAATTTCCTCTTATACAGTACTCTTGTGTATGAGTTGGACTTTTCTATTAACAAAAATGGACACTTAACTCTTAACACAAAATTTTAGACTTTCCTAATTAAAAGTAGCACAGACAACAAATAAAATGCAGCTAAAATAATGGGTTTTGTCTTTGGTAGAGTTGAAAACATTGAAGGAAAAGGGAAAAAATGCTGGTAGCCAGCATTTTCTCCTTTTCCTACATGTTTTCAGAAGCCCTTTTCATCAATGTCTTTAAAACTCAGGATTGTGTGATAAAGACATGAAAAGAAAATCAGAAAAAAAAATACCCAGATGTTAGTTATCAAGGTCATTTTTAATCAAAATACTTCCCAAAATATCAGACAGTTTATAGCCAAGATCAGACACGTTGACCCTGTTCATCCCTGTTATCCTGTTGACCACTTTTTGGACTTGTCCAAAATGGAAGTTATTCACAGATGATAAATCAAGTGCAGATGAATTGAGGAATTTGTGATTAAAAGCAAAGAAAATGCTGTTGGAAAAGAAGAAACTGTTGGTCACCAGCATTTTCTTTGTTTCCAACAATTTTTTTTTCTACAATGGTTCTCCCCAAGATTTTTGAAACACGGGATTGCTTGGTAAATGGTAAATAAATTTGTTTTCTTAATAAAAAAAAAATATCTGTTCCTTTACAGATATTCAACTTCAACAGTATACGAGTCAATACACCTATAGTGCTGGTAGTGAATGGGAGAAAACTGGGACGTGATAAACAAGCTGGAACAGTGTTAGTGGTGAATGCACTATCAGACTGAGTTACATAACTACACATGAGATCAAAATGTTGTCATTATCATCAGACACATAAGTACGCAGTCAAAAGACCATTTTGTTTCCAGTATCATCCAACACCCATTCAAAGCCATTGGCTGCTTTGCTACATAGTGAGCTTTGGGGTTGCTGTGACTTTCATCAGCCCTCAGAGAGTCTTGGTTGAGTGTTGATTCAAATTTATGTTTATAATCTTTGTTTTACAAGGATGTTTTCAAAGTTGTTTGCTTGCAAATCTTTTTAATGAGGTAATGAGTTAACTGCAGCAGCCAGGTAACGGATAAGGAATAAGGAAAAAAAAGTACTTTGTATGGTGATGCTGGAAGGCAGTAATCCACAGAAAGCTGAAGTATTGAAATTCATCTGTCCAAATTGAAAGCATTACGACAACAAATTGAATAAGCAGTGCTCTGTGAGCAGGGGGTTTGATGCACCTGCAAAAGGTATTGACCTGGGTCAGCCTGCCCAGGCTGATCTGGGTTGAAACTTTTTGCTATTGGTCAATTTTCTGCATAATTAAAGGACCATACTACCTCAGGATTCAGCCACTTGTCAGAAAAAATATATTTCATGGATCCATAATTATGTGATGAATTGCTTGGTGTAATACATTACAGTGATGATTTAAACCTGCCATTGCCAGAGTGTGACTCAAATGTAGCTTAAGTTATGATAACTCTGTTTGAGAGGGTATAAAAGATTCTTTGAAAATATGAAAAATGCTAGTTTCCCACAATTTTTCAACAGGGTCATAAAAGCATAGGCTCATTTGTTAAGTCTTTACCTAACAGCAAAATTTTAGACTGATCCGATTTGAAAGCATTTGCAGATTACTAATGAAAGGTGGCCTAAATGATGAAATTTGTCCTTGATAAGGTAGAAAACATTGTAGGCAAGGCAGAAAACAGCATTTTCCCCTTTTCCCACAATGTTTTTAAAACCTTCTTTCTGAGGATCATCAAAAGTTGGGATTGTGTTAAAGGGTTAAGATTTGGTAAGGAAAGGAAACAGCATCGATCCAAGATTGGACGGGACAAATTCTGCAGAGTAACTGGCTTTTAATGAGCTAATATTTTTGAGGGAGCGTGTAAACTGTGATAATAGAAATGTTAAGTATTCAGAGTTTGATTAAAGAAGGTTCTCTTTAGAGCCAGAAGGAATAGTGTGATGATTTATTATTACTATGAAACAAATGGTAGAATTTAAAGTCCTGCATTACTTAATGTTTTACTGTACAAATACGACTTCTTGGCACGCAAAAGATAGCCAGAGAAAAAAAAATGGGGGTCCTGCAACATTTATTCATACATCCTACTTAAAATTTGCAGATGAGAACTTCAAACATGCTTTCATATGAAATATGGATAATTACAAGTTAATGTTTAAAACATGAATAAATGTGAAAACATTGTGGCAAAAGGAGAAAATTCTTATTACAAGAATGCCACAATGTTTTTATAAATCTGCAGGTGATAATGAGTCATATAACTGGAAATAATGATAATACCATCAGGAAAAGACTCGTAATAGTTTCAGCATCCTAATGCATTGGAAAGAGCGGTTGGTTTTGACTCTTATTAAAGTCATACTGTCATTGTCAAGATAGTAGATTTCATTTAAGTACACGAAGATGTTTATTGAAAAAAATAAACATGTAAACGGGAAAGAAACCCTGTAGATCTTGCACTAAACATATAACAAATCTTTGTTTTCAAAATATTTGCGTCGATCTAGATTCGTCATAAGTTACTTGTAATATACATAAAATTTACTAAAAAATGTTCATGGAGATGTATCAAAGTGTGTCTTAATGCTATAGGGTCACTACTTAACCCTTTACCAGACAATTCCGGCTTTTAACAACCCTCAAGAAAAGAGCTTTTGAAAACATTGTGGGAAAAGGAGAAAATGCTGGTTACCAGCATTTTCTCCTTTTCCCACAATGTTTTTCACCTTCCAAAGACATTCTCATCATTTGAGTTACATTTGATTTATTGTCTGTAAAGGCTTTCAATTTGGTAGGAGATAATTCATTACTTCATAGCACAAATTTGTAGCACAGAAAATCCTTTCAAATCCATGGAAGATAACCAATATGAATCGAGATTTGATACTTGAGCACCTGTGCGATATTAACGATCTTTCCAGTTGAGGTACTGTTTCCAGAACTGGCTGATACAAGACGAAAAAAAAGTCTTCTACAACTAGAAATTCGATTTCTTCTAACGTTAGCATCCACCGTCCTTCGATTTGCGTGTATCGTCACTTGCGTTATTCTGTAAGCACTAGTATAATGTTCAAAACAGACTTATTTACATAGAGAATTAGGATTTAGAAAATTACAGTGATACTTGCTAAGTATAGATGACTTCTTCAGATAAGTGATAGTTAACAAAGATAAAATTTTATCGGTTAAAACAAAAAGTTATCGCATAGTTTTAAATGTCGATTCTTTCCGTGCTTGTAGTGCAAGCTTTCTTGTGTTACCCAAATTCACACTTACGGCGTTATTTCTCGATTTATCAACACGCCTGCTTTCATCCCTGTATTCATTAATTTTTCCCATATTGACATCTTTATACACTTTTTCTTGCCATTTTATCATAGCGAGTTCGTCTGCAGCATTGTGGATGCTAGAAACCTCCATTACTCCCGGTCGCACCTTAGTGACATCATTTCCGTTCTTTGTCCATGACACCCCGAAAAGGGATGCATATTTTGTGACCAGAACCAAACTGCAAAAACAGCTAAGCAATGTTAATGTTTCCAGAACAAACAGTAATATAGCCTTGCCGATATTGAAGTTGTCGTTACTGGCATAGGAGCAGTAAGTTTCCTGGGCGCAAAATCCATAGGTCGAGGTTAAGATTGCGCCAACGACGGAAGAGGCAAATGGGATAGGCAGATAACAGACATAGAACATCATCTGAAAATACACAAGAACAGGAAAGTTTCAATTTGTTGTGTGCAGTCTTTAAATCTTACCTCTGCAAAAAAGGGGGACAAATCTGCCTTGTTCCTGTTTACTTGCCGTTGGTAAAGCGTTTTATTGCTCGCAGGGGTCATTTTCAAAAAAAAAAAATCGCTCTCGAAAATATTATGAAAACGGGAGAAATCTCTGTTTTTCACGATGTTTTCTACTCGTTCAAAGATAAATCTTATCACTTGAGCCATATTTAATTTGTCGTCTGCATATGCTGTCAATTTGGGCCATTTGTCTGTTGTTTAAAAAAATAGCAACTTAGCCACGCTCTGGCAAGAGGGGGTATAATACATCTCCGTGATGCATTATACCTAGCAAGTCAACACATAATAATGGATCCACAAACTCTATTTAGTCTAACAATCGACTGGATCCTGAGGTAGAATGATCCTTGGACATGCAGAAAATTTACCAAAAAACAAAATGTTTCGGCCCATGTCGATACTTTTTGTAGATGCACTAAGCTCCCTTTTCACAGAGCATGGCTCATGTCTAGGTGCAGGGAGTACAGTGCGCCCTTGAATGCTGCCCGAAGCTTATCAGTTCACACTATTTTGACAACATATTCCGGCTCGTTTTTACCGATAAAACCTTATTTGGACTTTCTTGGCTCTGGTAAAGAGGAAGTACATGTAAAAGCGATAATACTTCTTTTTGTCGCTTAGTTTGGAAGAAAAAATTCCGTCTACTTTTTGGTATGGTTTGGTTCACTTCTGAAACTAATTCTGAAGCAGAAGAATATCAATAACTATAAAAAATGATAACTTTTCAACGTAAAACTGAAGGTTTAACACATGTTGAAATATTATATCAAAAGAAAAGAAAAGATTGCCCATAACAACAAATTTCTCTTATGTCATGTTTTCAAGAGTCGTCTGCTGCAAGAAGGAAAAAAAAATGTCGTCTGCATAAAGCACCGAGCTAAGCTCCCAAAACTATAGACCTACATCTAGGAGAATTCTTTAAGATAAGAGCGAGCCTGACCTGCTTCCTGATCCAGCCATATAATCCTATACCAGGATATAGAATTCTAGAATCGTCCAAATTGAAAGCATCTGCAGACGACATATTCGATGTTGCTTGTAATTATGATCTTTGTCTTGGAAAAGGTAAAAGAACGTTGTTAGAAAACGGGAAAATTCTGTCACCCAGTATTTATCTTCCTTTCCCATAATGCTTTTTAACCCATATCCTTCTAAATAACTGAAATCAAATTTCAAATCGATAGTAAAAACCCAAAGATTGCTATTTCAAAGTTATGGTTTGGGAAATAATATCATCTTATCGGACAGTGTAGATCCAAGATCAGACTGCACATTCTGTGCAGTCTGATCTTAATCTACACTGTTCGCAAAAGGTCAGTGAGTCGCGCTTAGCAGGCTAGGGGCTAAACGTTTTTTTTCTTAAGGTTCGTAAAACTCTGAATTGTTCGATTAAGTGTTAGTTCAAAGATTTTACGAATGACAAACTCATTGTGGTTTTGATGATTACATTAGTCTATGAACGCGTTTAAAACATAGTGGGAAGGAGATAAAATGCTGGTAACCGGCACTTTTCCTCCTTTCCCACGATGTTTAGATCTGTACCGTCCGCTTGTCTCGTAAAGCACATAAGAAAAAAAAAAAAACTGCCTGAGTGTTACCGGATTGTACTTTGAGTCATCGAAAGACGTCGAGTTTATATGAGCCATTCTCTGGCAAAAGGAGGCTTCGTGCATCTCTGTGATGCATTATACCAAGCAAGTCATGACATTATTATACATCCCTAAAATCCGTTTTGTGCAACAATCTACTGAATCATGAGGTACACTGGTCCTTTGACATACAGAAAATTTATCAATAGCAAAAAGTTTCGGCCCTGGTCAGCTTGCGCGGGCTGACCTGGGTCGTTACTTTTCGCAAATGCATTAAGCCCCCTTTTCACAGAGCATGGCTCATATATTTGGCACAGAAAAGAGTTACCCTTAACCTGCTAAATAACATCGAATGAAACCTTCCGGCCAATATTAAAACCCCAAATATTGCAATTTCAAAGACTTTTTTTTTTTTGGGGGGGGGGGGAATATCTCCTTATCGAACAGTGTAGATCCAAGATCAGACTGCACGTTCTGTGCAGTCTGATCTTGATCTACACTGTCCGCAAAGGATCATTGAGTCGCGCTTAGCAAGCCTCAGGGTTAAATGCCATTTTTCCCAAGGTTGTCAAAATACGGGGTCTTTTAGAAAAGTTTACAGGTTTAAAACAGTCAAACGTCTCCGTAATTCTGTTAATCGAGATTCGTAAATAGACATGCACACTCGCTATTTTTGGACAGCGTTTCTTGTTTGGACGACAGGGTTCACCTGCGAGGGGTTGTGGTTGGACGACATGGCTGACTGTCAGCTGTCCACATGGACACAGTGGAGCGACACATACAGCTATGGGTTGAAATATAGGGAACGTAAAATTTTACGATACGCTACTGGTGGTGGAAAACCATGCTCTGGAGAACTGATCGAAGTTAAAGATGATCATACTTCAGGTAAGTACTATGTATGTACATGACACTCGGGCGGTATTAAGCCACTCCCAAACAAATTCCGTGTTGTAACTCTTTACCACACGACAAAAATGTAGACTTGTCCAAACTGAAAGCATTTGCAGACAACAATTTCAATGTGGGGCAACTGATAAAATTGCCCTTTGATAGAAAACATTGTGAGAAAAGGAGAAAATGCTTGTCACGCACAATGTTTCTAAAAGGCTTCTTCCTCATTAAAACTTGGGATTGTGTGGTAAAGAGTTAATGACCTTGAGAAAGAAGACATATAAAAACGTTGTGGGAAAATCCCGTATTTTTAGGGGATGTTTAATTTGTTGTCTGCAAATGCTTTCAAATTGGGCCAGTGTAAAATTTTGTCGTCTGGTAAAGAGTTAAGAGCGACATTGTGTGCCGAAAAGTTGAAATGTTCACAAAAGACCATTAACGACGTGACGTTGTGTGCCGAAAAGTTGATATGTTCACAAAAGAGCATCGACGACGTGACATTGTGTGCCGAAAAGTTGATATGTTCACAAAAGAGCATCGACGACGTGACATTGTGTGCCGAAAAGTTGAAATGTTCACGAAATAGCATGGACGACGTGACATTGTGTGACGAAAAGTTGAAATGTTCACAAAATAGCATGGACGACGTGACATTGTGTGACGAAAAGTTGAAATGATCACAAAAGAGCATGAACGACGTGAATTCATTATCGTACGAGTAAGACTTTTTACGTCCCTGAATAAAAAGGGTCTCTATTGTTGTTGATGTTGTTGTTTCATGCCTTTTGACAACATTGCTTGTGAAAAGCCCGGTCGGGTAGCTCAGTGGTTGCGTATCTGACTCGTGTCCTGGTCGTTGTGTGTTCGCCACCCGGTTGAGGCAAACTATCTTTCTGGCGATTTTTTGCTTCTTACCTTTGATGCATGTGAGAAAAGTAGTCAGTGGCTCGGAAAGAAAGTTGAAAAAGCCAGGAAACACATACGTAGGTGTACTGGCCACTGTGACATATCCGAAACTCTTAAAACGGCGTTAAAGTCCAATACAAACAAATGCTTGTGAAAAGGAATTACTCATTTTCCAACTGAAAAAAAGGAAAAATTCCTTTCATTCAAATATTTGTCCTTTGCTTCACTTGTACGAGTTTTACGTTGATCCCTAAAATCCATGTCAACCCATTACCACACAATTTCGAGTTTTAGCGACCCTAGGATAAAGAGCTTATGAAACATGGTGGGAAAAGGAGAAAATGCTTTTCCCACCATGTTTTCTACCCTCTCACAGACAAAAAGACAATTTGACGCACATTGAATTTGTCGTCAGCAAATGCTTTCAATTTCGACAAGTCTAAAATTTTGTCGTCTGATAAAGAATTAATACCTGTTTTAACAGGCACCTCTAGCTCAACACCTCTACCCATACCGGTCACAGCCAAGCTTATGGTAGACAATTTTCTACGGCCCCGCAAGAATACTTCAAAAAGAGGCTTGAACCCAGGTTCCATGACACGGGATTTGATGCTGATAGTCGACGGGTCGGGGAGCATCACTCGAAACGAGTTTCAGTTATCTATGTTGGAGTTAACTGCCTTATTGCAAGTGATGTGCCCAGACAATGACCCCTTTGACATGAACTACAACCGAGCGGCTCTAATCGAGTTTTCTACAACAGCGAACGAAATATTTGACTTCGATGATTATCAGAACTCGAGCCAGCTCTTTGCAGCCATGAGACGGTTAAGGTTTATCGGAAAGGGCACGTGCACCGGATTGGCTCTCAATAAGGCTGCTGGCATGTTCACAGCGATGAAAGGTATTGCCCTTTTCATTAATTTCCCTGTCTCTGTCTAATTGTCTCTCTGCCTCTTTGTCTCTGTCCCTCTATCTCTGCTTTGTTCATCAATTCATCATTAGTCCTTCTCTGTCTGTCTGTCTGTCTGTCTGTCTCTCTCTCTATCTCCCTATGTGTCTCTCTCTCTATCTGTCAGTTTTGGGTTTTCTATCTATGCTATTTATGGCTCAGTGATTAGCTCTGCTGAAGGCGTTGAATTTGTATTTGGGAAATCTTTGGTGCAATATTTAAACTTAAGTTAGCTTTGGTTACCTTTATTTTACGGAGGTAATGCACCAAAGACTTATAGGATCGGTAAAACTACTGCAGCTACTTGAATTCAACTTACCCGTGGGCGTTTGAACGATTTTGACAATGGTGGAGGGGCGGAGGTGACTTTGACAAGCACAGCTCGTGCGAGTAGGGAGGAGTAAGCTCAATCCCCAGGTTGCTGTACATGGTCTGTGTCGGCCATTACTACTAAAAATAATACTACTTCCATTATCATGTCTACAGCATCCGAATTTAATCATCATCATCATCATCACGAAAAACTTGACGGGAACATTTGTTACAGGTTGCTGTTGTTGTTGTTTGATGATTTCATCCCAGTATTCTGAGAGCATATTTTAGGGCTATGCTGTTTATACTGTTTGTTGCAAAGGAAAAACACGGTGAAGAGAGGTGTTACAATCTAATGTTGCCTGACAGGGCTGCAGAGTAAACTTTCGCGGAATAATTTGCTTGCAACTCCGCAAAATAAACTTTTCTAAATACTGGGCCCGGTTTGATTCTAGCGCAAATACAAGCCGGACAATAATGACACACTCTTCAACCATTGTCTTCCGCTAGGTGGCATTTTTCAAATGCATGCCTATCTGATTTGGGCATTCTGGGTACAGAACCGAAATACTATTCAAAATGGCAATCGATTCGGCGTATTTCAAAATCAAATATACGTTTATTCAAAACAATGCTACCTGACACGACCAGACTGCACAAAACATACAGTCTGAACTTTGATCTGTACCGTTCACGAGCTTACAAGTACAGTCAAGCCTTTAAGATCAAAATCTTTCCAGGTTATGTAGATCTACAGTAGGTTGTACTTGAAGCTGTCGAAAGAGGTCTAGTTTATACATTTGGCACTAGGGGTGTTACATGTATCTTTCTATCGTAACCCATTACTGTACAGGCTATCTTTAGACCCATCACACACAATTACAAGGTACATAAAGGACAAATATTTGCAAGAATGGATATCATAATTCTCAAGAGTATTGACAACATTATGAAAGAAAACGCAATTAAGTCGTATTCATACTGTACAAAATAAGCTTATATATCCATAACAGCTTAATAGATTAGAAAAAATAAAACCATTTTTTTCTCCATTTTTAGGTGCACGCAATGACCCGAACGTCAAACGAGAAGTCCTCATTCTGACCGACGGCGAGTCAAATTGCGGGCCGGACGCCGTGCTAGCCGCTAAGGGCCTGCAGCAAGTTGCTGACGTGTATGCGCTTGTGATTGGTTCAGCTTCAGGTAGTGGTCAAAGAGAGATTGAATCGTACGTGTCGCAGCCTGTAAGCTCTCATCTCTTTGCTACACCAAACTTGCGAGACTTAACCCTGCTTGTGGATGAAGTTCTGCATCAACTTCAAACCCACCCAAATGTCAGTTGTATGTCCTTTAATCCACGAAATTAAATACACCCGAAATTAAACTTCATCGAAATTAGATACGTTTTGGTAGTCTCTATTCGAATTTTATAATCTGCTTTCAATAGATCTACGGAATCAGTTTAATTTTAAGAAGGATTTTCCGAGAAAAGCTTGTTTTGGAATAACTGACATGCTATTAACTGGCAAGAAGGTCGACTGGTTGCACTTTCGGAGCTTTCACCAGTAAAAAATAATCACTGAATTCTTTTACTACCAATAGATGACTGACGACTGGAATACAATTAGAAGGAAAATGAAAAGACTCGTACGACGTATTTAGAAGATATAAGCAAACGGTGTAGATCCAAGATCAGACTGCACCTTATGAGTAGTCTGATCTTGATCTATGTCGTCGGCAAAACGTATCAAATTCGACAAAAACAGTGGAAAAAGTTAATGGGATACGCATATCCGTTGTCCAGAACTAAAAGTTATTGAGATTATATACTGATCACAACAAACTCACCGCTTTTCTAGGTTCAGTCAAGGCCCGTAACTCTGTTTTAGCTTTATACCCCTTGTGAAATACTGCTCCGCCGATAACAGACTGTATCAATACCTTGGAAAAAACAAAGAAAATTTAAAAGAAAAAAGTTGATAAAAAAAGTACTAGTTTATTATACTGCAAAGAAATTTCTCGTGATCTGATTGGATAATATACGCCGAACATATATATCATGTACACTGGCAAAACCAACGTAAAAGCAGTTTCCCTTTCGGGAGCCCCGTATACATGACTGCACTTTCAACACAAAATCCAAAATAGCGGCGTTGATCAAGATTAACATCAAGATTATGCACCAAACTGCACGTTTTGCCAAGGTTTCAGTGACGTCAGTTCCATGTGACGCCATTTTTCATTTGATTGGGGCACTCAGAAGGGAAATTCTAATTCGTCAGCGTACTCAATTTTTGAGACCATAAAACAGGGAAATTTCGCTTAACACATGTTGGAATGGTAAAACTTTGCAGTATAATAAATTCGTTGTACTGTTAGGTGGCAGGGGACTTGGAAACTTGTTCACGGCTGTGGCGAACCTCGCCTTCGGCTCGGGGCGACATGATTCACCACAGCCGTGAACAAGTTTCCAAGTCCCCTGCCACCTGACCGTACTTGTAACTAATAATGTTTAGTCTTTACAGCCGAAGAACTACATTAACACATTCGAGCTTTACCGACCTTGTTCAATCCTATAGGGACTTGAATACTTATTAATTAAGCAACTGCGAAGAAATTTCTCGCGATCTGATTGGATAATATGCCTCGTACATACAAGTCATGTACACTGGCAAAATCCACGTAAAAGCAGTTACCCCTCTGAAGGCCCGTATACATGACTACACTTTCAACACGACATCCAAAATGGCGGTGGCGACCGATACGAGCCGCCCACAAGACAAACATAATGAGTAGCCTGCACCGTACTATTTCTAGTTTCCCTTGGTGGTTGTCATTAAAGCAGAAAGAATGGATTATTTTTGAAAATAAATGAATATATCAACAAAATTAACCCTTGTTGTCATTCTAAAACAAAAACACGGGGTTAAAACGAGCCATCCCTTCGTCAGGTAAGCAATTTATGAAGTGTCGAAACTCATTCATTGTAACGGAACGTTAAAAGAATAACCAAATTGTCGTTTGCTAATGGTCTTTTACTTTTTGACAAAAAATCATTAAAATGCATAGTTACTTACCTTGAAGTTCTTTAAAGCCATGTTCAAAGAAAAATATGACTAATTTCTATCGCAGCGACATCATCAAGTTCATCCACCAAACTGCCCGTTTTACCAAGGTTTTAGTGACGTCAGCTCGCAGTGACGTCAGTTTTCACTGAACTGGGGCACTCAGAAGGGAAATTCTATGTCGTCAGCGTACTCAATTCGTAAGTACATAAACGGGGAAATTTCGCTGAATACACATTGGAATGGTAAAACTTTGCAGTATAATTTAAATTCGTTGTACAGTCAGGTGGTCAGGGACTTGGAAACTTGTTCACGGCTGTGGCAAATCATGTCGCGCCCGAGCCGAAGGCGAGGTGGTGACATGATTCGCCACTGCCGTGAACAAGTTTCCAAGTCCCCGGCCACCTGACCGTACAACTAATAATGTACATGTACTTGTATATTGCCCTATTGTACAGGTTGTTACATGTATGCAGACATTGCTCTCCATCATAGAATTTTTGAAAACAAGGCTCTTTGTTCTTAAATACTGAAAATACATGGCTTAGATTGAAACTAAAAACCTTGTATACGACTTTAATAACGGACAGCACGTTCTGTGCAATCTGATCTTGATCTACACTGTCTACAAAGGGCATCAAGTCGCACTTAGCAGCCTAGGCTAAGCACATGCAATCATTTGAGCGACGTATAATTTTTCTTCTGCAAAATATTTTCAAAAATTTTTGACGAGTCTGAAATGTTTCGTCAGATAAACAGTACCACTGTTTTCGAATTATTGCAATTACCGCTACTTCAAAGGAATTCAAAAATTCGACATGATCGCCACGAAGGACAGTTCGTAGAAAGCACTGACTAATACTATTTTTGATGAACTTTTTAGCGTAATTATATTAATTAAATTTGTAGATGACAAATAAAAATTGATTTAGATTATGAAATTAGTTGTTGAAATGGTAGAAAACTTGTCGGAAATAAAAAAAATGGTTGATAGCATTTTCTCATTTTCCAATCTTAGTTGTAACTCTTTTCCTGCCAAATTAGAGAAATGAAATTTTCAAGCCGATCGTAAAAACCCAAGTTTTGCGATTTCAAAGGTATTTTTTGGAGGAAAATATGTCCTTAGGTCCGGGCAGTGTTGATCCAAGATCAGACTGCACGTTCTGTGCAACTAATCTTGATCTACACTGTTCGCAAAAGGTAAGTTATCGCGCTTCGCAGCCTAAGGGGTTACAAGCCCACTCGCTCAAAAATCAACAGTTGAAACACGGGTTGTTTGGTAAAGGGTTAAAGGGAATCGATAAAAGGATCCCACTCTTTAACCCTTCACCACACAGTCCCAAATTTTAACGACACTGAGACAGAAGGCTTTTGAAAACATTGTGGGAAAAGGAGAAAATGCTGGTAACCAGCATTTTCTCCTTTTCCCACAATGTTTTCTACCCTTCCCTTAAAAAAATCGACTTTTTGAGTGATAGTTTGTTGTTTGCATCCAACTTGGACCGGTCTAAAATTTCGTTGTTTTGTAAACGGTTAATTCTAATATAAACTCAAGTTTTAACCTCTGCGGTGTCAAACATGTCAAACGTGTCTTTGCATGCTTCAGCTGGATGTGTAGGTTTAGACAAGACTTTTATAGAACTTGCAGTCTAATCTTGGAAGTACACTGTCCGGTAACTTGTATAAAACAAAACGTATGAGCCTTGCTCTGGCCATAAAGTGTTTAATGCATCTACGTGATGCGTTATACCAAGCAAGTCATCGTACAAATATGGATCCGTAAAATCCATTTTGTTTAACAACCAACTTAATCCTGGGGTAGAATGGTCCTTAGACATGCAAAAAACAACACCATAAAAGAAAAAAAAAAAAAAAAAAAGGCAAAAAGTTTCGACCCAGGTCAGCCTGGGCGGACTGAGCAGGCTGACCTAGGTCGATACTTATAGCAGATACATTAAACCCCATTTCCACAGAGTATATCTGATATGTAGCCTTGAAGCTATCACTTTTTGGTCTCCAATTATAACCGACTCGAAATTTTCAGGTTGATTATTTGCCAGTATCGGGGTTAACTCAGTCAGAGCAAAACATATGACCTCGGCCTCTTTGATTGATTGAATGAAGTTTTACGCCCCTTTCAATATCATTTCAGTCATGTCACGGCAACAGCTCACATATTCATGAATGTCCTTGATTTCACCTGTACAAGGTAAGGGCTCTGAAGTGTCTTGCCCAAGGACACCCCCACGAAAAGCTCAATGCGTCCAACAATGCTCGAATCCGGGGCCTCAAGGTTACGAGTCCTACACTTTACCACTGTGCCACGCGGGACCCCTCGACCCCTTTATAACGCTGAAAATACAATCCAGTGAAACTGATTATCTTCCAGGCAGGACTGAACAAGCAGACGGTATAAATCCAAGATCAAACTGCGTGTTCTGTGCAGACTGATCTAAATCTCTGCCGTTCGCTAAAAGGCCCAGAGTTTGTCCATGGCACTGAAAGGTTCTATATAACCTGTTCTGTAGAAAGGTGTTTATATTTCACTTTCAGAATAAATATTAGTATAAAATGTCAATTCATTGAGAACATAAATAAATGGACCATGCTTTGGCAAAGGGGGGCTTAATGCATCTGCGAAAAGTATCGACCCAGGTCAGCCTGCGCAGTCCGCGCAGGCTTACCTGGGTCGATACTTTTCGCTATCGGTCAATTTTCTGCATGTCAGAGGACCAGTCTACCTCATGGTTCAGTTGGTTGTTATACAAAATGGATGGTATGGATCCATAATTAATAGTATATTATGACTTACTAGGTATGATGTATCACGGGGTTGCATTAAGCCCCCTTTTGCCAGAACATTGCTCAATTTTTTTTACAGTAACTGTTGTCAATTTTATTCTAGATCTATACTCTGAAACAAAAGTTGATGTTGATATTGGAACAAGGTTTCCGAGGTGTTTCGTAGCCTCAAAGCGTACAAGAATAATGAACAATTTGTAACACTAAGGTGCTTAATATATTAAACCAATAATATTGACATACCGAATTATAAAAACCAATCAAATAGTTATATCAATTCTGACCGGATGTAACTCTTTTTCGTCTCTTTCCTTATTTAAAGGAGCAATCGACATACATGGTCAATACATGAATTTTCCCCATTATTCATGGTTTTTAGTAACCTTTTTGATATGTATAAAAAAAAAAAAAAAAAATACCAGACAGCAATCACTTACATTTTTTTTAAACTTTTATACAACAAATAAAAAAAGCTACGTATTGCTGAACTTTTTGCTAGACGATAAAATCTATGCCTCGTCCAAAATGAAAGCACTTTCAGACGGTATAATAGGTGTCACACAAAACGTGGAAGTTATCTTTCAAGGGATAAAAACACTGAGAGAAAATGAGAAAAGCTGGTTTTTCGTAATGTTTTAAAGAGCCTCTTTCCACATGACTGTTGAAAACACGAGATTATTTATAAAATGTTAAAAATTTCTTATACATTTCGCACAATTCCAAATGTCAATGTTTATTTCGAAAAAAAATAAACAAGTTATGTATTTTTTCTCGTAGACTTCATACTTAAATAAGAAAGTGGAAGAAGAAGAAGAAGAAGAAAACAAAAAGAAACAACCCAGGATCAGTATTCACCAACCATTCTTAAAAACATTTTTCGTGTAATTTTAGATTTAGAAAGCAACACAACTTCTGATTGGCTAAACCGAATGGTTTAGCCAATCAGAAGTTGTGTTACTTTCAAAGTCAGAAAATTCTTGAGAATAAGACTAGGAATGTTTTAAAGAATGGTTGGTGAATACGCACCCAGAGTGTTGCAATGCAAAGATATTGCCAAACTCCCGTATCTATCCTGAATTATAACATATATCTCTTGCGAAGTTATGGATGTAAACAAAGATCAGTTTCCACACACATGCAGTGTGATCTTAATTCACTCAGTCCAATTGTCTTTTCATAGTATTTTAAAGTCATACCTGCGTATCACGTCAACTCCTTTGGGCTACCCTCTTTTCGTTTTGCGGACGGCCACTTTTGAAAACATTGAGACCAATGGAGAAAACCGCTGGTAAGGAGGAATTTCTGGATTTTACCCCAATGCTTTCAGGTGTCGTCATGTAATAGATCAAGATTCACGCGTGTTTCGCAGGAATGTTAAACAATTTGACTGTTGTAATTTTTTTCAGAGGTTAAATGCCTATTAACTATGGGTTATACGCACGACTTATTTCTATGCGTTGATAGTTTACCACTTCTATCTGTGGGTTTATAAATTTCTACTTATTTCTAAGGGTTTTTGGACCACTTAATTATATGGGTTAATACTTCACTACTTATTCTTAAAGGCCCCAAAGCGGCTCAAAGTAAACAATACAGGTGTTAAAAAGCACTGAAATTTAAGTCATACCGTTTAAAAGTACGGAAATTATTATGATTGAACGGTCGGTCCAAGTGTTAGTCGATGGCAGGAAAAGGAATCTTAAAACTAGTATAAAAGTTAGCAGGTCGCTCTATCTTTTGTTTACTTTTTACCTGGTCTAAAAATTCATTTTTCTGCCAGCGACTAACACTTGAACCGAAAAAAGCCGCACTGTTTACTCTTGGCCGCTACTGAGTCTATAACATTTAATAGTTTACCATTGGTCATGCAATGAAAGCACCGCTGTAGTATGGCACATCTGTTTGTATGGATCTTGTATGGTATTGTATACTATAGGATCCGAAGAAAACCAGGAGAAGGCCTAAGGTGAACTGGGCGCTACTTAAAACCCGGAAAAGATTGACAGCTTTCATCCGCTTCACTTGTCTTTCCGCTGAAATAAACAATAAAAATGAAACATAAGACATACATGATAAAAGACTTCAATGTTTAAACTCAGTTCTTACTGTGTCATCTGACCCCCATTCTATCTGTCTGTCTGTCTGTCTCTCTCTTTTTCTCCTTGTCTCTTTCTGTCTCTCTCTCTCTCTCTCTCTCTCTCTCTCTCTGCATCTATCTAGAGATGGCTCTCTAGCTGTCTTACTCTCTCTCTCTCTCTCTCTCTCTCTCTCTTTCTCTCTCTCTCTCTATCTGCATCTATCTAGAGATGGCTCTCTAGCTGTCTGTCTGTCTGTCTGTCTGTCTCTCTCTGTGTCCTTTTCCTGTTCTTGATTTTGTTCTTGCTCTCCTTGTTCTTTAAACTGTGAAAAGCAACAACCCAAAGACTAATGATGGGAGTCGGTTGCTCGCTGTACTTAAATGAGCTGTGTTTGATCTACGTTATAGGAACTGCCCTTCTTATGGCTCGAGTAATAATTCGATTTCCAGGAAACAAGAATAGAGTGCGACTGATAAAATTTAGAATTGATTGAAAACAAATAGGTTTAATCCTTGAGCTGCCAAGCGCGACTCACTGACCTTTTGCGGACAGTGTCGATCAAGATCAGACTGCACAGAACGTGCAGATATTTTTCTGAAAAAAAAAAAATAAAAATAAAAAATAAATAAATAAATAAATAAATAAATAAATAATGATAATAATAAGTTTGAAATAAGTTTATTCGGATTTTTACTATCTGCTTTAAAATTTTATTTAATTTGTATAGCAGGATAGGGGTTAAACCAGAAAATACTCTTCCAGTTGCAATATACATATGTCATGCTCTGTGAAAAGGGAGGTTTAATGTATCTTTTAAAAGTATCGATCCAGGTTAGCCTGCGCAGTCCTCGCAGGCTGACCGGAGTTGAAATTTTTCGCTTTCGGTAATTGTTATGCAAATCAAAGAATCATTATACCACATTGTTCAGTTGGTTGTTAAACAATATGGATTTTGTGTATGCGAAATCATATGGCCTGCAACATGCGAAAAGGGGCATTCGGACATTTGCGTAAAGTGTCGTTTCGGATCAGCCTGCGCAGTCCACGCAGGCTAATCCGAGACGACACTTTCCGTTTTTATGTAATTTTCTGTTTTGCGCATGTCTACTGTAGCACAAAATCTAATGTAGTCGTAAAGTGCCGTCTCGGATTAGCCTGCGCGGACTGCGCAGGCTGATCCGAGACGACACTTTACTCAAATGTCTGAATGCCCCTTTTCGCGTGTTGCAAGCCATATGATGACTTGCTTGGTATTATGCATAACGGAGATGCATTAAACCCCATTTTGCCAGAGCGTTACTCCTATACTAGAAGCTATATAGTTACGCTAAAAGCATTAAATGAGCCATGCTCTGTGAAAAGGGGGCTTAATGCATCTGCGAAAAGTATCGACCCAGGTCAGCCTGCGCAGTCCGCGCAGGCTGACCTGGGCCGAAACTTTTCGCAATCGATCAATTTTCTGTATCTCAAAGGACCAATCTACCTCATGACTCTGTCGTTTGTTAGACAAAATTTGTTGTATGGATCCATTATTATGTGATGTCTTGCTTGGTATAACGCATCACGGAGATGCATTTAGCCCCCCTGTTGCCAGAGCAAGGCTCAATTTTAAAAAGCCATGTCTCAAATGTATACCAAACCTACCCAGAGAGTCCATTTTTCGTCATAGTTTATCCATTACTATTCAATCCATTTTTCTTGTTTCACAACTTCTAAAATTCCATTATGGCCAAGTTATTAACCTTTTGTCAAATAAATTCATATGTTGATTTCGCCTTTATCCTGCTAAATCAGTTAAATAAAACTTTCAAGAAGTCAGTAAAAACCCAAATAATGTTATATCAAACTTATTTTTTGGAGAATAAAATCTCCTTATCGGACAGTGTAGTTCCAAGATCAGACTGCACGTTCTGTGCAGTCTGATCTTGATCTACACTGTCCGCAAGAGGTCAGTAAGTCGCACTTAGCAACTCAAGGGTTCACGTTATCATTATTTACATTCAGTATTTTCGAACACAATCTATCAAGCTGAGGATTATCGCGTTTGGCAATAATTGTTTGTTAAATAGCTCCCTCTTGCGGAACATGAGCACATGGATCGTTTAAGCCAAGTCTGGTATCGCAGTCGGTAGAGCACTGGACTTGACACCACGAGGGTAGCTGGTTCGAATCCCCAGATTGGCAGTTTCTTTCCGAGGTTTGTTGATAGTCATTGCGACAGGATTCATTCCTCTCTCCCAGCTAATCATTGTTTCGACGATGGTTGTGTGGAAAAGCAGCAAGTGACGTTGAAAGAATATTCTGCGAAATACTGGTAACAGGAACTCCAGGAAAGCATGAATAGGTGCACTGGACGCCGCAAAATAACTGAACTAATGTTAAACGCCATAAAAACAAACAAACAAAAGGATAGTTTAACCCCAAACCTCCTAAAACACATTTGCAGCGGACCACTTTGAAAGCATCTTTGTAAAATATTGATAATTTTCAATAAATAAATACTCGTACATGTGAATATATTGTGGCAAAAGAAGAAACTGTTCGTTACGAGCAATTTCTTCTTTTGCCATAATATTTTCAGACCAATAAGATCCAGATGGAGATGTAGTTTTGTCAATTCTGATTCTAAATTTGAAGTCTAGCTCTCTGAATGACTGAGACCTTTTGTTAACTCTCATCTTGTTAAATAAATTAAATAAAACTTTCAAGCCGATAGTAAAAAGCCGAATAATCTTATTTCAAATTTGTTTTTTGGAGAAACGTATCTCCCTATCGGACAGTGTAGATCAAGGATCAGACTGCACGTTCTGTGCAGTCTGATCTTGATCTACACTGTCCGTAAAAGGTGAGTGATTCCCGCTCAGTAGCTTTAGGGTTTGTATGAGACAATATTTTTAATAGCTGGTCTGTATGGTAGTTTTTACTCGCTCAGCATTAGATAAGTAAAATGGACGTATTCTGTTAGTGGAATCATTGTTTTTAATCAAATTTCAAAGCTTTTCGGCTGGTAAAAATGATCTCTCAAAATACAGCGCTGTGTCAATTAAAAATTCTGTGCAATCTGGGTCCATATTCACTAACCGTTTTTAAGAATATTCTTTGTCTAATTATTGATTTTGAAAGTAACACAACTTGTGATTGGCTAAACGTTTGGTTTAGCCAATCACAAGTTGTGTTACTTTCAAATTTGGAAAAATCTTTTGAATAAGACTAAGAAAGTTCTTAAGAATGGTTGGTGAATACTAATTCTGATTTAACCTGTCTTCCAGAAGCAATAGCACGGTATTGTTCCACCCTTTACCATACAGTCCCGACTTTTAATGACTCTAAGAAAGAAAGCTTTTGAGAGCATTGTGGGAAAAGAAGAAAATACTAGGAACTAACATTTTCTCCTTTTTCCACGATGCTTTCTGTCACTCCCAAACAAATTCAACTTTTTAGTCACAGTTATATTGTTGTCTGCAGAGTGCTCCCAGTTTGGACTAGTCTTGAATTTCGTCATTTGGTGAAAGGTTAAGCTTTGACAATATATAGCACACATCGATGTTGAAAGTGCATAAAGCCGTTAAGATATTTCTACAAAACAAGAGGCGATTCATTACAACTAAAGAAAATCGTAAAGTGAATGAAATATTTACTTTTTATGTCGCGTAAACTTTAGTTGGCGGTAATCTGGTTATGCACCCGCACTTCCGGTAAAGTATAGTAGCATAATGAGGCTAAAGTTACAATGAAAATAAGTACCTTTGAATGAAACAAGGATATCAAGCAATGAAGTACAAACTGAAGACGAGGACTTTTATATATTTTTGTGTGGCTCAAATGATGGAACTTGTTTCTGTAAGGGTAGAAAACATTGTGGGAAAAGGAGACCAGCGTTTTCTCCTTACCCTACAATTTTTTCAAAGGCCGCTTACCCCAGGCTCGTTAAAACTCGGAGTTATGTGGTATATGTATTTAAGGCTTGGAGGTTTTGATTATGTCAAAACAGGTTAAAGATATGTACTCATAGAGGGCCTTAGAAAAGTAACAGAAAACGGAACATGACTTTAACTCTTTACCACACAATCCCGAGTTTTAACGAGCCTGAAGAAGAAAGCCTTTCTAAAACATAGTGGGAAAAGGAGAAAATGCTGGTAACCAGCATTTTCTCCTTTTCCCTCAATGTTTTCTACCCTTTCTGATACAATTTTATACATTTCAGCCACATTACAATTGTCGTCTGCAACTGCTTTCAATTTGGATTAGTTTAACATTTTATCGTTTGGTACAGAGTTAAGTTATAATACACATATAGTTTATTTTGGAAATAAGAGAATATGATGACAAAAGATGGGGCCTCTATATATCGTAACCAATTGTGTCCCAGAACTCGCAATATTCCTTTCTATAGGCAGACATTACGTCAGTGTTAGGTGTCTGGAAATGAACCACTGATTCAGTCCCTGTACTGAAAACAGGCCACTGTAATTGAACACCATGCGGCCCCATAGACGGATTAGAAGTGTAAGCAAAATTTGTCCAGTAGTCTATTAACGCCAAGGACAATTTTTCTTCATCGTCAGTCATTTTGAATCCTCCGAGTTCCGCTGTGTGAAATAAGATTGGTATTTCCGATCCGTGACAAACGTGGTGTTCACAGAAAGTGAATTTACCCCATCCCGGAAATGAAAAAGCGTGATTATACACATACCGAAATGAAGGTGATTTTTTGAATTTCATTGTACTCAGTGTAACATTACGGGTAGAACACGTGAAAATAAAATCTGTGGCAAGTTGAACAAGATCATCTCTACAATCAGAAATATTTAGGGGCGGATACATTTTCTCCATTGATAAAAATTCTTCAGGGTCTGTTGCTGCTAAAACTGCGGTGTATGTTAGAAAGTCCATTGGCTTTCCCCAGGCTTCATATACGTATATTCTCGTCTCCTCAGTCGTAGTCCCGATCATAATTGGAATGTCCATGAAGAGACCCTTGGCTGCCGCGTCCACGGGCTCCATTGGGACTTCATCTCCATCTACCCATGGACCTAGCGGTTCGAAGAACTCGAGAATATTGAGGGAGGTTATTCTTGTACGTGACTGTTCCTCAGCGGTTGCAATTTCTTGGGCTGTTTTCGTACGTAGACAATCGGTGTCACCTCCTATAAGATACAGAGTGATTGTGAGGACCTGACTGTATTCACTATCAATAAGAGCACCGTGAGGGCCTAGAACCGCTCTACTAGAAAAAGTACAGAAAAAGACGTACGTAATAAAGTCATCTCACGAAATTTGATTATGACAAATTAAAACTAGATCTAGGGTGTATAGTGTTAACGGGAAACTATCAAAAGCGTTATGTGAGCTTTGCCAATGTTTAAAAGATCGGATAAAAACTAATCCCAATATTTTAGTAAGTTGCACTCATAAAGATTTATTAAAGGCAACGAAAAAAAAAAAAACTGATGATGATGATGGTGTACTAGGACGACGGATATGACGACGAAGAAGATGACCCTTCACGATGTGTGGTCGATAATTCTAATTAAGATAGAATATTTACCCCGACAGCTTGCCAGTTCAGCTATGATATCACCCAGAAAAAGGGCTTCTTGTTTCATCTTATAACGTATAGAGAATGGTGAGCTTTCAATAATTACATTTTGGAACAGTCCCTTGGCTTTCCCATTATACATATGTGTGGCGGTGGATTGGGCCCCCGCTGACTGCCCGAACAGCGTTACCTGTAAACATAGTGAAATCACTGGTCCGTATTCACCAACCATTCTAAAACTGCATTCTTAGTCTTATTCTAGATTTAAAAAGTAAAGCAATTTCTAATTGGCTAAACCATCCGGTTTAGCCAATTAGAAATAGCGTTACTTTAACATTTCGAAAATTATTGTGAGTTGGACTAAGAATGTTATTCAGAATGGATGATGGGCCTTGATTTCTCGAATCACGATAGATACATGTATGTTCACCCATTTCTAGCCATAATGAGGAATTTATTCTTTTGTCTCAATTTTTCAAATGCATTTAGCCATGACTCATATTTTGCAAAGATGTTTTCTTTCACGACTTTCAGACTTTCTTTCCTTTCCCCCTGCTTGCTTGCTTGCTTCCTTCCTTCCTCAATTTTTTTATCCATCTATCTCCACCCTCCCCCTCCCTCACTTTAACTATTTATCTATTCATCTTACTCTAAAGGTAAATCTCATAAATATCTTACTTTGTCAGGATTCCCGCCAAAATTCTGTATGTTCTCTTTGACCCACAATAGAGCCTCTCTTTGGTCTTGTATCCCATAATTACCTTTCGAATCTCCTTCTTTGTCACCAGTATACAGAAAACCAAACGCTCCTGGAAAGTTGTACAAAGCAGAGATTCGGAAGAGAGGAATGTGTTGTGAGTATTCTAATGAGTACTGGCAGCGCAAGTCAAGTATAGAACGAACCCGATATTACTCTGTGAATCAACTGTTAAGATTGTGTTTGATTCTATATCCGATAATCTTTTCTAAGATTAAGTAAGGAAGCTTGTAGCTTCTGAATCTCCTACCTTGTCCCATGATAACTTTTTTTGAGCAATGTATGAGCCATGCTCTGGCAAAAAAGGGTTTAATGCATCTCTGTGATGCGTTATACCGAGCAAGTTATCACATACCTATGGATCCATAAAATTCATTTATTCTAGCAGTCGACTTGATCTGAAAGTAAACTGGTCCTTGAAAAGGCAGAAAATTTACATAAAGCAAAATGTTTCGAACCATGTCAGCTTGCACGGACTACGTAGCCTGATATGGGTCGATACTTTTTTTAACAGATGCATGAAGCCCCCTTTTCACAGATCATGGTTCATATGTTAAAGGTCCGGGTGAGAAGGGGTTATTAAATTCCGAAAACAGTTTTTTTTTTTTTTTCTTTTTCTTCTTCTTCTTCTTCTTTTTCCTTAAATCCTATGCTGGTAAAACATGCACCCATTTAAATCGCCTCAATGAGACAATTCTAACGAGTACCCACAACCCAGCCAAGGCTTTGCATTCAAACCCCTCCTATGCCATTTTCCCCTGAGATCGCTAGACTCTTTCCCACAAGATATCGTTTTAGACTTTTCCAATCTGAAAGCGCTTGCAGACGACAAATTAGAAAAAGGTCAGAAAACATCGTTGAAAAAGAAGAAAATGCTTGTTTCCAGCATTTTCTTCTTTTCCAACGATGTTTTCAAAAGCCTTCTTCCTCAGGATGGCCGAAAACACGGTACTATTTGGTGAGGGATTAAGTCATTGGGATATTCCATCCGCTCGCATGGCATTGTGATTATTTATGCGGAAAAGCAGCCAATGGCTTAGGGAGAGTTTTTTTCCAGGTAGAGGTGGACCTGAAATATTGTTGAAAAAGTGAGTAGAGACCAAATCAAAACAAAAATTGTTTACGATGTGAGTTTAAATAGATAAGGAAGTACAATGTAATCATATATATTTCGTTTTATGTAAAGCCGGACTGATACTTAGCATAACACATTTCTAATGCATATTAGTTATGTTTTAGTATGGAATTAAAGCTTATTTTCCAAGAGTGTTTATTTGTCTTTTTCACGCCATTTTAACATAATCTCAGTTACCGGTATATTGCGGTTGCCAGAGCTACAATCCATGTTTTTCTAAGGTTTCTTTTACTAGTGTATTGTATTATATATTCTTCAAAACCACTGGCTGCTTTCTCTATATAACCATCGTCGAAACAATGATCACCGGTGAGCGACGAACGACTCCTGAAGCAATGACTATCATCAATCCTTGGAAAGCAACTGGCCCAGCTTGGGATTCGAACTATCGACCCCCTGATTTCAAATCCAATTCGCTACCGACTGTGTCACCGGGCTCGGTTGTTAAAAATGAAATACAGTCCAAGTAGCAGTAAGCAAGCACCAAAAGTACATTCACTCTGTCTACTTAGACAATTGTTGCTTGGCGAAGGTATATTTCAACATATTTGTGTTCTCCGGGAACTCACGATATGCTTGCCTAATAACGGTTGCTTGCTTAAGTGAGGAGGTGACTAAAACAGGTTTTACTGTATCTCTAACCACAACTGGCCTCGCGCACGTAAAATAGAGACTAAACAACAACAACAACAAAAAAAAAAAAACCTTGACGCCTTTATATTACTGAAATACTGCAATAGGTATAAAACCGAAAAACACTCTCCCTAGGCCATTGGCTGCTTTTCCGCATTAACAATGACTATGCCATGCGAGCAGATGGAAAGAAATTTCCCAATGATTTAAATCTTCACCAAACTGAAGCCCCGTGTTTTAGCCATCCTGAGAAAGAAGGCTTTTGAAAACATCGTTGGAAAAGAAGAAAATGCTGGTAACCAGCGTTTTCTTCTTTTTCAACGTTTTCTGATCTTTTTCTAATTTGTCGTCTGCAAGCGCTTTCAAATTGGAAAAGTCTAAAACGCTATCTTGAGGGAAAGAGTCTAACGATCTCGGGGGCAAATGGCATAGGAGGGGTTTGAATCACTCCAAATTAGTATCTGTTTTTGCTAGTCTAAATCTTGTCAAAAGGAAGATAAATGATCAGACCGTATTAAACTAAAACACTTCACCCTTTACACCCAAGTAAGGAGTAATTTTCTGTAGTTCAATACTTTTATTGTCTTGTCGGACATAAGATCATAAATAGCCTTTGCAGGCGCCGTACATTAAAATAAAACAGCACAGAACGTGCACCCCGACCTTGATCTAAAACGTCCAGTACTTCAGTATCAGCTTTTCATTCATATACCAGCCATGACCGGTGAAAAGGGCGTTAATGCATTTACGCAGTCCGCGCAGGCTCACCTGGGTCGAAACTGTTAGCTATTGGTCAATTTTCTGCCTGTCAAAGGACCATTCTACCTCAGGATTCAGTTGTTTGTTACACAAAATGGATTTTATGGCTCCATAATTATGTGATGACTTGGTTGGTATAGTAACACGGGGATGCATGAAAACACCCTTTTCCAGAGCATGGCTCACATGAATTTGATATACTAAAAAGTTACCTAAACGGTAGTCAACATTTACTAGGATCACACGCCCCTTGTCAACAAAGTACTCGCCGTTAAATAACAAAGAACCACCACTCATGTGAACAAAGTTTCCGCCATGTAAATACACCATTACCGGGTAACCGGAAGTCTCATTGGCGCCCAAGGGAGTCCATATGTTCACGTATAAACAGTCCTCAGAAACCTGAAAGTGTTAAAAAACTTTCTCAGGCAGCAAAGATAAACAAAGAGAAACAATGAAATGAAACCAGAAACATAAGAAAACGCGTAACTTTGAAACTTAGAATTTTTTCTGAGAATTAGACTAAGTATGCATTTTACAATGGTTGGTAAACATGGACTAAGACACAGAATCACCATCAAGAAATGCCTGTAAATCTGTATCTCTCATACATCCACATGTTTCTGGTCTAACTCCTTCGTTTTGCGTCCTTAAAAAAAGAACATAATAAGCAGTGCCAAAGTTTTTGACGTATAAAGTTTTACATCACTGTCGAAGATCGTGTACCCTCAAAATTTCCAATATTTGATAGAAGGGCATACAGCATGTGGACACACTGTTTTACAGAGGGCTTTCCAGTTTTTATGCCTTTATCAAAATTTCTTGTAAAAATCACTGATAAATAGAATAACACGTATTATTCTTTGCATTCATATAGAAAATGTAATGTTACACTCAGTAAAAAAGGTGGATTTTTGGGCGTTTAAAAAGAACGGAATGCTCGTTTTGAAATAAGTAAAATCTATTTTTACTTCATCAGATATGACGTCATCGCACTGATATCAATTCAAGTCCATCGATGCGTACTATTGATCGTGTTACTGTACCAGAAGTCTTTGCGAAAATCTAGCCCGAAACCTAGACGTTCCTTGAGAGGCTTCGTATCCAATTAAGGATATAGATCTAGCAGAGATATATATATATTTTACCTTTGTCTTTCTTCTTTACTGATGATTGCCTGCTATCGCCTTACTTATTGCAGTGATATATCATATTCGAAGTTTTGTGAGATTCTAAAAAATCTGAATAGCTCCCTTTAAAGCTTCTACCACTAAATAATATTTTTCATTTATTAAATATCCTGTCGAAGAGTGGAGATATATAGGATCTGACATGAGTTGGCGTTTGAGATAAAATTTTATTTAACGAGTCAAGGAAAATGTTATTAAGCGAGCCTATGGCGAGCTTAATAACATTTTTCTTGACGAGTTAAATAAAATCTTATCTCAAACAGCAACGAATGTCAGATTATTTTTTTTTTATCACATAACCTCCTTTGTTTTCAGTGCAATATACCCATTACGAATTTCATATCTTATACACATTTGATACCACAATTGTGTGGCGTCACTTTTGACGTCATTTTGTACGTACTTCATAGAAGTGAATGGGTTTTATGGATATTACCGCGATTTCATCTATAGATGGTTTTGCATGTTCTGAGCTATAATTTGTAAAATATCGTTATGTGATAAAAAGAATCTAATATTTGATGGCGTTTGAGATCTAATTCTATTAAACTCGTCTAGATAAAATGTAATTAAGCTTGCCAAAGGCTCGCTTGATAAGATTTTCCCTAGACTCATTTAATAAAATTCTATCTCAAACACCAACTCATGTCAGATCCTTTATATCACATAACGATATTTCAGAAATTGTAGATCATAAGATGCAAAACTATCTATAGATACTCCCACGGTAATATTTATAAAACCCATTCACATCTATGTGGTACGTACAAAATGACGTCAAAAGTGACGTCACACAATTGTGATATCAAACGTGCATAAGATAAGAAAATTCGTAATGGGTATATTACACTGAAAACAAGGGAGGTTATGTGATAAATTAATATCTTGTGTCAAAACCTGACAATGACACATTGAAATAAGAAGGGGATTACCCAATCGAACCTGTGACAATTTGCTATGCTGCATGGTTTTGTTTGATAGCCATTATAGTAAGTATAGGGTTTGTTTTTGGACTATCATACTTCCCACCTAAATAAGTCTAGCCCACAATTTTGGTTCTTTGAAATTTTGTAGGCTTATTATTAATTGTCGCAAATGGTAATGCCGCAATCATCTATTGCTGAATAAATAAGAGTTTTTAAGCGGGCATCAAAACAAAGAAATTCATCTTTTCGAAATTTTAGTGTGATTCCGGGTTTTAATGAAATAGATACTAGTATTTTCAGTAAACGGCTTAAACATAGTAATCTTATTGCTGCTTTAGGCCTGAATACGTCACATTGTAGAGGACAGTGTAGATTCGTGATCAGACTTAAACGTTCTATGCAGCCTGATCTTGGTCTACTGTTACAAAAGCAGAGCTCTATAATCATGCCTAACGATCTGATGGGTTAATATTGATGCTTAGGCCTACCTCTCTTGGACAAACTTGTTCCGGGTTCATAGAAGAGCAGTTCAGTTGGTAACAACCGGGGTTCGCTACTGTAGCATTGTAAATACCAGTCCATGGTGAGGGAGGCTGCGGGGAACGCCATCTAAAAAGTGGCTAAAGTTGTGACTTTTGTCTCATGAAATGTACGGTTGGTTAGTTAGGTGATTGGGTTGATAAATTGATTAAGTGAATAAATGTTAACGCCGTTTTCGTTTTTTTTCGAAGAAAAATCACAGCGTTAGCTCACTTATTTATGTCCATTTCCGGTGTATCATAACTACTAGGATCAACATTTGATCTGCTATACTATCAAAATAGAGTCGCAGCGACCTGTTTCTCAGTTTTCCAGTTATGTTTTTAGCAAAGATATTTCCCTCCTTTTCTCTTCTCGCTTTCTCTCAAAATATAAATTTTCTGTTTTCTCTGTGTTTTAGTTAGCGTCTGATCTGTAAATACCACAGTCTAACTTTCTAAACAATAGTTGAAATATGCATGAGATTACATCAAAATGAATTACAACAGAAACAAATCAGGCTATCGCAGTTTAGAGTGTTTGCCATAATACCATCATATGCCTTTGAAAGGTCATCTTTTCAAAAGATTCGACATGCACCTTATTGGTCATTTATATCGTCTTCCTTTCCCCCCCCCCCCGCAAAAAAAAAGATTATTTATGTAGCTGTTGAATAGATTGCTTGATAAAAACGAGACACACATGCAGACAGAGGCTGATAGAGAGGGGACAAGACATAGTAAGCCATGTTCTGCGAAAAGGGGGTTTAATGCAGCTGCGAAAAGTATCGACCCATGTCAGCCTGTGCGGTTTGCGCAGGCTGACATGGGTCAAAACTTTTTGCTCTTGGTAAAATTTCTGCTTGTCCAAAGATCATTCTACCTCATGATTCAGTCGGTTGTTACACAAAATTGATTTTATGGATCCACGGTAATGTGATGACTTACTTGGTATAACGCATTACAGAGATGCATTAAACCCTCTTTTGCCAGAGCGAGGCTCATGTGTACATGAAAATGAGAGAGTGCAGACACTCAGTAGAATACCTTAACAAGCCGACTGGCGGTTTCGCATAAGGCACGCCAAGAAACGCACGACTGTATTGTGTAATTTTACCCTGTAATTTCCCATATTTAGTCTGTACAATAATATCACATATCGACAGCTGGATGTAAATTGAAGTTAGGAACACTAAGCAAAGAAAGATACGAAACATTCTGACAGCGAAACTAATTTGATTCAGTCTAGATGTTATAAGTATCAGTGTGTGAGTTTTAAGTAGGCCTACTTTATCTTTGTCGACGCTTTCATCCTTGTAAACATAAGAGTGGTTGAGTGATGTTTTTTGTCATGTAAAAAAAAACAGCATTTGTTGAAAAATAATATGATTTGGTTGATGTACTTTTAACACGATCGGGGGTTTGTTTTAAGACCAGGAAAAATTGTGAGAACAGGTGAAAAAAATACTAAATACAAGTTTAGCAAACTGTGAGAAGCAGTAATTTTTATGTGAAGGGAACACAGACAATGTAGCAAATAGAGAAATGTCCCATCTATTTGCTACTGTGTCTTCGATTTTTGTTACATTAGACAAAATATGTCTACATGAAGTAAGCAATCAGTGTTTAGCTATCAGTAAGTGTTAATTGCTTAGTATCTCAATCCAAATAAGGTCAATTACCTCTTTACCAAACGGAAAAAGAGGCTAGGCCAAATTTAAAGCATTTGCAGATGACATATTAAATGTATCTCATATAAAGGGGTTCATTTCTGAAAGGTATGAAAATGTGGGAAAAGGAGAAAATGCTGAATACCAGTATTTTCTCCTTGTCCTACAACGTTTTCGCCAATGTCCTCTTTCCTAGGGCCGTTTAAACATATGGTAGTTCGGTAAAGGGATACATTTTATCAACAGTTCTCGTGACAAAAAATATATCGGTTATCCGACATAGTCAACAATAACCACACTTTATCGAGGGGTCAGTTTAACACTGTTAACAGAAGCAGAAACTATTTTTAACGTAAACGGATATACACTGTCATGCGACAAATACGTCATATCTGCAGGAAACTAATGTTCAACGGACGACTTTGAAAACAGCCACTTGAAGAAGAGAGTCTCGAGACGATAGGATTTTAGAACTCGAAATTCAAAGTATTTGCAAATTAAATGTGGCTTAAAGACATGATTTATCTTTAATGGGTAAAAAACATTGAGGGAAAAGGAGAAAATGCTGGTGACGAGGATTGTTTGGTAAAGGTAATGTTTAACCATTAACTTCAAAAAAAAAAAAATGATGAAAACTGCCAGCTAATAGTCTGACCTTGGATCGAGACTGTCCACTTCTTTGCCAGTTATTCTGAGAAATACAGTACAAAATTGCAGTTACTTCCCGTGCACTGAATGGCAATCTACTTTCCACCCATTTTGAAGGTTAAAATCAACTCTGGATGTACCTACATCTGTCACAGTATGGGAGAAAAGTTGTATATATTGTACATGTATAAAAGAATCTTGACCCTTGTTCTCAACACTTAAACGCATAATTAAGTGGATTTTTTAAGTCAATGATAAAAACCCAAATGTTGCAATTGCAAAGATTTTTGCGTTGAAATAAACTCACTATATCAGACAAAGTAGATTAGGTATCACACAATACCTTCTTTGTAGTCTAATTTTGATATACACTGTCCGCAAAGCCCAATTGGTCGCAATAAGCAGTTGTGGTTCAACTCAAGGTTTAGAGGCTCAAAGTTTAGAACTTGTCCACTTTGGAAACAATGTAGACGGGGCTCAAATGATGAAATTTGTCTTTGGGGGTAGAATGTAGCATTTTTTCATTTTCTCACACTAGTTTCCAAAGGCTTTCTTCATTGTCGTTGTAAAACCTTTGTTTGATAATTACAAGAGTAATCATTCTATATCGAAAGTTATCTTTAGTTCCAAAGCAGAAGTCAACCCATGGGGCTTCGATGAGGGCGTGCAGGGGTCATAAGACATTAACTTAAGGGTTGCAAGTTCGAATGTCGGCTTGGCAAATCTCAATTCAAGGATAAATGTTTGTCACTGACGAAGGAATTTTGACCCCAGGACTATGAATTGAAGAATGTAAGTAGATGAAGCCAAATGTCCTATGCCATATGGTTAAAGACCAGAATATTTTCAAAAGTTCTCACTATAGCCCACCCCCATTTGATACTTGTAACCCCCGGGGCGGCGCCAATTTTGGCCCCAGGTCTATAATTTGAAGAATGTAAGTGGAGGTCCATCAGATGAATCCACCTCTCAATGTCGGTTGCCCTAGGTCTTATTGTTTAGAACCAGTAAGATTTTTACTGTTTTCACTATATAAGCCTATGTAAAACTTGTGACCCCTGGGGCTGGGCCAATTTTGGCCCAAGGGCTATAATTTAAACAAATTTAGCACAAGTCTATTAGATGAAGCAACAAGCCAAATTTCTTGGTCCTCTGCCTTATGGTTTCGAAGACATTCAAAGATTCCCAATATTTTTCAGTTTTCTTATAATGGCAACCAGAGTTTATACAGGTATAAAATTATTTCAAGAAATTCTATGAGGGCCAAGGCAGGAATATGCACGACGGACATAGGGCTATGACATAAGCGCGCTGGCCTTCGGCCAGTGGAGCTAAAATCCAAGAAGGTGAAATAGGTCTTGAATAACAAAAACGATCACGGAATTTTGTACAGTTTATTGCACCGATTTCTCACTATTTTATTCTTTAATTTTCCATATGAAAGTTAGTCAAGTTTATTCCGTATTAATGAAATGACATGTACAAGTCTATGATACAATATTCAATGATAGTAAGTTTAGGGATGTATCTATGTGCCTGCTTGTGAGCAAAAACCTTTTATTACCGCTTGAAAAAAATATGCAGATGACCGTGAAAAACATTCTAGAAAGTTTAATACATTAATACAAAAGAAAACACTCTAATAAATGAGAAATGGCTAACAGTCATCCTTTTGTTGCATTGTCTCAAGATTTGTCCGCTGCAACACGAAAAAGACGGCTGTCTGCGTCTGTAACTTCAGCCAAAAAGGGGGTTTAAGTTAATATATTTGAAAAAAAGTATTAACCCAGGTCAGTCTGCACAGTCTATGTAGGCTGACCTGGATCGAAATTTTTTGCTATTGGTCAATTTTCTGCACGTCAAACGACCAATCTACTTAATGATTCAGTCAGTTGTAAGCAAATATTGTAATACACGAATTTAAAAAAAAAAAAGATAAAGGAGCAATTCCTTGTTACAAGCGATGGATCCTTTCCCCCCATTTTTTTTCCAAAAAGTGTCGATTGCAGTGGCACAAACAGTTTTAATTCTCAACAACACTAACATTATACAATAACAAAACAACAAACCAAAATAAAACTATTGGTACAGACTTAAGCTACAAATGTCCCTGGAGCACATTCCATCAAACTTTGCAAGCAAAAAGTAAGCTCTTAACGTTCTAAAGACGTGCATTGTACATCAAATGCTGTGCTGTTGGAGATCTTCCATTTCACCTGTCCAACATTTAAGCCATACAACCTTAACCCTTTACCACACAATCACGAAATATAAATAACGACCCTGACTGAGAAACCTTTAGAAAACACAGTGGTAACCAGCATTTCCTCCTTTTCCCTCATTATTTTCTATCTTTCCACCAGCAAATTTCATTTTTAGAGTCTATGACCTTTCCACCAGCAAATTTCATTTTTAGAGTCTATGTTAATTTGTCGTCTGCTTATGCTTTCATTTTGGACCGGCTTAAACTTTTGTCATATGGTAAAGACTTAAAAATATGCAATTCAATAGAATTTTTTTTTTTTTCAAAAATGACAAAGTTTACTTTCATTATCGAGTGTTCTGAAGGTAAACAGTGGTAAAATAGATAATTACCAGTAAGTTTATATGGTATTTTACTAAACTTTTTATCCTTATTTCAACTACATGTACTAGTACTCAATGACACATCTTTCAATAAATCAACAACTGTTGCAGATCGTGCAAACAGGATAAGACTGCATAAAATATGCAGTCTGATCTTTGACCATAAGTATCTAATACTCTTATGAGATATTCTAGTCAAAACATGTTTTTAAAAAGCTCCAAATGGGTTTTGTTGGCTGATTGTATTTTTTTTCCCTTTAACAAACCAGTCAAACTATAAAAAGACTGTTTGTCTCACTAAATATTTGAGCTTGAACTCTTGTATTCCAATTCCTGAGGGATTCAGTGTAAGCTGTCTTGTAAAATTATGTTCTCAAATTGAACTGAAATTCAACTATTGGGGTGTAAGATATGCATAACGGATAATTTCCATCAAGAGAAAACAGATTTTTGAAAAATGCAATTTGGTCAAAATAATAATAACAACATGATGAAAAGAGTAGATCCAAAATTAGACTGCATGTTATGTGCAGTCTGATCTTGATCCACACCGGTGGCAAAGGGCAAATGAAGTTTAGAAAAGCATCCCCTCCCATCCAAAAAAAAAATTATTAAAAGATTTTCCATATTTGCATTCATAGCAAAGTAGTTGGTAATAAACAGTCAAAACTTAATTACAGACACTAGCTCTGTACCACACAATTCCATGTTTAAGTAACTATGAAGCAGACAGCTCTTGAAAACATTTAAGGAACAGGAGAAAATGTATGTTACATTTTCTCCTTTTCCCACAATGTTTTCTACCGTATCTAAGGCCGGAATCATCATGTAAGCAACATTTAAATTTTCATCTGCAAATGCTTTCAATTTGGTTGAGTCCAAAATTGTGTTATTTGGTAAAGAGTTATAAAGAGGCATATGATAAAAAGGTCATTCATTATGGAAGTAGATCTATATGGTTTCAAGGTATACAAATAAACAAACAAATAAACAAAACAAAACCTTTGCAAGAATCAATAATAGATTTCACATGTAAGCTGCCATGACAAGATCTGCAATTCAAAATCTATATACAAAATCTACACAAATCTTAACCCTTAAATAGCCTTTAACAACTTTAGTTGTCTTTGTGGCAAGTGTAGATCAAGATCAGGCTGCACAAAAAGTGAAGCCTGATCTTTGATCGACACTGTCCACTTTGCTAAAACACTTTAGACAAGACCAACCTAGACACTGTGATTAATTGGGTCGTATTTCTAGACTGAAAAAATCCTTTGGGTTAATTCAGCACACTAGAGGTTAAACCTTAAAATACTTAAACCTTTACTAGATGAGAAAATTTCAGCCTTGTCCAAATTAAAAGCATTTGCAGACAACAATTTCAGTGTGGCTAAAATGGTGCAATTTTTCTTTGATTGGATGGAAAACATTATGGAAAAGGGAGAAAATGCTGGTTACCAGCATTTTCTCCTTTTCCCACATTTTTTTCAAAAGGCTTCTTTCTCTGGGTCATCAGAAGTCGGGATTGTGGGTTAAGTAATGAAATGGACCTTTTCAATTAGGAAAAGATGCTGAAATACTTTTATTTTACAGTAGTTCTGGCCAAAGCAAGTAACACAGTGGCTGACAGTGTAGATCTAAGATTAGAGTTCACATTCTGTGCACCCTGTTCTTGATCTAGTCTTTTTTTGGGGGGAACAGCAGCTTAAGGGTTAAGGGTTAAAGCAAATTTTTTTTTTTTTACACACACACAAATCATTCTTATCTCTTTATATTCTACATATTAAGACTATCTGTCCTGCAGCAGACAGGGTTTGAAAACATTGCGATGCAGGACAATATGCTTGTAACAAGCAATTCCTTCTGTTTCCACCATGCTTGCACAAGTCTTCACCCATAAAACCTTATTCATGCTGAAGATTGTTGGGGACAAAAAAAAAATACTGCAAAAGTAATTTGCTTCCACAGGTATTTAAACGACAACCTTCAAAACCATAACTCAGCAACTCTATCATTGGAGCTACCAGATGAACTCAAATTCTTCGGTATTGAAAATTTATTAAACCCTTTTAACCCAAAAAAAGGCTACCCATACAGAAAAGGATGGGAAATTTAACAGATGAAATACCAAAAACTAGGTAATTCCTCATGCTTTCTAAATGCTCACCAACTTTTCTACATTCATGTCTCAATTTCTTATTCTAACACTAGTCACCTAATACATTCTGTCTTAGACAATTTGATAGTCTTAGAATCTATAATTGGAAATGAATTCAATCCTATCCCAAACAACAATTTTTAGACTCTCAAATTGAAAGAAATTGCAAGTTAGACATCCTGTAGTAGTACAAATCAATTGACATTCTTCAACAGGTTAGAAAACATTAAGGGAAAAGGAGAAAATGTGGATTTCCTGCATGTTTTCCGTTTTCCTACAATTGCAAATTGGTTTCCAGCATTTTTTCCTTTTCCTACAATGTTTTCAAGAGGCCTCTTCCTCACAGATGTTAAAACACAGGATTGTATAGTAAATGGTTAAAATTCTTGGTGATAATAGCGCTGAACCAATCTATGGGCATTTTAAAATCAAATCTTAATCAATTCAACAGCTGTACACAAATCTAAACTGTGTGTGTGATGGATTTAACAAAATCAATTAAAATCTTTTTTTCAAATAACATCATCAAACATTCTTTACACAATAAACTATAAAATGTTAACTATTTCCATATATTAATAAATACCTTACATTTGAATAAAAATATTTCCCTAACATCTTCATATAAAATGTACCACAATAATTATATACACTGTATCTTAAAACATACAAGGACAATCTGACAACCCCAATTTTCAACAATACATGTACATTTACTTCATACAGACTTTTTCAACCCTCAAGCTGGTGAATAATTGAAATGAAAATTTCCACTCAATAGTAAAAACTCAAATATATTGCCATTAAAAAGTTGATTTCAACAAAAAAAATTTGTTTCAGACAGTGTAGATGCAAATCAGACTGCACATCCTGGGCAGTCTGATCTTGATCAACACTGTCCACAAAAGCGCCCTGAGTCACACTTAGCAGCCAAAAGGCTAAAAAGAATATTTTCATGCTACAAATTTTACAGTCTAACGACCAGTACCCATGTTTTAGTGTAGTCACAGTTCTTCTTATCTTCACATTTTTGAGACAAGGGCTATATCATCGAACAAATATATGATGTCATATATCAAATCCTTGCATTCCTACACTTTGTGCAAGGAAAGATGTACAAATTTCTCAAAATTAATCTTTAAAAACACAGTCAAGTTAGAAACCATTGTGACAAATGTAGTAAATTGCTTATTATGATCAATTTCTCCATTTGTTTCAATGATTTCAAATTGCTCTTTTACTGGATATTTATAACACTGTATTTAAAAAAATCTTCAACCAAAGATGACAGAAGTATTTCAAAATCAAATTATAATTGTTGATGATTATAATCTTGTTGTATGGAACGTACCAACTGGAGATTTTGCTCAATCTTGAGTTGTTTTCTTTTTTGCCACAATATTTTCAAAAATGTATCTTTGGTAGATGCCTCTATATATTCATTCACAAATATATCAACAAAATAAAGCAAATGAAGAAACTGTTCCGAGCAATTTCCCTATATGCAATGGTAATTCCAAAAACAAAAAACTGTTGATGTACAAATATAATGCATTCATGACCTTATTTTTACATAAAAGTGGGGTAAAATTAAATGTACAAAACATTTCTTATATATACATAATTACACATCATGAGATCTTTGTTCAAGAGTACATGACTAATGGTATATGAACCGACCCATCATCTTTATAACCCTTTACCATACAACAAGATTTCAGACCTGTCCAAATTGCGGCAACATGGCTAAAATGTTAAAGTTTTTCTTTGCAAGGGTAGAAAACATTGTTGAAAAGGAGAAAATGCTGGTGCCACACATTCTCACAATGTTTCAATAGCCTGCTTAACAATGTCACAAAAGGAAAAATTGTGCATTACGAGCAATGTGCATTATTGCAAATTTTTCATGTGTTTTCCACAGCGTTTTCCCAAGGGTCACAAAAACATATGATAATTTGGTAAAGGGTTGAGTACTATGTGTCCAGGCAAGCTAAACCACTAAGATTTCTAAGCATAACTTGTATTGCTTAGCAGACAGTGTAGATCAGTACCTTAATGCACAAAGTGCAGAGTCTGATCTTAGATCAGCACTGTCCCCTACTTTGTCAGATAGTCTGGAAAAAGCAACCTTGAAATCACATTAATTTTGGCTCTTTTCCCTTACAGAAAAGGTGCACTTCATTATTTATGAAAGCACTCTAAGAGTTAAAATACTGGCAATCAGCCAACAGCTTAAATTGTAACATTAACCCTTTACCACAAAGTCCTAATTTTAATGACCCTGAGGAAGTGGTCTTTAGAAAATATTATGGGAAAAGGGGAAAATGCTCGTAACCAGCATTTTCTCCATTTCCCATAATGTTTTCTAACCTTTCAGACACAAATACAATCATTTGAGCCGCATTTTATTTGTAGTCTACAAAACCTTTCAATATTGACGAGTCTAAAAATTTTGCTGTTTGATAAAGGGTTAACTGTTAACACTTAAGCACTGTTATCACTCCTGTAACATTTCTATCCTGTAACATGTCAAGGTCACATTCGAACAAGTGTCCTGATTTAACCTGTAATAGTAAGCTCTGTACTGTAACCTCTTTTGTAACATTTCTATCCTGTAACAAGTCAAAGACCAAACAACTGCCCTGGTTTAAACTGTAACACTAAGCTCTGCACAGTAACCCTTTTTTTTCCATCCTGTAACAATCAAAAGCCAACTTAAACTGTTTGGGCCGGTTGCATAATAAAGGTTTAAGACTGGAACAAGGCCTAACCCAGGTCTAGGTAGACCAGGATTTTAACCCGGTATGCATAAAACCAGTTTAGCTCGAGTCTACCAAGCCCCAGACTATCCAGACTAGGTTTAGCTATCCTCGTGGTAGGACTAAACGATGGGTAGATTTTGTTCAGCGCACCGCTGTTGTCTAGACAACGACACATTTCTGCACGTTGTTATGTAATAGGATATACATGTAACCTGTTTTCATTATCACTCTGAAAACAGAATATTCTAGATACATAAAGAACATTCATTGGTTTTTCATTGTGGTTACTTTTAGAAACAGGATTGTTAGTAAACAAGTTGTTTATCAATCCATTTCTATAAATAGCTTGTTGTCATCTTTCTAGAAAAGACTAATCTAGAATTTTCCAAGCTGATATAAATAGGAGAGACTTACTTGGTGATTTGGATTTTGAAGTTAGACTTGTGGCTTTAAGGATACAGAATTAGTGAAAAGTGTTGGATTTAACTTGGGATATAGATCTGTAAGTTGGAATTACTTAATTTTTTAAACAGGTTGCTCATATCTATTTGCAAGTTAAAACTATTGTTAATTTAGGTTTTAGGAACCAGAAATTCCATACTTTTTGTAGTCTAAACATAATTCTTAATTTTGAGGGACTTATTCTATTTCTTGTTCTAAGATTAAAAATTGTCAAAATTTCATTCAAACGTAACTCTTATTGTACTCCTTTGTCTTTATTCATTAATAAATATTGTTAATTGTGAAAGGCTTGTTGCTGGTTTTCTTTCTCATTACGCTTGGCTCATAACGTGATTATGCACGACGAAGTCTATCATTATCTCCCGCTAGATGGCATTCTACAAATACACATCTATCTAATTTGGGCATTCTGGGTACAGAATCGGACTACTTTTCAAAACAACTGTTACTTTGAATTTCAAAATAAAATAAATATTTATTCAATAAAACGCTACCTGGTGCGATTCATTCAGCTATGATCTGCTAGCATGTAACCTATGCATCGGCCATTTATTAAAGCAGCCCCTACATGCTTGGGTAATAGGCTAATAGCTTCGGTATAAGCCCTACTTTTCCGAGGTATATGGGAATGGGTGATGTGTCATAGCAGACAGGTCGAATCTTCGAAGAATATGACATGCGTAGACAATGCGGAGTCTATATACAGGCTTGAATGCGCCGCTATCCAGTATGATCTGCTGCTGGTGGATCAACACGAAGAGCCGTTACTTTTTTTTTAAATAGATTGTTATTATTTCTGAATCAGAGAATACAGAAATGCGGAAAAAAAAAAGGTTGACCAAGATCAGACAGCACAGATATATATGTGTATATATCAGATATACTGATCGATCTCTTAGTACAACGCCCATCTAAGTACATTCCATAAGATAAAACAATTGTAGAATACAATATGGAATATGAGAATAACTCTTTACCAGACAATAAAATTCTGATCTCGTCCAAATTGAAATTATTTGCAGACATCAAAATAATTGTGGCTCAAATGATGGATTTTTTTCTTCTGGAAGAGTTGAAAACCTTGTTTGATAAAATGCTTGGTATGAGAATTTTTCCTTTTTCCACAATATTTTCAAATCCGTCTTCCCAGAAGTCACAAAAACCAGGGCTTATTTTGTAAAGTGTTACGAAGTGTCTCTATCCAAAATAATCAACCATCAAAGCCTTTCATGACGTTGCAATGCATCAGTTGAATGTGTGAGGCCTAGATTAAGATTAGATTACACAGCAGTTGAATACTGGTCTTGCACTAAACTGTTCTCGTTTTGATAGTAATAGAGAATACTGGGAGGCTCTTTTTCGGCACGATGTTTGTACAAGTGTTCGGACAAAAAAAAGAAAGAAAACTTTGCTGGAAAATGGCAATTTCCTTGTCACGGGCAATGTCTCCTTTTCCCACATTTCTAAATGTATTTTTATGATTATTTCACATTGGTCCGAGGTCCAAAGGTTGACATGAGTTACAATGGAGAAAAAAAAATGGTTATTTGGGGTTAGATCCTGATATACGTGATTGATCTTTATAGTTTGATGTATCGAATGTTGTTTTTTCCCGTATTCAATAATATTTTAGACATATCACGGCGACAACTCTCATATTTGAAATGCCCTGGGCTTTCACCAGTACTAGGCTAGGGCTCTGGAGTGTCTTTCCCAAGGAAACCCAGCGCGTCGAGTAACCATATTGTACCGTCGGATAAATCATCCTAAGGAAAATCGTCCAAATCGCCCTGCACAGGCTAATCCACATTCTGATATACTGGTATTGGATCCAAAATAGAATATTGCTTGCCATCTTCTCTTCCTAAAGTGAAATAAGTTACAATTTTTACCTTAAACTGAAGCTAAAACCTACCTCTATGCAGGTTTAGATTTCGTGTGTTACGTGGATAAATTAAACTTGAGTTTAAGCTAAACTATAATAAAGAAAATCTCTAGGTTTAACTGTTAGTCCCGGTCTTAGTAAACTATGTTTATGCCATTGAATAGCGTAAAACTTGAGTTTAAACTCAAGGTTCTTATCTTTAAACCTGTATTATGTAACCGGCCCTTTAGGTTTAACCTTTAACAGAACTATACTGTAACCACTCCTGTAACATTTCTATCCTGTCACCAGTCAAAAATCCATCCTCCCAACAGGACTGGTTAACCTATCTAAGTAACTGTCTTCAACATCTATTATGTAACCACTCTTGCAACAATTCTATCCTGTAACAAGTCAAAAGCCCTTTCTAACAACTCTACTGGTTCATCCAGGTTTATACTGTAACACCCATGTAGCTGTTTAACCAGTAACAGTCAGGGCCAAACTGTAACCACTCACATCATGTTTAACAGGTAACAGGGACAAGTACATACTGGACCTCTGAAGAAATCTGTTATGATCTAGACATATTGCCAGTTTATCTTATAGACCAATGAAGAAATGATCTATGCTGTATCTGCCATGACTAGACCACACACATCACCATGTAAGTACTATAAAGATTCCCGAGGTTTGGCAGCCAGGAGCAGCTCCTTCACCCTCTCTGTTGTTGGTCCCCATTTCTGAAAACCAGCTTCATTCTGCAGGAAAACAACCAACGTTCCATGGACTGCTTTAAAGTTCATGTCATCTCTGAAAGTGTTGATATAAAATGATTTCCGATTTTTGCATTTTAAAACAGGTCTGAGAGTAAAGCAGAAAACCAAACTTTATACATTTTCATTCTGAAAAGAACTGCAGATTACTAATTAACTCTTTACCAAAAGACAAAATTTTAGACAGGTCCAAATTGAAAGCTCTTGCAGACGACAAAATAAACGTAACTAAAAAATTGAAATTTGTTTCCAGCAGAGTAGAAAACATTGCGGGAAAAGGAGAAAATGCTGGTGACCAGCATTTTCTCCTTTTCCCACAGTGTTTTCAAAAGGCTTACTTCTCAGGGTCGTTAAAACTCGGGATTGTGTGGTAAAGGGTTAAGATGTGACTCAAATGATGGGATTTAATTTCTGAAGGAAAGAAAATATGGCGTGAAATGATGTAAAGGCTGGTTATTTTGTATTTTTTCCTTTTCACAATAACTATGTTTTCAAAAGCCTTCTTCTGCAGGCATGTAGAAAACTAGGAAAATTGATAATCAATAGCATCATTATTCTCATATCTGTCATGAAGTGCATTACACCAATTTCAACAGCTCTTTATACAAAGATAACAGCATTCATTGCAAATGCAACTTTATATACCCCTGCAAACTGGCAGCTATTGAAAAATACATGGATAGTGACAGGGAAAAGTAATTGCCCTTTTCCATACATTGTCTCCAAATCATTAAAATTACTGACTACTTTTCTTTCTTTCAAATGTTTCTTGTGTCAGTTGTAAAAGTGAGAGGTACGCCTCAAGTAAGCTTTTCTGATTATAGGCAAGTTTCCTAGATCATAACCAATAATATGCTAATATAGAACTTGATTGTTTGGTGTTTTATAACAATTACCTCATTATTTCTGTCATATCACGGTAACAGCTTGCTTTTTTCATGTATGTCATGTGTTAAACCAGTACTAGGCTCAATAATGAAACAGGTTCAAGGACTTAAACCCTGAACAATAAGAGTAGACATCAAACCAGTGGTTGTATTAAACAACAATTCAAGAGTCTAAACTTGTTTCTAATCCAGACTTCCAAGACTAGCCATATGATCTGCTGAGACAGAAGGTCTAGAATTGGAATTATACCTGAAAATTCAGCCAATCAGATGACTAGAATTTAAATCATAATTAAAAATTCGGCCAATCAGATGACTAGAATTTGAATTATACTTGAAAATATCATTTGAATCTCTTTCATCCTTACAGTAATCAGCAAACTTACTTTGAACACAAATGTTGAAAACCATGGCGATATTCATGTTCAAATGGAGGCAAAACAACCTGTTTCTGTTTGAAAGGACTGGATTCTAGCCGCATTAAGGCCTCTGTGGGTGGGTCACGCCACTCTGGTATGAACACAATAAAGGATAATGGCTCTTTTGATTCTCCCAGTAAGCCCTTTAAAAGGAAAACAAGAAATAAGATTTGAGCCATACTCTGTGAAAAGGGAGCTTAATGCATCTGCGAAAGTATCGACTCAGGTCAGCCTGCGCAGTCTGCGCAGGCTGACCTGGGCCGAAACTTTTCACTATTGGTCAATTTTCCGTAAATACAAGGACCAGTCCACCTCATGATTAAGTCGATTGTTGAAATAATGGGCTATTATGGATCAATATATATATAATGACTTGCTTGGTACCATGGATCATGGAGATGCATCAAGCCCTCTTTTGCCAGAGCATGGCTCATTTGTTTGTCAATGTTTGGACTATTTATACATCAACTTCACAGCTATTTCACTCAAATCACAGAAGCAGCTTATTTATTCATCTTTCCTGTGTTTTGTTCGTGCAAATCTTGAGCTTTGCAATGCCACACACCAAAGCTGTGATTAAACCAGAACTTCCAGGCAAAAAATAAATTCAACTGTTTAATCTTTTACTACATGTGAATCTCAGCAAGAAAGCTTTGAAAACAGGGATGAGAAAAAAATGCTGGTGAGCTGCACTTCCTCCTTTTACTACTATGTTTTCAATCCTTTCAAAGACAAATCCTATCATTGGAGCTGCAAATGCAGTAGATGGATTAACTGTTAGGTGTTTAACCTCGTTTCAACATTATTTCAGTTATATCGAAGCAAGCAGTGAACTTATCCATACTTTTCTGGAATTTCTTTTACCAGTACTCCACACAATATTCTTTCAAAGCCACTGGCTGATTTCCCACTAAACTACTGTTGAAACAATTGTCAGCCATGAGAGAGGAATGAATCCTGTCACAATGACTATCATCAATCCTTTGAAAGAAATCGGCTGAGCCAAAGATCGAATCAGCCACCCCCTGTTCTCAAGCACTGTATGCTACTGACTGACCTACCGGGGCTCGGCAGAACATTATTCTTGCATAGACCTTGATAGTATAAACAATTTTACTCTCCTCAACTAACCCACTAAATGACAAAACAACAATGCTGAAGTGAGATCATTTTGTGCTCTTCCTTAACTCTTTACCAAACAATCCCTGGTTTTTACGACCCTGAGATAGAAGCCTTTTGAAAACAATGGGGGAAAAGAAGAAAATGTTGATTACCAGCATTTTCTCCTTTTCCCACGTTTTCTACCCTTCTGGAAACAAATTTCAATTTTTGAGTTAAGTTTATTTTGTCGTCTGCAAGTGCTTTCAATTTGGACCAGTCTAAAATTTTTTCGTTTGGTAAAGAGTTAAGCTGCTAAATATATTTTCTGCCATCAGTGGAAAATCAGTTGTATACAATTAGACAAGTTTTACTCATTTAAGTAATCCCACCCTATCTGACAGTGTAGATTCAAGATCAGATTGTACCTTCTGTGCAGTCTGATCTTGATCTAATCTGTCAGAAAAAGCCCACAAAGTCATGATCAGCAACCTGAGTGTAAAAATTTTTCAGCTTGTCTTTCAAAAAGTTTCACTTGCCTCGAAATGGTCCACCATAGCTTCCATCAGCTCTTCACAGAATGGTGGATTAGCTTCAAAGGAACCACTTAAAGGGAAGAAATTCAGGATTGGCCTGAAAAAAAAGTAGCTCTGTAATTTTGTTTAATTTATAATATAACTGATGAAAGACATGAAAGTCCCTTATCTGAAGGACAGGACAAAGTTTTTTTTTTATTTTTCATAAACATAAAAGATAATACTGTAACAAGAAATTCCAACTTTTCCATCTGAGATTTCAAAAGCTATGAATTTCAGAAATAATACATCATATTTGAGCTGTATAAGGTTACCTAGTATCTAACTCTTAATTTATGTTCCTTACTTTTTCATTCTTTTTCGAAATTTCCCCTGACTACGACCCACAGAGATTTTTTTCCCCAATGCTTTTCTTGTTCTTCTTATTCCTTACTAATAATCATTTACATTGTATTGATGTTTCGCCAAACTACTATAAATATACTTATTTCATATCCCCATGTTTGATGTACATATCACTGGGTGAATAAAAGGTATTGTTGTTGTTGTTGTTGCTTAATTTTTTTGAATAGATCTATTGCTATGAAAAGTTTAAAATCCAAACCACCTTTGTAACTCCTGCCTTAACTACATGCATATTTTATAATACATTTATTTTGTAAAGTGCCATATTAACTATTCAAAAAGAATAGAATGACTTATCAAAAAATTAGCTGTATCTCTTTCATGAGTTATTGGAGCATTATTGAAGTTTGTCTCTGGTAATGTCAATCTACCCCCAAACTTCTACAGTTTAATCATAGGAGTCATCATATAAATCAGGAGTCAAGACTTTACTCCAACAATACTGAAGACACAAAAATTTTGGAAGGGAGACCCTGCATACGGCAAATTCTGATTGTGAGAAGTAAATAAAAGCTTTTTAAAAGTACCCTTAATCCTTTACTTCACAACCCTGTGTTTTAACAACCCTAGAAGTCTTTTGAAAACATAGGAAAAGGGGAAAATGCTGGTAACCAGCATTTCATTGTCTCCTTTTCCCACAATGTTTCCTCCCCTGTCAAAGACAAATCTCACAATTTGAGCAAGAATTAATTGGTCATCTGCAAATGCTTTAAATTGGACCAGTCTAAAATTTTGTTGTCTGCTACAGAGTTACACTAAGTATAAACTACCTAACCCTGTAAATCAAAGACTGAACTCTTTTAGTGCCAAACATGTACACTCAATCGCTTTTAACAGCTGATAATGCAATCCACTGAATCTCAGAAACATTTTTATCTTACAGGCGTGACTAAACACGTGGATGGTATAGTTCCAAGATCAGAGTGTACCTCCTGTACAGCCTGATCTCAATCTATAACAATCTGCAAAGCTCCTGTTTTTGCTTATGGTGCTGAAAAGATAGCAGAAAGAGGACATGTTTCATTTTTTTTTTTATGTACATGTACATGTATGTACATAATGTACATTTTGTATCTGTATATGCACATGTATTCCTCCTTTTAAAACCAACACCATTCATCATATCAGAGTATTTGATTTCTTCTATCAACTTCAATAACCAATATTTCTCAACTTGAGTAATCATATTGTGCTGCAGTTTCTACAGCTTTGAGTGCATATGAGAACAATACTTCTCATGAAGATGCCTTTTAATCGTTTACTATACAATTACATGTTTTTAAAAACCATTACACAGAATGCTTTTAAAAACATTGAGGGAAAAGGAGTAAATGCCGGTAACCAGCATTTTCTCCTTTTCCCACAATGTTTTTTTTTTTTCTTTTTCAAGGACATTATGAATAATTTGAGCCATAACTAATATGTCATCTAGAAATGCTTTCAGTACAGATGAGTATCATCATTTGTTGTTTGGCAATGAGTTGACCCCCTCTGCCAGGAAGATTTTGAGACAAAGAATCATTGATTTCTCCATGTTCAAAGATAAACCGTCTAACTGCCCCAGACACAGTTTTCCAGCCAATCAGGACCCTTGTCTTGGAATTCAGAATTAGAATTAAATATGACTACTGAATTCAACTTACCCTCTAGAGCCAAAGAAACCATCTGTATCCGGAAATGCAGAACAGTATTGACGGAAATAACTGTTTAATGGAGATGCAAAACACTCAAACGTAACACCAAAGACACGATGTAAACACTCAAACACAGACAATGGAAGAGCCCCCTGCAGACTTAAACCTTCATTGGGATGAAGTCCAAACATGGTCTGAAATTGAAGAATCACTAATATTGATTGTATGGTGTTTAACGCCGTTTTCAACATTATTTCAGTTATATCGCGGCGGCCAGTGCACCTATCCATGCGTACCTGGAGTCTCTTTTACCAGTACTTCGCACAATTTTCTTTCCAAGCCACTGGCTGCTTTCCCACATAATCATCGTCGAAACAATGGTCAGCGGTGGGAGAGGAATGAATCCTGTCGCAGTGACTATCATCAATCCTCGGAAAGAAATTGGCCGAGCCAGGGGTCGAACCCTGGACCCCGTGTTCTCAAGTCCTGCACGCTACCGACTGAGCTACCAGAGCTCGGCAAGAATCACTAATAAAAAGCAAACAAAGGTTTCTATTTGCACAATTTCTCTCTTTATGGCAGACCTACGATTTCTTTAATCTCTACAATTGTAACTAAGGGACAGATCTGAAAATAAAGGACAAATAACTCTTTACCAAATGAAAAAAATTTCAGACTGGTCCCTATTGGAAGCATTTGCAGACCACAAAATAGATGTAGCTCAAATAATTATTTCTCTCTCTGATAGGGTAGAAAAACATTGTGAGAAAAGGAGAAAATGCTGGTCCAAGCATTTTCTCTTTTTCCCACAATATTTTCAAATGCCTTCCTCTCCAGGGATGCTGAGACACAAGATTTTTGGGTAAAGTATTAAATTAACTAAGTGAGCAAAACAATCTAGATAAAACAGCAAATGCTGTTCAGGAACATTTTCTCTCTTTCCAACTTTCAATATGTAATTTCTAGGGTAGTAAATAAAACAAGATTGTTTGATAAAAGGAAACATATAAAAATCCCACTTACGTGGTAACGCCGCAACAACGTCCAAACTCTGGCCAAAAAATGGTCAAACCTTGGATCATCACGACATGAGATCTTATATAATTGTTCCTGAAATTATACATCTCAACTTTTCAACTACCGGTATTCTAAGCATTGTTTTGAAAACAGTTAAGCAATACAATATCTCTGAAATGCTGGCCTGAGTCCGTATTCACCAACCATTCTTTAAAACGTTCTTAGTCCTATTCTCAAAAATTTCCTAAATTTGAAAGTAAACAAACTTCTGATTGGCTACACAATTTGGTTAAGTCAATCATAAAATGTGTTTCTTTCCAAATCCATGTTCAGATAAAGAATTTTCATAAGAGAAGTTGGTGAATGTGGACCCTGACTTTAATTAAAGACTGTTTTTTTTTTCATATTCCTTAGGCTGGTAAGCAAGACAACGAGCAGTTCTGGGTATCGTGTAGATCAAAATCAGACTGTAAATAGGTGCAGTCTGATTTTAGATCCACAGTGACCAATACAGTGCCAAGCTCTTTTCAGAAAATTGCAGTATTTGGATTTTCATAATTGGCCTAAAATTTTCAGTTGAATTATTTAGCAGTCTGGTCAATTTCTATGCAATCCGATATTTTAGGAAATATTATAATCCAAACAACCCTAAAACTGCCACTAATTAAGATTATAGTCTGCTGACTGAAGATAAATGTTCATTTACCTAGCAGTCTTTGAATCAAATATATAGCACAGTAATTATAAACTAAACTACTTACAAGTTTATAAAAATGGGAACTATTTATCTTCACTGTCTCCCCTCTATATTTCAGAATGTGTTTCTCATTTTCATTTGTCATCTCCACAGCTGGGAGACGTGGAGTAGTTACCGTATTAAATACTGGATAACATAAAACTTTTCTTCTTGTCCCTGGTTCTGGTGGTTGTGGGATTTCTAAAAGAAAAATTAAAAAGGACATAAATTCATCACATATTAACTCTTTACCAAATGACATTTTAGATTGGTCTAAATTGAAAGCAGTTGCAGATGACAAGGTAAGTGTAGCTCATTTGATGAAATTTGTCTTTGAAAGGTTAGAAAACACTTTGGGAAAAAAAATTCTACCTCATAATTTTGTTGGTTGTTAGACTAAATGGATTTAAATGGTTTTGTAATTATGTGATGACTTGCTTGGTTAGGTGCATCACAGAGGTGCATTAAGCCACCTTTCCCCTAAGCATAGCTCATATTAATATTTACTGCATGATTACGAGACAAAAACATTGTTGCAGGAAGATGATTGCCCGTAATGAGCAATGTATCCATGTGCCATGATGATTTCAAAGCAGTATAGTGTAAGATGGTAAATGTGACTAACTCTTTAACTCTTTACCACACGACAACATTTTAGACTTGTCGGAATTCAAAGCATTTGCAGATGACAAAATAAATGTGACTCAGAATTTTAAATTGTTTTAGGAAGGGTAGAAAATATTGTGGGAAAAGCAGAAAATGCTGGTTACCAGCATTTTCTCCTTTTCCCACAATGTTTTCAAAAGGCCTTTTCCTTGGGGGCCGTTAAAAGTCGGAATTGTGTGGTAAAGGGTTAACAAACAACAAAAATTTTGGACTTGTTCAAATGTAAAGCATTAATTTTGCAGGTTACAAATTCAATGTAGCTCAATAGGGAAAAGTTGTCTGAGAAAGGGTAGAAAACATTGTGGGAAACGGAGAAAATGCTGGTTTTTTCCTTTTCTCACAAAGTTTTCAAAAGCTTTCTTCCTCAGAGTCGTTAAAACTCGGGACTGTGTGGCAAAGGATTAAGGAGAATGATGTATCATAAGATATAACTTAGAACAACAAGAAATCTTAAACATACATCTTCACTCGTTTTCATCCAGTTTTTTAACCGTTTTTCTTTATTTTATGAAACTATAACCACTCTTGTATCTTCATGCCAAATATTACCCCTGATGGTTGCAAGGTTGCACAGATTACGGCAGATAGAAAATGCATTTCATTCTTTTGCGGCTAGCCATAGACATAACAACCAGAGTTTCCAGTTAAAATCGAAGACAAATCCCTACAGTTTCTTTACCCCATACACCTTATATTGATTTTTTATCAACATTTACACAGCTGACTACATTATAACACCGTCAAGTTTTAGCAGCGTTTGTTTACTCTCTGGCTGTAAAGATGTCTCTTTAAATGAATCAAGAGCCTGTTTACCATGAATATTAAACTCTCTCAGCAGTTCCCAGTGTTTGTCTCTAATTTTCTTGGCAAAGTCACATGATAAATTATACATTTTGATGCAGATTCCTTCCACTGAGGTCTTGGCAGCTTCTGTAACATGGGGCTGACACTGGCGTTTCAGATGAGCTAATCTTTCCTACAAATGAATATAAACAAGAAATATCTTTAAAAAAGATAGATGGCATAAATTTTCCTGAAAATAGGTCTGCGCGGCCTGCAGAATAAACATGTCCTTGTTTTTGACCAATTGCAAATTTCTATTTATTCATTTGAATGTAGTACCAAAAAGTAGGTCAAAAGCCAGCGTACTCAGCTACACTGAAAAATCAACTCAATGATTTTCATACTATTCAAACTATGTGGTTGCCCTGTGCAGCTGAAGCTTTTTCAATATTTTTTTTTTTTAATTATTTATACAACTGTGTCAACAGATGTTTAACACTTTAACACACAGTCCAAGTTTTAATGACCTTGACATGGAAGGCTTTTGAAAACATTATGGAAAAGGAGAAAATGCTGGTAACCAGCATTTTCTCCTTTTCCCACAATGTTTTCTACCCTTCCAAAAACAAATTTCAATTTTTGAGTCACATTCTTTTTGTCGTCTGCAAATCCTTTCAATTTGGAATAGGCTAGAATTTTGTCATCTGGTAAAGAGTTAAAGGTCATATCCAAATTTTGAACAAGGTGTTGAGATGTAAATTCAACAGATTTTGTCCAATCACAAAAAATGATCAAACTGCAAGTTTTGTACAAGTACCCGACACCGAGAAATTAAGAGCACCAAAGGCTCTAAAATTTTTTGTGGCCTTCAAGTTTCACAAGTATGCTAAATAAGACTGTAAGTGCTGTATTATTGACAATATAAAATAACTTGCAGACATTATTGATACATTTGTCCTTTTACCAAACAATCCTATATTTTCACAACCCTGAGGAAGAAAGCATAAAAACATAGTGAGAAAAGGAGAAAATTCTGGTTACCAGTATTTCCCCCTTTTCCTGCAATATTTCCTACTCTTTCAAAATCCCTTCTGAAGTGGTCAACTCCAGGAAAGCATTGATAGGTGCACTGGCCGCCAAGCTACAAATGAAATAATGTTGAAAAAGACTTTAAACACCATACAATCAATCAATCATTCAATCAATCAATCCAAAGTGGTCAGCTACAAGACCAACAAAAAGCATTCTGAAAGGAATGAACAGGTCACTTACAGTTTAAAATGAAATGTACTTACAAGATAATCATCATAAACTGCATTCTGTTTTCTTAACCATGTAAAAGTTTCCTCGACATTCCACTTAACGACTTTCCTGCCCTCTGGAGTTCCATTCCTATTTCAAAAAAAAAAAAAAAAAACAATAACCTCTAGAATGACAAATCAAGTAAATAGACATAAATATTTAAATCTGAAAAGTCCCATATCACAGCAATGTTGAAACACCACACAAATATAGCAATGATACACCCGAACCATTTTTTTTTCCTGCATTATTTCTGTAAAAGAAATCAAGGCAGCTGAGGCTCTCATCCATGTTTTCCTTGAATTCGTTGTGTTGGTACTTCACACAAGTGCTTGTTACATGCTATTACACATATTGGCTTCACTAAAGCAATGTTCAGCAGCAGGAAGGAAGAAATCCTGTCACAATGACTATCCTTCTGTCACAATGGTTATCATTAATCTATGATAAGAGTTTGGCAGAGCCAGAATTTGTTTCTTAGTAACACATATTGATGATTGTGACAAAACTTTAAGAATGGGAGGAGAAATTTGTCTAGATGCTACAATCCCATCTACAGTTGGCATCCAAGTTTGAGCTAAAGAATATAGAAGTTAACCCTTTACCAAACAATCCTGACCCCATAGGGATACAGGCTGATAACCAACATTTTCTATTTTTCCCACAATGTTTTCTTTGTTGCTCACAAAGGCTTGTACCAAATAACTTTAGTCCACTTGCTTGATAAAAGGATAATACATATACACTTATGTTAGATCCTCTATATCTATCATGACAGTCATACTTTATCATCTAAGACATGTGCCCGCCCGGGTGGCTCAGTGGTAAGCATGTCGGATTCATGACCTGGTGGTTGTGAGCTCGATACCCGGTTGAGGCTAACTTTCTTTCCGGCGTATTTTCGCCTCTCACCTCTGCTGAAGCATGTGAGAAAAGTAGTCGGTGGCTTTGGAAAGAAAGTTGTGTTAGTACTGGTGCGAGAAAGCCAGGAAACACATGTGCGTCACCGGCCGCCATAATATGACCTTAGCTGTTAAAGTGGCGTTAAACCCCAATACGACCAACAACTAAGACATGTATGTAAGTTATAGGTACAACTCACCTGGATTCAATCATTTTTTTAGCTGCCTCAGCATATCTCAGCAACTGTTTTCTGGCATCACCCGAGTATTTGGGTTTCACAAGTTTGATAGGTACATCATTCATAATTTCTCTGTACATGGACTGTGAAATTTCGGAAGAACATGCAGAAGGCAAGAGCGGGTCTTTTCCCATATCAACAATCTTTCGTTCCAAAAGCCATCTGTTTAATGATTCTGTGGGTGCATCAATACCTGAAGAAATCAATTTCAATCTAATAAAACTCTCTTCATTATACTAACTTTTTCATTTCAAAATTAATTGTGTTATGTAATCCTTTATTAGACAACACCATTTCAAACCTGTAAAATCAATTCAGATATTTTGTTTAAAATTAGAGAGATTAATTGAATTAAGTTTGACACAGCATTCAACATTATTTTTGTCATATCACTGCAACAGCTCATTTAGACATGTAAGGCCTGGGTTTCACCAGTACTAGGCTGGGGCTCTGAAGTGTTTTTCCCTAGGACAGTTAAATAGCAGAATCCTTGACTTAAAAAAAATGTGAGAGTAAACTGACAATTACTTATATCAAACATTAGCCACTGTATGTCTTATACTAACATATACACTTTGTTCATGAATTTTATTCCTTTGTATATGAACAGACAATTCAATATCAAGAACTTGTGTCTTATACTAACATATAAACTTTGTTAATGAATTTTTTTCCTTTGTATATGAACAGACAAATCAATATCAAGAACTTGTGTCTTATACTATCATATAAACTTTGTTAATGAATTTTTTTCCTTTGTATATGAACAGACAAATCAATATCAAGAACTTGTTTCTGTAGAGAAATGACAAAAAAATACTAGCGATTGTATGAGACTTTGATGTGTTGATGAAAAGCTTTGCTGCAAATGGATTTGCTTATTTTTCCAATAGCTGGATGTTGGTGTTAAAAATCTAAATGAGAGGAAAAAATCAAAGAGCTTAATTTTAGAGATTCAAATACACAGAAAGTGATATTGGCAAATATTCAGCCTGGCAAATAATACAGAGAAAAATTTACCTTCCCTCGAATGACACAACTCTTGGTAAGTTTGTCTTAAACGTGAAACTAGTTGTGCTCGCATCAATTCAATTTCTGGATGAGGGGGTGGTAACACAAATGGTGCCCGCTCATAAATCACAGTATTGGTTGGAATTTCAAAGTTCCAGAAAGGACTGAAAATAAAATTTGATGTAACAATACTAGTACTGCTATTTACACTCTAGATGTATCTAGTGGAGAAAAATCTCGACTCTTTCAAGGCAAATAGTAACTTCAGAACCTTTTGCAAATGGTATAGATCAAGATCAGGCTGCACAGAACATGCAGTCAGATCATAAAGCTATACCATCCACTAGATGATGCAAAAATTTAAATTGTCACAAAATTACATCTTTTTACAGTGGAATTGTACTCTTAGGCCTTGGAGATCTTCTGATGGATTTCAAATCTATTAAATTAGCAGTGAAAGAGTATCATTATGTGCTATCTGTTCAGTTCTTCTGTACAATCTTTGTTAAGTAATCCTTGTTACCTCTTATTTAAATAGTGAGTACCCACAGCATAAGTTTTAGTGAAGAAATAATGCTTTTAAAATTATATTTTAAGATGGTACTCCAATATTAATAGACCCAGGTGCTTGTGATGTTCCCCAATGCACTTAAAATAAGTGCACTGTTCATTCTATGTAGTAATTTTCACTACTTTTTTTTTTATAATTTCAAAGGTAATCTGCTTCATATGCATCAAAAAACCCTTCACACATAACCAGTACAGTTGGGTTCTGTGCAATAGTACAGTAAACAGCCTTTCAAATCATGGTGAGAAAAGGAGTAGTTGCCGTAACACGCAAATGTTCCTTTACCAACAACACTCGTTGTATAATACAACCCTTTATTAAACAATCCTGTGTTTTCATGACCCGAGGGAACCAGCATTTTCTCCTTTTCCAACTCTTTCAATAACAAGTTCCAAAATTTGAGAAAAATGATATGTTGTCTGCAAATGTGTTCAATTTCGACAATTCTAAAAGTTTGTTGTTTTGTAGAGAAGTAACAAAAAGCTGGTTTCCTTTCAAAAAAAATGTTTTATGTCCATACACCTCATCATAATCCATTAGCGTAGTGAGTTATGACAATATCACAAATAAAATATGCAACATTTTGTCTGTATTATATTCAGCCTATAAAATCAATCAAGAGCTTCCCCAATTAAAAAAAAGCAGCCATCTGATAGGCTGGTTATGCAATCCAGATGGTATTGAATTCAAAAAGGTTGGTAAATGACAGACTTATTAGTCTGAATGTAATACCTATATGAGAAAGCTTGTCTTTTAGCAGTTGGACTGCCCACAAGGTCACCACTAGGCCGTCGTTTTGTACCATTTCCTGCAAGTGGAATATCAATACTTGGCCGACTGATTCTCTTATCTGTGTGGCTGGGTTGCGGGGCTCCTTCATGGGTTATACCTAACGGATCGGAGAGATTGTCCTGGAAAGAAAAAGAATTTCAGATGCAGATCTAATACAGTAACAACAAAGCTTAGGATCCAGTAACAACAGTCAATACTCAAAATGAGCATAATTTAGCTCTCCAGCTGTAAAATGTCAGAGCACTATGTTCAACTAAATGCGCATTCCTATGGTTCGGTCTTGAAACAAATTGGCTAGCAAGCACTTTTAACATATTCTTATTAAGTATGGATAATCAATACAAATTAAAATTTAAACACGACATGTCACTGAAGTGACTGATACCCCTGAAAATGATATAACCTTTTCCAGTGAGCTGTGAACATAACATTGACTATGGACACAACTGTTACAAAAATTTCTGATCTTGCCATGACCTTGACCTTTGACCAACGGACAAGGTTCTTGCACATGGCTTATATGTGGTTAATAATTCTGCAAAGTTATCCTAAAATTTATTCATAATTAAAAAAGTTACAGGCCAGACATGGACACTACCCCCCCAAAAAAAATATTTCATCTTGCTGTGACCATGACCTTTAACATACGGACATCTCTCTTGCACATGACAAGTGGAAAGTTATTTTAAAATTAAGTTAATAGGGAAAAAAGTTATGAAACGGACACATAAATAGTCATTTGACCTTTCTGTGATCTTGACCTTTGACTTACACACATGATTATTGAACATGACACATTGTCTTCATGTGGTTGACCATTCTGTAGAGTTACACTGAATTTCATTAATAATAGAACTGATACAAACATACTCTCCCTCCATTTCTCTTTTTAATGATATTTGACCTAGCTGTGAACTTGACCTTTGACATACTGACATGGTTCTTGCCCCTGATACATTGTATATAGGTGGTTAACAATTCTGTAAAGTTACAGAGCGGGATCAGGTATTTCCGAACTACAGGCAATTAGCGTACGTGATTTTAAGAATTGTCTCATCTCGTCTGGAGACAATAATGATATCATCTGTTGTCTTAAACCTAACGCCGTATTTCTCTTCTTTGCCATTTTTTAAAGTATTGAAGGATACAGAAATTATCCGAAGAAAAATTGGTAATTACCTACATTTGACAGCTCGAAGGTCAGGAAATTACCATTTTCTTAATTCTTTGATATATACTGCAAAGCGTGTTAACTGCTACTGCTTCTCCCTTGACTCGTTTTTTGAGATTTCTTGTATTTGCAATAAGCATATAAACACATTACTCTGTGTAAAATGTCTGTATCACGTCTTAAAAGTGCTTGAGAAGCGTGTTCAGAAAAGCCCTCACCTGAACTTATATGCAATGGTATTTACGATCTAAAGCTGATTCAATAAGAATTTAGCATAGTAAGCGATCACAGGAATAAAATGCATGTAATTTAAAGTTTGATATATCCGAGTTTAACTTTTTAAATGTTAATTACATTGCAGAAAACTAAGATCAATATAGACCAATTTCAGTTTACTCATACTGAGTTATCTGATTTTTGGTTTGCATCGTTTGTCTTATTCTGAAAATAAGAAGTTAAAATTTTCCCGATAACTAGACATAATCGACTTTTTTGTTGATCTATATACATGCAGTTCTAGCCAATTTACATTTCAGCAATCAGAGCGTTGGTATGTTGTAATTTTCCAGATGTTTTAAAAAAAAATCCGAAATGTTCGGAAATACCCGACGTCTATGTTTGGCAGTGTTGACTCATTCGGTAATGGCCTCTCTATGGTAGGAACTTTAACACATTGTTTCTAGGAAATCACTGCAGTTAATAGACAGATAATGTTTGGAAAAGAAAGAGGACATTTAGATGTATAAAATGATATGTCAAACGTACGTCTATCTGTGTGTATTACCGAACAACAACCATTCTCGCTTAACTGTTCGGAAATACCCGGTCCCGCTCTATTACAATTCATTGATAATCAAAAACAGTTACAGGCCTGACAAGTACACTCCACCCAAAAACACATCTGACCTTGATGTTGACCTGACCTTTAATTTTGGGACATGACTGATGACACATTGTCTCAATGTGGTTTACATTTGTGCAAAGTTATTTTGAAATTAAGTTATATGGAAAAGGTTTCTGACCCAGACACAATTTTTTTTTCCCAGGGCATAAAAATCACATAACATGGCAAAATGGATTGCATGTAACTTTGTCATGTTATAAAAAGTTGTCTGCTGTAAGTTAAAGAAAGAAAGCTAAGGATGGGTTGAAATCCGTTTTAAAAAAAATCAACTTAGCACTGTAAGGAATTTATCCATTTTTTGTCAGACCTTTTCTGCACACTGTATATATTGGCCAGTTCTCAAATAGCTAATGGGCATACAATACCATTGAAGTTTCAACACTTTTATGACACTTGATGAATTGCTAATTTTTTTTTAATAGCAGCCTATCTTGATGTCAATAAATTCACACTTACATGTACAACTTGGGGTAACTCCCAAAGAGATTCGTTTGTTATCTTGTTAAAATAGTATGGCATATTTTCTCTCTTGCTCCAATATTTCCGCCACCCCATCTGTAAAAGCTCCTCTGACAAATCATCCGATGGTAAAGGTTCCGGCGATCCAATTGAGTTCTGGTGCTGAAGTTGTCCACCATCTCCTTTGGCAGTTGGGACATGATCTGTTTGTCTTTCCAAGTTGCCGTTAGTTCCTGTAATGCTACTTTCTACTGATTTTTCTCTCTCTGGAGTGAGATTGTCTAAAGCCAGAGGCTTTCCCACCTCAGCCATTTTGTAGCAAATACACCATCAACCTGAAAAAAAAAAAAAACTTGTAAAATTCATGTAACAATTATTTAACCATTATGACTACAATATTTTAATGACCGTGATGAATATGTCTGGTAACATTCACTTTCTCTGTGACCCACTATTATTTGTCACCCTTTCACAGAAAAATCCCATCATCTGAGCCTTGCTAGCAAATGCTTTCAAATGGCACAATCATAGAATTTTATCAAAAGCTAATCAATAAAGTGGCCAATTTTTTTTTATATAAATTTTGGGGAGACTGACGAGTTCAAGTGCTTTATTAAAAATAAGACTGCACTAGTTTCTCTTCTGCCTCATTACTTCCAGACACCAATTTTGGGTTGACTACACAAGACAATCATATTGATCCAAGACCAAACTGCGAGTTCTGAGCAGTCTGATCTTGATCTATGGCATCTCCAAAAGTTGTTTTGGCCTGTTGTGTTGTAAGGGCCAAAATAAATTTACTACATGAACACCACTAAAACAAATGTTACAATATTTTCAACACTGGTCTAGGGCTTGACACAAAAAGAGCTCATTAGTTTGAGCATTTTTTGAGCAGTTAAAGGGAGACAACTGGGTTTTACCATGCAGCATGTTTCTGGAACCTAGTATTGGAAATAGTAAGAGAGTTTAGACAACAAAAAACTAATTTTGAATGATCCAAAAAAGATAGTGTGAAAAGATGTTAATACTTATGTCAAGCATTATCTTCCTTTCCCACTATGTTTCAAAAGATAGCGACTTCTAATGGGGCTCTAAGTCATATTTGAATGACTTGGGGCTTAAAAGGTCATTTTGTTTTCTTGTTCAATTTTAACATAATGGACAAGTTTTAATCCAATATAGGCACCCTTGAAAATGTAGCTTTGTAGGCTTAAGCATGTCATCCATTGCAGATGAAATGAGATCTTTTTTTTTTGGTAATTTCTTGTTACTAATATCCAGAAATCAGGCACACTTAAACCTCAGAGCTTTTTGCCATACAAACCTAAACAAAATAGTCAGTATTACAAAATTTCACACTGTGATGTTAAAGTAAATAAAAGCTCTGTGAAATGTGAACTGTTTGACTGTAATATCTGTCGCAACTATCATTTTTAATGAAGATAGATCTAACTCATTGTTGTGTAAACAAACTGGTTTCATGAGAGATGAAAGCATCAATTTGTACGATTAATGATAGAAAAACAGTCTATAGTACAATTTCATTGTACATGGATAAAATTGACCCTTGTTACTCATCTACAGACTTGAAAGATCCGATGGGGGTGGGTTTCATGGGAGTAAATGTAAAAGACATGTTGCTTTCTTTTTTCAAGAATCCAATTCAACGCTCTTTTCAAAGAGAGACTAAGTACATCAACTGATAACACTGTTTAAGCCACAATGTCAACAAATCTCAAAAATCTTGACCCAGTTTTTTTTTGCAGGAAATTGGAAAACGGTATTGAACGAATCTTACAAAACATATCCAAGTCTAAGCATTGTATATAAATAAGCAATAATACATTCAAATTTGTTTCGTTCATTTTGATGCTCAGACTTGTAAAGATAGATTAATTTCATACACTTTATTATATAGCTGCAGCGCCGTTTACAAGTCTCGGAACAAATCATGCGTGTCGATTTTTGATTAGTTTTACAGCCAAATGCAAAAAAGACGAAACAGATCGCGTAAAATAAAATTAACAGTATTGTGGAGCGTATATTTGTCTATCACTTTATCAGTATTTCAAATACGGTTTCCAGTTATTTTCCGCAAAATAGTGAAAATACTGAGAGATATTCTCTGACCGTTAACGCGCTATGGCTGACAAGCCGAATACTGACAGCTTGTTCGATCGATGCTATTTTAGGCAACATGTCTTTACAAAGTTTTATTATACGAAAACAAACTCTTCAGGAAAAACAAATTACAGAGATAATATTTGTTTTTCAAAATATTCAAGATTAAAAACTATTTTTTTTTTATTTTATGATAAATATTAATGACTCTTAAAGACGTTTTCTAAAGTTACATAAAATTTGCTAAAAACAGTGCTTCAGTATAAGAATTATAGTGTTAGTTTTACCGAGTTGCCCGGATGATGTGAAAAGGCCCGTCAAGTGGTTATTATGCGTACGACAATGGAGGCCCGTGTAATGTATTTAAATGCGTCTTGCCAGAATTTCGTAACGATTTCTTAAAACCCACTGATTAGACATCATTCTTTTTTTTTCTATTTATTACAGACCTTATAAAAAACCATTTTCCTCGAGTATAATTTATCATCATCGTTAACTTTTTTTCTATAGATAGGTCTACATGTTAATATGAAAATAGGCAAAGCCTAGAAACGGGCGAAAGAGACTTTTTCCTCAGACATATGAAAACATAATCGGTACAAAAACTGATCGGTGCAGATACTTCCATTTGACCCTGCCGAGCAAATCTTTGATGGCAGTAGATATCTGCAGACAACAAATTCGAAAGTGATACAATTAAATATAACAAAAGTCCCCAATAGGGTAGCATTTTACCGTATTTTATCCTTTTCCCGCAATGTTCTCAGAATCCTTCTCCTTCAGGGCCGTTTGAACTCGGGAATGTGTAATAAAGGGTTAACTTGCGAAGAAATTTAGCCCCAAATTATCAGGAGTCGCTAATCCCAGCTGGACTAGTTTTTTTTTTTTTTCCAAGAATCAGTGATAATCAATGCGACAGAATTCATCCACCTGTCATCGCTGATAATTGTTTGGGTAAATGTAAGGTGGGAAAGCAGCCACTGGGCTGGAAAGAAGTTAGTGTAATCCTGATTAAAGGCACGTTAGGAAAGCAAGGATAGGTGCACTGGCTGCCACGATGAATAACTGAAGTAATCTTGAAAGTGGCTGAATAAACATACAAATACCCGTATTATGGCTCTGTGTACATTAAGAAATATATTATTTTTGATCATTTTCATTTCGCTACATAGGGGTGTAGAAACCTTTATCACATAACCTCCCTTGTTTTCAGTGTAATATACCCACTACGAATTTTCTTATCTTATACACGTTTGATATCGTATTTGTTTGGCGTCATTTTTGACGTCATTCTGTACGTATTTTATTGAAGTGAATGGGTTTTACGGATATTACCGTGGGTGCATGTATAAATGGTTTTACACATTATCTGGTCTATATTTCGTGAAATATCGTTATGTGATAAAAAGAATCTGACATTCGTTGGCGTTTGAGATAAAATTTTATTAAACTCGTCCAGAAAAATGTTATTAAGCTCGCCAAAGGCTCGCTTCATAACATTTCCCTAGACTCGTTCAATAAAATTTTATCTCAAAAGCCAACTCATCTCAGATCCTATATATCTGCAAAAAAGGGAACTTTGTAGATCTAACATCTAGCTCTATACGTTGTACATAGATAAACAAAAAATATCGTTAGCATGTAATGTAGACGGCGTAATTTTCAGGCACTTGAATATGAATATTGTCAAAACTCTTTGGGGATTCAATATGAAGAGAAATCATGAAAAGTAAAATTGCAAGAAAATGTCTCTTTTTCCTGTTTTGCATACCTATAAAAAGCCATGAAAGATTCAAATTGTAGATCTTCTAGATATATTTTTCAGATTAGATGTTAATCCAGACCATATTTGGAAAGGGAGAAGTTCCTCCTAAAATTAGTGTGTCTGAAAATAAAGTCAGACAGGCATACTGTTCCTTATGGGTTATAAGGGTCAAAACCAGGTCAATAGCAGGCCAAAAGCCATCACAATCAGCTCCGTGGGAAAAAAATAGTAAAAACTAAAAGGATGCTCACATGCTCACCAAGTACTACCAAAAGTACTTTCATCTTCTCACCTCTGACCAGCTGATTGATTGAATTTGCGTTTATCGTGCACCACCCCCACCCAAAAGGCTGTTTGTATTGGTACGGGGGACAGTGCAGATACACCACGAACCCTTTCTAAGTTATACCCGGTTCTTTAACGTGCTCAGTGTATAGCACCGTCACAGTTTAACGTCTCATCAGAAAGAATATTAGTAATTTTAGATGACCAGCCGTGGGAATCGAACCCACACCCTCAATTGACCCAAAACATCACCTTCACGATTGTTACACTTTACCAACTGAGTTTTGCGGTCTGGTCATTCTGACCGGCTCAGAGCGTGGGGGCCTATATATGTAGGCTACAGTACTCCTTCCAGCGAGGTCCAGGATGTACATTCAACATCAGCCCCCTTCGGACCTCTGATAATGCAAGAATATGTGTATATATACATTGTTTAAAATTCTCTAGCTCTGCTTACCAGTTGCAAGAATGTGCCATGATTTTTGCTTGTCTACCTCTGAATAACTTTAATAAATTTATACGATAAACTCGGAGTAGATCTTGATCAACATAATTTTGACAACTTGGATTATTTCTTAAATCTAGTAAGCTGCATATATTGATACTAAAACTTTTTTTTTTAAACCTTCTTATCGATCTATATATCTTTATACCCATCTATGTATCCATTCTAAACTTATTCTCTCGGTAGCTCAGTCAGTAGCGTACAGGACTTGGAAACAGGGGCACGGCAAATTTCTTTCTGAGGATTGATAATATTCACTGCAACAGGATTTATTCCTCTCTCACCGCTGACCATTGTTTCGAAGCCAGTCACTTGGTAAGAATATTGTGAGGAGTACTAGTAAAAGAAACTCCAGGAAAGCATGGATAGGTGCACTGGCCGCCCGATATAACTGAGATAATGTTTAAGACGGCATTAAACACTTTACAATTAATCTTTTTTTCTCATATTAAAATCATACATCCACCCATCCATCCATTAACCCAATAAAAGACATAACCAACCCCAAAACAATGCATCAAGCACTCTATCTCTCTCTCTGTTGTCCCAAATCTCTTAACATATCTTAATCCAATCGTCTACATGTATGTTGTACCCAACTATCTATCCCTCGTCCTCATTTCATCTTTTCTCAAAATCAACAATATTTACAATACTCTTTTTCTTCATTAAATAACAACTTGGGAAGCATTTTTTTTATTAGCCTTGTGAACAAAGAGTTAAAAACACAAGACGTAGGTAAGGGTGTTGAAGAAACCAAAGCGAACACGAAAAAGGACATACATACATCGTCTTATATTTAAAGTCTGACACGAATTTTTTTCTTGAACGATCGGTATCACTCGTTACAACTCGGCCGATTCCGTCTACATCTAATGGTTTGATGTCTCCCATCACCCGAAGTATGCCGAATGGCTCCCATCACCCGAGTTATACCGAATGCGATCGGTATGTTTACAAACCTAAGTTGCTGAACTCAGTGCGCGTGACGTAGAACACATACAGTAATTACGTCAAAAACAAATATACTCGAAAGACGCTTTTATTCAACTATTCCCAAAATCTTTATTATTTATGTTTAATCTTGTTATTAGAAAAATGCTTAACATATGCTGACTGTGTTCTCGAAATTTGTCAGTAAATGAATGTGCTTTGCTCTTGTGAAGAAATTCTGGTATGGTCCAGTCTGTCACCCGAAGCTGAGCTCCAGTGGACGAAAAATCAACAAAAATTCAAAATGGCCGGAAAAAGTCTTATGGGGTTTGTAATTTAAATTATGAAATTTGATAATTTTGAGTTTTATTCGTACGTGTAACCTAAAGGCGGTCTTCAGACCGCGCCTTCGGCGCGGGCTTGCGCCCGTATAAATACTGAGTAAGTACTCCTACATTGTGTACACTCATCTAGACACGGGATCTTTTCCACGCGATCGCTAATAAACCTCTCCCTTTCTCTCTCTCTCTCCAAAGCATTAAACAAAAAAAGAGGATCTTGACCTAAAACAATGAATGTTTATATTCATATGGTCGGGCTTTGGATTTTCTTGTACAGGCGGATTGTATTTAATAAAATGCAAGATTGTATGTATAGATCTAGTCTGCGCCATCTAAAAAAAGCTAAATGCCACCGATGACAGTAAAAGAGATACGATTCTCAATATTGATGTCCATAGCCAAAAGCTTTTTGGGAAAAATACCAGTTATGACAGCGAGCTTAGGTCTGATTTAACAAGCTGAATGTACCGTACGGTGTATCATAAAAAGTCGGACTATCCGTAAGGCAGATTCAAGATCAGACTGATAATTAACCTGCTGATTTGTCTGGTCGATACTTACCACAAAATGACTTTTTGTGAAAGACATTCTAAAGCTTAACCGTTTGTGACACGACAAAAATGTAGACTTGCTCAAACTGAAAGCATCTAAGCAGACGACAATTTAAACGGATCAAAGGATTGAATTTGCGGTTGATAGGATTGAAAACATTGGGGGAAAAGCAAGAAAATACTATTTGCCGCATTTTCTCCTTTTCACGCAATGTTTTCAAAAAGCTTCTGTCTGTGGGTCGTTAAAACTCGATCTTGATTATATGGTAAAGGGTTGACATGATGTCAAGATATCCTGATAGAAAGACCTAATGGCTGTTGCACACTGCATTTGATTATGTTGTAAACAACTACAGTGGCTTATTCTGTAAGATATTATAATAGGTTATGTTCTCTGCTTGAGTGTTCCTACAGGGATTTTTATGAGTATGAATAGTTGTATTTGTATTAAGAAAGTCCAAGAAAAAAGAAAAGCAATTGCATTTGTGACTTTATACATACTTTTCAACATTAATTTGAAAGTTAAAGAAAACGAGACATATATATAATAATGATGATAATAATAATAATAATGCTGATGATGATGATGATGATTTCAATCCTCCTCCAAGTCCTTTAACTCCTTCACTACCAATGGCGTCCGAGAAAGCTTATACCATGGCAAGAATCGTCTCCATATGCAGTGGTCCAAATCAACCTCCAGACATCGAAAAAAAGAAAGGCAGAATTTCTGTAATTCACAGCAAAAAAGTTAACAATATTTCAAACAATATCGGATGAGCCATGCTCTGTAAAAAGGAGGGGGGGGGGGTAATCCGGCTATAAACTGAGTATCCATTCATGTCACCCCGCGCAGTCTGTGCAGGCTGACGTGGGTAGAAACTTTGCTATCGGTATATTCTCCAGATTCAGTCAATTGTCAGATTATATGGATTTTATGGATCCACAGTAACGTGATGTCTTGCAAATGAACTTTCTGTATCTCATGATGAAATAGCCGGTTTGAGAACAAATTGAAGGCATGTAATGTAACGACTTGCTTGGTATATGCATCACAGAGATGCATCTATCCCCTTTTCCCAGAGCGCTAGCGCCACTCAAGATCATTAATGGCCTGCAACACGCGAAAAGGGGCATTCGGACATCTGCGTAAAGTGTCGTTTCGGATCAGGCTATTCCGAAACGACACTTTCCATTTTTATGTAATTTCTGTTTTGCGCAAGACTACTGAAGAACAAAATCTAATGTAGTCGTAAAGTGCGATCTCAGATTAGCCTGCGCTGACTGCGCAGGCTGATCTAAGACGACGCTTTACACAAATGTCCGAATGCCCCTTTTCGTGTGATGCAAGCCTTTTGTCAACGAACTACTTTTGAGAATAGCCATTGTGGCACGGTGTCTATATGCATATAATGTGCTTTTTGTTTGACGAGAGGTTACATTACTGAGATTCGTTTTTCAGATTCTGAGCATTTTCTCATAGTTTACTTCTACGTGACACAGACGTGGTTCATAAGCCTACTCGATTGTTTGGATAAAAGATTGAGATGGTCATAAGCTGTCTCGTTTGCTCTAAGAAAGAGAATTAAAGAAAAAAAAACCCTGAGGTTTTCTACACTTTCAAAGACAAATCCCAAAATCTTAGCAACAGATAGAATGACCGATTGTTTGTCTACGTTTCATATGGACATTTTAAGTCTCAATGTCATCTGCTAAGTCATGTAAACGCATGCACGAAAAAAAAATCTGTTTGTCAGTCGGTTGTCAGACTAAGAGGATTTGATGAATCCATAAATATGTGATTATTTGCTTAGAGAATGCATCACAGAAATACGTTAAACACCTTTTTCCACAGCGGCACTCATAAATTTCTATCTGTTCCTTGATCTTTGGGCAATGGTCACATAAGCTAAAACAGTAGTAGGGACCATCATATATGAGGATGGTCCAAAAATATCGTTAGAAAAAAAAAGGTGTTTGCTAGTCATACCACAGTGCAGTTAAAAATGAAAATTAACCCTTAGGCTGCTAAACACGACTCACTGATCTTTTGCTGACAGTGTAGATCAAGATCAGACTGCATAAAATGTACAGTCTGATCTTCGATCTACACTGTCCGGTAAGGAGATATTATTCCCCAAAACATAACTTTGAAATAGCAATATTTGGGTTTTTACTATCGAAGTGAAAATTTCATTTTAGTTATTTAGCGGGATAAGGGTTAAAAAACCAGTCAAATAACTTCCATTCTTTTAGTCATTGAAGTACAAGTTAGCGCACATATTCAAGCATAAAAAGAATCATGACCGACAAGGAGTAATGGCAAATGTCCTCGCTCTTGGCAAATGGAGTTTAGATAATCTACGGAAGACCAGTGGCTTGCTAGAGAAGGGTATAATGGTGCCAGCAACTACTGTTGCTAGTACGTAACCAGAAAAATGTTTAAACAGACTAGACTATAAGCTAACCAGAGAATACGATTAAAGGCCAGTTTATACTACACTTTTGCAATACATATGAGTCATTCTCTGAGAAAAGGAGGTTAAATGCATATAAAAAAATGTATCGACCAAAGTCAGCCTGCGCAGTCTGTGCATGGGCCATTTTTTCTGCATGTTAAAGAACCAGTCTACCCCATAGTTCAGTCAGTTGTTGGACAAAAAGGATTTTATAGATCCATATTTATGTGACGACTTGCTTGGTATAATGCGTTACGGAGATGTATTAAACCTTTACCACACGGCAAAATTTAAGACCTACATGTATCCAAATTGAAAGCATTTGCAGACGACAATTTCATAGTGGCTCAAATGACACAACTTTTCTTTGATAAGATAGAAAACTTTGTGGGAAAAGGAGAAAATGCTGGTTACCAGCATTTTCTCCTTTTCCCGCAATGTTTTCAAAAGGCCTATTCTTCAGGGGCGTTAAAAGGCGTCATTGTGTGGTAAAGGGTTAAACCAGCTTTTGACAGAGCTCATCTTCAATGTATTTCTCAGATACTATTGCAATTTCTCTTCTCCAGAACAATTTTGTATTGCTATATAAATTTCATTTAAACTTTCATTCATTTCGAGTTTTCGATAGTTACAATGCATTTAATGTCAGTAAATGTATACAGAGTTATGAAGTCAATAAAAGAAATAGTGTGTACGATTTATTTTGATCTGCTCGTTCTTTATTCCAGGTTTTGTGGGGTACAACCTCCCTATTTGTCGTAATCAATTTTCTGTAGCTTGAAAGTGTAATAAATCATCTATTGTAAAGGATCGGCTGTAATTGATGGGAGTTTTACTTTGGGTTATAACGATACCAGACAACGCAGTTACGGAGGAGAAATCAAAGTTTCTCATTTTTTGCTTATCCTCCATCTGCCAACGCAAACGTTGCACAAGTTATCTGCTGATGATGCACAAAATTGCGCAGAAATTCAAGAAAAAATACAATAAAGGTAGCACCTGTATTGTTTTGTTTTTAGGAGACCTATACCAACCGGATTTGTTTCTTGGTAACCCTAAATTTCCCGGAGAAAGAATGTTGTTTTCAACCACAATCAAGGATGTAATTAACAGGGATTGTAAAACTAATGACAATAAAGTATCTAATGTTTTGTGTATTCTATCTCATTCGGAATTCATGCGATGTAATGAAATATAATTTATGACATCGGGTTTCACAAAATGAAAAACATTTTACAGGCAAGACAAGGAAGGCAGATGACCTGAGATGTCTGATCCCTTATTCTGCTTAATATATTAAATAAAACTTTTAAGCAGGTAGTAAAAACCCGACAAAATGCTATTTCAAACTTATTATTTGGAGAAAAATATCTCTTTATCGGACAGTGTAGATCCAAGATCAGACTGCACGTTCTGTGCAGTCTGATCTTGATCTACACTGTCCGCAAAAAGGTCAGATAGTCGCGCTTAGCAGCGTAAGGATTAACCATTATCCTGCCACATAAGTGAATGAAACTTTTAAGCCGATAGTAGAAATGCAAATTTTGCTATTTCAAAGGTAATTTTTGAGGAAAAATATGTCCTTACGGGACAGTGTTGAACAAAGATCAGACTGCACGTTCTGTGCAGTCTGATCTTGATCTACACTGTCCGCAAAAGGTCAGTGAGTCGCGTTTAGCAGCCTAAGGGTTTAATTTGGGATTTTTAAATCTGCATTGAATGGTTGAATAGGCTAAAAGTGCTAAATGATTTCATTTTATGATTTGCCATTTTCCCCTATTTCCGTAATGTCATTCATTTAACCCCCTGCATTGTCCTGTTTTTGCTTTGGTTTGTTTGTTGCTGTTGTAGCAATCCTTCAGGTATAGTCTATCACGGTGGCCTGTGCATTCGTCCTGTACACGTTTCTTTTGCAGCCTGTTTTTGCTTTGGTTTGTTTGTTGCTGTTGTAGCAATCCTTCAGGTATAGTCTATCACGGTGGCCTGTGCATTCGTCCTGTACACGTTTCTTTTGCAGGGCTATGTTGAAAGGGCTTTTTTTCGGTGAAGTCGAATGCGCTGACTTTTGACCTTCTTCTTGGTTCTCATTGAGAATGAATAGATGCTAATTTGCGATTGGTCAAAAATATGAACATATTTATTCGGCCGTCCCCTGCTGGCATATTTGCTCCAACACTTATGAAATCATTATTTACAAGCGTTGCCAGTGCTCATCGATACCCCGGGGCCTTGGTTCATACCATAGCAAATGAATGTAATAGAGAATGCTCTGGGTTTTTTTTTTTGAAATATTTCGTAAGTGTTTCCCAACTTTTCAACGAATGATAAACGGTGAGGAAAAAAGAGAATTTCTCGCTAGGTTATTTTCATTATTTTACTTCATATTGAGTCACAAAAGAGTTTCGATATTCATATTCCGGTATCTCTAACACCGTCGATCTTGTTTATAGATATTTCTTATTCTGTTATTATTATTTTTATTTTATTATTATTATTATTATTATTATTATTGTTGTTGTTTTTTCAAACAGATGGCTAATTTCCCATACAAGTTACTTGATACCAATTTCAGAGATGAACTATTGTTTTCGTATTGTACTGCATAAAAGCCAAGAAAGATTGCTGGTCTAGCCAAGGATTTGAACTGGCAATTCATGCACTGGTCGAAGGCGCCACTGTCGGACCATTAATTACCACGATTCGATATTATGGAACCACAATTATTTAACTGTAAACGATTTTCAAGATGAAAAGATTAAGACCACCTTCGCTTAAAATACGTGCAAACTGACGGACGGAAAAGAATGGTCGACAGACATGTAGATATATTGCAAATCATTCAATTCTGGAAAACTGCTTTTCATGATTTTCGTTGTGAAATAAGAAGTGTTATACCTAATATTTGCAAATACAAATGAACCATGCACTGGCAAAGGGGGGCTTAATGCATCACCGTGACGCATGATACCAAGCAAGCGATCACATCATCATTGATCCAAATTAGCCATATTTTTCAACAACCGACATAATCATGATGTACATTGGTCCTTGGACATACAGACAATTTAGCAATAGCGAAAAATTTCGGCCCAGGTCACCCTACGCGGACTGTCCAGGCTGACCTGGGTGAATAATTTTCGCAGCTGCATTACGCCCCCTTTTCACAGAGCATGGCTCAAATATATCAGATTGTGGTTAGATATTTTTCCCCAAATTTAGCTCTTATCTTGCTGATTCCCTATAGACTACATAGTAATCAAATGAACCAAAATTAGATCGGAACCCCATATGTATTTGTCCTTCACCAAAAAATGTCGAAATTTAACAATCTCGAGGAAGAAGGCATTGGAAAACATTATGTGACAAAGAGAAAATACTTTTAACCGAATTTTCTTCTATTCCCCCACATCTTTTCTATCTTGTCAGAAACCCATCCTTTAAGCACATTAAATTTGTTATCTGCGAATGCTTTTGATTTTGATTTTGTTGCAGTCTGTTAAAACGAAAAACGTGTATAGAAAAGCTTACGCTCTCAGCTGTGCGTCTAAAATTAAAAGAGCAAGATCACACAGACGTGCATGCTGATCTTTGTCGACTCTTATATAAATACCAAAGTACGTTAGAGATCTCGATCAGCACGGGACTTGGTTAACCCTTATCCTGCTAAATAAGTGAATTGAAACTTTCAAGCCGATAGTAAAAAAAAACCACATTTTGCTATTTAAAACTTATTTTTTGGAGAGATATCTCTGTTCAGTCTGATATTGATCTACGCTGTCCGCAAGAGGTCCTCGAGTCGCGTTTAGTAGCCTAAGGGCTAAGTATTGTAATGGATGTACATCCTATAAAAGCTGATAAATTTAAAAATAATGTAAACCCCAAACACTTTTAACGCCAAATGTATAAACTCGACCTGTTTCAATGTCTTAAAATACAATTTTACTTAAACTGAGAAAGGATTTTTATTCGATGGGCTTTACTTTACTGAACAAGCGGATCAGTCATATGGATCCAAGATCAGATTGCACGTTTTGAGCAGTCTGATTTTAATACATGCTTTCCGCTAAAGCTTGTTCTAACTAATGGCTCTAAACAGGTTGAACTAGTATTACTGTATGAAACTTTTAAGCAAGTGTTAATCCTTAGGCTGCTAAGCGCGACTCACAGACCTTTTGCGGACAGTGTAGATCAAGATCAGACTGCACAGAACGTGCAGTCTGATCTTGAATCTACACTGTCCGATAAGGAGATATCTTTCCCCAAAACACATTTGAAATAGCAAAATTTTGATTGTTATTGTCGGCTTGAATGTTTTATTCTACTTATTTAAAAAGATAAGCGTTAAGAAGAAGAAGAAGAAAAAAAAAAATTGTGACTTCACAGTTCTTTTTTAGCCAAAAAGGAGTCACTGTATCGGACAATTAAGATCCAAATTCAGATAGGACGTTCTGTGCAATCGGATCTTAATCAAAATTGTCCGCAGAAGTGTCCACGATTGTTCTAATCAGGCTAATATGGAAACTGAAACAAATTTAGTGTCATACCACTGTGAAATACGCAACGTTTCCTTAAAGAAACAAGAAATATCTTTAAAAATGATAGACGGCGTAAGATACTGGAATATGAATATTGAAACTCTTGCGGCTCAATATGAAGTAAAACAATGAAAATTAACCTCACTTACAATTGCTTCTTTTTCCTCGCTGTTTTTCATTTTGTCGAAAAGTAGTATTGGGTAACGCTTATGAAAATATTAAATTTCCTAACAGCACAAAAAAGAATCATTCTATACTACATTATTTTGCTGTGGTATGAATCAAGACCCCGAGGTCGTTTAGCGATAGGAACTCTTGTTAATAGAGGTTTCAGAATTGTGTGAGCATGTATGCCAGCAGGGGCTCGCCGAATGATCATCTGATGTCTAAATTAAACCATTGGATTCTTGTTGAAGATAAAATACGATGTGCATTGGTCTTGAAATGAAAAGAAAAAAACATAAGATCGAAAATAAAAAAAGAATATCAAGATATTCAATTTGATTTCGTTTTAGATCTAGTTATTGGACAAACACTCACAGAAACAGATGAAAAAAAACGCGATTCAGCGTAATTTTCAATGTACTGGAGTGACACCATATTTAACCTACAAGGTTAAAAAAAAAAATTATACCTATTTACTTATTACATATTTAACAAATAATTACCATTACTTGAGGCTCATGTAATTTGTCGTCTGCAACTGATTTCAATTTGGAAATGTCAAATAAATTCTCGTTTGGTAAAAAGTAGACTGATTACCTCCTGTTAACGTCTTTTCTCTCTTTGAGAAGTAAAACACATTTCAAAGCATTAGGCTGCTAAGTGCGACTCAAGGATCTGTTGCGGACAGTGTAGATTAAGATCAGACTGCACAGAACGTGCAGTCTGATCTTGGATCTACACTGTCCGATTAGGACTCGTATTCACCAACCATTCTTGCGAACGTCTTTGTCTTATTCTCAAAGGTTTTCTGAAGTTGAAAGTAACACAACTTCTGATTGGCTACACCAAATGGTTAAATATGGTTAGTGAATATGAGCCAAGGAGAAATTATCCCCCCCCCCCAAAAAAAAAGTGACTTTGAAATAGCAATCATTTATTTGTTTTTTTTTTTTACAATCGACTTCAAAGTTTCATTTTAGTCATTTAACGGGTTAAAGGATAAAACATGGCGAGGTGAAAGTGTTCACGTCAAGCAATTTCTCCTTATCACCATTTATATTCAAATCTTAAACCTGAATTTACGTTAAATATACTTACTTTTCAAAGATGTTGTAATAGTCGTCTGCTGCAAATTTGTTATGGGAAGTAAAGAGCTAAACTTTTCAACAGGAGATAGGCTTGTCCAAGTTGAAAGCATGTCCCAATTGAATCCTGCCCAAATGATTTCAATTGTCTTTGAAAACGATGAGAACATTGTGAGAAAGGGAGAAAATGCTGGTTATCATCATTTTTCTGCTTTTCCCACAATGTTTTCAAACGCTTTCTAACTCAAGATCGTTAAAGCACAGGCTTGTTTTGTAAAGAGTTAAGAGCGGTTTGTTTGTTTTTTTTTACGCCTAAGGAGTGGCAAAAAATGACGTAAATGATTCAACAGCGTTGAGTATAAATAACGTAAGCGTAGTAAATGAAAATCATATTCCGTAACTTGCGTGATACGTCTTGTTACTAAATACTGTCCGCTTATTCAGAACGTGAAATAAGAAGCTACATTCGGAATGCAGTTCTCACCTCGGTTTTTTACGGTCTGTATTGCATTGACCGTCTTGTCCGTGTGTGACGCCTTCATTTTCCGTAAAAACAGAGACTGCGAAGTATCAAGCTGGTCACCATGGACCTCCAAGAAGGGATTAGCGGTCAGGACTCGAGAAAGAGTCATTTTGGCGCACAAGACTGGGAATGGAAAGATATGTCCGCATTTAGAAGAGAAAGGTAAGTAAATGACTCGCGCCGTGGAATATCATGTAAACTCAACTTCTTTCGACGGCTGATCATAGATATATACCGTCAGCTTGCTAAGTCAAGCCTGTTAGACTAAAGGAATACAAAAATCTTTTTGAGTTTTGGTGGATTGTATTTTAAGCCGTCGATAGAGACATTTTAGTTTAACCCTTATCCTGATAAATAACTGAGATGAAACTTTTGAGCCTATAGTTAAAAAACTAAAATGTTGCTATTTCAAAGGTATTTTCTTTTTTTTTTGGGGGGGGGGTATGTCCTTATCGGACAGTGCAGATCAAAGATCAGACTGCAGGTTCTGTGCAGTCTGATCTTGATGTACACTGCCGCAAAAGGTCAGTGAGTCGCGCTTAGTAGCCTAGGGGTTAAAGGTTCTCTTCACACTTCCGTTTCCGTTTCTGTTATAGCGAATGGGTATCGATAGAAGCATTATTTCGGGCGAAATACGCAATTTTATCGAATGTAGTAAAAAACGGATATCACCTTCGGTTCACTTATTATCTATCTTTTCTTTAATATATAACTCGTCATTCCAAAAAGATGATAACTTGGGGAAGCATCGTTTTAATCGCTCGAAGCCTGAATGACTTGTTATATAATACCAGTGAAAAAAAAAAAGTGACAACGTACATATATATAATATTCTTTATTTCACACCTACAATTTAACGTCCAATGAAATCGCTCGGATACTACCACGTGAGTACAGAATATCTTATTCCATATTGGACGCTGTAGAGTCCAATATAGATTTTGCAGAACGAGGCAAGAGTCCAATATGGGTTTTTCAAAACGAGGCTAGAGTCCCAAATATCAATATTTGACTGGAAGTCCAGTCTGCCGAACTTCCGTTGTCAAAAAAGCAATTTCAAAACTTCTTTTGATATGTTTTGATTTTTGTTTTATTATTTAAATTGAAATGGCCCTATACGTGTCATTTACTTTAAAGTCAATATGGAAGTGTGAAATAAAGAGGTCATTTAACATGCTTGGGCACAATACTGAATTCAATTGGATTCGTACACTGCAGAACCAGTTTATATTTTGATTCGGCTGTCGCCTCGTCCAAATTATAGACTGGTTCTGCAGTGTACTCATCCAATAGAATTCAATATTGTACCCAAGCATGTTAAATAACCTCATAATATTTGTAATATGCGAAATGTTCTTTGAAACGTAGGTTTAATGCATCTGCAAAAAGTATCGACCAATGTGAGTGTGTGCAGCCCGTTCAGGCTGACAAGGGTCGAAACTTTTCGCCATTTGTAAATTATCTGCATGTCAAATGACCATTCTACGTCATGTATCATTCGGTTGTTAGACGCAACGATTATATAGATCCGTGCTTGACGAATATGCATTAAACCCCCTTTTTTCCAGAGCGACGCCTATATCTATATATAAAGTATGCCGATGAAAGAAAAATAGTTTTTTTTTTCCTTAAACAGAAAGACCACCAAAAATCAAAGCTGCAGCCGAGGGACTGAAAACTCATTTCTTAAAAAGACAGGGCGTCATGAAAAACGGGAAACGCGTCGGTATAAAGCGAGACTTACTGGTCATCATCGACTCGTCAGGTAGTATTGGTACAGCTAATTTTACGATTGTTAAAGATCAGATCGCCCGACTTCTTGGTCTGCTATGTCCAGTCAACGATCCATTCAAAAGACAAAGAAATATCCAGAGAGCAGCTTTGATAGAGTATTCTTCCGCTGTAAAACAAGTGTTTGACTTTGACGATAAAGAAGATACGGACAAAATTCAACAAACAATAAAAAACCTGGGCTATATGGGGCATTCTACCTGCACTGCCACAGCCTTTAGACAGGCTGAAAATATGTTGAATGTAAACAGGGGTAAGTTGTCGAGGTTTTTTGTATGTATGTATGTATGTATGTATGTATGTATGTATCTATCTATCTATCTATTTATCTATCTATCAATCATTCAATCAATCAATCAATTAACCAGCCATGTTTTAGGATTCTTTATGAAGAGTCGTCATGAAGAGGAAATTAGCCACAGACAATTCGCCAGCGTTGCAAACCGGAATTATACTATTGAACTTTGGCGACCTAAGGGCCCTTTGGTCTTTAAAAATTTATCCAATATCTATAATCTGGCCTGCAACACGCGAAAAGGGGCATTCGGACATTTGCGTAAAGTGTCGTCTCGGATCAGCCTGCGCAGTCCGCGCAGGCTAATCCGAAACGACACTTTCCGTTTTTATGTAATTTTCTGTTTTGCTCAAGTCTACTGTGGCACAAAATCTAATGTAGTCGTAAAGTGCCGTCTCGGATTAGCCTGTGCGGGCTGCGCAGGCTGATCCGAGACGACATTTTACGCAAATGTCCGAATGCCCCTTTTCGCGTGTTGCAAGCCAATATACGACCTTGAGGAAGAAAGCTTTTGAAAATTCTAAATTCAAAATAAGACGTAGAATGCTGCTCAGAATAGCTGGTCTAACACTGCCCTGTTCACATAGGCCTGTAATGATATAAACTATCTTTTCTAGGCATGCGCAGTGCCTCAGATGTAAAACAGGAAGTACTGATACTGACAGACGGTCTGTCAAACTGCGGCGGGAACGCAATATTAGCGGCCAGAAGTCTCCAACTGAAAGCAGACGTTTTTGGATTGATGATTGGAAAGTTTACCCCACAGGGAGAAGATGAATTGAAGTCCTACGTGTCGGTGCCTCCCAAAACACATCTTTTCGCCATTGATGGCCTTCAAGACCTGGAAAAGTTACTAGATGAGTTAGAATTTCAGATTGGGCTCCCGGGAAATCCTCCATGTGCTCCGTTTGATATATGAGCGGCGCTCTTGCAAAAGAGGGTTTAATGCATCTTTGTGATACATTATGCCAAGCAAGTCATCATTTTATCATACAGTCATCATATAACAGTAATTATGGAACCATAAAGTTCACTTTGTCTTACAAACGACTGCATCATGAGATAGATTTGTCCTCTAACATGCAGAGAATGGACCAGTAGTAAAAAGTTTCGACCCAGGTCAGATTGCGCAGAATATGCAGGCTGACATGGGTCGAAAGTTTTTGCAGATGCATTTAACTTCCTTTTCACATAGAATGACTCATAGATCTTATTAACTTTGTTTTTAACTCTTTACCTGACGAACAATTTTAGACTCCTCTGGTTTTAAAGCATTTGAAGACAACAACATTAATAAAACATGTTTAGAATAAAGGGATATGTCGTTACATGTTTTAGGATAGAAAAGATTGTGGGGAAAGGAGAAATTAGCTAGTTACCAGCATTTTCGGCCGTTACTGTAATGTTTTCAAAAACCCATTTCCGAAGCGTCGTTAAGTCGGGATTGTTTTGTAAAGAGTTAACTGTGTCGTTGTCAAGTAAATAAGTTCAACTTTTTCTCGAGATCTACAAGTAAATGTCCAAAGCAATTGAAGATGATATTGGCAGTAATTTAGCATGTGAAAGCTGACGGCATTGATCCATAGTTTAGCCAATTTCTTTACAAAGACTGATGATAGCCATTGCGACAGGATTCATTTCTCTCTCACCGCCCGGCTGGGTAGCTCAGTTCTTAGCGTATCTGACTCTTGCTTTAGTGCTTTCGGGTTCGATACCCGATTGAGGCAAACTTTCTTTCCGGCGATTTTTCGCCTCTCACCTCTGATGCATGTGAGAAAAGTAGTCATTGACTTGGAATGAGAGTTGTGTCGGTACTGGTGTGAGAAAGCGATACAAATTAGTTTATACCATGCTCAAAGATGAATGATAACTTTAGTAATGTATGTATAAAACCCGAGAAAAATTGCTGGTCTTACCGAGGATTCGAACTGGCAAGTCACTTTTTAGTCGTGTGCTTTACTTTCAGACCATTTGATACTGCGACTTGACTCGACATTATGGAACCAAAAATGCGGAAGTTATAAACTTAAAAATAAATGAGCCATGCTCTGGCAAAAGGGGACCTAATGCATCTTCGTGATGCATTATACCAAAAAAGTCATCACATAATCATGGATCCATTCAGTCCATTTTGCCTAACAACCGACAAAATCATGAGGTAGACTGGTCCTTTGACCAACAGAAAATTGAGCATTAGCGAAAAGTTTCGGCCCAGGTCAGCCTGCGCGGACTGCGCCGGCTGACCTGGGTCGATACTTTTCGCAGATGCATTAGGCCCCCTTTTCACAGAGCATGGCTCAAATACTTTTGACCAGTTGCACTTAAAGTACGTGCAGACGGACGGACGGCAGACAGGTCGGCGGACAGATAGATATAATTATTGCAAATCATTGAATTCTCGAAAACTGCTTTTCAATACATGTAACGTGTTATTTTCGTTCTGAAATAAAAAGTTAAATATCTATATAAGACAAATCTATCGAATTATGATTGGTTATGTTGTTACTAAATTAAACCCTTATCTTGCTGATTTCACATACGTTGTAAGAAAATGAACCAAAATTTGAATGGGAGCCTCATATATACTAACCCTTCCCCAAACAATCCCGAAATTTAAGAGCCCAAGGAGGAAGTAGAAAATGGTGGTAACCGCATTTTCTGTTTTTCCTACACTTTTTTCCTATCCTGTCAGAAACCCATCTTATAAGCCATATTTAATTTGTCATCTGCTAATGCTTTTAATTTGGGTCAGTCTAAAATTTTGATTTTGTCGCAGTCTGGTTAAAGGGAAAATAGTGTAAAGAAAAGGTTACGCTCTCAGCTGTGTCTCTGAAATCAGAAGAGCAAGATCACACAGACGTGCATGCTGATCTTTATCGACTCTTATATCAAAAGACATCAGAGTTCTCGATCAGCAGAACATGGTTTACTTTTATCCTACTAAATAAGTGGATTGAAACTTTCAAGCCGATAGTAAAAACCCAAATTTTGCCATTTCAAATGTATTTTTTGGAAAGATATCGCCTTATTGGACAGTGTAGATCCAACATCAGACTGCACGTTCTGTGCAGCCTGATCTTGATCTACTTGTCCGCAAAGGGTCCTTCAGAAGTGCCTAGTAGCATAAGGGTGAAATATTGTAATGGGTGTACATTCCATAAGAGCGGATAAATTCAGAAGTAATGTAAACTCCCTAACTCTTTATGCACCAAATATATGAGCCATGCTCTGTGAAAAGGGGGTATAATGCTTGTGCAAAAAGTATCGACCTAGATCAGCCTGCGCAGTCCGCGCAGGCTGACCTGAGTCAAAACTTTTTGCTAATGGTCAGTTTTCTGCAAGTCAAAGGACCATTCGACCTCATAATTCAATGGGTTGTTAGACAAAGATGATTTTATGGATCTCTTATTATGTTATGACTTGCGTGGTATAATGCATCACAGAGATGCATTAAGGTAGTGGACCGGTAATAGAAAACAGCTATTTCCACTTAAGGAATGAAGAGAATTTTTATTTTTTCATGGAGGTATGAAAAAAAAAACTTAATCACACTTTTGTATGAAACCGCGATATTACCGACAACATACACCCACGGAAATAATTCTTTATCTTTAAATATAACAATGGAGTTTCTAAAGCCCCTTCCACTCATGTTTGTATGGCGCAAGAATACAATTGGGAAGCAGTTTTCAGATCCCCAATGCTGAAAATTAACCAATAAAACGAAAGTAAATGAACACGGCAGCGTGTAGGAGCCGCACTGAGTAACCTTCAGCGAATGTAGTTCCGGCATAACGTGATTTTTTGTGGTATTTGTCGAAGACAATACCACTATGAGTTCAATATTGAATTTTGAAGACCATGTATCGTATTTTGTGCAAAGCCGAAGGAAATAAACCCAATTAAACTCATTTTTTCTCAGACAAATGAGTTTTTCGGTAGCACTAAGATATGTAATTGGAAATGGCATGTTAAAATAAACTGGGTGAGGCCATCGATCGTGGAAATACTAATTCTTTGTTGAAAATAGTTTCACTCGCTCATAGCCTTCTATTGGCGCAATGATATATACAAAATTTGTCTACTGATCGCTTGGTCCTGGATTTTTTCGTTCTAAAACAAGTTCGTCCCATGGCTTGTTCGTCCCATGATTGCGCGCTACTCCTTTGATTGGGCATGAATATTTATAGATCGAAATAATTGATTGAAATGTTGGGAATTAAATGTTAACGGCCAAATATATTTCAAAATCATAGTTTTCAGGTACAAACTTAATTTTATTTGATATATTCACATGGTTTCTCTCTCTATCCATCATGCATCCTACTGTCAAGGGACGTTACTCCTGACTCCTCCTAATGATCAAAGGGAGACCACCAATACACAAATAATCCTAACTTTAACATGAGTACTTTCCCTTCAACGAAAAAAGTAATTATTTGCTTAGTAGGTTAAATTTCAAGCCAATATTTGAATAATATTTCTCCTTTTCTTTCAAATTATTAATTCCACACAATGGCTTCATTGACAAATACCACGTCAGCGTTCTCAACGCTTTGATTTTTCATGGAGCTGTGAAAAAAAAATTTAGCCAATCAGAACTCGCCAATATTCATGAAAACAACTGATATTAAATTATTATAATATTATCCTACAAAATTTGCTATGATTAAAAATGAGTATTATTGTACTAATTTAACTGAGCCACTTTTTCCTTTTTTTCCTTCTTAGAATTATCATTTATAAATCTAAAACCACTATATTCTCATTACAAAGGGAGATAATAATTACCTCCCTTTTCTGGAAACTAACAAAAGTATCAACAAATAATTTCAAGATAGACATTAAAGGAATTTCTGGTCGGTTAAAAATGTGCAAAAGTATTATATCTGTATAAATCCGTATTTATCAACTATCAATAAATTTTATTCCATGTTGCACTAGAAGTGTTACGGGTCTACTACCTTTAGCCTCCTTTTGCCAGAACATGGCTCATATAAGCTCGATGCATTATACCAAGCGTATCATCACATAATTATATATCCATAAAACCCAGTTTGTCCTACAACGGGCTTAAGTTCGTGATAGAATGGTCCTTGGACATGCAGAAGATTTATCAGAAGTAAAAAAAATTCGACACAGATCAGCCTGCGCAATCCGCGCTGGGTCGATACTTTTTACAGATGCATGGAACCCCCTTTTCAGAGAACATGGATCATAATTATGTTACAGCTTGAGCATGAAATTTTATCATCTTCCTCAGCAGCAACAGCAGCAGTATAATAAGCATTAACTCTTTACCAAACGACAAAATTTTAGACTAGTCCAAATTCAAAGCATTTGCAGACGACAAAATAGATGTGACTCATAACTTGAAACTTGACTTTGAAAGAGTAGAAAACATTGTGGGAAAAGGAGAAAATGCTGGTTACCAGCATTTTCCCCTTTTCCCACAATGTTTTCTGAAGGCTTCTTCCTCAGGGTCGTTAAAACCAGGGATTGTTTGGTAAAGGGGTAAAGACTATTTCAAAAACTTTTCGAACTTAGTTTTAGAGGACAATTTCTTCCTTCGTAGCCTATTATAGTTAACACTTAAACAGTAATCTTTCATGTCGCATGCGAGTCAATGGTGTGACGTCAGCCTTGGTCAAAATAGAGAGGGGCGTCGGACAAGAAGGAGTCAGGTCTACATTTTATTACCTAATCTATATTAAAGACCCTATAACTGCCAATAGTAAACAATGGGATGGTGAGATCCATTTAAATGTAACTCGTACCCTTTAAAAGAATGGAAATTATTGTTAATATGACAATTTGTTATTGTACGGTCGGTCCAAGGATGAGTCACTGGCTGAAAAATTAATTGTCAAATCAGGTAAAAAGTAAACAAAAAATACAGCGACCTAGCAACTTTAAACCTAGTTTTAGATTTCATTTTTCAGTCAGTGACTAACAAATGGACCGATCGTATAATGACATACTGTTATCGTTCGTTTCGTTGAAACATATTTAATTGCAAAGTAAGTTTATACCAAAAATTTACAAAACTGTACAATATACATAATAATCAAATGACTAGGCAAAAGGGTCTGATCAAAAGTTCTCACAACTTAGATTCGGTCATTCCCTTTACGAAATTACATTTTTCAGAGTCACCCATTATTAATTTTGGCTTTCTAACACTGTACTGTGTGTGTGGGAGGGGGGGGGAGTGTGGCGGTGTGGGTGTGGGGTGTGTGTGTGTGTGTGTGGGTGTTTGGGTGTGTGTTTTAATATTCAAAGTAATTTACATACTTTAAAATGGTATGATTTAAATTTGAATGTATTTTAATATCTGCATTGTTTACTTTTGGTAGCTATAGGGCCTTTAATGAACTACTACAGCAATTATTGCAAAATTCAATTTATGCCCTTAACCTTTATCCTGCTATATAACTAAAATGAAATTTTCAGTTCGATAGTAAAAAACTTAACTATTGCTTTTTCAAAGTTATGTTCTTGGGAATAATATTTCCTTATCGGACAGTGTAGATCAAAGGTCAGACTGCACGTTCTGTGCAGTCTGATCTTGATCTACACTGTCCGCAAAAGGTCTTGGGTACAATCTAAAATGCGGGAATCCGTCATTTGCAGACGACTTATCTTCGACAGCGTTATCCCCACACAACCTTCAACTTATGTTAGACATTGTGTACCAGTGTGCCTGCAGATCGCGATTTGAAATCATCTCTGACATATAGGATCTGACATGAATTGGTTTTTGAGATAACATTTTATTAAACGAGTCGAGGAAAAATGTTATCAAGCGAGCCTTTGGCGAGCTTAATAACATTTTTTTCTGGACGAGTATAATAACATTTTATCTCAAACGCCAACGAATGTCAGATTCTTTTTATCACATAACGATATTTCACAAAGTATAGATCAGAATATGTAAAACAATCTACAGATGCACCCGCTGTAAGATCCGTTCACTTGAATGTACAAAATAACGTCAAAAATGACGCCACACGATTGTGATATCAAACGTTTATATGATGAGAAAATTCGTAATGGGTATATTACACTTAAAACAAAGGAGGTTATGTGATAAAAATCCAGAGCAGTAGTATTTAATAAGTCGCAAAAAGATCAATTAAATGTATATCTTTTTCAATAGGCTATACGCCAATGCACGAAACGACCATGCCATGCACCTCGGTATCAGGCAAGACACACCTCATATAAATGCTATATTCTAGAGTTATCGAAAGACGCTAAAAAGCAAGTAATACATTTTTTGCACTCTCTGAAATAGGTCTTATAGTCTTAGCATTAATACTGTGGTAAAATTGTACGAAGCTAAATTATAATACCTACAGTGTTGTTCGCTTATGGGACAGACTGGCGTAAAATCTATCGATAAGATACAACATTATATACTAAAAAAAAACATACAAGATTTAAATGTAAGAACAATGTCAGACACGTGTGACTAAATGGTCGGATTGCATCCTTTATCATCAACAGTCGACTAAAGAAAGCTGTTTTTTCTACATAAGCTAGCCTTTTGAGTCTAGGAAATAACGCACTTAGCAAACAGTTGTACCTTAATAAGTGCTATTTCACATTCATCGATAATCGTAGATCAGTAACTATGGGGTCATACCAGACATAATTATGTAATGATATGAACAAATATGGACTGTGGGCTATTATGCATTCAATAATTGTCAATCTAGAATCATTGCCTTCGAAGTTCAAATGGAAATCTACTGTGAACACCACAGTAAGTAAATATAAGCCATACTCTGGCAAAAGGGAGCTTAACGCATCTGCGAAAAAGTATCGACTCAGGTCAGCCTGCGCAGACCGCGCAGGCTAACCCGAGCTGAAACTTTTCGCTATTGGTCAATTTTGTGTATCTCCAAGGACTAGTCTACCTCATGATTAAGTTGCTTGGCTATTTATGATCCATAATTATGTGATTGCTTGATAGTATAATGCATTACGGAAACGCATAAAGCCCCCTTTTGCCAGAGCATGGCTCATATGTATGAGACTGATGCTTGGAAATAGAAGACAACTGTCGATCCGGATTTCTCGAGGTTTTAGACAGCTTCACACCTCTGTACATTCATGTACACTGTACAGACTATATAGCTTTAAAAGTAATCCGAAAATTATTAGACTGGTATACGCGTACCGGTATATCTAAGATCCGGGATCTTCTCCCTCATGAAATTCCGTCCATCTGTCAGCTCTGTCTCAACCCCATTACTGATGAGCTAGAGTACAAGTTGTCCGGTCAGGTGGTAGGGCATTTGAACTTGTTCACGGCTGTGGCTAATCATGTCGTTCCGAGCCGAAGCTCGAGCCGTGAACGTGATGCCCTAAATGCCCTGCCACCTGACCAGTCAACGAATTTAATATACTTAATATTATTTTCATTTTAGTCATTTTGCAGGTTGAGGATTAAAACCTTTTTGGCAAAAGGAGAAATTGCTCACGTCAAGCAATTTCTCCTTCTTACCAAAATGTTTTGTACCCATATTCAAGTTTATACGGAATATTATGTTGTAGTAACTTTCCTAATGCTTGTATTTACTTCGAGCAGCGTGAGAAAATTTGATATCGCGCGAGACCGAAGGTCTCGCGCGATGTCAAAATTTTCTCAAGCGGCGAGAAGTTACTACAACATAATATTCCTTTTATTATATACCTACAACTTTCAACGACAACATTTTGCTGACATTTTATTGGAAAACGGCAAACAAAAAGAGACAATTAATGGTGTGGATGGTAGTAACTCTGTTTTCATGAATGGCGGATTAATATTACAGCGTAACATTTTGACCAATCCAATCGCAAATCAATACATGGATCCGTGGAAATTGATATTTGACCAATCAGGTCATCGCAATTTTTTGGCCCGATAAGGAGTCATGCTGGCCCCTATTTCGGCTCCCAACTTAACGACTGTTAACGTTGCAGATGTGCGATCGTTACTGTTTATTTTGTGTTTAAAAGGTTCGTAATTAACGAAAAAGGTTAAAAATTGTGATTTGCAAACGTATACCTCTGACGTGAGATATGTAGAGGCTAAAAGTTAGCATTATAATTGGCGATGGGACTTGTGAAAAGAGTTTTGATCAATGCTACATTTACACAATGGAATAATCAGACCTAGGTTTTGCTTAGAAAGATACGTACAATGTCTTACGCTCCAGTGGGGGAAAAAGGTAAAAAAAAATATATGAAATACTAACAAAAGAAAGCATGTTCACTTAAACATCTAACCTTGTTAACTAACATCTGCACAACCTATCATAATGGTAATTGTCATCAATTTCATTTCGACATTAACCTTTACACTTGTTGCTTGAAAAATATGCTGAATGTGTAGATACGGATCATATTGCGAATAGCAAACAGTTTAATCTATGATTTAAACTATCTGTGACTAAAATTAAAGTTCTGACCAATATAGTGTTGAATACATATTTGTTAAGGACGCCAGCTTGAACTCCTTATTGAATGTAGATTTCAATTATGCAACATCTAAGTTCTGTTCTTAACTGGGTAGGTTCAGCTGCAAATGGAATTATGTGAATTAAATCAAAATTTGACTATGCCATTTTGAGCCGGATTAGCACAACTAAGGGAGGGTCGGTACACTGTTAATTGTTAGGGTGTATGTTTGATTGCAAATCAGATAGCCGCACTAATCCAGCTGACCACCCGTTAACTACAGTTTATCATAAGATGAAACAATCAACTGTCTACCGACGATGATAATGATAAATTAACAAGTTTGGTAATTGACAGCACACTTAACACATATCACAGCAAAAAACCATCTACCCCTTAACCTGAAAAAGAAACCTTTTTCAGACTTGCAGTTCTCTGTTGAATCAGGGATCGTATATACACAGGGATAGGCAACGCAACTGGAGTTAAGACCAATTATCGATTTTTCACTGACTTACCTGTACGGCGTCCAATAATCCGTTGTCGTTCCTTGCGAGTTATTATCTTCCTTTCAGATAATATAATTCCTTGCCGATTCCGACAATTTTTATATCCGCCAAAGAAGCGTTTAGTATGAAATGCGTTTCAATGTTTATGTCAATGTTTTTCTATTATTGTTTTTTTTTTTCAGTTAAAGTGTTATTTTTTTTATCTGGAAAATTTAAAGTGTCGACTAATTGGGCGTTTCAGATATACAGGTCATGTTGTCAGTCTTGATTTCACACGAAGTGTAAATTGTGAATGGAGATCAAAACGGCCCGGTGCCAAAACGACCCATTACCGAAACAACCCTCTTTTTCGTAATAACTTAAAATATTTTAATATTTCTGCAGTGGATATCTATTGCAAACAATTCGGGAAAAGCACACATCGCCTGTTGAAGGATTAAGTCCGTCTAACGTTTCGGAAGTGGGCTGCTTTTGTCCACTCCCTGTATTTGACATGATCACAAGTGGGATATATCAAGTTGTGTATCTGTCATGACACATCTACTGTCAGTATTGTCCTCTTCTGTTTATAGACAATACTTATCATTGAAATTAAATATTTATTTTCTGATTTTCTTCTCCAAATTTTTCAATTTGGTCAGGTCAAAAGCTTCTCATGTTATCAGGAGTGACAAACATTTCACTTGTATGTAGTACAATGTATTAGGCCGGTAAACACAGAGATCTGTTAATAGTTAAATACCCATTTTTCAATAGCAAACTACACAAAGGGCATATAGAACCAGAAAATTGCCTTCACTGCCCATTAAATGGACCTTCCAGTACATTTTCAGTTCAGCTTGCAGCTACTCTTAAATCACTGTCTTTGACAGAAAAAAAGGAGAATTTCCTGCTAAATGGAAAGAATTAGTGAACTTTCTGAAAAAGTAGGCTGGTGAAGTGTGAGGACCTGTCTGCAACTCTGTTCCTACTTTTATACATTGGAATCATTTACATACACCAGTGGCCTTCGCAATTGCACCATTTCGAATTAACCTGTGTACCTTACAACCTTGTGTGTTTGATGACTTCGGAATATTTAAAGCTTTTTGAAAATGTTGTGGGAAAAGAACAAAATGCTAGCCTAGCACATGTACCTGTTTTCAGCATTTTTATCCGCAATGTTCAATACCATGCAAAAAAAATCCAATCGTTTGAATCTACTTTCAGTTGTCGTTTGCTAATACTTTCAATTGGGGATTCCAAAGGCCCCAAAAAATTGTTCTTTGGTAAAAAATAGTCAGTAGCATAATTATTAGAAAAAAAAAGACAAATCTGCAATTATCCCTTTGCCACACAACCCCGAGTTCTGATGACCAAGAGAAAGAAGCCTTTTGGAAACATTGCAGGAAAAGGAGAAAATGCTGGTTACCAACATTCTCTCCTTTTCCCCAAATGCTTTCAATTATATCATTGACAAATTCCATAATTTGAGTCGCATTTCAATTGTTGTCTGTAAATGCTCTCACTTCGTACAAGTCTACTTCTGTGTTGTTTCAAAAAGAGTTAACAGTGTGGCAAAGTAAAAGTTGCTTTTGACAAGCAATTTTTCCTTCTTTAATAATGGTTTTTTATTGTGTCAGAGAACTTAAGGTTATCTAATAACTTTGAAAGCTTTGATTTTGGACCAATTTGAAAACAGTATAAGTTGTGTAGGACTTTGTACAAATTTGACTTTTCGCTCCTCATACAGTGGACAGCATTGGAAAACATTTGTAAAAGACCAGTTGCAGCCAGTGATCAATTCTTTTCAAAATGATTTCTGTGCTATTAAAAATATTATGTTTTTGCCTTTCCTTCAAATGTTTTTCATTTTTTAAATTCTCAAAAAAAATTCACACTGTACACAGAAAGTTTATGTTGAAATTGATATTTTAAAATTTCTCACTAAAAACATCAAGGCAGCCATGAATATTGAGCTACATGTGTGTTACAAAATTTAATGGTGCTGAAAAATGTGTTCCTTTACCAAGTTTTAACTTAATGCCTAATAAATTTAATTTTACATAAATCCACTGTAGAAATCTTTGGAAAACAGTATGACACAAGGACCAATCTTTTTGCGATAAAATGTAACATGCAAATGGTTGGTTGCTTCCGCAAATGCTTTTTTCATTGAATGTAGACTTTTATCTCCTAAAACTTTTTCACTGTGGCAAGTTGCAGTTAATGATGATGGTAAAAGTATTGTGTATATGAGATATTATTGGTATATTAAACTATCATTATAATCCTGGTGTATGTCATACAAACGCCCAAAATATACTTCTCTCCCTCAACAAAGATTTTCAAGTAGAAACATTTCCAAGTCTAGTAATACATGGAATATGGATAGCTGCATTGTTTGCTGTGATACAATTGCAAATTGTTGAAAGCAACCAACCTTCAGGAACACTTTGCCAGACAACAAAATTTGAGACTTGTTTGATTTGGAATTATTTGCAGACAAGAAATGAAATGTGTCACTTGTGTCTTTGCTGAGTAAATGAGAACATGCTTGCCAACATTTTCTTCTTTTCCCACAATGTTTTCAGATGTGTAAATATTTCCCATGGTAGTGAAAACTTAGGATTCAGGAATACTGGCATCTGTCACAGATTATTAGATAACTCCTTACCACAAGTGGCTTATAAGACTGTAGATACTGAATGTACTGTGTTGTTTGAAGAAACCAAAAGTATGTCAAATTTAATACATGTACTTTTAGTGTTTTATGACAATAGTGTGAGTAGTGGGAAACCAACATCATGATTCTCAGAGAATTTTGCACAACACAGATACATACTTCTCTCCCTCAAAAAATATGTTGATGAGAAAAAGCAACACGCAGCTTGTGCAGACAGTTGTGCAAATTCAAAAAACAAATAGATAAGTATAATGGCTGCTATGATACAACTAAAATGTTGTGAAACATTGCAAATTGAGCAAGGTTCCATCCTTAACTTTTTGCCAGATTACAAATCTGGACATGTCTAATTTGAAAGCATTTGCAGACGACAAATGAAATGCAACTGAAATGAGGAGACTTGTTTTTCCTGGGGAAATGAGAAAATGTGACATGTACTTACCGGTAGTTTCTTCTTTGTTCACAATGTTTTCGGAAGTATGGATATTCCCCAGGTTAGTGAAAACTTAGGATTCAGGAATACTAGCATTTGTCACAGATAATTAAATAACTCCATACTTCTAGTGGCTTATTGAGCTATACATACTAAATATACTTTGGTGGTAGAAGAAGCTCACAGCTTTCATATTCAAATACATTAATTTCACTTTAGCATTTTTCTTGCAGGTTTGTACAGTTCACAGCTGATTTGGTCTTTAATATTCCAAGTTTTCAAGCCCAGTTTCAAGTTTATACTAGCACACTTTATGCAGAATTACAAAACCATCTTCAATGTCATTCTTCTGTTCACAGGATGCATCACAACGGTATGCTGACAGCTCTTGAAACCATGGTTTGAAGTGTTTGTGCTCTCACAATACATATCTGGAAAAAAAATATAGAACCAACTGAATTTCAAATTTCTCCTTTTTACAAAACGTAACATTTTAATTCTTCAGTTACGTTGCAAAATATGGTTTTATTTTCACATGGTTAGACTATAATGGAATTTGTTCAGGATATGGCCAACTATCGGAGATCCAATCATTTCTGACTAATGTGCGGTACTGCGCTTCCACCTTTACTGAAATATCCCCTTTTTAGGCTGCCATCTTGCAATTAAGACCGAAAATAGCCAAGTTTTTGAGCCCACAGTTATCCAACCTTGGCATCGAAAATCACTAGATTTGATTTAAAAACAAAAAGAAATACTTACTGCTTATAAATATGTCAAAATCTGAACAAATTTATTTCTAAAAATAAATTGAGAATGCTACAACTATCACTAGGGTCCCGCCAAATTCACCACATTGGTCCGCCATTTTGTGATGAAATACCGAAAATAGCCCAGTTTTGAGCCCATAATTATCTAACTTAGGAATCGAAAATCAGCACAAAAGTAGCTTTAATACAAGGAGATGTACTCCATCTCGTGATTTTTACCAACATGTTGCTATTTGGACGCTACTTTATGTACTTAAAAAGTACTTTTGCACGTCACTAAATCCTCCTGCCGAACATCCCCTACGGGGCAAACATGATTAGGTCATGATTTTTTAACGCCAAAATAAGCATATAAAACAAAATCTCCGAAAAAATTGATGTTACATATATTCTAAGCATGTAAATATTCGGAAACTTACCTGTTGAGAAGGACGTATGGGATAACCAAGCAAAACGTTGATTAAAACAGTGACCGTCGTATGCCGAAATTTAAGATGGCCGCCGTTTTCCCTTTGCGGTCAATTCGAAAGAAGACAGTGAATAACCGGAAGTTATACCGCGTTTCCTATCCCTGTATATAAGATCCCTGGTTGAATCAGACAGTGTATATAAGTATTTCGAAATGCTTTCAATTCAGTGTAAACTATTATCGAATATGATGTTCAGACGACCATTCAAGCCTTACTAAAACAAAACGCTTATTTAATTCTATTTCTAGTATTCTATGGCAAACTGAATTTTATGAGGTGTTTAATCCCCTCTCGATGAAGTCTAAAACTTTGTTAAAACAACTAAATATTCATTGTCTGTAGCCCTCGAAATTTGTATTTGTGTGCATGTTTTGTGTAAATTAGTTCAATCATCTCTCTTAATTTGATATCTAGAATTCATCATCGGCAAACAAATCTGATTGGGATATTTTTTCCATGATTTTACCTATAGGAACAGTATTGACAGCGATTTTCAAGCAGTGTATCTGCTATACTGTATATGTGTATACCGCGTTTGTTTGAGAGCCTATGGCAACAGTAACCAAGGAAGTCGGTTTATCTTATCACCACGGATCCATGTATGCATGCTTAGTCCGTGCGCGAGACACGTCAGCATACCATATTTCACAGAGTGTAGATATGGATTTTTTTTCTGTCGTGTGTGTTATTTCATCCGATTCAAAGCATGTATTTGATCCGGAAAATTTACTGGTATATAATAAAAAACTTATTTCACGTTGATTATACTTACTAGCTCCACTTGCCGAAGGCTAGCGAGCTTATATCATGGCCCGGTGTTTATCGTCCGTCGATCCGTCCGTGCGTTCGTTACTTTTTATTTCAAACATATTCTTCTCTGAAACCCCCATCTAAATTTGATGAAACTTTTTAGAAATGATTCTGCCATGGTTCTCTTCAAAATTCCTTCAAAGAATTAGATTTCATTATAAACTCTGGTTGCCTGGCAACAAACTGAAAAAAAAAAAAGAAAATCTTTAAAAATCTTGTCTGAAACCATAAGGTCCTAGGCTACCCAATTTGGCATTTAGCTTCATCTAATAGACCTCTACCAAATTTCTCGAAATTATAGCCCTGGGGTCAAAATTGGTCCCATCTGGGGGATCACGATTTATACATGGGCTTACTAAGTGACTTACTTATCTAATGGTCAAGGGAAATAACTCCTGTTATAGGGTGTAAAATTTGTTACAATTTACCTCCCTCGATTATCAAACTGCACTGTTACATGATCGGTGTTAGGTATTCAAGTCTTTTTGTGATTTATTTTGATGCTAATAGTTCTGCTTGGATGAGTGTAATATTTAGTATAAAGTAAGGTTTCTATCATTCAGTTTTTTGTTCCGGAACTTTACCGTTCACGCCATTGAAAAAAAAACTGCATTTATTCACGGACTTTATCTTTGCATTTGAAAATGGCATTTTTTGCTGAGGGGGGTATTTTTTCCATGTAAGTTTATTGCCATACAGACTTTTTATGCTGCATGTCTCTGTCAATGCCAGTTAAGTACATGATACATTTATTTTACTCTTTACAAAACGATTTTTTTTGACTGGACCAAATTAAAAGCCATTGCAGATGACAAATAGAATGTAGCTTACATGATTAGTTCTGTCTTTGAAAGGTTACGAAACATTCTGGGAAAAGGAGGAAATGCTGGTTGACAACATTTTATTCGATTCCAACAATGTTTCTTTCAGGGTCATTAAAACTCGGAATTGTTTGGTAAAGGGTTAAAAGCCAGTGGAGTGATACAGGGCCATCATGACCCTATTGTTTTTTTCAAAGATGCTGTAAAAGTCGTCTGCTGCAAATTTGCTATAATAGGTGAAGGGCACAATTTTTCACAAGACGACAGAATTTTAGACTTGTCCAAATTGAAAGCATTTACCGTCGCCAAAACTGATTATGGCCCAAATGATTGGATTTGTCTACGAAACGTTTTAAAAGGAGAAAATGCTGGTAATCATCATTTTCTGCTTTTCCCACAATGTTTTCGAAGGCTTTCTATTTCAAGATCAATAAAGCACAGGACAGTCTGTATTGTAAAGAGTTAAGAGCGGTTTGTTTATTGTTTATTTTTTAACTCAAACGATGTAGCAAAAAATGACGTGGATGATTCAACAGCGTTTGAGTATAAATACTGTGAGTGTTGTGAACGAAAATCGTATTCCTTAACTTGCGTGATACGTCAACATCTTGTTACTAAATATTGTCCACTTTTTCAGAACGTGAAATACGAAGCTAATTCGGAATGCAGTTCTCACCTCGGTTTTTTACGGTCTGTTTTGCATTCACCGTCTTGTCGGTGTGTGACGCTCTCCTTTTCAGTGGAGACCGAGACTGCGAAGTATCAAGCTGGTCACCATGGACCACCAAGCCGGGATTTACTATTAGAAGTCGAGAACGAGCCATCTTGGTGTATGCGACTGGCAATGGATCGGCCTGTCCGGATATCAGCATGTTGCTAGAGACAAGTAAGTGACTCTTTCAGTGCATTGTATGTAAACTCGACCTCTTTCGATGGCTGATATATGGATCTGTATATACCGTCAGCTTGCTAAGTTAAGCCTATAAGACTAAAATAATACAAAAATCTTTTTGAGTTTCAATGGACCGTATTTTTAGCTGTCGAAAGAGACATTTTTCCTGTTTCCATTACAGTAAAGGGATACCGATATAAGCATTATTTTGGGCGAAATATACTATTAGGTCTTTCCGCGCCAAATATACTCAGTTCCATAAATAAGTGTGCACTTAATTTTCTTTTATTTCTCGTCGCATGTTTTACTGAAGACCAACAAATTTGGTATCATACTTTAGTTCAGAGTCTGTAGAAAATGCCAGGCTAATCAGATTTTGACTAACAGAAAGTTTAAGTTAGGTTTTTGCAGTTTAAATGAAGGTGGTACTAAAACCAAAGTTGCAAAAGTACTCAAAGGCTAAGGTAACATTAAAGTTAAGTTTTTCTTAAAGTTCTTGTAATTTTTCAATCAATATCTTGTATGGCCACCTCTGCTGTCGATACAGGCAATTATTCGACGTCGCATAGACCCTATAAAACGTAAAATCATTGCATCAGGAATGTTATTCCATTCCTGAACGAGAGCGGTGGCCAAAACCTAACTCGGAACTAAAGTATGATACCAAATTTGTTGGTCTTCAGTAAAACATGCGACGAGAAATAAAAGAAAATTAAGTGCACACTTATTTATGGAACTGAGTATATATAAACTCCATCCTTTTCGATGCCTGTAAATAGAATCCACTGAGACTCAGAAGGATTTTTGTCTTAAAGGCTTGACTAAAAAAGCGGATGGAATAGATCCAAGATCAGACTGCACGTTCTGTGCAGTCTGATCTTGATCTATGCCGTCCGCAAAAGTCCCTGCCGAAAAGGTTAAGTCGAAAGTGGCAAAACATGAATACTGTATCATATTATATTCTTTTTTTTTTTTCTTTTATTTATATTTTCTTTTAATGGTGTAACTTATCATTCTAAAACGGGAAAGCATTGTTTTAATCCTTCTAAACAATACTTGTTAGATTAAAAACAAATTTTTGGATAATGACCATACATTTAATATCCTATATTTATAATATCAGCCAGGCTCTGTGAAAAGTGGATTTAATACATCTGTACAAACTGTAGACCCATGGAAGCCTGCGCAGTACGCGCAGGCTGACATAGTTTGAAATTTTTCGATATTTGTAAATTTTCTGCATGAAGGACCTTTCGATCTTATGATTCCGTCGATTATTAAACAAAATTGAATGATTAAACTAGACTTACCTTAGTAAGGTGAAGGTTGATCATAATTTCATCCGACACAAAAATCCCTATGAGCTCACACAGATATACGACGCAGCTTATCAGCACACCAAGTAAGGTCATATTTCAGAGTCAAATAAATGTAATATTTCGAAAGGAATCCGATATCGGGCAGGGTATTCTTCAAGGGCGGGTGTGTGAGCTCATAGGGATTTTTGTGTCGGATGAAATTATGATCAACCTTCACCCTACTAAGGTAAGTCTAGTTTAATCATTCAATTTCATCCAACACATAAAATCCCTTATGAGCCCCACAGATAGTTTAGAGAACCTGAGAAATATTGACATTGTGTTTAATCAACCGAATTTTTTTTTTTGCATTATTTCTCACAAAATCATGTCATTTACAATATTTCATTACCATTTAAGTCTTTCTTAAAGAAAAACAGAATTATTCCATTAGAGCTTGATGGACAGACAAATTGTCATTTTCTATTTTTCTTTTGTAATATATCGCAAAAGTTCTTGCGTTACTCCATCCAGCAGGCTTAATAATGTTTTGCAGAGAAACACCTTTATCATATGCGTTTGAAGTTGTTGCAGCTCTAGTGCTATGTGCTGTATAAACGTTGGGGAGACCAGCCTGCTTAAGAACAATTTTTATCCAACGAGCTACAGTTTGTTTTGATATTTTACCATGTGGTTTTGTTGTTGAAATCAGTAAACTGTCATCCTTTCGGAGACATTCAGTTCTTGCAATGTACATATTCAACGTTTTAACAATGCAAAGTGATTCATCTGTCTTGTATGCATTCAATACAATCGGTGCTAAATGTACACCCGGTCTGCTCTGTTTAATCAATTGAGATATATTTATGACAATGCCGTCAGGTGAATGATCGATATCACCTAACTTTATGACATGAAGTGTCTGACAACGTTGTGCTGTAACAAGAAGAAAAAGCATAGCTAATTTACATGAAAGTGCAATTAACGATGTGGTATCCATCGTCTTTAAGTACTGCAATACTACTCGGACATCCCAAGTCCTTGTATATCGGGGTAATGATGGTTTCTGATTAAAAACCCCTTTCATGAATCGACTTATCATTTCATCATAGTGAATATTTACATTCCCGGTAATTTTTAGGAAGTTGCTGACAGCTAATCTCGCTGTATTAATCGTGGAATAACTTAAACCTTGTGTGAACAAAAAAGTCAAGAATTCGATGACTGTATTTACAGATGCACTAAGGGGATTTGTTTTCCCTTCACAGAAATATATCCATTTTTTAACATAAGTGTTGTATTGGAGTTTTGTCCCTTTTCTCCATGAGTTGAGAATGATGTCTTGAGATTTTTCCGGAATGCCTCGCTTTCCCAGTGCCTGCCTGATATACTGAAAACAGCTAATTGCATCTTTGTCAGTCTGTGTAGTATTCCTGGTTTGTGTTCTAATCGTAGAATTTCTTGCGTCGGCGGTAACACGAGGATTTTGCTTTTGGTCAATCTGAGGAGTTCTGGCCACCACACCTGTGTTGGCCAGAGTGGAGCAATTATTATTGCTTGCGTCTTGTTCTCCTCTATTTTTTGCATTATTCTTGGTAGAAGACTGAAAGGAGGAAAAATGTAGAACAAATGATTAGTCCATTGTATACTAAATGCGTCCACCGCAAAAGCGTTTTTTTGTTGGTAGTCTTGAAACGAACCGTTTCAGTTTTTCATTCACATTAGAGGCAAATAAATCTATCCCCATTTGAGGGTAATGTGCGTGTAATTTATTGAATATCTGCTGATCTAACGACCATTCAAGGTCATCATTTACACTTCTGCTAAGTTTATCGGCCTCCTTATTATCTGAACCAGCAATATGAGCGGCTGATAGCTGAATATTTCTGTCAATGCACCAAGTCCATATCCTTCTCGCAATGGAATCTAATGAGTCATGTTTACCACCATAACGGTTGATGTAAGCACAGCTAGTAGTGTTATCAGTATAGAGCCGTAAATGTTTATTGTTTATGTCTTTACATAAAGTATGGATTCCTATTTCGCAGGCTTTAAGTTCAAGTATATTTATATGTAACTTTTGTTCTGAGGAGTCCCAAAACCCATTTGTTTTGGTGTTATCTGTCTTATTATAAGCACCATACATTTGTAAGGACGCGTCAGTGTATATTACAACATCCGGAACTGTTAAGGAAATGTTTTTATAACTGTTCTGCGTATTATCTATCCACCATTGCAAAGTAGGATGGACACTACTTGGAATTCTCATAAAAGTGTCGAAATTGCCCCTATGTTTCCTCAACTGTATGTCTTTCACCTTTTCTAAAGGTCGGATATAAAGCGGGGCATGTTGAACTCCCGGTTCTGCTGCAATTAATTTCCCGATTAATTTCGAGAAGTTTCTAATCGTGGTTCTCTTTGTTGAAATCATGGATTTGCACTCCTCTATTATATTTTTCTTCTTTTCCTCCGTAAGCGTAATTGTCATTGTCGATGTGCAAAAAAGAAAACCTAAGTATACTATTTTCTTACATGGTGTAAGTATGGATTTTGTCAAATTTACTGTCAAACCTAGGCTATCCATTAATTCTACAGTATCTGAGATGTTTTGGCTACAAGTTCCGTAGGAACAACCCGCTAAGCACGAGTCGTCAATGAAGTAAACGCTGCTGTGACCTTTTGACCGCAGATAAGCGAAAACGGGCTTCATTAATTTCGTCCAAATTCTCGGACTGCAAGAGTAACCCATAACCAGAGAGGTGAATTGCCACTTCTGGTCGTTATAAATAAATCTTAGGTACTTTCTGTCTTGTTCTCTTATTCTGACCGAGTAATACGCGTCCGAGAGGTCAACTGAGGCCAAATAGCAATCTTTTCTCATCATGTTTATTGCTGATCTAAGTGATTCCATTTTGAAATGAGATTTTTCTACGTAATTTTCGTTGAAATATTTTAAATTTAAAATTATTCTTGCTCGCCCGTCTTTCTTCGGTCGAATGAAAATATTCGAAATGAATTCGTTTTCCGTGTCATCTGAAGCTCTTTCAATTATCCCACATTCAATGAATCGATCAAGTTCGTGCTGTATCTTTATTTTTTCCTCACTTGAAAACTTAATAGGTTTTGGGATAAATGTCTGCTTTGGAATGTCTGTAGTTTCTAACGTACAGCCTTTTATTGTATCTAATATCCATTTGTCGGTACTGATACTTTTCCTTATTTTTATATTGTCTGCTGTTTTTCCCCCACGGAAATTTTCAGTAGTATTGTGAATGTGAATAGTAATGTTTTTACTTACTTCAATTACTTTTGAATCTGCTTGTTGATTTTTGGATTGCGTCTCCTCCACTGATTGTTGTTGTTGCTGTTGTAGCTGTTGTTGTTTTTGAAGGTTTGGTTGTTTTGGAAGGTTTGGTTGTTTTGGGAGGGATAGGATTTGTTGTGGTAAGGTGGCCGGCTCCTTCTTACCTCGTACTCTTCTCTTTTGTCGGAAGTATCACAATCACATGTTATATCCATCTTTTTTTTTTTAAAACAAAGGAATTTCTAATTTTTATATTAATGGTCTGTCCGTTCTCGGTGCGCTTTAGCCTCGTTATGACCTTACTTGGTGTGCTGATAAGCTGCGTCGTATATCTGTGGGGCTCATAAGGGATTTTATGTGTTGGATGAAATAGACTTATAGATCCATAACTATATCATGACTTGCTTGGAATTCGCATCACGGAGATGCATTAAACCCCCTTTTTTCAGAGCATGGCTGATATTTCGATGACAGAAGAATTTTTTTTTTTTTATCTAACCAGCTGCACCATCAGAAATCAAAAAAACAGCCGAGGCACTAAAAACTCATTTCTTAAAAAGACAGGGCGTCATGAGAAACGGGACACGCGTTGGTATAAAGCGAGATTTATTGGTTATCATCGACTCATCAGGTAGCATTGGAACAGCTAATTTTAGGATAGCTAAGGATCAGACCGCCCGACTTCTTAGTCTGCTATGCCCAGACAACGATCCGTTTGAAAGGCAAAGAAATATGCAGAGAGCAGCTTTGATAGAGTATTCTTCTGCTGTAAAACAAGTGTTTGACTTTGACGATAAAGAATATACGGACCAAATTCAACAAACAATAAAAAACCTGGGCTATATGGGGCATGCTACCTGCACCGCCACAGCCTTTGGAGAGGCTGAAAAAATGTTAAGTGTATACAGGGGTGAGTGTCAGGCCTTTTTTGTTTGTTTTACAACCTTAGTTCTTCTTGTTGGTTAACTCCTTATCAAACGAAGAAATCTTGACTCTTCCGAATTGAACGCTTCTGCAGACGACAAATTCGAAATCGATACAATAAACCAAAGTTCTTTGAGAAGCTAGAAAACATTGCCGGAAAAGGACAAAATGCAGCTTACCAGCTTTCTCTTTCAGGGTCGTAAAAACTCGGGATTGTGTTGAATAGGGTTAACGAAATTTTAGACATGTTCATATTGAAAGCATTTGCAGACGCCAAGTTCAACGTGGTTCAAATGTTGGCATTTGTCTTTATTATGGTAGAAATGTTTTTGGATAAGGGGGGGGGGGGATTATGCTGGTTTCCAGCATTTTCGCCCAACCAGCTTTTTGTCTTTAGGTTATCTCACAATATTCTCAAAAAACTTTTTTCTCAGTGTATCAAAAGACGGGAGTATGTGGTAAAGAGTTATTTGTGTGTGTGTGTGTGTGTGTGTGTGTGTTACTTTATGTTACATTGTTTTCAATTTAATTTCATGTTAGCCTTGTTCTGTGAAAAGTGGTCAGTCATTTCATGCCACCTCGTGTGTGAGAAATAAACAATACACTTTTGTGTTAGATTAAAAAAAAACGAATTTTGTGATCCATCATAACTATGCTAGTAGTAATGGTATCGAGTCTAGGGACGTTTTTGGACAAAACGTCCCCAGGCTCGTTACCCTGTGTAGGGTTTTGTGGGATTTTTGGTGAGTAAGCAATCCGGGGACAAAATGGAAAAAATACTTCCGGTCTATCCCACCCTACCACTTTTTTGAAAGATGGGTGTAGCTTAGAAAAATCAAGTGACCTCATGCATTCACTGGATGAAAAATAGCGTTGGACATAGTCATTTTTTGCTCTTCGGAGGCCGAGATGGGTTCTTCTCAGGCTTAGGGAACTCATATGATCTCCTGGTAACCATAGAAACGAATTTGTCTTGTTTACCTACCCGGTTTAGGTAAACTAGGCCCGGTCGCTCAACTACCTGTCGTTTGCTCATGTTAGATAAATACTGTGGATCGTACATTATAGATCAAAGATCATACGGCATGTTGGTTTGTACCCAGTTAGCCTATCCCTCGGGTAGGCAAACTGTGTACAAAATGTGCAAAGCTGACACATTCTACCCTATGATTCAGTCCGTGCTTTGATTTATTTGGTACTTAGACTACTTATCCCTGAGAGGGGATTGGTACATAGTATCCGAGGTTGAGCTCAGGCAAAATTGGTATGGGACTTAGTCTTTTTCTGTTGGTCGGAAAAAAGCTTTAGTCAGTGAAGAGTTCTCTCCCTTGTGTCAGGTTTCCCCATCCCGAGAGTGGCTTTTGCAGTTAGATTGGACTCCCGTGGAAGGGAGAAAACTGGAGATAGTGAAGCGGATCTCTGGTGGCTGCTGAGGATAAGGATGGGTATCTATGATGTTTTTTTTTATTTTTCCTAGGCTAAATGGTCGTGCGACTTAACTAATTTTCAGTGATTTCTGTGCTCTTCAGGGAAGCTGAGGATAAATTGTCTACCTATGATAGGATTCCTTAGACATTTTTTGGGTAGAGGTCAGGGATTGGGGTTAGACTTAGACTTTTTTCATTGATTTTTTGTGGGACAGAGGCCAGGGCTTGGGTTTTGACTAAGTCTATTTTGGGGAAGGAATTGCTTTTCTTAGGCAAAATTGACGTGCGACTTAGCCAATTTTCAGTGATATCTGTGCTCTTCAGGGAAGCTGAGGTTAGATTGTCTACCTATGATAGGTTTCCTTAGATTTCTTTCGGGACTAGTTTGCCTATCCGAGATTTTCGTTTTTTTTTTTTCCCTCAGGCAAAAGAGCCTTTGACTTAGTTTTATTTCATTATTTTATGTTGTCTGTAGCTAGATTGGAGCTCTTTGAAAGAGTAATTGGGACCCTGTGACTGCACATCGGGCAAAGAAGTATTTGAACCATACTGATTTGATGTATGATTTGTGTAAAAGCAATGCTTTTATAGCTTGCAGGGTGGATTGACCTACTTTGACTCAGAATAAACGTTATCCAATCAAAAGCTTTGTTACATTTTTTATCTGAGTGAGTAAAGGATAGAAGGAGAAAAAAGGGTAAAAAAATGTTAATCCAATGAAAAGGCTCGTTACATTTTTTTAATCGAGTGAGTAAAGTATAGAAGGAGAAAAAAGGGTAAAAAAAGATCGTGTTATGAGGACTTAGTCTTTTTTCCATTGGTTTTTTGTGTGACAGAGGCTGGGTTTGGACTAAGTCTATTTTGAGAAAAGGTCAGAGATTGGGATTGGACTTAGACTTTTTTCATTGTTTTTTGGTCAGAAGTCAGGGGTTGGGATTGGACTTCGACTTTTTCTTTGATTTTTTTTGTGGGACAGAGGCCAAGGGTTGGGCTTAGACTTTTTGTTTTGTATTATTTTTGATTGAACGAAAAAATGACAATTTGAAGAAAGATTACTCTTTCTTGGTGGTGGGTTAGCCCTGAAAAGGGCTGATATTTGATAATTTGAAGAAAGATCACTCTTTCTTGGTGGTGGGTTAGCCCTGAAAAGGGCTGTTTTTCTGTTTGCCTTCTCGTCTTAGTATGATTTTCTCCTTTAGTGGCAGCTTTTATCCTTTTTCTTCGGCTTTTTTGGGATCTTGAAGTCATCGAAGTTATCAATGTTTTTTCCGTATTTGCCCTGTTCTGACAATGCCGGGTTTGTTTAGCTGCTGACAAATCGTTGTTTTTTTGTGGAGCTGGCTATTGTCATCCTCTGATTTTCGCTTTGTTGCTCTTGGCTGTTTTTCCTTTGGCTGTTTTTCTTTCTTTACAACAGTTACGATGGAGTCTACTAGCCTATGAAGACTGCTTTGATCAAAGTCAAATTCAACCGGGATCTTCACAGGAGCTGGTGAAAGTGAAATACGTTGCCTCTAATGCCTCGATGCTTCTGTTCAGTTGTTCGGTGTTTGGATTCAAGTCTTTATCTCCACCAATTATTTGTTGACAGTCTGTAGTTCTTCTAAAATGCGAGTCATGACAGAATCATGTTTCGAATTCAAACGTCTCACCTCTTCAAAAATGCTGTCCAATACTGTTGTTGGGTTGATGAGTGTTGAATTTATAGCTATCGATAGAATATCTCCATTGTTTTCTTGTTGAAAGAAATGGTCTAAGTTGAAATCGTCTAAGTTGAAATCCAATTTTTCCGCTTGTGGTTGTTTATCCACACTACTCGAGAGCTGAGAGTCGAATGATTTCTCTGCCGTCGTTGCAAGCTTTGCGGGCGGACTTGCGCACAACGTCAGTCCAATCAGATTGTACGTTGCACTAAATAAAAGCTGCGATTGGCTGGAGCGTATTTTCTTTTGACGTCATTTCTCCTATTATTTCCCGTGACAGCGTTTCGTGCTAAGTTCCATGTATTATCAGCGAACAATATCAGTGGACTTTTAAATGTGACCCTTAACCTTTAGAGGAAAAAATTCTTGATAAAATACCCTTTATGCCTGAATCTATCGAAACTTTTTTCCCTAAATTTGATCTGTCCTACCCAATCTATGCATTTAACTATTTTAGACCTAGTTTTTTAGATCTAGTTTTTAGAAATAGTTTTTTAGAACTAGAGCTATGCTTTTATTGAAGAATGGCCTTTTACTTGGATATGTTCTGGGAAGATTTTTTTCTCGGACATAGAAATGTATTTGGACTTAGTCTTTTTAGAGTGTAACCCCATAGAGAAAATGACAAAATTATGTTCTGGGAAATTTTTTCTCAGACAAAAATGGTGTAGGACTTAGTCTTTTTGGAGTGTAACCCCATAGAGAAAATGACAAAATTATGTTCTGGGAAATTTTTTTCTCAGGCAAAAATGGCGTAGGACTTAGTCTTTTGGAGTGTAACCCCTAGAGAAAATGACAAATTTGAGGAAAGATTGGCTGTTTCATGCTAGTGAACTTGAAAAATGACAATTTGAAGAAATATCTCCCTTTTTTGATGCTGGTTTAGCCCTGAAAAGGGTTAAACCTTTTGATAATTTTGAAGAAAGATCACTTTCTTGGTAGTGGGTAGCCCTGAAAAGAGCTGTTTGTGCAAGCTATCTTTTAACCTCCTCTCTTTATCTCCACACTTTCCATTGCATTTAGTAACTGGATCAGACGGTTAACTTCATGTCTTATACGTCTAATACGTTCCCATTCTCTACCCAGTTAACCAATGTGAAGAAAATTGTTAACCCAAACATTGTAGTAGTTCGTCTTAACTCTATAACAAGCAGTGGTTTTAGAGCTTGCAGAGTGGATTGACTTACTTTGACTCAGAATTAACGTTGTCCAATCAAAAGCTTTGTTACATTTTTTTATACGAGTGAGTAAAAGATAGAAGGAGAAAAAGGTTAAAAAAATGGTAATCCAATAAAAAGGTTCATTACATTTTTTTAATCGAGTGAGTGAAGGATAGAAGGAGAAAAAAGGGTAAAAAAAGATCGTGTAATGAGGACTTAGTCTTTTTTCCAATGATTTCTTACCCCAATGATTTTTTTATCCGCCGGGTAAAAAAAAGAAAATGCATTGTGGACTTAAAATCTTTTCACCGTTTTTTGGTCAGAGGTCAGGGATTTGGTTTGGACTTAGTCTTTTTGAGTGTAACTCTTAGAGAAATTGACAAATTTGAAAAAAGTAGTGATTGGTAGCCTCGAAAAGGGCTGTTTTTGTTTTGGAGGTTGTGTTTTTAGGCACAACCTCCAACTTTTCTGCAGGCTGCGCAGCTGCTTGCTGCCCGCCTCCTCAGTCTCTTCAACTTTGTCTCGTCGAGATCGAACTGCAACGTGAACGGCGGCTCGTCGTCGTCATCCAAGCACTCCATCTCTGGGATGAAGAACCCCTTCTTCTTGTTGATGGCTGCCGGTGGAGTTCTAGCTTCCTTTTCTGTCATTATCTTTTCTATTTGCTTGTTCACCCTCTCTAGTTTTAATGAGAGAGTGGTTATCGCTCACATTAAATTGTGAACCGACTTCCGAAGATCTTCCATCGTTCAATTGTATAGGAAAATATCACTGACTTTTATAGTTTGCAGGGAGGATTGACCTACATTGACTTAGAATTAACGTTATCCAATCAAAATGCGTAATGATATAACGTGCGAATCGATTGGTCAGGCATTAATTCTGCACAGAATTAATGTTTCAGAGGCTAAGTAGGTCAGTAGGTCGTCTTAAATCGCTGCCTGAATTAAAGCGCGTTCCTGGGCGAAAGCACCCATGAATTAAAAAAGAATTTAAGCACGTTCCTGGGCGAAAGCACCCACCGGATCTTGGGGAGTTTATTCCACCGACAGAACATAGAAGATGGTAGGCGAAATTGATGTCGCTTTATCCTTCACTGCCATGGAAGTAAATCGCCATATAGTGGATAGAAAAAAACAGCCCTTTTCAGGGCTACCCACTACCAAGAAAGAGTGATCTTTCTTCAAATTGTCAATTTTTCGTTCAAACAAAGAAAAGTCAAACCAAAAACATCATTTTTTGCATGTTTTATTAAACTTTGTCCAGTGAAACAAGACATGAACTGTAAAAATAATTGAATGAAAAAACAATTGAATGAAAACATTAAAAGAATATTTTGTTAAAATAATTTTTTTTTTGCAAGACTTTTTTGCAAAACTTTTGTTCACTCAGTGTGTTTTTCTTTTTTTCTTCGGAAAGTCAGATTCAGATTCACTCTTACGTATTTCCCCATCATTGTTTTTTAATACAATATCTGAGCAGATTTTATCCTCATGTTTTTTTGATTTACAAAAGAAAAGGTTCTTTTTTTTCTCGTTTTCTCTTTTTTTCGCTGCTTTGCAGTTTTTCCTCGCCAGTTGAAAAATCCTGCTCTGAAGAAAGTTCGTCGTCCTTTAGATTCGTGTCAATGTTATCACTTGTAGATGCTTCCCTTTCCATCTGTTCTGCTGTTTTACAGATTTCTGCATCGGCGATAGACGTGTTGTCAATCTGCACAATTTCGGTCCGGCTTTCAATCTATGTTGATGATGATGTAGCCTGTGTCGAGTTTGTTTTACATTCATTTTCGTTGCAGAATGATTTCAGAACACTGATGAATTTCATGTGCTGAAATTCAACATCCAGTTACATTGTTGGTGAAATTTTGATACCATGGTTGCGTGGATCCACGTAGACAAAAACAATAGTTTCTGTCTGCTTTTCTTTTCTGGACATTTTTTTGGCCCAGTGCCCTGCATTGTTGCACGTAAAACAACTATTTGTTCTCTTGCCATTCACCCCATATCGTTTGTCGATCGTCGCTTGATCCAGAACTCTGTACCTGGTAATACGGTAAACATCTTTTTCTGCTAAATGTTGGTGGGACAGAAATGATCCCACGTAGTTTCTGATATGATGAACATGATACTTCGATGGAATATTGCTGATCTCATATTCGTGGGTGTATGGGTCAACATATAGATACACCCTCTTTCTAAGTGGTGATGTACATTGTAACTTAAACTCGCTTATGTTTTTTGTCAACTGTACTGTCTGGAGTCGATCAGAGGAATGATGTAGTTTTCGTAACTAACGTCTCTATTTATGCACTATTGGTCTGAACGGCTCTATAAAATGTCAAGTTCTCTGACTTACTGTATCATTGCCTTGCAGTCAGACATAAACGATGGCTAAAAGAAAAAGAATAGTACCCTATTCAGACAGTGAAAACGATGATGAATCATTTACACCACCAAAAAAGAAAAAATCTGTACCATTGAAAGAAGAAAGTGACAGTGAAGATGATTTCTTCTCACCTAAAAACCTGTACGAATGATCGTGGAAAGTGACAGTGAGGATGACACACCGAAGAAAAAACCTGTACGAATGATTGATAAAAGTGACAGCAAAGAAGAAGGTAACTACACTACTTTAGGCATGAGAAGTCTGTATGACTTAACAGAGGTGGGAAAAAAGAAGTCGAGGAAATTTAAAACAGAATCACATGTGCTGTCGGCGTCTTTTAAGAAATTTGAAGACTTAACACCACATCAACTGATCGGTTTATTTGACGATGTTAGCCATCAAATAATTCAGAAGTTAAATGCTGAGCCGACGATTATGGTTAGAATTAGTATCAATCACCCTTCGTTGGATATGGTGATTCATATTCCCTTCCTACCTACAGAGCAGCTATGATAAATGAAATTGAAATAGTTTTACAATCGAATACAGATTTCGTCTTGAACGATGGACTCATGACATTTGACATTACGCATACAATACCTCCAAGTGGTAGCGTAAAACATAAATATAGATCATCAGAATTGGATTCAATTGGATTTTGCCCAGAAGAAACAATCGGTTATTCAAATTAACAATAATGATTACCTATATTTTGCAAGAGAGGTTGTTGTGGGAGTTAGCTACAATGAACATGAAAACACCGAAGCATAGAATAAGAGATGGGATCACATCAGAAAATCAAACAGACCACTTCAAAAGACTGAAGCTGAGAAATTATTGAATGAAGTCTGAGTTTCACCAACACAGCCTGTAGGAATTGACGAATACAAAAAAAATACAACCTTTCTTGTATGAAAAGGACTATGTCATTAAAGTTCATCAACAGCATTCAAAAGTGGAAAAAGTATTTGAACATCCAGAAGTGAAAGGTGAGAGTAAAATCATACATTTGTACAGGGTGTTTCATAATATCTGTCCTTATTCTTAGAGTCAGTATTTTCTACTAATTTCAATTTAAACTGGATTCAAATCTGCCAACTTTTTGCAGACATAATAAAATTTTATTTGATAAGTGGTACATAAACATTACTTTAACAATAGTTAATACACTACACTTTTTAGACAAGTCCATTTTAATGACGTCTACTCTGAGCAATTCTGACGTCGAGTTTATTGTGATAATTTTTCATTACATGTCTGAATGCCCCCCCCCCCCCGCCATTTTCATAAATTTCTTTCTTGATTACAGCTTTAAAGCCTTTAGTATCTTCTGAAATTAAGCTGTGCACCTTTTATAATGTATCTTATAAGAAAAAGTCTAGAGGGTCACAGAGTGTAACCATTCCTGAAAAAAATTAACTTTTGCCTGGATGCTTTTGAAAGTCATTTAATTATTTCTCCGTTCATGTGTTGTGTGGCTCCTCCTTCCCAAGAATAAATGCATGTACTAGTACATGTGTCTTCAATGTTATTGTTTTCTTTTGGCATCGGAATGAAATTCTTCCTCAATGTTTAGATAGCCCTTCTTATTTATAGTGTCGGCATTGTCGTTTCCATCTGCGAAGAACATGGGAACCAGAATACTGTTCGCGCTTCAAATAGCCTATGATGTAATTGTCTCACTGTGTCACAGTTTTTCAGTATGATAGGCCGTATTCTCTGTTGCTCTAAACCCATTTGGCTGCTTGTAATCCTGTATGCCTGTATGCTCCTAAGATAATCTTTAAACAAAGAATTGACGTTATTTAAGTTTCCACAATCGACGTTATGTAGGACACTTGTTATGAAATTGACTTGTAAGAAAATTGAGTGCTTCAAAGAATGTTTAGGTAATGTTTGTGTATTATATATCAAATAAAATTTTATTGTGTCTGCAAAAACGTGGTAGCTTTCCATACATTTCAAACTCACACCTGTAGACAATATTCATGTTTAGAATTCGGACAGATATTATGAAACACCCTGTACTTTCATCAAAACCACTATGATTACATCAAATCCATCACAGGATTTCTTGGTTGTACAAATTATGGTGAGTTTTGTGACGTGGGATACTCGATGCGGGAAAGTCATGCATGCTCAAATATCTGTAAAGGCTGTTATCGTATTGGAAAGTGTCCATCAGAATCAAAGGAATATGTTTGCTGTTATTGTCATAGACGGTTCTTTAGTGTTGCATGTTTGACAAATCACAAAATTGTTCAAGGTAAAGGAAAAAAAAAAAAAATCCATTTGAGAATTAGTGAAACTCTGTTCAAAATGTGGGCAACAATATCTAGTCAGAAAGAAAAATCATATCTGCAATGGAATGAAAAAGTGTCATATATGCAAGAAAATTGTTGAATTTTCTCATCGATGTTATATTCAGCCTTACCAAAGTAATATGAACCATGATACCGATGACAAGACGAGTTCTTCTGCAGTCAAAAAACCATTGTTTATTTTCTTTGATTTCGAATGCAAACAAGACACAGGGATACAAATCCCGAATTACTGTATTGCACACAGAACATGTGATGAATGTATCGATAAACCACTTGATTTTCATTGTTCCACATGCAGTGAATTTGAAAAAGGAAGGGAAGTTATTTTTCAAGGTGAGGAAACTCTGAGTAAATTTTGCAACTGGCGGTTTTCAAAGCAACATAAAGGAAGCACGGCTGTTGCCCATAATTTCAAAGGCTATGATGGTAAGTTTATTCTTGACTTTATTGTCAAAGTTGGTCTAAAACTTCCAAAATTGATCATGAATGGAAAAAATATTATGAAGCTAGAGTTGAACGGGGGTGAGTTTGATCGATTCTTTCATTTTCATGAACTTCGCTTTGGCAAAATTTCCAGCTACATTTGGACTTCAAGAAATGAAAAAAGGTTACTTCCCTCACTGGGCGAATACGGATGTATTCTGGTGTTACATTGGCCCATACTTGGATATGTCTTATTACAAACCCGATTCAGTGTCTGAAGAGGGCAGATCAAATTTCATAGTCTGGTATAATGATAAAGTTCAAAGGGGTGAGGAATTCAATTTTCAAAAAGAGATGGAAATGTACTGTAGATCAGATGTTGATATCCTAAGACGAGGTTGTGTTGAATTCAGAAAAGTGTTTATTGAAAAGGGTGGTTTTTGTCCATTTCTAGAGGTGATTACCAGTGCCGATGCATGTAACAAGGTTTGGCGGAGCAAATATTTGCCTGAAAATCAAACAGCTATCATTTCAAGTAAAGACTCATCCAGACGTCGGTTTTATATGAAAGCGATACCCTGGTTTTAAAGCGTAGCTAAGGAAAAAGGCATTAATATCCAACATGCAAAAAATGGTGGTAAATTCCAAATCGGATATTACAGTGTACACGGTTTTCACCGTCAATCAAAGACTGTCTATGAATTCCTTGGGGTTTTGTATCATGGCTACCCTGAATGTTATAAAGATCGAAACAAATAAATCCAATCAGTAGGTGAATTGTACAAACGTACTTTTAAACGTTTAGAGGCTATATAAAAATGGATTATAACGTAGTGTACATATGGGAGCATGAATTCGATGCTAAGATGAAGAAGGGTAAAGACTACCAAAAAGTCATTGAAAACCTATGTCCATATTGTGATCCCATCGATTCAAGGGAGGGATTGTCTGGAGGAAGATGTAATGCCTATGATGTCAAGAAAAAAAGTAAGAAGGAAATCAAGTACATTGATATTTGTTCTCTGTACCCTTATGTTTGCAAACACAAATCCTATCCTGTAGGTCAACCAAAAATTTTGACTGTTGAGAATATTGACATGAAGAATATTCGTCAGTATGAAGGATTAATCAAATGCAAAGTTCTACCTTCAGCTGATTTTTTTCACCCCGTCCCCCCAGTTTACTGTAACAACAAAATGATGATTCCACTGTTTATGAAATGTGCAAAAGAAAGTTCGAGCATTTGTAGACATAGCAAAGAAGAGAGGGCTTTGGTAGGAACTTGGGTTACTTTTGAATTGTTCAAGGCTTTTGACTGTGGTTATCGCCAATTGCAAGTGTATGAAATTTGGCATTTCGATTCTGTGTCGGATTAGTACTTTAGAGGCTATGTGGACAATTTCTTGAAAATTAAGCAAGAAGCTAGTGGATACCCCAGTTGGTGTCAGTCAGACTTAGAAAAGGAGCAGTTTATTCGTGAATATGAGGATGCAAAAGGTGTTCGTCTTGATCCATGTTGTATTCAAAAAAATCCTGGGAGGAGGTCCTTTTCTAAGATTATGCTGAACTGTCTTTGGGGAAAATTAGCCCAGCATGAAAAAATGACACAGACGGAATACATCAGTGATCCGTCTAAATATTTTGAATTGGTCACTAATCCAAATTTCATTGTGAAGCATGTAGAAATCTTTGACGATGACTGCCTACTCATGTTGGTTAACTACGAAACAAAGTTGGAGCATATTGATACTTACGCTACAGCCAGTGTTATTGTGGGAGCCTACGTAACAGCTTATGCAAGGTTGGAATTGTACAGTGTTCTTGAAAAGTTAAATCATAGAGTTCTGTATTTCGATACAGATAGTTGTATGTATATTCATGATCCTAAATTATGGAACTCTCCCATTATTAACAGTAGACTAGGAAAATGGGCTGATGAAGAGCCTGATTGTAAAATCACTTATTTCAGAGGCCTATGACCAAAGAATTTTGCGTACAAAATGAAAACAAAAGATGGAAAAGTGAAAAGCAAATGTAAAGTTAAGGGAATTATTTTGGATTACAATACAAATCAAGTGGTGAATTTTGATACATATTCAAAATGTGCTCTGGATTGCACTACAGAAATTAAAATTCGGTATGATCGTAGAATCAAAAGACAAAGAGATAGAACTGTCACCAGTGAACTACAAACAAAAACGTTTCGTTCTGTATACACCAAAAGAGTTATTGTAAATGATACTGACACTGTACCCTATGACTATAAAACCTTGAGAAGATAATTCCATGTTACATTGTTTTGAAGAGAACGGATAAAGTAAGGCACGAAATTGAGTCGCTACTGAAAATTAACAAAAACAAATATGTTGCCTTTACCAACAGAACTACGTGAAAAGATTTATGGAGAATTCGTTCAACAGCATACGCTTGATAAACAATTGCAACTTAATATTAAATTCCACTGTGTGCCACTTTGGATAGATAAATTGCACAGAGGATTTGCAAAAGGAGAATCGTCCTGCAAATTGTATGGTATACAATACTTTATCGGGATGATGGTAGACGATTCGGATTTGAAACACATTTTAAAAGTGTATTTAGCAGGATGTTGGCGGGAGGATGGTGGTATTGCTAAACACATCCGATCCACATGTCGATGGTGTTTGCTTATCTTAGGGATAACAGAAGAAAGTTTTATTAACGTACTGAAAATGAAATCGGTTTTGTTCAGCTTTTACTTACGCTATAAAAGAGGATCTATACAAGACTCTGAGGGAACATTGGATACCATGGAAGGATATATCTTTCTTGATAGAGATGTTACAAAAGAAATTGTTTTTTCATCTCTTTCAACAAAAGACGTTACAAAACATGTTTATCCATACAGAGGAATGCGTGAATTCAGTGAAATGGGCATTGTACGTATATCCAATGTATTTAGGTGATGACAAATTACACAAAGACATTACGGAACATGAAGAAAATGGAAAATTCGAAGCATTTGTGAATTTGCGTTGTAAAAAAATGTTTATTTCACATTATCAATGTTTTCATCAAAACAAAATGTTTATGTAAAAAACTGTTTGAAACATTTTTAAAACAAAAAATAATTTTGTGTTTTTAACAAAGATTACAATAAAATGTTTCATCAGAACAATGTGTTTATGTAAACCTGTTTGAAACATTTTCTAAAGAACAAAATTTTTATTTAAAATGTTTCAACAAGAAATGTTTTAAAAAATGCTTTAAGTTAAAAAATGTTTCAACACCATATTGTTTCAACAAAATATTATTTTAACAAAAAAAGACTGACTTTTTTTAATGTTTTCATTCAGTTGTTTTTCATTCAATAGTTTTTTTTTCATTCAATTGTTTTTTACAGTTCATGTCTGACAATGTTTAATAAAACGTGTAAAAATGATGTTTTGGGAGTCGGACTTTTTTCTTTTTGTTTGATCTGTTTTGACAATTTGAAGAAAGATCACTCTTTCTTGGTAGCGGGTAGCCCTGAAAAGGGCTGGTTTTTTTCTATCCACTGGATGGCGATTTACTTCCATGCCAGTGAAGGATACAGTCTCATCAGTTTCGCCGGCAATCCATTGTTTTCTGTTGGCGGCATAAACTCTCCAAGATCAGGGTATAGTAAGCCCATCTTAATCTTCTGAGTACGAGTGTAAAACTCGTACCCACGTCTCTGTCCAGACGAACAGTAGACTCAACGGTTAAAAAGAGTAGAGAAACAGCCCTTTTCAGGGTTACCAATCACTACGAAACTGTCAACTTTCTTCAAATTTGTCAATTTCTCTAAGATTTACACTCAAAAAGACTAAATCCAACTACATTTCTATGACCGAGAAAAAACACTTACCTTCGATTTTTTCTCTAACCAACAAAAACAGTGAAATGATTCTAAGTCCCAAATGCATTTTTTTTTTTACCCGGGGGTAAAAAATCATTGGTAAAAAAAAAAATTGGAAAAAAGACTAAGTCATCAAAACACGATCTTTTTTTACCCTATTTTCGCCTTCTATCCTTTACGCACTAGATTAAAAAAAATGTAACAAACCTTTTGATTGGATTAACATTTTTTTTACCCTTTTTTCTCCTTCTATCCTTTACTCACTCGATTAAAAGATGTAACGAGCTTTTTGGTTGGACAACGTTAATTCTGAGTCAAAGTATGTCAATCCACCCTGCAAGCTATAAAAGGCATTGCTTTTACACAAAGCATACATAGAATCAGACTGGTGCAGATTCTTCTTTGCCCTCTGTGTGGCCAGATGTGTGATACAGAGTGTGGGAAATGTATGTATCCACTAGAGTACATCGGACAGAAACTTGGCCGCCCCAATCCAGATGAGGGGTTCTTTGATGAAGACGAAGGTACAGCGATATGTTGTGAATATTGTCGGCGAAAGATAACTCCAGTGGTTCGTTCAGTTGAACAGTAACCTCGTCAGATAAGAAGAATAGACAATCAGCCCTTCTCAGGGCTACCAATCACTACGAAAGTGACAACTTTCTTCAAATTTGTCAATTTCTCTAAGAGTTACGCTCAAAAAAAGCCCATTCTTATAATCTATTCTTATAATCTATTCTTAAAATACACTCTTACAGACCACTCTTACAAATTATTCTTATGTGACGGACATCGCTCGATAGCTTTTTTGCTATTGTCCCCATGTGGCCGATGGGTTTCAGTCTAAAGCTGAAGATTATTTTGTTTTAAGGACAGCTTCCAAAAACGTACTTTCATTGCAATGGTAACAAATGCTGCTTATAATGGAGGTTATAAGATCAATCTATTTTTCTTCCAACATTTTATTCTGACAAAATTAGATGTATCATGTAATAGTCACAGTATTCATAACAGACCCCTTGAGCCTAACTTTGAACGAAAACTGTATTTGAAATCATATTTGTCATTGAATCAGGCTGTCTCAGCCTTTGGACTCAATAAATCATTTGATATTATCAAAGATTATATTGGTGGATACTGTTCGTGGGGATACGATTTGACAGTTGACCAACACAGTGAAGAAGGCCAACTTCATCCTATAAAATCTATAAAATTCAATACATATTGGAGCACGGAACGTGGATAAAAAATCAACAGGCAAAAGCCTGTGCAAAAAAGACCAGTTACCTCGACAAAAAAAAACCCGAACATATGAAATCTTGCATTATGAATAAGAGAGATCAAATAAGGCAGGAGAACACTGGGTGACAGTGATATTCAACAACAGTGGTAATGCGCTATACTTTTGAGGCCTATGGACTACCGTCACTTGAGACAGAAATCATAACTTTTTTTAGACAATCATTCTTCATCGTGGAGATACAATCGACAAACTCTTCAGAGTCTACTGGGTAAAGTTTGCGGATTTTACCATATCTTTGCATTTAAGTTCAAACAAAAGTTCCTATGGAGTTTTTTTCATTCTTTTTTTCCAAGTTACATGTTTTCGATACATTTTCCCATGCAGTGGTTCATTCGGGTACATTTTACCATGCAGCGGATCATAACTTCTTAGATCGGTGCCTGAATTAAAGGCGCGGACCAGATCGGAGGCACTCATGAAGCGCAGCGCGGGAAATTATACGAGAAAATGACGTCAAAAAGAAATATGCTCCAACGCAACGTTCATTCAGATTGGACTGACGTTGCACACCACCCCAAACCGCAAAGCTTGCAGCGACGGTTGAGAAATCATTCGTCACTCAGCTCTCGAACAGTTCGGAAGCAGTCTCGATATAGAGCAGATAAAAATCAACTAGCTGAGGCTCTCGAAGCCTATCTGAATGCCGGCGAGCAGCTATTGGTACTAAACAACAGGGTCGTAGATGGAAATAACATACAGGAGATAAAAGGACAGCTAGATCGAATACCTCAACCGTACGAAGATCTCGGTGAGCGATTACTTGAACTGTTTTTACAGACAATGCCTGATGTAATTTTGGTCGATGTCGATTTCAGAAGGAAGGTTATTTTCAACGGTGATACATTAACAATGACAAGAAGAGTCGGTGCATGTCCCATCTGTCGGGCAAATTTTAGATGCTGCCACTAAAAGGGGAAAAAACATACCAAGAATAGAAGGCAAACAGAAAAACAAAACAGCCTTTTTCAGGGCTATCCCACCACCAAGAAAGAGTGATCTTTCTTCACATTGTCAAATATCAGCCTTTTTCAGGGCTAATCCACCACCAAGAAAGAGTAATCTTTCTTCAAATCGTCATTTTTTCGTTCAAACAAAAAAAAAAAGTCTAAGTCCAACCCAGTCCCCGGCCTCTACCAGAAACACAATGAAAAAGAGTCTTAATTCCAATCCTATTCCCTGACCTCTGACCAAAATCAATGGAAAAAGACTAAGTCCATATAACACGATCTTTTACCCTTTTTTCTCCTTCTATCCTTTACTCAGTCGATTAAAAAAATGTAAAGAGCCTTTTGATTGGATTAACAATTTTTTTACCCTTTTTTCTCCTTCTATCCTTTACTCACTCGGAAAAAAAAAGTAACAAAGCTTTTGATTGGATAACGTTAATTCTGAGTTAAAGTAGGTCAATCCACCCTGCAAGCTATAAAGGCATTGCTTTTACACAAATCATACATCAAATCAGTATGGTTCAAATACTTTTTTGCCCGTTGTACAGTCTAAAGGTCCCAATTACCCTTTCAAAGAGCTCCAATCTAGCTACAGACAACATAAAATAATGAAATAAAACTAGGTCAAAGGCTCTTTTACCTGAGAAAAACCATCTTGGATAGGCAAACTAGCCCCGAAAGAAGTCTAAGGAAACCTATCATAGGCAGACAATCTAACCTCAGCTTCCCTGAAGAGCACAGAAATCACTGAAAATCGGTTAAGTCTCACGTCAATTTTGCCTAAGAAAAGCAATTCCTTCCCCAACAAAGACTTAGTCAAAACCCAAGCCCTGGTCTCTGCCCCACAAAAAATCAATGAAAAAAGTCTAAGTTCAACCCCAATCCCTGACCTCTACCCCAAAAAAAGTCTAAGGAAACCTATCATAGGTAGACAATCTACCCTCAGCTTCCCTGAAGAGCACAGAAAATCACTGAAAATTGATTAAGTCGTACGACCATTTTGCCTGGAGAAAAAAAATCATCATAGATATCCATCCTTTTCCTAAGCCCAAGAGAACCCATCTCGGCCTCCGAAGAGCAAAAAATGCCTATGTCCAACGCTATTTTTCATCCAGTGGAAGCATGAGGTCACGTGACTTTCCTAAGCCACGGGCATCTTTCAAAAAAGTGGACAAAATGGCGGCGGTTGGTCGCACAACGACCGGTTCACTCGATTTTGTCCCTGGATTTCTTACCCGGGGATAAGCAATCCAGGACAAGCACCACATTTTCCACTCAGGGTTACGAGCCTGGGGACGTTTGTCCCAAAACGTCCCCAGACTCGTTCCCATTACTGCTTATGCCTAACACCCCTTCACTGTGGCCTAGTCAATTTGTTTAAAGTACATTCGTGTCATTGGTCAGGGGTGGAGGGAGGGGTCCTGCATGGCTCAGTGGTAATGTGTAGGGCTCGATACCTAGAGGCCCCTGGTTCGAGCCTTACTGGGACCACAGGGGCCCTCGTGGGAGCGTCCTTGGGCAAACAACTCACTGACTTAGCCTAGTACTGGTAAAATCTAGGACACACATGCATAAACGAGCAATGCCTGATATGACTGAAATGATGTTATAATCTACGCAATCAGTCAGTCAGTCAGTCTTCCCTGCTTTGAGATTCTTTACATAGAGTCGTTGTTGAGAGAAAATTAGCCACAGACAATCCACTAGCTCTCAAAGCCGGAATTAAACCATTTAACTAGGGCGACAAAGAGGCCTTTCGCCATCTAAAGATTGTCCTGTATATTTACGACCTTGAGGAAGAAGGGTATTTAAAATTCTGGCCGGGATTCGAACCTACAGACCCTATAACAACGGAAGAACAAACCGAGGCTAATCAGTCACGTGTAGGGCTTTAACTCCGTTACTACCATGTAAATAAATTACACATTGCTATAACTATAGTCCACTGTAATTGAAGAGACAGTTTGGTCATTATCTAAAATAAAGCAGCGTACAGTGTAGACCAAAGATCAGAATGCACGTTTTGTGCGGTCTGATCTTTATCTACACTGTACACAAAAGCTTCTGGTATCGTCTATGGTAAGAAGAGTTACACCAATGGGTTGCTGCCTGCTGGTTTGATTCTAGACTGGGTCCAGGCAGTAATGTTTTCTAGTCACTCCTTATTGTGGTCTCCTTTCACGGCCTAAACAGATCTGTAGCAAATAGAGAATACGTGTATATGGTTGGTGCCGAGATGTAAGTCCTAGATTTTCGTTCGAGTCGGACGTTATTTAATTGCTGTTCTTATTCTAATGTCACCAGAACTTGAGGCGTTTGGGCGTTCACTTAGGGGACAATACTATGTAACGTTGTGTTGAGTCAGCATACGTAGCAAAACTGGACATACTTACAAATATAAAACATTGATATTATGCTAGAATTTGTGAACAAGAAATAACTTTTTAAAAAAGAGAGACGGCGTGAGAGGTACTGGAATGTGACTTTTGAAAGTCTTTTGCGGTTTAATATAAATAAAGATAATGAAAAATAATTATCAGACTCTCCATCAATGGCCTGTTTTTTTTTTTTTTCTCATTGTTTGTGCATTGTTGAGAAATCAAATTTTCAATTATAAACATTATTATAAATGAAAATTTTCAGCTTCGACTTTAATCAAAATCAATGTTGAAAACGACGCAGTTGCGGCTAAAAATTACGTGGTGAGATAATTGTGTCCTCGAATACGCCGGCAGGGTTCCGCCGAATAAAAATGTCAACATTTTTTCCCAATCGCGAAGTACTATCCATTCTTTCGGATATGGCACTACAAAGTAGGTCAAAAGCCAGCGTAGTCAGCTACGCCGAAAAATGACTCATTTTTGATGACAGATGTATATGGGTATTCTAGTTTGATATAATAAGAGCTATTGCCGTCTTCGGATCACTAGAATAATAGCGTACTTAGACTGTGAAAATCTCTTGAACACAGGAGACATACTGGTACCCATTGGAAACAAATCAAATTTATGAATAAAGCCTAACTTGATAAACTTTATCCATCTCGTCACCAACCATATATTCTCTGTTTACCGGTACCGGAATGTGTGTAGTAACGTCCGAATATGGAAAAGGAAACAGAAATGATCAGACTCTAACCGAGGTTAGTTCGATTCCTACGCACGGTATGATAGTAGTTGCAGCAAGATTCATTCCTCACCCATAAACATTGTTTCGACAGTGTTCATGTGGAAAAGTAGCCAATGGCTTGGAAAGAATGTTGTGCGAAGTATTGGTGATAGAAAGCCCAGAAATGTATGAATAGATGCGCTTGCCGCTTCGATATGACTAAAATAAAGTTGAAAACGGCGATAAACACCAAAGAACACACTAAAAGTTTGAACAACGGGGGACCCGGGGACGTCCGATAACGTTCTAATTAGAATTCTAAGTACATGTAAAGCTTTTTCTGGTCGGCTAAACCATACGGTCTAGTCGATGGGGACCACTGTTCAGACATTTCCCTTGATTCCTCTTCAGTACTACATTGGTTCTGATAAGAGGTTTTCTTGGTTTTCTGGCACTACACATATTTTTTTGATAACATATCTCAACTACATTCTAGTCAGATGGTTCTAAAAATCGATATATATGCCCTCACTGATGATTGAGAACAGAATTTGTTTTAAATTTTCAAACTATTTTTTATCGGAACATCCCCAAGGGAATCAAGGATAAGATCTAAGAAATATAGATAAAAAGTCCAATCTGTTATTTGGTTACCTTCAGTCTTTTTCTGGAGAGAGAGATAATTTGACACAGGAATGGTCCCCATTAAAAAAAAGTATTACAGTTTGTGAAATTCCAGCTCTTTTCATATATAGCGTCATCTGTTATCTTTTCTAGGCATGCGCACTGCCTCAGATGTAAAACAGGAAGTACTGATACTGACAGACGGTCGATCGAACTGTGGCGGGAACGCAACATTGGCGGCTCTAAGGCTCAAACCGAATGCAGACGTTTATGCCTTGAGGATTGGAAATTATACTGCAGAGGGAGAAGCGGAATTGCAGTCCTACGTGTCGGTGCCCTACAACAAACATCTTTTCGCCATTGATGGCTATCAAGTCTTGAAAAAATTACTAGATCTGATAGAATTGGAGATTGGGCACCCTGGAAACCCCCCTTGTGTTCCGTTTGATATTATAAAAGGGGATTAATGTATCTCTGTGATGCAATATGCCATGCAAGTCATCCTATAATCATATAGTCATCATATAATTATGGAACGATAAAATTAATTTTATATAACAAACGACTGAATCATGAGGTAGACTTGTCATTTAACATGCAAAGAGTGAATCAACACCAAAAGGTTTCGACCCAGGTCAGATTGCTCAGAATATGCAGGCTGATATTGGTCGAAACTTTTTGCGGATGCATTAAACTTTCTTTTGACATGGGATGACTCATAGATCTTATTAACTTTGTTTTTAACTCTTTACCTGACGAACAATTTTAGACTCCTCTGGTTTTAAAGCATTTGAAGACACCAAAATTAATAAAACATGTTTAGAATAAAGGGATATGCCGTTACATGTATTAGGATAGAAAAGATTGTGGGGAAAGGAGAAATTAGCTAGTTACCAGCATTTTCTACCTTTACTGTAATGTTTTCAAAACCCTGTTTCCGAAGCGTCGTTAAATTGGGATTGTTTTGTAAAGAGTTAACTCTGTCGTTGTCAAGTAAATAAGTTCAACTTTTTCTCGAGATCTACATGTAAATATCTAAAGCCATCGAAGATGATATTGATAGTAAGTTGGCATGTGAAAGCTGACGGCATAGATCCATAGTTTGGCCAGTTTCTTTACAAGGACTGATGATAGCCATTGCAACAGGATTCATTGCTCTCTCACAGCCCGGCTGGGTAGCTCAGTGCTTAGCGTATCTGACTCTTGCTTTAGTGCTTTCGGTTTCGATACCCGGATGAGGCAAAGTTTCTCTCCGGTGATTTTTCGTTTCTCAAATCTGATGTTTGTGAGATAAATGCTCAGTGGTTTGAAAAGAAAGTTATATCAGTACTGGTTTTTGTGAGAAAGCCAGGAAACACAGGCCTAGGTTCACTGACTTCCATGATATGAACTAAGCTGTTGACATGAAGTTAAATTCCAATACAAACAAAGCTTTTTCTCTCTCTCTCTCTCTCTCTCTCTCTCTCTCTCTCTCCTGACCATGATTTTGACGATAGTCAACAGGGAAAGCAGCCAGTGGCTTGGGGAGAATATAGCGTAAAGGAACATGTACTGGTAAGTCCGGGAAAGGACGATACATATATGCACTGGCCACCGCGATATAGCTGAAATAATGTTTTAAAAGAAAACTTCCTTCATTGATTAAAGATCATGATTCACGATCTGATCTTAATCTATGCCGTCCGCTAGAGCTATTAACCCGTAACCTGCTAAATAAGTGAAATGAAAATTTGAAACCTTTGAAACCGACAGTAAAACCCAAAATTTTGCCATTTCAAAGAAATATTTTTTGAAGGGAAAAAAATCTCTTTCGGACAGTGTCGATCCTAGATCAGACTGCACGTTCTGTGCAGTCTGATCTTTATCTACACTGTCCGCTTAAAGGTCATTGAATCGTGCTTAGCAGCCTAAGGGTTAAAATCGCCATATGCAGTGACAAATAAACGATCGCTTTTAGTTAATCATTAAACATTCCAAAACAGAGAAGATGTGTCATTTCTTTTAAACCCATTGTTGAACGACAACGTGTTTTATGACCTTACAGAGGACGGCTTTCAAAAACATTTTGACAAAAGAAGAAAATGCTGATAAGCACCATTTTTTTCTCTTCCCCATTTTTGTTTTCTGCTTTATAAAAAAAAAAAGACAAATTATATTTGATTATACATGAGTCACACTAAATGTGTCGCCTTTAAATGCTTTCAAATTTGACAAGTCTAGAATTTTGTCATCTGGTAACTAGTAAATCATTTTCCTCACAATCCCGAGTTTTAACGACCCTTAGGTGAATGGCTTTTGAAAACATTGTGGGAAAAAAAGCATTTTCTGCTTTCCCACTATGTTTTCACCATTTCAAAGACAAACTCCGTCCTAAAACCCACATTAAATTTGTCGTCTGTAAATGTTTTCTGTTTGGACGAGTCTAAAATTTTGTCGTCCAGTAACGAGTTAATAGAGCGTTTGCCTTACATAAAACGACCTATTTTTTTTTTCTATTATGCAGAAGACAAGTTTTGAAACTGTTGTGAAAATATGAGCAAGTGATTGTAAAGGCCCGTCTACTCTAGAAAACATTTGTTTGCAAAAACCACCAAACACCATGTCATGTTTGCTGATGTTTGCAAACAAAAGTTTGCTAGTGTAGACCTGTCAGAAAACACAAGCAAACATAACCGAACAGTGATGTTTCCATATGTTAATTTTTGTTTGCTCTATTTGGTGGTGTCTAAGTATACTGACCAGTCAGAGGCTGTCATTTTATGACATGATGAGTGAATCACGTGATATTCAAACATAATCAAACATTGTTTGCCAGTGTTCGTTGTAGTGTAGACAACCAACGGACAAACATGGACTAACAACACCAAACAAAAGTTTGTTGATGTTTGCAAACAAATGTTTGCTAGTGTAGACAGGTCTTTACAAGCAACTGATCCAGCAGCACCCACAATTTTTACGTCAGGAGAACTCCTGAGAGAGATTTTCCTTTCTGTTCAATATTTCTCCTTCGTTTCACAATTTTAGGTCAACTCTTTGCCAAACAACAAAAATGTAGACTTGTCCAAATTGAAAGCATTTGCAGACAATAATTTAAATATGACTCAAATGACAGGATTAGTCTTTTAACTCCTAGGCTGCTCAGCGCGACTCGAAAACCTTTTGCGGACAGTGTAGATCAAGATCAGACTGCACAGAACGTTCAGTCTGATCTTGGATCTACACTGTCCGAAAAAGAGAAATCTAGTCTCCAAAAATAAATTTGATATATCATCAGTCGGGTTTTTACTATCGACTTGAAAGTTTCATTTAATTTACTTAGCAGGATAAAGGTTAACGAGTAGTGTAAAAGGTGGGAAATGCTGGTAACTTGGTAGGGTGAAATACAATGTGGGAAAAGGGGAAAATGCTCCGTCACAAGCATTTACTCCTTTTCCCACATTTTTTTTAAAGGCTTTTATTCCTTAGGGTCGCTAAAACTGGGGTTTGTGTGGCATAAGGTTGTAATTGTAATTCTAGATCTAGACGTCGCCTTTTCTAACCGGATAGGGTCCGGAGTTGCTCAGTGCTCAAGGTGCAGGGTTCTTAACCCAGAGATCCCGTGTTTAATCCCGGGTAGGCCTATTTCGTGTGAGTATCCTTGGGTATGCCACGTCAGAACCCAATAGCATAGTACACGTGAAACCAAGGACACTAATAAGTAAATCGTTGCCATGATATGTCTGAAATGGTGTTGATACCGGTGTAAAATACCAGTCAATCAAAACTTGATAACCAATCAGGCAATAAGTCTTGAAATTTAGAATGAGAATACTGAACACTTAGTAATATTCATAAAATGAGCTAGGCTCTGTGAAAAGGGGGCTAAATGCATTTGCAAAAGTATCTTATGTCAGCCAACGCAGGCCACATGACATGGATCGAAACTTTTTGCTTTTTTTATGAATTTTTCTGCTTCTCCAAGGACCTTTCTATCTTATAATACAGGTGGTAGTTAATCCAAAAGGATTTTATGAACAGAACAGAACAGATTTTTTTATTCAGAAAAACGACTTGAACACATAAGGTTCATCGTCGACATACATACATAATAATATTACATACGTCAGTATGGACATAAAATCAATACATGTAGATACATTTCAATAGTTCGGAAATAATGTACAATGAAGGATCTTACAAAAAACCTTAATAAGAGTAGAGGATGATATTATTTTTAGAATGAAAGATTGAAAAATTAATTACTGATATTGTTTAATTCATGTTTTCTTTTATCTATTGCCTTAGTATAAAATATGCCAATTGCATTTAGAGTTTTAACATTTTCTGAGTTCAACAGTTCTATTAATTTAATCATATTGGGCTTGTTGTAATAATACTTTTTCAAATAATTTTGTCTTAATTCCTTATAGGCGGGGCAAACTAGCAAAAAATGAAATTCGTCTTCTAATTCGTTTTTGTCGCAAAGTTCACAGATTCTTTCATTTCTGGGGATATTTCTATGGCGTCCAGTTTCAATCAATAGTTGGTGAGCAGATATTCTTAATTTTATAACAGCGTTTCTATACTTACTAATTTTCATTTTATTTAAGTATGTTGAATAAGTAAAAGTATCCTTTAAATTTCTAAAAATTAATAAAGAGGAGCGATTACCAATATCTAGAAACCATTCATTTATATAAATATCCCTTAATCGATTACGGAATATTGGCAAAAAAGCTTTTGTATTGACAGAGGCAGGAAATAACCAAACATCATGAAAACCAGTTCTCTGTAATAAATCCTTCACTTTAAAGGTCCAAAAATTAGGGTTGGTAAGATAAATCATTTCTGTCAATACAGTTTGTAGTATACAATTCGAATTTTTTTCTGAAAAGAGTTTGACAAAGTATTTGATTATTTTAACTTTTATGTTTATATGTAGTGGAAATCTTCCCAATTCTCCATAAATTGCCGAATTACTGGTTGATGACTTAACATTTAATATTTTCTTTAGGAATTTTTTATGTATCCTCTCAACGAGTTCACTCGTTATAAAGCCCCAGACCTCACTAGAATAGTATAAGATTGAGGCCACAAAAGAGTCAAATAAATCAAGCATGATTTTTACAGGGATATCTTTATTTTTAGTAATATAAAATAATTCACTCATTGACCGAGTTGCCTTTCCAGTTAATGTTTTAATGGCATCATGAAAATTCCCGTTGCTACTAAAGATTAGGCCTAAATAGTTGAAGTTAGAAACAATTTCAATGTTATTTCCTGAATATGTAAAATCTATATTTTCATCTACATGTCTACCTCGACTAAAAATGACTATCTTAGTTTTTTTAACATTAACTTTTAATTTCCATTTATCGCAATACTTTTCAAAAGCAGACAACAAATTTTGTAATCCTGTAGAAGTATCGGAGATTAAAACTGAGTCATCTGCAAACAGCAATAAATACATCGATAATTGGCCAATTGCAAAACTTTCAGTAGTATTCTGTAGTAAAAATAGTTCAATGTCATTAATGAATAAGGAAAATAAGAATGGCGAAAGTGACTCGCCTTGTAACAATCCAACATCACAATTATATAATTCTGAAACAGAATTCGAGTGTTTAACACATAATTTAACTTCGTCGTATAACGACCGAATGACACTGAAAAGATTACCAGATATATTATTTTTGATTAGTTTTAACCACAGTCCGTTACGATAAATTGAATCAAAACATTTTTCTAAATCTATAAAACAGCAATAAAGTTTTTTTTTATCCATAAATTGTCTCTGTATGAGAGAATTCAAAATGAAAATTGCATCTACTGTGCTATACTTTGCCTTAAAACCAAATTGGGCGTCACTTAAAATATCATATCTTGCAGACCACGCCTTAAGACGTTCATTCACCAGTGATGTAAAAAGCTTAGAAAAACAACTGGTCAATGTAATCCCACGATAATTGGCTGGGTCGGACTGGTCACCCTTTTTGTAAATAGGTATAATTACCCCCTTCGACCAGCTTTTGGGGAATATTTTTTTAGTAAGAATATAATTAAATAAATTTAAAAGAGGTTTATCAAGATAGTCAATACTTTCTTTGAAGTATTCATATATTATATTATCAGTGGAACATGCTTTGTTATTACCAAGTTTTTTAACACATTTTCTTAATTCCGATGATGAAAATGGAAAATCTAATTCTTCGTATATTAACTCAATATTCTCAGAATCATCAAAATTTCTCAAGAATTCCTCGCATTCTTCGTCTTCACTTACATCTAGCTTTGAAGATAAGTTATTAAAATGTTCAAAAAATTCTGAAATATCGATTTCTGAGTCATTATACTTTTTTTTCTTTTGTCTAAATGTTTTCCAAAATTCCCTTGGTTTAGTATTTCTCATTTTTTCTAAATCATTTGCAATTTTTTGGGTATATTTACGTTTTGCAGTTTTACATTGATATTTATAATCCCGTTTGGCTGCGAAAAGATTTTGTCTTGTAGTTTCATTTTTATAAGCATTATATTGTTGCAACGCCTTTTCATAAATGACCCTTTTCTGTTTACAAACATCATCAAACCATTCTTTCATAGGGTATTCACTATGATCACAAAAAGTAGCATTTTTTGAATTTTTACAATGCTTCTCAAAATATTTATTGCCTATATTGTTTAAGTATTCTGTAAATATTTGTACTAAAGTGTCTGGATCGCTCTCTACTGCTATTTTTTCATCTAAATTATTATTCAAATTATTGATTGTTGAGGAAATATCATTAATACAATCTTCTTTATAATCATTGTTCCATCTATATATTACTTTCTCCTTGTTTTTATTGGAATTAACTTTTAAACTATTAACCTTCAAACTAAAAGATAAGGGTGCATGATTAGAATAAACGTTAAAAGCATGTACAGTAAAATCAAATATACAATCAAAATTCTGAAAGCCAGTTAACAGGTAATCTACAGTACTTTCTCCATTATGAGTATAACAAGTAAAATTCCCAATATTATAATCTTTACCGACTCTGCCATTCAAAATTTGTAAGTTAACTGCTTTGCACATTTCAAGCAGACAGTCCCCAAACCTGTTTGATCCCCCATCGCAATGAGCGCGTGGGATAGAACAGGTAACGGGACCGTCGATCTCTTCACAGTCCAATAACCTCTGATCGTGGTCGATATAATCTGTTTTACCGGCAGTCCGTGCATTAAAATCTCCCAAGACAAACACTTTACCACTTAAACTTTGAAAATGTCTAATTTCAGATTCGATTTTCTCGAATATATCAAAGTCAAAATTTTCATAGATAGGTGAACTTTCAGGGGCTATATAGGTTGAACAAATATAAATATTTTCGGGTATGTTAAAATAATCCTTATCTAATTTAAACCACTGGATGCAATCTACTGTATTGCGGACCAATTTTACTCCACTCGAAAATCGATTTCTAACGTACAGTAAAATTCCTCCGCTACTTCTTTTCGCTCGTTTATTTTGCAATTTTCTGTAAGAGTGAAATAAGGTAAAACCATTTAATGATATTTTCGATTTTTTTTTAGTCCATGTTTCAGACAGGAAAATCAAATCATAGTCACTGATTAATGTGCTAAATCCACTATTGTTCAGTTTATCGCATGTGAGACCTTCGACGTTCCATTGTAATATTTTAACACTATTCCCGCTATTGTCCTAATCTGTTTGTCCCTGTGCTGTAGGTACTTTGTATAATGCACCATCGATGTAAAGTCGGTCCATTACTAGATATGGATCCATAATTATGTGATGAGTTGTTTGGTATAGTGCATCACCTAGATGCATTAAGCCCCCTTTTGCCAGATCATGGCTCATCTCGGGGTTTTCGTCGAGTTTATTTTACATTAGTTTAAGCCTTCACCACACGACAAAATTTTGGACAAGACCAAATTGAGAGCATTTGCAGACGACAAAATAAATGTAAATCACATGACGATTTCTGACCTTGATAGGGTAGAAAACATCGTGGGAAAAGGAGAAAATGCTGGTTACCAGCATTTTCTCTTTTTCCCACATTGTTTTCAAAAGCCTTCTACCTCAGGGACGTTAAAACTCGGGATTGTGTGGTGAAGAACGTACTTTTGTTAATCATTGATCGTGAAAAGAATTCTTATAACTTTATCACCCTCGACGAAGATTGATTGATTGATTGATTGACTGATTGACTGACTGTATGGTGTTTTACGCCGTTTTCAGTTACATCGCAGCGGCCAGTGCACCTATCTATGCTTTCCTAGATTTTCTTTTTGCAGTACTCGGCACATATTCTTTCTAAGCCACTAGCTGCTTTCACACATAACCGTTCGAAACAATGGCCAGAGGTGAGAAAGGAATGAATCCTGTAGCAATGACTATCATCAATCCTCGGAAAGAAATTGGCTGAGCCGGGGATCGAACCAGCGAGCCCCTATTCTCAAGTCTTGTACGCTACCGATTGAGCTACCGGAGCTCTCGATGAATAACCTCTCTTGTTTTCAGTGTAATATACCTATTACGAATTATCTTATCTTATACACGTTTGACATCACAATTGTGTGACGTCATTTTTGACGTCATTTTGTACATATTTCATTAAAGTAAACGGATATTACCGCGGGTGCATCTGTAGATGGTTTTACAAATTCTGATCTATGATTTGTGAAATATCGTTATGTGATAAAAAGAATCTGCCATTCGTTGGCGTTTGAGATAAAATTTTAGTAAAGTCGCCAAGAAAAAATGTTATTAAGCTCGCCAAAGGCTCGCTAAATAACATTTTTTCTCGACTTGCTTAATAAAATTTTATCTCAAAATTCAACTCATGTCAAATCCTATATATCTGACACGTGTGAGTAAATGGTCAGATTGCATCCTTTATCTTCAACAGTCGGCCAAAGAAAGCTGTTTTTTCTACATAAGCTAGCCTATGAAGTCTAGGAAATAACGCGCTTAGCAAACAGTTGTACCTTAATATGTGCCATTTCACGTTCATCGATAATCGTAGATCAGTAACTCACTCGTAGGAAACTTCATATTCGGTGCCGATGGCTCTGACGAGAAAAAGTTGTGTTGGTCTTCCGTTTCTGAAAATATCGGCTGAAAAAACAACCAAAAAACAGGTAAGCTTGTCATTTTTTGTAATCATGTGTTCTTATGTCTTTGAAGTTCCAAAAAAGGAGAATGCCATGCAATGCTCTGGTCTTTCAACGTGTTTTCTACACTACAGAAAGTTGTAACAAGTGTACGATGTTGTCTAAATCATTTGTGGAGTGGATTGACCTTAGCAGAAATAATACGTCACAGACCTGAATTTAGTCTATTATTGCAATTCACTTGGCAAACAAGAGAGATTCTTACCGTCCCAAAAGCGTGACTTAATTCCTTGAAATGTTACATTCACTGCTGGTAAAGAATTGAAAAGAAATAGCACAAAAAATGATGAAAATAAAGAAGGACTCCGATTATGTGGACCGGCTCTGAATATGTAAGTCAACACTGATTGATGAGGGCTTCCTTTCAAAAATTTAGTTTTCTGTAAAAATTACTTAGGAAGTAGGCTTTGTTTTTCCGTTGATACCTATGTGTCCAAAATGTAGTACATTTGTTGGATGGAACATGACCGAATTTATAAAAAAAAAAAACCGAAAGGACTGGTACTGTCACGATTAAAAAGTGCTGTCTAACATTAGTCTCTAAATATTGAAAATACTGTAATAATCCGTTTCGTTTGACAGCTTTGACCTATTTATGACCGACTATTTTCTCCTGAATAACTGCAGATTTTGTGTTTACTCGTCGGAGATACATGTCACGATTGTATTTTGCTTTATCTCTGCGGTTTAAACATTATTTTTATGCAGTATTTACCTGCTGTCATCATCCGTAATCGTTGCAACTTCCTTTTGTTTGCAGTGGTGTTTGATATTGAAGCATTGGCACGGCCATTTTGAATGTTTACTTTGCAATGCATCATGGGATAGGTGGAGCTGTCAAAGCGCGGACGCTTTGAATTTCGTTTCTTTGAGAACTGTCAGATTTAACAAACGTAAATTTCTACCAAAGAAAACAGTCTTTTTTGTAATCCAAAGTACGAGTCCTAATTATTGACATTTAAAGTTTATTATTTTATGCATTTAGGTTTAATTTTCAATCAACTTTGTAAAGTTTCGTCCAATTTTGAGTGACTGGGCCGGCGACGTCGAAATGCACAGGATTCTTGGTGCAGTGCACAACTTTCCTTGTGCACTTTGACGTGCGCATTGTGATATGTGCGTTTTGAACGTTATTTCGCACAGATTCTTTGGTGCATTATTTTGGGTGCACAACAGCGTTCTGTGCACTGCCTGTATGTATATAAGGGCAGAACACAGACTGTTCTGGACTTCCAAACAGTTGATCTAAGGTTAACCCTCCGTTATTTATTTTCATTACAAATCATTATTTATTTTGAGTTTTATCATTTTACAATAGATAATTCTGAAAAGTTACAAACAGATAAAAAGAGAGAAAGAGAGAATAAATAAGTCTATAATTTTAATTTCGTGGTTTATTAAGTTTTTTCATTTTATAAAACGGAGAGACGGAAGTCATCTTTAGTTACCTATATTTTATTATTAAATCCAAGCCTGAACTGGGATTGGAACCCCATAAGGAAACACTCTACCATAAGTTGTTACAATACTTTTGTGTAGCTTTTAATTAACAGAATGGTCTATACATGTATATAGCATTTGTCATGCTTTCGTCGTAAGTGCAGCCCACAAGTAAGCAAAAGTAATGAAAAATATTTGGCATCTTCGGAAGGCTATTTGGTCTTGAAATAGTCATTAAAAAGCTAAATGGTAAATGTACCGACCGTAGCAGAGATACTGAACAGAAAAAAAACAAAACTTTTATTAAGCGTGAGAAATACAACTGACCTACTCGCACTACACGCCTCAGGGTATAAGTGTGAACACTCTAAAGTCTTTTCAACACTTAACACGACAAAACAGTATGTCAGGTGTATGGGGTATAGATAAGTCTGTTACAACGAAAAAGAATCTATTTCACAAGCACGTCAAGCCCAAAAAATATTCAAAGATCCCTTACTCTCATTGTACTAAGTCAGATCTTTCAATGTTCAATTAACTAGACTCATATTAGATCAGAAAATGTCACATACCAGTTATTTTCTAAGCCGATGACAAACAAACATCCATCCAAACGAACGATCATGTTTTGTGAAGTCTAATCTTGACCGACATTGGCTGCAGAAGCAACTAAAGTTGTAACAGCACTTTAAGGGTTCATAATGAATAGCTTCGAGTTATTCATTTTTCTTTTTCAGTTTTCGATATTTGTATGAATGTCCTATACATTGTCGTTTGCATTTGTTTCAGAAATCTCACGCCGACCCCTCCCCATTTCTAATGTAAAAATCATTCACTTTACGTCGTAATTAGATTGAGATTTCAGCTCCTATATCATTATTTATTGAGTGTGTATGAAAATTAGATGCTGAGTCATTATTTAGGATAAAAATGTAGTTTGAAGGGTATTTGAGCGAATGATGTAAATTTGGCACCTGCTTTGTCGTGGGTTTTCGTGTTTTGCTGTGACGAGTAATTTTAATTAAATAAAAATTAAAATTCTGAATGAAAAAAAAGGAGGAAAAAACAAACAAACAAACAAAAACTTGGTACTGTCATTTTCTCGAACAGTTTAGGGAATTTTCATGATGTATTTTACGTTTACCTCTGCTTCAAGAAAGCATTGAAAGTCTTAAAGTTTTGAAAAACTTTTGCTCCGAAAAAATATCCGATGTCCTAAATCCTTTTAACCATGTGCAGACGAAATGGATACGAATAAAACGCGGATAAAAGATATTGACCGAAAGACGGATTTCTGCCGCCTATAAGTTTATGTAGATTCTATATGCGGAAATTTACATATTTTGGAGTTTCTTCGGTAAAGCGCAGATCCTCTAGCAGTTGACTATCTGCGGCTAGGCACAGGATTAGTATCTTACTACTAAGATGTTTGTTTAATGCGCATATTTTCATTTTTGGGGTTTCTGCGGCCGTATACAGATATTCCTGCTTTGAATGAATAAATGACTGAAATTCGTGTTTTGAGTAACTTTTAATTTTTCGCCTACAAATGCTTTCAATGTATACATGTCTAAGATTTTGTTGTATGTTTAAATGTGTTCGCGCCTTCAATGCTACGTTAACTCGTTAAGTGAGCTTTATTTTTCTTCCTACATTATACGTTAATTTACTTCATTTTACCATCTGTAATTTCAAAAATTCTTTTCAAACACGTCAAAAAAAAAAAAAAAAAGAATTATGATGTAACAACTCCCTGCCTGATGGTCAAACCAATTGTACTATCGATTTACCGTCTGGACAGTAGCTGTGTGGTGTTATGGTGTTTTCTTTAACACTTTACTTGACAATCCCGATTTCTAATGACACTGAGGAAGGAAGATGTTGCACTAAGAATTACATTTATAGACCATTCTGTTAATCAAAAGCTAGACAAAAGTATTTTCAAAATTTAGATAGACTAATGTAAGACAGCATTTTTCAATCTTGACATTACCAGTCCTTTGTATTTTCATAAAGTTGGTCATGTTCCATTTAAAAATTGTACTACACTTTGGACTGAAAGGTATTAACGGAAATACAAAGCCTACTTCCTAAGTAATTTTTTACAGAAAACTAAATTTTTGAAAGGAAGCCCTCATCAATCGGTGCTGACTTATAAATTCAGAGCCGGTCCACATAATCGGAGCCCGTCTTTATTTTTATCATTTTTTGTGCTGTTTCTTTTCAATTCTTTACCAGCAGTGAATGTAACATTTCAAGGCATTAATTTATGCTTTTGGGACAGCAATACTCTCTTTCATTTGCCAACTAAATTGCAATAATAGGCTGAATTAAGGTCCGTGACGTATTATTTCGGCTACGGTCAATCCACGCCACAAATGATTCAGACAACATCGTACACTTGTTACAACATTCCGTAGTGTAGAAAACACGTTGAAAGACCAGAGCATTGCATGACATTCTCCTTTTTGGAATTTCAAAGACATAAGAACACATGATTACAAATAATGACAAGCTTACCTGGTTTTTTTTTGCTGTTTTTTCAGCAGATATTTTCAGAAACGGAAGACCAACACAACTTTCCGTGGACTATGCGGTCATACCAGACATAATTATGTAATGATATGAACAAATATGGACTGTGGACTATTATGCATTCATAAATTGTCAATCCAGAATCATTGCCTTCGAAATTCAAATGGAAATCTACTGTGAACACCACAGTAAGTAAATATCAGCCATACTCTGGCAAAAGGGGGCTTAATGCATCTGCGAAAAGTATCGACTCAGGCCGCACGCTGACCTGAGCCGAATATTTTCGCTATTGGTCAATTTTGTGTATGTCCAAGGACCAGTTTTCCTCATGATTAAGTTGGTTGTCAAAAAAAATGGCTATTATGGATCCATAATTATGCGATTGCTTGATAGTATAATGCATTACGGAAATGCACAAAGCCCCCTTTTGCTAGAGCATGGCTCATATGTATGAGACTGATGCTTGGAGATAGACGACAACTGTCGATCCGGATTTCTCGAGGTTTAGACAGCTTCACACCTCTGTACATTCATGTACACTGTACAGACTATATAGCTTTAAAAGTAATCCGAAAATCATTAGACTCGTAAAGATCTAAGATCCGGGATCTTCTCCCTCATGAAATCTTATCCATCTGTCCACTCTGTCTCAAGCCCATTACTGATGAGCTAGAGTACAAGTAGTCCGGTCAGGTGATAGGACATTTGAACTTGTTCACGGCTGTGGCATATCATGTCGCTCCGAAGCTCGAGCCGTGAACAAGTTTCTAAATGTCCTGCCACCTGACCAGTCAACGAATTTATTATACTTCAAGTTTTAAATATCATTCCAACGTGTATTCAAGTGAAATTCCCCTGTTTTATAATCTCACGAATCAAGTACGCTTCCATTCCATTCTGAGTGCCCCTACACTGTCCGTTAAGGAAATATTTTTCCCAAAAAATTAACTTCGAAATAGCAATATTTGGATTTACTTCGAAATAATGATATTTGGGTTTTAACAATTGACTAGAAATTTTCATTTTAGTCATTTAGCAGGTTGAGGATTAAAACGTTTTTGGCAAAAGGAGAAGTTGCTCACGTCAAGCAATTTCTCCTTCTTACCAAAATGTTTTGTACCCTTATTCAAGATTAAAACCTTATCTCACGTTGATTATACTTATTACCTCCACTGGCCGAAGGCTAGCGAGCTTATATCATGGCCTGGTGTTTGTCGTCCGTCCGTCGATCCGTCCGTGTGTTCGTTACTTTTTATTTCAAACATATTCTTCTCTGAAACTACCCATCCAAATTTTGATGAAACTTTTTAGAAATGATCCTGCCATGGTCCTCTTCAAAATTCCTTCAAAGATTTAGATTCCATTACAAACTCTGGTTGCCTGGCAACAAACTGAAAAAAAAAAGAGAAGAAAATCTTCAAAAATCTTCTTGTCTGGATCCATAAGGTCAAGGGCTACCCAATTAGGCATTTAGCTTCATCTAATAAACCTCTTCCAAATTTCTCGAAATTATAGCCCTGGGGTTAAAATTGGTCCCATTCAGTTTTTTGTTCCAGAACTTTACCGTTCATGGCATTGAAAACACCTGCATGTATTAACGGACTTTATCTTTGCGTTTGAAAATGGCATTTTTTGCTGGGGGGGGGGTATGTTTTCCATGTAAGTTTATTGCCATACAGACTTTTTATGCTGTATGTCACTGTCAATGCCAATAAAATGCATCATACATTTATTTTACTCTTTACAAAACGACGTTTTTTTTTTGACTGGACCAAATTAAAAGCCATTGCAGATAACAAATAGAATGTAGCTTACATGATTAGTTCTGTCTTTGAAAGGTTACGAAATATTCTGGGAAAAGGAGGAAAAGCTGGTTGACAACATTTTATCCGATTTTAACTGTTTTCAATAGCCTTTTCTTTTAGGGTCATTAAAATTTGGAATTGTTTGTAAAGGGTTAAAAAGCCAGTGGAGCTATACAGGGCCATCATGACCCTCTTGTTTTTTCAAAGATGCTGTAAAAGTCGTCTGCTGCAAATTTGCTATAATAGGTGAAGGGCACAATTTTTCACAAGACGACAGAATTTTAGACTCGTCCAAATTGAAAGCATTTACCGACGCCAAACTGATTATGGCCCAAATGAGTGGATTTGTCTGCGAAAAGTTTTAAAAGGAGAAAATGCTGGTAATCATCATTTTCTGCTTTTCCCACAATGTTTTCGAAGGCTTTCTATCTCAAGATCAATAAAGCACAGGACAGTTTGTATTGTAAAGAGTTAAGGGCGGTTTGTTTATTTTCTAACACAGACGTTGTAGCAAAAAATGACGTGGATGATTCAACAGCGTTTGAGTATAAATACTGTGAGTGCTGTGAACGAAAATCATACACCTTAAGTTGCGTGATACGTCAACATCTTGTTACTAAATATTGTCCACTTTTTCAGAACGTGAAATACGAAGCTAATTCGGAATGCAGTTCTCACCTCGGTTTTTTACGGTCTGTATTGCACTGACCATCTTGTCGGTGTGTGACGCTCTCTTAGAGACAAGTAAGTGACTCTTTCAGTGCAATGTATGTAAACTTGACTTCTTTCGACGGCTGATCATACATCTATATCGTCAGCTTGCTAAGTCAAGCCTATAAGACTACAATAATACAAAAATCTATTTGAGTTTTGGTGGATTGTATTTTAAGCCGTCGAAAGAGACATTTTAGTTTAAAAGGCCGCTTCAAACCTCCGTCTCCGTTACAGTAAGGAATATCTATAAAAGCATTATTTCGGGCGAAATATACTTTAAGTTCGAATGAGGAAAAAACGAATATCACATTTAATATATATATATTTCTCTTTTCTATTAATGGTGTAACTTATCATTCTAAAACGGGTAAGCACGGTTTTAATCCTTCTAAAAATTACTTGTTAGATTAAAAACAAATTTTTGGATATGACCATTTATGTAATATTCTATATTTAGGCTACAATATGAGCCATGCCCTATGAAAAGTGGATTTAAAATATCTGTACAAACTGTCGACCCATGGAAGCCTGCGCAGTACGCGCAGGCTGACATAGTTCGAAATTTTTCGATATTTGTAAATTTTCTGCTCGAAGGACCTTTCGATCTTATGATTCCGTCGATTATTAAACAAAATAGACTTATAGATCCATAATTATATCATGACTTGCTTGGAATTCGTATCACGGAGATGCATTAAACCCACTTTTGCCAGAGCGTGGCTTATATATCGATGAAAGAGGAATAGCTTTTTTTCTTCTTTAATCAGCTACGCCATAAGAAATCAAAGAAACAGCCAAGGCACTGAAAGATCATTTCTTAGAATTACAGGGCGTCATGAAAAACGGGAAACCCGCGTCGGTTTTAAGCGAGATTTATTGGTCATCATTGAATCGTCAGATAGCATTGGAGCAGCTAACTTTAAGATTGTTAAAGATCAGATCGCCCGACTTCTTGGTCTGCTATGTCCAGACAATGATCCGTTTGAAAGGCAAAAGAAATTTTCACAGAGCAGCTTTGCTAGAGTATTCTTCGTCTGTAAGACACGTGTTTGACTTTGACGATAAAGAAGACACCGACAAAATTCAACAAGCAATAAAAAACAAGAGCTATATGGGACAGCTTACCTGCACTGCCACAGCCCTTAGAGAGGCTGAAAATATGTTGAATGTAAACAGGGGTAAGTTTTCAAGGATTATTTTTATTCACACTCTTCTTCTTGTTGGTTAACTCCTTACCAAACGAGAAATCTTGACTCTTCCGATTTGAAAGCTTCTGCAGACGACAAATTCGAAATCGACACAATGAACCAAAGTTCATTGACAAGCTAGAAAACATTGCGGAAAAAGGACAAAATGCTGGTAGCCAGCTTTCTCTTTCAGGGTCCTAAGGGGCAACGACATTTTAGATCTGTTCATGTTGAAAGCTTTTGCGGACGACAAATTCAACGTGGTTCAAATGTTGGCATTTGTCTTTATTATGGTTGAAATGTTGTTGGATAAGAGGGAGGATTATGCTGGTTCCTAGCATTTTCCCCTAACCAGCATTTTGTGCTTGGGTTATCTCACAATATTCTCAAAAAACTTTTTCCTCAATGTATCAAAAGACGGTATTGTGTGGTTAAGGGTTAGGTTTTGTGTGTGTGTGTGTGTGTGTGTGTGTGTGTGTGTGTGTGTGTGTGTGTATGAGTTATTCTTAATTTCAAACTGCGAGTTCCGTACCTCTAAGGCTTTTATGAGTCCTCATAATGACGTAAAGTTTCAAGGTCCTGTAAAAAGTGCCGACCTATGTCAGCCTGCGCAGTCCGCGCAGGCTGACATAGGTCGACACGTTTTGCTTTTAAGGCATTTTCAGCATGTCAGAGGACCAGTGTACCTGATAATTTTGTAAGTCATTATACAAAAATCAGTAGGTTGTTATATGAAAAAAAAAAAAACTGGATCCATAATTATACATTTAGATGCCTGGTACAATATATCACGAAGATGTATTAAACCCCATTTTGGCAGAGGATGGTTTATATAGATATACATGTACCACAAACATTGAACATACATGTACGTGTAAACAGGTAGAATATGTATTTGTTAAAATACCTGTGCGTTACGTATTTGTTAGAATACCTATGCTGGAATCGAACTTAATTCTACGAAATGGAATGTGTCGCTCCGTCATGTCACGCCACCTCGTGTGTGAGAAATAAACAATTCGCTTTTGCCTTAGATTTAAAAAAAAAATCAAATTTTGTGACCCATCATAACTATGCCTAACACCCCTTCACTATGGCCTAGTCAATTTGTTTAAAGTACATTTGTGTCATTGGTCAGGGGTAGAGGGAGGGGTCCTGCATGGCTCAGTGGTAAAGTCTAGGACTCGATAACTAGAGGCCCCTGGTTCGGGCTTTACTGGGAGCACAGGGGCCCTCGTGGAAGCGTCCTTGGGCAAACAACTCACTGACCTAGCCTAGTACTGTTGTAATCTAGGAAATACATGCATAAACGAGCAATGCCTGATATGACTGAAATGATGTTATAATCTGCACAATCAATCAGTCGGTCGGTCGGTCAGTCACGCAGTCACTCACTCAGTCAGTCACTCACTCACTCAGTCTTCCCTGCTTTGGGATTCTTTAAATAGAGTCGATTTTAAGAGGAAATTAGCCACAGACAATCCGCTAGCTCTCAAAGCCGGAATTAAACCATTGAACAAGGGCGACAAGGAGGCCTTTTGCCCTTTAAAAATTGTCCTATATATTTACGACCTTGTGGAAGAAGGCTTCTGGCCGGAATTCGAACTTACAGCCCCTATAACAACGGAAGAACAAACCGAGGCTAGTCAGTCACGTGTAGGACTTTAACTCTGTTACTACCATGTAAATAAATTACACATGGCTATAAATATAGTTCCACTGTAATTGAAGAGACAGTTTGGTCATTATCTAAAATAAAGCAGTGTACAATGTAGACCAAAGATCAGAATGCACGTTTTGTGCGGTCTGATCTTTATCTACACTGTATTCAAAAGCTTCTGGTATCGTCTATGGTAAGAAGAGTTACACCAATGGGTTGCTGCCTGCTGGTTTGATTCTAGACTGGGTCCAGGCGGTAATGTTTTCTAGTCACTCCTTATTGTGGTCTCCTTTCACGGCCTAAAAAGATCTGTAGCAAATAGAGAATACTTGTATATGGTTGGTGCCGAGATATAACTCCTAGATTTTCCTTCGAGTCGGACGTTATTTGAATGCTGTTCTTATTCTAATGTTCGCCAGAACTCGGGGCGTTTGGGCGTTCACTTGTGAGACAATACTATGTAACGTTGCGTTAACACTTAACAGTCAGCATACGTAGCAAAACTTGACATACTTACAAATAAAAACATTGATATCATGCTAGAATTTGTGAACAAGAAATAACTTTTTTAAAAAAGAGAGACGGCGTAAGAGGGACTGGAATGTGACCTTCCAAAGTATTTTGTGGTTTGATACAAATAAATAAATAATTAAAAATAATTCTCATACTTGCCATCAATGGCCTCTTTTTCCTCATTGTTTGTGTTTTGTTGACAAGTGAAATTTTCAATAAAGAAAAAGATCATAAATGAAAATTTTCAGCTTTGATTTTAATCAAAATCAATGTTGAAAACGAAGCAGTTGCTGCTATAAATTACGTGGTGAGATGATTGTGTCCTCGACTACGCCGGCAGGGTTCCGCCGAATAAACATGTCCACATTTTTTCCTAATCGCAAAGTACTATTCATACTTTCGGATATAGCACTATTAAGTAGGTCAAAAGCCAGCGTAGTCAGCTACGCCGAAAAATGACTAATTTTTGATGATAGATGTATATAGGTATTCTAGTTTGATATAATAAGAAATATTGCCGTCTTCGGACCACTAGAATAAGTGCGTACTTAGATGGTGAAAACCTCTTGAACACAGGTGGCATTGTAAACAAATCAAATTTATGAATAAATTAAACAAATGAAATATATAATCAGAAAAATGAGGAGCAGAAATGTGATTTTTCCTTTTGAAAACGGGATAAATCGAATATACATGTATATATGGTTGGTGCCACTATGGATAAAGTTTATCCGGATCGATCCGAAAACTGTAGAGAGCTCGCTCTCTCAGTTTTCTAAGCCTAACTTGATAAACTTTATCCATCTCGTCACCAACCATATATTCTCAGTTTACCGGTACCGGAATGTGTGTAGTAATGTCCGAATATATACAAGGATACAGAAATGATCAGACTCTAACCGGAGTTAGGTCGATTCCTACGCACGGCCAAATTCGTATGGAGAAACGATGATAGTTGTTGCAGCAAGATTCATTCCTCTTCGATAAACACTGTTTCGACAATGTTCATGTGGAAAAGTAGCCAATGGCTTGAAAAGAATGTTGTGCAAAGTATTGGTGATGGAAAGCCCAGAAACGTATGAATAGATGCACTTGCCGCTTCGATATGACTAAAACAAAGTTGAAAACGGCGATAAACACCAAAGAAATACACTAAAAGTTTGAACAACGGGGGACCCGGGGATGTCCGATAACGTTCTAATTAGAATTCTAAGTTTCAAAGTACATTTCTGGTCAGCTAAACCACATGGTTTAGTCGATGAGGACCACTGTTCAGACATTTCCCTTGATTCCTCTTCAGTACTACATTGCTTCTGATAAGAGGATTTCTTTGTTTTCTGGCACTACACAAATTTTTTGATAACATATCTCAACTACTTTCTAGTCAGATGGTTCCAAAAATCGATGTACATGCTCTTCACTGATGATTGAGAACAGAATTTGTTTTAAATTTTCAAACTATTTTTTATCGCAACATCCCCAAGGGAATCAACGATAAAAACTAAGGAATATGGGTAAAAGGTCCAATCTGTTATTTTGTTACCTTCAGTCTTTTTCTGGAGAGAGAGAGATAATTTGACTTAAGGAATGGTCCCTATTAAAAAGAGTATTATAGTTTGTGAAATTCCAGCTCTTTTCATATATAGTGTCATCTGTTATCTTTTCTAGGCATGCGTATTGCATCAGATGTAAAACAGGAAGTACTGATACTCACGCACGGACGATCGAACTGCGGCGGGAACGCAACACTGGCGGCCAGAAGGCTCCAGCTGAAAGCAGACGTGTATGTCTTGATGATTGGAAATTATACTGCAGAGGGAGAAGCTGAGTTGCAGTCCTACGTGTCGGTACCACACAACAAACATCTTTTCGCCATTGATGGCTATCAAGTCTTGAAAAAGTTACTAGATGTGATGGAATTTGAGATTGGACACCCTTATAACCTCCCTTGTGTTCCGTTTGATACTACAAAATAGGGTTGATGTATCTCTGTGATGCATTATGCCATGCAAATCATCATATAATCATATAGTTATGGAACGATAAAATTCATTTTATATAACAAACGACTGAATCATGAGGTAGATTTGTTCTTTAACATGCAGAGAGTGGATCAACAGCAAAAGGTTTCGACCCAGGTCAGATAGCTCAGAATATGCCGGCTGATATTGGTCGAAACTTTTTGCGGATGCATTAAACTTTCTTTTCACATGGGATCATTCATAGGTCTTATTAACTCTGTTTTTAAGTCTTTACCTGACGAACAATTTTAGAGTCCTCTGGTTTTAAAGCATTTGAAGACAACAAAATTAATTAAACATGTTTAGAATAAAGGGATATGTCGTTATATGTATTAGGATACAAAAGATTGTGGGGAAAGGAGAAATTAGCTAGTTACCAGCAGGTCCTACTTTTACGGTAATGTTTTCAAAAACCCATTTCCGAAGCGTCGTTAAGTCGGGATGGTTTGGTTAAGGGTTAAATCTGTCGTTGTCAAGTAAATAAGTTCAACTTTTTCTCAAGATCTACAGGTCAATGCCCAAAATAATCGAGGACGACATTGGTAGTAAGGGAGCATATGAAAGCTGACGGCATGGATCCCTAGTTCGGCCTTTTTTTTTAACAAGGACTGATGATAGCCATTGCAACAGGATTCATTGCTCTTTAACCGCCAGGCCGACTAGCTCAGTGGTTAGCGTATCTGACTCTTGACCTAGTGCTTGCGGGTTCGATACCCAGTTGAGGCAAACTTTCTTTCCGGCAATTTTTCGCCTCTCACCTCTGAAGCATGTAGAAAAGTACTCAGTGGCTTGAAAAGAAAGCCATATCAGTACTGGTATGAGTAATCCAGGAAACACATGCCAAGGTTTACAGACAGCCGTGATATGACCTAAGCTGTTAAAATGGAGTTAAACTCCAATGCAAACAAAGCTCTCTCTCTCTTCTGACCATTGTTTCAGTGATAGTTATGTGGGAAAGCTGCCAGTGGCTTGGTTAGAATATAGTGCGAAGTACTGGTAACTCCGGGAAAGGACGATCCATATATGCACTGGCCACTACGATATAGCTGAAATAATTCTTTAAAAAAAAAAAATTCCGGCATTTATTAAAGATCATTACGCACGTTCTGATCTTAATCCATGCCGTCCGCTAGGGCTATTAACCCTTAACCTGCTAAATAAGTGAAATGAAAATTTGAAACCTTTGAAACCGACAGTAAAACCCAAAATTTTACCATTTCAAAGAAATCTTTTTTGAAGGGAAAAAATACTCTTTTGGACAGTGTCGATCCTAGATCAGACTGCACGTTCTGTGCAGTCTGATCTTGATCTACACTGTCCGCTTACAGATCATTGAATCGCGCTTAGCAGCATAAAGGTTAAAATCGCCATATGCAGTGACAAATAAATAAACGATCGCTTTTAGTTAATCATTAAACATTCCAAAACAGAGAAGATGTGTCATTTCTTTCAAATCCTTTGTTAAACGACAACGCGTTTATGACCCTACAGAGGAAGGCTCTTGAAAACACTTTGGCAAAAGGAGAAAATGCTGATATGCAGCATTTTTTCCCCTTTTCTCCATCATTATATTTTATTATAGTGAATCATATTAAATGTGTCGTCTGTAAACGCTTTCAAATTGAACCAGTCTGGAATTTTTGTCATATGGTAGCGAGTTAATTATTTTCCTCACAATGCCCAGTTTTAACGACCCATAGGTAAATGGCTTTTGAAAACATTGTGGGAAAAGCAGCATTTCTGCTTTTCCCGATATGTTTTTACCCTTATAAAGACAAACTCCGTCCTAAAAGCCACGTTAAATTTGTCGTCTGTAAATGTTGCAAATGTTGCTGATGTTTTCAAACAAAAGTTTGCTAGTGTCGACCCGTCAGAAAACACTTCGTCTGAAGACAGTTTCAGTCCGATCAGCAAAAAAATTCGGAACAGAGTGAGAACGAGTTTGGCGTGACGGGGGTATATCGCTCTTACATCTACAATCATAGGAAAGAAATTTTGAATGAATTAGCTTAGTGGAGAAAGTACTTATAAAAAAGTGAGTAGTTATTCTTCTGGTAACGAACATAAATATTTTGAAATTTATTTCTTGATGTTATTTCAATTGTACCACTACCTAATCAACGAGTTGTAATAGATAAATATAAAAAAAGAAATAATAAATCAAGATATTTGAATCATTCCAAAATTCTCTTCTACTAGGTCGTAGAAGGAAGAAGGAACATTGCAATGTGAAAAGGAAATCATTCGAGTTAATTTCTAAGGCTGTTTCTACCAAATATAGGACACCGTCGACCATTTAACGGTCTACAAATCCTGCGCAGTCTGATCTGGATCTACACCATCAGTGTCAGCATTTTACATGTCTCCTTCAGCTTGGAAAGAATTAAAAGTCTTGATCTGCCTTAGAAATCTTATCCTCTCTTTAACATTCACGAACAACATTAAATCCAGCACACATCCTGAATTTGCTGTTAAAGTTAAAAAAAAATTTTTTTCACTCGATCTTCATTTATTTTCATAATCTCAAATTTGTTTCTTTCATCAACAACAACGTTAAAAGATTGTCTGAATTGCCTCCTGCCTTCCTGTCCTCCATATCATGCAGTAAACATTTTGATCGTCTGCAAAATACAGGGTCAGTCCATTTCCTAAATACTGAGACATGTAAGGCGTACAATTTAAAAGGAAATACCAACGTGGACAAAAACTGTTTAACTGTCTTCTCCCGTGTTTCTCCCTGTAATCATATACGAGATAAGAGATGCTGACCATGAAAATGCAGCGTAAATTAAAAATTTATAACTGCGTACAAACTTTACACAAAATTTTAGTGCGCCAACCTTTTATTTTGAGAAAAGAATTGTGTGTTCCATCCATGTACAAGGACAAAGGGTTAATTTGGTGCCTCTTTTGTGATGATATCGCACCGTTGTGGTCTGACATATTTTTTTTTTTTACCCGGCTTGCAGCTTGATTGGTTGGTTGGTTGGTTGGTTGTATTGGGGTTTAACGCCACTTTAACAGCTAAGGTCATATCATGGCGGTCGGTGACGCACATGTGTTTCCTGGCTTTCTCACACCAGTACTAACACAACTTTCTTTCCAAAGCCACCGACTACTTTTCTCACATGCTTCAGCAGAGGTGAGAGGCGAAAATACGCCGGAAAAAAAGTTCGCCTCAACCGGGTATCGAGCTCACAACCACCAGGACATGAGTCCGACACGCTCACCACTGAGCCATCCGGGCGGGGCGCTTGCAGCCTGAGGTTAACAAGCACTTGTCATAAATATGTCATGTACAAAGTTACTCTTGTTTTCACGACCATATTGAACCCTTTTTCGTAAATAATGTAAATGGAATTTGGAATTTTACACAGGTTAAATGGATAAGTCGAACGTCATAACTTTTGTATTTTCCTCATGCATACGATCTTAAATTAAAAAAAAAAAAAAACCGCATAATCTGCTTGTCGAATTTCTTTTCTAACTACTCTCTCTCTCCCTCTCTCTCTCTCTCTCATGAAAGAGATGGATAATCAACAGTGAATTTACCATTTATTGCTTGCCTCATTTAAATTTCTGTGGGGCCCCAAGGCAGCTGAGCGCGACTCAGTGACCTTTTGCAAACAGTGTATATTAAGATCAGACTGCACAGAACATGCAATCTGATCTTATGTACAGTGTCCAATGCGGAAACATCTATTTTTGTTTCTTCAAAAACTAGCACTATTCAAAATTTTGCAATCGGCATGAAGGTTTATTTAACCTTTTGAGGATTAATGGTAGATCCGATATTAAGCCATGTCATTTAGTTCAGACAGACAGACAGACAGACAGCAGACTGACAAATAAATAGTCATCTCCTGGCTCGAAATAGGGCTTACACTCGGCACCTGGCATACGATAGGGATTTTTGTGACGAAAAAAGTCGCCTCCTGACATGAGGGAGGATAAGGCTGAGAAAAAAAAAAAGTACACAGAAGCCGAAATAAGAGTGGCATCACATCCGGTTTATCGAACACTTCACAAACTCGCACAGGTGTGCAAACCACATCTTCGCTTAAAACTCTCTTTCTACGATAGACATTGAAATGCGGTTTTTCTATTTTAAGATGGTTTTCATTTAAGGATTCATATATCCAAAAAAGAGATTTTGGCTGTAGTTGCCCTTTAAGTCAAAACTACCGAGTTCATCCAAATGATGAATTTTCTATTTATAGATATCGAGAAACGGATAAAACTATCACAATAATTTTATCTCGCATGTCAGCTCCGAGCACGGTGAAAAAATTTTGCGATAAAATATTAAGTTTATCGTGATATTTTAATCATGAAACTTTTCACGATCTTGATAAGATTTCCAGGAAACTTTTAATTTATCGCGATAATTTACCAAAATTATCATGATAGCTATCTCGTATCTCGTGGCAGAAATATTCCACCATAATTTAGAGACAGAATTTCTCTATTTCAAATCTTTAACATGGAGGAAACTTTTCAAGGATCGTCTCTGTTCGAAATATACATGACAGATGTTGTGTAGGATCCTTTCTAAGCTGCTGGAGAAATCGTCCCTTGGAGAAATCGACCCTAAACTCAGAAATCGTCCCTAAACACGGCTTTCAAAGACAAATACGATGACTACCAACAAGAATATGACTTAGGTAAGATCTCAGTATTTTATATTTTGCAATGAGACTTTCTATCGCAATATTTCGTAGCGAAAATACAAATTTTGGACATTTTCAATGACCCTGAGGTTGTGTCATTGGTAAATAATCAGTAAGGTTTGTTTATGACAACTGTCTTGTTGTACGTTCTCCGCCAAAATTTGAAAAGAAAATGAAAAAATCAGTGCATAAATTCACTTTTCCACTGAATACGATTCTACATTTAAGGAAATAATCGTGTATCAGGACAATGTTTTGATTGAATGATTCAGAACAACGTATCGGTTAAATATCATGATATGGGTGAAAAACTACCAACTTTTAAACAACAAACTCGGTACAGAATCCAGTGTTTTAAATGTAGATATATTGATCTACTGTATAGATCTACTATGAGTCCGATAATTATTCAGGTAATGGCAAAAATTTTAAATTTGAAACAGAAAACTCAAAATCTGTATGTATGTGTGTTGACCTATATTTTTGTCTAAAGTTAAAGGTTGTGGTTATTCATTACAAAGGCAGATACTGAAGAGAAATTGTGTTTTGAATCTTTTGTTAACTTGACTAAAAATTAAATGAAAGTGTAATAGGATGAACATGTTAGATGTTGAAAGTTATCACTATTTGCCTATTTATCAATTATCACCTGGCTTCAGTTAGGCTTCAAATTAACTGGCATATAGGAAGAAACATTCATTCTCAAGTAACTTGACAGAGGATCGGATAACTGGTTGATTTCTGATTATCAGATGGTGATTGGAAATCTAAAACCTGTATGGTAGATATCCATCTGTAATTCCAATGAGCACCCAAAACATAGGTTTCATCTTGTTTTCATTTTTGTATTTTAGTTTTAGTTTTTTCAATACAAAACTTTCATTTCTGTCACTCTCATCCTAGGTAAATAAACATATTTGAGTGATGACGGTGAAGTGATTGAAAAAGGGTTGGTGTACTTAGCATTGCACAACATTTCTTATTCAGAACCTCGAGGTGAGCATTCTAAGAAATTGACAGGTATGTCTTGTTTAATAACCTTGCAAATTGATTGTTTCTTTGAACTCTGTTGCTGCCAAAATAAATTAATTTAATTTATTTCATAGTCTGAAAGTTGATAACTAGTGCACTGTAAGATGGTTTTGGTAAAATATTAGCATCAGGTAGCAGACTGCAATCTCTGATCATGGTCTAGGGTCTCCAAAAGCTATTTTAGTGCCCACTGGCAGAGAGAGGTAAAAGAAATTAGGTTACTGGAAAAATAACTGTCGTGTCCATAGAGTAATGAAGTTGCTCACAGATCATCTTCAAATATATACATGTAAAGGCAACTTTTTCTATCACATTTAACATGCATAGATGATTTTTTTCCTGTCACATTTGTGTTCTATGATTATGTTCTATTTTTCACAAAGATATTTTTGCACCAAATCCAGTTTATGATTGCAAGTGATAGAGAAACAATTGTTTTACAGACTTCAATCAATCTTCCAGTTTTATACTGATACCTTACTTAATATATCTTTTCTGAAACTGACATACATTTACAAACATGAGCATCGAAATCCATAGTCTGTGAAACAGTGCTGCGTCAATGGTCATAAAAATATTGTGAAATCTTTTTCATATCCACTGTGGTAAATAGATCTACTATCAACAGAAAAAAAAGTGTTTTAAAATCTACTTCATTGTTGATAGTTTTAATAGGTTTGTGTATTTTCTTGTCAAAGATATATTCTTTGTAAAAATGAAAAGGTGAACATTGTGAGAAAACATGGTTGTTGTTGGTTTCATTTCCAGTGGGTATCAGACTTTGTGAACATTACTAGTTACTGCATAGTCAAGTTAAAAACAGAAATCTCTGGCAGTCATAATACACTTTAAAAGGATATTTCAGTACAGTATCCATAACCTTGACTGCCACATCTGTACAGTTTTCAATATGATTTTCAATTAATCATTTTCAATAGACTTTTTTGTGATAAATTTCTCAAAGGACTGAAAGGTTGAGACTAAAGCTTGACAGCTTGTAGAAAGATTGCATGAACATGCAAACTGATTTTAGTGTACAAAGGCAAAATTTCACTCATGGTAGATAGCATCTAAGTTACAAAAGTGAGCTGGATAGATCTTTGCAATTTTCATTTTAAGATGACATCCATCTTTCAACTCTATACCAAACAAAAAAGTGTAGGACTGGTCCAGATTGAAAAGATTTTCAGACAACATATTAAGGTGTGAAAATGCTGAAAATAATCTTAAGAGGCATAAAACATTGTGGTTTATGGAGAAAATGTTGATTAGTAGCATTTTCCCCTTTTCTCACAATGTTTACAAAGTCCTTCCGAGGGTTGTTAATACAGAATTGTTTGGTTACAAAGAATTTTCACCCTTTAAATATTTAATTTTTATTCTAAATAGGTAAAACCAAAGGCATTCAGTACAGTATGATGATTTCTAGACAGTACCAGACCAATTTTTCTCCAGACTGGTCCTTTGGTGTCATGAGGGGTTCAAATGTAGAGCCATTGCAAAATTTACATTGAATCATTTGAACTTTTGTGTAATAGTGTGTGTTAGTCAACTGTGTGTCATAATTGGTAAAAGATCCTTGAATATGTCATTTGTGCAATAAATCTTTTTCTTTTTAACCCAGGTTATTTAAACGACTTCAGTATAGATATGAAAACATACATGTACCAACATATCCTATCAAATACTCTGTAAGTGAAAAAGTAGTTTATTCAAAAGTTGAGTTGCAAAGGTACAGTCAGCTAGATATTCTTTTTTTAAAGGATAATTAGTTCAAGATCAGACTTCCTCAGATAGACAGTGTAGACCAAGATCAGAGAGCAAAGAATATGCTATCTGATCTTTGATCTATACTGTTCTTTTGTCTTTTGTATTATGGCAGATACCTTGGAAATAATATTGCTATTGTCCTTTTTATCCAAGACTAGAAGAAGTCCATTTCTTTTGATTTAACACTTTACCAAAAGACAAAATTCTAGACTGGACCAAACTGAAAACATTTGCGGATGACAAATTAACTGTGATAGAAAGATGATTTCTCTTTTTGATGGGTAAAAAAATATGGGGAAAGGAGAAAAGGCTAATTATGAATTTTCTCCTTTTCCAACAATGTTTTCTGGACTTTTTGATAAAGGGTTAAATTGCATTCTAGGGATACCATTAAAACAATTTGTATATTTCAGTGCATGTATTTTTGACTAATTTGGATATTTGCTCAGTTTAGTACAAAAGTTACATGAAATGTACATATACAATTATCAATAACACATGGAGGCTCCCATTTTTCTGATTGACTGTTCGAAACGTGTAATTCTGGTACTTCATAAAAGCTCAAAAACTCATACCTAGGTTGGCTCGAGTCACTTCTGCAAACCTAGTAAGTCATAATCTATCATCCAAATGATATACAGTCGAGCCGCGTTAATCCGGGCTCCAAATTTCCGGAAATCTCAAGATCCGGAAAGAAACATCAGGGAACAAATATTTTCTGTACAAATTTTACTTTTTATTCCGGAAATCCGCGTTCCGGAACCGGAATGGAAAAATCGGGAACGAAGGGTTAAAAATCAATGTAACTCTTATCAGATAAACCGGACGTGGCCTGACTGTATCACACAATTTCCCCGGTACGTGATTTTGGACTGGTCCATAGTATGCATTTATAACACGAGTATCAGTCTAGTATCAATTTATTTCAGATGGTTTTCACACATTTGAAAACAAATGTCTTAATTAGATGTGGTTTGGGAAAAGTGTTAATAGACATACACGTGCCATCGTTAAGTGTCAGTTTGACAGATTATCAGTACCTTTTCAGATCAAAGATCAGACCAGATATTCTGTCTACAGACTGATCTTGATCTACACAGGCCGCATATAAGCAACTTATGTTTTGAAAGGTTCTTGAAGGGCTTAATCTTTTCTGGCTCTTTGATGCTATACAAGCAATTTCTCCTTTTTTCGTAATGTTTTCGAAGGTCACCTGCAGAAGTGTGAAACTGTGACTGTGAGGGAAATGGCTTAAGTCGTAATTGTGTTCTCCCTCTTAGAAAAATAGATTTAAAAGAAAAATAAAAAAATACGCAACCTCGTATTCCTTTTCTTTATTTATCAGTAATCCATTTATATTTAACACCAAAGCATTAATTATCGTATGCATTTTTTTTTGTTTTGGCTGCCAGCGATTTTTATATGAAAACAGCCAAACTTTTTTTTCTGCTGACTACACAAAACACGTGACATGACAGCCCAGGTGTTCAAGTAACAACCTTTACTAAATGCAAAAAAGCAGTAGCAGCTAATGTAAAGCACGCATGATACTAGCTTATTATGTGGTCATTTTGTATTGACTGGCAGTCTGCTTGTAGCAGGGTGTAAATTTCTTGGAGCAAAACAGCTGTAAATATGTACAACAAACGCTTGCACTACAACCCTCTCGCTTTGAATGATTTGCACATTACATCAGACCCATGATCTTAATTTTAACTCTTTACCACATGACAAAAAGAGAAATGACTGGTCTAAATGCAAAGTATTTGCAGAAGACAATTTAAATGTAGTTAAAATGACAGAATTTGTCTTTTAACTGCGTAGAAAACATTATTGGAAAAGGAGAAAATGCTGGTTACCATCACTTTCTCCTTTTCCAACAATGTTTTTGAAAGGCCTTTTCCTCAGGGTCTTTAAAACTCGACATTGTGTGGTAATGGGTTAACACTTGTGCACCCTCAACAGGCATGAAATCGTTGACAGATGGCTTCTTTTACATTTTTGGTTATTCAAAATAACTCTGCCGATTGCAAGATGGCGGACGGTGTGGATAGACATCAGACTAAGCAGAACGCGCCGTCTGATCTTGGATCTACACCATCCACAGCTGAACTATGACTTAACTCGTATCGGAAAGCAACTTCTTGTGGGCCAAAAGTGGTAAGGAAATACTTAAAACGTGTAGATTATTTCAAAAACTGAAAACACGCCGAATCTGTTGATCAGCTACAGTTATGATACCGTCACCGGTTGTAAAAATAGAACAAAATTTTGTCGGATATTACCCTTATTATTTCGGACACACATTCCATACAAGTCTCTCGAAATTGAAAAATCAACAGTAATACTGTAATAAAAAAAAAAAACAATTGTACTTGTGTTTCGTCCCCCTTTTTTGTGGCGTTTTTAAAAGTCATAATGTGCCGAGCTTTACAAGCTCACCCGTTTGTACAAAAGGTATACATGTACATGTGTATGCAATAAGGTATAAGAGAATATCGTGTACAAAAAAAGGCAAAATGCAAATTTATGACATTTTATTCTATTATATATCTGAACAATTGTAGGAAAAATACAGACAAGTGCTTCTGTAAATCATACGCTATTGTAATTCCTACGATGCACAGTGTCCTTTATCAACATGGAAGTTGTGGCGATCCCAGTTCACTGGTCCGGAAATACGGCTTATCCGGAAACATTCGTAGGCAACAAAAGTGTCCGGATAAACAAGGTTTGACTGTATTAGCTTTTTGAAACTTTTTGGTGAAATAAATACTCAAAATCAATAAAGCTCTCACTTCTTTTTTAACTCACAGTTTATTTAAAAACTTAGTTGCAAATGTCCAATCAGCTAGATATTACATTTTCATGGACAATTAGCTCAGGATCAAGCTACCTTTTACAGACAATGTAGATCAAGATCAGACTGCAAAGAGTGTACAGGCTGATCTTTGATCTGTATTGTTTTTTGTGTGAACAATGTTATAGTAGATAATCTACTTGTGAAATTATATTGCTATTTTCTCTTTTCCAAGACTGAAAAAGTCCATTCAATTTTTCACCAAACAACAATATTCTAGACTGGACCAAATTGAGAGGTTAAAAAAAAAAAAATAGATGCAGATGACAAATTATCTGTTGATAAAATGATAACTTCTCTTTTTGATTAGGTAGAAAACATTTAGACAAAAAGAGAAAATACTGCTCACTAACATTTTCTTTTCCAACCATGTTTTCAAAAGCTTTTTATCCTGGGGTATTTAAAACTGTGGATTGTGTGGTAAAGGGTTAAACTGTACTCTAAGGATTAACCCATTTGTATATTTCATTACATCTTTTTTCGACAAATTCGGATATTTGTCCAGTCTATTACAAATAATTCTACATGCATGTTTTCATACAAATATTTGATGCCGTTGAAGCCACATGCAAATGCTTGCATATCAGTCCCCTCTTAATTTGGATATGTACAGTGTTGTGCCTTCTTTCAAGTAAGGGCCGAGCCCCGGTAGGTCAGTCGGTAGTTTGGGGGACTTGAGAACAGGGGTCATGGGTTCGATCCATGGCTTGGCCAATTTCTTTCAAAGGATCGATGATAGTCACTGCGACAGGATTCATTCCTCTCCCACCGCTGACCATTGCTTCGACGATGATTATGTGGGAAAGCAGCCAGTGCCATGGGAAGAAAATTGTGCGGAGTACTGGTAAAAGAGACTCCAGGAAAGCATGGATAGGAGCACTGGTCGCCATAACATAACCGAAATAATGTTGAAAACGGCGTAAAACACCATTTAATCAATCAATTTCACGTAAGATCAACAGTTGTATAAAGTCGCTGTCCACTGGGCTGTGTTGTTATAAAGGGGGAGGGGGGATTTTTAAGCATTGGTGCAAAGTCAGAGCTGTACGCTGAATGTTCTAGAAGTTCAAATCTAGAAGTTCCCGGCTACTAATGATGAAGTCATGTTTAAACTGTGGTCTCATATCTATTCAGGTATGCATCTCCTTCAGCTGCATGATAGCCCATTACAGAATGAGATGCTCGGCAATCTTTCTCTTAAAACTGCTGCTAGTTTGTTGAACCTCACTAGCTTTGATTAATTGACTGTAGTGGAGTTTAACGCCGTTTTACCAGCTTAATTCAAATCACGGCGGTCAGTGCATCTAAGCATGTATTTCCTGGCTTTCTCATACCAGCACTGACACAGCTTTCTTTCCAAGTCACTGACTACTTTTCCCACATGCATCAGAGGTGAGAGGCGAAAAATCGCCGGAAAGAAAGTTTGCCTCAACCGGGTATCAAACTCACAACCACCAGGTGACGAGTCAGATATGCTAACTACTGAGCTACCCGGGCGGGCGAACCTCACTGGCACTTTGACATCCCCGCCTATGTATTTAGTGCATTGTGAACAGTTTAACAAGACACATTTTATTCATGTGAAAAAGACCTCACTATCATAAAGTGAATCAGTGTGAATTATGGTTGTACATATCCTTTTTTAATTTCCTCGTTTTTTTGGCCTCGAAAATGAAACAATTTCAATAAATTTTGACTAGTACCACAGCGAACCAGTTTATTTACGATGGTGACGTGCTTACCGAAGCATGAATACAAGGCTAGAATTCCGTAAAATGGCTTTTTACAACTGTATGTACATTTTTAATGCAAGAAAATCGATTTTGATTTATTACAGACGACAACGATATTGACAGTAGTTCCCGAACTTTTACACTTTATTACCTCCGTTTTCGAAGAGTAGCAAAAATACCGCTTAAGACGTTTGAAAAATCAACGAAATAAGCGACTCAGCTGAGAACGCGTTCGTGAAACGCACTCAACGTTTTAGACTCAACTCAGCATTTTAACGAACTTAAGCCTGTAAACTCAGTTGAGTTGAGTACGGACTTAAGTTTTTTCGTGAAACCGGGCTCTGGTCCCCTGACTGATTTACTTTAATACAAACAGAATTTTAAGTACTTACCAGTAAAAAGATAATCCCAAGGCACACGTCCATGCCGACAACTTCCATTCATGACCTTTATACTACGCATTCCACTGTCGACTGATATTGTCTATCTAAACATCCTTAGCTAGTTGCACACAATGCACTAAATACATAGGAAGGGATGTCAAAGTGCCTGTGAGGTTCGCCCGCCCGGGTAGCTCAGTAGTTAGCATCTCTGACTCGTGACTGGTGGCTGTGAGTTTGATACCCGGTTGAGGCAAACTGTCTTTCTGGCGATTTTTCGCCTCTCACCTCTGATGCATGTGGGAAAAGTTGTCAGTGACATTGAAAGAAAGCTGTGTCAGTACTGGTGTGAGAAAGCCAGGAAACACATGCTTAGATGCACTGACCGCCGTGATATGACCTAAGCTGGTGAAAAGGCGTTAAACTCCAATACAGTCAATTAATCAAAGCTAGTAAGGTTCAATATACTAGTTGCAGTTTTAAGAGAAAGATTGCCGAGCATCTCATTCTGTAATGGGCTATCATGCAGCTGAAGGAGATGCACACCTGAATAGATTTGAGACCACAGTTTAAACATGACTTCATTATTAGCAGCCGGAAACTTCTAGATTTCAGTGATCTTCTTGAACATATACAGCACAGCTCTGACTTTGCACCAATGCTTAAAAATCCTCCCCCTTTATAACAACACAGCCCCGTGGACAGCGACTTTATACAACTGTTGATCTTACGTGAAATTGATTGATTGAATGGTGTTTTACGCCGTTTTATACATTATTTCAGTTATATTATGACGACCAGTGCTCCTATCCATGCTTTCCTGGAGTCTCTTTTATCAGTACTCCGCACAATTTTCTTTCCATGCGACTGCCTGCTTTCCCACATAATCATCGTCGAACCAATGGTCAGCGGTAGGAGAGGAATGGATCCTGGCGCAGTGACTATCATCGATCCTTTGAAAGAAATTGGCCAAGCCATGGATCGAACCCACGACCCCTGTTCTCAAGTCCTCCAAGCTACCGACTGAGCTACCTGGGCTCGGCTCTTACTTCAAAGAAGACACACACTACTGTACATATCCAAATTAAGAGGGAACTGATATGCAAGCATTTGCATGTGGCTTCCAAGGCATCAAAAATTTGTATGAAAACATGCATGTAAAATTATTTGTAATAGACTGGACAAATATCCGAATTTGTCGAAAAAGATGTACTAAAATATACATATGGGTTAATCCTTAGAGTGCAGTTTAACCCTTTACCACACAATCCACAGTTTTAAATACCCCCAAGAAAAGAAAAAAGCTTTTGAAAACATGGTTGGAAAAATAGAAAATGTTGGTGAGCAGTATTTTCTCTTTTTGTCTTAATGTTTTCTATCTAATCAAAAAGAGAAAATATCATTTTATTAACAGATAATTTGTCATCCTCATCTATTTTTTTTTTTTTTTTTAAACCTCTCAATTTGGTCCAGTCTAGAATATTGTTGTTTGGTGAAGAGTTAAATGGATTTTTTCAGTCTGGGAAAAAAAAGGAAAATAGCAATATTTATACAAGTACCTACTATAATATTGTTCACACAAAAAACAATACAGATCAAAGATCAGCCTGTACACTCTTTGCAGTCTGATCTTGATCTACATTGTCTGTAAGAGGTAGTTTGATCCTGAGCTAATTGTCCATGAAAATGGAATATCTAGCTGATTGGACATTTGCAACTAAGCTTTTAAATAAACTGTGAGTTAAAAAGAAGTGAGAGCTTTATTGATTTTGAGTATATATTTCACCAAAAAGTTTCAAAAAGCTAAAATACTATTTGGATGATAGATTATGCCTGAATAGGTTTGCAGAAGTGACTCGAGCCAATCTAGGTATGAGTTTTTGAGCTTTTATGAAGTAGCAGAATTACACATTTGGAACAGTCAATCAGAAAAATGAGAGCCTCCATGTGTTCACATGTATACAAATGACACATTAGTTACGGCACATTGATAGTTGAACATTTCTCATGACTCTGGAACTTACTAACATAGGGCATATACTTATAGCAGAGGAAAATATTATTTTTTAGCAGCATCATTATTTCTGTAACTGCCATTACTGATGATTGTATGTATGTAACTTTTGTACTAAACTGAGCAAATATCCAAATTTGTCAAAAATCATGTACTGAAACATAGAAATTGGTTTAATGGTACCCCTAGAATGCAATTTAATCGTTTATAAAAAACTCCAGAAAACATTGTTGGAGAAGGAGAAAATTCGTAATTAGCCTTTTCTCCTTTTCCCATAATATGTTTACCCATCAACAGGAGTAATCATCTTTTTATCACAGTTAATTTGTCATCTGCAAATGTTTTCAGCTTGGTTCAGTCTAGAATTTTGTCTTTTGGTCAAGTTTTAAATCAAATGGACTTCTTCCAGTCTGGGATAAAAAGGACAATAGCAATATTATTTCCAAGGTATGTGCCATAATACAAAAGACAAAAGAACAGTATAGATCAAAGATCAGTTAGGATATTCTTTGCTCTCTGGTCTTGGTCTACACTGTCTATCTCAGGGAGTCTGATCTTGAGCTAATTGTCCTTTAAAAAGGAATATCTAGCTGACTGTACCTTTGCAACTCAACTTTTTCACTTGCAGAGTATTTGATAGGATATGGTGGTATGTTTTCATATATATACTGGAGTGGTTTAAATAGCTTGGGTTAAAAAGAAAAAGATTTATTGCACAAATGACATATTCAAGGATCTTTTACCAATTATGACACACAGTTGACCATTACACATTATTACACAAAAGTTCAAATGATTGAATGTAAATTTTGCAATGGCTCTCCATTTGAACCCCTCATGACACCAAAGGACCAGTCTGGAGAAAAATTGGTCTGGTACTGTCTAGAAATCATCATACTGTACTGAATGCCTTTGGTTTTACCTATTTAAAATAAAAAATTAAATATTTAAAGGGTGAAATTCATTGTTACCAAACAATTTTGTTTTAGCAACCCTCGGAAGGACTTTGTAAACATTGTTAGAAAAGGAGAAAATGCTAGTAATCAACATTTTCTCCATAAACCACAATGTTTTATACCTTTTAAGATTATTTTCATCATTTGAGTTACACTTAAATATGTTGTCTGAAAATCTTTTCAATCTGGACCAGTCCTACACTTTTTTGTTTGGTATAGAGTTGAAAGATGGATGTCATCTTAAAATGAAAATTGCAAAGATCTATCCAGCTCACTTTTGTAACTTGGATGCTATCTACCATGAGTGAAATTTTGCCTTTGTACACCAAAATCAGTCTGCTTGTGTATGCAATCTTTCTACAAGCTATCAAGCTTTAGTCCCAACTTTTCACTCCTTTGAGAAATTTATCACAAAAAAATCTACTGAAAATGATTAATTGAAAATCATATAGAAAACTGTACAGATGTGGCAGTCAAGGTTATGGATAATGTACTGAAATATCCTTTTAAAGTGTATTATGACTGCCAGAGATTTCTGTTTTTAACTTGACTATGCAGTAACTAGTAATGTTTACGAAGTCTGATACCCACTGGAAATGAAAGCAACATCAACCATGTTTTCTCACACTGTTCACATTTTCATTTCTACAAAGAATATATCTTTGACAAGAAAATACACAAACCTGTTAAAACTATCAACAATGAAGTAGATTTTAAAACACTTTTTTTTCTGTTGATAGTAGATCTATTTACCACAGTGGATATGAAAAAGATTTCACAATATTTTCTTATAATCATTGATGCAGCACTGTTTCACAGACTATGGATTTTGATGCTCAAGTTTTATTAATGTATGTCAGTTTCAGAAAAGACATAAGTAAGCTAACAGTATAGCTGGAAAATTGCTTGAAGTCTGTAAAACAATTGTTTCTCTATCACTTGCAATCATAATCTGAATTTGGTGCAAAAATATCTGTGTGAAAGATACAGCATAATCATAGAACACAAGTGTGACAGGATAAAAATCATCTATGCATCTTGAATTTGAGAGAAAAAGTTGCCTTTACATGTATATATTTGAAGATGATCTGTGAGCAACTTCATTACTCTATAGACATGACAGATATTTTTCCAGTATACATAATTTCTTTTACCTCTCTCTGCCAGTGGGGTCTAAAATAGCTTTTGGAGACTGTAGATCATGATCAGAGAGTGCAGTCTGCTACTGATGCTAATATTTTACCAAAACCATTTTACAGTGCACTAGTTATCTACTTTCAGACTATGAAATAAGTTAAATTAATTTATTTTGGCAGCAACAGAGTTCAAAGAAACAATAAATTTGCAAGATTGTTGAACAAGACATACCCCTGTCAATTTCTTAGAATGCTGACCTCCAGGTCCTGAATCAGAAATGTTGTGCAATGCTAAGTTCACCATTCCTTTATTAATCACTTCACTGTCATCACTCAAATATGTGTTTATTTACCTAAAATGATAGTAACAGAAATGAAAGTTCTGTATTGAAAAAAATAAAACTAAAAAGCAAAATAAAAACAAGATGAAACCTATGTTGTGGGTGCTCATTGGAATTACAGATGGATATCTACCATACAGGTTTTAGAATTCCAATCACCATCTGATAATCAGAATGCAACCAGTTATTTGATCCTCTGTCAAGTTACTTGACAATGACTGTTGCTACTTATATGCCTGATTGTTTGCCATAGAGCTCCCAGCCCCAGTTAATTTGAAGCCTAACTGAAGCCAGGTGATAATTGATAAAAAGGCAAATAGTGATAAATTTCAACAGCTAACATGTTCATCCTATTACACCTACATTTAAATTTAGCCAATTTAACAAGAGAAGCAAAAATAAATTTCACTGCAATATCTGCCTTTGTAATGAATAACCAAAACCTTTATACAAAAATATAGGCCAACATACATACATATAGATTTTTAGTTTTCTGTTTCAAATTTAAGATTGTTGCCATTATCTGAATGATGATCGGACTCATAGTAGATCTATATATCTACATTTACAACGCTAGATTCTGTACCAAGTTTGTTTTCAAAAGTTGGGTAGTTTTTCACCCATGACAACCGATGCGTTGTTCTGAATCATTCAATCAAAACATTGTCCTGATACACGATTATTTCCATAAATGTAGAATCGTATTCAGTGGAAGAGTGAATTTATGCACTGACTTTTCCATTTTCTTTTCAAATTTTGGCGGACAACGTACAACAAAACACTTGTCATAAACAAACCTTTTACTGATTTAGTTACCGATGACACAACTTCCGGGTCATTGAAAGCGTCCAAAATTTGTATTTTCGCCACGAAATATTGCGATAGAAAGTCTCAATGCAAAATATAAAATACTCAAATCTTACCTAAGACATATTCTTATTTGTAGATTTAGTCATCGTATTTGTCTTTCAAAGCCGTGTTTAGGGACGATTTCTGAGTAGGGTCGATTTATCCAAGGGACGATTTCTCCAGCAGCTTAGAAAAGATCCTACACAACATCTGTCATGTATATTTCGAACAGACACAATCCTTGAAAAATTTCCTCCATGCTTAAGATTTGAAATAGAGAAATTCTTTCTCTAAATAGACGTTCTGTCAGTTTACATCTTTCCAGCGGCGACATGTCCGCCATATTTGAATCGACAACAAGCAACTTAAGCCAGCATAGGGGTAGACTCAAATTAAGGTTTTGAGATTGTTACTGAGTCTGTTAACTTTCGTGGAACGCAACTTAAATAATGAACTCAACTTAAGTCAGAAACTGAGTCCGTTAGCGGATTTGAGCAAAATAACGGGCTTAAGTTGTTTCGTGAAACCGGGGCCTGGTTTATTGGCCTGGTCAGGCACGGTGTGGGGCGTGCACCACGTAGTGATTTTTATTTTTCTGCTTTCAAAGTTAATTTACCACATAAAAGATTCCTTCCCCAATACAGTTTCGTTGGAATATTATCGAGTGATTTCTGGTGAGTTAGTGCGGATTATGTTCAGATTGCACTGTTGTAGTCTGATACAGCATGGCCCGTTCTAATTCACATGCATATTAAAACATTCGTCCCTTTACATGGCCACATACCGGTTGTTCTTTATATCTATATGCCTTATTCTTTAATTTGTTGTGTACACTTATTGTATACACGTTATACTTGGGTTAATAAAGTAATGTTCTGTTCTGTTTATGTCATGAGAATTACTGAGAGAGATTTTCCTCTCTGTTCAATATTTCTCCTTCGTTTCACATTTTTAAGTCAACTCTTTACCAAACGACAAAAAATGTAGACTTGTCCAAATTGAAAGCATTTGCAGACGATAATTTAAATATGACTCAAATGATGGGATTAATCTTTTAACCCTTAGGCTGCTAAGCGCGATTCGAAGACCTTTGTGGACAGTGTATATCAAGATCAGACTGCACAGAACGTGCAGTCTGATCTTGGATCTACACTGTCCGAAAAAGAGATATCTATTCTCCAAATATAAATTTGATATATCATCAGTCGGGTTTTAACTATAGATTTTGATTTAATTTATTTAGCAGGATAAGGGTTAACGGGTATAAAACATAGTGTAAAAGGTGGGAAATGCTGGTAATTTGGTGGGGTAGAAAACATTGTGGGAAAAGAGGAAAATTCTACGTTACTAGTATTAACTCTTTTTTAGCACAATTTTTTTAAGGGCTTTTTCTCCTTAGGGTCACTAAAACTCGGGTTTTTGTGGGATAAGGTTAAGTGTTAAAACATGTCTAAAGACGTCTACATTGTAATTCTAGATCTAGGTGAGTTATATAGACGTCGCCTTTTCTAACCGGATGGGGTCCCGAGTTCCTCAGTGCTCAAGGTGCAGGGTTTGTAACCCCAGAGATCCCGTGTTTAATCCTGGGTAGGCCTATTTCGTGTAAGTATCCTTGGGTAAGACACGTCAGAACCCAATGGCATAGTACACGTGAAACCAAAGACACTGATAAGTAAATTGTCACCATGATATGTCTGAAATAGTGTTGATACCGGTGTAAAATACCAGTCAGTCAATCAAAACTTGATAACCAATCAGGCGGTAAGTCTTGAAATTTAGAATGAGAATACTGAAGTCTTAGTAATATTCATAAAATGAGCTAGGCTCTGTGAAAAGGGGGCTAAATGCATTTGCAAAAAGTATCTTCTTATGTCAGCTAACGCAGGCCACATGACATGGATCAAAACTTTTTGCTTTTTTATGATTTTTTTGCTTCTCCAAGGACCTTTCTATCTCATAATGCAGTTGGTAGTTAATCAAAAAGGATTTTATGGATCCATAATTATGTGACGTGTTGTTTGGTATAGGGCATCACCAAGATGCATTTAGCCCCCTTTTGCCAGATCCTGGCTCATATTTATGGTGGCATGTTTCTGCCGCGAGATACGAGAAAGCTATCATGATAATTTAAGAGAATTATCGTGATAAAACAAAAAAATTCACGATAAAAATATCGCAATAATGCTAACTCTTATCACGATTTTTTTTTTGCTTTCGTGCCCACAACTGACATTCATGATATCTATAATTAGATACGGTTTCGGAATACCTTCGTATACAACCTTATGAATTCTCCTTTTCCCTGTACGGTTTCAAAGTTGTTCGTAGGAGGCATTTCGAGTCGTCTTTGTGATTTTACAGACCTCTGTCATTCGGGCATTGTCAAAATTTACCAATTAAGCTACAATTGTTAATTAATGATTCGAAATTTTACTGACTGCAATCTTATTAAAGGGTAACTCCACACCAAAATTTTCATTTCAAAATCGGATAAAACGACACTAGAGTATGTTAACAAAAATCTTGTTAGCGTTCTGTGATGTTTACTCCACGAGATAAAGAGGTTTAAACTTTCGGATTTTCGCCTGTGTGAAAGACGCTAATTGAAAAAACCGTGACTTCCGGTAGTTTGCCGTGATCTCACAAGTGTGAGAAGATAATTATAGTCGCTATATATGAACTAACACAGAAAATTGAGAAAACTGCATGATATTTATAAAGATATAAATCGCTATTTCACGTTTCAATCACTTGTGTACTGCAGAGTTTCAATCTCTATAGACCCGTCACACCAAACTAGGTCTTACAACGTCTTAACCCGTCCTGACATAATCGGGAAACGGGTTACGGTCGGGGATGAACGTATAATTTTGGCCTGATAATGGCTGAAGCCCCTATCTCACCAAACCTATTCCCAGAAAGTCTTAACCCGGTTAACAAAATCGAAAAACTGGCTGGGATAGGAATTGTAATTTCGGTCGGTAAAATGCAAACGCACTGCAGGTTATTGCCCGACCGCACTGCGTCTCTAATAGGATCGAAGTACAGCAGATCCGTTCGTAGTACGTCCATCTCGCTTTAAGTACGTTGTTACTCCGTCTAATCGCAGGACGGGATGGATGGCAAAAAATTTTGAGCAGGCTCAAAGTTCTGGAGCACCCTTCGTAAAAGGATACTAATACGCCCACTTCATCTGAAGACAGTTTCAGTCCGATCAGCAAAAAAATTCGGAACAGAGTGAGAACGAGTTTGGCGTGACGGAGGTATATCGCTCTTACATCTACAATCATAGGAAAGAAATTTTGAATGAATTAGCTTATTGGAGAAAGTACTTATAAAAAAGTGAGTAGTTATTCTTCTGGTAACGAACATAAATATTTTGAAATTTATTTCTTGATGTTATTTCAATTGTACCACTACCTAATCAACGAGTTGTAATAGATAAATATAAAAAAAGAAATAATAAATCAAGATATTTGAATCATGCCAAAATTCTCTTCTACTATGTCGTAGAAGGAAGAAGGAACATTGCAATGTGAAAAGGAAATCATTCGAGTTAATTTCTAAGGCTGTTTCTACCAAATATAGGACACCGTCGACCATTTAACGGTCTACAAATCCTGCGCAGTCTGATCTGAATCTACACCATCAGTGTCAGCATTTTACATGTCTCCTTCAGCTTTGGAAAGAATTAAAAACCTTGATCTGCCTTAGAAATCTTATCCTCTCTTTAACATTCACGAACAACATTAAATCCAGCACACATCCTGAATTTGCTGTTAAAGTTAAAAAAAAATTTTTTTCACTCGATCTTCATTTATTTTCCTACGTGCTTTTTTTTCATAATCTCAAATTTGTTTCTTTCATCAACAACAACGTAAAAAGATTGTCTGAATTGCCTCCTGCCTTCCTGTCCTCCATATCATGCAGTAAACATTTTTGATCGTCTGCAAAATACAGGGTCAGTCCATTTCCTAAATACTGAGACATGTAAGGCGTACAATTTAAAAGGAAATACCAACGTGGACAAAAACTGTTTAACTGTCTTCTCCCGTGTTTCTCCATGTAATCATATACGAGATAAGAGATGCTGACCATGAAAATGCAGCGTAAATTAAAAATTTATAACTGCGTACAAACTTTACACAAAATTTTAGTGCGCCAACCTTTTATTTTGAGAAAAGAATTGTGTGTTCCATCCATGTACAAGGACAAAGGGTTAATTCGGTGCCTCTTTTGTGATGATATCGCACCGTTGTGGTCTGACATATTTTTTTTTACCCGGCTTGCAGCTTGATTGGTTGGTTGGTTGGTTGTATTGGGGTTTAACGCCACTTTAATAGCTAAGGTCATATCATGGCGGTCGGTGACGCACATGTGTTTCCTGGCTTTCTCACACCAGTACTAACACAACTTTCTTTTCAAAGCCACCGACTACTTTTCTCACATGCTTCAGCAGAGGTGAGAGGCGAAAATACGCCGGAAAGAAAGTTCGCCTCAACCGGGTATCGAACTCACAACCACCAGGTCATGAGTCCGACACGCTCACCACTGAGCCACCCGGGCGGGGCGCTTGCAGCCTGAGGTTAACAAGCACTTGTCATAAACATGTCATGTACAAAGTTACTCTTTTGTTTTCACGACCATATTGAACCCTTTTTCGTAAATAATGTAAATGGAATTTGGAATTTTACACAGGTTAAATGGGTAAGTCGAACGTCATAACTTTTGTATTTTCCTCATTCATACGATCTTAAATTAAAAAAAAAAAAAAACGCATAATCTGCTTGTCGAATTTCTTTTCTAACTACTCTCTCTCTCTCTCTCTCTCTCTCTTTCTTTCTCTCTCTCTCTCTCTCTCTCTCTCTCTCTCTCTCTCTCTCTCTCATGAAAGAGATGGATAATCAACAGTGAATTTACCATTTATTGCTTGCCTCATTTAAATTTCTGTGGGGCCCCAAGGCTGCTGAGCGCGACTCAATGACCTTTTGCGAACAGTGTATATTAAGATCAGACTGCACAGAACATGCAATCTGATCTTATGTACAGTGTCCAATGCGGAAACATCTATTTTTGTTTCTTCAAAAACTAGCACTATTCAAAATTTTGCAATCGGCATGAAGGTTTATTTAACCTTTTGAGGATTAATGGTAGATCTGATACTAAGCCATGTCACTTAGTTCAGACAGACAGACAGACAGCAGACTGACAAATAAATAGTCATCTCCTGGCTCGAAATAGGGCTTAAACTCGGCACCCGGCATACGATAGGGATTTTTGTGACGAAAAAAGTCGCCTCCTGACATGAGGGAGGATAAGGCTGAGAAAAAAAAAAGTACACAGAAGCCGAAATAAGAGTGGCATCACATCCGGTTTATCGAACATTTCACAAACTCGCACAGGTGTGCAAACCACATCTTCGCTTAAAACTCTCTTTCTACGATAGACATTGAAATGCGGCTTTTCTATTTTAAGATGGTTTTCATTTAAGGATTCATATATCCAAAAAAGAGATTTTGGCTGTAGTTGCCCTTTAAGTCAAAACTACCGAGTTCATCCAAATGATGAATTTTCTATTTATAGATATCGAGAAACGGATAAAACTATCACAATCATTTTATCTCGCATGTCAGCTCCGAGCACGGTGGAGAAATTTTGCGATAAAATATTAAGTTTATCGTGATATTTTTATCATGAAACTTTTCACGATCTTGATAAGATTTCCAGGAAACTTTTAATTTATCGCGATAATTTACCAAAATTATCATGATAGCTATCTCGTATCTCGTGGCAGAAATATGCCACCATACATATTGGAATTTTCGTCGGGTTTATTTTACATTAGTTTAAGCCTTCACCACACGACAAAATTTTGGACAAGACCAAATTGAGAGCATTTGCAGACGACAAAATAAAAGTAAATTAAATGACGATTTCTGACCTTGATAGGGTAGAAAACATCGTGGGAATAGGAGAAAATGCTGGTTACCAGCATTTTCTCTTTTTCCCACATTGTTTTCAAAAGCCTTCTACCTCAGGGACGTTAAAACTCGGGATTGTGTGGTGAAGAGTTAAACGTTTTTTTGTTAAACATTGATTGTGAAAAGAATTCTTATAACTTGTATTTATCACCCTCGACGAAGACTGATTAATTGATTGATTGATTGATTGAATGATTGACTGACTATATGGTGTTTAACGCCGTTTTCAGTTACATCGCAGCGGCCAGTGCACCTATCTATGCTTTCCTAGATTTTCTTTTTGCAGTACTCGGCACATATTCTTTCTAAGCCACTAGCTGCTTTCACACATAACCGTTCAAAACAATGGCCAGAGGTGAGAAAGGAATGAATCCTGTCGCGATGACTATCATCAATCCTGGGAAAGAAATTGGCTGAGCCGGGGATCGAACCAGCGAGTCCCTATTCTCAAGTCCTGTACGCTACCGATTGAGCTACCGGAGCTGTCGATAAATCCTTATTAACTAGTTTTCGCGCCGTTATGTGGGTGGCTCCAAAGGTTGACCAAGCTCATCACGTGGTACCTATGACGTGAGGAGCCAAAGCTCTATCCCTAAAGCACTGTCTCCCATTTTAAACAATTCCCACTCAATCTGGAGATTTAACCACCCCGAAGTAAAAGCCTTTTGAGAACATTGTGGGAAAAGGAGACAATGCTGGTAACCAGCATTTTCTCCTTTTCCCACAAAGTTTTCTACCTTTTTAAAATACAAATTAGATCATCTAAGTCACATTCAAATTGTTGTCTGCAAGGGCTTTCAATTTGGACTGATCTAAAACTTTTTCAGCCCCGCCGGATTGGTCAGTGGCTGGCGTATCTGCCTCATAATTTGGTGGTTGCAGGTTCAATACCCGGTTTAAGCAAACTTTCTTTCCGGCGATTTTCTGCCTCTCACCTCTAATGTATATGAGAAAAGTAGTCAGTGGCTTTGAAAAAAAGTTGTATAGATTCTGATGTGAGAATGCCAGGAAACACATGTGGAGGTTCACTGACCGCCGTGATATGACCTAAGCTATTGGAAAACCCCAATTAAAGCAAACGAACAATCTAAAATTTTTCGTCTTATAAACGGAAAAAAATCAGTACAATTTCATTTTTCACTTAACATGGCCAGCATATCAACTGCACACTAGCGGTCAAAAGTAAGCAATGCAGAAGCCGAAATTTATACAAAATTGCATTGTAATACTACAACAAAAGTTGCCACCTTATGTTCGAGTTTTCCGATTACATTTTTCTGTCACTGAATTTTGATAGATGGCACTGTAGCTCACATTAACAGACTCATAATAATATGCTAACTATAAAATGGTATGAATGAAATTTATCTGCTATTTAACCCCCCGAGTTGTTCACATTAGGCGGCTACCAGCATTTTCTCCTTTTCGCACAATGTTTGGTAAAGCTTTCCTCCTTAAGATCCTTAAAACGCGGAATCGTTCTTAGCGGTTTTAGGGTTTCTCGAAAATAATTTTAACTCTTTATTGAAATGATGTTTGAAAAAAGTGTTAGGTGAAAACGCAGAATAGTTCAAAGTTTAGGATTTCTCAAAAGTAATTTTAACTCGATCTTAAAAAAAATTGTTTGAAAATATTGTCAGGTGCGTAGTTACGAATAAAGTAAACCCCAATCTATTCTAAATTGTCTTCTTTTCTCTTTTACCTTCTTTCATTCGTCGCTTTTCCTCCAGCAAAATAGATGTTAGCACATTAAAGATCCATGCACAACTTAATCAGTTTTTTTTTTAAGGAAATGTAACTAAAGTTCAGATTGCATTTTGCAGACGATTTTATCTCAAACGCCAACGAATGGCAGATTCTTTTCATCACATAACAATATTTTACAAAGTATAGATCAGAATATGCAAAACCATCTACAGATGCACCCGTGGTAATATCCGTTCACTTGAATGAAATATGTACAAAGTGACGTCAAAAATGACGTCAAACAATTGTGATATCAAACGTGTATAAGATAAGAAAATTCGTCATGGGTATATTACACTGAAAACAAGGGAGGTTATGTGATAAAAATCCAGAGCAGTAGTACTGAATAAGTCGCGAAAAGATTCATTTATATGTATATCTTTTTTAATAGGCGAAACGCCAATGCACGAAACGACCATGCGATGCACCTCGGTATCAGGCAGGACAAATCTCTTATAAATGTTAGATTCTAGAATTATCGAACGGTGCCAGAAAGCAAATAATACATTTTTCGCACTCTCTGAAGTAGGTATAGGGTCTAATGGTCTTAACATTAATACTGCGGTAAAATATACTCAGTTCCATAAATAAGTGTGCACTTAATTTTCTTTTATTTCTCGTCGCATGTTTTACTGAAGACCAACAAATTTGGTATCATACTTTAGTTCAGAGTCTGTAGAAAATGCCAGGCTAATCAGATTTTGACTAACAGAAAGTTTAAGTTAGGTGTTTGCAGTTTAAATGAAGGTGGTACTAAAATCAAAGTTGCAAAAGTACTCAAAGACTAAGGTAACATTAAAGTTAAGTTTTGGCCACCGCTCTCGTTCAGGAATGAAATAACATTCCTGATGCAATGATTTTACGTTATGTAAGGTCTATGCAACGTCGAATAATTGTCTGTATCGACAGCAGAGGTGCCCATACAAGATATTGATTGAAAAATTACAAGAACTTTAAGAAAAACCTAACTTTAATGTTATCTTAGTCTTTGAGTAATTTTGCAACTTTGATTTTAGTACCACCTTCATTTAAACTGCAAAAACCTAACTTAAACTCTCTGTTAGTCAAAATCTGATTAGCCTGGCATTTTCTACAGACTCTGAACTAAAGTATGATACCAAATTTGTTGGTCTTCAGTAAAACATGCGACGAGAAATAAAAGAAAATTAAGTGCACACTTATTTATGGAACTGAGTATAGTACGAAGCTAAATTATAGTACCTACAGTGCGCTTCGCTTGTAAACTATGGGGCAGACTGGCGTAAAATCTATCGATAAGATACAACATTATTTACTAAAAAAAAAAAAAACATACAAGGTTTAAATGTAAGAACAATTTATCACATCACCTCTCTTGTTTTCAGTGTAATATACCCATTACGAATTTTCTTATCTTATACACGTTTGATATCACAATTGTGTGACGTCATTTTTTACGTCATTTTGTACATATTTCATTAAAGTGAACGGATATTACCGCGGGTGCATCTGTAGATGGTTTTACATATTCTGGTCTATAATTTGTGAAATATAGTTATGTGATAAACAGAATCTGCCATTCGTTGGCGTTTGAGATAAAATTTTATTGAACTCGCCAAGAAAAAATGTTATTAAGCTCGCCAAAGGCTCGCTAAATACCATTTTTTCTCGACTTGTTTGATAAAATTTTATCTCAAAATTCAACTCATGTCAGATCCTATATATCTGACACGTGTGAGTAAGTGGTCAGATTGCATCCTTTATCTTCAACAGTCGACCAGAGAAAGCTGTTTTTTCTACATAAGCTAGCCTATGAAGTGTAGGAAATAACGCGCCTAGCAAACAGTTGTAACTTAATATGTGCCATTTCACGTTCATCGATAATCGTAGATCAGTAACTCACTGGTAGGAAACTTCATATTCGGTGCCAGTGGTTCTGACGAGAAAAAGTTGTGTTGGTCTTCCGTTTCTGAAAATATCGGCTGAAAAAACAACCCATAGCCAACTTTCGCGGACATGTAAAAATCGATATCTGCCTATTTTACCTGTATTTTTTAAAACAGAATTATGAAGGGCCTGGGTAGATAAACGCTTATAACTTCATCAATTTTCATAATTGAAAATTATCTCAAGTGGAAATTCAATTTATTCTCTTTCAAATGAACTAAGTTTCATAGATTTCGTAAAAGAAACTTTTGGTCCTTTTTTAACTTTACAATTGTAGGTATGGTTTATATAGAATAAAGAGGAAAAATGCATTTTCCGAAGTTAAAAACTGAACTATTTGTTGAATTTTCTTTCTTTATGTTGAAAAATCAAAGTAGTTAGTATTATGGGTTTTCCAAGACAAAACCCAAAAATTAAGAAAGAAAGAGGCAAAACCCCAATGCGATTCGAAAAATTCAAATTTTTTAAATCCTCCAATTCTCAGATTTAAAAAAACGAAAACTCCCAATCGTCTAAAAAACTAAGACAAAACCCAAAAATTAAGAAAGAAAGAGGCAAAACCCCAATGCGATTCGAAAAATTCAAATTTTTTAAATCCTCCAATTCTCAGATTTAAAAAAACGAAAACTCCCAGTCGTCTAAAAAACTAAGACAAAACCCAAAAATTAAGAAAGAAAGAGGCAAAACCCCAATGCGATTCGAAAAATTCAAATTTTTTAAATCCTCCAATTCTCAGATTTAAAAAAACGAAAACTCCCAGTCGTCTAAAAAACTAAAGCTGTTTAGACGGGTCAGTCTGGGTAAAAAAAAAATTTTATAAAAAATTTTATAGATGAAATTATATAAAAAAATTTTTTGATTTTTAAAATTTTACTCTTTACAACAAAACATCCACAATGAGTGTAATATATACTATACATAGTATTGAAGAAACGAATGAAGCAAAATGTTTTATAGAAGCTCGTTACTATTCACTATTCCCCGAAATCGTTAACCCCGCTATATCTAAAATACGCCACTACAAATACGCTATTCCAGACAACCACCAATATATACCAGACATTCTAGTCTTTGAAAATCTCTCTGCTCTAAGAAACCAAATACACGAAGATTTAACCACGTACGAACAAATCTTAACATCTCTAGATTGTGACTGTAAATGTTGTTGCGTATACCAAGCATATGAAGAAATAATAGAATATTTAGATTATTTATACACGGAAGTACAAGACGTATACGAAGAATACATATTATTTTGAATTTAAAATTTTACTCTTTTAAAAATAATGTATAAATTATGGAACCACTAAAAGATTTTCTAAAAGAATTAAACTTAGACAAAGACGAGGGTTTATCCGAACAAGTCGGCTTGTTAATGAAGGCTATAGATAACATGAAAGAGAATTTGATAAACGTAGATATAGTTAAAGATAAATTTAAAAACTTAATTTCAGACAAAGAAATTTCAGCGAGATTCGCTGTACTTCTAGCTAACTACACAAACAGTATTTTAGATTCTATAGATCCCTTAATCAGACAACAGAAGAATATAAGAGCTGCATTTTGGAACCATATTTACGAAGGTGAAAAACAATCTAAGAAAGAGTTAGTGCGTAAGATTAAAAACGTTATAGGATTTAAAGTAGAAAGGAGTCTAACGAGAAACGAAATAATTTATAAAATGTTAAAAGCTTATTACTTAGATTATGATGATGAGGATGATCGTTTAAAGTACTTTAGAGATAAAAGGAAATACCGTGGAGTAGGTCAAATTGCAAAATTTATGAATGTGACGAAAAAAGTAACTAAAAAGGTTGGGATTTAAAAAATATAACTTGTTTATAAATAAAGTTATATTTTATAATGCCCCCAAGCTAATGTGTCAATCTTGTTTTCCAAAACAAACCTTTTATCATCACTTGATCCTAACGCTTTTTTGTTTAACTCTTCAGTATACATATTATGACCCCTACTTCTTAAAACAATCATCTTTCTATACTGATCCTTTTCTGTAAGCAAACACTCTTTGTAATTATTAAAGTTTATCTCTTTCTTGATAACCGCTTTTTTAACACCTTTACATCTTTTATCCTCCTCACCATCTAAAGTTTTATAAGCATACATTTTTGCTCCTAGACCAACAAACTCAGTCATAGTCTTACCACCTAACTCATCTTTAAACTTTCCAACTACTCCAGCATTACAATCATTTTTTAAGAAATGATCTTTAGGATAATTGCTTGTATCAAACATATCTTTATCCATATCCTTATACAAATTTTTAGTTTCTATCTCAAGAATAAAACTATCTGTATCGGTATAACACATTTTAACCTTTTCACCATACTTAACTTTAAAGTAATTATAATAAGTTTTTTGCATATGCGTTTTACTAATATCTAAAATGCTTAATCCTGAGTAAATAGGTTTATTATATTTTAACTTAGTGTTTTTCATGTGTACCGCTATTAGGTTTTCATCGAATATTGTTGTGTGGTTATAGTTTGGTTTTGCTACCAATTTCCTATAACGCTCCTTACTAGAAACCAGTTCTATCGTTACTCTATTTCTCAGGTTTTCCATAGTCTTACCAAAGACTGAATTATTCATCAACTTAAAAAAATCTTTCTCGAAATTATTTTTAGCTGCTTTTCTTAGTTCAATGTTTGTATTAATATATGACTTAAGCCATGAGCTTTCCTCAAACTTAATTCCTCGATGTATTTTAGTACTCTTTAAACCTAAATCAACACATGTTTTTAAAGCTTCATGATGAATAATATAATTGTTTTTGTTATTTAAGTTTGGAATAAGTTTTTCTACTTTTTCTATCTTTAAACGTTCAGGTGCTAAAGGAAAGTCATTGTGTAAATCATGCAATTCTTTAGGATATTCTAAATCTACTTCTAATATACACGGAATTTTTTGCCAAATTTCTGACTCGCCCTGCTTCCCTCGCCGACCCTCGGGAGGTGTCGTCAGGGATAATTCTTTACCCACCATCCATTTAAAACCATGTGTAGGAAGAGGGCGACTCATTGCCCAAGGGTAAAGACTGTTTGCATCTATATATAATAAATATTTTGATGGTTTACTAGAATCATATAATCCACTCATACCCTCATTATTTGCTTTTGCATATCTTTTACTACACATGGTAACACCTCCTCTGATACCCTTTTCAACCATTAAAAGCATATCAGGATCAGATAAAAACTCTAGGTTTACTCTCGTTATTTTTAATGTTGCATCCCATGCTAAACCAGGAGCAGTATAATACCAACTAGGATCTAAGTCATAGTTTTCACGGCAAACATCTCTAAAGTTTTCGAAAACATCCGCTAAAAGCAATACATCTATTTTATTGTAAAGTTCTAAGTAATCCTTTAAAGTTTTCATGTTAAAAGCTTTCCAAACCTTTTGCGCATGAGCATAATCTTCATCCGTAATTCCTTCTTTGTTTAAACTAGAGTAAAATGCTTCTTTGGGTGGTAATTTCTCTTCTTTAAGTTTATCGAATGAATCAAGGTACTCATAAGGAAAAACTCCTTTTCTCCTAACCAAGGACAGCAGGGAGCTAGTAAAATATCTCGATAAAATTTTTAATTGACTTTCCTCTAAGTTACTTGAAAGTTTGTCCAAACTAGAACTCATAAACTTAAAGCTGTCAAGAAATCTAATTTTATGTTTTATATTTTTTCCTACCCAAATGTCTTTACTAAAACTAATATATTTCTCTTCATTGTTTGGAATACAATCAATCTTTCCATCAGATTTACCAAGGCATTTAATAAAAAGATGTGCATCATATCCACTAAGATTATGTAGGTATACAGGTGTGAAGTTAGCATTTTTAGCTTTTAGGTTGCATTCATTATGCGCGGCGCCTCTATATTTACCTGTAAAATGACAATGATCTCTTACTCTATAATTAGAATGATTAAATTTTCCACCACAAATCCAACAGTGTGTTTGTTGTGCATGTTTCGTTTTTTCCTCTATTGTAATTTTAATAGGCTTTGGGTTTTGGTGGTACCGTTGATGAATTTCTTGTATATCATCTTTTAACCATTTTATAAAAACTTCCTCAGCATTTTTTCCAACATAACTTTTTTTTATAGGAGCACACACAAAATCATCAAAACATTTTATAATATAGTAAAAACTACAAGGTACATGTTTTTGACGTTGTATAGTATAACTTTTTTCTGGGTTTGGTTGGCATGTGTGTATTGGTTCCAAAACACTTTCAAAATCAGCGTATACAACAAAGGGAACCATAAGTTTTCTAGAATGGTTTTCAAAAGCTAACATGGTACCTGATTCTGGCATCTCTAAACTAATAGGTTCGTGTTCGTTACAGTATTTTTTATGTTTTTCCAAAAGTTCTTTAGTACCAAAATGATTTAGACATCGTTTACAACATTCTATATTTCCATTATGAGTATTTGTTATTTGTTTTTTTACTAATCTATTAAAGTTTTTTATGATGGTATAGTGCATATTTTCCTCATTTTTAGTAAAAAGAAGATCAACATGTTTACTTTTTTCATCTTTTGTAAGCCTAAGAGGATAAATATATTCCTTATATCCATACACGTTTACACTAATTTCAGGATTTTGTTTTTCAAACTTATTGATATCTTCAACCGAAACAGGATACTTTATTCCCTCCATGTTTAAGTCACTTTCCTTTTCTTGTAAAGCCTTGTCAACTCTTTCTGGATGGTTGCCTTTTGAATTTAATGCTCTTAAAACACACCATAAAAAGCATTTGTCATCTTTATTTTTCATATTGATAACTGCTTTTTTGTTAGCAATCCAGTCTGGCAAAGGTAACCAACCATTAGCTCTTAAAGGATCATAAACAGCTGTATGTAGTTCTAACCGCATTATACTTCCAAAAGTCCAACCACTACCTTCTCTTTGGAACTTAGCTAAATTTTCTAAAACTTCATCTATCATTTTATTCAACAAATCCTCTATTTCTCCCTCGTTTAAATTTAAATGTTAACTACTATGAAAAGCACGTTCAACAGGACCTTGGTCAAGATTTGTCATTAACCATAATTTACACCTAAGTACAAGTTTTACCTTTGTTTGTAAATTATTTCTAAGAGTGTTTATAAGAGGCATCCACGTGTCTGCGAAAAATCTTTGCGGGCTATAATTTTCGATACCCTCTATAACATGTTGTGTAGCATACCCTCTAAATGCGGATTGAGAAGCTCTAATCTCAAACGGTTGTCTTGGAGGGTAATTTTCTCTAACGTGGGCAACAATTTCATCCAACACTTGCGGTATCTGTGTTGTCTCCACATTACCAGTTAGCCAGTTACCAAAATCAGTTACTCTTCTTTGTATAGATTCCGGGACGACAGCTGAGTAAACATTAGACGCAGCTCGTCTTGCTGCACTCATAAATCTATTTAGGAAACTCATCTTTTTTATATATAATAAAAAAACTTAAACTATTTTTTTATTTCAAAAAATTTTATTATTACAACTTCGTCATTGTCATAATAAAATTACTGAATGTTAATCTTATATTTATTATTCCAAATTCCTCCATTATAGATCTTAATAATTTGCGGAGATCGATCTATAAATTTACTAGCCTTATAAATCGATGGAAAGGTTTTTATTTCGCCAGTTTCAACATCCTCTAAAGTAACTTTCTTAGGATTATGCATAATAGTCTTTAATCTATCATACTTAGGGTCTTTGCTTCTTTCTTTTTTTAACAGCTTAGACGACTCCTCCGGTAACAATCCATGTTCTTTTACCAACTCCTCTAAGCGTTTTTTATTCCAATAACCATAAAAATTTATATTATTTTCTTTAAGAATATTTTTTAAATCTGTAATCTTTATCATTTTTTATATAGGAAAAAAATATCTTAATACACTACACTCATTTTATTTCCATCAGACTGGAAGTTAATTAACCTATCACTAATAATGACAGCATATGCCTCTGTGTTTGCGAGCACATTTACAGTAAAAAATGCTTTGATTTGGATATCAGTTACTGAGTATTTTAATCTCTCACTCTGTTTGGAAACGTCAAACAAAAACAAAGGATAAAGGGTTTTATAATCTGAGGGAGTAATGTTAGGGTTTGACACCATTTCATTCATGTTATAAAACTTAGATCTAAATAGAGAAGCGTCACCATACACTCTACTAAATTGGTTCGAAACGAATGAAAGATTATAATCAACAGCAGGATATCTAGTAGAATTTAACGTAACATAAATATTTTTAACGTTTCTATGATCAAATATGGCTGGATTTTGTTGTTGGTTACCACTTTTACCAGTCTGAAAGCCAACAATGATAAAACGTGGCACTTCGGGTGATGATTTGACAGAAAGTCTCCAGGTAAATGATGTTGACTGAGGAACCGCGATAGAGTCGCACTGCCTCATTCTATATCCAACCGGTATTTTTTCTTTTTTCTCGATAATTTTATAAAGTTCCATCTTCTCTCCATCTGCGGGTAGCACGTGTGGCATAAACCAAGATACTCTAAGTAAATTAATTCTACCATCAAAAGGAGCAACACCATCTCTAAAAATTGCATCATTATCATCATTTCTTGTTAAGGTGAGAGTTTGCTTCATTCCGTACAATATCTTATCATAATCATCACAAAAACCAAATATATGTTTTAATGGAACTCTGAAGCTAAAGGTACCTCTTGGAAGAGGATTATTAATAATATAATTTCTTCTTACGGTGAAACCCAAGTTATAGGTAGCAGGAGCAGCAGTATCACTAGCTGCAGCGGTGTTGGTGTCTTTATACCAACATTGATTTAACCCTTGTGATTTAGAAAAATCATCCGGATATTTTAACAACCCAAGCATTGTAGTAGCATGTCCAGGATTCAATACGGATTCAATCTCCATACCCGAAAGTTGATACTTAATATTTTTAAAAAGATACATGAGACCATTGTTTGTTAAAGAAATATTGGTGTCTTCATCATAAGCTCCTCCAGTATCACTTCTTACTAATTCACCTATAATAAGTAAATAACTCTCACTAGGATGAGTAAAAATATCTTGGGTCTCAATGTTAATTCTAATATCTCCTCCTGAGTTGTTGAGGTGTGTACCGGTGATTGGTTCATACTCATGGTGTTCATACTCAGCAATACTATCATCTTTTAAAATTGGTTCGGTAATTCTTAAAATGTCCATTTTATAATAACAAATATAATTTTAAATAAAATAAAAATTATAATTGCTCTGACTCGCCCTGCTTCCCTCGCCGACCCTCGGGAGGTGTCGTCAGGGATAACCAAAACTGGGGAAAAGACTTATTTTCACCATTAACAAACACACCTTCAAGTTTAATGCTTTTTGCGGTTTCCATTTTAGTTTTAGGATAAACTCTATTACCGTATACAAGTGTTATTTCAGGTATCCCCCACTTTTGTAAACGTTCATTCACCTTTTCCTCAATCTCTTTCATCATGATTACTTTTTCAGGAGATAACTTCACAACAGCTTTTTTATAACCATATTTCGTTTTATTAATTTCGAGGATTTCACAATCTTTTATGTTTAAAGATGCACCTACTATAGTAATAGAACTAGTATTATATTTTTTATAATCTACACGATTAAATTTTAACATTCTCTTTTTTTTTATAAGTAATATAATTTCTTAAACTAATGTTATTTTTTTTTCTTCATACTGTTTTAATGCCTGCTCCGCTGTTTAATCTTTTAACTAAGTCTTGAATAGCAATGGCACTTCCATCTATTAATGTACTAATGTTTTGCGTTTTAGGAGTATCATCGGGTTTTGGTGTTACGTTATATTTTTGTAAAATTTGCTTTGATTTTGGTGTCAACTCGCCCCGCTTCGTTGGGGATAAAGCTTTCGTAACTTATTTCTTCCCTGCTTCTACAGCTGCACTTTTTCCAACCTCTAAAGCTTTCTTTGCACCTTCCTTAGCTACACTCTTTCCTACATCAACAGCAGAAGACGCAATTTGTTTAGCTGCACTACTAGTAAAAAGCCTCGCTAAAAAGTTAGCAACGCTATCAAAGATTCCAGAACCACCGTATGAATACTTTTTTTTAAATCCGTGTTTTTTAGTGATGATCATCTTTTTATAGTATAGACATTAAATTTTTATAAGCGTTTGAATTTAAAACACCTTGTCTTTTTAATTCGTCACAAATGCTCACTAACTCGTTTCTTACACCTGTGTTACCTGCTTTTTTACTTGCCAATAACAGGTCTAGTCTTTCTATTAATGCGTTAGGGTCAGATGGGATAACGATACCCTTACCACTTGTTGATGTATATATATGTGGCATAGTAGGATCAATACCTCTGAAGAATTTAATTCTATTATACCAAATAGGTCTAAGAATTTTAGTCCATTTATTGCCTCTAGCATATTTAGGATATGGATTATCCGGATCGTTATCTCGATGAAGGGAGTTGGTTTTTATCATCATCTTTGCGTAATTATCATGATCCTCATCATCATAAATATCTTCATCTGGTTCTTTAGACACGAGTAACTCCCATAGACCAGGTGTTCCTTTATATATCTCTCCACCAACCAAAATATCATTATCATCAACTATGGCTGATTTGCTACCAATATAAAATTTACCACCTTCATCACGTAATCCATATGTTCTATCAACATCACCTTTACTAAAAAATTTTGTTAGATACTCCCTTGCAAGTGGTCCAATGAAATGTGTATTTTCATATTTCTCCAATTTCCTTTCATCAATAGCTGGTCTTTCTTCAGAGGGATAAGCTTCTATTGATGGAAAAGCTGGTAGATTAATAACTTGTGGTAACTGTTCGATAGCTTCTTTAATAGGTCTAAGTCCCTCAGTAATCTCCTTTGTTGTAGCTTTTTGCGTTTCAGTAATAGGTTTAAAAAACCTTGAAAGATCGGTTTGTAATTCTTGTTTACCCGTTCTCTCTGCTAGTAGATTATCCCGAATCTTCTTTCTCGTTTCAAGATACTCTTTTACAATTAAGTCCCTTTTTGTAGGATCAGCGATTTTTAAAAAAGACATTTTTTTTAATTACTAAAATAATTTTTTAACATACCTTTGTCGAGACAGTTTTTATCATAGTTTTTTACATAGTTTTTGTAACAGTTTTAATATATAAGAGCATTATATATTCTCTTATATATTACATGTCAGAGGAATTATCAATTTCACACATACACTTACACCTATACCTAATTTTAGGAAAACGTAATGATCTAATCTTTCTAATAGGAGAGGGGACCTCCATGGTTCTTTTCAACGAGTTTCCGAAAGGACTCACGAGCTTCTTGTCTTCCTTTTTCCAACAAAGATTCTTTGTTTTCTTCCGTAATTTTGGTCTTGATCTTGGTACGTATTTCTTCCTTCATGATTTTATACTTTTCCTGTTCTTCAACAATCAGACGAAATTCACTATCAGTAACAACACCATCTACCAATGCCTTGGATATATGGTCATTTATAGTATTTAGTTTGGTTCTGGCTATTGTAGCAATCTCCTTGTGCTTTTCTCCCTTGTTTCTAGTATTGGCAACAACATACTTGCCAACTATAGATAGCAAACCTGTTACTCCAGCAGAAGCTTCTAAGGCTATAACAGCTGGAACGGCTATTATAGTAGACAAAAGTGCAACACCACCTACACCAGCAACAACAGTTGTCGTGGTCAAAACAACATCAACCTTGTCAACAATTCCTGAAGCACGAAAATACTTCTTTGCTAGTACTTCTCTGGTTGCAATTTCCTTTTCAAAGTATTCACGTATCTTACGAATCTCTTCTAGTCTAAAAGCATGACCACCCATCTCATCTATTTCTATTCTTTCTATAGGTGGTGCTGATGGTCTTTCTCCTGAAGGAGAAAGGGGGTGGAACTTGTCTCTTGGCAGTTTTGGGTATATTTTATTAGGGTGTTCTTGATCTGTATCTGTCATTTTATTAATATAATAATTTTTTTATGTCAAGATTGTAAATATTTTAGATAACATAATAACTCTCCATGAGGTATTTCGATCGGTTTTTGTGAGAAATTATAAATGTAGACTAAGATATCATCAACCTCATTATCAAGATGTGTTCCATTAAGAATGGTTAAACTATCTTTCCATTTATTACTAATAGATATCACTACAACTCCTCGTGTAGTTATATAACCAAATCCTAGCGAAAGTCTTATACCATCACGAGAGGGAATCTTGATAGTTACTTGTGAGTATATTTTCCATTTTAGAGGATCTTGCTTTAAGGGAGGAAATTCTACTCCGTGTAAATGAGGTTTCCAAAATATAGTTTTATGTTGGGTACTAATATTAGGTTTTTCACCAAATTTATGTATATCCATTTTTATTTTGGTGAAAATAATATTTATCCCAGACAAAGGGTAGACTTGGCTATCCCTGACGCAGCAGGGCAAGTCACCCGGGATCTACCGATCCTAACCGGGTCCCTTTATAATATAGCTCCTAGGATAGGGATATTAGCGAATGGACTATTAGGTCCGAGTAAAAGCCCTCTTCCATCATACATTTTTCCTCCTTGCTTTAAATACAAACCATCACCAACAGACTTTAATCCTTTACCTTTGTATGGTTTTAAGTATAATCCACATCCATCAGTTTCAACTTGACAAACACATCCTCCTTTTTTAAGATAAAGACCTGATCCTAGTGCTTTCGATACCCCTGTTTGTGCTAATCCAGTAAGAGCACCAACACCTAAAGCTGGTAAAACAGTTTTTGCAATCATCGGCAAAGCCCTAGCAGCTAACCCAGCCAACATTCCAAGAAAACCTCCTTCTATTTTCGTGTTATATTTAAGTTGTTTCGCAGACATTTTAATTGTGATACCCTTACCATCCTCATAGGCTTTAGCTATTTTCTTTGCTTGTGAATCGGTAATCGCTAAAACATCATTACCACGTAAATCTTCACGACCTAAACGAATACTTACTGGACAACTAGCTTTAACAGCATGTTGAAGCTTTTCCTTTTGCCCTTCTGATATATTTACTTTAACATTAGTGTAACTTGTCATTTTATATATAACTATTTTTTTATTTATTTAACCCTCATCTCGCTTCTCTAATATGAAACCTAATTGTTAAATTTTCACCTCTAAGATTTAGTAAATTACCATCTTGATCCGTAATATTTACCTCTAGGTTATGTATTTCATCTAATGTTATTGGTAAGTATACTAAATTAACTGGTGACTCAATTATCTTATATCCAGGTGCAACATCTGGGAAAAAAGAGTAAATAGTGTTTTTTGTTGAACCATTAACGTAACTTCCCGAAATAATATCTATGTTAACAAGCAAACTATTTATGCTAAGAATGTTCACTACATTCTCTGACTCATGAAAACCTTGCGTGTATTTAGCTCGAGTAAATCCTAATACTTTAGCGATGGATCCTGGTTGATTAAAATCTACTTGGTAACCATCTTCTAGAGTAAGAACGGACTTAAGGGTATTAGTGTTTGCAGAAAAGTTAATATAATACTCTTCATTAACTCTATCATAATGACCATTTTTTCTCATTTCCTGACGAATTGTATCATTAATGTCAACGAGGTCATAACTTCCTACAGGTATTTTTATTTTAATCCATGAGGTACCATTGTCCGGAGAATAAACGAGTGTGTTGTTCGTTTCATCAATGTTTGGAAAAGAGTAGTAAGTTTCGAGGTTTACTAAAGCTATTTCGTATACTTTGTCCTTTTCCAGTTGAATCGGAGGATTAAACCTCGTTCTAAAACGCGTTTTGTTATCGCTTACTATAATTTGAAACGATGTTTTGTGTTCCGTATTTTTTACAATCTTTTTTAAAAGATCTATATCCATTTTTTAAAAAAGTGAAAATATTTTTTAACCGAACGTTGACTCCCGAGCTCGTCAAGGGAAGTCGGCGACGAGTTCGACTCCCGAGCTCGTCGAGGGTTATACTGACTTAGGTATGTAAAAATTGTCAAAACCGTTTCTATACTTCCCATCATGTTTTTTACTGGTTAGATCGATAATAGCGAAACCATGAGGTCTTTCCCATGCCTTTTGACAAAATTTTCTAAACTCATCCTTAGGCATATCTTCACCTACATGATCGTTATAAATATGATTAATGTTTTTTAAGTCTTGTGAGAAAAGGCAAATAAAATTAGTGTTTTCTCTAATAGTTTGTCTCGGTAGTCTAAAATAATTCTGTGAGAGGTAAAAGCAGTCAACATTACTATGCCTTCCTCGAATGTAGTAACACTCACATTTATTTTGCCTTTCTAAAAGTAAATCATCAAATATTATTAAATTTTTATTTTCTGAGTTTAACTCTCTCGGATCAGGCACATCACTAGCATTTTCAAAGAAGTTGCAATTTATATCCGATTTGTTCTTAATCGTTTTAATCCATTCTTCAACTAAAGCTGTTGGTGCAATGTTTAGTTCTTGTATGTCATCACGCATGTTAAACAACCTTAAGATACATTCTTTTGGTAGTTTTTCTTCAAAAGCCTTTTTTAGTATTTTGTATTCCGGTTGAAAAAGGCTTTTTCCGAAAACACTCAAATCGTTGTAGTCAAGCCAACCTGGTCTGAGTAAAAGGTTTAACAATAAAGTAGTTTTACCACATCCTGATTTGCCTATAATTAAACCTCTAATACTTTTTGGTAAAAGAGAGTGATTAAATCTCTTTGATACTACTTCATTCCATGATAAGTTTATAATATCCATTTTATATAACTTTTTTAATTTTTATATATAAAATGTATTGCGTTAAATGTAAAAAACATACTGATACAAACAATATAGAATATACCGTTTCTAAAAATGGAAGAAATATGATGCGGGGTAAATGTGTGGTTTGTGGAATAACTAAAACACAATTTATAAAAGGAGAAAAAAAAACTACAAATGGCAGTAGCATCTTAAACAAATTTATAAACATGATGCCTTTTGAAATGCATCTCCCTGGTCACAATTTTACGGGTCCAGGTACTAAGCTAGATGAGAGGTTAAATCCTGATCTAACTCCAAAAGAATGGAGTAAACCTATAAATAGAGTAGATCAAGCTGCTTATAATCATGATGTTTGCTATCTTAAGCATGATGATACAAAAACTAGGAATGAAGTATGTGATAAAGATATGTTAACAGAGTTAGAAGGTATTTACAACCCTAGTATTAGAGAAAAAATGGAAAAGGGTTTGGTAAGTAAACTCATTGGAACGAAGATGAAATTTGGAATGGGGGTCAAAAAAAAAATTTCGAAATTTTAGTGGAAGAATTACATAAACCCGTAAAAAGAAATTTTAAGAAAAGGAGAGTTAGAGTAAACGGTATAGATAGGATATGGGCTGCGGATTTAGTAGACATGCAAGCATTTTCTAAGCTTAATCGTGGTGTTAAATACCTTCTCGCTGTTATTGACATCTTTTCTAAATATGGATGGTTGGTGCCATTAAAAGATAAAACGGGGAAATCTGTTGCTATAGCACTAAAAAGTATTTTTAAGGAGAGAAAACCCGAAAAAATGTGGGTGGATAAGGGTAAAGAGTTTTATAACAAAGATGTAAAAGATTTGGTTGAATTGTATTCTACCGAAAATGAGGAAAAATCTAGCGTTGTTGAGAGATGGATTAGAACAATGAAAGAAAAGATGTGGAAGCATTTTTCCGCTAACTCCACAAACGTTTACATCAATGTGTTAGCGGATCTCGTTAAAGAATATAATAACACGAGACATTCATCTATTATGATGACTCCGGTAGACGCTAGTAAAAAAGAAAATGAAACGAGAGTTTGGAGAAATCTTTACCCTGATCATCTCGAAATAAAAGATATAAATCCTAAGTTTTCCATTGGAGACAAAGTAAGGATAAGTAAAAAGAAAAAGACTTTTGAGAAAGGTTATACAACAAGGTGGACTGAGGAGGTTTTTACGGTTTCTGAAGTAAAACTTACATCACCCGTAACATATAAAATTAAGGATCTTAATGGAGAAGAAATACAAGGTACCTTTTATGAACCTGAACTACAGAAAACCAGTCAAGAGCTGTATAGAATAGAAAAGGTTATTAAAAAAGGAAAAAAGAAATCTCTAGTAAAGTGGAAAGGTTATCCTGATGAATTTAATTCATGGGTTGACAATAAAGACATTACAAATATTTAAACTATTAAAAAATGGAAAATATTTCGATTGAAAATGTAATTTTACCGAATAAACCGTTGAACAATTTCGAATTGGAGGGTGTCGCAAAAAGATTAAAGATTCCTTATTTTAGAGGAGTTTTTTTACTAGATACATTACCGAGAAAACCGAGTAAAAAAGAATGTGGTATAGTAAACTTCGATAAAAGTGGTGGACCTGGTACACATTGGGTTGCTTGGTATAAAAACGGTAAAACTAAAATTTATTTTGATAGTTATGGTATACAACCACCTATTGAAATTTGAGAGTATTTAAAAAGCTCAATACAGTACAATACTGATCAATTACAAAGAGCGGGACAAGTATTTTGTGGTCATTTATGTTTGTACATTCTAAAAGAGTTATCCACAGGGGAAAAGTTTCAAAATGTTTTAAATAAACTTTTTTAGTAATAATATAAAAATGCGTGTTAACAAATTTGGAAGAATGAAAGATGCTGAAACAAGCAGTGATGGTGTGTCACTCGCTTACATGAATAATAATTTTTTACGCAAAGATGGAACAACTGTTGTTACTGGTTCTATAAACATGAATGGTAATACATTAACGAGGGTTAGTAATCCGGTAAATTCTCATGATGTTGCAACTAAGGCTTATGTTGACGCCAACTCAGAGTTGTTGGTTGAAAACGGAGGATACCATGTTACTGGATATTTAAATATGGGTTTTAATCCAATAAGACATGTTAAAGAACCAACAGAACCAGATGAAGCTGCTACTAAAAAATATGTGGATAATGTTAATCGAGCCTTCGTTTATAAAGACGGAAGGTGGTATGAGGCAGAAGATGCAATCTCAATGGGAGGACGAGTAATTAACAATCTTGGAATCCCTACGAGACACGATCAAGCCTCTAATAAGTTTTACGTAGATACCACCGTTGAGGCTGCTACTGCGGGTGAAAAAGCTTTAACAAAAAAACAAGATGGATCCTATTCAATGGCTGGTGGAATAGATATGAATGGTCACTCGATTATTGGGTTACCAAATCCTGTATCCCGTGACTCTGCTGTCAATAAAAATTATGTTGATAATGGTGGAGCTATTATAAAAAATCCAGATGGAAGTTTCATGGCGGTGACTGACATAGATCTTCAAGGTTTTTCTATAAAAAACGCTGCGGCTCCGGTAGAAGAGAGAGATTTAGCAACAAAATCCTACGTGGATAGAAAAGTATCCCACCCTATTATAACCGTGTGGGCTGAAGAAAATGGACCAATTGGAAACGGTAATTATGAGTTTTCATTTGGTAATGGTGCTTCAGGTGCTAGCCATAGGATGGGTGGTTATTGTATGAATGCGTCGGGTAGAATTATAAGAGGTAGTTTATCGGTTGTTACAAGTGACCCTAATGTACCAGAAGAGGCAAAAGTTAATATTGTGGTAAACGGAGTAGAGTTGGTTGATTACTCTATTATTAAAAAGAAAGATGAGAGATGTAGCTGTGTAGTTTTTCCTAAACCACTTGAAATAAAACAATGCGATATCATAAACTTTATTTCAAGAACAACCAACCCTACTGCGGAACACTCTTACATATCTATTTTGATAGAGTTAGACTTGTAAGGGATCGGTAGATCCTGGGTGACTTGCCCTGCTGCGTCAGGGATAGACTTACCTAGACTGTCCCGTCTAAACAGCTTTAGTTTTTTTAGACGACTGTTGGGGTTAGTGGGTGTGGGATGGGGTTTTGTGGACATGTATGTATATGTGACAATTGTAGAAAAATATACACCAAACCCATTTGTCCCGTTTGTAAAACAATGGGAAATCTTTTGAGGAGAATATAGTATAAGCAAAAAAAAATCCCGAAGAAAAATGTACAGAAGAATTATAATCGAAGAGAAGAGGTATAAAACAATTCGGGAAACACCGAATGAAATCGTGGAAGAGGAGATAGTGGAAACGGAGGAGACCGAAGAGATTCCACAGGGGTGTATGTGTGACAATAGGATGCAACAATAGACATATATCTTCTTTTGCTATAGAAGATATGTGTTTTTACATATACATCATCTTCTCTTCCCAATCACCATTATAATTTTTAAACTCGTTTGATACTACATCATCCATATACCTTATTTTTTTATAGATTTTTTTGTATTCTTGGTAAAAAGAATCAAATGTATCATATTTGCATGAAGAGATGTCTTTTTTCCAAATGTTGTATAAATCATCATCCGTGCATTCTTTAACTTCTTTTAACAAATTCAAAGTGTGGGAGAGTACGTCTCCTTCTACAATTAACTTTTGTATTAGTTCTTGTACATCATCACCACCAAAATCACAATCATCACCAAAAAGTATTGTGTTGATTCCTAAGTTATTAAATTGTGGGATGTATACCTTCGAGAGTTTCTTTTTTATATTTTTAATAGTATCTATAAAATGTAACAAGTGATATTTATTCATTGTGCACTTTTATTTTGTAAAAATAAAATTTTTTAAAATCAAAAATTTTTTTTATATAATTTCATCTATAAAATTTTTTATAAATTTTTTTTTTTACCCAGACTGACCCGTCTAAACAGCTTTAGTTTTTTAGACGACTGGGAGTTTTCGTTTTTTTAAATCTGAGAATTGGAGGATTTAAAAAATTTGAATTTTTCGAATCGCATTGGGGTTTTGCCTCTTTCTTTCTTAATTTTTGGGTTTTGTCTTAGTTTTTTAGACGACTGGGAGTTTTCGTTTTTTTAAATCTGAGAATTGGAGGATTTAAAAAATTTGAATTTTTCGAATCGCATTGGGGTTTTGCCTCTTTCTTTCTTAATTTTTGGGTTTTGTCTTGGAAAACCCATAATACTAACTACTAATCAAAATTATCTCAAGTGAAGTCATAAAGCTTATTCATTGCTCTTTCAATTGGTATAAGTTTTAGTCGTTTAAAAAAATAAACTTTTGGTCCTTTTTACAGTTTTTTAATGCCCCATCCTATTTTTTTCTTTTTCCGTGATCGCCCGGATTGTGCCGGATTTTGCCGATGACGACCGAGTCTAACTGTTAGATAAGCCGCCCGGGTATCTTTACTGTGTTACGTAATGTTATATTGAAAAACGGACCCCTGAGCTGATATACATGTATCCACATGATTATAAACTGGAATTTATACCCGGGTTGTTTGATCATGACAGAATCCCTAAGATATTTTATTATGTATCTTATAGATCTAATAAAAGACCAGAATTTGATATTTATGAGATTATTTCCATGGATTTACAATCACTAAGATTAAGATTTGAAATTAGAAAATGTACGTTTGCTATTTTTTCCACTCTTCAACTTTTAGATATAAATGCCGTATCAAAAGTATTTTCTGGCGACAGCTTACAAATTCATGTTTCCTTGCCATTATCAAACCGGTCCTTGACCTGTCAGATCATAGAGAATGCTTTTGAAAACATTGAAGAAAAAGGTTTAAATGCTGGTTAGCAACATTTTCTCCTTTTCTTGCAATGTTTTTAACTCTTTAATTGACAAATACCATCGTTTGAGCCATATTTTATTTGTTGTTTGAAAATTACTTCAAACAGAACAAGTCTGAAAATTTGTCATTTGGTAAAGATTTAAATAACAAATTTAACCGGTGACTGTACAAATACGACTTCTAACGACCTTGCGGTTGTTTGTTAAGAACAAAATATGAAAACGGGCGCATTAACTTTTTACAGGTTATCTCCTTTTCCTCAAAAAAATATTTTCTACATCACTCAATCAGTTTCTCCTACAAAGAGTATTAACAGTAAAAAGAATGACAATAGTAACGTTAGATCTAATAGGTTAAAATTGACGCAGACTATGAATATACTGTAGTGGAAAAAGGGAGTAAAACAAACGAATATCCCTTTACCAACGACTTAAAAAGTTAGCTGCTGTATAATTATCGTTTACGTGTAGACTATTGAAAAATCCCAGAGAAATAGCATTTTCTGAAATTGTTTTGTGGGAGAAGGTAATACTTAACCCTGTACCACACAGTCTCGAGATTTAACGATCTTGTAGTAGAAAGCTTTTGAAAACAACTTGTAAAAAGTTGTTGCATTTACTCCTTTTCTCGCACAGATTTTGATCCTTTTAGAAACAAATTTCATCGTTTGAGCACCTTTTATTTGTCTTAAGAAAATAATCTGAATTTAGACAAGTCTAAAATTTTGTCGTTTGGTGAAGGGTTAAATAACAAATTTAACGTATTGTTGTACAAAATACGACTTCTAACGACCATGCAGTTGATCTCTAATTTTTCCAATCAACTTTTTTTTAATCAATCAAACAGTTTGTCCCTTCTTTCAAGTGTTCCCCTTTTAACAACTTTTATACATTAATTGTTCATTGGTTCGAATTGGCCTAAACATTGAGGGGCTAATTGTTGATTCTTCCATGTTTAAATCGACGCAACATGGGTAAAGCATAACCGCAAAGAGGTTGTACCCATCTTTATGTATCAAAATGTAGTTCAATGCATAGATAGACCTAAGTTGTTCCTAAAAAGAAGCATGCAACTTTTAGACTCTCTTAAACTGGAAACATCTCGATAGAACTATTAATAGTAGTAGACATTGTGAGAAAAGGCGACATCGCTCATTAAGCAAAAGCGTAACCAAACAGAAATCGGCGCCACACAGTCTATGACATAATGGAGTATTCGGAACAAAACGTTTTGTCCTTTTTGTTCTATCAAAACCAACTTTAAATGGATGCTTTCTTATATGCTGAATCTGTAACTTTTCGTGTGCATAAAACAATGTACATTTACTCTATCGGTTCTGAGCAGTATTCAAAATTAATATATGTGCTATAAATCAGTTTTATTTCTCCTTCTTCTCCACTTTTTTATTTTTTCAATCGTAGGAAGTGGAAATTATATAAATCAAAACCATCATACCATACACACAAATTATAATTTTTAAAATCTGACTTAATTACCCCATCAAGATATAACCTTTAGCTACTTACTAAACGACAAAATTCTAAGTTTTTTTTTAAGTTGAAAGCATTTGCAGACGACAAATGTGGCATATAATGAAACTTGCTTTTGAAAGAGAACAAAACATTGTGGGAAGATGAGAACTTGTCGATCACAAAGATTTTCACCTTTCCTTGTGTTTTCAAAAGGCTTCTTTTTCAGGATCGTAAAAACATGGAATTATTTGCTAAGTTATTTAACTGCATATAGCACATTTTCCCGTCAAAAGTTAAACTCGTTATCAAATGACGAAATTTTGGTCTCAACCAAATTAAAAGCATTTGCAGACAACAAATTAAATGAAACTCAAATGATAATGCCTGTCTTTGAAAAAGTAGAAAACATTGTGGGAAAAGGAGAAAATGCTCTTTACAAGAATTGTCTCCCTTTCCCACAAAGTTTTCAAAAGACTTTTCTTTCAGGTCCGTTAGACTCGGGAGTATATGATTACTTTAGTGTTAAACCGGTACTCCCAAAACGCCGAATTTCCTGCTGTATTAAGCAACCTGTTCATATTGCGATATCAAGGATTTTTTTTAAGAAAAAAAAAATTGACGCATAGAATCGATTAGGACCAAGATCAGACTACTTGTTTTGTGCAGCCTGTTATTTTACACTGCCAGCAAAAGTGCATTTGCATAAATTAGGTTTCAAGATCAAACTACTTTTTGAGCAGTTTATCAATTACATGTATTGGTCTACATTGTCAGCAAAAAGTGCACTCAGTCGCAAAGAGCAGTTTAGGGACCGAACAGCAGGGATCAGTAAATGTTTTAGAGAATCCAAACTTTACCCTTAAACTGTGGAATGAATTAATTACTAGCCGACAAACAAAGCTCAAGTATAACAATTTAAATGGTCATTTCATAAGAAAAATCTTGCTGTATCTGATGAAGAATATTCTGAGCAGTCTGATACGGGTGCAAATTCTGTGCAGTCTGATACTGATCCTCAAGGGCTACACTGTCCTTTAGCAGACACAGGGTTTAGGTTGAAATCCCGAAAAAAATTCCAGGGCAGATATACAGTCTAGGCAAGGATTGTAAATTTGAAGCAGGCTACTGTTACGTAATGTTACGCTTCTCTTATCTTTTATAGCTCTTTTATAGCTGCGGGATATCGAATATCGATTACTGATATACACAGTGTAAGTTCGTCAAACTCCGGAAAATCCCAAACCTTTACGTATGATATCGATTATTTTCATCGATTTCTTGGTATGCGAGACTGCTGATAAGGCATGTCTGTGAAAGTTGGCTATGCAAAAAACAGGTAAAGCTTGTCATTTTTTTGTAATCATTTGTTCTTATGTCTTTGAAATTCCAAAAAAGGAGAATGTCATGCAATGCTCTGGTCTTTCAACGTGTTTTCTACACTACGGAATGTTGTAACAAGTGTACGATGTTGTCTGAATAATTTGTGGCGTGACTTAATGCCTTGAAATGTTACATTCACTGCTGGTAAAGAATTGGAAAGAAATAGCACAAAAATGACAAAAATAAAAAAAGGCTCCGATTATGTGGACCGGCTCTGAATTGTAAGTCAACACTGATTGATGAGGGCTTCCTTTCAAAAATTTAGTTTTCTGTAAAAATTACTTAGGAAGTAGGCTTTGTTTTTCCGTTAATACCTATCAGTCCAAAATGTAGTACATTTGTTGGATGACACATGACCGAATTTATAAAAAAAAAAAATAAAGAACTGGTACTGTCACGATTGAAAAATGCTGTCTAACATTAGTCTCTAAATATTGAAAATACTTTTGTGTAGGTTTTAATTAAAAGAATGGTGTATACATGTATATAGCATTTGTCATGCTTTCGTCGTAAATGCAGCCCACACGTAAGCAAAAGTAATGAAAAATATTTGGAAAATGTACCGACCGTAGAAGAGATACTGAATATAAAAAAAAAAATACTTTTACAAAGCGTGAGAAATACAATTGACCTACTCGCACTACACGTCTCAGGGTATATGTGTGAACACTCTTAAGTCTTTTCAACACTTACCACGACAAAACACGACAAAACAGTATGTCAGGTGGATGGGGTATAGACAAGTCTATTACAACGAAAAAAGACAGTAATCATCATTTTCTGCTTTTCTCACAATGTTTTCGAAGGCTTTCTATCTCAAGATCAATAAAGCACAGGACAGTTTGTACTGTAAAGAGTTAAGAGCCGTTTGGTTATTGTTTATTTTTTAACACAAACGTTGTAGCTAAAAATGACGTGGATGATTCAACAGCCTTTGAGTATAAATACTATGAGTACTGTGAACGAAAATCGTATTCCTTAACTTGCGTGATACGTCAGCATCTTGTTATTAAATATTGCTGGCTTATTCAGAACGTGAAATACGAAGCTAATTCGGAATGCAGTTCTCACCTCGGTTTTTTACGGTCTGTATTGCATTGACCATTTTGTCGGTGTGTGACGCTCTCTTAGAGACAAGTAAGTGACTCTTTCAGTGCAATGTATGTAAACTTGACTTCTTTCGACGGCTGATCATAGATCTATACCGTCAGCTTACTAAGTCAAGCCTATAAGACTACAATAATACAAAAATCTTTTTGAGTTTTGGTGGATTGTATTTTAAGCCGTCGAAAGAGACATTTTAGTTTAAAAGGCCGCTTCAAACTTCCGTTTCCATTACAGTAAGGAATATCTATAAAAAGCCTTATTTCGGGCGAAATATACTATAAGTTCGAATGAGGAAAAAACGAATATATATATATGAAAAATCAACTGGTGCCGGTTCAAGGATATTACATAATAAACAAGAATATATAATAAACAAGAATAACATTACATGGGAGTATATATGAATTAAGAAATAATCTTCTTTCTATCGTGGTTTATCGTTCAATAAACCACAGTTGTGAGTTATGAGGCACAATAAATAATCCATTTATTCATTGCGCCTCATAACTCAAAACGTGGTTTATTGAACGATAAACCACGATAGAAAGAAGATTATTTCGATTCTAACATGACCAATTCTTTATGAAAGGAAAACAAGTTCATCCTTAGAGTAAAACGCGGATGAAGACTATGTTCTATTGAATAACTTACCAACTTACTTTATACAGAATGACGTCACTCTGCATGGAATGTCGCAGATTTTACCACGCTTTCCTTGCACTGTGTTTATAGAGCCGAATTCGCGTGTCATGTTAGAATAACATTTATTACCAGCCGGTTGGCAATAAATGTTATTCATATATACTCCCATGTAATTTTATTCTTGTGTGTGTGTGTGTGTGTGTGTGTGTGTGTATGGGGTGTCTGTGTAAGACCCACTTATGTGGTGCAGCTTTTAAACCAACATGTGTGGCATATATAATATATATATAGGATCATAATATATATGACCCACATCTTGGTATAATTTACAGTCAAGCCGGATACCGGAACACTCTTAAAAGAATTATCTTTAAAGATATCCTGCCACGAGAAAATTTATATAAATCATGGCTGTTTACATATTCCCAACCTGACATTAACATATCTGTAAGATCATATCTTATAGATAAATGTTTTACAAATAAATGATATATCATTTATAGATGAAACAACATAAGATCTAACTTAACAGTGAACCTTTCATTACAAAATATTAATGAAGTGTTTTAAAAAGTAGCTTTGTCCTATGGTTTTCTCTGTAGGGCTTTTGTAGTATGGGGATTTTGTCATGAAGTTCATTCATATACTGAACTTAACTTGAAGCCCGATAATAACAATTATACGAAACGTTAAAAGTTTTTAAATGTATTAAAATACTGTTTTTCGTACATACAGAATCATGCCGAAAGAGTGTGCTGTATATTTCCCATAATTATGTATTAAATGAACGTCCAAGAATTTGTTATGATAAATATGTATGTCTTATGATTATTGACAGGATAATACTGCATGTTTTATAAACCGATCTTTATCTTTTCTTCAAAGTGGAGAAAAAAAAAACAGGTATGTAAATACATCTCGGATGTGTGCTGTATAATTTCGATGAATGCATCACGAAATCGGGTTAATTGTAGTACTTATATCTTATAAACAATGCTGAGAAAATATGGTGTGATATATATACCCCACAATTTTTTACCGATTGTATAGCTATTTACATGTATAGAAAAACCACCAAGGATTTGATTGTAAATTCCATAGAATTTTGTATTGTAAGAAAGCACTATGATTTCAGTATAACTATTATTTCGTATGTCTTATGATTAATTATGTGAAAAGATGGGGTGATACATACACCCCACATTATTTTATTCGCGATTGTATAAAAATCACAGTTACAAAAAAACGCCCCAGATTTGCACTGTGCATTCTGTAGAATTTCGTCTTACATGTACACACAATAAATTCGGAACATTTATATGTTAGTCCTTTAATTAATGATGAGAAAATATGGGGTGATATATAAACCCCATGTCATTTTATTGCCTATGTGTAATCATATACATGTAAAGGAAAAAAAAAAAAAAACATTGCAATGACTGGGGTTATTGTAAGCGCAAGCGAGAATCAAACCAGGAACATACGATCTTAAATACCAGACACTATCCACTTGGCCATTGAGTTTTGCCAGATATTGGACTGAAAATCATTCTGGAAAATAACCATATAATATCATATGTGTCAATGCTTTCAAAGCGCTCATTTTCAATAAAAGTCGTGTATGAGAAACAATATCGTTCCATAACATTGCTTTTGTAGACGCGTAATGACTGGGTCGGCGGTATACCTACATGTGTGTTACAGCTTTAAAACCAACATGTGTTACATATGTAATATACATAGCATCACAATACATATTACCCACATCTTGGTATTATTTACAGTCAAGCCGGATACCGGACTGCTCTTAAAAAATAAATAATCCTTTAAGATATTCTACCAAAAGAAATTTTCAAAAGATCATGGCTATTCACATATTCCTCATTTGACATTAACATATCTTTTAGACTATATCTTATAGATAAATATCTTACAAATATATAATATATCATTAATAGATGAAACAAGATAAGGTCAAACTTAAGAATTAACTTTTGATTACATAATACTTAAGCGGTTTTTTTTTTTTTTTTTAAAGAAGTTTTGTCCAATGGTTTTGTCTAAGGCTTTTCTAGCACGAAGATTTTGTCCTAAAGTTCTTCCATTCACTGAACTTAATTTAAAGCCGGATTATGAGAATTATAAGAAACGTTATTTTTTTTTTTAAATATATATGAATACTATTTCTCGTACATACAGAACATCCAACATTTTTTTATTTCTTTTTATTCCTCAAAGTAAAACAGAAATAATGTACAGAAATTATTTCTGGTGTGCACTGTATATCCCCGATAATTTTGTATTCTATGAATGCATCATGAATTCAGAATAACTAAAGTATATATTCTTTAATCAATGCTGAGATAATATGGGGTGATATATACACCCCACATTTTTCACCGATTGTATAACTATTTCCATGTGTAGAAAAAACACCAAAGATTTGCACTGTATATTCCTTAGAATTTTGCATTGTAAGAAAGCACTATGAATTCAGCATAACTATTATTATGTATGTCTTATGATTAATTATGTAAAAAAAAAAGATGGGGTAATATATACATTATTTTATTTATAATTGTGTAAAAATCACATCTACAGAAAAACGCCCCAGATTTGCACTGTGCATTCTGTAGAATTTCGTTTTACATGTACACACCATAAATTCAGAACATTTATACGTTAGTCCTTTAATTAATGATGAGAAAATATGGGGTGATATATACACCCCATATCATTTTATTGCCTATGTATAATCATATACATGTATAAAAAACATTGCAGTGACTGACGTCATTGTAAGCACAAGCGAGAATCAAACCAGGAATATCGTATCTTAAATACCAGACGCTATCCACTTAGCCATTGCGTTTTTCCAGAAATTGGACTGAAATTCATTTCGGAAAACAACCAAATGATATCGTATGTGTCAATCCTTTCAAAGCGCTCACTTTAAATAAAAATCGTGTGTGAGAAAGAACAGTGTTTCACTACATTGCTTTTGTAGAAGCGTAATGACTGGGTCGGCGGTATACTTGAAAACATATGTGTTGCAGCTTTCAAATCAACATGTGTGTCATTTATAATATACACAGAATTATAATTCATATGACCCCCATCTCGGTATAATTTACTGTTTAGCTTGATACCGGACTTGTCTTAAAAGGAATAATCTTTAAAGATGTTCTGCCACGAGAAAATTTATATAAATCATGGCTATTCACATATTCCCCATTTGACATTAACATATCTTTCAGATCATACCTTACAGATAAATATCTTACAAATAAATAAAATATCATTAATAGATGAAACAACACAAGGTCAAACTTAAGAATTAACTTTTAATTACATAATACTTAAACAGTATTTTAAAAAGTAGTTTTTTCCAATGGTTTTTGTCTGTAGGGCTTTTTTAGAACGGGGATTTTGTCATAAAGTTTATTCATACACTGAACTTAATTTGATGCCCGATCATAACAATTATACGAAACGTAGTTTTTTTTTTTTTTTTTAAATATAAAAATACTATATTTCGTACATACAGAGACACCATGAAAGAGTGTGCTGTATATTTTCCATAATTCTGTATTAAATGAACGTCTCAGGATTTGATACGATAAATAAGTATGTCCTGTTGTATTTATGACTATACTACAGTATAGAGTATCTTTAGTACTTTGATTATGCTTTATTAAGACTCGTCACTCTCAGTTCTTTGATTTTGTTAGAATCGCAATCTCTCGGTCTCTTGAAAAAATGTCGATCGAAACGCAATAAATACGTTGCAGTTCACTTTGTATTTTGACTCTCCTTAAACATTCGAACCTAAAACCCAACAAACATAATAGTGGCGACGAGGATTGGCGATCGTCTTAAGGTAGATGTCTCCAATTGGCCTGAAATTCACTGAAAAATGGCTACATTTGGGAAATTAGAACCGTTTGTACCGTACACTGAGAACTGGGTGGAGTATGAAGAACGGATGGATCAGTTCTTTCTTGCAAATGAGGTCGATGATGGAAGAAAAAAGAGAGCAGTCTTTCTATCCTCGTGTGGGTCTAAGACATATAGTCTGCTGGCTCCTCAAAAACCTAGCGACATGACTTTTGCCGAGTTGAAAGCTACGTTAAAGGCCCATTTACGCCCCAAACCCCTTGTAATTGCTGAAAGATTTAAATTTCACTGCCGTAAACAAAAAGAGGACGAAAATGCTACCATATACTTTGCTAAACTAAGAAAATTAAATGAAGACTGTGCTTTTGAAGGGTTCTTAGAAGATGCCCTAAGAGATCGTTTTGTACGTGGGCTGAGATCTGCAGTTATCCAAAGGAAATTGTTGTCTGAACAGGACCTCACCTTGAAGAAAGCAATAGACATTGCTGTAAGCATGGAAATAGCAGATCAGGAGGCTTCAAAAATTACTGAGTCTGTCCAAAGGGAAGTAGCCAAGACACACAGGGTTGCAGTCCAATGTTTTCGTTGTGGGAAAAGTAACCATGATCAACAGAAGTGCTACTATAAGGACGCTAAATGTCATTTCTGTAAAGGGCAGGGTCATTTAAGTAAAATGTGCCCAAAGAAAAAGAAACCTGAAAGTCAGTCAGACAACCCCAAAAAGTCTACTAGGCCACAGCAGGACAAGAGAAGCAAGAAAAAGTCCAAAATTCATCTTGTAAGTGATGATTCAAGCTCTGAAGTCAATAATGAAGAGGGTGGCCCGTGTTTACAATTAAAACACAGGGGAATTCAGAAATGTACATTTCACTGTTAATTAATGGTAAACCGTGCAAAATGGAATTGGACACTGGAGCATCGGTGACAATTGTATCCGAGAAAGTATTTTAAGTTCTTTTGACAATGTAGACTTGAAACCAACCCCAATTCTGCTGAAAACTTACACAGGAGACAAGGTGAAAGTGTTGGGAGCAGCCAAAGTTCATGTTACTTATGGTGATCAGGAAAAAATCTTGGCAGTTAATTGTAGTTTCAGAGGATGGTCCATCATTATTTGGAAGGAATTGGCTGACTGAATTAAAATTGGATTGGAACAATATTCATTTAACCAAGGTTTCCATGTCTACTGAGCAGCTAATTTCTAAGTATAGATCAGTCTTTGACAATAGTTTTGAAGCAATGAAGGGCACTGAAGTAAATTTGAATGTTTCTAATTATTCAAAGCCAAAGTTTTTCAAGCCAAGACCAGTGCCATATGCACTTAAAGACAAAATAAAGACTGAATTAGATAGATTAGTTGGAAATGGAGTGTTGGAGAAAGTGGACTCTTCCAATTGTGCTACACCCATTGTACCCGTAATGAAACCAGACAATACAGTCAGGATTTGTGGGGATTTTAAAATTACTGAAAACCCCTGTCTAGAAGTCTCGGAATACCCATTACCAACTGGAGAAGATGTGTTTTTGAAGTTGAATGGTGGCCAAAAGTTTACTAAACTAGATAAGCGTCACGCTTATCAACAGATGAGATTGAACGATCAGTCCCGGGAATATGTCATTATCAACACCCATCTTGGTTTATACAGGTATTCCAGAATGCCATTTGGGATTTCATCAGCTCCTGCCATTTTCCAGCAAAATATGGATACTCTAGTTGAAGGGCTACAGTCTGTTGGCTGTATCTTAGATGACATCATTGTTACAGGCCAAAATGATGCGGAACACTTGAAAAACTTAGAATTAGTATTGAAAAGATTGGCTGACAAGAACATTAAGTTAAAAAGGGACAAGTGTGCATTTATGCAAGATGAAGTTGAGTCCTTTGCTTTCAGAGTAAACAAAGATGGTATTCAGCCTTCACAACGCAAAGTTGAAGCAATACTTCAGGTTCCGGAGCCAAATTCCAAAAAGGAACTTCAGTCATGGTTGGGAATTGTAAACTATTATCGTAAATTAATTTTATCCCTAACCTTTCCACAGTAGTTCAACCACTCACCAATCTGCTGAAAGACAATGTACAGTGGAAATGGACTGTTAAGTGTCATCATGCCTGTGAACAGGTCAAGAAATTACTCAGTTCATCAAAACTGTTAGTTCATTACCAGCCTGAAAAGCCATTACTATTAGCTTTAGATGCCTCACCGCATGGGGTAGGAGCAGTCATTTCGCATGTATTGGACAAAGTAGAGGGACCTATAGCATATGCGTCTAGGACATTAACAGAAACTGAACGCAAGTATTCGCAGTTGGAAAAAGAAGGCCTGGGAATTATTTTTGGTATCCAGAAATTTCACCAATATCTATATGGGAGAAAGTTTACCTTAGTTACAGATAGCAAACCGTTATCATTAATCCTTGGAACAAAGAAAGGAATACCAGTACTAGCTGCCTCAAGAATACAGCGTTGGGCAATTCAGTTGTCGTCCTATCAATTTGACATCAAGTACAAAAACTCAGCGCAGAATAGTAATGCTGACACCTTGAGTAGGTTTCTACTATCTGAAAGTCCAGAACCTTCAGTGTTTGATGGTTTTATGTCAGAGGCAACAAGTGTAAATCATCTTCAGCTGGAAACTCTTCCAATCACTGCAAAGAAAGTGGCATCTGAGACACTTAAGGACAATATGTTAAGCAAAATCTTATCATATACCTTGAATGGATGGCCCGAACAAAAGGTTCTGAGTGAGGACCTTAAGAGATACATTAAGTTTAAGGATGAATTCACGGTGGAAGAACATTGTCTTTCGCGTGGAGTTTGAGTTGTGATTCCACAGTCATTAACAGACACCATTTTAGAAACACTTCATGTTAATCATCCGGGAATTGTCAAAATGAAAAGCTTAGCAAGAATTCATGTTTGGTGGTTAGGTATCGATCAGGACATTGAGAAAAAGGTAGGCTCATGTAGTTCTTGTCAAATACAGCAACCGGTATTTCCAAAATCTACTGTAAAACCGTGGAAATGGCCTACTAAACCATGGCAAAGAATACACATTGATTTCGATGGACCCTTCATGAACCAGATGTTTCTGATTGTGGTTGATGCGCATTTGAAATGGTTGGAAATTCTACGCATCTCGTCAACAACAGCCGAAAGTACTGTCAATGCTTTACGTTACCTGTTTTCTTCTCATGGATTACCTCAGGAATTGGTTTCTGACAACGGTCCACAGTTTGTAGCAGAAGAATTCAGTGATTTCCTGAAAGCTAATGGTGTGAAGCATATTAGGATAGCAGCTTATCATCCAAGTTCAAATGGTGAAGCCGAAAGGTGTGTTTGCACTTTTAAAAATGCCATGAAAACAATCCAAGGTGGTTATTTAAACCAAAAACTGGCAGTGTTTCTGCTATCGTACCGATCTACACCTCACAGTACTACTAAGGTCACACCTGCTGAACTATTCTTAGGTAGAAGATTACGAACTCGCTTAGATTTGTTAAAACCAAATTTAAGTAGTACCATTCAGAAACGAGCAACACCAAAAGTGTCAAGCTGTAGAAATTATGAAATCGGTGAACCGGTCTATGTTCAGGACTATCGCAAAAACCAAAAGTGGGTAAAAGGTGTGATTGTAGCAAAGTTAGGACCTGTTACATACAGTGTGCAGGTTGAAAATGACTTGATCTGGAAAAGACACGTTGATCAAATTCGCTGGAAATCGTTCGATTTGGATACAGATGAACCAAACCAAGATACTATTGAGTGTGTAATTCCTGAAATCGTCAAGAATAACATTCAATTACCATTACCTGGAGAAATGAACAATAGTCAGTCAGAGTCATCTCAGAAATCAGTCTGAAGTCCAAGTCAGCCTAGTCATTCTAAAGGTTAGAGTGATATGCCTAGTCTGTCCGCAGCAAGTACTACCAGTGACTCTAGTGATACCATAGCTAGAAGAAATCCAATACGTGTCACACGCGGAATTCCACCGAAGAGACTGGGTTTTGAAAATTAGTGTTGGTAAATTTAGTGTGTTAAAATGGGCATAATAATCCCATTCAGTGTTAAAAAATTTTAGTTTCAAAAACTGTGTAGCAGTTACCACAAGTTATATACTGTATGAACATACCAGCGTGGTACAAGTAATCAGTACAGCAAAAACGTTCAATGAAGATTAAAATTTACACATTTTAGAATAGTAATATTTTAAATTCATTTCAAAAGCAAGGTGTAAAATGCAAAAGCTAAAATGTCCATGTAGAGTCCGAAACCGTGAAAAGTGAAATGGTTATTGTCAAAAATATTGCCATGTTTTTCTTTGTAAGAGGGGAAAGATGTATTTATGACTATACTACAGTATAGAGTATCTTTGGTACTTTGATTATGCTTGATTAAGACTCGTCACTCTCAGTTCTTTGATTTTGTTAGAATCGCAATCTCTCGGTCTCTTGAAAAAATGTCGATCGAAACGCAATAAATACGTTGCAGTTCACTTTGTATTTTGACTCTCCTTAAACAATCTAACCTAAAACCCAACAAACATAACATGTCCAATGATTATTGGTAAGAAAAAACGAGACATTTTATTCACCCAACACTATATATTTCCTCTACATCAAACACAATTCTATTCTTCAAATTAATTTCGTATTTGATGAATGCATGATGAATTCAGAATAATTGTAGTACTTACATCCTATAATCAATGCTGAGAAAAAATGGGGTGATATATACATCCCACAATTTTTTACCGATTGTATAGCTATTTTCATGTATATAGAAAAACCACCAAGGATTTGAATGTAAATTCCATAGAATTTTGTATAGTAACAACGCTCTATGATTTCAGTATAACTATAATTGTGTATGTCTTATGATTAATTATGTGAAAAGATGGGGTGACATATAAACCCCCCATTATTTTATTCGCAATTGTATAAAAATCACAGTTACAGAAAAACGCCCCAGATTTGCACTGTGCATTCTGTAGAATTTCGTCTTACATGTACACACCATAAATGCGGAAGATTTATATGTTAGTCATTTGATTAATGATGAGAAAATATGGAGTGATATTACACCCTATATCATTTTATTGCCTGTGTGTAATCATATACATTTTAAAAAAACAAAAACAAAAACATTGCAGTGACTCACGTTATTGTAAGCACAAGCGAGAATCAAACCATGAACATCCGATTTTAAATACCAGACACTATCCACTTGGCCATTGAGTTTTGCCAGATATTAGACTGAAAATCATTCCGGAAAATAACCAAAGGATATCATATGTGTCAATGCTTTCAAAGCGCTCACTTTCAATAAAAGTCGTGTATGAGAAACAATACGCTCGTATTGTTTCGTAACATAGCTTTTGTAGACGCGTAATGACTGGGTCGGCGGTATACCTACATGTGTGTTACAGCTTTTAAACCAACATGTGTTACATATATAATACGTATAGCATCACAATACATATTACCCACATCTTGGTATTATTTACAGTCAAGCCGGACACCGGACTACTCTTAAAATAAAAAAAAAATCCTTTAAGATATTCTACCAAAAGAAATTTTCAAAAGATCATGGCTTTTCACATACTCCCCATTTGACATTAACATATCTTTTAGATCATATCTTATAGGTAAATATCTTACAAATATATAATATATCATTAATAGATGAAAGAAGATAAGGTCAAACTTAAGAAATAACTTTTAATTACATAATACTTAAGCGAGTTTTTTTAAAGAAGTTTTGTCCAATGGTTTTGTCTGTAAGGCTTTTCTAGCACGAAGATGTTGTCCTAAAGTTCTTTCATTTACTGAACTTAATTTGAAGCCCGATTATGAGAATTATAAGAAGCGTTAATTTTTTTTTAAATATATATGAATACTATTTCTCGTACATACAGAACATCCAACATTTTTTTATTTCTTTTTATTCCTCAAAGTAAAACAGAAATAATGTATAGAAATTATCTCTGGTGTGCTCTGTATATCCCCGATAATTTTGTATTCTATGAATGCATCATGAATTCAGAATAACTAAAGTATATATTCTTTAATCAATGCTGAGATAATATGGGGTGATATATACACCCCACATTTTTCACCGGTTGTATAACTATTTCCATGTGTAGGAAAAACACCAAAGATTTGCACTGTATATTCCTTAGAATTTTGCATTGTAAGAAAGCACTATGAATTCAACATAACTATTACTATGTATGTCTTAGGATTAATTATGTGAAAAGATGGGGTGATACATACATTATTTAATTCATAATTGTGTAAAAATCACATCTACAGGAAAACGCCCCAGATTTGCACTGTGCATTCTGTAGAATTTCGTTTTACATGTACACACCATAAATTCAGAACATTTATATGTCAGTCATTTGATTAATGATGAGAAAATATGGGGAGATATATACACCCCATATCATTTTATAGCCTATGTGTAATCATAAACATGTATAAAAAACATTGAAGTGACTGACGTTATTGTAAGCACAAGCGAGAATCAAACCAGGAACATCCTATCTTATACCAGACGCTATCCACTTGGCCATTGCGTTTTACCAGAAACTGGACTGAAAATCATTCCGGAAAACAACCAAATGATATCGTATGTGTCAATCCTTTCAAAGCGCTCACTTTAAATAAAAATCGTGTATGAGAAACAATAGTGCTTCACAACATTGCTTTTGTAGAAGCGTAATGACTGGGTCGGCGGTATACTTGAAAACATATGTGTTGCAAGTTTCAAACCAACATGTGTGTTATTTATAATATACACAGAATTATAATCTATATGACCCACATCTCGGTATAATTTACAGTTTAGCCTGATACCTGAGTTGTCTTAAAAGGAAAATTCTTTAAAGATGTTCTGCCACGAGAAAATTTATATAAATCATGGCTATTCACATATTTCCCATTTGACATAAACATATCTGTCAGATCATATCTTAAAGATAAAAATATCTTACAAAAAATAAAATATCATTAATAGATGAAACAATACAAGGTCAAACTTAAGTGTTAACTTTTAATTACATAATACTTAAACAGTATTTCAAAAAAGAAGTTTTTTCCAATGGTTTTGTCTGTAGGGCTTTTTTAGAACGGGGATTTTGTCATAGAGTCCATTCATACACTGAACTTAATTTGAAGCCAGATCAAAACAATTATACGAAACGTATCTTTTTTTTTTTTTTTTTTCAAATATATAAAAATACTATATTTCGTACATAGACACATGATGAAAGAGTGTGTTGTACATTTTCCATTATTCTGTATTAAATGAACTTCTCAGGATTTGATACAATAAATATGTACCTGTATGTCCTATGATTATTGGTAAGATAATACGAGACATTTTATACACTATATATTTCCTCTACACCCAACACAATTTTATTCCTCAAAGTAAAACAGAAATAATGTATAGTATTTATCATTGGTGTGCACTGTATATTCCCGATAATTCTGTATTCAATGAATGCATCATGAATTCAGAATAACTAAAGTTTATATCCTCTAGTAATTGCTGATAAAATATGGGGTAATATATGCACCCAACATTTTATAACCGGTTGTATACTATTTACATGTATAGAAAAACACCAAAGATTTGCACTGTAAATTCCTTAGAATTTTGTATTGTAAGAAAGCACTATGAATTCAGTATAGCTATTGTCCTGTATGTCTTATAATAATTATGTGAAAAGATGGGGTGATATATACACCCCAAATTATTTTATTCGCGATTGTATAAAAATCACATTTACAGAAAAAACGCCCCAGATTTGTATGGTGCATTCTGTAGATTATCGTTTTACATTTACTCACTCTAAATTTCGGAACATTTATATATAAGTCCTTTATTTAATGATGAGAAAATATGGGGTGATAAATACACTCCATATCATTTCATTGCCTATGTGTAATTATATACATGTATATGTTCTGTGCAAAGAAAGAATCCGGGTACAATTCCGAAATTGTCCTGCGCAAAGTAGGAATTCCTACTTTGTCCGCCGATTCCGGAATTGTACTGGACAATTCTAGAATTGCACAAGGGAGATATATCGCATTATGGTCAGATATGGTCTGTGCGCAAATAGGAATAGGCTTGGACAAAGGAAGAATTCAAAGGGTAGAGCAATGTGAGAATAGTCGGACAAGGTAAGAATATCCAAAGGGATTTCTTTACAAAAAATGTAAAGAAACAGAAAAAATGATGGATTGTCTTGCAACTGAAGATATTTCTCCATTCCCACATGAAGCAATTAAGGTCAAGCGACGACGAAGGTGTAGATCAATGCTTTAAGCTAAACTATAAAAACATCCTGAGAAAAAGAGAAAATCCTGGTAACCAGCAATTTATTTTTTCCCATTATGTTTTCTTCTCGTTCAAAGACAAATTCCGTCGTTTAAGCAACATCTAACTTGTTGTCTGCAAATGCTTTCATTTTGAACTAGTTAAAAATTAGGTTAATTGGTAAAGGGTAAAACTACAAAATAGTGCAGTATCAAAGTTCTTTTCACCAGGGATAATCTCAAAGTATCAAACAGTGTAGATCCAAGATTAGACTTCATATCTTGTGCAATTTGATTTTGATCTACATTCTCTGCAAAACCCATCTAGTTCGTGCTCAGCAGCTAGACGGTTAATCCTGGGATATCTTTGTGCTATCGTAAGACTGAGGCCTACATAGATTTACTGCCTAAGTGACAAACTTTTAGATACAAACAAATTCAGAAGTATTTACTGACGACAAATTAAAGTCTTCGGTCCCCAACTCTCATATCATAAGACAGAAGCTTCCATAATCGGCCGAATAGCCTTTACGAAAATGTCGATGTTACACGGTATTTACCGATGAGTTAGCGAGTCTACGGCTTCTAACTCTCATACTAAAAGATGGAAGCGGCCGAGATTGGCCGAATAGCCTTTACGAAAACGTCTATGTTTACCGGTGAGTTAGGGGCCGTAGACCTTAAATGTAGCTCAAGTGAAAACATTATGGAAAAAGGAGAAAATTCTAGTTGTCAGCATTTTCTAGTTTTTGCTCAATATTTTCAGTAGCCTTCTTCTTAAGGGTCATTAAAACTTTGGATTGCGTGGTATTTTACAGATATTGTTTTCCTTTTCCAACAATGCTCATGCTGCAACACATGCCATTTATTTCTCATTACGTAATTCTTTTATCTTTGTTTAATATTTAATATTAGTATGGTATTTTGGTTATCATGTTAAACAATAAAACACATGCTACCTTATTTATTATTTATCATTATCCTGTCGACCTAAACTTGAAAAACATGATGCTAAGCACATGGTTTAGTGACAAAGCCGCATTTATTTCGATTTTTACATGTTATTGTGCCTTTAAACGCTATTTTAGTTAGAACTAAATTCAAGACAGTTTTTACCATGAGTATCAATCACTCTCAACCAATAGTATCGCTGTACTAATAAACAAACATCAATAATAATGACCAGAAAATTAGGAAAATATGAAAATGAACGTGAGAAAATAAATATTCTTACACTGTCCTCGATTACTACTTTGCACAGGCGAGATAATTGATTCTCATTTTGTTCCATTTCCTACTTTGCGAAGGGACAAATCCGTAATTGAATCGCGCCAGGTAGGAATTCTTACTTAGCCCAGCAAAATGAGAATTCCTACTTTGCGCAGAACATGTATACAAAAAATTGCAGTGACTGACGTTATTGTAAGCGCAAGCGAGAATCAAACCAGGAACATCCCATCTTAAATCCAAGACCCTATCCACTTGGCCATTGAATTTTACCAGAAATTGGACTGAAAATCACTCCGTAAAACAACCAGATGATATCGTATGTGTCAACGCTTTCAAAGCGTGCACAGTTTAAATAAAAGTCGGATATGAGATACAACAGTGTTTCACAACGTGTTATTGCTTTTGTAGAAGCGTAATGACTGGGTCGGCGGTATACCTACATATGTGTGCACAGCTTTCAAACCAACATGTGTGGCATTTAAAATATTCACAGAATCATAGTATTAATGATCCACATCTTCGTTATTCGCAGTATAGCCTTATACCGGACTTCTCTTCAAAGGAATTATCTTTAAAGATGTTCTGCCACGAGAAAATTTATATAAATCACGGCTGTTCACATATTCTCAATCTGACATTGACATATCTGTTAGATCATATCTTATAGATAAATATCTTACAAAAAAATAAAATATCGTTAATAGATGAAACAACATGAGATCAAACTTAATAATGAACTTTTACTGACATAATACTTCAGCAGTATTTTAAAAAGTAGTTTTGTCGTATGGTTTTGTCTGTAGGGCTTTTTTAGCACGGGGATTTCATCCTAAAGTCCACTCATACACTAAACTTAATTTGAAGCCCAATAATAACATTTATACAAAACGTTAATTGTTTTCAAATATATTAAAAAATTCTCGCACACACAGAAATACGCTGAAAGAGTGTGCTGTATATTTCCTGTCATTTTGTATCAAATGGACGTCTCAGAATTCGGTATGGTAAATATGTATGTCCAATGATTATTGATAAGATAATATGAGACATTTTGTGCACCCGGAACTCTATTTTATTCCTCTACAACCAACACAGTTTTATTCCGCAAAGTAAAACAGAAATGATATATATAAATTATCTCTGGTGTGTACTGTATATTCCCGATAATTTTGTTTTATATGAAGGTCTTAAAATTTGGTATGATAAATATGTATGTCCTATTATTTTGTATAAAAATTACACGTGCAAAAACGCCCGAGATTTGCACTGTACATACTATATAATTTCGTATTGTATAAGAAGGAACTTTAAATTTTATAATTATATTTAAGCAGTATTTAAAAAGTAGTTTTGTCCTATGGTTGAGTCTGTGGGGCTTTTGTAGCATGGGATTTTTTCCTACAGTCGATTCATACATCCAACTTAATTTGACGCCCAGTAGTAAAATATTAAAAAATACAGAAACACGCTCAAAGGGTCATAATGAAAGATGATTTATGATTATTGATGAGATAATATGGGACGTTTTATTCATCCAACGTTATTTCATTCCTCACGGTGAAAAAGAAACATTAATTGAAAACATCTCAGGTGTGCACCGTATATTCCCGACAGTTTTGCACTGAATGAATGCATCATGAATTCGGAATAATTGAAGTATGTATATCCTATAATCAATGATGAGAAAATATCGGGTGATATAAACACACCACACATCATTTTATTCCACATTGTATAAAAATTACATGTATAAAAAAATCCCAGATGAGTATTGCACAAGTGAGTGTGTGAGTGAGTGAGTGAGCGGACGGACGGCCGGGCGGGCGAGCCGGTGATCGATTGAGCGAGTGTTACTATCGTGACGCGTGCATATACAAAACATTATGCAACAACATTTGTTCAGCAAAGGTATACGCCCTGCCCCATGGCCTATATGTTATCTTATAAGTAAAGTATAGTGGAAAAAGGTACTTAATAACATGCGCCATCAACAAGGATTTATATGTTCAAATCAGTATCAAGACGTCATATGTGGTGTAATAAAAATAAATAGAGCGACCTATTGCTAAAGTAGCCTACAATTCCATTATCAAACGCCCAAAATCGCATCATTTTACTGAATTTAACCATACACTTTATATGAAAAGAAATATATATCTGGTAGTATTTATTGGCCTTTTACGAAATAATTTGATTTGTGGCAAAAAATTAAATAGCTTGCTGTTTAGAGCATATCAAACAATTCAATAGATATGGAGCCCTCAGATTATGTGGTTTGTATTTGTAAAGGGCAGAAAAAAATTCTGGAAGAAAAAAAGAAAAGAAATACTGATGTCTTGTTTTCCAACACTGTTTTCACAAGCCGTATTACACATGACTCATAAAACATAGGATTTATTGTGTGTTAAAGGGCTAAAAAAAGAAAAATCCTCAAAAATTCTCCCAATTTAACTTTGTATGACATAAAATTCAAGGGTCAAATATAGGCCATGTTTGGACAAACCGTAAGGTGTTCTGAATACTGATTACATGTATGTGTAACAGTTCTGTTAAATAGCCCCAAAGGCTGGGATTGAACCTAGAACCTTCAGGTCCAAACTCCGTAGGCAAACGCTATACCACATTGCTACAAAAGCTAGCTCTATAGCAAGACAGATAAGTGTAGCCTTATACAAACACAAGCTATACATTTATATCAATCTGTGGGATAGACCAGTATACAACATAATTATGGATCCATGTCAGGTTTCCTTGGCATCTGACATCTGTATCTGGAGAAAATTTTGATTGGGGTTTAACACTTTACTGAACACTCATATTAACCCTTAGGCTGCAAAGCGCGACTCACTGTACTTTTGCGGACAGTGTATATCAAGATCAGACTGCACAAAACTGTCCGATAAGGAGATATTTATCATCCTCAAAATTACCTTGAAATAGCAACCTTTGGGATTTTACTATCGACTTGAAGGTATCATTTGAGTTATTCAGCAGGACAACGGTTAATAACCCTGAAGGAAATCGGTAATTGAAAGCATCATGGGACAAGGACAAAATTCTGGTAGACGGTATTTTCTCCTGTTCCAAAATTGTTTTCAATCATAAGAGTGAACTTCAGCTCACTTGTATCAGTTTCCAAATTGTTGTCTGCAGCTACATTTAAAGAGCCTAAACCTTGTCATATGGGGAAGGAATGAATAATGAAATAGCATCCATTTAATTACCATTTTTGATTAAAGGACAAAAAGTAATTTATGCATTGATGGTGGACATAGACTAATCTGAACAATCTTACAAAAATTCGGTCCAGTATGGGGGAGGGGGTATCTCGGAAAAGCTGAGCAGCGAAGGGAACTTCTTGCGCGAAAGAAGGGTCACATCCACGGAAGGAAGATTGTTTGCTATGAAATATGGGTTGAATTAATTAAAGAGAGATTTCTTTGTCACACTTAATATTTCCTTGATTTTGATGAAATTTACAAATTGAATTTAAGAACTTTTGATCGAAAAAACTTGTGGTTTAGTATCGCTGTACAATATCGTTCCTATTCGTGATTTTCGTTATCCAGGTAACTTTTTAAAACCGCAACCCGCAATATCTCGCGTTGTCTGCAGATGTCATATTCTTCGGAGATTTGACCCGTCTACTACGAGGGGGAGTCAGAAACTTCGTAGAACGAGGTATATATTTCAGCAGCAGACTATATACATGTATTGTATTATTGTTTATCAATATAGTCCCCATTTACTTCGATGCACTTAGACCACTTTTCTTTCAGACTGTCTATACCCTTGAAATAGAAGTCTTCGGTTTGGTCATCAAACCATGCCTCTGTGGCAGCCTTGAGTTCATCATCATCACGAAATCGGGTTCCCCGCAAATGGGATTTCAAATTTCTAAATAGGTAATAATCACTTGGGGCCAGATCAGGACTGTAGGGTGGGTGATTTAGTTGTTCAAACTTACATTCGCGAATAGCAGCTTGTGCAATCCTTGACTTGTGCCCTAAACTCATCATTTTGATTTTCCATCATTGCTTGGTGGTCAGTAACTTGCAATACCTCCGAGAATCACACAAATATGCTGTGACAAGTGAACTTGATATGTTCAAAGTGGTGATATGTTGTGTTGTCAAAATACGGAAAGAAATGTTGTGTTACGCTTGACCCAATACGCTGTTCTATGAACTTTCTGACTCTCCCTCGTATGACGCATCACTATCCTAAACAGGATAAATATTACTACGCTGTCCGTAAACAGAACTACTCTGACACTTTAAAATTGGAGGCGAAAAATGGCTTTTAACAATAAATATGTGGTAAAATCAAGCCTAGTTATCGCTCCAAATTTCCTAGAAATACGATACTTTTACATGGAAAAAAACTAATTTAAAAAAAAATACCTCTGTTTACCGAAAATCTTTGCATACAGTTCTAAACATAGACATAGAAAAAACCGCGATTTACGCTTACAGGGTTTGACAACAAAAATAACGGCCCGAATATGCTGGGCTCATACTGGGGCTGTTTCTCGAGCTTACAGGGGCTGTGTTTATAAATGACTGGTGCATAGGTTACATGCTAGCCAACCACCGCTAGATAAATCGTACAAGGTAGCGTTTTGTTGAGAAATCGTTATTATTATTTTGAAATCCGAAGTAACGGTTGCCGTTTTGAAAGGTAGTCCGGTCCTGTACCCAGAATGCCAAAATCAGATAGGTTTGTATTTGAAAAATGCCACCTAGCGCCAGATAATTCAACATCTCGCTCAAAGAAATTATTTCTCGGTGTCAACAAAGGTAACCTCAACAAGTCTGACCTGCTCTTTATCGGACGCTGTTAGCAAACGTTAGATTTGTTCAGGGAATATTGTGTTGGATTTCTCGGGCATTTGCAAAAAAGATGCCTAAACTTGTTGCAGTTATGAATTAAATAACCACATCATGATAAAGCCATAATTATGTAAATATATCTGCAGTGCCAGTAGTTGCATCAACTATCATTTTCGAAGATACAAAATAAAAACGTGATTTTCGCATGCAGACTACATTATTTACTGACCAAAAAGAAGCCCGGAGATAGAAATAATACACGAGTTCTCGCAGGCTGCCTTGATTTTGCAAGGCAAGAGTTGGAAAAAAAAATGAATTCCAATATGCAGTTATTTTACAACAGGGATCTATAATATTGCATTTAAAAACAAAATGTGTGCGGACAGAATAAATGCATCACTTGGCTTCGAATTTAGAATGGACTTACCCTCTGTGACAGATTTTAATAATTCCAAATCCTATATGTACAAATGATCAACATAAGATGGAAAAGGAGACACTTTATTATGACACGTCTTTGTTAACTAATCTGCGTCTAGCATGTACATAGTGCAGCGCTTTTGCAAGTAACCCACTTTAGCCGTGAAACACCGAGATCAAAGGAACATCCAGCTACATGCACGAGTATGTACTCTCCATTTCTCTTTTTAGATTACAAAATATTATCACTTTGGTAATTTTATATAAATATGTACATCGAACAAACGTTTCCAGCGTTCAAGCCCTGGGCCCCGTTTCACGAAAAAAAAAATAAGTCTTTATTTTACTTACATCAGCAAACAGCCTTACTTTCTGACTTAAGTTGAGTTTTTTCTTTTTTTTTTATTTTCCTTTTTTTTTAATGGACTTAAGTCTGTTAATTTTACTTAAAGGGTAACTCCAGACCAAAGCTATTTTTGGATATAAGAATCCTTAAATGAAAACAATCTTAAAATTGAAAACCATATTTCAAAGTCTTCCGTAAAAAGAGAGTTATTAGCGAAAATGTTGTTTGCACACCTGTGCGAGTTTGTGAAATCTTCGATAAACCGGATGTGACGTAGGAAGTGTGACCCACACATTTATTTCGGCTTCTGTGTACTGTTAATTTGCTCTGATACTGACTTTTTTCTCACAACCTTATCCTCCCTCATGTCGGGAGACGATTTTTTTTTTGGTCACAAAAATCCCTATCGTAAGCCGGGTGCCAAGTTTAAGCACTATTTATTCGTCAGTCTGCCGTCTGTCTGTCTGTCTAAACCGAATGACGTGGCTTAATATCAGATCTACCATTAATCCTCAACAGGTTAAATAAACCTTATGCCGATTGCAAAAGTTCGAATACTGCTAGTTTTTGGAGATAGATATCTCCGTATTGGACACTGTACATAAGATCAGATTGCACGTTCTGTGCAGTCTGATCTTAATATACATTGTTAGCAAAAGGTGATTGAGCCGCGATCAGCAGCCTTGGGGGCCACACAGAAATTGAAATGTGGCAAGAAATCAATGGTAAATTCATTGTTGATTATCCATCTCTTTCATATTACTTAGAGAGAGAGAGAGAGAGAGTTGGAGGGTGGTTAGAATAGAAATTCGACAAGCAGATTATGGGATTTTTTTTTAATTTAAGATCGTATGAATGAGGAAAATACAACAGTTATGACATTCGACTTACCCATTAATTTTAACCTGTGTAAAATTCCAAATTCCATTTACATTTTATAAGAAAAAGGGTTCAATATGGTCGTGAAAACAAAAGAGTAAATTTGTACATGACATGTTTATGACACGTGCTTGTTAACCTCCAGCTGCAAAAAAAATGTGAGACCACGACGGTGCGATACCAACATCAAAGAGGCGCCGAATTAACCCTCTGCCCCTTTACACTGATGGAACACACAATTCTTTTCTCAAAATAAAAGGTTGGCGCGCTAAACTTTTGTGTAAAGTTTGTAATAAATTTTCAATTTACGCTGAAATTTTTATGGTCAGCATCTGTTATCTCGTACATGATTACAGCGAGAAATACGGAAAAAGAAAGTCAAATAACATTTGTCCGCGTTGGTATTTCCTTTTAAATTTACGCCTAACATGTCTCAGTATTTAGGAAATGGACTGACCCTGTATTTTGCAGACGATCAAAAACGTTTAGTGTTTGATATGGATGGCAGGAAGGCAGGAGGCAATTCAGACAATCTTTTTGTTGTTGATGAAAGAAACAAATTTGAAATTGTGAAAATAACACGTACAAAAATAAATGAAGATCAAGTGAAAAAAATGGATTCACCTTAAACGGCGAATTTAGGATGTGTGCTGGATTTAATGTTGTTTGTGAATGTTAAAGAGAGGATACGATTTCTACAGTAGATCAAGGCTTTTAATTCTTCCCAAGCTGAAGGAGACATGTAAAATGCTGACATTGACAGTGTAGATCAAGATCAGGATGTGTAGACCGTTCAATGATCGACGGTGTCCTATATTTGGTAGAAACAGCCTTAGAACTATAATCGAATGATTTCCTTTACACATTGCAACGTTCCTTCTACCACTTAGTAGAAAAGACTTTTGGCATATTTCAGCTATCTTGTGTTATTATTTCTTCTTTTTTATATTTATCGATCAAAATGCTTTGATGAGACAGTGGTATAATTGAAATAACTTCAAGAAATGAGTTTCAAAATAGTTTTGTTCCCCACTAGAAGAATACCTTTTCCTTTTCATAAGTACTATCTTAATGGGCTAATTCATTTAAGATTTCTTTCCTATTATTGTAGTAAGATGTAAGAGCGATAGAGATTGAAATTCTGCATTAGACAAGTGATTGAAACGTGATAAAGCGATTTATATCTTTACAAATTTCATGCAGTTTTCTTGGTTTTCTGCGTTAGTTCATATATAGCGACCATATCGTCTCACACTTGTGACGTCACGGCAGACTTCCAGAAATCACCATTTTTTCAATTAGCGACTTTCAGAACAGAACAGAACACATTTATTGTTCGACTTGTACAAAGTACATCGTCATTACAAAGAACATTATATACATAGATACTATTTGAGTTAAGTGCAGTTACCTTTTTTTAACAGTCCACGCCTCCTTTTTACTCTTCTTTTTCCATATTCAAAGCGAGACAGATTTAGAAAATGCGGGTCACAAGTGTTTCCTCCTTTTTCAATATTTTTCAAGACTCCTTCGTTCCCAGGGTCGTTAAAACTCGGGATTATTCAGTAAAGGATCAGAATGCGTTCAGTGTCTCTACGAGGGACATTTAAAAAGTATTAATCAGTGTTGCGCTATACTTGTTGTCGGAATATTTCTGTGTAAATGGTTAGTACAACCCTTGAAAGTATACCTTCTTTACTCATGTGCACATTTTGAAACACCATATCCACTCGGAAAATGCATTGCAGAGGGCATCTTTGAGTATGGTGTTGAGGCACTGGAAAAGCGGTCTGCCGACGCCATGACGAGATTCAAAGTGGCGACCTTTCATGTAGATTTTTAACGTATGGATTGATACAAAACTGACATGAAACGAGATCAAGGCTAGATGAAAGATGTGGTAAACTTACAATACTTTTGTCGCTAAGGTAAGAAAGGACCACGGCTGATTTGTGAGCGGGTGCATTCTCACGGAGGAGCTTGATTCCACGCACGCTGGTACTTTGACGGGCTGAAGCATAGTGCTCAACACTGAAATACTGAAAGAACAGAATCTCAACAAAAGGGACCTGTGACACTCCTTCCTTCTGGTACATGGACTGTAGCTACAATTCCCTTGCAATAAAACATATGATTCCCTGGCATTAAAAAAAATATTGCTTACATGGTGGGGCGTGGTGCGAGCTCTACGCGCAACTTGGGGTCTTTCGTCATTTTCACAGATTCACATTTGTTTTTTCCTTGCCCCCTGGCTCATAAAAATTATTACATGTTTCATCACCAGTCACAATTTCATTCATGCGTTTTTGGTCAGTATTATCCTACCTATCTATAGAGCATATGTGTTGCAGTTAACACGCACCACTGTTTTAGTCATTAGAAAGAAGGTGGGGTATCCACCGGTAGCAAACCTTATGTAGGTTAAAAGGATCAGTCAGAATATGAAAAACAGGTGACGAACTAATGCTATATAATTGACTGATCTCCTCCATTATGTATCGGACATCTTCCTCTACAGCTGCCTAAATCACTGCAGCAACATCACTTCCAGGTGTTGCTGTTGCGGGACGGCCAAATAGAGGCTCATCTTTGATATCCGTTCTAGAATCGGATTTAAACAACCGGCCCCATCTTCTAACTGTGGCATATGATAGTGCACTATATCCATAAACTTTGTCTAATTCGGACTTAATATCAGGCGCAGAAAAACCAAGCAATCATGCGCGAAATTGGCAGTACGGTCTTTGATCTTCCTGAAAATTGAACATTATGTCTGCCATTTTGAATCGCAGTGTCCATAATAAAAGTACTTTCAAGTGAAAGTTTAATTCTCTGTGTAAGCTTACCCCAAGTTCTTCATCCATGTATGTGTAGAGGAGATTCCACTCTTTCTATGTAGGCCCCTGTAACACTTGCCCGAAAGGCGTCGAATAATGATATTTTAAAAAAATTGACTGATTATTACTTTATCAATGCCCCACGTAAGGAAGCAGCGAAAGTCAATTTACTGAAATCATGTACAAACCCGATCTCAAAGAATCATCGAACCTTCCGTTTGTTGCACTTTTATTCATTCCCCTTCAAACGGATATTATAACTGTAACGTTAAATTATGTCAGAGTTTAGATCATGAGAATAAGGAACGTAGCTTCAGTTCAAATTTTAACCCTTTCATTCTCCCTTCACAAAATACTTATATTCATTATCTTTTAAGTTTTAAAGAGAAATAGGTGTCATGTTATTCTTTACGAAAATGGATGATAGGTTAACTCGGTGTTCCTTTGATCTCGATATTGCACTGCCGGGTGGGCGGCCGAATAGACGTTATCCTCGATCCTATCGCGAAAGGAAGTTCCTGTCGCTGTTAGATGGTTACCATCGTTTTCTAAGGTCCTTTTACCCCCATCCCCCCCCCCCCCGTTTCTGATTAGATAAAGCATGTCAATTTATAGAAATTTAATCTGTATATGAGTAGATGAACATATAAAGCATGTCAGTATAATATTGAAATGCAAACTGTAAACAAGATGTAGGCCTATTTACGGAATTAGCCGAGTTTTGACGATGCCAAATGGGGATAGCCTTTGACAGGGAAAGTAATTGTCAGAAATAAGATCTATATCTTTTCTATATCTTTATTGCATTAAAACTAATAAGATCAATCTAAAACATCGGAACCGTAATTGTATTTCAATATCAAAATTTGTTTTGGTGAAAATTTTCATTGCTCATCTATGGTGGCATATTTCTGCCACGAGATACGAGATAGCTATCATGATAATTTTGGTAAATTATCGCGATAAATTAAAAGTTTCCTGGAAATCTTATCAAGATCGTGAAAAGTTTCATGATAAAAATATCACGATAAACTTAATATTTTATCGCAAAATTTCTTCACCGTGCTCGGAGCTGACATGCGAGATAAAATTATTGTGATAGTTTTATCCGTTTCTCGATATCTATAAATAGAAAATTCATCATTTGGATGAACTCGGTAGTTTTGACTTAAAGGGCAACTACAGCCAAAATCTCTTTTTTGGATATATGAATCCTTAAATGAAAACCATCTTAAAATAGAAAAACCGCATTTCAATGTCTATCGTAGAAAGAGAGTTTTAAGCGAAGATGTGGTTTGCACACCTGTGCGAGTTTGTGAAATGTTCGATAAACCGGATGTGATGCCACTCTTACTTCGGCTTCTGTGTACTTTTTTTTTTCTCAGCCTTATCCTCCCTCATGTCAGGAGGCGACTTTTTTCGTCACAAAAATCCCTATCGTATGCCGGGTGCCGAGTGTAAGCCGTATTTCGAGCCAGGAGATGACTATTTATTTGTCAGTCTGCTGTCTGTCTGTCTGTCTGAACTAAATGACATGGCTTAATATCAGATCTACCATTAATCCTCAAACGGTTAAATAAACCTTTATGCCGATTGCAAAATTTTGAATAGTGCTAGTTTTTGAAGAAACAAAAATAGATGTTTCCGCATTGGACACTGTACATAAGATCAGATTGCATGTTCTGTGCAGTCTGATCTTAATATACACTGTTCGCAAAAGGTCATTGAGTCGCGCTCAGCAGCCTTGGGGCCCCACAGAAATTTAAATGAGGCAAGCAATAAATGGTAAATTCACTGTTGATTATCCATCTCTTTCATGAGAGAGAGAGGGAGAGAGAGAGTAGTTAGAAAAGAAATTCGACAAGCAGATTATGCGTTTTTTTTTTTTAATTTAAGATCGTATGCATGAGGAAAATACAAAAGTTATGACGTTCGACTTACCCATTTAACCTGTGTAAAATTCCAAATTCCATTTACATTATTTACGAAAAAGGGTTCAATATGGTTGTGAAAACAAGAGTAACTTTGTACATGACATGTTTATGACAAGTGCTTGTTAACCTCAGGCTGCAAGCGCCCCGCCCGGGTCGCTCAGTGGTGAGCGTGTCGGACTCATGTCCTGGTGGTTGTGAGCTCGATACCCGGTTGAGGCGAACTTTTTTTCCGGCGTATTTTTGCCTCTCACCTCTGCTGAAGCATGTGAGAAAAGTAGTCGGTGGCTTTGGAAAGAAAGTTGTGTTAGTACTGGTGTGAGAAAGCCAGGAAACACATGTGCGTCACTGACCGCCATGATATGACCTTAGCTGTTAAAGTGGCGTTAAACCCCAATACAACCAACCAACCAACCAACCAATCAAGCTGCAAGCCGGGTAAAAAAAAAAATATGTCAGACCACAACGGTGCGATATCATCACAAAAGAGGCACCAAATTAACCCTTTGTCCTTGTACATGGATGGAACACACAATTCTTTTCTCAAAATAAAAGGTTGGCGCACTAAAATTTTGTGTAAAGTTTGTACGCAGTTATAAATTTTTAATTTACGCTGCATTTTCATGGTCAGCATCTCTTATCTCGTATATGATTACAGGGAGAAACATGGGAGAAGACAGTTAAACAGTTTTTGTCCACGTTGGTATTTCCTTTTAAAATGTACGCCTTACATGTCTCAGTATTTAGGAAATGGACTGACCCTGTATTTTGCAGACGATCAAAAATGTTTACTGCATGATATGGAGGACAGGAAGGCAGGAGGCAATTCAGACAATCTTTTAACGTTGTTGTTGATGAAAGAAACAAATTTGAGATTATGAAAATAAATGAAGATCGAGTGAAAATTTTTTTTTTTTAACTTTAACAGCAAATTCAGGATGTGTGCTGGATTTAATGTTGTTCGTGAATGTTAAAGAGAGTATAAGATTTCTAAGGCAGATCAAGGCTTTTAATTCTTTCCAAGCTGAAGGAGACATGTAAAATGCTGACACTGATGGTGTAGATCCAGATCAGACTGCGCAGGATTTGTAGACCGTTAAATGGTCGACGGTGTCCTATATTTGGTAGAAACAGCCTTAGAAATTTTCTCGAATGATTTCCTTTTCACATTGCAATGTTCCTTCTTCCTTCTACGACCTAGTAGAAGAGAATTTTGGAATGATTCAAATATCTTGATTTATTATTTCTTTTTTTTATATTTATCTATTACAACTCGTTGATTAGGTAGTGGTACAATTGAAATAACATCAAGAAATAAATTTTAAAATATTTATGTTCGTTACCAGAAGAATAACTATTCACTTTTTTATAAGTACTTTCTCCATTAAGCTAATTCATTCAAAATTTCTTTTCTATGATTGTAGATGTAAGAGCGATATACCCCCGTCACGCCAAACTCGTTCTCACTCTGTTCCGAATTTTTTTGCTGATCGGACTGAAACTGTCTTCAGACGAAGTGGGCGTATTAGTATCCTTTTACGAAGGGTGCTCCAGAACTTTGAGCCTGCTCAAAATTTTTTGCCATCCATCCCGTCCTGTGATTAGACGGAGTAACAACGTACTTAAAGCGAGATGGACGTACTACGAACGGAACTGCTGTACTTCGATCCTATTAGAGACGCAGTGCGGTCGGGCAATAACCTGCAGTGCGTTTGCATTTTACCGACCGAAATTACACGTCCTATCCCAGCCAGTTTTTCGATTTTGTTGACCGGGTTAAGACTTTCTGGGAATAGGTTTGGTGAGATAGGGGCTTCAGCCATTATCAGGCCAAAATTATACGTTCATCCCCGACCGTAACCCGTTTTCCGATTATGTCAGGACGGGTTAAGACGTTGTAAGACCTAGTTTGGTGTGACGGGTCTATAGAGATTGAAACTCTGCAGTACACAAGTGATTGAAACGTGAAATAGCGATTTATATCTTTATAAATATCATGCAGTTTTCTCAATTTTCTGTGTTAGTTCATATATAGCGACTATAATTATCTTCTCACACTTGTGAGATCATGGCAAACTACCGGAAGTCACGGTTTTTTCAATTAGCGACTTTCACACAGGTGAAAATCCGAAAGTTTAAACCACTATATCTCGTGGAGTAAACATCACAGAACGCAACCAAAATTTTTGTTAACATACTCTAGTGTCGTTTTATCCGATTTTGAAATGAAAATTTTGGTGTGGAGTTACCCTTTAATAAGATTGCAGTCAATAAAATTTCGAATCATTAATCAACAATTGTAGCTTAATTGGTAAATTTTGACAATGCCCGAATGACAGAGGTCTGTAAAATCACAAAGACGACTCGAAATGCCTCTTACGAACAACTTTGAAACCGTACAGGGAAAAGGAGAATTCATAAGGTTGTATACGAAGGTATTCCGAAACCGTATCTAATTATAGATATCATGAATGTCAGTTGTGGGCACGAAAGCAAAAAAAATCGTGATAAGAGTTAGCATTATTGCGATATTTTTATCGTGAATTTTTTTGTTTTATCACGATAATTCTCTTAAATTATCATGATAGCTATCTCGTATCTCGCGGCAAAAATATGCCACCATACTCATCAGTGCATTTTCTAACTAACCAATCAAACCGGTCACGGGCAAAGTGTATTCTCCGGCCCTACCTGTCAAAATGAGTCATAATTCCTGGCCCTAACGGCCCCCCATGCTAAATCTTTTATTTTTCGTTGTATTATGCTCAGAATAGTATTAAATTGAAGCCTAGGTTTCAGGCTTTCATATGGTATGAAATACAATATGGTTATTGCAACACTTTTTGAAATATTGTCAATCAAAAGTGGGTAAGATTTTCGTATTTTCTTCCAGGTATTTCTTGAGTTACACAAACCCGGCCCTTTTGCTAAATCTTTTATTTTTCGTTGTATTATGCTCAGAATAGTATTAAATTGAAGCCTAGGTTTCAGGCTTCCATATAGTATGAAATACAACATGGTGACTGAAACACTTTTTGAAATATTGTCAATCAAATGTGGGTAAGATTTTCGTTTTTTCTTCCAGGTATTTCATGAGTTACACAAATCCGGCCCCTATGTTAAAACTTTCATTTCGTGTTAAATATCGTTTAAATTATATCTGAATTAAAGTGTATGCTTTTATCTTTGCAGCAGTATGAAAACTTCAAAATCCCGATTGTTTTTAAAGAGAAATGTAATGAAATTCGTCTTAAATCCGACCCCTACGCTGAATCCTTTATGTCGTCGAAAATTGCACGGAATTTATTTTTATTTTTTATTTTTAAATGAATATGTACGTCTTTACCTTTCTAACGGTGTAAAAATGAGTAAATTTCCATAGAAAGTGAAGGCCTAAAAGGTCTTTGAAATGATCTTTGAACTAAACTGATATCCATTTGGTCTCTATCATTATTACCTCAACTTAGATGTAAGGGCAGACAGCAGTATTTATTTTCATGTATTTTATGATAATAGCTAGAAGTGTGACGCTATTCTGATGTATAAAGTTAAGAGTGGAGTTTTCTGCCTGATCTCAATCCATGTTTTGCCCAATCAACATCAGGGATACTAAGAGAGACACTGTTTAAAATGTTATTATACATTTACATATTTTCGTATAGGTATAAACGGTTCTTTGATTTTTGATAAAATTTTTATAACTATATATCACGATTTGCCAAAAACTAGACTTAACATGTAATATATCTTCAAAATACAACGGAAGAAATAACTCTAAAGTAATGCAAAGTTGGACAAAGGGTTGGTGTAATCAAGCACACGACTTCACAGTAGCACAATAGCAAATTCTTAACGGCATAGATTGCGTCACACGTAATTAACGCATTGATAATCGGACCTAATAAGATTATGACGGCACGTGTTTGACCCATACCGAACAATCCAGCCTTTTAACGACCAAAAAAGCTTTTGGAAACATTGTGGGAGAAGGACAACGTGCTTGTAAGCCATTTTTCTTTTATAATTTCCCATCTTATCAGAGACAATCTCTTACCATTTGCTTAATATTTAATTATGACCAGTGAATATTTTTGTCTAAGAGTTATGTTAATTGAACGGCAAGCAACACATTGATCTCTTTTTACAGAAAAATTCAGATAGCAAGAAATTTAGGTAGATCAGTATAAGATTAGATGTACACTGTCCGCCACGTGATACCGACGTTTATGCAAAAATAGCTCAAATTGCTACGAAAACAACATGGATAAAGGATAAATTAATGTATCTTCAAACCTGCCACATATGAGCTTTTTTTTTTTCTCTCTCTCTTAAATCAATCCTTTACCATGGTATAATGTTGCCTTTTGAAACATCGCGGGAAAAGGAAAACATGCTGATAACTAGCATTTTTTACTTTTTCCGGAATTTTTTTACGTAACTTTGAAACAGAAACCATATAAACCTTGTTCTATGCTTTCAATAGGCCAAGGCCGCAAATTTTTCGTCATTTTATAAATTTGTTCCCTTGATATACGCACTTTGAGCCATGCACTGGCAAAAGGAGATTTAAAGCATCTCCGTGGTACATCATATCAAGTAAGTCATCATATAATCATGGACCCATAAAATTGATCGTGTCTAACAACCGACTGACTGGTCCCTTAACATTCCGAGAACTGACCATTAGCAAAAAGTTTCGAATCAAGACAGCCTGTGTGGGCTGGATAGGCTGACCTGAGTCGATACTTTTTGCAGTTGCATTAGGCCCATTTGCACAGATCATGGTTCATTTGCATCTAGTCATGTACGGTGTTCATTATATACAAAATTCTTACGCTCACTCTCACACAATATAGTTTCTTTCAATACTGTTTTGATCTAAGACTTTTTTTTTTTAAGATAAAATACTGTTTAGAAATTGAAATAATTGCAATACATTTAAATATATATAAAATACATTTTGTTTTCGTCTTTAACTATCATTATTCGATATGACCTGAATGAATTTGTACTTTCCTCATAACATTTGAAAACGAAATTCAAGGTTCTCTAAATCAATTGAAAGCATATTTGGTGATCCTTGAATCTCTATATATCTACGACTAAAAACACCATCAATTTTGCAACTCAGGTGCAAACAAAAGAAAAAAAAAAAACTTTATTGCCGCCTTAATTCTCACATGTTCTGTATTTCCGATTTTCACACAGAAATGATAAAAGGGAGACACTTATAACTAAAAAACACCAGAGTCAATCCTGTATTACTTTTTGCCATTTAAAAGCTTGTATTACAAGCTAAAATACTTCGTTACATTAAATGTCAAAGGTAGGGGCCAGATATCTTGTAAACTTGTTCAATGCAATCTAAATGTTTCTGAATCGAAACGCTAATAGCACAAATAATCATGTATCCGTCACAAGTTTCTGAACATAATTCAAAAGCTTACTTTATGCTTTTTTTTTAATTCAAGAAATGGATATTAGATACATAACTAAGTCTAAAACACAGCCCTGAGCTGGATATGATAAAAAAAATCCCGTGATTTAATGTAAGGGTATATCGTTCTAAATATTGGTACATTTTGAACGTTTATAGCACAAAAATCCATGGACCAAATTACCATTTCTATATACCATGAAAAAGCTTATTAAATGAACTTTGAAATTATATCATAATTTTTTATATTGTTTGAAAAGTTTAATTTCTAATATTGGGGCCGGATAGGTTGCTGGATTCACACCTAGAAATATCCCCTTCTAAAAATTTATAAAATTAAAAATCTAATAACCCAATAACGCATGCGTCAGTTTTCATTTTCTTAGTATCATTCAAAAGCTTAAGTTAAGGACTTTATAACGATATCATTTTTCTTTAAATCAAGGGGAAAATAAAGTTTTAAATATAGGGGCCGGATTTTTATCTCTAAAAAATTACGACACATTTTAGTAAAAAAAATGACGAATTTCAAACGCTTTTATCACAACTACACATGCATGAAAAGTCAAGTTTCTATATACCATTAGAAAGGTTATTACCTAAGCTATAATTTGGTGCTAATTTTATTAAACTTGACCAACAAATGAAATATTTAGCTGGGGGGGGGGGGCCGTTGGGGCCGGGAATTATAGCCTATTTTTTCGATTGGGGCCGGGGAATACACATACACCGCTCACGTGACACTGCATCGAGGTGGTTGAGCAAGGCCAGGGATCGTTGATCCCTGGCCAGGACAAAGAAATCACATTTCATTTCGGAAAAACAAAGTAAGTTTCTATATCTGATGTAGATTTTTATGATTGGTAATACATTTAGTAGCGTGATGAATTGATCTTGCTTTGGTTTCCTTCGAAATCTAGCCTTTTCTGATCCGAGCGTGTTCATGCTTTTGAATGTTGTCTTTCCCGCCCTCCGATTTTCTATCAAATTCTACACGTGTAGATTTATCATAGTTTTCCCCCTATCTATTCAGTGATATTGTTATTTTCATTGTAAAAAAAAAATGCTCAATTTCGAATATCATTCGCAAAAAACCCTCCTTTGAGATTTGCTTGAACAAAGAATGAAAGATCAGTAAAAATCTCGTGCATGACCCAGTTTGGCCTAAAAAAAAAAATCTGTGTTTAGGGTTTCCCTACCCTACCTAGAAAATGCTGCTGATCCTAAACTTTTTATGCTACAATCGGGATAAAAAGACTTGTCGGGTGGGATTTCATTATATGGCCCATGTAAAAAGTTTACGGAAAAAAAAAAAATCCGTACCTACCCAACCTACACCATCTCGGACCGAAACCCTAAACACAGATATTTTTTTGATAGGCCTTACGATAAATATTCCATTTACCTGTGTGAATAGCTCTAGTTAATGCCCCAGTAAAAAATAATGAACTGCCGCCAGACGGGGAGTTTTTCAAGAGATTTTAACACAATCATCCGGGGACCGCACGGCAACCGTGCAGTGGCAGCTCAATTTGGCGGCAGTTCAATTTTGAGATGCCATCAGGCACCTGTTCCAGGTTTAGAAAAAAGTTATAATTGAACGGCAACCGGACGATTTTTGGGCCATCAGGGAGCCCATTAACTCATCGTCAGGGCTCCGTCCGGGTGCTGTCCGGTGACCAGACGATGCCTTCAGAAATCGGACAGCGACCAGATGATTTTTATAAAAACGTTTATCTCAAAATTGTCCGGTGACCGGATTCCCTCCGTCTGGCGACCAGACTGCCTCCGTCCAGGCGCAGGACAGAGCCCGGACAGGCACTGCACAATTATAATTAATCATCCGATGACCATCAGATCACCGGGCGGCATTGATTTTGTGATTTTTTTCTGGACGGCGACTGGACGCCAAACATAAACTTTGGCGACATGATCATTATATTATAAAAGTGTATATTGATATCTAAACTCATCAGTTCATCAGTTCTAAAGTGAAGATGGCACTTATACCGCCACAAAATCTGTTGAATCTTCTCCTTCATCAAGAGAGATTGCAAGCTGCTTGCCGAAGGCAGAGAGCTTAAATAGCAGCTGCTGCTGTTTACAATCGGGCGAGTGCTGGGAGAGGCCGCATGTTGAGGACAGGCATTATTCAGTATTCTCAGTGATACAATTTAAACGTCTGTTTCTAATGAATAGTTGACCGCAAATGATAGCATAAATCATACAGCGACCCCTCGGTGACAGGACAGTAGCCGGCCCAAAGTCTGAAAGATGTCGGTACGGGCGCCGTCTTGTCACCGCCAGGTGCCTTTCTGAACTGAAAAGCGCACACATGGCATTTCGGAAGGAACTGCTGTCTGGTGCCTGTTTGATTCATGACTGCTTGAGCAAAATGTCTTAAAATTGTACGGCACCCGGATGATGTCTCATATCTTTGAATCAGCGAAGTTGGAAGAAATCGTCCGGTGCCCGTTTTATTTGTGACCTAGGCATAACTCTGTGGTAAAAAGTTTGTTTGCAGTGCTTGTTGAAATTTACTTTATTGATACAACTTTGATCTTATCACAGAGATAATGTTTCAGGAAAAACAAGAGCACAGTGTGTCTGGCTCAGTGCGGGTAAAACCCAGGAAATCACTTGAATAATGGACTGCCACTGTGACATGACCAAAGTAGTGTTGAAAGCATTATAAAACACCACAAAATTTACCTTTTACCATTTCGTCCCAAGTTTCAAAGACCCTGAGAAAGAAGCTTTTTTAAAACATTGTGGGAAAAGGAGAAAATGCTGGTGACCAGCATTTTCTCTTTTTCCCAGAATGTTTTCTGTCCTATCACAGACAAATCTTACCATCTGATCAATACTGAATTCGTGTTTTACAAATGCTTTCGTTTTTAGATAGTTTGCAATTTTGTCATTTGGTAATGATCAGTTATTTAAATCTCTGAATACTTATAATATGAGCCATGCTCTGGCAAAAGGGAGCTCAATGCATCTCGGTGATGCATTATATCAAGCATTTCGTGTCATAATTGTGGTTCAATAAAATTCATTTAGTCAAACAATTGACTATATCTGGAGGAAGTGTAGTCCTTGGATATGCAGTTCATTTCCAAATACGGAAAAATTTCCATCCACAGTGTGTGCGATCATGTATAAATGTATGTGATTCACATATAAAATAGAAAAATCACGTATAGTTTTTCTTTGCTATACGTACCAGAACGTACAAAAAACTCGCCCTAAAAACAATGAAATTCATAGAACTTTGTAATTTCGGGGATAATCTGCAGCGAAATGTTCACGGTCACTCACTCTTGCTTAGGGTTTCCCGATTCTAAATATAGATGCTAAACCGGAACGTTCTAAGGTTATCATATGGTGTTTTATTGTTCATGTCCAAAATGTTGCGGCTGTGTTTTGATTGGTTTGCCGACTTTAACATTTTTTGTCGTTAGGATTGTAAAATAAAGCCGTTTATTTTAGCGGACGAATATTGGCTGCAATTTGATTATTTGCCAGCGAAAGATGGCTCAGTTTAAATTATCTTTGTTCTTTTCAATAACAAATGAATGAGCTGCGGATCGGCAACTATCTTCCGAAGTTGAAAATAGTGCTACTCAAACGCTGAAGAGACAGAAAAAGGGGGAAAATTTTCAGTCATACACTGTAATCTGATTTGTAGTGGTGGGCCAATGATCGACTATAGTTGAAAGTCAGTTGGTTTTGGCTTCCGATTGCGATAAGCTATTGAGAAATCCCGGAATCGATTGTAGTCGGTACCGAAGCTCGCTCGGTCTTGAAACATGAATACTGGTTTCTAGCGCTTGGTTTTGTGACTAATATTAATCACACTCTTGGATTCAACTTATAACAAACACGAAAATTGGCCAAAAAAAATGAGAAAGAAATTTTTGTCTACCGATGTCTTGACAAAACTTGACAACTCGGCAAGTTTCTCATTTGATCCCTGAGCCCGGGTTTTGACACTTGGACATTTGAAATGACATGTCTTTGACGCTGAAAAATATCTGCCTAATTGTCAATCTGACACATGAAATTATGGTCTAGAGCTTCATATAACCTAGCTTGCATGCATCCGGCAGAAATATGGGCTAAACACGATCAGTACAAAATGCGAAGGACACGCACATGATAATGAAGCTGGCGAGTCATTTATGACAACGTAATAAAGGTGTTAATCCTCTTATCTAGTGTAAAGTGACAGATTTTAAAGTTACCTGCTATTCAAAATGACTAACTGATGTCAAATCACATGGTAATACTTCTCCAAAAATTAAATGACGCAAAAAATAGATCGCCAGAAAAAACGTGAAAACCCATGACACTACAACAATCAGCGTGACATCGTCTGATCAGAGGGACTTCAAACTATCTTCTCATCTTTAATAATGAATTTAAACAGTGAATTTACACAAATCTCTGGATAAAACAATAAGTGGAGGCTAAAATTCTGTTCATGAGTGAAAAAATTGTTGTTTTATGAAATGAAAATATAGATCTAAAGTGGATGGTGGGGGGGGGGGGGGTTGGTGGTGTCGTCTGCAAATGCTTGAAATATGTCTGAATTTTTTTAAATGGTTTGAAAATTAAAATTTAAGGACCAAAATAAATGATATTAGATAAAGCAAAAAATTTAATGGTATTGTATTCCCATTGATTTTTAAAGTACAAAACACAACATCTTTATATACTCAATATCATGTAGACAAACTGTCACAGTATTTAAAGCAAAACGGCATCCTCAGTTAAATGGAGAAACTGATTGTACAACCGATACCTAGTTGGTTTGCTCTTCGGATTACAAAGCGATAATCGTTTGTGATTTTAAACTGATTGCCCAACACTACGGATTTGATAGATTTTGTACAGGAATTGGACCAGTTCGATGGTATTTCACTTACCTGCTTTTTTTTTAGTAAACATTTGAATTGATTTTTGCCAAAAATGTTTGCACAGTTTGAGGAAAGGTTATTAAAGTGTTTGAAGAGCTTATGACTGTGAACATGCAGATCTATCTATAAAATCTTGTTTGCGCATATTGCATGAAAACAATTTATCTTTTAATAGGCTGTCATTAAAACTTGGTATTTAAATGAAATTATGTAGTTTAGTCTGAACCCTCATCTTCGTTTGTGTACCCCCAACTCCAGTTACAAAAGGGTACAAAAACCTCAAGCTAGAAAAAGCACAGCACACTCTGCATCCATGTCAGCTTGTGCAGATTGTGCAGACATGGGTCGATACTTTTTGCAGAAGCATTAAGCCCCCATTTCACAGAGCATGGCTCAATTAGGCTTTTGCCCTTGTTCCCTCACAGACTGAGAAGCCAGCTAGATCCCATCAAAAACTTCAGTCCCGCACACTCAATGTGATACCGAAGGTGGAATATGTTACTGGTATTTTCACTTAGGTAGGAATGGCTTACCAGCAATTTCCTTTCCTCGTATCCTGCTATACCCAAAATTCCAGTTTACATGCACTGACCATTTAGTATGTTAGGGTCCTTGTATAAGTCATGTGGCTCAGTAGAAAGGTGTAGGGTTGAAAAGATGAAACAGGAATATTGTAGATGCTGATCAGACTTCAAAAACAGTCAAACAAAACTGACAGTATGTACAAGGTGGTTCATATCTGTTTGACTGACATCTTGCAAGAAAGATGCAACAATGTATATCTTCCTTTGTTTCTTTTTCAGATTGTGTACTGCAGTTTGAGAACTTTGAAAAATTTGGTCAGAAATCCAGCTGTATCAATTTTACAGGTAAGATGCATAATTATTATATTGTTACAATAAATTAGTTAAATCATGGCAGCCAGTGCAACTATTTATGCCTTCCTGCAGTTTGAACACAGTATTCTTACGAAGTCACTGACTGCTTTCCCACATCACCAACGTGGTAACAATCATCAGTGGTGAGAGAAAACTGTATCGTATTGCAATACCTATAATAATAGCCGTGAAAAGACAATGGCAAAACTATGCGGGATCCAAATCAATTTCAAATCCTATTATGTTAGCGAGCTATGGAGCTCTGGTACCGAAGCATGATAAATGAATACATTTTAACAATTTTATTCTGTCTGAATTTAATCCTATTTTTCCTTTAGACCATATGACTAGTTGAAAGAATTTGCAGACAAACAATTAAATGTTGCTCATATAATGGAGTGAGTCTTTGAAAGGGAAGAAAACACTTGAGAAAAGGAGAAAATGTTAGCTACCAGCATTTTCTCCTTTACCCACAATGTTTTCAAAAGTCATTTTCCTTTGGGTTGTTGAAATTCTTGATTGTGTGGTAAAGGGTTTTACCTTTCATGATATGTCACTAACAACTGTTGTTTCATCTAGGTGTTGACTATGATTATATTTGGTGGTGTTGTTGGTGCCATCTACTGGCATATTGATGACTTGTGTACCTCAGGACTTCAGAACAGGTCAGTACATGTATTTGTAGGCTTCTTATCAGCCTTGATAATATTGCTACGATCAAGTTGGGTATTACTACTGTTTATGCCTAGAGTATGTTACTTCATTTACAATATCTTAAGTTATTGAATTTTTTACTGCAGTCTTTACAGAACGACAAAATTTTAGACCTGTGTCAATTGAAACCCTTTGCAGATGACAATTTAAATGTGGCCCAAATTCTAGAGTTTTTATGTGAAAGAGTAGAGAACACAGTAGGAGAAAATGCTGGTGAACAGCATTTTTTCCTTTTCCCACAATCTTTTCCAATACCTTCTTTTTTCAGGGATGTTGAAACATGAGATTGTAAGGTAAAGGGTTAAAGAACCCAGAACAGATTTTCACAAAATAAGGTGGATGAGAGAAAGATTTGGAAAACCCACAAGTAGTGAAAAATTTGTAAAATACACAAACATATTATTTGCTGAGGGGCAGAGAGGAGGGTCCTCTGTGGCTTAGTTGTAAGTTGCAGGATTATCAATCTGTAACCTTACTTGAAGCTATGGGTTTTTCATGGGAAAAACTGTCTAGAGCCATAGTCTTGTACTGGTGGAACCCAGGACATACATGAATAAGTGAGCTGTTACAGTGATCTGTCTGAAATTGTGTTGAAAGTGGTGAGAAATACCATTCAATCAATCAATCAATAAAGAAACTTTTTGATTTCAGGGTTGAAGCTTTCTTCTTCATCATTATGAACATGGTATTTGGCAATTTGTCAGCTGTGGAAGTGTTTACAAAGAAGAGAGCAATTTTCTTGTAAGTACAGTGTCTTCCTAGTCAAGAAATGCATTGCCTTTCTCATGCTTCATTGCGTTCTTTAAAGATTATTAATCGTTAGAGCGCCATACTTTTAAAGATTAATCCTTAGCATGCCATATGAATCTAACAGACTTATTAACCTTAGAGCGCCTAATAAACCCACTAGACCTTTTCATCTAAGAAAAACAACCCAAATAATAGCAGTTTCATGGTTGCTTTCTTCTATAGAGCTTCACCAAAGCAGATGTTTTGTGCAACTTGATCTTGATCTACACTGGCTGCAAAGGCAACTATAGTTGTTAAAGGCTCTAAGGCTTAAGTGTACAAATAAGAGCAAAATAGTTACAAAATCATGATTGCTTTTGTCTTTAGTGTTTCAGGAAAGCAGACTGTGTAGATCAAAGATCAGACTGCACATTTTGTGCAGTATGATCTTGATCTTCACTGGCTGCAAAGGCAACTATATTTGTTAAAGGCTGTAAGGGTTAAGTTTACAAGTAAGAGCAAAATAGTTACAAAATCTTGATTGCTTTTTGTCTAAAGTGTTTCAGGAAAGCAGACAGTATAGATCAAAGATCAGACTGCACATTTTGTGCAGTATGATTTTGATCTACACTGGCTGCTAAGACAGATTTAGTCATAAAAGCATGTTTAACGAAAATAAAAAAAGGACGAACATTAGCATGACTGTGTGCTCTTTTTCAGACATGAGAATGTGAGTGGTTTCTACAGAGTGTCCTCCTATTTCATCTCCACTGTGGTCTGTGACAATATACCAATGAGATTTCTACCTACTCTCTGCTTCTCAGCTGTGACCTACTCTATGTTGGGTAAGATTACACTTAATACCATAACTTTTAGAGTATGGTAGCTTATGACATAATATTATGTTGAGTTGCCTTTTCAGGCTAGGGAGATCAAGATCAGACTGCACAAAATAAACAGCCTGAATTGATTTGTTTTGGATTAATGGATGTGATATCTAGGGAAAAAATCAAGACATATGGTAGTATTAGCATATGAATACAATAAGATTACTACAGGGTACCTGAAATGGTGTCTCTGAGACCTACTTCACTTTTTCCATGGTTCATAGATCACTAGTGTTGTCTCTATAACTTGATACCACCTGAAACAAATTTGTAGTATACAGTTCTAGAAACAGTCTTGTAAACTATGAATAAGCAACATGAATGTGAATACTTACCTTGTATACATGATACTTAATTATGTGAAAACACTATTTTAAGCAATATCCCCTTTTATCACATAAAACCTCCTATGGCAGTGTATTAAACACATGACTTATTTTTGATAATACACTAGTGTATTATCGTTTTTTGGGTCCCGCTACTAGTCAATTTTCAGTCATGAGCGCGTGAAGCCAGAGAAACCAACCACAGGATGCGTGGGAATTTGTACTGCTACGCCGTTTCATGAAAAAAAGAAAAGTGATTGTTGCTAAGACATATACGTGTGGAAAGTTTTTGACTTTCATGCTTGATAAAAACCAAGAAATGCAGGGAAAGCCTCTTAAAATCAATATTATTGCGGAAATAAGATGACTTAACCCCTCTATAAACTATTTCATTGTACTTTTGGTGTAAATATCAAAGAACTATCTACATGTGTATGTACACATTTGAAACCAAACTACAGCTGTAAACATGGACTGGTGAATGGTATAGAGGCTAAGGGTGATGATGTGGGATATTTTTCTTTCTGTCATTCGTTCTATGTGATAAATAGAATTATTTGTGTTTATGTATTATCATTTTTATCAAACTTGTTGACTAAAATGTATTTGACACTCGTCAAGGCTTGAGTCATACAATTTTAGTCAACTCCTTTGATAAAAATGATAATACATAAACACTCATGTAAGATACTCTACTAAGTACATAATTTTAATATGAGCTTTTACAATTTGCAATTGACTTATTTAAACCTCATTTTCCTGCGATTGTTGCAGACAATAATGATGATGGGTTTGTAAAACCTTTTGGGAAAAGGAGAAAATGATCATTTCCAGTATTTCCTCCTTTTCCCACAATATTTCCTACCCTGTGAAGGAAAAATCTCAACATGTGATTTACATTTGATTTGTCATCAGCAAACACTTTCAATTAGGACAAGTCCAAAATTTTGTTGTCTGTTAAAGAGCGGAAAGTGTCGTTGAAGTATATAGATAATCATTGTGTATCAAGATTAACTCTAAACAAGATAACATAATTTTTAGACAGATTTATCTTGGAAATTTTACAGGCAACAAGTTAATGTGGCTCAAAAAGGTAGGGTAGAAATTTTTTGAAAAAAAAAAAAAAGATGGGAAATGCCGGATTCAAGTATATTCTCCTATATACACCATTTTACAGATGCCTTTTTTCTTAAGGTTTTTAAAAAGATGAATACCGGTAATCTGGTAGAAAATGAAATCTGTTTACAGGGTACAGATCTGAGTTTGACAGATTCCTGCTATTTCCTGTCCCTTTTCCTGGTGTCCCTATCTGCTTCGGCTCTTTCATTCGAGCTGAGTACCATCATCAGAATATTTGCTGTTGCCAACCTGCTTATTGCCATGTGCTATGTCATCATGATGGTGAGTGAGAGGTTTATCTTTTCTATTTTTTATATTCTAGAGCACATGACTGTATATTTTTCCTAAAAATTCAGTAAAACCTTAGAGCACCAAATAAACCCAATAGACATTTTCAGTCGAAAATAAAACCCAGATAATTGTAATTTCAGTGTTTTTCTGTCCCAGACTGTCTCTGCATAGCGGACAGGGTAGATAAAAGATCGGGCTGCATTGTTTGTGTAGCTGATCTTGATCCATACTTAATACAAAAGTAACTATAGTTGTGAAAGGTGCTTTAAGAATTAACCTTGTCAGGGCTTTTTTTCCTTCTATAATTGGGGCCGGTATTCGGTGACTTCCCAATTGCAAAAAGCATCATTTTTCCCAATTCTGGTGAAAGAATTTCCCAATTTTGCTGAAGGAACTTCCCAATTTTGCTGAAAGAATTTCTCATAATATTTTGCTGAAATTCCAAGTAAGTGAAAATACCAATTACTCAAAAACTATTTCAAATGACCAGACACAAAACTTGCATTATTTAGCAGTGATTGAAACCCAAAGCAGGCTTTTTATTGATTTGTACCGAAATGACTCAGCTGCAGTACGGCCGAAATGTTGCGTTTTCTGGGCGCCACTTGGTTTGTATAATGGAAGCATTCTAAAACCAAACCGAGTTATTTTTTGCGCATTATAACACCGCACGTAGACTGAATGCGGTTGTCATTTTCCTATCATTCAATATTAAATCCTTTGACATGGTACCGTATAACGGGTTTTTTTTACGTGCTGCCAATTTTTACTAATTTTTACGCATCAAAAAGATTCGTAAAAATTTGACGCATAAATAATTACAGCGTAAAACCGTAGTATTGTATCGATATGAAATAAAGGGTCATCAGTATGTAATACCTGTGCACTAAATACACGCATTGGTGATTACCAACAAGTCATTTTATGTTTAGTGAGAATTTATTCACTGATTGCATGCTTTGGTGATTACCCACAAGTCATTTTATGTTTTATAAGAATTTATTCACTTGTGTTCTGATTACGTGTGATATGGCTTCTCTCAATCAGTCATCTCTATCAGGATATTTTAAGCCCCGGCTTCCGTGCCCAAACGGAAAACTAACTGAGAGAATTCCGACCCATACTATACGTGAGTTGAATAGTCAGGTTAAAAATGCTTCGACACCACGTAAACGAGGCACCTACATGAAATACAGCGAAACGGATCATGCCGAAATTGCGAAATTTGCATGTTTGCACGGGACACCAAAGGCTCTAAAGAAATTTAAGGACCAATTTCCAGGGCTAAGCGAACCGACAGTGCGTAACTTTAAAAAGAAATTTGAATCTAGAAAGAGGAATTTAGACTTGCTTGATGAATTAACCGAAATTCCTAGTTGTAAACGGGACCGAAAACTAGTGTTGGGGGAGAAATTGGACTCTGATGTACAGGCTTATTTACGTGAATTACAGAACAATGGTGGGATTATTTAAGGAGGCTGGAATAGACTTTTAATCAATGGACTGTCTGTTTGAATTTAGTCAGGTTTTTATAACAGTATAATAGATTTTTATTTGTGCGCTGATATTTTTAATGCTGTAATTTTTTACGCATGTTTAGAATTAGTAAAAAATAAAATCGTAAAAATTTAAATCATGTGTTTTTAGCTCAAATCCGTAAACTTTTACAGCAGTAAAAAAAAAAACGTTTCACGGTATATAATTGTTTGTCTTTCGCAAAAATTTAAAGCTTACAAAAGAAGTTTTCTTAACACTATGGAACACATTCTTACTCGGTTGCAGTTAACATATTTAAAATAAAACCAAACACGCTGTATCCAAGTCAAACATGTCAGGAACCAGGAAACATTACAAAAAGTTTGTTAAAAGGGCTGCAGATGATAAAGGCCAGCGCAGCCTTTTTACTTTTGGCATGAAACATTCAAATTCTTTGATCGATCTACAGGTAATCAAATCTCCGCATTCTGCGTCTCAATCTGAAGTGCGGGTTCTGTCGGGCATCGCCGATCTCACGTTGTCTGAAGATTAGACAGTTATTATCACTGCACATGTTGCAAACTCTACATCTCCAGACAAAATATCCAAGCCTAGCCTTGTAACTTCCACAGATAATGATTCCCTTGTATCATATGATGGCCGGAATGCAGTTCTTCTAAAGTATTAACCCCGGCACTCATGGGTGTACCACAGTAGTGTTAAAAAGGGCTATAAGCCTAGATGTGCAAATGCTGTGAGATATTAGGTCATAGTTTAAGCAGTTAAAGTGTGACTGTTGAATTTGTTTCACTTTTTAAATTGCTGCAACTTTCTATTTACTGTATGTATGTACACTGCCATTAATTTGTTTTATTGATGTACATTGAAAGTCAGTCTCATTTTTCCCAATTTTGCTAAAATCGCGCTTGAATTTCCCAAAATGAAAGGCTAAGGCCCCTTCCCAATTTTTGGGAAAAAAACCCTGCTTGTAATACATTTCCTCCTGAAACAAGCCTAATGCAGGCAAGATTAAGAACATCCTTATAGTAAATGGATTTTTTGATGTTCGGTAAAAATGTACAGAAAAAAACACCATTGTGAAATAGCTCAGGGGTGTAAAATTTTTTCTTTGTCTACTTGTCCTGTAGGACTAGTGGGTAGAAAAAGTTACTCGTCCTTATGACACTATCACTTGTCCCAACTTGCGGACTTGAAAGACCATTTCTACTGCATATACTACGGTGTCGATATAAACAAAGTAGACGGTGTTTAATACTTACTTTTTCCGGTGGCTTGACTGGTGAACCTGTCCCGATCTAACAATATAGGAATTGTAGCATAGGTCGTACAGGTATACTAGTCTAACCGATGCCATAAACAGAAAACAAGTGAAGCACTTTACAGATGCGCATGCGCAATAAACATAAACATCCCGTATCGTGATCGAAGAGACGCTCTGGAATTTCAGTTTTACTTTCGTTTTATGTTCGCCGTGAAATAACCTGTAATTTGAATTTTACTTGACAAATTTAGAATTCGTTAGTTTTAAAATGTACTCGTCTACTTGCCTGAAGCCAAATGTTACTCGTCAATACGAGCGGACAAGTGGAATTTTACACCCCTGTAGCTATATAAATTCTGTTGAAATGACTGAGGATCATAGTGATAAAATGATGGCTAGTACATACATCTTCCAATTATATACTTACTTGAAATAGTTACTTAGGCCGGTAAGTGGGACTGAATATTCATTTGCAGACGGTGTATATCAAAATCTTGCCGCACAGAATGTGCAGTGTGATCTTTGATCTTGGCATCCATTCTGAAATGGCAGGATTTTTCAGGCAAAAACACCCTCTGAAATTAGAGTAGATTTTGTGCTTTTTTACTTTCAGATGAAATTTTCAGTTTAATTCATTTTTCAGTATAACTGTTTACCAGACGACAGAATTTTAGACAGGTTCAACTTGAAAGCTATTTGTAAACGCCTAATAAATACGGTTCTAAGATGAAATTTGTCCAAGAACGGGTAGAAAACATTGTGGAAAAAGGATAAAATGCTGGTTTCTAGCATTTCCTCCTTATCCAACAATGTTTTTAAACTCGGGATTGTTCAGTAAAGGGTTAAGGGTCATAAGTTTTAAGTACATGTATCTTCAAATTCTTTTACTACAAATTTGATATTTTTATATTTCAGGTGTTTAGTGGTTTACTGGTGAACCTTGAGACAGTTCCTGCTTTCCTGAGATGGCTGAAATATTTCAGTATCTTAGATACAGTTTCAATGTAAGTACCCGAATTTCACACACAGTTTTAAGTTAATAATTCAAAAACTTCAACTCCGAAGCAAGAAACAAACTTTTGTTACTTTTGCAGACAGCAAAGATCAAGATCAGACTACAGTTTCTGTGCAGTCTGATCTTGGATTTACATAGTCCACTACATTTCAAAATTGATAGGACACTGATCTGGACCCATATTTATCAGCTATTCTTATCGACACTCGTTGTCTAATTCTCAAGAAGTTTTGAAAATTTCAAAGTAGTGTAATTTCTGATTGGCGAAACCAATTGGTTCAGCCAATCAAAGTTTGCGTTATTATTTAAATCAAGAATGTTTAAGAATACTTTTTAACTCTATACCACACAATCCTGATGTTTAAAGACCCTGAGAAAAAAGCCTTTTGAAAACATTTTTGGAAAAGGAGATGCCAATAATGAACATTTTCTTCTTTTCCAACAATGTTTTCAACCTATTCCTAAACCAAGTTCAGTTATTCCGTCAACTTCTTTTGTTGTCTGCAAATTTAAGACAGTTGGTGAATATTGGCCCAGTTCTCAAAATTGAACTATCAACATTCTCACTTCAGCAAATCATTCCTTTCAGGCACTGTCCATCAATGAACTAAAGGATATGGAATTTGTACCAGATGGATCCTCAAACTGGTAGGTATCAAACAGAGAATGGGTCGAAACTTTTTGCTATCTTGAAGTATTTCAAAGGACGATTCTAACTCATGATTGAGCCGGTTGTTAGACATAATGGACTTTATGGATCCATGATGACTTGCTTAGTATGACACATCACTGAGATGCATTTAAATTCCTTTTGCCAGAGTTTGGCTCTGACATATTAGTCCTTCACCGGATGATCTGATGGTTTTATGTCACTAGGGATGAAGGCTTTTGAGAACATGGTATGAAAAGGATAAAATGCTGATGATCAGCATTTTCTCCTTTTTAGCTCCACTGGCTGAAGGCCAGCTGGCTTATGTCATGGCCCAGTGTCCGTTGTGCATCCGTCTGTGCATGCATTAACTGTTTCAAACATCTTCTCTATTCATTCAAATTTGGCATCTATAGCTTTATCTAATTGACCTCTACCAAGGTATTTAGCTCTAGTGGCTGAAAGCCAGCAGAGCTTATGTCATGGTACGGTTTCCGTCATCCGTCCGTCTGTCTGTTCATCTGTCTGTCTGTCTGTCCGTCCATTAGTCTTTTTCTTGTTTACACGATAAATCTGCATTTGTTGTCAGATTTTCATGAAACTTGCACAGGTTATTTATCTCATCAATAGCTTCAACCCTATTAATTTTGAAAAAAATCCAACGAACAGTATGGGAAAAGTAGTCATTTGAATTTCAAAATTTCCATTTCTTGTTTACGCGATAAAGTCTGCATTTGTTGTCAGATTTTCATGAAACTTGCACAGTTTGTTTATCTTATCAATAGCTTGAAGCCTATTGATTTTGAAAAAAATCCAACAAACAGTATGGGAAAAGTAGCAATTTCAAGTTGGAAATTTCCATTTCTTGTTTACGCGATAAAGTCTGCATTTGTTGTCAGATTACCGTGAAACTTGCACAGATTGGTTATCTTATCAATAGCTTGAAGTCTATTGATTTTGGAAAAAATCCAACAAACGGTTTGGGAAAAATAGCCATTTGAAATTGAAAATTTCCATTTCTTGTTTAGGCAATGAAGTCAACAGTTTTGATCCAATTCTTTTGAAACTTTCATAGATTGTTTGGTTCATCAAGGGATTGAACTCTATTAAAAGTGAAGAAAATCTATTAATCTGTTCAGGAAAAGCAGCCGTTTGATAACTTAGCATTGTTTAATCAACAAATTCCACATTATTTATCCCATTTCTTTGAAATTTGTTGGGATTGTTTAATACAAGTGTACTGAAACCCTATCAATTTTGGCTGGATTCCAAACAGTTATTTTTCAGAAATTGCACTTCATTTTTTTTCACTGTTTGTTCAATTCACCATGCCAACTTACACTGTCTTAGTGGGTTCAAGCCCAGTTGTAAAAACATCCCCCCCTTTTTTTTGTGTTTTTGTCTTTTTTCTTTTTGCATCATGAATTAATAATGTATGCTAGCAAAAAAGCAAAATCACTGCCACTAGAGCGATTTCAGGCCCTCAAGGGCCTTTAGTTTGATATTATAGCCCTGGGGTCAAAATTGACCCCACCCCGGAGGTCACAAGTTTAACATGGGCAAATATAGTGCCTTATTATCCCCCACCAAAGGCGGAGGGACATAGTTTTAGCATTGTCGGACTGTCTGTCCGTTGGTCTCTTTGTCCGTCCGGGTGAATATCTCCAATACCATTTGACGGAATTTTGTGAAACTTTATACATGTGTACAATAACCCATTCCACCATTACACTTTCTTTCTTATTTTTTTTCCGATGCAAAATGGCCGACTGGGAGCAATTTTAAGTTACGCGGTTAAGTATATTTTTGATGTTTTGAGTCTTATCTTGAAAACTATACACCCTTTTTACATTGAACTTGTCACATCTATCAACCACCATTAGGAAATGCAGGAAAAAAAGTTTCACCCAGATTGACCTTGCAACACCACAGTTATATACCCTTGTTTTTAGCTCACCTGAGCATGAAGTGCTCATGGTGAGCTATTGTGATCGTGCTGTGTCCATCGTCCGTCGTTCCTCATGGGTCGTCCGTCATCAACTTTTTACCTTGTGTACGCTCTAGAGGCCACATTTTCAGTCCGATACTCATGAAACTTGCTCAGAATGTTGGCCAGTTCACTAGGTTGACCAGTTCACTAGGTCGTATCTTAGAAAAACCATGTGTACACTCTAGAAACCACATTTTCTGTCAAAAACTCTTAAAACTTGGTCAGAATGTTTGTCTTGATGATACTTTGGACGAGTATGAAAATGGGTAATGTCAGGTCAAAAACTAGATCACTAGGTCAAATCTTAGAAAAACCTTGTGTACGCCCTAGTGGCCAATTTTTAGTCGAAAACTCCTGAAAATTGGTCAGAATGTTTGTCTTAATGATATCTCAGACAAGCTTGATAATCGGTCAGGTCGGGTCAAAACTAGGTCACCAGGTCAAATCTTAGAAAAACCTTGTGTACGCTCTGGAGGACACATTTTCAGTCCGATACTCCTGAAACTTGGTCAGAATGTTTGTCTTGATGATACCTTGGATGAGTTTGAAAATGGGTCATGTCGGGTCAAAAAGTAGGTCACTGGGTCAAAAATTAGAAAAACCTTGTGTACGCTCTAGAGGCCACATTTTCAGTCTGATAGCCAATTTCTTTCCGAGGATTGATGATAGTCACTGCGACAGGATTCATTTCTCTCCCACCGCTGACCATTGTTTCGACGATGATTATGTGTGAAAGCAGCCAGTGGCTTGGAAAGAAAATTGTGCGAAGTACTGGTAACAGAGACTCCAGGAAAGCATAGATAGGTACACTGGCAGCCGCAATATAACTGAAATAATGTCGAAAACGCCGTTAAACACCATACAATCAATCAATCAGTTCAGTCTGATACTCTTGAAACTTGGTCAGAATGTTTGTTTTGGTGATACCTGAAAAGAGTTTGATAATGGGTAATGTCGGGTCGAAAACTAGGTCAATTGGTCAAATCTTAGAAAAACCTTGTGTACGCTCTAGAGGCCACATTTTCAGTCCGATACTCATGAAACTTGGTCAGAATGTTTGTCTTGGTGATACCTCAAAAGTGGTTGATAATGGGTAATGTCTGGTCAAAAACTAGGTCACTAGGTCAAATCTTAGAAAAACCTTGTGTATGCTCTAGAGGCCACATTTTTTGTCCAAAACTCTTGAAAGTTGGTCAGAATGTTTGTCTTGATAATATCTTGGAAGTGTTTGAAAATGGGTAATATTGGATCAAAAACTAGGTCACTAGGTCAAATCTTCGAAAACCTTGTGTACTTCCTAGAGGCCTCATTTTTGAAGATGATCGCTACAGTTTCACCATTTTTTCAAAACATTCAGAATTTCATGAAACTTTGTTTGGTGATATTTTATTATCTGATCTACAAAAATAGGAGATAAAAAGAGGGGGTCACCAGCTTTAGGAAAATTCTATGAATATTTCTTTTAGTACACCCTGCATTGCGGCAGTTCAGAATTAAATTTCACCTATGAAAACTAAGTCTATGTATATTTTTTTAAATTACAACAATTATAAGCAAATTTTATGTCATTGTATTGGTGAAACATCAAATTTAATGAAAAAAAAAATTTAGAGTATACTGAGTATCAATATTTAAAAAAAAACACCTTAACTTATGGCTAAAACACCTTTATTTTGGAAAAAACCAAAAAAACCAAAGAGTATCTTTCAAAGTTATTTTTTTAAATGTTCTAACATTCAGATTTTTCTTACTTTTTCTATAAATAATATTAAAGTACTAAACTAAAGGAATCAGGCTTAAAACAAATAGTTTTTAAGAAAATACATTTTAAGTTTGTGGATGGGGCACTAAGTAATGAGTAAATGTAGGGTTTGTCAAAGACAAAGACATTATATGAAGTAAATTATCTCAATTTTTTTAATAATACAACAATATTTATAAGAATCAAGTTTGTTGGTCATAATAAACCAATTCATAGCATATAAACGTAATACTGATGTTAGCATTTAACCCATTTCCAAACGACTAATTTTAGACTCTTCTAAATTTGATGCGTTTGCAGACGCTAAACCAAAACCAGGTATTCATGTATCACAGTTCTTTAATGGGTCAGAAATCATTGTTCGAAAAAGAGAAATCAATCATTAGGAGCAATTTCTCCTTTTGACATCGATGTTTTCTAATTGCTGCAGACTCATCAAGCTAAGGTACAACCTGGTAAAGAAGAAAGAGTTATGTACAGCCCCTCGTTTTCTGCAAGTCATTACCAAGTGACGTAATTTTGGACTACACCAAACTGAAAGCATCTGCATCTGATGGGATGTTTTAGCTCGACGATACGTCTGCCAGATAGAGCGCTAGTAGTAGCATCTGTGTCTATATTTCCGTTGTTAGGTGACATAGTTAGGTGATTCACTTTGACTTTTAGTCCATCTTTTGAAAGCATAATTTTGGATTCTTGCTTCGCATATAATCATTTGGCTTGATTCAAATACTTTTTTCTTCATTTTGCTGACATGAAACGACCCGTTTTAGTTCTTGGTTTATCCATTCTGCAGACACTGACAAGTGTGGCAGGATCAATTGTGTTAGGTGCGCACCGTTTTTCGAGTAAAAGGTGAGCGTGATAATTACACGAAGCGTGAAAATGGAAACTGTCGCGAACGTCGTTAATGCAATACTCATGAAACTTGGTCAGAACGTTGGTCTTGCACCAGTTTGCAAGTGGGTCATTTCGGGTCAATAACTCATGAAAATCTTGGTAGAATGTTTGTTATAATATCTCAAGAGATTGAAAATGGGTCATGTTTGGTCAAAAGACTCAGGTGAGCGACTTCAGGACCATCATGGCCCTCTTGTTTGTAATGCCGTGTCATGCAAAAAGGGGGCTTGATGTATATTTCCAATATAGACCAATATCTCTTTTACCGTAAAAAAAGTAATGAAACTTCATTTTTATATTGTTTATCACAAGCCACAGACAATAGTTATTTGTTTTTATTTCATGAAATGCAATGTCATGAAAAAAGGGGGCTAAATGCCACGTCACGAGAAAACCCGTGACATATACAGTCGAACCTTGTTTATCCGGACACTTCAGTTGGCTGCGAATGTTTCCGGATAAGCCGTATTTCCGGACCAGTGAACCCGGATCACCACAACTTCCATATTGATAAGGGACACTGTGCATCGTAGGAATTACAATAGCGTATGATTTAAACAAGCACTTGTCTGTATTGTTCCTACGATTGTTCAGATATATAATAGAATAAAATGTCATAAATTTGCATTTTGCCTTTTTTTTTTTAATGTGTTTTTGTACATGAATTTCCCCTTATACCTTATTGCATACACATGTACATGTATACCTTTTGTACAAACGGGTGAGCTTGTAAAGCTCGGCACTTTATGATTTATAAAAACGTCACGAAAAAGGGGGGTAAAACACAAGTACAATTGTTTTTTTTTTTTATTACAGTATTACTGTTGATTTTTCAATTTCTCGAGACTTGTATGGATTGTGTGTCCGAAATAATAAGGGTAATATCCAACAAAATTTCGTTCTATTTTTACAACCGGTGACGGGATTATAACTGTAGCTGATCAACAGATTCGGCGTGTTTTCAGTTTTGAAATAATCAACACATTTTAAGTATTTTCTTACCACTTTTGGCCCACAAGAAGTTGCTTTCCGATACGAGTTAAGTCATAGTTCAGCTGTGGATGGTGTAGATCCAAGATCAGACAGCGCGTTCTGCTTAGTCTGATGTCTATCCACACCGTCTGCCATCTTGCAATCGGCAGAGTAATTTTGAATAACCAAAAATGTAAAAGAAGCCATCTGTCAATGATTTCACGTCTGTTGCGGGTACACAAGTGTTATCCCTTTACCACACAATGTTGAGTTTTAAAGACCCTGAGGAAAAGGCCTTTCAAAAACATTGTTGGAAAAGGAGAAAGTGATGGTAACCAGCATTTTCTCCTTTTCCAGTAATGTTTTCTACACAATTAAAGACCAAGTTTGTCATTTTAACTACATTTAAATTGTCTTCCGCAAATACTTTACATTTAGGCCAGTCATTTCTCTTTTTGTCATGTGGTAAAGAGTTAAATTAGGATCATGGGTCTGATGTAATGCACAAATCATTCGAAGCAAGAGGGTTGTAGTGCAAGTGTTTGTTGTACATATTTACAACTGTTTTGCTCCAAGAAATTTACACCCTGCTACAAGCAGACTGCCAGTCAATACAAAATAACCACACAACAAGCTAATACCATGCCTGCTTTACATTAGCTGCTAATGCTTTTTTGCATTTAGTAAAGGTTGTTACTGGAACACCTGGGCTGTCATGTCACGTGTTTTGTGTAGTCGGCAGAAAAAAAAGTTTGGCTGTTTTCATATAAAAATCGCTCGCAGCCAAAACAAAAAAAAAATGCATACGATAATTAATGCTTTGGTGTTAAATATAAATGGATTACTGATAAAAAAAAAAGGAATTGATCTACGAGGTTCCGTATTTTTTATTTTTATTTAAGATCTATTTTTCTAAGAGGGAGAACACAGTTACGACTTAAGCCATTTCCCTCACAGTCACAGTTTCACACTTCTGCAGAAGGTGACCTTTAAAAACATGACGAAAAAAGGAGAAATCGCTTGTATTGCATCAAAAAGCCAGAAAAGATTAAGCCCTTCAAGAACCTTTCAAAACATAAGTTGCTTATATGCGGCCTGTGTAGATCAAGATCAGTCTGTAGACAGAAGGTTTGGTCTGATCTTTGATCTGAAAAGGTATTGATAATCTGTCAAACTGACACTTAACGATGGCATGTGTATGTCTATTAACACTACACAAACCACATCTAATTAAGATGTTTGTTTTCAAATGTGTGAAAACCATCTGAAATAAATTGATACTAGACTGATACTCATGTTATTAATGCATACTACGGACCAGTCCAAACTCATGTACCGGGGAAATTGTGTGATACACAGTCAGGCCACGTCCAGTTTATCTGATAAGAGTTACATTGTTTTTTAACCCTTCGTTCCCGATTTTTGCGTTCCGGTTCCGGAACGCGGATTTCCAGAATAAAAAGTAAAATTTGTACAGAAAATATTTGTTCCCTGATGTTTCTTTCCGGATCTTGAGATTTCCGGAAATTTGGAGCCCGGATTAACGTGGCTCGACTGTACATGTTTATTACATTCTGTTACTAATAATAGTAACATTTTCAGCTGAAAATGGTGTAATATCAGTGTCACGCGAGGGCAGATATGGCGGGGCAATGGGCTGATATCTGATATCCTGCCCGTTGATAAGATATTTGTTCTAAATCTATAGCAACAGAACACTCGCTCGTAAACTAACATTCTCAAAATATCTAATTTGAAAAAAAATGGCTGAATCAGTCCGTCAGTCACTAGCTGACAAATCTTCAGGACTACAGACGATTGAATCGCAAAACCAGCAAACACGATAAGTAGAGAATAAACTTGTTGTCTTGGATTGGGAAAGTTTATCGGGTAAGGCGTGGTGTCAAAAGGCTAATAGTTCTGCGAATTTTTTCCGTTGAGCTGGGGGAACCAAGCCTGATTAAGTTTCCCAATCCAGAGCACCCAACTATCTATTCTATTTGTCCTGTTTCTCATTTATAATGCGTATTATACTAAATTGAATATCTGGTACGGAAAAACACACATACCGACATCTTTTTAACTATGACTAAAGATGAAGAACTGTTTATTTTGAACGGCCTTATACTGCAGCTGCGATAGTCAAAATGAATAACGCATGATTGCGTCATGAACGTGACATTTACCCACGGAAAAAGGAGTTGTGTTGAACGAAGACAAGAATTTATCTGTTTTAACTTTTTAAACATGTTAGAAAAAACAAAAACGAGCAAAATTAATGATGAATGAATGTAATAAACTAGTTATTACACGGCTGATGAGGGCCGGAGAGTGATATCGGCCCTCCACCTCGCAATCTGCCCTCGGGCTTAAGCCCTAAGGGCAGATATCAAGATGGCTGGCTGATATCACTCTCTGGCCCTCATCAGCCATGTAATAACCTCTATATGTTGAACAACAGAGTTTCCAACAGTAATTATTCACCTTTATTACCACCCAGTCTGTGTGTGAATAAATCAGCAACTCGACATTTTTGTCTATCTTAGATAACAGAACTGTCAATATCGTCTGCTATTTGTTTGGGTTTACATGCAAAAAAAATTCAACTAGGAATCGTATTAATACGAAACTAATGAAGTAATATCAAAATAAATTCATCATGATAGCCTTGTATGTGGATGGAATGGCAGTACTTTGCTGTATTTATTTTGATAAATAAGAGTTGGAGACCTGTTATCGATCTATATTTAAATCCAGAAGAAAAAATTGCAGACATTTTTGCTTATAATAAAAAACCTATTCGGCATCCTATGGTGATGTAAGTTTTGACGAATGATAAAAATCCATGAAGTAAGAAAGGGGAGTCACTCATGATTTGTAGGAATGACTAATACATTTCAGGGATCGTAAATTACAGGTCATACACGATCCCTGTACAGTTGTGCTGCCTGTGAAAGCGATTTTCACATCGGCATTCAAGCGTTAATCATTGATCAAACACTAATTGCCTAATTATTTTTTGCGTGCGATTGTCGCGCACTGGTTTTGAAAATGTGCGTGAATGATGAAAAACTTGTGCGATTCTCGCAATCGCGCGCCCTAGATCAGACACTGAACAAGTCAGTCTTTTTTTGAAATGCATTTTATATGATGAAAATTTTCTTTCTTGGTGGTAGAAGACCGGTCTTCCGCCACATTGATGATATCTTTTAATTTGTGCATTTTGAATAAATTGGACAGCATATTGAACACCATTCAATTAATTTCACCTTTACAATACAAGGCATAACTTTGAGTGGCTTTTTATGGGAGATAAGATCAGACTGCACAGGCTGATAATTGGTTAATCATTATCCTCCGCCAACCGGGGGGAGGGTGGTGTTATTCATAAGTTTGTCCCTACAGATAGATTTCTTCTCAGAACCCTGATGAAAATTGGATGAAACTTAATACATGTGTTCCTTATGATTGTCCACTGATAACCTTTTAGTTTTTTGATGTGTCATGAAAGAAGGGGGCTTGATGAACATTTCTGTTATGGACCAATATCTCTATGCCTACTGGGAAAAATTTTATGAAATTTCATATTTATATTATAATCATAAGTCACAATCATTTTTTTGGTTTTATTTAATGATACGCCATGTCATGGAAAAAGGGGGTTTAATATAATTCCATAATGGACCAATAACTATCTGTTGGCCTGTCTGTCCATACATGTCTTCTAAGACCCTTGACGAAAAAATTGGTGAAACTTCATACATCACATGAGGGCAAAAACTAGGTCACTTGGAACAATGTGTGAAAAAACTTGCATACGCTCTAGAGGCAACATTTTCAGTCCAATACTCCTGAAAGTTAGTCAGTGTTTTTCTTGATAACATCTTGGATGATTTAGGAAATGGGTCATGTTTTGTCAATAACAAGGTCACTTGGTTAAATCTTAAAAACCTTGTGTATGCCGTAGATGCCACATTTTCAGTCAAATACTCATGAAACTCAGAATGTTTGTCTTGATGACATCTTAAATGAGTTTGAAAATGGGTCAGGTTGGATGAGGTAAATTTCGGCAATAGTAACTGTTATTGATTTTCAACTAAGCAGTCGATGCAGTAGCATTGACATGCTTGTTATCGGGATATGATTGTCCGATGTTTTGTTAAACCCATAACAAAGCTGCCTTGTGCAACGCACAAAAAGTCATCTGTAGGAGGTAACTAGGTAACTCCTTACAAAAACTGCAAAAATTTTAGACTTGTTTAATTGTTAAGGGTGTGCAGATGACAGCTTTATTTCTATTCAAATGATGTGATTTGCCTTTAGAAGAGTAGAAAACATTCTGAAAAAAGCAGAAAATGCTAAAAGATATTGCTTACTTTCAGCAACATGTCTGTTAGTATGTGAAGGTATTTACAGAATAATAAATGAACTTTTGTATCACAAGTCTTTTCTTTAATTCATGCTATAAAGGGTGTACATACATGTAAAATAAAACAGAATGAGTCATGCTCTCTAAAAAGGGGGTTTAATACATTTCCGTGATACATTATACCAAGCAATTCAATACAAAATTATGGATCCACAAAATCCATTTAATTAAACATCCAACTTACTTGTGTGGTAGGATGGTCCTTTGACATGCAGAAAAATGACCTATAGTGATAGGTTTTGACCCAGGTCAGCCTGCATGGTGTGCGCAGGCTGACATTGGCCCATATTTTTCGCATTACATTAAGCCTCTTCTTTTGTCAGAGCATGGCTCATATTATTTGTTATCTTAAAAAAAATGTTATAGTTGCTGACCGGCAACATCTGAAGGTTTTTCCTAGTCTCAGTGCTTATATATTTATTCAACCGAACCCTGTACTTCGCCATTCTGTATTTTTATTTCAATTGTTTCTGGCTTAATTATTCTAATAAGTTTGAACCCCTCTAATATTAGCTACACTTGCGCAAAAGTTAAGGCAGGTTTTTTTTTCGTAAAGTAATTCAAAAACTTGAGCTGGAATTAGTTACGAACTTTTCTAGTCAAACGCATGTAAGCATTTTCTCTAGAGTTGCGTAAAAACTTAGAAAATTTTGTTTGTAACTACCCTAGTAAAATGGGGCCCTGGTGATAAATAAATGGAGCAAACACAGTTCCTAGATAAGAGGCTGGTCATTCTGAAATGAAAAATGATGTCATCATAATCTGTTTAACTCTTTACCACACAATCCCGACTTTTAACGACCCTGAGAAAGAAGCCTTTTGAAAACATTTTGGGAAAAGGAGAAAATGCTGGTAACCAGCATTTTCTCCTTTTCCCACAATGTTTTCTACCCTTCCCAAACCAAATTTCTATTCTTCAGTCACATTTACTTTGTCGTCTGCAAATGCTTTTAATTTGGACCAGTCTAAAAATTTTGTTGTTTGGTAAAGAGTTAACTCTTTGTTTTACTCTATGTCGCATGACAAAATTCAGACACCAACAAATTGAAAGCACTTGCAGACTACTAATTTAGTGTAGCTCAAGTAATGCTCAATGTTACCAAAACATTATCTTTTTACGTCATTAAAATCCCCTTTTTCCATGAAGTTTCCTACCCTTTCACAAGTTTTTTTGCCATATTTTCTTTGCTGCCTCCAAATGGTTTCTAATTAGACAGGTATACAATTTTGTTCTCTAGTAAAAGATTGAGGCAATAAGGAAAATATGAAAAGAATAATACACATAGGGGTTAAACTTTATGTATTATACCTAAGGGCAAAAGTTAAGCCTATTTTATATTCCTTGAAAAAGAGGTAAACAAAGACCAAAATAACACTGCATATGACTTTATTTTGTGTGGTGCATTTCATCCATTCATTTAACTCTTTACCACACAATCCCGACTTTTAGCAACCCTGAGGATGGAAGAAGCCTTTAGAAAACCTTGTGGGAAAAGGAGAAAATGCTGGTAACCAGCATTTTCTCCTTTTTCTCACAATGTTTTCTACCCATTCAAAGAAAAATTTCATGATTTGCACCATTTAATTTGTAGGTCTGCAAATGCTTTCGATTTGGTCAAGTCTAAAATTTTGTCGTTTGGTAAAGAGTTAACTCTTCACCAAACGACAAAATGTTAGACTGGTCCAAACTGAAAGCATTTGCAGACGACAAAATTAACATGACTCAAAAATTGAAATTTGTTCTGGGAGGGTAGAAAACTTTCTGGGAAAAGGAGAAAATGCTGGTTCTCCTTTTCCCACAATTTTTTCAAAAGGCTACTTTTTCAGGGTGGAGAAAACCAGGGATTGTATGGGAAAGGGTTAAATATATAACGCTAAACATTGATATTAAAGAAAATGATACATTTGGGCAAAAGAATTGTTTTAACTGTATGGGATGGAATATGCTTAACTTTTTCCCATAGGTATATTTTGTTTTTTATTTTTCCAGATAATGACAGGTTGTTCTAGTATTCAATTTTGAAGAGGACACATCTGTTTTGATGACTTAGAAGTACACAGCGTGACAGGAGCACTAACACTTACAAGACCCTTACAGAATAAAATGTTACAATGTAGTGTGAATCAGGTGAGTATCATCTCTTATTAATGTTTACTCTTTACCAGACAATAAAACTTTATAGACTTGTCCAAAATGTGGCTCAATTGGTGGGACTTGTCTGTTAAAGGGTAGAGAACATTATGGGAAAGGGAGATGCTCATGAGGGAAAAACAGAAAATGTTGGTTACCAGCTTTACCTCCTTTTCCTACAATGTTTTCAAAAGCTGTCTTACTCAGAGTTGTTAAAACTCAGAATTTTTGGTGAAGTGTTGACTCATTACCCCCTGAACCTAATTTACCTCAGAAAACTTCTAATAAAAAAAGTTAGCCCTGAAGTCCCTGGACCTGAGTCATTTTACCAAACATAAATTTTTTCAAATCTCTCCTGAGATATGATTGTCTCAAATTATTAAGACAATCGTTCTAACAAATTGGACTGAAAACATGGCCTCTAGAGTGTATACAAGCTTTTCTCTAGTATTTGTTTCAGTTACTTACTTTTTAGCCAAACATAGCCCATTTTCAAACTTGTGCAGATATCATCACAACAAATATTCTGACCACCTTTCATAAGTAATGGAAAGAAAATGTGGCTGGCCTCCAGATGCATTATACCAAGCAAGTCATCACATCATTATGGATCCATAAAATCCATTTAGCGTAAGAATTGGCTGAATCAATAGGAAGAATGGTCCTTAGAGATGCAGAAAATGCTCAAAAAGCAAAAAGTTTCTACCCATGTCAGCTTTAAAGAACTGCGCAGGTTGACATAGGTTGAAACTTTTTGCAGATGCATTAACTCTTTACCAAACAATCCCGGGTTTTAATGACCCCATGAAAGAAGCCTTTTGAAAACATTGTGGGAAAAGAAGAAAATGCTGGTAACCAGCATCTTCTCCCTTTCCCACAATGTTTTCTACTCTATCAAGAGCAAATTCTGCCATTTGAGACATCTTTAATTTGTCATCTGCAAATGCTTTCAATTTGGACTAGTCTAAAATTATGTTGTTTGGTAAAGAGTTGAACTCCCTTATTCCCTTCAGTGATGGTATTTCCATCGTCCATCTCTCGGTGTATATATGCATTTTTTTGCTCAGCCAGTTAGTTCAGTGGTTAGCATATCTGACTCATGAATTATTGATTGCGGGTTTGATACATGATTGAGGCAAATTTTGTTTCCAGCAATTTTTCTCTGCTGCATGTGAGAAAAGTAGTCAGTGGCTTGGAAAGAAAATTGTGTCAGTACTGGTGTGAAAAAAACTAGGAAACACATGTATTTGTTGCAAAGGTGCACTGACCACCGTGATATGACCTAAGCTATTAAAATGGATGTAAAAACATAGTATTTGTTTGTACACTTGATAGATATGAAATTTGTGGCTTGATTTTCATGGAGTTGTCAAGTATGTTATTGATTGTCAACAGTTTGAATTCCACTTAATTATTTTGTAGAATGATTTTTTTTCTCAATCAAATTTAAGGCGATTGAAGGCAAAAAATCAAATCTAGGTCTACTGACAATTTCTGTCTTTGATAGGCTTGAAAACATTGAGGGAAAAGCTATGCTGTTAAAACTCATTAAACTCAAATACATGTTTTTTTTTTTTTACCACATAAAAGATAACAATTTGTGGTTAGATTTTCATGGAGTTTGTCAACTATGTTGATTAACTGTCAATAATTTGAATTCTAGCGAATTATTTTGTGCACTGATGGTTAATGTGAGTTGAACTAATAAGGTGTTAATCCTTAACTCTTTCCCATGTGACCAAATTTGAGACTCTGCCAAATTGTGAACATTTACAAAAGACAAACGTACCTTTGACAATACAAGAGTACCGCATATGGGTGCCAACGCTCGGCTGCAATTGCTTGATTTTTAGTGAAAATTATAAGTAAAATAGGGGCAATAATTGTCAAAAATATGTTGATAGTTACCTGCCCTTGTTGTATGAGTTTCCCTTTTTGATAGCAACTTGTCCAAGTATGAAGTAAAAGCAGTTATATTATTACAAAATGTCAAAGTTTTTATGAAAATTCTAAGTCTTCAAAGGAGCATACATGTGGCAAAATATTTTGATGGTTATGTGCCCCTGTTGTATGAGTTCCCCTTGTGAAAGTGAACAATTTGTCCAAATTTGAAGTAAATATCTTCAGTACAGAGATATTACATTATGTCAAAGTTTGTCAGAATTTCAAGACAGAAAAGTGGTATAACTGAGTTCAAATATTTTGATGGTTACCTGCCCCTGTAGTATGAGTTCCTCTTTCACTGCACAACAACTTGTCCAAGTATGAAGTAGATATCTTCAATAATTACAGAGATGTTACAAAATGTCAAAGTTTTCAGACGATGGTGATGCAGATGGTGCCAGGACTATGACAATAGCTTGTCATTTTCTGTGAATACAGCCAAGCTAAAAATCATGTGTGAAAAGGCTGGAAAAGATTGTTGGAAAAGGAGAAAATGCTGGTTACCAGCATTTTATCCTTTTCCCACAATGTTTTCCTTAGCCTTCTTTTACAGGGTCATAACTCTAATTGATATTTTTTACCTAACTAAATTAAAGGCATCTGAAGGCAAAAAGTCAAATCTAGCTCAAACAATGATTTCAGTCTTTGATAAGGTGGAAAACATTGCAGGAAAAGTAGAAAATGCTGGCCTTGTCCACTTTTCTGAGATTTTTGTGGCAAAAATATGATTGAAAGTCAAATTATGTGTCTCTTCTAGATTGAAAAGTGTCTGTTGTGTTGTTCACAGTCGTAGAGATTGATTAGGGCTGACTATGAAGGGTAAACATAATTTTTTTCATGCTATTTCTATCAGGACAACCATTATCAAAACGCCATTACTATGGAAGGTGCAATATTGTGATGCATTATAATTCTATCAAAGATTAATTTTCTAGGGTTTTTTATTCAGTATTAGAATAAACAATAATTATCATTCTGTAAATATTTACCAAGAAACAATTGCATAACTGATAGAAATAATGTTCTGTCTCTCTGTTCAAAAGAATGGAAACAAAAACTTGCCTTTTCAGCTTTCAAACATGAGAGAAAAAATATCTGATGATTATATTTAACACTGAAGTTTTTATAAACACTGAAGCTTTTATATTCTAAATGAATAACAAAAAGTGTACCTAAAATTTTGCCATATATGCATGGATTGAAAGTGACATAAAAAAATAATGTTATGTTTATATTATTCCTGTTTAACTGAAATCCAGTTTTATATTAGCTCCACTGGCCCAAGGCCAGTGGGCTTATGTCATGGCCTGGTGTCTGTCATGTGTCCGTCTGTGTGTGCGTTAACTTTATTTTAAACATCTTCTTCTCTGAAACTACCCATCGAATTTTGATGAAACTTCACAGAAATGATCCTGCCATGGTCCTCTTCAGAATTTGTAGAAAAAATTTGATTCCTTCAAAATCTCTGATTGCCATGGCAACAAAACTGAAAAATATTGAAAATCTTTGAAAATCTTCTTGTTTGAAACCATAAAGCCTAGGGCTACCAAATTTGGCATGTAGCTTTATCTAGTAGACCTCTACCAAGTTCTTCAAATTGTAGCCCTGGGGTCAAATTAAGCCCCGCCCGGGGGGTCACAAAGTTTACATGGGCTTATATAGGGAAAACTTTAAAATTCTTCTGGTACCTAGCGATAGGGCCTAGGGCTACTAACTTAGACATGTAGCTTTATCAAGAGGGAATCTAAATTATAGCCGTGGGGTCAAATTTGGCCCCGCCCCGGGGGTCACAAGTTTTACATGGGCTTATATAGGGAAACTTTAAAAATATTTTTGTACCTAGACATCCAAATTTTGCATGTAGCTTTATCTAGTGGACCTATATTAACTTTCTTCAAATTATAGCCCATGGGTCAAATTTGGCCCTGGGGGTCACAAGTTTTACATGGGCTTAACTAGGGAAAACTTTAAAATTCTTCTGGTACCCAGCCATAGGGCCTGGGGCTACCAAATTTTGCATGTACCTTAGCTTTATCTAGTGGGCCTGAACCAAGAGGACCATAATTATAACCTTGGGGTCAAGTTTGGCCCCACCCCAGGGGTCACAAGTTTTACAAGAGCTTTTATAGTGAAAACTCTACAAATCTTCTTGTTACTAACCATAAGACCTAGGGCTACTTAATTTAGCCCTATCTTAGGGATCTCATTTTTTTAGGGCCTTTTTGTTTATAACCACACCTTCTGGACCTTTATTATTTGGTATGGGGCTTCATCTTGTGGACCTCCACCAGGAGTCAAGTAATTGTACCATTGTGGCCAAAAATGGCTTTTCCCTGGGGTCATAACTTTCTCATAGGATTTAGATTTTGTATGTCTTATGTATATACTATAGCCCCTTTTAATGATTATTATATCTGTAACTCAAGCCACTCATGGATTATTACATGTACATACTTCAGGCCCCTGTTAACAACTTAAATGTAAATCAAGCCACTCATTATTACATGTGTATATACTATAGCTTCTTTTTAACGATTAAAATGTCTATAACTCAAGCCACTCATTGATTATTACATGTAAATACCCTAGCCCCCTTTTAATCATTAAAATATGTGTCGATTAAAATATCTGTAATGGAAACTACTCATATATAATTACATGTATATACTTCCGCCTCTTTTAATGCTTAAAATGTCTATAACTGATCCTGCTTATGGATAATTACAGGTGTATACTATAGCTCCTCCTTACAACAAAAATGTCTATAACTGAAACCACTCATGGATGATCAGATGTAAATATTATAGCTCCTTTTAACAATTAAAATGTATATAACTGAATCAGCTCATGGATAATAACATTTCAAATAAGATAACCCACTCAATGATAATTATAGAGTATTGCTCCTTTCAACAATTAAAATATCCATAAATGAACACACTTATGGATATTTATATACTATTGCCCCTGTTAACCATTAAAGTATCACTGAACACACTCATTTATAATCATATGCTACTGCCCCTTTAAACGATTAAAATATCCATAACTGCACACACTCAAAGATATATATTGATACCAACAAAGCCAATATTCAAACCCTTAGTTATTCTGGGATCAGTAGCTTTGTCTTTTTTTATGAGATATAATATCATTTCATCATACATTTGATGCTATTTCACATAATCAATAGTAGTTGTGCATAGAGTCATACTGTCCCTATGCCATGAGTTTTGCAGTATGTAGTCCTTCTTATATTAAATGTTACGTTTTATTTGCTGCACCTCTCTTCTTAAATCCCTTGCCCATTTTCAGTGAAATTTTACAGGAGTTTACAGTCGATAACTGATTGTGCATAGTGTCAGCATATCCCTTTGTAATGAATATTTGCAGAGTTATGGCCCTTTCTATGCTACATTTGATTTTTCAGCTCTTTTTTTTTCCTCACAACCTTGCTTTAATGTTGATGAAAATGTAAAGGAGTCAGTTGTCCTTAGTGTCAGCATGTCCCTTTTTAGTGAATAAATGCAGTGTTATGGGCATTTTTAAATGCTTTTTTATTAATTTCGTAAGCACTTTTCTTCATTTTCATACTATATTTAGGAGTCATCGATAAGACATCGAGCTGTGCTTAGTGACAGCATGTCCTTTTTCAGTGAACACTGGCAGAGTTATGTCCCGTGTTGAATTATATGCTACCTTGGATTGTATTAAATTCAGTATGACTCTCAGTTTAACTGATAAGTATAACAGTCTCTATGGCCAAGGTCAGCTACCCTAAAATTGAATAGGGCCTAGGGTTTCTCATTAAATTTTGGGAACAATAGACTACCATTATTGCTGGTCATGGTTAGAACAATCACAGGCAAGATAAAATATGTGCTTCTCATTGTTTGGGTCTAGGAATAATTCTTTATAAGAGCATGTGCTGTACAATTACTGGTAGAATGCAACTAAAGAAACAAGTATAAAGATATAATGAGGGCCAGTGTCAGCTACCCTATTACTGGAAACAGTCTAGGTTTTATTCAGAAATTGTGGGAAAAGTTAGATTCCCACCAGTACAGATCATGGTTAGAAAAATGACGTCAGGCAAGATATTTTATATGTGCTACTTACTGGTTTGGGTCCAGGAAATTTTCTTCAGAGAGTATGTGTTTTACATAAAATGGTAGTGCTAGAAGCCATGGAAACAAGTATTAGGTTGTAATAAAGGCCAATGTCAGGTACACTTATACTGTTTAGAGTCTTTGTTCTATCCATTAACTTTGGAAAGAGTTTTATTCCCACTGGTGTAATGGAAGGTCATGGTTACAACAATTACAGGCAATATAATTATTTGTGTATCTTATTGATATGGTTCAGCTACAATTTTAAGAGCATGTGCTACACAATTATTGGTAGAAAACAACCATGGAGACAAGTATAAAGATATAATGAGGGTCAATGTCAGTTACCCTATTACTGGAAACGGTCAAGGCTTTATCCATAAATTGTGGAAAAAGTTGTATTCCCAATAGTACCGATCATGTTTAGAAAAATTACAGGCAAGATTTTTCAATTGTGCTACTTGTTGGTTTGGGTCCAAGAAAATCTCTCCGTAGAGTATTCGTTTTCCATTAAATGGTAGAACTTGCAACCATGGAGACAAGTATATGGCTATAATAAGGGCAGATGTCAGCTACCTTTATACTGTTTAGGGCCAAAGTTTTATCCATTAACTTTCGGAAGAGTTTTATTCCCCACTTGTATAATGGAAGGTTATGGAAAGAACAATTACAGACAATATGTTTAATATGTGCTACTTACTGGATTGGATCTAGGAAAATTTCCTCCTATAGCACAAGTTTTTCATGGGTTGGTAGAACTTGCAACTATGAAGATAGTATAAGGTTATTATAAGGGCCAATGTCAGCTACCCTTATACTGGTTAGGGTCCACATTCTATCAATAATCTTTGAAAAGGTTAGATTACCACTAGTACATCTGCCTTTCATGGTTAGAACAAAAAGCAAGATGTTTTATGTGCTACTACTGGTTTGGGTCTTGGAAAAATTCTTCATAAAGAACATGTGCTTTACATTAAATGGTAGAACTTGCAACCATAAGGACAAGTATTAGGTTCTGAACAAGGGCCAATGTCAGCTACTCTAATACTGGTTATGGTAAAGGTTTTATCCATAAATATTGGAAAAGGCTGGATTCTCACTATGAAAGGTCATGGTTACAACAATTAAAGCCAAGTTTTTATATGAGATGCTCACTGGTTTGGATGTAGGTAAATTTCTTCATAAAGCATATGTTTCCCATTAAATGGTAGAGATTGCAACCATGGAGACAAATATAAGTTTATAACAAGGGCCAATGTCAGTTACCCATATATTGAAAAGGGTTCAGTTTTATCCAGAAATTTCTGGAAGGTTCAATTCTCACTGGTATAGGTCATGGCTAGAACAATAACACTTACAAGCAAGATGTTTTATATGAACTACTCACTGGTTATAAACATTGAACAATCCTATTCATAGTGCATGTGCCTTACATTAAAAGGTAGAATTCGCAACCAATTGAAATAGATATAAGGATATTAAGAGAACAGATATGAGCTACCCTAATACTTGCTAGAGTTAATGTTTTATCCATATATTTTGGGAAGAGTTCTATTCCCACTAGGATAGGTCATGGTAGGAACAATTCCAGTTAAGATATTTTATATGAGCCTCTGACTGGTTGGGTCCAGGAAAATTTCCTCATGGAGCATGTTCTTTACATTAAATGGTAAAACTTTCAACCATAGAGAGTTGGAGACATGTATTTGGTTATGACAAGGGCCCAAGTAAGCTACCCAAGTACTAGTTTGGGTCAAGGTTTTTTATCTATAAATTTTCAAAAAAGTTAAATTCTCACTAGTATAGGTCTTGGTTAGAAAGGTAAAGGAAAGATATTTATATGACCTGGTTACCTTTTTTTGGTCCATGAAATTTCTTCATAGAGCATTGTGTTTTACATTTATTACACTTATTGGTGGAACTTGCAACCATGGAAGAAAGAATTAGGTTACAAACAGGGCCTGTGTCAACTATCCTAATACTGATTATGGCCTACGCTTTTATCCACTAAATTTGAGAAGAGATCAATTCTCACTAGTATAGGTCATGGCTAGAACAATTACAAGCAAGATGTTTTATATGAGCTACTCACTGGTTTGAAAACAGAAAACATTCATTATACAGAATGTGCTTTACATTAAATGGTAGAACTTGCAACCATGGAGACAAGTATTAGGTCACTGGCCAATGTCAGCTACCTTAATACTGGTAAGGGTCTATGTTTTTATCCATTAACTTTTGGAACAGTTCATTTCTACTAGTATAATGGTTGATCATGGATAGAACAATTACAGGCAATATACTTTGTATGTGCTACTTACTGGTTTGGTCAAGGAAAAATTCATCATAGGGCATGTGCTTTACAAGTATTAGGTTATAATAAAGGGCAATGTCAGCTACCCTTATACTGGTTAGGGTCTTGTTTTTTTCTGTTAAATTTCGGAAGAGTTCAATTCCACTAGTATAATGGTAAATCATGGAAAGAACAATTAGTACTTGCAGTTATGTAACTTGCAATTATAGAGGCAAGTGTAAGGTTATAATGAGGGCCAATGTCAGCTACCATAATACTGGTTATGGTCTAGGTTTTATCCGTAAATATTGAAAAGGTTAGATTCTCACTAGTATAGGTCATGTCTAGAACAATTACAAGCATGATATTTTATATGTGATACTTACTGGTTTTGGTCAAGAAAAAAATTCTTCAAAAAGCATAAATTGGTCTAACTCAGAACCATGGTGACAAGTACTGGGTTATAATAAAGGCCAATTTCAGCTGCCCTAATACTTGTAAGGGTCAATATTTTATTCATTAATCTTTGTAAAGGTTAGATTCCCATGAGTATACCAGTTGTTCATGGTTAGAACAATTACAATCAAGATCTTTATTAGGTGCTACTTACTGGTTTGGGTCAAGGAAAAATTCTTGATACAGCATGTACTTTACACTAAATAGTGGAAGTTGCAACCATGGAGAAAGGAAAGGAACAATTAGTACTTGTAATTATGTAACTTGCAATTGTAAAGGCAAGTGTAAAGTTAAAACAAGGGCCACTATCAGCTACCCTAATACTGGTTATGGTCTAGGTTTTATCCATAAATTTTGAAAAAAATTGATTCTCACTACTAAAGGTCATGTGTAGAACTATTAAATACAAGAATTAAATGCAAGATATTATGGGTTTGGCTGTAGGGGGGTGGAGGCCATTGTATCTCCCTGAATTATGACGAAAAACAATTGGACAACAAACTTAAAATACAATTAGTAATACAAAGACAATTGGAAATGAAAAAAATGTGGTTGGATTTGGCTGTAGGGGAGGAGGAGGAGGCCATTGTATCTCCCTGAATCATGACAAGAAAAACAAATAAAAAACAATATTTAAGATACAAAGGGTAATACAATGACAATTGATAGTAAAAAAAAGGTGGTAAGGGTTTGGCTGTAGGGGCAGACGAAGGCTATAATATCTTCCTGATTTACAAGAAAAACCAACAACAAAATTTAAGATACAAAGAGTAATACAATGACAATTGGTAGTGGAAAAAGGTGGTAAAGGTTTGGCTGTAGGGGCAGACAGAGGCTATAATATCTCTGTGATTTACAAGAAAAACCAACAAGAAAATTTAAGATACAAAGAATAATACAAAGACAATTGGTAGTGAAAAAAGGTGGTAAAGGTTTGGCTGTAGGGGAGGAGGAGTAGGTCATAATATCTCCCTGAATTATGACAAGAAAAACAAACAACAAAATTTAAAAAAACAAATAGTAATACAATGACATTTGGCTAGGAAAAAAGGTGGTAAGGGTTTGGCTGTAGGGGAGGAGGAGGCCATAATATTTCCCTGAATTATGACGAGGAAAGCAAGCAACAAAATTTGGAGTACAAATAGTAACACAATGACAGTTGGTAGTGAATAAAGGTGGTAAGAGTTTGGCTGCAGGGAGGAGGAAGAGGCCATAATATCTCCCTGGTTTATGACAAGAAAAACAATTAAACAACAAAATTTAAAATACAATTAGTAATACAATGACATTTGGTAGGAAAAAAAGGTGGTAAGGGTTTGGCTGTAGGGGAGGAGGAGGCCATAGTATTTCCCATAATTATGACAAGAAAAGTAAACAACAAAATTTAGCGTACAAATAGTAATACAATGACAGTTGTTAGTGAATAAAGGTGGTAAGAGTTTGGCTGCAGGGAGGAGGATGAGGCCATAATATCTCCCTGAATTATGACAAGAAAAACAATTAAACAACAAAATTTAAAATACAAATAGTAATACAATGACATTTGGTAGGAAAAAAAGGTGGTAAGGGTTTGGCTGTAGGGGAGGAGGAGGCCATAATATTTTCCTGAATTATGACAAGAAAAACAAACAAAATTTTAAATACAAAGAGTAATACAATGACAATTAGTAGTGAAAAAAGGTGATAAGGGTTTGGTTGTATGGGAGGAAGAGGCAGTTGTATCTCCCTGAATTATGATAAGAAAATAGAACAACAAAATTTAAAATACAAATAGTAATACTATGACAATTGACCCGATTTTGATTGACAAGTCTTTGCAGGGCTTATCAGCCAATCAAAACGCATCACTGGGCGTCATGTAAACAATAAAGTTAGACACAGTATATTATAGATGTAAGGTAATTTGATCGTATCTATTTAATTATCAAAACAGCAATTTCTGTTATTGGTCAATAAAAATCTGTGAAATGATGAAAAGGTGTAGTTACAGATTGTGTGAGCCCCGCCCGGGTGGCTCAGTGGTGAGCGTGTCGGACTCATGACCTGGTGGTTGTGAGTTCGATACCCGGTTGAGGCGAACTTTCTTTCCGGCGTATTTTCGCCTCTCACCTCTGCTGAAGCATGTGAGAAAAGTAGTCGGTGGCTTTGGAAAGAAAGTTGTGTTAGTACTGGTGTGAGAAAGCCAGGAAACACATGTGCGTCACCGACCGCCATGATATGACCTTAGCTGTTAAAGTGGCGTTAAACCCCAATACAACCAACCAACCAACAACAGATTGTGTGACACTGATAAAGGTTATCCAGATAGAATACAGGGGGAGTTAAATTCGTCCCATTTCCAAAGCCGAAAACGCATCTCGAAAATATATTCGGTGGATAAAAGTATGTGGAAGACCTCGTGAACAGCTTCATCCATCACGGATCAATAAGAATCGTAATGTATGCACAAAAGTATGTATAAATGTCATTTTAGAAAGTACTTGCAAAAATAGGCATAGAAAAACCCATCTAAGAAAATTGCTGTTTCAGTCGCCAACAAGGTCTGTTGGATAACTACTTTCAAATTTTATTGTGCTTAGCCCTTAATGCAGTTCCTCAGGAGGAGGGCTTTTGAAAACATTATGGGAAAAGGAGAAAATACTGGTAACCAGAATACATGGATTCGTAGTGATAAGATAAGCCTACTTCCTCGTTAACTTCGAGATGCTTTAACTAATTTACACAATGTTAAAGAAGTACAAAAAGTCCAAATTTCGGGGGTGAAGAACAGTGCAATAGATTTACATGTGTCCGCAAAGTTTTGAACCTTAATGAGAAAGAATGAAACACATAAATACCAAAACATAACTCAGTTTTACCAAAGAATAATGGAATTTAAGATGCTTATTGTTTTTGTGGGGCTAGTTAAGTCGTCTCAACATCATATTCGATAACAAAATACACTGAATTAGACGCAATTCGAATATGCATAGATTGTCTGAATCAACAGAAAAATTTCAATTTTAGGTAAGGGAAACTGGATGTTTGATGATTTTAAAATGTGTTAAGTGTGCCGTCAATTAACAAACTTTCAATATCATTGACGGCAGTTTGTTTTGAACTTCAATGATATACTGAGACAACGGGTGGTCAAGCGGATTAGAGCGGCAATTTTGGTTTGCAATCAAAGACACATCATATCAAATTAACAGTTTACCGACAAACCCTTTGAAATGGCAGATGTGCTAATCCACTTAAATATGGCTAAATCAACGGTTGATTTGATTTAAGATAAGTTGCCTTTTAAACTGAAGTTCTGAAACAGAACAGAATAGAAGTAAGACCTTTAATCTACTGTTAGTATGCTGAATAATGTAAGTAGCAGATCATTTTAATCCAAGAGTAGGCTGCATACTATTCGCAGTCTGATCTATATCTACATACTCAGCATATTCTTTACATTTAACATTTGTTCCAGTGATGAGATTTGTCTTTGAAAGGGTAGAAAATGGCCAAGAAAAGAGAGAAATGTTTTCAAAGTCTCCTTCAAAGTCGATGAAGGACTGGACTGTGTGGTAAAGGGTTAAATTGTAAATCCTTTTTCTATATTGTTTACAGTCAAATTATGTTATATACTGACGAAATGTCAGTCACTCAGTCTCATTTATTTGGCCAAAACAGACATGCAAATTTTCAAAATTCTGACTTTAAAGTATTGTGAAATGTTGATTGTAATATGAAAGAATATCATTTCTAGCTTCAAAATTTAACGATGGCCACTGTATGGACGGGTTTTATATTGATGTGCATTGTAAATTACGTGACAAGGATATGTACCATTATCTTTAGTAATAAAAACGTCCAAATAAGTCACAAAATATGTTGTTTTTATGTTTAATGACCTGGATATGTATATGAAAATTCAACACATAACTTTCTTGGAACAGTAACTGGAAACTTGAATAATTAGAAAGAGGTTAAGTCATACATATAATGAAATTATTGTCATAAACTTTCAGAGATATTTAAGCTTTGTTTGCAGTAACTCTTATATTTCTAAAGATCCTTAATATCTTTAATAAGAACAGTAAATCGACAAACAATATATGTATGCTACCTGAAATGGTATCAGTGATAACAAATTTTGTGAACATAAAGCCATACTTGGACTTAAAGAAACACGACTAGCTGTCACGTAAAATTCAATGAAAAAATCAATTTTCGAGACAGGTCTCAATTCAAAAATAAATGTATACTTCTGCTTAATACAGATGTGAAAAACATTGAAATGTAAAACTCCACATGATTTGTTAACTACAGAAAATGTTAGGCGTTTTATTAAAGAGCAATAAAATTGTCACGTAAAATTCAATCATATTTTGGCTATTTCGCTTTTGGCATGTTAAAGCATGATTCAACAACAAATGGTTATACAACTACTAACATATAATTCTCAGTACACCATCGCTCTTTAGACGACATCAAAACATCTTTTCAAGGACTAAATTCCTTTTAAAAAATTCATTCCATCTTAATTGTCACGTAAATCTCATCTACTGTCCCTTTGAAACTTCCGCGATCTTATTTCTGTCCTCATCGGAAATCTTAAAAAATCGTTCTCGTTTCCCATTTCGTACAGGTTCATGTACTTTGCATAGAATTGTTTCAGGTTCAATCTCCATTATATCCTCTCTTGTAGGCCACCTCAAACAATCTTTAACTTTTGATCCATTTTCCATGAACGTGACTTGTATGGACTCCTCATCTATGTCTATTATTTTCCCAATATATACCTCATCTTTATATAAAGCAGCAATGAATTCTCCTGTAGCATATTCGTTTTTCTCCGATAAGTGTTCAGAAGATTTAGCTTTCTCGTTTTCAGTTGATTCTGGTTCGATTTTGGTTGCTGGGAGACAATCTTTACTAGACTTTTCTGATGCTTTTGTGTTTTGTAAGCTATGTTTTCGCCAACCACAGATACTTGTATCTGTCCACACGAACCCATCCTTAGTGAAGCACTTTTCACACACACACGTCACGTCCCTGACCATGATTTCATCCTCTGATATGCAAGCCACTGAGTGTAATTTCAATGTTCCTTTCACTGGGTTAATCTGCTTTTGTCTTGCTTCAACTTGCTTATTTGCTTCCTCATATTCAGTCTTCTCGACAAATTCATATTTGATCTTGCCACCTGTTTTGGATCCCCATTCAAAGAAATCTTTACCGCAATTTATGTTCTCCTTGCCAGTTTTAATTGCTGTATCAGCCAACCTTTTGACTATGCCCCCTATCCCATCACATGCACCCTGTCCGTGACCGGCTTCAAAATATTGCCAACTGGCCCTCAATCCAAATAAGCTTTCATGTCTAGCAACCATGTCAAACATGCTTTTGTTCCTATACTGACTCGTTGGAGAGTCCGTCCAGTAATGGATATACTTTGCTTCAGGACAGGTGTCTTTCACAACCTTTATCACTGTGTCAATAATTGCTCTAACCATGGATGAATTGTGGTTAAGAACTTCAGACACAACAACCATACTCGAGTGTGCCACAGCATCATTCTCATGATAATATATCACAACAGGGTGAAGGGTAACTGATTCCGGATTCCAGTACGCACTTTGAATCTCTTCCATTTCCTTAATGTTATAGTTTCCAGCAAAGTCCATTTGTACGCAAACATGATCTTTGTTCTGTTTCAAACAGTCTTTCATTTGTATGAATGACTGAAATTGTGTTTTGACTCGTTCTGCATGATTCTTGAACTCATCGAACTCTTCTGCTACATCCTCAGCAAACGTATCTTTATCTTTCTGTGTTTCTATCAGCTTTGTTCTTTGCTTTCCATCGTCACATTTTATTCGTTTCCACTCCTTGAATTTTACAATGTTATCTTTAATGGTAGATTTCATCTTATCTTGGAGTTCATCTTTGTTTGTTGACTGAGAAAAGCTATCTGGACTTGTATTGGTAGTAACACCATGCTTTTTGAGACTTTGTAGCTTCAATGCAAAGTTTTGATGCTTTGTGCATAAACATGTAACTCGAGCGGCATAGTTGACTAAAGTGACATATTTTGGTCGAGCTCTACAAAATGTAGCAAAACTTATTTTCAAACCCACATTCTCGGCCCTAAATTTCAAATACAAATTTCTAAGATAGTCACCCAGCACAAACTTCTGTACTCTTTCTGTTTTGTCATTCTTTACTGTGTCATTCTTTCCTGGCATTTGTCGGGCATTGTCCTCTCTCGTCAGAAACACTCTAATTTTTCTAATTGATTCTTTGTCCCTTGACGGTTTTTTGTCAGATTTCATGTTTCTAACTTTGACCCCAATGAGCTTTTCAGCGAAGTGAACCAATTTGTATTTCCTCAATATGTTCCCAGCTATCATACGTTTCATTACATTTCTCCCACATTCACCATTATATCTTGATTTTTGTTTCAATTCATATGAGATACAATTTGCAAACAATAGCTTCTTCTTTATCAAAGGGTTTGAGTTTATTCCGGCATCACGCATTTCTCTTTCTGACCTTGATTTTGGAGTCCTTGGTGAATTGGTATTTTTGTTTAATCTTGATAACTTTTTGCGAAGAGTTTGGTTTCTTTTCTCTACAGTGCTTTTAACTCTTTTAAGGTACTCAATCTTCTTCTTAAGTTTCTTTTCTGAGCTATTGTTCCTTTTCTTTGTATCAATCTTTACAATCAGTCTTGTATCTGAACTTGTTACATCACTGTATTGGATCTCAGTCGATCCACTTGTACTTGGACGAATTTCAGATTCGTTTTCCACATTAGCTGCTGCTCTTTTCCTTTCTCTAAAATCAATCTGTTTGATTCTGAGCTTTTGTCTCCTCTTTTTGGCTTCAGTTTTAGTCAGTTGTCCTATTTTGGTGTAATACTTCTTTGTTCTCTTGCTTTCATTTTCAAGCCAATTACTACCCCTTTCTGCTTTCTTTCTCTCACGATACTCTTTCTGCCGTTAAGCATGACTCTTTGCCATGATCTGAAATAAAGATTAGAATGTTATAAGACATAATTTTTATTACTCTGTATCTTAGTTTCATGTAAAAAACAAACCAAATGGATCTGCTGGTAATGTGAATTTTACGTGACAATCATAATGCAGTTTTTTATTCAAATGATTGTAAATGCACCTTCCGTTTGTGTAAACGTAATATACATTTTGGCTATTTATTCATTTTTTGAAACAATTACTAGGATCTAGATCTCGATAACCTGACATTTCGTTAATGTTTTTGTAATATGCATTATATAGAAGATCTGTGTATGAGTGTATAATGTCTGTTGTCTTTGCATAAAATTCAAGTCAAGTTCTCTCCATATGTATTTATCATTCAAATGCTCCTATGAATAGGAAAATATTAAGAGACAAGTTGCAACACATCATCGGTGGTATGTATTGACTACCTAAGTGATCAACATAGTGTAAATGTTGCTATCACCTTGTTGAATTTTACGTGACACGAGAGTGAATTTTATGTGACATGTTTATTGCAGTACCACATGGATCTAGATGTAAACAGCATTCAAAACCTATTATTTTATCGAAATTTATGTTATCCCTGAACGATTATGTACAAAAACCAATATTCCATCAACTGTAATATCGTGGTATCAACAAAAACAAGATCAATGGGTGAAAATTGAATAAAACTTACCTTCACATTCGCTTTCGTGTTGTCCAGTTCAAAAAAATGGCGGATAAAAACATATACATGACGTCACAGGACATGTCTAAATTAGAAACAAGCTATTTTGTCGTCATCATATGAGGTTTGAGTCACTTTCTGTGAAATGTGTCACGTAAAACTTCAGTCACGTAAAATTCAATTTGACATTTGAGCCAAAATTAACCTGTCTTGTATTTAAATAATTTTCACTTGAAGTGTATAGACAGCATGACCATATCACATACTTTAGTTTTGTAACACCACAGTAATCATGGTTATCATGGAAGGGAACAGAGAGCCGTCACGTAGAGCTTTAGACAAAAATACCCCACACATGATTCAGTTGCTTTGAACAGTCACAATAAGAAAATACTTTACTTTTGGCGAAAACAAGTATCGGTATAATTAAGGTCTTGCTTAACAATTTATTTTACAAAGCTTTTTGGTAAGATTGTGTTTCTGCACTTATTCGTTTAATACCTACAAAAATTGTGTCACGTAAAATTCAGACAGTCTGTGACAAAATAAGAATTGATAGTTTTTTTACACATCAAAGACAGTAAACATTTCCTTAGCTGGTTTTCAAGTATCATAACAAAGACTGTCTATTGAAACTTGATTTTTGCCATATCATCTTTGGAACAAATTTTTGAACAAGGTTTAATGTGTAAAAATATGGTTGTGACACTCCATTTTACAGGGGGGTCATGATATAAAATGTGCTGTCAGCAACTTTAAACAGTTGATGTAGATACCAGTTAGTTTTTATTTTACAGAGATATGATGTACCAATAATATGGTATGCAAAACAAGTATCTTATATTTGAAAAATACTCCTTTTTAATAATCTGAATACTTGTGACACGTTTTCGGCCAAAAGAATGAGACTGAGTGAGTACATACATTTTGTACATTTTGCCAACAGAAGTTACACACAATGTATTTTTATTTGAAATGCTGTGACCGAACATAGAATTAAGAACATATTTGCATTATTTTTACTTCTCGATTTCTCATAAATATGACATTATTTTAAGTATTTTTTCTGTTTAAGTTGTTGATTAAGTTCGAATTTATAAGAATGTTGGGGGAAAAAGTTGGTATATTTAACCTACAGTGAAATATCAGCTAGAATAAAACTGAAATAAACGCTCTTTCTCTTTGTATACGACGCCATTTTCTGGTTTGTTTGTCAGGCTTGACAACCGAAATACCGCGTTACTAAGGTGGGCGTGCCAAACTCACATTTACAGAAAGGTCAATTGGTAGGGAAAAAAGGTGGTAAGGGTTTGGCTGTAGGGGAGGAGGAGGCCATTATATTTCCCTGAATTATGACATGTATTTGATTTTAAGCACTCATCCAACAGTATAAATATTTTTTGAAAATACATGTACATGTATATAAAGAAAAATAGACACTAAAGTCAAAGAAAAACAAACTTTAAAAAAAAAAAAAATGAAAAATACATGTATAAAGAGCAATACACTTGTTGTAAAGTAAAAGGTTGAAAGGGTTGGCAGTGGGGAAGAAGGAGGCTAACAGATGTCATTGCAAAATAGAAAAAAAAGGAAATTTGGTTTTAGTCAAGGAAAAGTCAGGGAAATTTGCTTTAATCCAACTGTGGACACCCTGGGAAGGTTTCAAGGTTATTGCATGGATAGGTTGTTCCATTTTGGCCTTTTTTTTTTCTGATTGGACTTCATTCTGGTCATTTCTTACACATTTAGTCAATTTAACTCTTTACTAAACAGTAACAATATAGACTTGACCAAAATTGAAAGCATTTGCAGAGGACAAAAATAAATGGTACTCAGATGATGGAAGGATAGAAAACAATGTAACACTATAAAAGGAGAAAATGCTGGCTATGAGCATTTTTTTCTTTTTTTTTTTCACAATTTTTTCGAGTCTTCTTCCTTAGGTTTGTTATAGCTCAGGATTTGTAGGTAAAGGGGTAATTATCATTCCTGTCATGTTCTCCCCACTGTTAATTCTGTACCCATTTTGGTAGTTTTGTACCTTTAATTACTCATTTCAAACTGAATTTTGAGTGGTTAAAACAGAGGATTAGAAAATCAAAGTTGAATTTTGAGGTTGTCATCTCTTAGTTATTGATCAATGTGGAATTTCAGTTTATGTATGTACATGTTTTTGTGATCATTATGACAACTGTAAAATTTTTACATATTGATATCACGTATTGTAAACTTCGGATTGCTACCACATTTGTAAGACTGAGATACGATAAAGGACAACTCTACCTGACTTGTAGGGTTTGGGCCTGTCTGTAACATCCAACCCTGTTCGTGATATCTGGCAAAAGATACCTCCTCAAACCTTGGTTATCCATACTTGCCTGTGTAAGACACAGGAATATGTTATCTGTCACCCAGCCTATGTGAAATTGTATATGTGAGGTCTTAATGTTCACACTCACCTAAGAAAACCTTTGTTAACCATAATTGCCTATGTATGACGAAGGTATATGTTAGCTGTCAGCGAGACTATGTGAAATAACATATGTAAGATTACAGTGTTTGCATGTACAAAGAGAAAACATGACTTTTAGGAGTTGTTGTGATTGTGTGATTCCCATGCACGTACACTATACAGACAAAAACAATTACAGGCTACCACCAATGCTAATGTGTATGTTTCAGTGCTAGAATTGTAAAATTTTGATAGGACGTGATATTCATAATTTGATGAGAATAAGTGGTCCTCAGCAAGGTTTGAGAAGTATATTTGTTACTCTATAAAAACCATCTGTTGTTACTCCTTAAGAAGCTATATTCCCATGTTGCAGACGGTGTTCAAGGGTTGTCCCATTGAATCGTAGACACTTGATATAAAAAGATTTCTTAATGTCCGATTGCAATAATTTTACAAGTATGTATATTTTAGAGCAGTGATGTGCTATATTTTAGAGCAGTGATCTGCTATATTTTAGAGCAGTGATCTGCTATTTCTAAAGAGCATAAGCTTACTGTTACATGCAGTTGTTAAGGTCACAGTGTGCACTGGTTGTCAATTTGTGATATATTTCAGAATTGTAAATTAATGACTATACTTTATATCTTAATGATGTTTTCAGCAAATAGTAATCTTAGTTTAATAAAATGATGAATAGAATCTCGTTAAACCGTACCCCTCAGTTTTATTGTCACTCCCATTGTCTATGATTTAATGGGACAGCCCTCGTAGATCAAGATCAGGCTGCACAGGGATGCTTTCCCTACTTTGATGTACACTGATATTTTGTGAGGTATTCTGGTGAGAGCAGCCTTGAAATTGCTTTAATTATACCTTTACTACCGATAAACTCACCTGAGCATGAAGTGCTTCATGTGAGCCATTGTGATTGCTTATTGTCCAACAATTACAAAAACTCCCCCCAGACACTAATGGATGAAAGAAAATTGAATTTAATGTCCAAACTCCTCTGCACATGTCAATCAAAAGTTGATTCAAAATGATTTTAATAATGTGAACAATTTTACTACTCGTGGTGTTGGCATCTGTGTTGGAGGCAGCATTTAGATTTACATTTTTTTACATTTAAGATTTTTAAGAGCTGACACTTTCGAAACCAAATGGATTGGTTCACATTTGTTACGATGATAGATATACTGGTAGGTCCAAAGTTTCTGTCAGCAGTGCAATGCATATGATCTTCAAATCCAGGTTGTAGATTTTAATACTGTACATCAAAGTTATACTTCATGTAAGTTTTTTAAGAGCTCATATTTTCCAAACTGAATGATGGATTAGGTTCAAATATGGCTTGATAACAGATACAGGTCCAAAGTTTAATTGAGCCATTCCCTAGCCATGCCCATACTCACAATCTTAAGGTCAAGGTCACCAATTTTGAAATTTTATGTTGAAGTTTTCTTTGCAATCATTCCGTAGGTTTGTTATAACTCTGGATTGTTAGGTTAAGCTTTGTGTATATTTTTGTCATACCCACTTAACTTTGTACATTTTTGGTAGTTTTGTACCTTCAATTGCTAATCATTTCGAGCTGACAATTTCGTATTGGTCATTAACAGTTTACTTTAAATTTTTTTAAGAACCCACATCTTCGAAACTGTATGATGGCTTTGGTTCATATTTGTGATAGAGGTCCAAAGTTTTTTTCAGCAATATACCCCTCCCCACACCTATGATTTTAAAATCTAGGTCATGGACAGTTTTGAAATTTCATGTTTAAGTTGTTTTAGAGCTTTTATTTTCTCCAGATCAAATGTTTAAGTTGTTTCATATTTAGTTTGGTGATGGATATTGTTCTTACCCTTACTATTGAGTTGGTGTTGGGTTTTCTGTCCTTGGCTGGGACCCTGTAGCTGTTTCAGGGCACTGCCCCACCCCTCTCCCCTGACAAATTAACTTATACAGGTGAATTGTGCTGTATGATGACAGTTCTTGTTTATGGGATTCTATGTTCTGTGCTATATATGTATCAAAAACTTTGAAAGTGTTCTTTTCTAGGACCACAAGACTTGGAATGTTGATACTTGATATTTAGCATGATAGGATAGTTGTTAGTCAAAGTTCTTCATTATATGTCCCTGGGGTAAAATAATGTCCTGCCATATTGGTCACAGGTCAAACATGGAGTAATAAGAGGAAAATGGTAGAAAAAAAACCTTGTCTGATAACCAAAAACATAGAATGTTGATGTTTGGTATGTGTCTACTACATAGGTTGATCCATTCTCAAAGTTGTTCAGATTGTACCCAAAGATGTTAAAGATTGTCCAGTCCCAGGGGTCTCATGTTTTACATAGTGTTCTATTGGAAGAATTTCAAAATTCTTCCTTTGGTCCTGTAGTTTTTAACATTCTATGAGTTACTGCTGTGAAACCTCACTGTAATGTAGATCTTTATATGCAGATGATGTGCACACCTTCATTGATGTAAAACATTGTCATGTACTCTGTTACTATAAACAGGAAGAGTGAAACCAGCAGTTTATTCAACACTCTGAGCTATATTTGTGGAAGTTCAGTTGGCAATAGGTTTTAGCAGTTAGATTATAACAGTACTATTCGTTTACAGCACATTTCGCTATTACCTAATGAAGATAGAACAATCAAGATTCAAACTCTGAGCTAGTATAAGTCTTACATTTTGTCATGCAGTTTTAGCTCTTATTAACTTAGGTGAGCGATGTATGACTACCGTGCTTTTCTTCCTCAAATTGTCATTTTATTTATATGGCAGGCACTTAAACCCTTCTCTGGTGAAAGCAGCCTTCTGTTGGGGGCCAAAAGAGAGATACACCTTGGTAAATTGGAGCTAAATTGAATCATCTCTAGGAGCACAGTCAGTTTTGATCACCTGTGAATGCCAGCAAGTCAACGGTGTGGCACCCACACACCAATGTGGTGAGATGGGACGATTCTGTCAATCTTTGGAACATCGCTGGTGGCAAACCTGCGGTAGTCTGTCACAAACTAGGGCTGAACCTCGGTAGCCTTTGGTCAGAACATGCAATCCAGCTTCTTGAACTGGGACAAAACCAGGTAACATTGGGTCTATGAGAGTGTTACCCCATTTTTTCGGGGAAAATGCCCCTGGTATACGTGCTACTCTTCACCATGATGAATTCAGACCATTATCATAACTGTGAGTGTGAGAATGGGATTTAATTAGAGACTTGGGATGACTCTATGTAAAGTAGATTTTGAATTTTTTAGAGTCAAGTACAACTTTTAGTTCCTATTGCAGAGTGTAGATTAAGATCAGACTGTACAGAACATGCAGTCACATTTTTGATGTACACTGTCTGACAGTTTGTGAAGTATGATGGTGAAAGAAACCTTGAAGTCGCAATATCTGTGTCTTGTCTATTGGTTTAAGATATCCTTTTCATATTTGGCAGGCACTTTATCTCTTTCCAAACATTTCGATCATCGAAAGTGAAAGTATTTGCAAATCAAAAATTCCTTGTGATTCCATTGATAAGATTTGTCTTCCAAAAGGAAGAAAACAATACATAAACAAATAAAATGCTGTCTACTATCAATTTTTAGCTCTATTGGCCAAAGGCCAGCAGAGCTCATGTCATGGTGTGGTTTTCCTAGTCAGTCTGTCCGTTTGTTTGTTAGTCTTTTTCTTGTTTAATCATTGAAGTCCAAATTTTGTCAGATTTTTATAAAATTTATACATTTTCTTGATATCATCAATAGCCTAAACCCTATTGGTTTTGAAACAAATGTCCCAATTAGTAAGGGAAAAGTAGCCATAAAAAGTTGAAAAATTACAATTCTTGTTGATGCGATGAGGTCCACATTTTGCGGTTGGATTTTTGATCCAATTATTTTAAAACTTGCACCGATCACTTGTATAATCATCAAGGGATTTTACGCTTTTGAGAATGAAGAAAATCCAGCGTCAGTTAAGGAAAAAGAAGCCATTTGATGACTAAATCTTGTTTATTCAACAAAGTCCACATTGTTGGTTCATGTAAACTGCATGAAATCCAAAACTTTTATCATAATGAGCAGCAATCTAACAAGTACTAAATCCTTGTCAGATTTCCAAACAAGTGGTTTCAACAAATTCTACTTTGATTATTTCACTAATTGTTCAATTCTTCATGCCTACTTATTATGCTGTATTAGTGGATTCAAGCCCAATTACAGCCCCCCCCCCTTCCACACCATGTTTTGTCAGTGTTTTTGTCTTTTTCCTTTTAACGTCAATGATAGTTTGCTAGAAAATACTAGTAAGCAAACTTACAGCCAGTAGAGCAATTCAGACCCTCAAGGGCCTCTAGTTTCCTCAAATTCCTTACTTAGGATTTTAAAATCGCAAATTATTCTGTAAAGGGTTAACTCTTAACCAAATGACAAAAAAACTAGACTTGTTTACAGACAAAATGAAATTTTGATTGATTTTTCTTTGCAATGGTAACCAGCATTTTCTTTTCTTAGAATTTTTTCAAAGTTTTATTCAGTACAGGATTAAGAGTACGGAGGTCAAGCTTATACCATTATGCTCACATATTTTTTTTGACTACTCTAATTTTTATGCTGCCAGAGAAATGCAGAATAAGTTTGTATCTATTTACCTAAAATGAAGACAAGATTATAAATAAAAATACATGTAGGCAAATGGAAAAATTGCTCACCTAGAAGAGTTTCCTTTTGTAACGGCAGAGACAGCCAATGGAAACTTTTCTCAATAGTCAATTGTGATTGCTTGTAGTCCATGCATTTGTCCACCCTTAGTTACATAAATTGCCTGTCTTTAGAAACAAGTAACCCATTGAAAGTAGTGTTTAAACTCAGAGATGAATTATAAAGAGTTATTCTTATTCAGGACAAGAGCCAAGATGATTCTGGTGCTGAAATAGCAAAAACCTGGGCCCAGTTTCACAAAAAACCTTAACTCTTATTTTGCTCTGGTCCACTGACAGACTCTTGACATAACTCTTTACCAAAAAACATACTTTTAGACAAGTCCAAATTGAAAGCATTTGCAGACGACATAATTAATGTGACTAAAAAATTGATTTGTTTGGAAAGGGAAGAAAACATCGTGGGAAAAGGAGAAAATGCTGGTTACCAGCATTTTCTCCTTTTCCCACAATGATTCCAGAAGGCTTCTTTCTCAGGGTTGTGAAAACCAGGGATTGTTTGGTAAAGGGTTAAGTTGACTTGGTAATTTCAGTCAAATTTCTTTAACATTTGCAGGCTTTAGAAACATTCTCCAACCCCAAGTTGACTCAATGTTTCAGACTCAGCTTGTCAAAATAATTGACTGAAGTTATTTTAACGGACTTGATTCCATTATTTTGCTGAAATGAGTGAGAAATGTTGTGTCAACTTAGGATTTGTGAATGTTTCTGAAGTCCATTAATATGAGTAAAATGGGTCTCAACTCCCAAGTAACAGACTTAACATAAGCTGGAAATGGGGTCCTTCAACAGACTTGAGCAAAATAAGAGACTTAAGTTTTTGCGTGAAATGGGGCCCAGTTTCAGCAAAAACTGAGGTCTCTTTTTGTACTCAAATCAACTAACTTATATTGCACCTTAGCTTGAGTTTATTATTTGAGACACATTTTACTAAGATTTACAGACTTGAGTGACATTCTCAAATCATGAGGTGACACAACATTTCAGGCTCAACTCAGCAAATTTTGGACTTAAGTCTGAGCTGATGTAAGTCTATATTTTGCTCATCTCAGTGTGAAATGCTGTGTCAACTCAGGATTTTAGAAAGAAATGACAGCCTGTTAATATTAGTGAAATGTGTCTCAAATACCAAACTTAAGTCAAAAGTTAGGGGATTTGAGTAAAATAAGAGACAAAAGTTTTTTTGGTAAAACTGGGCCCTGGTCTTATTGTCAAACTTTGCCTAGATAACCAGTATCAGGCTGTAACAAACCGTGTTAAAATGGTTATCATAAGTTGACCTTTGAACTATTTTTTTTTAAGGCAAATTTTCAAGCTATTATGTTGTATACATTTCTTTGTGAAAACTTCGAAAATCTTTTTCTCTGTAACACTAGGCATAGAGTTTTGATATTTGTTATGTATTATCATAAGATGGTCCCTTACCAAATTGGGTCACTTTGATCACTGATCGTCCACCTTCCTGTGGTTACAAGTATTACAAATAGTTCCATACACTGGTTAAGAATCAAAATTTCTAAAGAATCTATCAGCTAGAATGATAAATACAAGCCATGTGATCTGTCTTGATCTGCAGATCATGCACAAAATCTTAGAAAAAAAAAGTAAAGCAGAAGATCATTGTTTTTGACCATAAAAGAATGGAATTTGTCAATAGGAAACTTACCTTTCCAGGTTAATTCAGGTGAGCAATATAGAACCATTATCATCCCCTTGTTTATAAAAAACTTGACAGTGTCATGAAAAAACACGAAAATACATTTCATTTTCTTTTTAATGCCGCTGAAGTCAAAGTAGCGAGTTATATCTTCTAAAATCCAAAAGATTTTCACATTATGAACAGAAAAGTTGAAATAGACTGTCACCAATGAAGGATCAAGGCACTCCAGAAAGCTCGTTGACCTATTAAGGGGCAGATAATTGTAGGAAAGTAATCCCAGCATGATTTATTTGTCTCTATTCAATGCAAATAATTGTAGAGAATTCATTACAACAGCCCTTATCTTTCTATATCAATAGATTTTTGGGAGGGTAAGATTTCCATCAGAATAAGTCATGGTTTGTACAGTTATAGTTAGCAAGATATTTTATACAAGCTAGACTAGTACTGGCTTGAGTCCAGGATAATGGCAGGTTGGCCAGGATAATGGCAGGTTGGCAACTGTCCACAAATGGGGTGAGGATGCTGTCACCAAGGACGGATCAAGGCAAGCTAGAAAAGTTGTCGGTCTATTCAGGGGCAGCTGTGTTCAAGTGTACAGTCAATCTTACACATCTGAGGTATTTCTTCAAAATGAAGAAATGGAAAATAATTAACAAGTAAATCACCTACAGGACAGACCATTTTTACAGACCACATCAGTGGACTTTTTTCACCTTCTAATCAAAGATGGTGATTTAAATAAATTTAACATATCGCAGAGATCAAGACTAGACTGCAAAAAATGTGTAAAGACCAGAACTAGGTGAGTTGTAACTGAATATATTTTTCAGGGGAATTTTTTCCTGGACCTTGAAAAATAACGAGCTTGTGTGACAGATCTTGCCTAAAATTGTCCTAACCAAGACTTAAAATGGTGTAACTCAAACTCTTCCTTAACTGTATGGATACAACCTAGACTCTTACCAGTATTAGAGTAGCTGACATTGGCCCTTGTTATAAACCTAATATTTGTGGAGCTAATTTTCTGTCCTACCAAATTCAAAATACATCTTACATGAAGAGTTTTTCCTGGATCCAAATCAGTATATGGCTTGCATATTTTTACTTACCATTGCACTTACTGTTTGGATTCTAACCCTCAAATAATTTCTTTTTAAAATGGCTGGTGACAATTAATGTACTAGGAGCTTTGATATCTCTGATAGAGAAAATAAAGCTTGAGAGGATGATTTTTTTTACAACAATCTGCCCCTGAAAGATCAATAACCATTCTGGTTTGTTTTGATCCAACTTTAGAGGCAGTATATCTCCTCTTTTGTGCTGAGAAACTGAAAATCTTGGTCTTTTCATTTAAAACATAAGACTTCCACTATTCTGTCTCCCGTTGAGTAATCAACTCTGCACTTTGTCTGACTGAAATTTCCCTGATGCTAAACAGAGCAAATAAAAAGTTTTGGAAAGTTTTTGTGAAATTGATAAAAAAGTTTTCTACCTTTTTTTTTTTTTTTTTTTTGTTTACAACATGCTTTTAAGATTTTTTACGATTTTATGAACCCCCCCTTTCCCCCACACCCGGCTTGGCAAATTTCTTTCTGAGGATTCATTCCTCTCTCACAGCTGACTATTGTTTTGACAATGATTATGTGGCAAAGCAGCCAGTGGCTTGGAAAGAAGATTGTGCAGAGTACTGGTAAAAGAGACTCCAGGAAAGCATGGATAGGTCTGGCTGCAGCAGTACAACTGAAATAATGTTGAAAAACGGCATCAAACACCATACAATCATAAGGGTTTATTTACAAAATTCATTTATTATTGCACTTTATTGAAGTTATTTTCAAATTTGTGTTTAGAGAGTCAATATGAGAGAAAATTCAAGGAGTGGATTGTTTAGCTCTACAGGCCTAAGGCCAGAAGAGCCCGTGCCAAGGCAAGGTTTCTGTCATCTATCCATCCATCTGTCCATTTATATACATTATATTTGTGATAAAGTCAACATTTGTAGTTTGATCTTTTTAAAAATTATGCACATTATTCAATTCATCCATAGTGTGAAACCCTTTGAACTTTAAGAAAATCCGACATGTAGGGAAAGTTCGATTTTTTACACAATAAGGTCTACATTTTTTTTGTTTTTTGGGATATTTCTGCAACTTGCACAGATTATTTGTATTAACTCTTTACCAAACAACATAATTTTAGACAAAACCAAATTGAAAGGATTTGTAGAAAACAAATAGTGAAAATTGTCTTTAAAAATGGTACAAAATGTTGTGAAAATGTTGTTTACAAGCATTTTCCCATTTTCCCTCAGTATTTCAAAGATACTGTATTTGTTGACCGATTCTTGTGTACAAAACTAAGTCCAAATTATTTATTGCACTTTTTTTAAAGCTTGATGCTGTTGTGTATTACAGTGATTAATAAAGCCCTGTTGAATTTGGACTGATTTCTAAAGATATGAGGATTTTCCTTGATCATTGCCCTATTTGTCTCTTGCAAGATATGTATTAGGCTGTTTTTATTCTGTTACTCCGACGGGCACGCATTCAGGCCCAGTGCAAACCTGTTTTTTTTTTTTTTTTTTTATTTTAGCATTAGTGACTAATGGATGTTAGAAAATGACAGAAATTTCCTGAAATATTGCTTTGAAGGAATCAGAGAATTTTCTCTTATGGCTTGAAGCTGATGATACATACTGTAGGAAAATTTAGCATAAATTTAACTGCTTCTTTCACTATACTGGTCAGTAATTGCTGGTAGAGCGATTTAGGCCCTCCTGGGCCTGATGTTCCATTTGTTGAACGGTATTTTTATGTATAAGTCTCTCTACATTTAAGGCATAACATACACAAGCTTGATCTTCATTTCTTTAGCAGTGTACAAGTTAGAGTAGTTAGAATTTTCTAAAGGGGGTGTAATGGTATAAGCTTGACCCTTGAAAGTGCCTGCCCAATAAGAAAAGGACCATTAAAATCAATAGAACAGACATAGATCATGTAACTTCAAGGTTGATTTCATCAGAATACCAAACAAAACATCAGGCATTGCACATCACAGATGATACTGCATGCTCTGTGCAGTCTGAACTTGATCTACCATATCTGCAAAATGAACTTTAAGTTGTACTTGGCTCATGATTTTTAGTAACTAGTCTCTTTTAAGTAATTCAAGAAAGGTCAGATAACACAAATTCAGAATCTACTAAGTAAGATCAGCCCAAGTCTCTTGTTAAAGCCCCACTCTCACAATCATCACAGTGTTTGCTGGGTTCCTCCCAGTGAAGTGTAGCTGGTAATCAGAGGGTGTTTTCACCCTAGAAATGGGTTAACATTCTCATACACCTGATGTTTCCCTGGTTTTATCCTGGAAAAGAAGCTGTATTGTGTGCTGTGACCACAGACTGTCGAGGTTACACCCCACTTTGGGATGGAATACCAAAGGCTTGTCGTCAGTGATGTTCTGAAGATTGCCAGAATTGTCCCATCACACCCCACTTGTGTGATAGTGACATGCCAGTGTCATGCTGTCATCAACAGGTTACCAACACAGGGTATGTTCCTAGAGGTGATTGAACTTGCTGCCAAATCACCAAGGTTCATAGTGATTTTGGCCCTGATAGATAATGCAATTTCAAGGCTATTCTCACAAGAATACCTCACAAAATATATTGTACATCAGAAATTATGCCACTTGCAATATTGTCCTTATGTGGCCTTGGTTTATCCTTTTACCTTTCAATCCTGTTTTAACGACCCTGAGACAGAGGGTTTATGAAAACACAGTGGAAAAAGGATAAACCAGCATTTTCTCCATTTTCCAACAAAATTTTTTGCCCAGTCAGTGAAAAATTCCACTTTTTTATACATTCAGGGCTTTAAGACTGATCATTGTTGTTCATTCAAATTGTGCACAGTTCTGTTACTTGTATTTTGAAAAGTGCAGTCTGATCTTAAATCCATGCTGTCTGTTGCTTCATTCTAGACCAAGATTAGACTAGAGATTACCTTTATTATACCCCCCACAATGAAGTGGAGGGGGGTATACTGGAATCGCCATGGCTGTCTGTCCGTCCGTCCATCCGTCCGTCTGTCTGTAGACACAAATTTGTCTGGCAAAATACTCTGACAGTTTTTCAGGTACTGAACTAAAATTTACACACACTGTTCTAATATATATGAAGTTGTGCATGTGCAATTTTCATGACCCTGGTGCGATTTGTTGCAGCTTTACCTGAATTGTGGAATTTTAAAAAAAGTTTGTGGGAAGGATGACATTGACAATGTTTTGGTTTGATCATTTTTTCTCAGTCGTGGCCCTTGAATTTTATAGTTTCTAAGTTTGTTTCCATGCTGGGCCCCCGCCACTCGGGGCCTTAGAAATAGGTGGCTGCCTTCACCTCTGTGGCATATGGGTGGTAAGAGTCCCCAGAAACAGAGGAGACCGATATGGAGCATTACTCTTCTCCACCAGCTCTTCTTTGGTAGAGTTGTCTGTCTGTCAGGGCACCTGACTTAATGAAGTGGAGGTGGGTATACTGGAATCGCTATGGCTGTCTGCCTGTCCGTCTGTCCGTAGACACAAATTTGTCCGGCGAAATACTCTGACAGTTTTTCAGGTTTTGAACTAAAATTTACACACAGTGTTCTTATATATATGAAGTTGTGCATGTGCAATTTTCATGACCCTGGTGCGATTTGTTGTGAAATTATCTTCACTTGAACTTTTTTCAACTTGTACTTCCGTACTAAACCATTCTGCTTTTTGTGACAAAGACCTGTTTTGTGACAAGAAGCTGGTGGGGGGTATGATCACGTTTAGTGATAGCTCTAGTTTGACATGGATCATATATAGTGATAGAAAAACTTCTCTTTTGTTTATTTGGCTTTGTTATCCCCCGCCGAAGGTGAAATAGTTTTAGCATTGTCCGTCTATCTGTCCGTCTTTCCGTCCATGTGTTTGTGTCTCTGTCCGGGAGAATATCTTCAATACCATTGGACAGAATTTCATGAAACTTTATACATGTGTACAATAACCCATTCCACCAAAACAGCTTTTTCTTTTCTTGATTCCATGCAAAATGGCAGACGGAGTGATTTTAAGTAACACGGTCAAAATGTATTTTTGAGGTTTTGAGCCTTATATTGAAAACTATACAGAGTTTGTACATTGAACTTGTCACATCTACCAACTACCATTAGGAAATGCAGGAAAAAACGTTTCATCCAGATTGACCATGCAACACCACAGTTATATATACTCTTGTTTTTTGTAATGCTGTGTCATGGAAAATTAGGGGGCTTGATGTATGTTTCTAATATGGACCAGTATCTCTTTTACCATAACAAAATGTTATGAAACTTCATTATACGCCCATCAAAGACGGGACGTATTATGGGATCACCCATGGCATACAGGCGGGTGGGTGGGCGGTGTCCAGTTTTTTGTCTGGAGCATAACTTTGTCATCTTCAGTCTGATTGACTTGAAACTTGGCATTTGTGTTTGTTGCGATAATACGGAGTGCAAAGCATAAGAACCATAACTCTACCTCGAGCTGTCTTGGAGTTATTTCCCTTTTATCGTCATTTTTACAGCATTTTCTGCTTGTCCGGAGCATAACTTTGTCATCTCCAGTCCGATTGACTTGAAACTTGGCATGTGTGTTTGTTGCAATAAAACGGAGTGCAGTGTGAAAGAACCATAACTCTACCTTGTGCTGTCTTTGAGTTATTTCTCTTTGATCATCATTTTAACAGCATTTTCTGCTTGTCCGGAGCATATCTTTGTCATCTCCCATCCGATTGACTTGAAACTTGGCATGTGTGTTTGTTGCAATAATATGGAGTGCAGTGCGAAAGAACCATAACGCTACCTCATGCTGTCTTTGAGTTATTTCCCTTTGATTGTCATTTTTACAGCATTTAGTGTTTGTCCGGAGCATAACTTTGTCATCTCCAGTCTGATTGACTTGAAACTTGGCATTTGTGTTTGTTGTAATAAAACGGAGTGCAATAAGAAAGAACCATAACTCTACCTCGTGCTGTCTGAGTCATTCCCCTTTGATCATCATTTTTACGGCATTTTCTGCTTGTCTTGAGCATAACTTTGTCATCTCCCATCCGATTGACTTGAAACTTGGCATGTGTGTTTGTTGCAATAATATGGAGTGCAGTGCGAAAGAACCATAACTCTACCTCATGCTGTCTTTGAGTTATTTCCCTTTGATTGTCATTTTTACAGCATTTAGTGCTTGTCCGGAGCATAACTTTGTCATCTCCAGTCTGATTGACTTGAAACTTGGCATTTGTGTTTGTTGTAATTAAACGGAGTGCAGTAAGAAAGAACCATAACTCTACCTCGTGCTGTCTTTGAGTTATTCCCCTTTGATGATCATTTTTACAGCATTTTCTGCTTGTCCTGAACATAACTTTGACATCTCCAGTCAGATTGACTTGAAACTTGGCATTTGTGTTTGTTGCAATAATACAGAGTACAGTGCAAAAGAACCATAACTCTACCTCGTGTTGTCCTTGAGTTATTTCCCTTTGGTCATAATTTTTACAGCATTTTCTGCATGTCCGGAATATAACTTTGTCATCTCTAGTCTGAACATCTTCAAATTTGGTATGCATGATTGTTGAAATTTTACGGAGTGCAGTGCACAAGAACCATAACTCTTCCTAGCACAAATTCTGAGTTATTTCCCTTTGATCGTCATTTTTACAGCATTCAGTGCTTGTCCGGAATATAACTTTGTCATCTCAAGTCAGAACAACTTCAAACTTGGTATGCATGTTTTTTGCAATATTACGGAGTACAGTGCGCAAGAACAATAACTCTACCAAGTGCAGATTTTGAGTAATTCCACTTCGATCTTCATTTTTACAGTATTTCTTGCTTGTCCGGAACGGAACTTTGTCACCTCAAGTCAAATTGACTTGAAACTTGGTAAACATGTTTGTTGCATTACCTGCCCTTTACGATTATTATACCCCCTTGACAACTGGTGGTGTGACGGGCGTATCTTGCAACAATTTGCCGCTCTTGTTTTTATATTGTTTATCACAAGCCACAGACAATTATTATTGGTTTTTATTTCATGAAATACGTCATGAAAAAAGGGGGCTAAATGTTTAATTTCATCATGGACCAATGACCATCTGGTCATATGTCTTTCCAGGCAGATATCTTCTAAAATCCTTGACAAAAACTAATGGAAATTCATACACTTGTTCCTTATGATGTCCGCCGAGTTTTTTTTGCTGTTTTGATATTCAATATGGTGTCATAGAGAAAAGGGCCTTCATGTATATTTCCAATAGGGATCAATATCTCTTTAACTCGGAATCCTACATGAACATTTATGAAACTTCATACGTATTCCTTTTGATAGTCTGCCAATAACATTATTTCAGCCTTTTTCATTAAAGGTTATGTCATGGAAAAAGGGGGCATTAAGTATATTTTCATTATGGACAATATCTCTTTAACTACAGGACAAAATGTTGTGAAACTTTATCTTTATGTTGTTCATCATAAGCCACAGACAGTATAGAAGCGTAAGCAAATTTCGCCAGTAATCGAATTTCGCCAACTATGTTCTTGGACAATATTTTCATATCTGTGACATCATCCATTCACGGAAATGACTGATATCATAGCAGCAAAGATGTTTTAAACTGTGATTTGAATCTAATTACAGAAAAATACCTGTCAATGAGAAAAAAGTTCATAAGCAACCTCTCACATGCTTTTCCCCGCCATTTTATTATCACTTTTCAGGTGTCCCCTTTATATGCAGATTTTAAAAGATCCTTTCAGTTTAAAACTTTTTTGTGTCGTCTATTTTCGGTTTGACAGGTTATCTTTTGAACTCTTAATAGCCGAAGTTTCGAATGGGGCACCTAAAGGGAAATATATCCATATGAATGAAAGAGGGGTCCTTATTAATTTTTTCCTAAGAAAATAGATTGAATCAGGTACAAAAATCACTACAAAGACAAGAAAATGCCTTTTTTCTGTGAGCTACACGAGTTATCTTTTTTGGATTTACAGCCTGTTTATCCCCAACACTGTCATCCTGATATAGATTGTAATATTTCAGTGCCACGGCAGAAATAATTACACAAAAAATGTCATAACTGTTGATTTTGTTTTCTGAGAGCTGCGTTTTGTTTTATTTTCTTCAGGTTTTCTTGTAGGAAGTAAATGTAGAGTTAATATCCAAGGGAGGCAATGAATATTGCTGAAATGATGCTGTGAATTTTTTATTTCATTTTACCCTCTAATTTTTGGAAAACCAGAGAAATTGGCTTACTTTTTTTAATAGATGGCGACTTTGTACTGTCTCACTTCTAACGATGTTTTGACAGATAAATTTAGATGTTTAAGTGGTAAAAATTATTTTTACAAAAGTATTTGAATACAAGTACATAGATATTTAACCAGAAAGAAAATTATTATTGTTATGTGCAATCCGCAAGAGTAGTTTCCCTTGCGTTGGCGAAATTCGATTACACCAGTATAGTTATTTGTTTTTATTTCATGAAATGCCATGGCATGAAAAAAGGGGGCTAATTGTATAATTTCATTATGGACCAGTAATAGTCTATTTGCCCATCCGACTGCCCAGACCGATATCTTGTAAAGTCCTTGACAAAAATTGATGAAACTTCATGCATGTCTGCCATTGGATAGATCGTTTATACTATTTTTTTCTATATATATAAAATGACGTGTCATGGAAAAAGGGGGCTTGATGTATATTTTCTTTGTTTTCATTTAATGAAATGCCATGTTATGGAAAAAGGAGACTAAATGTACAATCCCATTATGGACCTCTTATATATTTTATCATACTGCTTGCTATAAAACAAAAAAACAGCAAAGTTGAAAAAAAAAAAAAAAAAAATTATAAAATATATAAAGAAAAGTACAAAAAGATTGAAATATTTTAAGTATAAGAAAAAAAGAAGGGAAAAAAAAAATAATAAAAAAGCAATAATAATAGTGATAATAATACAAAAAAAAAGAAAAAAATTTAAAAAAGAGAAAAAGAAAACAATATATTTTATGTGTTGTGTGTGTGAAGGGACTAGGGAACATTATGAATTTAATGTTACCAAAAGTTTGTACTCAGTCCAGGAGATTTCAGTCCTTTACTTCCAAATCTCAAGCAAAATGTGAGGAATAATCATCATGTCATGCAATGTCAGATGTTCAGGAGTTTTGTTCCAGGAATACGAGGGTTGTTGCAGAAGTAAAAGGACTTTTGCTGTAATATGAACAATTATTGGCATATAAGCAAGAAAACTAATGCGGATTAAGTGCCATATCTCATGATTATTTCTCCCAAAAATCATCAAAATACATATAACAATAACGAAACTACAGTTAAAATACATACAACTCTAAACGCCAACCGGCACACAGATTAACGTTCACTGACGTCCAACATGATGTTGCTTATCATACTTTCTCCACATAGTCCCCACCAGTGTGAACACACTTCCTGCGACGGCCTTCACTAAACTCTTTATGCCATCTGAACACTAATGAACAGCAACATTTATACTCGCCCGCTTCCTGAACAAGTTGGTAGTAGGTTTACCGAGTGCTTGACAAAACTGCATTACCACCCGCAACTTGACATCTCCTGTGGACGACATGACGTTTTTTCTCCGTAGACTCTGACGTGATGAAAAACACTGTATCTCAGCTAACGGAAATGCTATGGCGCTCAAATAAACAGGAAATGACGTCATATCACCACATATTGTGCAGCCCAACTTCTATATATATAATGACGTGTCATGGAAAAAGGGGGCTTGATGTATATTTTCTTTGTTTTCATTTAATGAAATGGCATGTTATGGATAAAGGAGACTTCATGTATAATCCCATTATGGACCTCTTATATATTTTATCGTACTGCTTCCTATAAAAAAAAAAAAAAAGCAAAGTTGAAAAAAAAAAAAAAAAAAAATCTATAAAATATATAAAGAAAAGTACAAAAAAATTGAAATATTTTAAGTATAAGAAAAAAAGAAGGAAAAAAAAAAAGAGAAATAATAATAAAAAAGAAATAATAATCCAAAAATAAAAAGAAAAAAAAAATTAAAAAAAAGAGAAAAAGAAAACGATATATTTTATGGGAAAAAAATTGAAAAAAGGATTTACCCAAAAAAAAAAGTGTGTATATTTAGAAGTGATAGTTTGTGTGTGTTGTGTGTGTGTGTGAAGTGACCAGAGAACATTATGAATTTAATGTTACCAAAAGTTTGTGCTCATCCATAGTCCAGGAGATTTCAGTCCTTCACTTCCAAATCTCAAGCACTCATGTTTCAGATTTGAAACCAAAATGTGAGGAATAATCATCATGTCATGCAATGTCAGATGTTCAGGAGTTTTGTTCCAGGAATATATAAGTAAAAAACTCCTAAGAGACTTTTGTAGATTGTTAAAGAAGGAAAGCTTAATTTCTAATATCCATGTGTAACATGATGTTTTGTTAGAAGTCCATCATTCAGAAATGAAAAAAGAAATTTAATGTCTTACGCTTCGTCAGATGGTCTTGTGTGAGACCATACTTGTTATATTTGGTATGCAATAACATTTGGCAAACCTTTCTACAAGGATTGTTGGAATTATAGCTGTTGGTCAAAAGTAATCCTGCTTAAAGAAGGACTGCATTATAGCCCTTGAGTCAAATGTTATGAAATGAGAAAAAAATCATTAAACATATTTTCATTTAGTCAATACTTTTACAACTCTTTCAAGAAACCATGACACATTTACAACACAATTTCCTCTTGATGACCATTTGGAAGGCAATTTGAAAACTTTTTCATCCATGTCCAAGAGAAATCACATTATTCTAGCAAGATTTAATTTTCCAAGCTTAAAACCTCACAGAAAGGGTCATCATGAACAAACATTCATAGTCTAGGATAGTTTATTGGACACTATAGTCTTACTGAGTCATATTGCAAAAGAAGTATTCTACAAATGAAGAGCCCTAGTCCCTGTTTCTTAGTCATACCCACTTATTTCAAAATCAATCAGATATTGATGCTAAAGGCAGTTTACTGGAACCACAGGTCATTGTTATGGATTCATTTGTTTTTCTCATTATTGCTTTACATTATTCTATGCATTTCTTCATGCTGAATTTAGGACTTGTTTATAACAAAGGCATTCTAGAAATTGTAGAACCCAAGTTATGATTTCTGTACCTGAGCCTTCTTTATTAAATCTAAAAGAATACTGGAACCACATGTCATTTTACTATATTGCTGTGTGTATGTAAAATGTAATTTTATTGCTATCACTATTCTACTTTTGGGAATTGGAAGGGAGAGTATTCTTAGTGTAGATGGGTTGGTTAAAGTTGTGTTGGATTTGGAATGGTAGGAAGTATTTTGGATTGTGGGTAGGATATTGGTTATGTGTTGGGTTTTGGTGGGGAGGGGATAGGTGGGTTTGGGGAAGGTTGGGTTGGAAGGTTTGGGGAGGGAAGGGGGGTGGGTTTGGGGAGGGGTGGGGTGGGGGTGCATTTGGGTAGGGGTGGGAATGGGTGGGTTTGGGGTTTGGAGGGTATGTAAGTAGGTAGTGCTATGTTTGACTGGTTGGAACCATGAATTAGCATTGGAAATACTCAGCCATTATTTTCAGTTAAATTACCAAAAAAGCATTACATAAAAGTTTTCGTTGTCATAGTTTAATTTAGGTGAGCAATATAGAACTATTGTCATCCTCTTGTTTATAAAAAACTTGACAGTTTCATGAAAAAACACGAAAATACATTTCATTTTCTTTTTAACGCTGCTGAAGTCAAAGTAGCGAGTTATATCTTCTAAAATCCAAAAGATTTTCACATTATGAACAGAAAAGTTGAAATAGACTGTCACCAACGAAGGATCAAGGCACTCCAGAAAGCTTGTTGACCTATTAAGGGGCAGATAATTGTAGGAAAGTAATCCCAGCATGATTTATTTGTCTCTAATCAATGCAAATAATTGTAGAGAATTCATTACAACAGCCCTTATCTTTCTATATCAATAGATTTTGGGGAGGGTAAGATTTCCATCAGAATAAGTCATGGTTTGTACAGTTATAGTTAGCAAGATATTTTATACAAGCTAGACTAGTACTGGCTTGAGTCCAGGATAATGGCAGGTTGGCCAGGATAATGGCAGGTTGGCAACTGTCCACAGATGGGGTGAGGATGCTGTCACCAAGGACGGATCAAGGCAAGCTAGAAAAGTTGTCGGTCCATTCAGGGGCAGCTGTGTTCAAGTGTACAGTCAATCTTACACATCTGAGGTATTTCTTAAAAATGAAGAAATGGAAAGTAATTAACAAATAAATCACCTACAGGACAGACCATTTTTACAGACCACATCAGTGGACTTTTTTCACCTTCTAATCAAAGATGGTGATTTAAATAAATTTAACATATCGCAGAGATCAAGACTAGACTGCAAAAAATGTGTAAAGACCAGTACTAGGCAAGTTATAACTGAATATATTTTTCAGGGGAATTTTTCCTGGACCTTGAAAAGTAACGAGCTTGTGTGACAAATCTTGCCTAAAATTGTCCTAACCAAGACTTAAAATGGTGTAACTCAAACTCTTCCTTAACTGTATGGATACAACCTAGACTCTTACCAGTATTAGAGTAGCTGACATTGGCCCTTGTTATAAACCTAATATTTGTGGAGCTAATTTTCAGTCCTACCAAATTCAAAATACATCTTACATGAAGAGTTTTTCCTGGATCCAAATCAGTATATGGCTTGCATATTTTTACTTACCATTGCACTTACTGTTTGGATTCTAACCCTCAAATAATTTCTTTTTAAAATGGCTGGTGACAATTAATGTACTAGGAGCTTTGATATCTCTGATAGAGAAAATAAAGCTTAAGAGGATGATTTTTTTTACAACAATCTGCCCCTGAAAGATCAATAACCATTCTGGTTTGTTTTGATCCAACTTTAGAGGCAGTATATCTCCTCTTTTGTGCTGAGAAACTGAAAATCTTGGTCTTTTCATTTAAAACATAAGACTTCCACTATTCTATCTCCCGTTGAGTAATCAACTCTGCACCTTTTGTGACTGGAATTTCCCTGATGCTAAACAGAGCAAATAAAAAGTTTTGGAAAGTTTTTGTGAAATTGATAAGAAAGTTTTCTACCTTTTTTTTTTTTTGTTTACAACATGCTTTTAAGATTTTTTACAACTTTATGAACCCCCCCCTTCCCCCCACACCCGGCTTGGCAAATTTCTTTCAAATTTCAGTCCTTCACTTACAAATCTCAAGCACTCATGTTTCAGATTTGAAACCAAAATGTGAGGAATAATCATCATGTCATGCAATGTCAGATGTTCAGGAGTTTTGTTCCAGGAATATATAAATAAAAAACTCCTAAGAGACTTTTGTAGATTGTTAAAGAAGGAAAGCTCAGTTTCTAATATCCATGTGTAACATGATGTTTTGTTAGAAGTCCATAATTCAAAAATGAAAAAAGAAATGATTTAATGTCTTATGCTTCGTCAGATGGTCTTGTGTGAGACCATACTTGTTATATTTGGTATGCAATAACATTTGGCAAACCTTTCTACAAGAATTGTTGAAATTATAGCTGTTGGTCAAAAGTAATCCTGCTTTGGGAAGGACTGCATTATAGCCCTTGAGTCAAATGTTATGAAATGAGAAAAAAATCATTAAACATTTTTTCATTTAGTCAATACTTTTACAACTCTTTCAAGAAACCATGACACATTTACAACACAATTTCCTCTTGATGACCATTTGGAAGGCAATTTTGAAAACTTTTTCATCCATGTCCAAGAGAAATCACATTATTCTAGCTAGATTTAATTTTCCAAGCTTAAAACCTCACAGAAAGGGTCATAAAGAACAAACATTCATAGTCTAGGATAGTTTATTGGACACTGTAGTCTTATTGAGTTATATTGCAAAGGAAGTATTCTACAAATGAAGAGCCCTAGTCCCTGTTTCTTAGTCATACCCACTTATTTCAAAATCAATCGGATATTGATGCTAAAGGCAGTTTACTGGAACCACAGGTCATTGTTATGGATTCATTTGTTTTTCTCATTATTGCTTTACATTATTCTATGTATTTCTTCATGCTGAATTTAGGACTTGTTTATAACAAAGGCATTCTAGAAATTGTAGAACCCAAGTTATGATTTCTGTACCTGAGCCTTCTTTATTAAATCTAAAAGAATACTGGAACCACATGTCATTTTACTATATTGCTGTGTGTATGTAAAATGTAATTTTATTGCTATCACTATTCTACTTTTGGGAATTGGAAGGGAGAGTATTCTAGGTGTAGATGGGTTGGTTAAAGTTGTGTTGGATTTGGAATGGTAGGAAGTATTTTGGATTGTGGGTAGGATATTGGTTATGTGTTGGGTTTTGGTGGGGAGGGGATAGGTGGGTTTGGGGAAGGTTGGGTTGGAAGGTTTGGGGAGGGAAGGGGTGTGGGTTTGGGGAGGGGTGGGGTGGGAGTGTGTTTGGGTAGGGGTGGGAATGGGTGGATTTGGGGTTTGGAGGGGTAGTGGGTTTGGGGAGGGGTGGGGTGGGGGTGTGTTTGGGTAGGGGTGGGAATGGGTGGATTTGGGGTTTGGAGGGGTAGTATGTAAGTAGGTAGTGCTATGTTTGACTGGTTGGAACCATGAATTAGCATTGCATATAATCAGCCATTATTTTCAGTTAAATTACCAAAAAAGCATGACATAAAAGTTTTTGTTGTCATAGTTTAATTTCTAATTTCATTTCAGAGCTTTTTGGAATTTTAAGAAAAGTTTGTGGGAAGGATGACATTGACAGTGTTTTGGTTTGATCAGTTTTTCTCAGTTGTGGCCCTTGAATTTTATAGTTTCTAAGTTTGTTTTCATGCAGGGCCCCTGCCACTTGGGGCCTTAGAAATAGGTGGCTGCCTTCACCTCTGTGGCATATGGGTGGTAGGAGTCCCCAGAAACAGAGGAGACCCGTATGGAGCATCACCCTTCTCCACCAGCTCTTCTTTGGTAGAGTTGTCTGTCTGTCAGGGCACCTGTCTTAACGAAGTGGAGGGGGATATACTGGAATCGCCATGGCTGTCTGCCTGTCCATAGACACAAATTTGTCCGGCGAAATACTCTGACAGTTTTTCAGGTACTGAACTAAAATTTATACATAGTGTTCTTATATATATATGAAATTGTGCATGTGCAATTTTCATGACCCTGGTGCGATTTGTTGTGAAATTATCTTCACTTGAACTTTTTTCAACTTGTACTTTTGTACATAACCATTCTGCTTTCTGTGACAAAGACCTGTTTTGTGACAAGGAGCTGGTGGGGGGTATGATCATGTTTATAGATAGCTCTAGTTTGACATGGATCATATATAGTGATAGAAAAACTTCTCTTTTGTTTATTTGGCTTTGTTATCCCCCAGCGAAGGCGATATAGTTTTAGAGTTGTCCATCTGTCTGTCCGTCTTTCTGTCCATGTGTTTGTGTCTCCCTTTGGGAGAATATCTTCAATACCATTGGACAGAATTTCATGAAACTTTACATATGTGTACAATAACCCATTCCACCAAAACAGCTTTTTCTTTTCTTGATTCCATGCAAAATGGTAGACGGAGTGATTTTAAGTAACACAGTCAAAATGTATTTTTGATGTTTTGAGTCTTATCTTGAAAACTATACAGAGTTTGTACATTGAACTTGTCACATCTATCAACTACCATTAGGAAATGCAGGAAAAAAAGTTTCACCCAGATTGTCCACGCAACACCACAGTTATATATACTCTTGTTTTTTGTAATGCCGTGTCATAGAAAATTAGGGGGCTTGATGTATATTTCCAGTATGTAACCATGAATTAGCATTACATATAATCAGCCATTATTTTCAGTTAAATTACCAAAAACGCATGACATAAAAGTTTTCGTTGTCATAGTTTAATTTCTAATTTCATTTCAGAGCTTTTTGGAATTTAAAAAAAAAAAAGTTTGTGGGCAGGATGACATTGACAATGTTTTGGTTTGATCATTTTTTCTCAGTCGTGGCCCTTGAATTTTTAAGTTCTAAGTTTGTTTCCATGCTGGGCCCCCGCCACTCGGGGCCTTAGAAATAGGTGGCTGCCTTCGCCTCTGTGGCATATGGGTGGTAAGAGTCCCCAGAAACAGAGGAGACTGATATGGAGCATCACCCTTCTCCACCAGCTCTTCTTTGGTAGAGTTGTCTGTCTGTCAGGGCACCTGTCTTATTTTTGTGTGCATGCTCCAAATCCTGAGTTGATTATCTAAATTTTGCTTATATGTCACTTAAATTTCAGCCTTAATAAGACAGCATGCAGGACTGAGGGTTTACATACCACTACATACAAGGTTAAGGTCACAGCAAGGGCTTAAAGGTCCATGTGAACTCCTTGTCCCTGGTTGAATTGTTTTACATGGACACCTTTTCTGTCTCATCCTTTGCAAAAAGTTTCATAGTCATAGCTTTTACTGGCCTTCTGTTTAAAGAGCCCGTGCCATATTGTGATTTTGGTCGGCTGCCTATCTGTCCATCTGTCTTTCTGTTCTTTTTTTTTCTTACTTACACAGGAACATCTGCATTTTAGGTCCAGTTTTCCTAAACTTTGTGCAGTTTCTTTTTATCATGAATAGCTTTTATCCTATTGAATTTGAAGAAAACCTCATGATTTGATGGGGAAAAGCCATGTAAAGTTAAAAATTTGCTGTTCTTGTGTACATACTTGAATATGCATCTTTTGTCCAATTCTCTTGAAATTTGCACTGATTATTTGTACCATCACAGTGTTGAACCTGATTGAAAATGGAGAAAAGTCCAATGATCAGTTTAGGAAAAGCTGCTGTTTGATGACTTTTTCTTGTTTACTCAACAAAGTCAACATTTTTTGTCCCATTGCTTTGAAACTTGCAGGGATTAGAATCAACTTTTGTTTGATTCCAAAACATGTTTTGAGAAATTATACCCAGATTATTTTGATATAAGTGTGACTCCTCTTTCGCTTTTGATTTGGAGTTCTGGAATGCGGGGTTAAAGGTGATTCTTGGGTTATGACAGGGCTGGTGGCTCAATAGCAAAGTAAGGTTCCACAATATTTATCCTCTTAACTAGTTAACTTCAGTGGATATATATTTCAGTTTGATGTCCACTTTGCTGTTAAATGAAAGTTACAGGTTTGCTCTAGAACTCACCTGAAATAGAAAAAAAGACACTGTTTATTCTTCATTTTGTTGCCGTTCTTCCCCCCCCCCCTTCCTGCCTTTTTCCAAACTGGATCTGAACCTACTGCACAGTCAATCAAATTTCTAAGTTCACACAATTTAGGTGGACATAAAATAGTCCTAATATTATTATTCAAGGACACTGCTGTTCTATATTTTTATCTAAAAGTTCTTTCCATTTTGCTGAGTACAGTATTACTAAACTTGTATTGCAGATTATTATTCTGTGAATTCATCATCTTGCCAAACCTTGAAAAAGATTTATTTATTAAAGTATAAACTTGATTGACTTTCAAAGGTAAAAAAGTAACCAAATAAGTGTGAAAAAGTCTTTGGTGGCATTTCATTTGTGTAATCCTGCCTAATTTTGGCATTAATAGTATTTTCCTTTCAGAATGTAATATGAAAAATAATACATATAAAATATGTTGGACACCAAAGCTATTCTTTTCATACAAAAACAGAACAATTTCTGATTATTTAGGGAATTCCCTGAAGAATTATAACACCAATATTGCACCTTTTATAAGGAATTTGACCTGTATATTGCAACATGTATATGTGTTTGAAGTAACCTATTATTGAGGGTAATTCTTTGGTTTTTCAATAGAATATTGTTCGGAACCGATGTACCACTGTTTGAAGTAGCATATTATTGAGAGTAATTTTCTGATTTTTCAATAGAATATTCTTCTCAAACAATGTGCCACTGTTTGAAGTAGTGTATGAATGAGGGTATTTTTAGGATTTTTTATAAGAAAACTGTCCAGAAACGAAATATCAGTGTTTGAAGAAACATAATGAATGAGGGTATTTTTAGGATTTTTTAATGGAATACTGTCTGGAACCGATGTATCAGTGTTTGAAGTAGCATATGAATGGGGTACTTTTAGAATGTTTTATAAGAATACTGTCCAAAACCTATGTATCAGTGATTGAAGTAACATATGAATGAGGGTATTTTCAGGATTTTGAATGGAATACTGTCCAGAATCGATGTATCTGTGTTGGAAATAGCGCATGAATGAGGGTATGGAATTTTTATACGCCCGTCAAAGACAGGACATATTATGGGATCACCCGTGGCGGACGGGCGGGCGGCATCCCCATTCTTTGTCTGGAGCATATCTCCAAAACTATGCTAGCTACGGTTATGAAATTTCATGGGTGGATAGATCCCATCAAGGCGGAGTGCAGTGCACAGGAATCATAACTCTCGCTTGTTTAATTTTTGAATTATTGCCCTTTGTTGCTTTTCATACTTGAATTTTGTCCGGAGCATATCTCCAAAACTATACTAGCTATGGTTATGAAATTTCATGGGTGGATAGATCTCATCAAGGGGGAGTGCAGTGCACAGGAGTCATAACTCTTGCTTGCTTAATTTGAGTTATTGCCCTTTGTTGTTTTTTATACTTGAATTTTGTCCGGAGCATATCTCCAAGACTATACTAGCTAAGGTTACAAAACTTCATGGGTGGATAGATCTTATCAAGGGGGAGTGCAGTGCACAGGAATCATAACTCTTGCTTACTTAATTTTTGAGTTATTTCCCTTTGTTTATATTCATACTTGAATTTTGTCCAAAGCATATGTCCAAAACTATGCTAGCTACGGTTATGAAACTTCATGGGTGGATAGATCTCATTAAGGGGGACTGCATTGCAGATGAATCATAACTCTTGCTTGCTTAATTTTTGAGTTATTGCCCTTTGTATTTTTTCATACTTGAATTTTGTCCGGAATGTATCTCCAAAACTATACTAGCTACGGTTATCAAATTTCATGGGTTGATAGATCTCATCAGGGAGGATTGCAGTGCACATGAATAATAACTCTTGCTTGCTTAATTTTTGAGTTATTGCCCTTAACAACTTGGGGTAAGACGGGCGTATCTTGCGACAATTTGCCGCTCTTGTTTAATTATATACTGTCAGGAACCAATTTATCTGTGTTGGAAGTAGTGTATGAATGAGGATATTTTTAGGATTTTTCAATAGAATATTGTCTGGAACCAATGTATCACTGTTTGTAGTAGGGTATGAATGAGGGTATTTTAGTTTTTTTTTTTTTTTTTTTTTTATTAGAATACTGTCTGGAGCCGATGTATCAGTGTTTGAAGTAACATATAATTGAGAGCATTCTTAGGATTTTTCAGTGGAATGCTGTCTAGAACCGATGTATCTGTGTTGGAAGTAACATATGAATGAAGGCATTTTCAGGATTTTTTAGTGGAATACTGTCTGGAATTGATGTATCATGTGTTGGAAGTAACATATGAATGAGGGAATTTTTAGGATTTTTTTAATAGAATACTGTTTAGAACAGAAGTATCCGTGTTGGAAGTACCATATGAATGAAGGTAATATTAGGATTTTTTAAAAGAATTCTGTCCGGTACCGATATATCTGTATTGGAAGTAGCATATATTAAGAGTATTTTTAGGATTTTTTTATAGAATACTGTCTGAACCGATGTATCTGTGTTGGAAGTAACATGAATGAGAGTTTTTTTTTTTTTAATTTTTATTAGAATACTGTCTGGAACCAATGTATCAGTGTTTGAAGTAACATATGAATGAGAGTATTTTTAGGATTTTTCAGTGAAATACTGTCTAGAACCGATGTATCTGTGTTGGAAGTAACATGAATGAGGGAATTCTTAGGATTTTTTAGTGGAATACTGCCTGGAACTGATGTATCTGTGTTGGAAGTAGCATATGAATGAGAGTATTTTTAGGATTTTTTTAATAGAATACTGTCCAGAACCCATGTCACTATTTGAAGTAGCATATGAATGAGGGTATTTTTAGGATTTTTTTAATAGAATACTGCCCAGAACAGGTGTATATGTGTTTGAAGTAGCGTATAATGGAGGGTAATTTTCAGATTTTCAATAGAATGTTTTCTGGAACCAACGTGTCACTGTTTGGAGTAGCATATGAATGAGGGTATTTTTTGGATTTTTTTTTCAATACTATTGGGAACTGATGTATCAGTGTTTGAAGTAAAATATGAATGAGGGTATTTTTAGGAATTTTTAATTGAATACTGTCTAGAACCGATGTGTCTGTACTGCAAGTAACATATGAATGAGGGTATTTTTAGAGTTTTTAAAATACTGTCCAGAACCAACGTATCTGTGTTGGGAGTAGCATATAAAATAGGGTATTTTTGGGGTTTTTTCCAATGGAAAATTGTCCAAAACCCATGTATCACTGTTTGAAGTAGTGTATGAATAAGCATATTTTTAGGGGTTTTTTTTTTTATTAGAATACTGTCCAGAACCGATGTATCTGTGTTTGAATGAGGGTAATTTTTGTTTTCTCAGTGGAATACTGTTCGCAACCTATGTATGTGTTGGAAGTAGCGTATGAGTGAGGGATTTTTTAGGAATTGTTAATAGAATACTGTCTAGAACTGATGTATCTGTGTTAGATGGCGTATAAATGAGGGTAATTTTCGGATTTTTCAATAGAATATCGTCTGTAATGGATGTACCACTGTTCGAAGTAGCGTATAAATGAGGGTATTTTTAGGATTTTCTTATTAGAATACTGTCTGGAACTGATGTAGCAGTGTTTGCTGTAACATATGAATGTAGTAGGGTATGAATGAGGGTATTTTAGTTTTTTTTTTTTATTAGAATACTGTCTGGAGCCAATGTATCAGTGTTTGAAGTAACATATAATTGAGAGCATTCTTAGGATTTTTCAGTGGAATGCTGTCTAGAACCGATGTATCTGTGTTGGAAGTAACATATGAATGAAGGCATTTTCAGGATTTTTTAGTGGAATACTGTCTGGAATTGATGTATCATGTGTTGGAAGTAACATATGAATGAGGGAATTTTTAGGATTTTTTTAATAGAATACTGTTTAGAACAGAAGTATCCGTGTTGGAAGTACCATATGAATGAAGGTAATATTAGGATTTTTTAAAAGAATTCTGTCCGGTACCGATATATCTGTATTGGAAGTAGCGTATATTAAGAGTATTTTTAGGATTTTTTTATAGAATACTGTCTGAACTGATGTATCTGTGTTGGAAGTAACATGAATGAGAGTTTTTTTTTTTTTAATTTTTATTAGAATACTGTCTGGAACCAATGTATCAGTGTTTGAAGTAACATATGAATGAGAGTATTTTTAGGATTTTTCAGTGAAATACTGTCTAGAACCGATGTATCTGTGTTGGAAGTAACATGAATGAGGGAATTCTTAGGATTTTTTAGTGGAATACTGCCTGGAACTGATGTATCTGTGTTGGAAGTAGCATATGAATGAGAGTATTTTTAGGATTTTTTTAATAGAATACTGTCCAGAACCCATGTCACTATTTGAAGTAGCATATGAATGAGGGTATTTTTAGGATTTTTTTAATAGAATACTGCCCAGAACAGGTGTATATGTGTTTGAAGTAGCGTATAATGGAGGGTAATTTTCAGATTTTCAATAGAATGTTTTCCGGAACCAATGTGTCACTGTTTGAAGTAGCATATGAATGAGGGTATTTTTTGGATTTTTTTTTCAATACTATCGGGAACTGATGTATCAGTGTTTGAAGTAAAATATGAATGAGGGTATTTTTAGGAATTTTTAATTGAATACTGTCTAGAACCGATGTGTCTGTACTGCAAGTAACATATGAATGAGGGTATTTTTAGAGTTTTTAAAATACTGTCCAGAACCAACGTATCTGTGTTGGGAGTAGCATATAAAATAGGGTATTTTGGGGGTTTTTTCCAATGGAAAATTGTCCAAAACCCATGTATCACTGTTTGAAGTAGTGTATGAATAAGCATATTTTTAGGGGTTTTTTTTTTATTAGAATACTGTCCAGAACCGATGTATCTGTGTTTGAATTAACATATGAATGAGGGTAATTTTTGTTTTCTCAGTGGAATACTGTTCGCAACCTATGTATGTGTTGGAAGTAGCGTATGAGTGAGGGATTTTTTAGGAATTGTTAATAGAATACTGTCTAGAACTGATGTATCTGTGTTAGATGGCGTATAAATGAGGGTAATTTTCGGATTTTTCAATAGAATATCGTCTGTAATGGATGTACCACTGTTCGAAGTAGCGTATAAATGAGGGTATTTTTAGGATTTTCTTATTAGAATACTGTCTGGAACTGATGTAGCAGTGTTTGCTGTAACATATGAATGTACTGTTAGGATTTTTTCTTAGAACAGTGTCTGGAACTGATGTATTTGCATTTTAAGTGGGGCATGAATGGGGGAATTTTAGGACTGTGTAATAGAACACTGTCCGGAACCGATGTATCTGTGTTTGAAGTAACATACAAATGAAGGTACTTTTAGGAATTTTTATTAGAACAGTGTCTGGAACCGATGTATCTGCATTTGAAGTAGCGCATGAATGGGGGTAATTTTAGGACTTTTTAAAAGAGCCCTGTCCTGAAGAGATGTGTCTGTGTTTGAAGTAACATGAATCGGGGTATTTTTAGGAGTTTTTAATAGAATATTGTCCTGAACGGATTTATCTGTATTTAAAATGACATGAATGAGGGACTTTTAGCATTTGTAAATGGAATATTGTCTGGAACCAATGTGTCTGGGTTTGAAGTAACATGAATGAGTATTTTGTTCTTTTTTTTTTATTTAATAGAATACTGTCCATAACTGATGTATCTGTATTTAAAGTAACATGAATGAGGTTTTGTAGGATTTTTTGATGGAATGTCCAGAACCAATGTATTTGTATTTGAAGTAACATGAATGGGGGTATTTTTAGGATTTTTTAATAGAATACTGTCCAGAACCAATGTATCTGTATTTAAAGTAGCATGAATGAGAGTTTTTTAGGACATAAAGAAATGTTGTCACAAACGAATATATCTGTGTTTTAAGTAGTGTATGAATGAGGGTATTTTTAGGATTTTTTATTAGATTATTATCCAGAACCAGTGTATCTGTGTTTGAAGTAGTCAATGAATGAGGGTATCTGTAGGATTTTTTATTAGATTATTGTCCAGAACCTATGCAATAGCATATGAATGAGGGTATTTGTAGGATTTTTTAATGGAATATTGTCCATATTGATGCATCTTTATTTGAAGTAGCATGAATGAGGGTATCTTTAGGATTTTTTAATAAGATATTGCCTAGAACCAATGTATCTGTGTTTGAAGTAGCGTATGAATGAGGGTATTTTTAGGATTTTTTAATAGAATATTGTCCGGAACCAATATATTTGTGTTTGAAGTAACATATGTATGAGGGTATTTTTAGGGTTTTTCAAAAGAATAATTATTGTGTAGAATTTATGAACCTAGAGCATAGATCCTAGGTATGAAGCATGAACCCTTCACCACACAGTCCACACTTATAACAACCCTGGGAAAGAAGTCTTTTGAAAATATTGTAGGAAAAGGAGAGCATTTTCTCCTTTTCCCACAATGTCTGTTATCCTTCTTAACCCTTTACCACACAATCCTGACTTTTAACAACCCTCAGAATGAAAGCTTTTGCAAACATTGTGGGAAAAGGAGAAAATGCTGGTAACCAGCATTTTCTCCTTTTCTCACAATGTTTTATTATCTTTTCAGACAAATCTCATTACTTTTGCCACATTTACTATATTCTCTGGAAATGCTTCCAATTTGGATTTGTCTAAAATTTTGTCATGTGGTAAAGAGTTAAAACAAATTTTACTTTTTGAGTCACTTTGTGTTGTCAGCATAATGCTTTCAATTTTGAATAGTCTAAAATTTTGTCATTTGTTTAAGAGTTACGGTTGTTTTAAACTGTGGTCTTTGGAGAAATAATTCTGCCTGATTGTCACATTTGTATAGTGTTGTAATTTTTTTCTTTTGTTTTTCAATCTTATTGACAGGAACCAAGAAGTCTAAGATGGTATGCCCTTAGACTAAAGATTTCCTAAACAAATTTTTTTTCTGTTCTTCTCATCTGAAATCGTTGAACCTAGAATCTTAAAATAAGTTTCTTCAAGTTCTGCCATAGGGGTCAAAATTGGCCCTGTACCAAGGGTCTGTTGCAGTACATCGAGTTCTATAATTTTTTATTTAATCTTCTATGGAGAGTTTAAGCCGAAAGTTTAAATGTTTAGTACATAGCATTAAAAGAGCATTCTTTAGCTTAGTTGTTGAAGTCCTGCACATAGGGTCAAAGATGGCCTGTTCCCAAGGTCTGTTGTACATTTACATGGGGTTCTATAGTTTTTTTTTTTTAAATCTTTGTGGCTGAACCTTGGGAGATGTTGGGTAAGTATGAAGCAACATATAAGCATTCTTTACCTTAGATGTTTAAGTCCTACACATGGGGTCAAAGATGGCCCTGTTCCCAAGTTCTGTTGTCTGTTGTTGTTCTGTAAGTTTTTTAAAAAATTTTTTGGCCAAAACTATGAAGATGTTAGGCCAAATAGTCTAAATAATAAGTTTTTAGCATCAGAACATAATTATTCATAGAAGTTGTTCAAGTCCTGCACATGGGGTCAAAGATGGCCCTGTTCTCATGGTCTGTTGTTGTACTTGAGGTTCTATAATTTTGAAAATCTATTTGGCTGACACTATTGAGATTATAGACTTAACAGTCTGAATATATAGTATATAAAATAAAAAGATAATTATTAATCTAAGTTGTTCAAGTTCTGCAAATGAGGTCAAAGATTGCCCTGTTTTTTCCAATGTCTGTTGTTGTACTTTGGGTTCTATGAGTTTTTTTTTATACACCGCTGGAGGGGACGTATACTGGTGTCATCTTCTCCATCTGTCTGTCCCTCCGTCTGTCTGTCCCTTCATCCATCCATACGTACATTTCTTTTGAACGCAACTCCTCCAACATTTCTTGACGGATTTGGATGAAATTTTCACAGAATGTTTTTCATCATGTGACCTATCGCATGTTGTCAGGGTTTTGCGATGCTAAGGTGTATATTGTGATGATGGCACTCTTGTTTTTAATGTTTTTGGCTGAAACTATGGAGATATTAGACCTAAGAGTCTGAATATCTAGTATATAAAATAAAAAGATAATTATTTTCAAAGTTGTTCAAGTCCTGCACATGGGGTCAAAGATTGCTCTGTTCCCAAGGTCTGTTTTTGTACATGTACATTAGGGGTTCTATCATTATTTTTTAATCTTTTTGGCTGAAACTGTGGAAATGTTCGGCCAAAGACTGAATATTAAGTATCTAGCATCAAAAGATACTTATTCATCAAAGTTGTTCAAGTCCTGCACATGGGATCAAAGATGGTCCCGTTCCTAAGGTCTATTGTTGTACTTGGGTTTATATGTTTTTTGTCTTTTTTAAAAACTTTTTGGCTGAAACTATGGAGATGTTTGGGGAAAAGCTCTGAATATTAAGTATGTAGCATCAAAAATTAATTATTCATCTAAGTTGTTCAAGTCCTGCACCGAATGTCAAAAATGGCCCTGTTCTGGAGGTCTATTATTGTACATGTAGTTCTAAAAGGTTGGGTTTTTTTTTTTTTCAAGTTTAAGTCCTGGGTCAAAGATGGCCCTTTTCCAAAGGTTTGGTGTGGTACGCAGAGTTTTTTTTTTTCTATCTTGAAACACACAGCCAACAGCACCGAAATTTTGTATGTTGCATCAAGGAATGGTCCTTAAAGTTATCAAAATTGGTCATATGCTATAAAAGTTTACCATGCCCAGGGTAACCATATTTCCAAAAAAATAAAAATAGTTATTATACAAGTAATGAAAACCTCCTCTAAAGCCATTAGGCCTGGTGTGTTGATATTATGTAGCATCACATGGTCTTGTATAAATAAAGTAAACATCATCAAGACAGGTCCTGCACATGGGTCAGTTATTTTGCAGAGTTACAATTTCATTTTCTTTTTTACTTTCCTTGTCTTGAACTATTGGGCCATGAGCCAGATATTTGGTCTCAGCATTACAAAATATTTCATTTAAATCCAAGTTGTTCAAAATGTGCTTCTGGGTCAAAGAGGGGCCTGCAAAGGGGTCACCTGTTTACTTTGTGTTCTGTAGGAATCTATTTCAGAAATTTATTTTTTTATTCTTGTCTGAAACCATGGAGCCTACAGCATGATAAATACAGTAGTATCATAATGTGGTCCCTAGTCAAAGTTGTTCAAATTGTGCCCTTTGGGTCAAAGCTGGTCCTGCCCCAGGTACACATATTTTGCAGAAAGAAACATATGGATACACATATTTTACAGAAAGTGACATAAGTAACCATTTTAAAAGAAGCATCTTTCTTATGACCATATGGTCTGATGTTTAGATACTTGTTGCATAGCATCATACTGTTGTCCTGCATCATATCTGCATGTCAATGTCAATTCTGCTAGGAGATAAAGGTCTGCTGTCATATCTTTTGAACCCTTTGCCTGGTCTTAAAACTATTCCACACATGTCAGTCTTGATACTTGATGGCATGCAGAGTAGAAGTTTTGCATACCTGTCTGTAAGGTCGAGGTCATAGCGGCAGTTAAAAGGTCGAAAACACAGACTTTGATGCTGATTAATATCTCTTGAACTTTGTCCAATTCTGAAGATCAGTCACACTCATCATGTCATCAGAACCTGTACTGCTTATAAAACTTCACAAAAAGGCACTTGTACTGAATAGATATTGATACTGTAAGCAGCACTCTGGGGAAAGGGGGCTTAATACAACTTTGTGATGCATTATACAAAATGGTCTTTCAAGGTTTTGGGGTGCAAGAACTAGTGATAAACATATTACAGAAAATCGTGGTTTTCTGGAAAAAATCCTACCAGGTGATCTCACTCTTGCCGACCAAGGGTTTGACATACAAGACAGTGTTGGAAGTGTATGTGCGGAGGTCAAAATTCCTGCATTTATGAAGGGCAAGTCCCAGTTGTCTCCAATTGACATAGAAACAACAAGGAAACTTGCCAATGTTCGAATACATATGGAACGTGTCATTGGTCTTGTGAGGCAGAAATATACAATACTTAGTTTGACATTGCCGATTGATATGTTGTACACCAAGCATCCAGATGATATTCCAACCATAGACAAAATCGCTCTAATTTGCTCTGCTTTGATCAATATGTGTGACTCTGTAGTAGTCTTTGACTGAGTCTCAGGCTGCACTTAACCCTTTAACACACAGTCCTCCGTTTTAACAAACCTAAGGAAGACAGCTTTTGAAAACATTTTGAGAAAAGGAGAAATTGCTGGTAAACACCATTCTCTATTTTTCCCACAAAGTTTTCTGTCCTTCCTAAATCAACCAATTTTCTATCATTGAGTCAACAATTATTTTTGTCGTCTGCAAATGCTTTCAATGTTGACATGTCAAAAATGTTGTCGTTTGGAAACATGGTAAAGTTGCTAGGGATTTTTTCCCTCCTTACTTTGCAGAATTGCATTACCCAGATAAGTTTAAGAAAAAAGGGTGAGAAAAGGAAAATACTAGTAAACAACAATGTCTCCTTTAACCACAGTATTTTCAACTTTCTACTGTTTTAGAAAAAGTTCCATCATTGGAGTCTCATTCTGCAAATGTTTTCAATATGGAGATGAATGAAAAATTCTTCTCTTAACCAGTATCTTTTTGTAAGTTACATGTACATAAAGTAAAAAGCAAGATACCATTACATGTACATACATTCATTTTTATTCACTATATTAATGTTCATTAAAACTTGTTCTATCAAATGAAGTGTGTTGTTTCTGTACCTGGAAAAATGAGTTAACAGAAATTTACTGACTTTATTTTACACTGACCCAAATTGAAAGCGTTTGCAGACGACAAATCAATTTTGTCAAAAATGATGGGATTTCAGTCAGAAAAAGTAAAAAAACATTGTGGGAACAGGGAAGATGCTGGTTTCCATCATTTTCCCCTTATCTCACAATGCTCTTTAAAGTCTTTGTCTGTTCAGAGTCTTTGAGTCTCAGAATTATGTAGTAAAGGATGAACTGTACCAACAACAAATTTTCAACCTGAACAAAATCAGAAGCATATTGCAACTTAAAGGTTGCCTGAAAGATGATTTCTGTAGTTTAAAGCTTTGAAAACATTGTTGGAAAAGGAGGATATGCTGGTTACCAGCTTTTTATCCTTTTCCCGCATTATTTTTAAAGCTTTCTGTTAACATTTTACCTGGCACATTTTTATTGAAATTGTCCAAATTCACAGGTTTAGTAGACAACTTGGGAAACAAGACACAAATTATGAACTTTGTCAATGGAAAGGTGGAAAACATAAAAAGAAACGGAGACATTGATGGTTACTGGCCCTTTTTCCTTTTCTTACAATGTTTTTAAAATGCTTATTTCTGTAGTAACTTAACCCTTTCTCAAACAATCCCGGGTTTTCACGACCCTGAGAAAGAAGCCGTCTGAAAACATCATGGGAGAAGGAGAAAATGCTGGTAACCAGCATTTTCTCCTTTTCCCACAATGTTTTCTTCTCTTCCCAAAACAAATTTCAATTTTCGAGTCACATTAATTTTGACAATTTAACTATGGCTTAAATAGTTGGACTTGGTGCTGAAGGGTTAGAAAACATAATGAGACAAGGAGAACTTGCTGGTTACCAGCATTTTCTCCTTTTCACACATTGTTTTCAAGAATCTAATTACCCTGCAACATAGCTTTCAGTGAAGAACACTAATCTTGGCAACATTGTTGAGAACAGAACTGAGAAGGAGAACTTGCTGGTTACCAGCATTTCCTCCTTTTCACACAATGTTTTCAAGAATCTAATTACCCTGCAACATAGCTTTCAGTGAAGAACACTAATCTTGGCAACATTGTTGAGAACAGAACTGAGAAGGAGAACTTGCTGGTTACCAGCATTTTCTCCTTTTCACACAATGTTTTCAAGAATCTAATTACCCTGCAACATAGCTTTCAGTGAAGAACACTAATCTTGGCAACATTGTTGAGTACAGAAACAGAACTGATTTTGGGTCCCAGGAAGAAAATTTTATACAAGCTCAATAAATGCAAATAACATGTTGATGAGAACTTCTATTGTTTTTTCAGTCTTTTGCTTGAAAATTCTGGCAATTTTCTGCAGTCTGGGCAATACCAAAGTTTGCTTTTTGGTTGGGTCTTTAATTTCAAGCAATCAAAGTGAAACTATTTAATGTCACAGTTCTCATTATCACAACATACCATGTCTCCATATTCTATTTGATCACAGTAACACCAACAGTCCCATTCGCTTTTTGAATTGTCTACAGTTATATCCGAAGTTGACGCAAGCGGCTGAAGTGGTACATATGTGCTTGTGGATGGCCCTAAGCCTGGGAGTCTTGTGTAGAATTTTCCCACAAGCTCTGGGAGTAGTGCTGTGTAAAAGAAATATTCTGCACTTGTACAGATTTCCTGCCACAAATCAGTATCAAATAAAACCTGTTCGACATGAAAATCCACAGTTGTCCACACAACAAATAAACATGAGTCAATTTTTGTGACTCCCATTTGTGTCTGAATTTGAAAAAAGTAATCATGCTTTCTGTTCAAATGGAGTTCCCCATCTATGTCTTTATTAAGATAGAAATTTTCTTGATCCGGTAAAGAATCATCTTTTTTGGAATACGGGCACTTGACTTCCACCACTTGCCTCCCACAACAATCGCATGAAATAATGCAGTCTGGTGTTGCAGCAATGAATGGGCATTCCTTGCTTACAAATAATCCACATTCTTCAAGTTGAAGATTTTCATGCCCTTCCTCTTTTAATCTAAACATTAAGTTTTGAATGGCTGTTTCCTCATGTTTCAATCCCCATTGTATCGCTTCATTCATAAATTTTTTCCTGAGTGGATAGCACAGTGATTTGATCAGTGACTGGGTAGGGTTGGCAGGATCGGTTCATATAACGGATTTCATGTTAGAGGCCGTTGTTCTACCAGCTCTGAACTGAAACCAGAGTTTACTCTTACATTGCTCTCTGGTGGCTTGCTCCAAGTTTTCAACTTCCTCCGAAGTAACGTGTATTTTGATATTTTTGCATTTTTCTTGTAGTTCTTTGTAATTTAGAGTTATTGCTGAGTTGTCTCGAAGTTCAGTCAAAACCTTAGGCAGTGGTACACTTAGGGCTTTCAGAATGTAGTGGTCTGCAAACTCAGGGACGATTGATAGAAGGGCTGTTCTTTTCTCAGTTGCATGTAGATTACTATACAGTTTTTGAAGGTCAGCATCTGTGGGAGGTGGAACTGGCTTCTTTGACTTCTTTGCTGAAGGAGGGGTAGGTGTGCCAATAGTAATGGGGTTGTCACACAGGCTGTCAAACTGCTTTTTCATTGTTTTTGCAGAGCTGAAGTTAATATCACGAACTTCAGCATAGCATACCTTTTTAACTGATGTCGGCAGTAACCAGTAAGCTGGTTCTTGTGTTACTGACCTCGAATCTCTCACTCTAACCGTCCCATCAATGGCAAAAAGGAGTGAGCCAATATGTGTGCATGCCTCACCAAGACCTGCTGTGCAGTCGCAGTGGTACGCAAGGACCTGTCCATTTTCTGTCACAATGGCCCATGGATTTAATGGTTTTAAACCAACTTTCATTGAGTGCATCACCTGTAATACTAATTTTTTTTTTTTTTAAATCAATGATTATAGGGAATCACTTTTGTATTTTTCTTCGTCTATACAGATCTACATAATTATAATTGTCTAAATACCCCCAGCTGGGCGGGAGGATAGAAATAGCTCAGCTGTCACACTATAGCAGGGGTAAGACCCCCCACTGTGCCTGCCTGTTTGCCGTAGGCTGTAACTCGTGTCGTTTGATGACGGGATCCTGGTGGTTGAGTGGATTCAGAGTATGGCCCTTTGATAGCTCTGTTTTTGCAACACACCGCATTGGCCTTGAACTGAACTAAACGAGGGGTCAGGAAGGCCCGTTCTGATCAATCGGCTGGTCACGCCAAGCCCTAGGGTGTTTCTCTGACTTTGTTTTCTTTTACACATACATACACAGATACATAATTTCTCTTCTCTGTCGTTATTTGCTGTATGTCAATACCCTAGAAGGCGGTGGCTCATGGGCTAATCGGGTGAAAGCATGGTGTTTGATTGACACTTGTAAATGCCCAAAGATAGTCTATGCTTGGTATGACATTCTGCGGGCCTACATTTGTCCGGTCTAGCCCTTTCACTTCGAGTATATCACCGATGTATCCTTGTCATGATCTGAGTTGGGTTTCCCCAGATCATGTCCCCTTGTTGGGCTCCAAGGCGGGTGGAGAGCATCGGTGATGAACAATATTAAACAAACATGGCAACACAAAAGAAAGCCAAGCATGTCCTTTCTGATTCTGATTCAGAATCTGATATTTCTTACCATACAAGTTCAACATTTGCTCATTTCATTGTAATTGAGGCAGTTGACTCATCTAAACCCATTTCAAAACTTTCCCCTTTCGTAATAGAAAAAACAATCTCCTCCATTTTGGGAACAACAAAGTCAGTCAAAAAATTAAAGAATGATACCCTGCTTGTTGAATGTCTTTCTCAACAACAGATCAAAAATCTTCTTTCGCATAAAAAAATTTTCAATCTGGATGTCAAAATTTATCCACATAAAACTTTAAACACCAGCAAAGGAGTCATCAGGTGTAAGGAGCTGTCCTACTGTGACTCAGTAGAAGAGATTAAAAGTAATCTCAAATCTCAAGCTGTATCTGAGGTCAAAAGAATCTCCGTGTTCAGAAATGGTGTACGTAGGGATACAAATACCTATATCCTTACTTTTTCTTCACCTATTCTTCCTGCTTCCATTAAAACAGGATTCCAGTCTGTAAAGGTTGACGTGTATGTGCCTAATCCTCTGCGCTGTTACAAATGCCAGAGGTATGGCCATCACGAAAGTAATTGCAAAAGCACACCCGTATGTCCAAAATGTGCTTTTGAGGCTCTGATCATGAACCTAATACTTGCAATAACCCTATGCTCTGTTTTAATTGCAAGTGCCCTCATCCAACCTTTTCTAAAGACTGTTCAGTCTGGAAGAAAGAAAAAGAAATCCTTTCAATAAAATATAAGGAAAATGTCAGTTTTGTGGAAGCACGGAAGATAGTTGAGAAGCGCAGAAATGACCAAACATTGTTGAATAGTTCAACATCCTATGCAAGAGTGTCATCTGCAACATCTGGACAGGAACATTGCTCTACTTGTGAACTCTTGGCAAAGAAACTTCTTGAAAAGTTTCCAGAAATGGCCAATGAGTTGAAGAGCTTACTCCCTGACATTCAACCTTTCGAACTTCCAAAGCCTCCAAAACAGACACAACCTACACCCAAACCCACTACTCCATCCAATACCGTAACAACACCATCTACCTCTTCTCTAAGTATTTCTTCACAAAAAACTTCAAAACAATCTACCTCTTCACTAAATATCTCTTCGAAGAAAGCTTCAAAGCCATCTCCCCCTTCACAACAGCCTCCAAAGAAACCCCAACCTCCATCTTCACAGTCTACAACTAACATCTCATCTAAAGATAACAAATCTAATCATGCACCCTGATCTCCCAAAAGATCTTCGTCAAAATCTAAACCACAACCCAGAGATACCAATGGATCTTGTGAAATCACAGTCAAAATAAATGATCCTGTCGCTACCTCCAACAGATTTTTGGAGCTAGAGGACATGGATGCAGAAATTCTGGAAGGTGAGGCTTCAGATTCAGAAGCCTCTATCTGGTCCATTTCCAAAGATCCTTGGAACAAGGATGCTAACACTTGGCACTCGTCCAAACCCGAGACAACTGTAATGAACTCTTAACCAATCTATTTTAAAATGCATTGGTTTACGGCCTCTTTTTTTACTTTAGCTTTTATACTTTCCTCATTCACTATGGATACCATAATCCAGTGGAATTGTCGAGATTTGAAGTCAAACTTTGACGAACTTTCCCTTTTAATCAATGATCACAAACCAGTTGCTGTCTGTCTGCAAGAAACCTTCCTTAAACGGGAGGATGATATCTCTATCATATATCATTCCATTTACAATAAAATCTTTACCGAAGGCGAAAAAGCCAAAGGTGGTGTTTCTATTATTGTTAACAACAACATTCCTCATAAAGTTATCTCTCTGCAGCCCAGTCTTACTTCCCAATTTCACTTGGAAAGTGACTGAGGATTTATGTGGAAGTGATCACTTCCCTATTATCTTTTCATCTACACAACCATCTAGCAGTGTATGACCGCAGAAATGGAAGCTTTCCAAAGCCAATTGGAATAAATTTGAAACCCTCTGTGAACAAACCATTACACATGATAAATTTGGAGATTGCGATGATCCTGCAAAACTTTTCACTTCCCTATTAATTGATGCGTCTAAAAAGTCCATCCCTCAGACCTCGACAAATCCAAAACGTCCTGACAAGCCTTGGTACAATGATGATTGTAAACAGGCTGTCAGAGACAGAAAACAAGCCCTTAGAAAATTTAACCTCAGGCCTACCAAAGAAAATCATCACTAATTCCGTATTTCCAGGGCAAAAGCCCGTCGTACCATTAGAGAAAGTAAGCACAAAGCTTGGAGACATTGTCTCTAAATTAAATAGTAGAACTACTACTAAAAAAACCTGGGATATGATCAGAAAGATCAATGGCAAAGGCCAGCCCCCTCTTAGTCACCTTGAAGTTAACAATACTTCGTTGGAATCACCCCAGGATATAGCTGATGCTCTTGCCGACACCTTTTGCAAAAAGTCTTCCGCTACAAACTATTCTGAAAAGTTTCAGAGGAATAAAGCCAGAGAAGAAAAGAAAAAACTTAATTTCAATTCTTCTAATTCAGAGCATTTTAATAAACTCTTCACCTTTAAAGAATTATAATCTGCTCTGAATAAAGCTCACGATTCTTCTCCTGGCCAAGATAAAGTTCATTACCAGTTCTTAAAACACTTACCTTTTACTTCTCTCTCAGTTTTACTTGATATTTTTAATGGTATCTGGCAGTCAGGAGATTTCCTTCATCCTGGCAGGAGGCACTAGTCATTCCTATCTCAAAACCTGGCAAGGATGCTAGTGACCCGGCTAACTATCGTCCAATAGCTCTTACCAGTTGTCTCTGCAAGACCTTAGAACGTATGGTCAACGACAGGCTTGGCTGGTTTTTAGAGAAAAACAACCTCATCGTTGATGTACAGAGTGGATTTCGTCGCCAGCGTGGCACTATAGATCATTTTGTCCGCTTTGAAACCTTTGTCAGAGAAGCCTTTATTAATAGACAGCATATAGTATCTGTCTTTTTCAACCTTGAAAGCACTTACGATATGACTTGGAAATACGGAATTCTTAAAGACTTGCATGACTTTGGTCTTCGAGGTCGTCTTCCTCTTTTTATTTCAGCCTTCTTGGATGAACGTCTTTTCCGCGTCCGAGTTGGTAATACTGTCTCTGGAGCCCATGAACAGGAGATGGATGTATTCTCTCTGTTACACTTTACATTGTAAAAATAAACAGTATAGTTAAAGCTATCTGTCCTGGTGTAGACTTCCCTTTATGTTGATGACTTTGTTATATGCTTCAGATCCAGAAATATGAATATTATTGAGAGACAACTTCAACAATGTCTCAACAAACTCCAAACGTGGTCTGATGAAAATGGCTTCAAATTTTCCAAGTCCAAAACTAAGTGCATGCACCTTCGTAACCTAAGAGGTGTTCATCCAGACCCTGAACTGTATTTGGACAAAACTAAAATTGAAGTCGTTTCTGAGTTTAAATTTCTTGGAGTCATCTTTGACAGAAAGCTTTCCTTCCTTCCTCACATCACTGCACTTAAAAAGAAGTGCAAGAAGGCTCTTAATCTTCTAAAGGTTGTGGCCCATTCTGAATGGGGAGCAGACCGTAAAGTCCTCTTGCGGCTTTATTGATCTTTAGTTCGCTCCAAATTAGACTATAGATCTATTGTATACGGATCTGCCTGTAAATCTTACCTGAAAATTCTCGATTCTATACACCATGAAGGTCTGCGTCTTGTACTTGGAGCTTTCAGAACTTCTCCCGTCAATAGTCTCTATGTTGAGGCTAATGAACCTTCTCTGTCTTACAGAAGGGAAAAACTCTCGCTTCAATATCTTTTAAAACTGAAGTCCAATCGTTTTAATCCAACTCATAAAGTTGTTTTTAAACCTCAATATAAACGTCTTTTTGGAAGGAAACCAAATGTTATTCCTTCATTTGGTATCCGCATGGAGCACGTTGTAGATAACCTTGGCATAGACACTGAGTCTATTGCCGACTATAAAATGTCTGAAATCCCTCCATGGACACTAAGTAGTGCAGAATTCAGATTTGACCTTGCATCTAACAAAAAGTCTGTCACGGATAGAACTGTGTTTCATGCTAGATACAACGAGATAAAGGAGCATTATTTTTCCTTCAAACCAATCTATACAGATGGATCTAAAGAGGGAAATTCTGTAGAAGCTGCCGCTGTTTATGGAAAAAGGAGCTTAAAGTGCCGCCTTCCAAACAACTCCTCTATTTTCTCTGCTGAAATTAAAGCAATTGATCTTGCCCTTAATCTAGCTGAACGTTCTAATTCCAACCGTTTCATTATCTTTTCTGACTCTTTGTCAACATTACAAGCCCATTCAAATCAACGACTTGAGAATCCCTTAATCTGTAGTTTACTTGAAAGGATCTCACAAATTTCTTCTATGAATAGATTGGTGTTCTGCTGGCTTCCAAGTCATGTAGGCATCAAAGGCAATAAAAATGCCGATAGGTCTGCCAAATCTGCACTTAACCTTCCCATTTCAGATTTTAAAGTTCCACACACTGATTTTAAATCCTCCGTTTTAACACATATCCAATCTTCTTGGCAATCCCAGTGGGATGCTGATGTTTTCAATAAACTGCATTCAGTTAAACCTTCCCTTGGTGAATGGTACCCCGTTTACAGGTCTGTTCGTCGAGAAGAAGTGATAATAGCACGACTATGAATTGGCCATTCACGCATCACACATTCCTGGCTCTTGACAAGAGACGATGCCCCTGAATGTATTCCATGCAATGCATCCTTTTCTGTGAAACATATCCTACTAGATTGCATTGACTTTCAGCCAGTTCGTTCAAAATATTTCAACGTCGATAGTTTAAAAAATCTTTTTGATTCTGTCAGCGTTGAATCTATTATTGCTTTCATAAAGGAGATTGGCATCTACAATAAACTGTGATATTTACTCTTCAGTTTCTTACCCATCTTTTTACATTCTTTACACGCCTTTATATAAGATATCTTGTCAGCTGATTCATAGTCTTAACTTTTTTAATCTAAAAGTTTTGATTCCATCACTGCTTTTATATTCAGTTTACATCTCCTTAATGGGAGGATTAGCCCCCTTGGGGGCATCTTATCTCATTGGAGACAGGACCTCTTTAATGGGAGTATACGGATCCTATTGGAGGCTCCAATCTTTACCAGTTTTAACACTCATTTCCAAAGAAAAGAAACATTCTCAGTCTTACCTATTAATCTAAAACTTTGGAGTAGGCAGGGAATGCCCAGCCACTCAATATCATATTTTATACACATTATAAATGACACATATTTCTTCTTCATTTAAAGACTTCTTACTATCAATCCAGCATTTAGTTCAAACCTTTTTATCACATTCTTAACTCTGTCATTTAAACCTTTTGAGTTGATAGGGATTGCCCTGTCACTCAATAATGTCCTTTATACATATTAAGATCACACATAATCCTTCTTAATTCAACTCTTTTACTATTATAAATGTATTCAAACCTTTTTCAGTTTAAAAATTTCACTTTTCTTATGTTTTAACACAGATATGCACGCTAAATGACCAAAGCTGTCGATGCGCCATAAAACAACATTCATTTAATTGTCTAAAATATGGGCAGAAGCAAGCATCCAGGGCTGCTGCATTAGAGTTACAGTTGTCATGAACATCATCCCACCCTCTGACACATAAGAAGACATCCGATTTGAACCTCCTTCCATTATTCAATGCTGTTTGGTTTGATACATTTTATGCAATGTAAAGTGTCAAAGAGTTATATGAAAAATGAGTAAATGAATGCAGGAAAAGTATATATTAAACACCAACTTACCTTCGCTCTAACATGTTTTCCAGCTATTACTGCAGTCGACATTCCAGAGACCCAACCTGCCAGAAACTGTTTGTGTGCGTCTAGTCCTTTATAGCATTTTAAATCATCCAAGGTAAAAGGGCTTGGAGTAAATAAAAGATAGTTCACAATATCTGGATACGAAACCGACAGTAAAAGTTTCACATCAACACTGAAATTTTCAAGTTCATATGTGTCACTACCACCGATAATTTTCAGTTTTTCTTCGTACCGGGCTCGTTCCGTCTCATTTAAGCTCTCCTTATAAATTGATTTCTTTTGTTTTAATCTGATCACCTCTTTCTCCGTCATATTTTAAATGAATACAGCAATACTAAATTGATTTCGACGCTTTTGTTTGTGTTTCGCTTTCTAACAATACCTCCAAGATGGCGGCCAAAGCGGTGTCACCATAAGTTGATACCTCTCGTGCAAGGGGTCTATAGCTCAAAAATTGAAATTTGTCTTGGGAAGGGTAGAAAACATTGTGGGAAAAGGAAAAAATGCTGGTTACCTGCAATTTCTCCTTTTCCTACAATGTTTTCAAAAGACTTCTTCCTCAGGGTTGTTAAAAGTCGGGATTGTTTGGTAAGGAGTTAAACCTATTTCAGTTTAGTCTGAAAATGACATTGGTAAGTTGGTAACATCAAAAAATATGGGAAAGACCTTATTGCAATAAACAGTGTCTTTGAAATGAATTGCTCAGACAAGTTGTCCTGGCCAAATGGGTGATTTTGCTGCACTAGTAAGTATAAATGAAATATAAATTTGATTAGGAATTCATACCCCCAGTGTGTTTTTGGTTTTTTTTTTTTTTTTGTTTTGTTTTTCTATCCATGAATTTTTGGGAAGAGTAAGATTCTCACCAGTATGAGTCAATAGTTAGAATAACTGTAGTCAAGATACTTTATATAAGCTACCCTAGTACTAGCTGAAATCCAGGTAAATTTCAGGTTGACAATAGTCTACAAATAAAGAGTTTATGCTGTCACCAATGACGGATCAAGGCAAGCTAGAAAAGTTGTCGATCTATTCAGGGGCAGCTGTGTTTAATTTGCAAAGTCCATAAAAGCTACTTCTATTGCTTGCAAATTCAATAAAAGCTACTTATATTGCCTTTTCTTGTTGAGAGACATAAATAAGTCCATTGCTGTAGCATTTAACAATCTGACAAAAAAGCTTAACCCAAGTTTGTCAGAAGGATAGCAAGTTCTACCATAGTTCATTATGGTGTCTGGACCCATACCAGTAAAAAAGTACATTATGGTGCACGTTTGCCTGGACCCATACCAGTAATTAGCTTGCATAAAATAATATCTTGCCTACAATTGTCCAAACATGACTTACAATGATGGGAATCTAAACACCCCCAAAGATTTATACATAAAAACCTTGACCCCTATCAAAATTAGGCTAGCTGACATTGACCCAAGCTATAACTTAAAAATAGGAGAATTAAAGTTGTACCTTGTCTATGTTACAAGAAAATGTTTCCTGAACCAAAGCCAGTGTTTATTTTGCTTAGTTCTTGCCTACCAATGTCTACAAAACCACCTTAATTTCCTGGATACTGAACAGTGCAAGGAAATTACCCATTCAGGTAAGAAAGTCTGAGCAATTAATTTTTGGAATATTTTTGTGTCATTTATACAGTTCTATTTTAATTAGACATTTTGCCAAAATTTATTAAATCTAAGACTATCACTTTGTTCAAATCCATCAGAGGCTTTTATTGTGAGATGTTGACTTATAATTTACTTGGAGTCAAGCTATATGAAGTCAATGTTTAAATCTTTACAAAATGATGGAATTTTAGACCTGTCCAAATTGTAAGTGTTTGTCACTTAGAGATATTGCCATAATGGTAAATACCAAAACCAGCATTTTTCATGAAGGCTCTCAAAGTCCAATTGAGATGCTTATTACATTTGTTTGTCTGTCTGTGGTTTTTCTGTGCACACCATGTCACTTGTTCCTTTAATTTATAAGAGAATTCATACATGTTTACCTTGATATGACTACATGCAAAACAGGGTATCACAAGCTAAAGTTGGTGTTTAAAGCTAACATGTACTACAATATTTCTTGAACTCCTTGTCCAACAGTGAAAATATTTCACAGACATCTCTCATTAATGATGTGACATGACATGATATGCAGAGTGAAGGCAGAATTTCATTGGAAACTAATTTTCTTGTTCCAGTGATGTTTATTTGGTAGCAGCCGATGTTTTCTCCAGTCTGCCACCTTGTATTTTTTAGCACTTCTTTCTTTCTAAACTTGCTAGCTGCTTTCCCTCATAAACAAATGACGTATTGCAAATTAGAATAATTTTTAGGCACTGTACTCTTTCTAAACCCGCTAGCTGCTTTCCCTCATAAACAAATGACAGATTGCAAATAACAATGCATTTTTAAACACTTTATTCTTTCTAAACCCTTTAGGTGCTTTCCTTTATAAACAAATGACAGATTACAAATAACAGTGCATTTACTTTCCAACAAAGCAATTAAATTTATCTTTTATATATTACTGTATGGATTGTCTAAACATTACAATGATAGGATTATTTTTTTATTATCCTGAGGCCTCAGATTATCATGCTTTTTCTTTTTATAATTCTTTTACATACTTTCACTGATTGTAGTTTTTTTTACATAGTTTTACCACTTCAGAGCCCTAGCCTAGTACTGGTGAAAACCAGGAAAATATGAATAATTATGTGAGCTGTTGCCATGATATGACTGAAATAATATTGAAAGCGGCATAAAATGACATTCAATCAATCAATACATAGTTTTACCATACATTATGTACATTAAAGTATTATTGGCATACAAATACATTTTTATACTGGAGGTGGCGTATATTGGTGCCATCTTCTCCGTCCGTACGTCCATCTGTCTGTCCGCCCCTTCGTCTGTCCGTACGTACGTCCAATTCTTGTGAACGCAACTCCTCCCATGTTTTTTTGACAGATTTGGATGAAATTTTCACAGAATGTTTCTCATCATGTGACCTATTGCATATTGTCAGGGTTTTGCGATGCAGCGCCGTATACTGTGACAGTGGCACTCTTGTTTTAATACACATGATTCACATTAGCATTATATACAATGACAATAATTTCATGATGACAAATCATTACATGTACACACTCAGTCCTAAAGCTGGCTACAATGAGTTGGATGATATCCAATGACACCCCTGCAATGTTTATGCAGATAATACTTTGTGACCATACATTGATCTTTTACAAGGAAAGATTTTAATGTATGAGCATGAAGGGGGACCAGTATCCTTGGACATACATTATCCTTTTACCAGACGACAAAATTTTAGCCTTATCCAAATTCAAAGCATTGCAGACGACAATTTCAATGAGGTTCAAATGGTGCAATTTTTCTCTGATAAGATAGAAAACATCGTGGGAAAAGGAGAAAATGTTGGTGACCAGCATTTTCTCCTTTTCTCACAATGTTTTCAAAAGGCTTCTCTCCCAGGGTCATTAAAAGTCAGCATTGTGAGGTAAAGGGTTAAAGATTGCACAATGTCATTCACATATGAGTCATGCTCTGGCAATTAGGGGCTTAATGTATCTCCATGATGCATCATACCATGCAATACATCACATAATTAGGGATCCATAAAATTCAGTATGTCTAACATTTTTCCCGCTGTATCATAAGGTACACTGGTCCCTTGACATACAGAAAATTGACCAATAGCGAAAAGTTTTGGCCCAGGTCAGCCTGCATGGACTGTGCAGGCTGACCTGGGTTGATAGTTTTCGCAGATGCATTAAGACCCTTTTTCACAAATCATAGCTCATATACATGTTATGATGTACCCTCCACAAACTGAAAATCGCGGTATTAAGCTTCGGCATTTACTAACTTAAGTTATAGGGGTAAAGTTATAGGGGTAAAATTGAAATTCCACTTGGCTGTATGTGTTATTCAATTATTTTCCTTCAAGTACACAACACATACCCGATTTATTTCAAATATTCACAACATTTATTCAGCGGGCATGTCACAGCCGACTCAAGGCAGCCATCTTGTCATGCAGGTATATTCTCGGAAAGTCAGAAAAAACCAGTAATTTAAAAATAGACTGACCTTGATCTCCACATCTAACACGGTCACGTGACTTCCATTAACAGAGGAACATCATGGAAGTATGATAATTTTCCAACGTAGTTCTGTCTTGGAATAGTGTGTAGTTTTTATAGGAAGGGGTCTTTGCACCAATGAAATTCCCTGTTCTGAAAATGAGCTTTTCCATGTAGCTGATTTGCCGACTTAAACCTCATTTTTCTGCGACTTTTGCAGATGATAACTGATTCAACCAGCAGTATGACCTCACCAGCCTCGATTTCAATAAAGTATCATGTGACTTATTCTAAAAACAAAATGGTCGAGAACTTCGATGTTTCGCGATTTTTGATGATTCGACGATATGTAACATAAGGGAGGTAACTCATTACATTACATTACAACCTGCTTATTAATTTCAAATGTTCTCCAGGCTAAACGGTTGTTACTCATTCTAGAATGTTTGTGTAGGAGCCCAGCTCCTATCGACCGATCGACGGTACCAATTTGGATGTTGTGCTGAAAGTGTAGTCATGGATACGAGGCTGCCGAATGGGAAACTGCTTTTAAGTGGGTTTTGCCAGTGTACATGACATACATGTTCAGGGCATATTATCCAATCAGATCACAAGAAATTTCTTTGAAGTATAATACCACATTTTACCCACTAAGTTACTTAACCCTTTCTCAAACAATCCCTGTTTTTCACGACCCTGGAAAAAAAGCCTTTTGAAAACATCGTGGGAAAAGGAGAAAATGCTGGTAACCAGCATTTTCTTCTTTTTCCGCAATGTTTTGTGCCCTCCCAGAACAAATTTCAATTTTTGAGTGTCCTTAATTTTGTTGTCTGCAAACACTTTCAATTTGGACCAGTCTAAAATTTTGTTGTTTGTTAAAGAGTTAATATTCAATCTCACTATCCTTGTAATGTTTATTACCGTATATCCTGCTAAATAAGTTAAATGAAACTTTCAAGCCGATTGAAAAAATCCAAATGTTGCTATTACAGAAAATTTCTTTATTGGACATAGTAAATCAAAGATCTGTGCAGTCTGATCTTGACCTACGCTGTCCATGAAAGGTCCTTGAGTCGAGCTTAGCAGTCTCATGGTCAGATAGAGGATCTTAAAATCATGAGAAAGGAGGTTTTTGAAAACATTCTATGAAAAGGAGAAAAAGCTGGTATCTAGCATTTTCTCCTTTTCCCACAATGTTTTAACACATTTCAAAGATACATTCTGGCATTGCAGCCACATTCAATTGCTTTATGCTATAAATGCTTTCAATCTTGACATGTCTAAAATTTCAGTGATGACTGGTGAAGACTTACTAAATTTCCATGTGTTTTAATGACCCTGAGGGGGGGAGGCTTTTGAAAACATTGTTAAAAAATGGAGAAAATGCTGGTAATCAGCACTATCATCCTTTCCAATAGTAATTTCTATAGTTTCAAAGAAAGTTCCCATCATATAATTTATGCCTAGGCTGACATTTTGTTATCTGAGAAAGGGTTATGGATCCTGTTAATATGCTGGTTGACTAACTCAGGTGCTGAAAACGGTAATAAATGAATAGTTACTGAAGTTTTAAGCCTCTACCACACAATGCTGACTTTTAACTACCCTAGGAAAGAGGCCTTTTGAAAACATTGTGGGAAAAGGATAAATTGCTGTAACCAGCATTTTCTCCTTTCCCACAATGTTTTCTACCCAACCAAAGAAAACCTTCAACCGTTTGAGCCACATTGAAATAGTCGTCTGCAAATGCTTTCAGTTTGGTCAAGGCTAAAATTTTGTTGACTGGTAAAGGTATACTTACTAGCTCAAGCATGAATAAAACTTTCAGTTTGAGCACAAACTTAATTGTAGTGTTTAAAGTAGTGGCCAATCCAAACAGCCCAACTCTTTACGAAAAGAATAAATTCAAGGCATGCCCAAATAGACAGCATTTGCAGAGGACAAATTCAGTATGGCTCAATTTATGGAATTAAGTTTTAAAGGCTAAAAACATTGTGGAAAAGAGAGAAAAAATACTGTCTTTGTCTCTGTCAGGGTTCCCACTGGGCTTCAAGGTTGAAGCAGAATATTGTCCACCATTGCTATTGACTTAGAAAATGTTATATTCTAGAGTGCAGTGATGACAAGAAATTAATAAGGAATTATCCACTGTAGGAAAGACCAGGGCAAAATAACAAACAGGGCAAAGTGGTACATTTGAGATAACTTTGTAATTTCCTCATTTATTACACTATGAACCCTACACAGTAAGAGAGTTTTAAATCCACCATCTTAGGAGCTATGTCGTGGGCAAATCCCTCCTACCGTTAATTTATGAAGAGGACCCGACACGTTTTGGGACATGAGAGTAAATGTTGTTTCGTTTTGTACTCAAGACATTATGGATTGTTCAGCTTATAGTCAAAGTTAGAGTGTATCCTGAGGATGACAACGGTATATGAATCAATGTTTGGCCTACTTTGGATTTTTATATAGACCTTGTTTTTTTCACGGTACTGCGATGTGTTACACGGCAAATGTGGCAAAGTGATACAGTGTTAAACTATGCTCATGCACTCTCAAATATCAACCAAGCTTGGAAAAATCAATTCTAATGAAATAGAAAACATTAAATCAACCATTGTTAAATTAAAAATGATTTGTAACATTCTGATATATTGTAGATTAGGGCTAAATATGTACTTTTTTTTTTGTAGTATGGTAGGAAACTAGGATTGTTTGACTGATTGATTGTTTGTATTGGAGTTTAACACCATTCTAATTGCTTAGGTCATATCACGGTGGTCGGTGCACCTACTCATGTGTTTCCTGGCTTTCTCACACCAGTACTAACACGAGTTTCTTTCCATGTCACTGACTACTTTTTTCACATGCATCAGAGGTGAGAGGCGAAAAATTGCTGAAAAGAAACTTTGCCTCAATCAGGTATCAAACTCACAACCACCAGATCATGGATCGGATAGGCTAATCACTGAGCTAGCTGGCCTGGCTCGAATCTAGGAAAGTACATGTTGTAGATTTCCTGTGTTCAATGGAATCAGTATTGGGTATGATAAAATTAAAACTAAAAACACTGGTGAAATAGTTATATGAATATTGCCCCTTGATATAACTCCTGCTGCTTGGCTAAGCATCTACTTTCTTCAAGTTTTCAAATGATAAGATTTGCGGTAGAGCAGAATGGAAGAATGGATGCAAGGTAATGATGCATTCGTTTTTGCAATTAGTTGTAGACCAGTGAATTTTATTTGCTGACATAAAAAAGATGGCCTTAGTGACTTTGTTTGCCTGTTTATCCAACATGAGGTTTTATTAGCTCCACTGGCCAAAGGCCAGCGGGCTTATGTCATAGCCCGGTGTCCGCTGTGCTTCTATGCATCCATCCGTCCGTCCATCTGTCCATGCGTGCATTAACTTTTATTTCAAGCATCTCCTCTGAAACTGCCAAACCAATTTGATGAAACTTTACAGAAATGTTCCTGCCATGGTCCTCTTTAGAATTTCTTGAAAGAATTTGATACCTTCAAAAACTGTGGTTGCCATGGCAACAAAACTGAAAAATATTGAAAATCTTCTTGTCTGAACCCATAAGGCCTAGGGCTACCATATTTGGCATGTAGCTTTATCTAGTGGACCTCTACCAAGTTCCTTCAAATAATAGCCCTGATATCAAAATTGGCCCCGTCCCTGGGGTCAAAAGTTTTATATGAGCTTATAAGGGAAAACTTTAGAATCCTTCTGGTACCTAGCCATAGTGCCTAGGGCTACCAAATTTGGCATGTAGCTTTATCTAATGGACCTCTACCAAGAGTGCCAAAATTGTAGCCCTGGGGTAAAATTTGGCCCCGCCCCAGGGGTCAGAAGTTTTATATTGGCTTATATAGGGAAAACTTTAAAAATCTTCATGTACCTAGCCATAAGGCCTAGGGCTACCAAATTTGGCATGTAGTTTTATCTAGTGGGTGTCTATCAAGGGTGTCCAAAGTATAACCCTGGGATCAAATTTGGCCTTTCCCTGGGGGTCATAAGTTTTACATGGGCTTATATAGGGAAAACTTTAAAAATTTACTTGTACCTATCCATAAGGCCTAGGGCTACCAAATTTGGCATGTAGCTTGATCTAGTGGACCTCTACCAGGAGAGCCCAAATTATAGCTTTGGGGTCAAGTTTGTCCCCACACCAGGGGTTACATGTTTTACATGTGAAAACTTTATATATCTTCTTGTTACTAACCATAAGACCTAGGGCTACTAAATTTAGCCCTGTCTCAATGGTATCATGTTTTACAGGGCCTTTTATTGAGGAAACTTGGAAAATCTTCTTGTTTATAACCACACATTCTAGACCTGTATTATTTGGTATTGGGCTTTATCTTGGGGACGTCCACCAGGGTTCAAGTAATTATAGCTTTGTGGTCAAAAAAGGCATTGCCCTGAGGTCATAACTTTCTCCAGGATTTTATAGAAAAAATTTTGTAGGTCTTCTAGTTTGAAATCTATTGGCCAAGTATTGTAATGTTTGGCTTGTAGTGTTTTTAGTTATTAGCCAGTGGAGCCATACATCATGGCCATCTTGTTTTTGTGGTTCCTTGGAGTTGGACCCATTGTTGAGTTAAAAATTTGGCTTTGTATGCTATCGCAAAAGACTCATTTTGATTACATTGTGGTAAAAGGAGCAGTTGTTTGTAGAAAGCCATTGCTTATCGTCAAAGATTGTTTTCCTGAACCGTGTTAACAGTTAAAGTCCTGCTCACAACTTTGGTTGCCGTTATAATCAGTATAGATCAAGATCAGACAGCACACAGAATGTGCAGTTTAATCTATGACAATGATCAGTCGAATCGGGAAATTTTTGCTTGAGAATAGAAAAATTACTAAGTATGAAAACACAAACCATTTAGTCAGGTATAGGTGTTTTTTTTTTTTTTTTTTTTTGTAATTGCTAGCTTGTTCAATGTCCGTTTAAGAAATCATTTTGATTGGTTGAATACTTCTGTAAAAGGTTGACTTTCCTGCAGTCACTTCAAAGGTTGAAAAGTTCTGCGGGGAAGAGAAGTCTTATGTTTAGAACATCATTGCTCCATTGGAAGGAAATCTGTCTAATGACAATGATCAGTCTCATCTACCAACAATGGCCGCTTTGCTGAGACATCCTGAACAAGAGTAACGTTAAAATTGCATTCAACTGGGACTTATTTCCAGGCTGAATATGTCTGTTGGATTTACATTGTGCTTTAAGAGTTAAGGCAATCTCTGTTCTCTTTTTAAGAAAAACTTTTAACTCTTTAGCAAACGACAAAATTTTTGACTTGTCCAAATTGAAAGCATTTGCAGATGACAAAATAAATGTGACTCAAAAATTGAAACTTGACTTTAGAGGAGTAGAAAACATTGTGGGAAAAGAAGAAAATGCTGGTTACCAGCATTTTCTCCTTTTCCCACAATGTTTTCAGAAGGCAAATGTCTTAATGCCCTTTTTCGCGTGTTGCAGGCCATATATGTTATAGCTGACTTGTAAAGTCAGTTTTTTATGTATAATAACTAAATTTCAGGTATTATGCATAATACCTGATTCAGTCAGTTATTATACATTTATAATAACTGATACTTTCAGTTAATTTATGAAATACAATGTAACTGATTTTTAGAAGAAGAAATTTTTCATGATAATTGTAATGACTAAAAGAACGCAAAATGATAACACTCATATTTATCAAGCACATGTTTGATATCAAAAACATCAGTTGCTTCATCTACTGTCCGCTTAGGCTCTGTTAGAATTGTTTCTAACATGGTTTTCTGTAAATTCTCCTCGGTTTTGAGTTTGTGGAGTACTTTTTCGGAAATGAAAGATTTTTTAAGGCATTTTTTGGCATTTAAAGTCCTATAGCCCAATCAGTTGTATTTTTGTCAGCCAACCAGGCCTCTTGCATATCTTTAGCATAACAGTTGGCTCTGCATATGGACCTTTGACCCTGGGGATAACATGGCTTACCATGGAAAATGACAAGATCTGACCATAGCTGTTGTCATTTTGCCATCTGTGCACTCACTGCGGTGAACTCTGTACCAAAACTAAAGGAATGCTGGTGTTCCTAATAACAAAATTATATGCCATGAATAAAAAGCTCCTTCTGCTACAAGTTTTGACTGAGTGGGCGTAAAATAAAAAAAAATCAAGTGATCTTGCTAGTTCATTATCGCTTTTATACTTTACCCACGTCATAAACTGCATGTCTTTCAAGTGTAATGGTGTGCGGGAACTAAAGTCTTTTGAAAAAGAAAACTGGCTTCAAAACAACTCTTGAAAGTAGTTCTTGTTCACTTATTCGTCTTCTGACAGAGGGTGTACATGGATTTCTTAATTCAAAAAAGTTCAGGGCTTCTTGTATTGTATTGGTATATTTGTCACTCGGGTCTTTGATCGTTTTGTGTCTTCCACCTTGTCCAGTTGCTATATAAGCACGCATTGTGACATGAATTTTAAGCGTCTTCTGTACTTAAAAAAGTACAGCAGATAATTCCTTATCAATTTCTTGACATCACTACACTCTAGAACATAGCACTTTCTGACTAAATAGTAATGGTGGACAATTCTCTGCTTCGACTTTGAAGAGTTTATCTTCTACCTAATAGAATTTTGGTACACATCTTGACATACAGGGTGACCCCCCCAAAAAAAATGCCACCCATGAAATCGTTAATAAAATTCACAATCCTTTCTGCAGTCCAACCATATTTGGTACAACTGAACTCCAGTCTATGCCTGACTTGCCCAAGAAGTTTCAAACCAATAGGGACCGATGATCCCATGTCTCGATATATTGCAACCCATGCAGTGTACTGGATGGAGGGCACTCAGGCCTCTGCATACAATCTTCTGGTGGGGGACACCCCCAGAACATGTTATTCTTTGAGTGTGTCAGAGTTATTGTCAATTTTGCATGTCGTTTGAAATGCAAAGGTGTACATTTGGAGCATATCATGGAATGGAGATAAAACAAAGACTGTTCGACATTCATGGCTGAAACTTGGTGGACAAGTCAGGCATAGATTGGAGTTCATTTGTACCAAATATGGTTGGATTGCAGAAAGGTGGTGAATTCTATTAACGATTTTATGGGTGGCATTTTTCTTTTGGGTCACCCTATATCAGAATTCTCTTATTTGTTCCCCATCTCTTGCAGAGGGATTCATGGAACCCAACTTCAAAAACAGGATCAAAAATTTAACCGATATAGAGACATGTTTATTTACTGCTGTTTATTATGTTGTTAGAATATTATGACTATTAAAGTATTGAGCTTTTAACCAGGTTGTAACCTGAAATCAAGTTGTAACTGGTAGTATAATAAAGGAATTATTAAACAGAAAACATTTACAAAATAAAGCAATTTGATATTGAATGGAAGAGTATAAAAGTAATTTCAGTTAATTTGTAGAATTTCTTCCCCTAACAATTATTTATTTCATAAAATAACATAAAACATAAGTTATTATGTATGATAACTTACTGAACCAGGTATTATACATAATACGTAATTTTTCAGTTATTATACATAATATCTGATTTTACATGTTAAGTGTAACACATATTCCATTTTACCAAGCAACTTGTTGCATACTATAAACCCATTTTGCCAAACAACTTTCTGAATCATAGGCTTGAATGGTTCTTTGACATGCAGAAAAATTTACCAAAAGCAAACATACGACCCATATCAGCCTGAGTAGACTGCTTTTGCTGACCAATGTTGGATTACACGTTTTGCAGGTGCATTAAAATACCTTTTTACAGAGCACTTAACAAGAAACTTTTGTCTGACTGTTTAAGAAAAATCACTCCTTAATATTTATGGCTACAACTGAGTTATATAAGAAACCTTTAATCCAGAAATAAAAACGATGTTATTCACTGCCCCATTGAATGCTGGTTGCAAATAGCGGAATTTTTATCTATCAAATTTACAAACAATGGAACGGTTACTGCGCTGTTTTCCGTGAAGATAACTAGTATGATGACTGAAGACCAAAACACATTATGCATATTATCTTAACCTTTTACCAAACAATCCCTGATTTTTATGACCCAGAGGAAGAAGTCTAATGAAAACATTGTGGGAAAAGGAGAAAATGCTGGTAACCAGTTTCTAGTAAAACTCAATGGCCGAGTGGATAGCGTCTGGTATTTAAGACCGGGTGTTCCAGGTTCGATACTCACTTCAATGTTTTTGTGTACATGTAAAAGGTTATACATTCGGGAATAAGATAATATGGGATGTATTCATCACCCCATATTTTCTTATCATTAAAGGACTTGCATATTAATTATACCGAATTTAATGGTGAGTTCATACAGTACGAAATGTACAGTGCAAATCCTGGGTGTTTCTATTGATGTATTTTTATACAACGGGGAATGAAATATTAATAATGTGGGGTGTATATATCACCCCATATTTTTTCATTATCAATTACAGGCCATACATATCAATTATATAGAATTTCTTGTGCGTTCATACAATTCGAAATTCTGGGAAATGTGCAGTAGTGCAAATCTATGGCAATTTTCTGTACATGTGAATATTTGTACAATGGGGAATAAGATAATGTGGGATATATATATAACCCCATATTTTGTCATCATTGATTATAGGACATACATATCGTATGTACAGAACTTCTGGTGCGTTAATTTTTTTTTTAATGCAAAATTTTGAGGGATATAAAATGCACATTTATACTATAGGGAATATTGATAATGCAGGTGTATAAATCGCCCCGTCTTCTCTAATCACTAATCATAGAACATAATTATATTTTGATTATACCGAATTCTCGGAATGTCATAAAATTTCTGAGGCACATAGGGTGTATATGCGGGGTGTTTGATCATTTTCTACCAGTATGAGGAATAAAATACATGTAATGTGATTGGTATGAAACACCCCATTTTATCTCATCATTAATTACTATAGAACATAAATATCAATTGTATCATATTCTTACACATTAATATAATACGAAATCATGGGTCATGTACAGAGGTCTTCATGCGTACAGAGCGTTGTTGTCTATACTTTATTCATAAGGTGACATACAAGCCCCATGTAAAAAAAAAAAATGTTGTCTTTACTTAATGTTATGTATACATGTATATGCACATGTCACTATCATATGAGAGTCACTCACTCACTCACTCGCTCACTTACTTGTACAGTAACGTTACTCACCTTGGATGGTTTTTTCTCCATGTAAATTTTTATACAAAAGGAAATGAAATAATGTGGGGTGTATGTTCGGCACAAAGTAAGAATCGGTACAATTCCGGAATCGTCCTTTGCAAAGTAGCTTTGTCCGCCTTGGTCCGCCGATTCCGGAATTGTACCGGACAATTCTAGAATTGCACAAGGGAGATATCGTATTATGGTCAGATATGGTCTGTGCACAAAGTAGGAATAGGCTTGGACAAAGTAAGAATTCAAAAGGTGGTGTAAAGTGAGAAAAGTCGGAAAGTAAGAGTAACCAAAGGGATTATTTAAAAAGTAAAAGTAAGGAAAAAGAAAACGTGAATGAATTGTCTTGCAAACTGAAGCTATTTCTCCATTTCCACATGAAGCGTCGACGAAGATATATACTAATGTTTTCTTGCTAATCCATGAAAAAACCATGAGAAATGGAGAAAGTGCTGGCAACCAGCAATATATCTTTTTCGTACAATGTTTTCTACCATCTCAAACATTTAACTTGTTGTTTACAAATGCTTTCATTTTGGACCAGTCCGCCGGCAAAAATGTGGTTATGTGGTAAAGGGTAAAACAACAAAATATTGCAATATCAAAGTTCTTTTAACCAGGGAAAAATCTCACCATTTCAGACAGTGTAGATCCAAGATCAGACTGCACCTCTTCTGCAGTCTGATCTTATCTATATTCTCTGCAAAATCCATCTAGTTCGTGCTTAGCAGCCAAACGGTTAGCCCTGCGATATCTTTGTGCTAACTTAAGACTGTGACAGAAATAGATTTACTGATGGTTAACCCTTACACAAAGGACAAAGTTTTAGATTGGATCACATTGAAAATATTTGTAGACGACAAATTAAATGTAACTCCAGTCACATAATGGAAAAAAAATATATAGATGTTTTATTTCACTTGTACATAATAATGTACATCATGTTACAAAAAGTTATATTTACAAATCAGCAATAGTCACAATGACATAAATATGAAGAGAGAGAGAGAGATTAACTAGATTTATTTATTTATTTATCATAAGGTAATTCTAGGAAGATGTAGAGAAAATAGTATTTAACCCCCAGGAGTGTCTTTCATAACTTTACTTGCTTTTACGGTCGGTAGAGAGTCAGATCAGACCGCACAGCACGTACATTCTGATCTTAGAATTGTACTTTCCGCTATTAATTTTGGTAAGCGTTCCTTCTATGGAATGCAAGCTTAATAAACGTGCATGTGTTCAAAACAGTATTGTACTCTACCGATTTCATCAAACTTACAAATTTAAACATACTTGGCCTGACATAGTACTTTTTTTCGATATGTTTCTTGCGAAGACTATAGTAAAATGGACAAATCACAAAATATACAAAATCTTTCATTTCTAGGAATTCGAATTCGGCCGTGTCTTCCGGATTCAACACGTGGAATATGGGAAGACATGCGGATTTTGGTCAAATAAATTCTGAGACTTTTTGTTGAAATAATAGATAAGTAATTTGCCATTTCAAATTCATCTTTCAAATGACCATATAGTGGAGAAAAAACAGCATTGGTTGATAAATCTGAATACCACTTCTGTAAAAATGAATCTTTTAATCTTTGTTTGAAAATTTCTATAAAATGATCAAGGTTAACTCTTTCGGGATTCTCCCAAACATATAAAAACCCCTTTCTTCTAATAAAGATTTAACTCGTGATAACCAATTTGTCTTACCAACAGACATATCATTTAACATAGTTTTATAGATGGTTTTAATTAGAATATTTTCTGACTTGATTTTATCATAAGAACATACCTATTTATATACAATGGATAACGTCCCAATTCGCCATAAACGGCTGCATTGCAAGTAGACTGAGCCCGAGAATCATTTTACAAAATTTTAGATGAATTCGCTCTAGCTCTTTGGATCTAGTGAACCCCCATATCTGACACCCAAAATTGATAATTGGATTAACAAAGGCATCAAATAATTCTAATGAAATTTTAGAGTTTACAAAATGTTTACAAATAGTACTATATAAAACATGCATGGCCTTAAGGGCTTTTCCGACAGCATACTGATTGTTTAATAAAAAAGATCCAGTATGATTAAGAACAACCCCTAAATAATTGAAATTATCAACTACTTCTATTTCGTCGTGATTGCAATACCATTTTTCATTTGCCTTTTTTATACCCCCGCAAAACGAATGTTTTCGGGTGTATAGTGGAATCAGCCTGTCTGTCCGTGTGTCCGTCCGTTTGTCCATCCGTTCGTTCGTCCGTTTGTCCGTCCGTGTGTCCGTCTGTGTACAAATAATTGCCTGTTTCTGTCAAAGCGCTGGCGGGGGTATTAAGTCACATTCAGTAACAGCTCTAGTTCGACCTCGCTTCCTGAAAACTACGATTTTAGTTTTGGCTATATTTACTTCGAGTCCCCATTTAGAACAATATTCATATAAAAGATCGAGACTATGTTGTAGGTGCTCACTAGAATTTCCAGTTATTACCATGTCATCTGCAAATAATAACACGATGAAACATATTTCATTTAATGTCAGACAGCAACTGTTACTATCCTGTAAATAAAGTTCTAAATCCTCTAAGAAGAGAGCGAAAAGTGCCAGTGAGCTTGTCTGACCTTGGATTACTCCTATCGAAGCATCGAAAAAGTCCGAAAATGTATTACATTTTTTTACACATGGTTTTATGGAAGCATACATGGAACGAAAAATATTTAAAATCTTACCACCTGGACCCATGTTAAAAAGTTCATACCATAATGCTAATTGGAAATTCTAGGGAGGACCTACAACGTAGTCTCGATCTTTTTCTTTGTAGGCCTTTTTCTTTGTTCGAAAATAACTCCAAAAGTCTTTGGGTCTTTTTTTACGTAGATTTTCGAATTCGCTTAATTGTTTTACTTTAAACTGGTGTTTTTTAACACGAATTGATTTTTTGTAAATTAGTCTTTTATTGCATAGGGATTTTCTATTTTCATCAGATTTGTTAGTATTGAATAAATTCAAAGCTTCGAGATACTGACGTCGAGCTACAGTACAATCGCTATCAAACCATTGTTTATTTTTTGCCCGCTGTTGGTTCTCGTTCGCGTACTGTTCCACAGTATGTTCAAATAGCGGTTTTGCCACATTACAAATAATTTCTGAAAAAGATAGAACCATTTTTTCTACAGAACATCTACTTGTCTGATCTGTATCAAATACAACATGGTTTAAATTGTTTAGTTCAGATATTAACTTGCCCCGAAATTCATCCCTTTTCCCATCAGCCCATTTATAATAAAAACTCGTATTCTGATTTTTACGTTTTTCAGGGGGAATAATAGGGAACCTAAGTTTAAATAACAACGGTGCATGATCACTGTATATAGTAAAATCCCCGACTCTGAAATCATCAATATAATGAAAATCGCACCTATTTAACAAAAGGTAGTCTATTGTATTACAAACATGTTTTGAATAATACGTAAAAGCACCTGTATTTTTATCGGCCCCGAGTCTACCATTAGCTATTGGTTGGTTGTATTGGGGTTTAACGCCACTTTAACAGCTAAGGTCGTATCATGGGGGTCGGTGACGCACATGTGTTTCCTGGCTTTCTCACACCAGTACTAACACAACTTTCTTTCCAAAGCCACCGACTACTTTTCTCACATGCTTCAGCAGAGGTGAGAGGCGAAAATACGCCGGAAAGAAAGTTCGCCTCAACCGGGTATCGAACTCACAACCACCAGGTCATGAGTCCGAGACGCTCACCACTGAGCCACCCGGTCGGGCACCGTTAGCTATACTAAGCGATGTTGACTTACACAAATCTAAGAGCAGTTTACCTCTGGTATTACATGTATAGTCTGAGGAGGCCCTGTGTAAGGGTTCATCAGAACAGTAATCGCTAGAATCAAGATCACCGACTCTTTTGTCGTGTAAAATGTAATCTTTCATTTGACCAACACGAGCATTAAAATCTCCAGCCAATATAATGGAACCTATCTGGTTGATATGAAAAATATCTTCTTCCAGCAATTCAAACAAATTAACATTTAAAACATGATTAATTGGAGACTCGTCCGGCCATAAATATATAGAACATAGAAAAACATCTTTTTCACACTCAAAAAACCCATGGTCTAATTTCAACCAAATTATAGTGTCATGGTGGTTTCTAACAACAGATACCCCTTTTTATTAGGGTTGACTATTGAGGCCAAAATCTACTATTGCGATAGTATTGACATTGGACAAAATACTATTGCAATAGTATTGATATTGCCTGTTACTATTGCAATACTATTGCAATACTATTGGATGAATTGCAAGAGGTGAATTTCACCAAATGACATCTTGAAACGAAGTTTTATACTAATACTTTCTCGGAGTCGTTTAAATTCTACTTGAGTACATGTTTTGAATAGCAAATAAAGGGGAAAATAGAGTTAAATGCATGATGTTCAATAAATTTCAAGGACTATTTTTTCTAAATGCAGATGGTTCACAAACAATTTAACATACCTAATTACTCTAAACTTTTGAAGAAGTCAACTTTTAAGTCTGATTGATATACAACAGCATACAAAGCACAAAATGCCGACAAATGCTGATGGTTCATAAACACACCTAATAAAAAGGTAATTGTAAAGCAACTTTAAACTTTTAAAGAAGTCACCTTTTAAATAGGAGCCCTTAAGTTTGTTTTTTTTTTTTTTTTTTTTTTTTTGAGTTGATAGAATTTATCTAGATTTACCCATAATTGGCGCATATATATTCAGACAGAAAAAAGAATTTTTTTTTTGTTTAGCCTCCAAATCTTTGAAAAAAAAGGGGGTGGCCGAAATAATAGGTTTTACCTTGTTGTATGTGTATCCAAAACGATAAGGATGAAATCCGACAAATTTAGATCTATTTACAGTACCGGTGAAGCAGTCAAAACTGTAGTAGACCTATACATACAGTTTCGCCATCTTTTTAATATTGAAATACATATGTTTTAAACCAATGTTCCCTCAAACTTTCTATTTCAAGGGTACACTTACCCCCTGAGCTGTGAATTTGGGGGTAAGATTCCATATTAGAGGGTATGACAGTAATGGTTCCCAACGTAAAGCATTCCATATTGATGATTGGCAACAAACAAGTGTGTTATATTAAGATATTTGTATAAATCTACTGCTTAAAGTCATTAAAAAGCTGAAAAGACGATCTGAAGTGACTCTGGTCGGACAATGTCAAAGAGACATTTTGTTGTGTCATGGGTTTCCGTGTTTTTTACACCGATCAGTTTTTCATGGCTGTTAATTTCTGGATAGGTATTTCCAAATGATTTGACAAAAAAAATGTCAATAAGGGTTACAAGTAACTTCAAAACCTGTCATTTTACACAAGAAAAGCAGATAATGGCCTTTTTTGTCCATGCATTTTCTTGCGTGAAGTCTCGGGTGTAACAAGAATTTGTTACGTGAATTTCAATTCTATAACGTGATTTACGCAATAATTTGCGCGAGTGGGAACACTGTTAAACATCATCTTACCTTTTTTAGCCCGAGAAAGAAGTAGCTTTCTAATACGAGTTAAGTCATAGTACCGAAGTGGATGGTATAGATCCAAGATCAGACAGCATGTTCGGTTTATACTGATGTCTATCTACACCATCCCACAACGCTTTGAAAATCGCCGTCTTGCCATCAGTAGAGTAAATTAGAAAGACCATAAATAATGTAGATCTATATTACAAGCCATCTGTCTACAAGATGCCTGTAGGCCTGTCGTGGGTACACAGATGTTTGAAGTAAAACTTGGATAAGGGGTATGACGTAATATGCAAATCATTCGAAGCGACAGGGTTGTAACGCACCTGTTTAATTTACACACTGAAACTGGTCTGCTCCAAGAAACTTATATGTGGCTGCAGGTCGACCTCCAATCAATTCAAAGTGACCACGCAATAAGCCTATTTCATGCACGATTTACACCAGCTGATAGTGCCTTTTTGCATTTAGTAATATAGCTGTTTCAAGAACACCCCAGTCGTGTCACATGTTTTGTGTAGTCAGCATAAAAAAGTCCGGCTGTTTTCTAAAAATAATTCCTTGCAGCCGACATAAAAGGAATGCATCCGAAATGGATTATTGATAAAGAAGAAACGAAAGAACGAGGTTTAGTATTCATTTTTCATAGTTGATTTATTTATTTATTGCTTATGGAGGGACAACACGCATGGTTATGGTTTTTAGCTGTTTTGGCGGCCTGTGTAGATTAAGATTAGACTGTAGGCAGACTGTTTGGTCTGATCTTTGATCTACATTCACACTATTCGCTTTGGTGTGAAGTTTTTAACAAAAACACCCTTAATGTTGGAATCATTTTGGTCTAATTTCATGACTTAAAATTACCGCTGAGTTAGTCAGCTCTCGAAGGATTCGTTTTCGTAACGATGAACATTGTCATGCAGAAATGAATATTATGCAGCCAATCATTATTGAAAACATATTCCAAAAATATTACCTGTCAATTATTTTGGGAAATTAACGTTACAGAATGTCCGTATATTTAGGAAAACTTGCTTTTGGAAGTGTTTCAGAGAAAGGATTAAAAATAAATTAGTATTGTAAATAATTTAACGTGTCCGAACTTTTAGGGCGTCCGAATACATTAGTGAATTGCGGTATTTTCTCTCTCTCTCTTGTCAGTGAAACTATCGAAACTATCGATATTAGAGGTAACTATCGGCAATAGTTATCGATTTTCAACTGAACAATCGATGCAGTAGCATCGACACGCTCGCCATCGCGATCCATCGATAGTCCGATGTATCGTTACACCCCTACTTTTTATACGCCCGTCGAAGACGGGACGTATTATGGGATCACCCATGGCGTACGGGCGTCCGGGCGGGCAGGCGTCCGTGCGGCGTCCAGTTCTTTGTCCGGAGCATAACTTTGTCATCTCCAGTCCGATTGACTTGAAACTTGGGATTTGTGTTTGTTGCAATAATACGGAGTGCAGTGCAAAAGAACCATAACTCTACCTTGTGCTGTCTTTGAGTTATTTCCCTTTGATCGTAATTTTTATAGCATTTTCTGCTTGTCCGGACAGGGTTCGCACAGGCTTGAAAAGTACTTGAAAATGAAGGGCAGTCTTGAAAAGTCCTTGAAAACAAAATTTGCCTTGAAAAGTGCTTGAAAACTGGCCATACACCTTGAAAAGTACTTGAATTTCACCTTTTCTTGTATTCAAGACATTTGAAATTGGCCTAAAAGTCAATAGCGGACTTTCTAGAAGGAAATCGGCACGTTTTAAGCAATGACAGACGTGCGAGAGCGCCACAAAAAAAAAAAAAAAAAAAAAAAAATGGGCGAATGTGCTGGGGGCGAAAACGAAGTTCGAACATACATGGTCCGAATGTTCGTACTCGTATGTTTTGGTTGCCTCCCTTGCTGACTGGTTTACGTTTGATTGCATCATTTTTATCCGTGAAAAAAGTCTATTCCAATATCCAGACTAAGTAAAACCAAAATGGCGTTGAAATGATTCTAAGGAGCCTGAATTCAACTTTCAAACTTTTTTCTTTATCGTAATGGGAAAGTGTGTCTATAGCAGAGACAGGCCGAAAGGGTATCCGTGGGTAAAGGAAACGAACATATCAGGCGCACTGTCTTGCATGTAGGAAAGATATCGATGTGGCACAGATGGGTGAAAGTGCCTTGCGGTCACATGCGAAGGGAGAGGGGCGTAAGAAACTACAGAAGTCTATGTCCGGGATTTTCACCAATGTCTTTGTTAAAGAGGAAACCAAGGTTAATAAAACACAAACTGCAACCTCATCTTCCGCCCCAGGTGACAACCTGATAGTACCCCCACCCCCAATAGCTACCGTTGCTGGGCCTGTTGCATCATCTAGTGCTCCTATTATTACTAACTTTGTATCCAAAAATGATGTACTGACTTCACGAATATGTGTAGATATTATTCATAAATTAGTCCTTGAAAACGTAAAGATTTGTCCTTGAAAAGTCCTTGAATTTTACTTGGCCTTGCCTGTATGAACCCTGCCGGAGCATAACTTTGTCATCTCCAGTCAGATTGACTTGAAACTTGGCATGTGTGTGTTGCAATAATACGGATTGCAGTGCGAAAGAACCATAACTCTACCTCGTGCTGTCTTTGAGTTATTTCCCTTTGATCGTCATTTTTACAGCATTTTCTGCTTGTCCGGAGCATAACTTTGTCATCTCTTGTCTGAACATCTTCAAATTTGGTATGCATGATTGTTGAAAAATTACAGAGTGCAGTGCACAAGAACTTTAACTCTTCCTAGCAAGAATTTTGAGTTTTTCCCCCTTAGATTTTAATGTTTATAGCATTTCTTGCTTGTCCGGAGCATAGCTTTGTCATCTTAAGTAGGAATGACTTGAAATATGGTATGCTTATTTCTTGCAATATTTGGAAGTGTAGTGCGCAAGAATTGTAACTCTACCTCGTGCTGTCTTTGAGTTATTTCCCTTTGATCGTCATTTTTAGAGCATTTAGTGCTTGTCCGAAATATAACTTTGTCATCTCAAGTCAGAAGGACTTCAAACTTGGTATACATGTTTGTTGCAATATTACGGAGTACAGTGCACAAGAACAATAACTCTACCTAGCGCGGATTTTGAGTAATTCCACTTTGATCTTCATTTTTACAGTCCAGTTCTTTGTCCAGAGCTTTGTTATCTCCAGTCCCATTGACTTGAAACTTGGCATTTGTGTTTGTTGCAATAATACAGAGTGCAGTACGCAAGAATTGTAACTCTACCTCGTGCTGTCTTTGAGTTTTTTCCTTTTGATTGTCATTTTTACAGCATTTTCTGTTTGTCCGGAATATAACTTTGTCATCTCTAGTCTGAACATCTTCAAATTTGGTATGCATGATTGTTGAAAAATTACGGAGTGCAGTGCACAAGAACCATAACTCTTCCTAGCAAGAATTTTGAGTTATTCCCCCTTAGATCTTCATTTTTATAGCATTTCTTGCATGTCCGGAGCATAACTTTGTCATTTTAAGTAGGAATGACTTGAAATATGGTATGCTTATTTGTTGCAATATTGGAAGTGCAGTGCGCAAGAATTGTAAATCTACCTCGTGCTGTCTTTGAGTTATTTCCCTTTGATCGTCATTTTTACAGCATTTAGTGCTTGTCCGAAATATAACTTTGTCATCTCAAGTCAGAACAACTTCAAACTTGGTATGCATGTTTGTTGCAATATTATGGAGTACAGTGCGCAAGAACAATAACTCTACCTAGCACGGATTTTGAGTAATTCCACTTTGTTCTTCATTTTTACAGTATTTCTTGCTTGTCCGGAACGGAACTTTGTCACCTCAAGTCAAATTGACTTGAGACTTGGTAAACATGTTTTTTGCAGTTATGAAAAGTGCAATGCACTGGAGCCGTAACCTTACTTAATGCTCTTTTGGAATTATTCCCTATTCATTTTTTTACAGCTTTTCATGCTTCTCTACAATATAACTTTGTCTGTTCATGTTGGAATGACTTGAAACTTTACATGCATGTTTCCTTAACATAAGAGGAGACATTCATGCCTATTTCAATCACTTACATGATTTCTGCTGCACTACTATTTTCCTCTACCTGCCCTTTACAATTATTATTCCCCCTCGACAACTGGCGGTGGGACGGGCGTATCTTGCGACAATTTGCCGCTCTTGTTGGATATTGTTTTTGACATAAATAACTGTACCTCCACTATTCCTTTTAGGGCGCTTATGTCTGTACTTTCTGTAAAAATTGTAACTCTTGTAACCATCTATGTCTATTTTAGAGTTACTGTCTGTCCATGCCTCACTTATAGTGATTAATTCATTCTCTTTCAAAAAGGATGAAAAATGTTCACTTTGTAGTTTGTCTTTCGTTAACCCATTACAGTTCCAAACTGACACATTAATTCCTCTCTGTTTTACATCCTCCTCTAGATCCTAACCCTTCACTGGTTTTCCATCTATGTATAGAGTGTCATAAGTTAACCAGGCCTTCTGTCCACTCTTTTTGGCCTCTCGAAGCTTTACCATCAGTTTCTTTCTCTTTTCCACTACTTCGCTTGGGAACTGCTCTTGAATAAAGTAATCTGTACCCTTTAAGTTGTGGCTTCTTTTCATTACCTCGTCTCTATCTTTAAAAAAAGTGAACTTGCAAACAATGTTTCGGTTTTTATATTTCGAGTTTGGCGCTCCCATTCGATGAACACTTTCCAGTTGTAATTTTTCCACAACATCTGCTGCCAGTTTGAGTTTATCTATCATGAATTGTCTCAGTTTTGTCTCAGTACCTTCAGACCTTTCATTTAAGTCTTCAGCTATATTACAAAACACTAAATTGTTTCTCATGGACTGAGATTGGAGATAGCATAGATTGTCCTTCAGTTTTTGGTTCTCTTGCTCTAACTTACGCAGGCTATCAAAATTTTCCCCGCCACTAAATTCAAGATTGGCTAATCTTTCGCCAACAGCTTCTAATTTCTCAGTGTATTCTTTTCTATTTTTCTCGACAGACGCACTTAGCTTTTTTAGGTCTTGGTCAAACTCATTTACCTTTTTTTCTAAACTGTCAAGCACTTTCAACTTTTCGTTCACCTCCGATAACTTTCCTTCTATTCTGTTAAAAAATTTCATTAAGTCTGCATTTGATGGTGTTTGCATATCTGATTTCTTTTCTGCTGTTTCTGCCCGTTCTGAATGTTCCATAATGGTGTTGAAGACAGGAAAATCTTCCTCAAAAAGCACAGAATTTGTTTGGCTAAGAATGTCACTTACTTGTACCCCCGCCGCGCCTCCTTGTTTTGCTTGTTAGCTCACCTGAGCACGTAGTGCTCAAGGTGTCCGTCGTCCGTCAGTCCGTCCGTCCGTCCGTCCGTTCACAATTACAAAAAAATCTTCTCCTCCTAAACCGCCAATCAGATTTCAATGAAACTTCACAGAAATGATCCTTAGGTGATTCACTTTCAGAATACTTCAAAGATTTGAATTCCATGAAGAACTCTGGTTGCCATGGCAACCGAAAGAAAAAACTTTAAAAACCTTCTTGTCCCAAACTGTAAGGGCTAGAGCTTTCATATTTGGCATGTAGCATCATCTAGTGGCCCTTTACCAAAATACTTCAAATTATGGCCTTAGTGTCGAATTTGGCCCTATGTTGTGGGTTCTCGGATTTCACATAGAGATAAAGAAGGAAATCTTTAAAAATCTCCTTGTCCCAAACCGTAAAGGCTAGAGCTTTCATATTTGGCATGTAGAATCATCTAGTGGCCCTTTACCAAAATACTTCAAATTTTGGCCATAGTATGGAAATTGGCCCTATGTTGTGGGTTCTTGGATTTCACATAGAGATAAAGAAGGAAATCTTTAAAAATCTTCTTGTCCCAAACGGTAAGGGCTAGAGCTTTCATATATGGCATGTAGTATTATCTAGTAACCCTCTACCAAACTACTTCAAATTATGGCCCTGATGTTAAAAATTGGCCCTATGTTGTTGGTTCTCGGATTTCACATAGAGATAAAGAAGAAAATCTTTAAAAATCTTCTTGTCTCAAACCGTAAGGGTTAGAGCTTTCATATTTGGCATGTAGCATCATCCAAATTTTTGGCCCTTTACCAAAATACTTCAAATTATTGCCATAGTGTGGAAATTGGCCCTATGTTGTGGGTTCTCGGATTTCACATAGAGATAAAGAAGGAAATCTTTAAAAATCTTTTTGTTTACACTTTAGCATCTACAATTATTCACCAATCCACACCAAACATGGTCAAAATATGTATGACCATAAGATCTCGGATGAGTTCGATTATTGGTCTAATCGGACCAGAATGACAGGAGTTATTTGCTGTTGCTGTTGTTGGTGGTGGTGGTGGTTTTTTCAATCAGTGTCTGCAACCACTTTCAAACTTGACTGTTCTAGAATGTTGTTGTCTGAATAATATAATTAAAAGAGCAGAAATAGAAGTAACCTAATTTGGGGCTATTGCAGATGTCAACACGTAACAGGTACATGCCACTATTGGTAATTTCTGTCATTTTTAAAAGCAGGGTTCGATAAAGATCATTTGACAAGAAAAAAGCTAGTCATCAAGGTCATTTCTCCAAAATGGCTCTTATGCCTTTTGTATTTTGTTTCTAATTTATTGATCAATAGTGTTGGATTTGGGCCTCTGTATGGGAATCAACCGCCTTGTTAATGACACTCCTGGGTTATCATACTTTTTTGAAAAAAAATTTATTGATATACATGTATAAGTGTAAAATATCTACTTGTGTAAACATCATGGTTACAAGAATAGACAATTATTATTTGAATACTGGTGATAAAAATACACTCAACATTTTTTTTCGCAAGGAAATTAATGTATCCACCATTTTTAAGTAAATTTAACATTGTCAGAAAGTTTTCCTTTATCTTAAAATAATCATATAATAGCTCTAATTTGAATTTTCACTGGACTTTTTTTCTAGGACATTGCATGCATAAAGTTCCAAAAAACTAATCTGCAATAAGTTGACTGGTATGGGTTAATTGATAAAGATGCGATTTTTAAGGAAATGCTATAATTTACAGGGCAACTTATATAAGTAGGTTTTCAAACAATTGGGGAGAATTTGTGTTTTGTTTAGATTTTTTTAGATGTACAACCTGTAATATTGTTATTTTTATGCCCCCGCATCGAAAGATCGGGGCCATATAGTTTTACCGTTGTCCGTCTGTCCGTCCGTCTGTCCGTCCGTCCGTCTGTCTGTCTGTCTGCGCAAACTTAACGTGAAAACTTAACATTTTCCCATTACTCCTAAACTAATTAAGTTACAAGGCTCATATTTGGTATGAAGGCACACCTCATCAATACGCATCTGCTGGTACCAAGGTCAAGGTCATGTGTAAAGGTCAAGGTCAAATATCAAGGTTACATTTCTCAAAAAATGGCCGTTTCGGGCGCATTCGTGTTTCACAAACACATCTTGTTATTTTTTAGGTCAATTACAAAAATCATCAATTTTCTAATACTAACTTGTGTTCTATGAACAAACAGAACTTTCAGTGTAAAGTGAGTTTGTAAAATGTGACTATTATTGTGTTAAGTGAAAAACACTTGTGTACTGTGGACTTATGGTATTGTGTGATGTGACAATTATTGTGTGAAGTGAAAAACAATTGTGTTTTGTGGACTTTTTATATTGTGGTTAATTGTAACTTGATAATTACTGTATGTTTTGAAATTACATGTAATGTCATGTCATGGAAAAAGGGGGCTTAAAACATTTTGGGTAAAGGAGAATATGCTGGTTACAGCATTTTCTCCTTTTTCCCTGAAGTTTTCTACCCTTTTTGAAATAAGTTGTGTCATTTGAGCTACATTTAATTTGAGCCGTGCTCTGTGAAAAGGGGGCTTCATGCATCTGCGAAAAGTATCGACCCAGGCCAGCCTGCGCAGTCCGCGCAGGCTGACCTGGGCCGAAACTTTTCGCTACAAGTCAATTTTCTGTTTGTCAAAGGACCAATCTACCCTATGATTAAGTCGGTTATTGAAAAAAGTGGCTCCTTTGGATCCATAATTATGTGATGACTTTGGCAGGTATCAAGTATAACGGAGATGCATTAAGCCCCCTTTTGCCAGAGCATGGTTCATTTATTATTTGCATATGGTTATAATTTGGACAGTTCTACAAGTTATTGTCTGATAAAGGGTTAAAACATGAAAATATGTAAAAAAAATTGTGACAAGAAAGAGAATAGCTTGTTTGGAGCAATGCATCATTTTGCCACAACATTTTTAGCCTGGCTTTTTAGCTCACCTGAGCACGAAGTGCTCAGGATGAGCTTTTGTGATCACTCACCGTCCGTCGGCGTCCGTCCGTGCGTCCGTCGTCTGTCCGTCCGTCCATCCGTCCGTCGTCCGTCCGTTCACATTTCTTTGTTTACACTCTAGCATCTACAATTTTTAACCAATCAGCACCAAACTTGGTCAAAATATATTTGACCATAAGATCTTGGATGAGTTCGATTATGGGTCTAATCGGACCAGAACAACTGGAGTTATTTGCCCTTGAATTAGAAAGTTCTTTAGAAAAGTTCTTTGTCCGGAGCATAACTTTGTCTTCTCCAGTCCGATTGACTTGAAACTTGGCATTGGTGTTGTTGCAATAATACGGAGTGCAGTGTGAAAGAACCATAACTCTACCTCGTACTATGAGTTATTTCCCTTTGATTGTCATTTTTACAGCATTTTCTGCTTGTCCGGAATATAATTTTGTCATCTCTAGCCTGAACATCTTCAAATTTGGTATGCATGATTGTTAAAATATTACAGAGTGCAGTGCACAAGAACCATAACTCTTCCTAGCAAGAATTTTGAGTTATTCCCCCTTTGACCTTCATTTTTATAGCATTTCTTGCATGTCCGGAGCATAACTTTGTCATCTTAAGTAGGAATGACTTGAAATATGGTATGCTTATTTCTTGCAATATTTGGACGTGCAGTGCACAAGAATTGTAACTCTACCTCGTGCTGTCTTTGAGTTATTTCCCTTTGATCGTCATTTTTACAGCATTTAGTGCTTGTCCGGAATATAACTTCGTCATCTCAAGTCAGAACGACTTCAAACTTGGTATGCATGTTTTTTGCAATATTACCGAGTACAGTGCACAAGAACAATAACTCTACCTAGCGCGGATTTTGAGTAATTCCACTTTGATCTTCATTTTTACAGTATTTCTTGCTTGTCCGGAACGGAACTTCGTAAGTCTCAAGTCAAATTGACTTGAGACTTGGTAAACATGTTTGTTGCATTACCTGTCCTTTGCGATTATTATACCTCCTTGACAACTGGCGGTGGGACGGGCATATCTTATGACAATTTGCCGCTCTTGTTTCATTATCATTTGGCCTTGAACATCGATATTTAGTATTTATCTTCATTGTAGACCTTTACTGCTTAGTACTCAGGTGAGCGATATAGGACCATTATGGTCCTCTTGTTTCGATAAGTATTGTTCTTCATCGCTGCTACTACTCCCTTTCTTTCTCTTATTTTGCTTTTTCTGCTTATTTAGTCTGTTTCTATTACCGTGGTCCATATCACTTAATTACATACCCACTTAGACCGAAATTTTAAAGTCCGTTTTCACTCAAATAGGGCACAAAAAAAGAAATTTTCCAGAGAGCCGAAAAAAACACATCCCACCATATTGTCACGTGACAATATCAATTCCCACGTGACAATATCAAAGAGAAAATGCTGGTTATCAGTATTTTCTGTTTTTTTCCAAATTGTTTTCAATAGTCTTCTTCAAGCTCGTTGAAACTTTGAATTGTGTAGTGAAGGGTTGATTTCACCGAACGTATTTTACAGATTTTATTTTCCGTGTCCAACAATGCTCATGCTACAATACATGCTATTCATTTCTTATTATGTGCTCATGACTCATGTTACATGTTTTATTTACATGTGCGCGTGCTAATGTTCATGTCATTTTTCATCTTATTTCTCGAATGATGATTTCAGTCTTTGACGGGGTATAAAACATTATGAAAAAAGGAGGAAATGCTGGTCATCATCATGTTATCGTTTTTTACACTGTTTTCAGTAGTCCCATTCTTCAGGATGGTTATAACGTTGGATTGTGTTGTAACTGAGGATTGATTTGACCGAACATAATTTCAGATTTTGTTTTTCTTTTCCAACACTGCTCATGCTGCATCACATGTTATACATTTCTCATTACATGTTTCTTTTTATGTTCTTTGTTGAATATTTTAGTACAGGTATGGTAATATGGTTGCCATGATAAACAATATAACACACGCTATTTTATTTATTGTATTTATTATATCCTGTCGACCAAAATTTAAAACAAGATGCTAGGCACACAGTTTATTGACAAAGTAACTATTCCGACGCGCATTTATTCCAGTTTTTTTGTTATTGTGCCGGTATTTTACTTAGAATTAAATTCAAGAGAGTTTTTATCATAAGTATCAATCAGTCACAACCAATTGTGTTACAGTACTAATGGACAAACATCAATAATAATAATGATCAGAAAATGATGAAAAAATGAAAATATAATCCTTACATTGTCCACATTTCCTACTTCGCATAAGGAAAATAATAGATTCTCACTTTGTGTCTCGATTCCCACTTTGCGCGTTAGAAAATTTCGGAATTGAACCGCGCCAGGTAGGAATTCGTACTTTGTGCAGAACATATATATCACCCCATATTTTCTCATCATTAATCATTTATAGGATAATAATACTTTAATTATTCCAAATTCATGATGTATTCATATAATATGCACACCTGAGATGTTTTTCCATACAGTTACAAGTTCTTTTTTTTTTTTTTTTTACTGTGAGGATTAAAATGATGCTGGTGTATAAAACGTCCCATATCATCTCATCAAGAATTTTAAGACATACATATTTACCATACCTAATTCTTAGCCGTTCTTTTTATTCGGAATTCCGGGCAATATACAGTGCACGCTTTGGGTGTATACTATTTTACTGTTGGGCGTCAATTTTAGTTTAATATACGAATCGAATGTAGGAGAAAATACCCGTAGTACAAAAGCCCTACAGACAAAACCTTAGGACGAAACCACGTTTTGAAATACTGGTACACTAAGATTATGTAGTTTAAACTTCTTTCTAACGTTTGATCTTATGCTGTTTCATCTATGAATGAAATATCACCAATTTGTAAAATGTTTATGTATAAGATATGGTCTCAAAGGTATGTTAATGTTAGATTGGGAATAATTTAACAGCCATGATTTATATCATTTTTCTCGTGGCAGGACTTCTTTAAAGATAATTTCTGTTAAAGAAGTGCGGTATCCGGCTGGTTACGTATAGCTTCAATAGACCCTAGACTAAAATATTGTCGCCTTATGAAACATTTTTTTTTTTTTTTTTTTTTTGTTTACCGGTGAAATAAACACACAACAGATCTTAAAGATTACCAAAGTTTTAGAAATTTTGCGTCGACTACGTCGACTCAGTTTCACAAAGTGTCCCCTCGAACGGCGATATGTTGGGTTCGATGAATACTCCATCGACAGGAGAATCTTCAACGAAATTGATTTTGGACTTGATTTTCTACAGAAGGGCATGAGAGTATGGATTTTTGTTATTTGTTACTCGGGTGAAAATCAAAATTTTTCATCACTACCAAAGCTTGGAAAGAAGTTCATGTTGTTGCTGCTTTGAGCTATCAAAGGAAAATTAATAGAACTGATCTATCCATCGTTTTGTGACATATGATGCTAAGAAAACATTAAGCTCCGGTTTATCGTTTTTCAGGTTGGCCCTACACTCTTCTAACATCAGAATATACAGGTTTCATATATACCATGTTCCCTGCCCATTTACAAAGCAAAGATTTGATAGATATTCATTCCAGTCTGATCTTGATCTACACTGTCCTCAAAAATGTACTTAGTCGTTATTATCAGCAGAATGGTTAACCACAATTTTTTCTTTAAAAAAAAAGAACCAGTGTTTATCTCAATTTGGTTGTTTCACATTTGGCCCGATTATTTATTGCTCTCAGTTAACCGCAGTTTTACCGGAACATGATAATTGATCAGTGGAAAGGCATGTAATCTTGCCATGATCGCGGTGGTGTTGTTGGCAGAAAACGTTTCCTTGGCCCTTAACCTGCTTAAAAAGAAAGGAAATGAAACTTTCTAGCCCATAGTAAGAACAAAAATCATGCTATCACATAGGTGTTTATCAGGAAAAAATATCTTATCAGACAGTGTAGATTCTGTGCAGTCTGATCTTGATCCACACCGTCCGCGAAAAGGTCTTTGAGTCGCACTTTACAGCCTAAGGGTTTTACGCAGGTGTAAATCAACTTCGCACATTTCTGTCTAGACTTCATTATGATATAGTTCATTATTCAAACGAAAGAGGACCTTGACTCTTTACCTATAAGTCTGTTATTTGGCATTTTGGACCGCGCCCTACATTTATGCCCTTATCCCATTCTCACACAAAAACTTGTGTCTTACTTCAGCTGCAGAAGGCGGCGTTGAAAAATTGTGTAAAAAGTTGGCATTTTCTAATGATGATCATATTAAAAGATTGGGTCTTAATCGTTGGTCTTTTTTTATTTTAATCAATTTTGCATAAAACTCGTAAAATGGCCCATTTGATGAAAGGTTAATAAATGTGACTTCATTTCTGAGTTAACGATACATCCATACAGCCAGAGAGAAAAAACAGTAAAAATGTATAGACTGTGGAATGGTTCAAAAGTTAGTCATCTATGTGAACATAGTTAACCCTTATCATGCTAAATAACTAAATTGAAATTTGCAATTCGATAGTAAAAACTCAGATATTGCTATTTCAGAGTTACATTTTGGGGAATAATATCTCCTTACCGGACAGTGTAGATCCAAGATAAGACTGCACGTTCTGTGCAGTTTGATCTTGATCTACGCGGTCCGCAAAAGGTCAGTGAGTCGCGCTTAGCAGCCTAAGGGTTAAATTACTGATATTTCTTGTGTAAAGGTTAAATACATACTCGTATATCAGAAACCTTGATTTAAAAACCGGAAACGTCACAACAGTGATTTCTTTGATGGCCCCAAAAATGAAATGAATTTTCTATTGATCGTAATCTGTGCAACCTTGCAACATTTGGCATGAAGATACAAGAATGATTATAGTTTGATAAAACAAAGATGAAATGGGTTAAAAATAGGCTGAAAACGAGTTTAGATGTATCTTTAAGATTATCTGGACTTCCAACAAAAGTCTTGCAGAGTACCCTTAATATCATGTCGTACTAAAGATTTTCTCTTATTTACCTTACAGTGCAGTAGGAATTATGTATAGTGTTTTGTAAACAATGGTCTTATTTTCCGGCATATTAGAAGACGACCACACATCCGTATTTAGCTCCCTGTTAACCTTTAGGATGCTACTGAGTGCAACTAATAACAAAATAGTGTAGTCTGATCTTAGATTTACACTGCCTGATAAGGTGAATTTCTTTTGTTTTTCCCCCTGTAATGATAATAAATCAATGTATCGTCTCTCCAGACTTAACTCTCACAAATTCATTATTTGTTCCAATGAATGTAACATAAAACCAGACTAAAATCTTGACTGAGTTGCACCAGTAAAATATAAAAAGACACCAAGGAAATGAGATTATCTTAAAATGTAAATTATTTACAATAGCATTAAAATACATTATGTCCAATTTAAAAAAAAAAACTCGGGGTTCCTGTGGTTACAGTTCATAATACGAAAGGTTGTCTCTTGACCATTCAAACGTGGAAAGAACTTTAATTTCATCCACAGTGAGGGACAGTATCAGAAATATTGAATGGAAGATATTGGACTAAAACTGGTGTTAAAACTTGGGCCCGAAAGAATACACTTAAACAGTCTTACGTACAAGCCAAAAATCAGCCTCAGAATTGAGGTTACGGTACTTTTGGATACTGTTATGCTAATGGCTTGATAATCACTGTAACGGGCTATAAATGTCATGGTCAAGCCATTATCTAAACAGTCCTTGTGTCTGACCGCTGCTCCTAGGAGATCCCTAAAGATAAGATGAACAATTCTGGGTCCTGGCTTTGCTGCATATCAGACCCTTTTCTACTTGTAAAATTTTCCCCTGTCTCTAAAGGTTTTGAAACACACAAAAAAGCAGGACTGACAAGCCAGGTGGTTAAAAGTTGAGACATAAAACAACAGTTTTTACATGTTTCAATATCTGATTGAAGTCTACCAAATAAGAGATTAAAAATACGGTTTGATAAGGAAATTAATGTTTGTTGTCATCAACATCATTCTGTTCCCTGAATCTTTTATTTTTTCGAAAATCAAAGGACTGAAAGTCTAGAGAAGCAGAGTTGTCTGAAAGCCTCAGATTAAGCTATGACCATTAATTTTTGTGCTAGATTTAACTATGGCTCCACTAAATTTTTGTGCTAGATTTAACTATGGCTCGACTCATGTGCAAACATTTACCATACTAAACATAAGTAAAAGTACTTGTAGAGATACTTGTGGAATAAATCCTTGGAAGTGTAAGTGTATTTTTACTACCTCTAAAGGCCATGCAAAAGTATATTTACTTAAAACAAGTGTTTTGCTCCATGAGCAAAGTATGTTATGAGAAAAGATCAAAGCTTTACACATGTAAGCAAACAGATATTTCTCAACTTCTGTGATGCCTTAGAAATCCACCAAAAAAATACATTGGAACCATTCCAAGTAGATAGTAAAATGGGAACGCTGGCGCATTTTCGTCCAAAAATCGCAAAAAATCTTCTTAAATTCTCAACCGACTAACCCTTCAACCACTCAACCCTTTCCCTTAGCTCGTCACTTATACTGCCAACTCGCTGCTTAAACATCCATCTCTTCAGTGGTCCAACATTTTCCCCCTTCAACCGATTAACCCTCACCTCAACTCACCACCCCCATAAATTTCTAATCGACTAACTAGTTAACCAGGCTAACCGACTAACTAGTTAACCACGAATCTAAGGCTAACAAACTAACTTAAATCAAAAATTTTTTTGAAATTTTCTTTATTTTTTATAATTAAATATATCAAACCATAAACATGGATCAATTAAAAGAGTTTCTCGAAGAAATTAATTTAAGTGTTGAAAGCTTACTAAGGACATTAGAGAATATGAGAGAGAATTTAGTAAATGTTGATATAGCTAAGGAGAAATTCAAAAATTTAGTTTATGGGTTACCAGATGAACAAAGAAAATTATATTTAGCAAGATATGCTATACTACTATCAAATTATACTAATTTAATTTTAGATGATTGTAATGAAAGAATAAGACAAGATGTAACCATTAAAAAAATGTTTTGGTCAAATTTATATGATTATATGAATGATTCTAAAAAAGTCTTAAAAAATCGTTTAAGACTTTTTTTTGGAGTTAAAGATAAAAAGGAGATAAAAAATTTAACAAGAAATAAGATAATATGGTATATAGTAAAGAATTTTTTATTATTAAAAGACGAAAATTTTATTACATTGCAAACTTCTAGAAGAAATGTAAGAAGCGGAAATAGATTAGAAACTAAACAAATACTTAATAAAGTTTATGAAAATGTTTTAAAGAATATATAACTTAACCATATAAGTTATATATTACCACTTAACAATGAATCAACCATATTTTTTAACATTTCCATAACTTATTTTTTAAAGTTCTATTTTATAATGCCCCCAAGCTAGTGTATCTATTTTATTTTTCAAAACAAACCTTTTATCATCACTTGATCCTAACGCTTTTTTGTTTAACTCTTCAGTATACATATCATGACCCCTACTTCTTAAAACAGTCATCTTTCTATACTGATCCTTTTCTGTAAGCAAACACTCTTTGTAATTATAAAAATTTATCTCTTTCTTAATAACCGCTTTTTTAACACCTTTACATCCTTTATCTTCCTCACCATCTAAAGTTTCATAAGCATACATTTTTGCTCCTAGACCAACAAACTCAGTCATAATCTTACCACCTAACTCATCTTTAAACTTTCCAACTACTCGTGCATTACAATCATTTTTTAAGAAATGATCTTTAGGATAATTGCTTGTATCAAACATTTCAGGTACATCTTTTTCCATATCCTTATACAAATTTTTAGTTTCTATTTCAAGAATAAAACTATCTGTATCAGTATAACACATTCTAACCTTTTCACCATACTTAGCTTTAAAGTAATTATAATAAGTTTTTTGCATATGTGTTTTACTAATATCTAAGATGCTTAATCCTGAGTAAATAAGTTTAATGTATTTTATATCAGTCTTTTTCATGTTTACCGCTGTTAGGTTTTCATCGAATATTGTTGTGTGGCTATAGTTTGGTTTTGCTACTAATTTCCTATAACGCTCTTCATTAGAAACCAGGTGTATCGTTACTCTATTTCTCAAGTTTTCCATAGTCTTACCAAAGACTGAATTATTCATCAACTTAAAAAACTCTTTTTCAAAATTATTTTTAGCTGCTTTTCTTAGTTCAATGTTTGTATTAATGTATGACTTAAGCCATGCACTTTCCTCAAACTTAAGTCCTCGATGTATTTTAGTACTCTTTAAACCTAAATCAACACATGTTTTTAAAGCTTCATGATGAATAACATAATTCTTTTTATTATTTAAGTTTGGAATAAGTTTTTCTACTTTTTCTATCTTTAAACGTTCAGGTGCTAAAGGAAAGTCATTGTGTAAATCATGTAATTCTTTAGGATATTCTAAATCTACTTCTAATATACATGGGATTTTTTGCCAAATTTCTAATTCTTTCTTATTCATCCATTTAAAACCATGAGTAGGAAGAGGACGGCTCATTGCCCAAGGGTAAAGGCTGTTTGCATCTATATATAATAAATATTTTGATGGTTTACTAGGATCATATAATTTACCCATATCCTCATTATTTGCTTTTCCATATCTTTTGCTACACATACTAACACCCCCTTTAATACCTAATTCTACCATCAAAAGCATATCAGGATCAGATAAAAGTTCAAGGTTTACTTTTGTTATTTTCAATGCTGCATCCCAAGCTAAACCAGGAGCAGTATAATACCAACTAGGATCTAAGTCATAGTTTTCACAGCAAACATCTCTAAAATTTTCGAAAACATCTGCTAAAAGCAATACATCTATTTTGTTGTAAAGTTCTAAGTAATCCTTAAACGTTTTCATATTAAAAGCTTTCCAATGTCTTTACTAAAACTAATATATTTCTCTTCATTATTTGGAATACAATCAATCTTTCCAACAGATTTACCAAGACGTTTAATAAAAAGATGAGCATCATACCCACTAAGATTATGAAGGTACACAGGTGTGAAGTTAGGATTTTTAGCTTTTAGGTTGCATTTATTATGCGCGGCGCCTCTACATTTACCTGTAAAATGACAATGATCTCTTACTCTATAATTAGCATGATTAAATTTTCCACCACAAATCCAGCAGTGTGTTTGTTGTGCATATTTTATTTTTTCCTCTATTGTCATTTCAATAGGCTTTGAGTTTTGGTGGTACCGTTGATGAATTTCTTGTATATCATCTTTTAACCAGTTTATAAAAACTTCCTCAGCATTTTCTCCAACATAACTTCTTTCTATAGGAGTACACACAGCATCATCAAAACATTTTATAATATAGGAAAAACTGCAAGGTATATGCTTCTGACGTTGTATAGTATAACTTTCTTCTGGGTTTGGTTGGCATGTGTATATTGGTTCTAAAACACTTTCGAAATCAGCGTATACAGCAAAGGGAACCCGAAGTTTTCTAGCACGGTTTTCAAAAGCTAACATGGTACCTGGTTTTGGCATTTCTAAAGGTATAGGTTCATGCTCATTACAGTATCGCATATGTTTCTCTAAAAGTTCTATACTACCAAAATGATTCATACATGGTTTACAACATTTTATATTTCCATTATGAGTATTTGTTATTTGTTTTCTCACTAAACTATTAAATTTTTTTATGAGGGCATAGTGCATGTTTTCCTCATCTTTAGTAAAAAGAAGGTCGATATGATTGCTTCTTTCATCTTTTGTAAGTCTGAGGGGGTAAATATATTTTTTTATTTCCTCATATACATACACATTTACACTAATTTCTGAATTTTGTTTTTCAAACTTATCTATATCTTTAAACGAAACAGGATACTCTATTCCCTCCATTTTCACACAATTTTCCTTTGCTCGTAAAACCTTGTCAGCTCTCTCTGCATCATGCTCTTTAGGGTTTAACGCTCTTAAAACACACCATAAAAAGCATTTATCATCTTTTTTTTTCATATTGATAACTGCTTTTTTGTTAGCAATCCATTTTGGTAAAGGTAAGTGACCATTACCTCTTAAAGGAATATAAGCAGCTGTATGTAATTCTAACCACACTATACTTCCAAAAGTCCAGCCGCTACCTTCTCTTTGAAAATTAGCTAAATTTTCTAAAACTTCATCTATCATTTTATTCAACAAATCCTCTACTTCTCCTCTGTTCAAATTTAAATGTTGTTTACTATGGAAAGCACGTTCAACAGGACCTTTACCAAGATTTGTCATTAACCATAATTTACACAAGTTTTACTTTTGTTTGTAAATTATTTTGAAAAGTATTTATAAGAGGCATCCACGTTTCTGCGAAAAATCTTTGTGGGATGTAGCCTTCTCTACCCTCTATAACATGTTGAGTAGCATACTCTCTAAATGCGGATTGAGCAGCTCTAATCTCAAACGGTTGCCTTGGAGGGTACTTTTCTCTAACATGTTCAACAATTTCATCTAACACTTGTGGTATTTGTGTTGTCTCCACATTACCGGTTAACCAATTACCAAAATCAGTTATTCCTCTTTGTATGAATTCTGGTACGACAGCTGAGGCTAGTCGTCTTGCTCCTGAGTAAACATTAGACACAGCTCGTATACCCATGTTTGTAAATCTATTAAATAAACTCATTTTTATATAACAGATATAATTTCTTAAGCAATTTTTTCTATTTGTTTCAAAAAATTTTATTATAACAATGTCATAATAAAATTACTGAATACAAATCTTATATTCATTTTTCCAAACCCTTCCATTCCAGTTCACAATCGTTTGAGGACAGTGATCTATAAATTTACCTGCCATGTAAATTGACGGAAAGGTTTTTATTTCACCAGTTTCAACATCCTCTGAACTAACTTTTTTAGGATTATACATAATAGTATATCTATGATCCTTACTTTTTTCTTTTTTAAGTGACTTAGGTGACTCCTCTGGTAACAAACCATGTTCTTTCACCAACTTAACTAACCGCTTTTTATCCCAGTATGAGCAGAAATCTATATTATTTTCTTTAAGAATTTTTTTTAAATCTGTAATCTTTATCATTTTTTATATAGGAAATAAAAATCTTAATACACTACACTCATTAGCTCCACTGGCCGAAGGCCAGCGAGCTATTGTCATGGCGTTGTGTCCGTCGTGCGTCCGTCCGTCCGTCCGTCAGTTCGTTCTTCCGTTCGTCCGTGCGTGCGTCCGTAAACTTTTTCTTTAAAAAACTTCTCCTCAGAAACTATTGACTGGATTTTTACCAAATTTCACAGGAATGTTCTTTTGGTGGTCCTCTTTCAAATTCCTTCAAATAATTGTGTTCCATGAAGAATTCTGGTTGCCATGGCAACCAAAGTAAAAAACCTTTAAAAATCTTCTCCTCCCAAACCGCTATTTGGATAGCATTATTATTTTGCAGGAATGTTCCTTAGATACAGGTTTACAGAATTCCTTAAAAAAAAAAAAAGATCTGTCAAAAAACATGGCTTTTATGGGAGACTCATTTTCCTTTTATGGTATAAAGTAAAATCTTTGAAAAATTTCTTCTCTAAAACTATTCATTGGATTTCATTGTTGTTTTGCAGGTAAGTTCCTATGGTGGTTGTCTACCAAATTGTTTCTTCAGTGAGTTAAAATGCAGGATTGAATGATAATTGTTAAAAACTTCCTTTCGCCATTATAGAAATATCAGGCTTGTGGAGCGATACAGGCGCTCAAGCGCCTCTAGTTTTATTTCCATCAGACTGGAAGTTAATTAGCCTATCACTAATAATAACAGCATATGCCTCGATGGCTACAGGTACATTTGCGCCGAAATTTGCCTTAATTTGAATATCAGTAACAGAATATTTTAACTTTTCACTCTGCTTAGAAACATCAAACAAAAATAAAGGATATAAACTTTTATACTCTGAAGGAGTGAAATTAGGATTTGACATCAATTCATCTATGTTATAAAACTTAGATCTAAATAACGCAGCATCACCATACGCTCTACTAAATTGCTGTTTAGTAAATGAAAGATTGTAGTCAACCGCAGGATACCTAGTGGAGTTTAACATAACATAAATATTATTAACGTTTACATTGTCAAATACGGATGGATTTTGTTCTTGTTTACCAATTTTATCAGTCTGAAAGCCTACAATGATAAAACATGGCACCTCGGGAGATGATTTAACAGAAAGTCTCCAAGTAAATGTTGTTGCCTGAGGAACTGAAATGGAGTCGCATTGAAGCATTCTGTAACCAACTGGAAATTTTTCTTTTTTCTCAATAAATCTATAAAGTTCCATCTTCTCTTTATCCGCGGGTAGCACGTGCGGCATAAACCATGATATTTTATCCAACGTAATTCTACCAACATTTGGATCAGGATTAGGAGGAGGATCAGCAATATTTCTAAAAATCGCATCTTCATCATCATTTCTTGTCAAGGTGAGAGTTTGCTTCATTCCATACAATATTTTATTATAATCTTCACAAAAACCAAATATATGTTTTAATGGAACTCTAAAGCTAAATGTTCCCTTTGGATCAGAATTAACAATGATGTATAGTTTTCTTACATTCCAACCTGTGTTTTGAGCAACTGCTGTAGGCATTGTATCCTTATACCAACATTGGTTTAGCCCCTGTGATTTAGAAAAATCATCCGGATATTTTAACAACCCAAGCATTGTAGTAGCTTGACCAGGATGTGTTAAGGATTCAATATCCATACCTGAAAGTTGATACCTAATATTTTTAAACAGGTACATCATGGCGTTGTTTGTTAGAGAAACAGCATCAGCATTTGCGTAAGCTGTTCCATCGATCTTTGTTAGACGGCCTTCTATAAGTAAATAACTCTCACTAGGATGAGTAAAAATATCTTGGGTTTCAATGCTAATTCTAATATCTCCTCCTGAGTTGTTGATATTAGCACCTGTGACCGGTTCATACTCATGGTGTTCATACTCATCAATACTATCATCTTTTAAAATTGGTTCGGTGATTTTTAAAATGTCCATTTTATTATTACAATTATAATTTTAAATAAAAATTATAATTGTGTACTTTACTCTAGCCAAAGCTGGGCGAAAGACTTTTTTTCATCATTAACAAACACACCTTTAAGTTTAATGCTTTTTGCGGTATCTATTTTAGTTTTAAGATAAACTCTATTACCGTATACAAGTGTTATTTTGGGTATATTCCACTCTTGTAAACGTTCATTCACCTTTTCCTCAATCTCTTTCATTGTGATTACTTCTTCAGGAGATAGCTTCACAATGGCTTTTTTATAACCGTATTTTGTGTTATTAATTTCGAGGATTTCACAATCTTCTAGTTTTAAAGATGCGCCTACTATAGTAATAGAACTAGTATTGTATTTTTTATAATCTACACGATTAAATTGTAATACTGACATTCCCTTTTTTTATATAATGAATATAATTTTCTTAACTTATTTTTTCTTCATACTACTTTAACGCCAGCTCCACTGTTTAATTTTTTAACTAAATCTTGAATAGCGATGGCACTTCCTTCTATTAGGGTACTAATGTCTTGTGTTTAAGGGGTATCAGTGGGTTTCGGTGATGTGCTATATTTTTGTAAAATTTTCTTTGATTTTGGTGTTAAAGCTTTTGTAACTAATTTTTTTCCTGCTTCTACAACTGCACTATTTCCAACCTCTAAAGCTTTCTTCGCTCCTTCCTTAGCTACACTCTTTCCCACATCAAGGGCAGAAGATGCAATTTGTTTAGCTGCGCTACTTGTAAAAAGCCTCGCTAAAAAGTTAGCAATGCTATCAAAGATTCCGGAACCACCGTATGAATACCTTCTTTTAAATTTGTGTTTTTTATTGACAATCATTTTTTATAGTATAGACATTAAATTTTTATAAGCGTTTGAATTTAAAACACCTTGTCTTTTTAATTCATCACAAATGCTCACTAGCTCGTTTCTTACACCTGTGTTACCTGCTTTTTTACTTGCCAACAACAGGTCTAGTCTTTCTAGCAATGCGTTAGGGTCAGACGGGATAATGATACATAATCCTGTCATATACTTATGCCTATTTTCCCAAATTCCAGATAGTATTTTACCCCATTGATCACTTTTACTAGCAGCAGGTTTTTTACTTTGATCATATTTTTGATGAAGAGCATTTGTTTTTATCATCATAATCGCATAATTATCAAAATCACTCTCATTAAAAATACTTTCATCTGGGTTCTTGCTTACGACTAACTCCCATAGACCGGGTGTTCCTTTATATTCATCTTTACCAATTATAATATCGTTTTCATCAAACATTACCATTTTGCTGCCAATATAAAATTTACCACTACTTTTATCATACCTTACTCCAAATTTTGTATCTGATATATTCGGATTGTCAAGCCTCATTAAATAATTATTCGCTATTTCTCCGAAATCTTTTCCTTGTTTTTCTAATAATTCTTCAATAGTCTTTATAGAATTATGGAAACGTAATACCTTGTGGTAAGTTTTCTGCACCTTCTTTAATAGGTTTAAGTCCTTCTGTAATCTCTTTTGTTGCAGCTTTTTGTGCTTCTGTAATCTCCTTTGTTGTAGCTTTTTGTGTTTCCGTAATAGGTTTAAAAAACTTTGAAAGATCTGTTTGAAGTTGCTATTCACCTGTTCTCTCTGCTAGTAGATTATCCCGAATATTCTTTTTTGTTTCAAGATACTCTTTTACAATTAAGTCCCTTTTTGCAGGATCAGTGATTTTTAAAAAAGACATTTTTTAATTACTAAAATAATTTTTTATCTCAGTTTTTAACAGTTTTTATCACTTTTCATAACTAAAGCTGCATGAAAACTTTATTGTTGGACTTTTAATATTCAAGCGGCCCACCATGATGTTTTTCAACCAACCTCCGAAAGGACTCCCTTTGCTCGCGCCTCCCTCTCTCAATTAAACTTTCTTCATTTTCGGTAGATATCTTTTTCTTAGTCTTTGTTCTTATTTCATCCTTCATCTTCTTATACTTCTCTTGTTCTTCCATGATAAGTTTAAACTCTTCATCTGATATATGATTGTCAACTAAAGCTTTGGATATATGTGAAGCAATTGTATCAAGCTTAGCATCAGCTATCATTCGAATCTTTTGATGTTTTTCTTCTTTTGTTTTTGAATTTCTTACTACATATTTACCTACCATTGAGAGTAATCCGGTTGCTGCACTTGTAATTTCTAAACCTAATGCTATTGGTACCGCTACAACTGTACCTAATAATATGGCTCCCCCAACACCAGAAGCCATTGTTAGCCCGATCAATGCTGTATCAATATTATCAACAGCTCTTGCGGCTCTAAAATATTTCTTGGCTAGGGCTTCTCTTTTTTGAATTTCATTCTCAAGAAACTTCTGTACTTCGGATATCTTTTGTAAACGGTAGGAATGTCCTTTATCATCTCCCATTGTGTGCATCTCAATAGGTGGAGCGCTTGCAGTATTTCTTTCTCGAGGTAGTGGAGGATAAATTTTATTAGGATGTTCTTGATCTGTATCTGCCATTTTTTTATTAAAATGATAATTTTTTATATCAAGATTGTAAATATTTTAGATAGCAGAATAACTCACCCTCAGGTATTTTAATTGGGTTTTGTGAGAAATTATAAATGTAGACTAAGATATCATTAGTCTCATTATCAAGATGTATTCCATTAAGAATGGTTAAACTATCTTTCCATTTATTGCTAACAGATATCACTACAACTCCTCGTGTAGTTATATAACCAAATCCTAGCGAAAGTCTCATACCATCACGAGGAGGAATCTTGATATCTACTTGTGAGTATATTTTCCATTTTAGAGGATCTTGCTTTAAGGGAGGATATCTTACTCTATGTAAATGAGGTTTCCAAAATATAGTTTTATGTTGAGTATTAATATTAGGTTTTTATACCAAATTTATGTATATCCATTTTTATTTTTACTTGTTACAAATAATATTTAAATATTATTATTTATAACATTACACATTAGGATGCTCCCATCTTTCATCATAACAACCATCATCATATACAACGAAAAATAATGGTTCATTTTTTGCAATTGTAATCTTTTCATCAGAATTATTGTTTTTTATTAGTACTAATATATCTTCAGTCCCTGAAGGGTTACAGTCACTCTTGAATACTACACCACGTAAAACTAAAGTACTATTAAGTAAAGCTGTAATATTACCACAACATCTTAAAATATACCCAAGCCCAAGCTGTAACCTTAAAGTTTCTTTAGGTTCTAGTACTATTTCATGTTGTGAATATACCTCCCATAAATTATCTATAATTTGTATAGGTGGATGTTCTAAATTTTTAAAAGGAAACCATAGTAATTCCTTAAAATTTTCATTTTTTTTTATAACTAAATCTACTTTTACATAACATTTTTTTAATTATGTATTATTTTTTTAAATTAGATATATATTTTCTATATCTTCTTTTTATAGCTTATGCTCTTACACATAGGGCATTTTTCCATATTTGGAGATACTTCTAAACATTTCGAGCATATAGGTATATGACCGCAAGTGCAAAACAAAATATTCGGTTCTGTTTCAATGCAGATTACACATTTTTCTTCTTTGTAAGTTTCTTCATTGTTGACATATTTGATTTCATCACCTTTCAATGGTCTTAAAACTCCAGCACTTATCAATCCCAAACGTGAACCTCTTTCTTCTTCCTCTTCCTCTTCCTCTTCTTCTTCTTCTGAATCCTCTTCCTCTTCTTCTGGATCATCTGATCATCTCGAATTATATATTATGTAAAGAACTGGGGTATACATTCCTGTCAGTGGTAATCTTTCATAACCTCCTTCATTTTCACTTATAAAATCATCTTCACCAACACACCCCCAATTTTTTAATATATTTAATATATCTCCATTCATTTCATCTCTTTCTGAATACTTTGTATATATATATTGAATAGAATATATTCCAGAAGCTTCATTACAAATGTAAAAGCATGATTGATCATTTGGTTTTTTAATGCAAAGTTCAATGAATGTCATCCCTCCTGGGTATTCTTTTTCTACTTTACTATATTCATAGTAGGAAACACTTCGTATATTTTTTAAAGCTTGTACATAGTCTCTATTTGCAAAATGATCAAAATATATATTTATATTACGAAAAGAAAAACAATCACATGGGTGTTTATATGAAATCACTCTTTTCATATATGCGAGTTTAGATTTTAAAACTTCTTCTATATTTGTGTATTGTGTCATTTTTAATTATGTATTTTTTTTTATATTAATATTTTTTATAAGATAGCTCCTAAAATAGGGATATTAGCAAATGGACTATTAGGTCCGAGTAAAAGTCCTTTTCCATCATAAATTTTTCCTCCTTGCTTTAAATACAAACCATCACCAGCAGACTCTAATCCTTTACCTTTGTAGGGCTTTAAGTATAATCCAGATCCATCAGTTTCCACTTGACAAACACATCCTCCTTTTTTAAGATAAAGACCTGACCCCATTGCCTTTTGTACTCCTGATGAGGCTAATCCGGAAAGAGCACCAACACCTAAAGCCGGTAAAACAGTTTTTGCTAACATCGGTAAAGCACTAGCAGCCAACCCAGCTAACATTCCAAGAAAACCTCCCTCTATTTTCATATTATGTTTAAGTTGTTTCGCAGACCTTTTAATAGTTATACCCTTACCACTCTCATAGGCTTTAGCTATTTTTTTTGCTTGTGAATTGGTAATTGCTAAAATATCATTACCTTGTAAATCTTCATGACCTAAACGAATACTTACCGGACAACCACCTTTAACAGCATGTTGAAGCTTTTGCTTTTGTCCTTCCGATATATTAACTTTAACAGTAGTGTAATTTGTCATTTTTATATATAATTCTTTTTTATTTTATCTCGCTTCTCTAATATGGAATCTAATTGTTAAATTTTCACCTCTAAGATTTAGTAATGTTCCATTTTGATCTGTAATATTTACCTCTAGGTTATGTATTTCATGTAATGTTAATGGCAAGTATACTAAATTAAGTGGAGATTCAATTATCTTATATCCAGGTGCAACATCTGGGAAAAAAGAGTAAATAGTGTTTTTTGTTGAACCATTAACATAACTTCCTGAAATAATATCTATGTTAACAAGCAAACTATTTATACTACGAATGTTCACTACATTCTCTGACTCGTAAAATCCTTGTGTATATTTAACATGAGTAAATCCTAATACTTTGGCAATGGAGTTTGGTTGATTAAAATCTACTTGATAACCATCTCCTAGAGTAAGAACAGACTTTAGGGTATTGGTGTTTGCAGAAATGTTAATATAATACTCTTCATTAACTTCATCGTAATGCCCCTTTTTTATCATCTCCTGGTGTATGGTATCATTGATGTCAACAAGGTCGTAACTCCCTTCAGGTATTTTTATTTTAATCCATGAATCGCCATCGTCTGGAGAATAAACGAATATGTTGTTTGTTGCATCAATGTTTGGAAAAGAGTAGTAAGTTTCAAGGTTTACTAAAGCTATTTCATATTTTTTATCCTTTTCCAGCTGAATAGGAGGATTAAACCTTGTTCTAAAACGTGTTTTGTTGTCGCTTACTATAATTTGAAATGATGTTTTTTGTTCTGTATTTTTTACAATTTGTTCTAAAAGATCTTCCATTTCTTTTATTTACTAAAAAATATTATTTAGATGTGTAAATAATATTTTTATACTGACTTAGGTATGTAAAAGTTGTCAAAACAGTTTCTATACTTCCCATCATGTTTTTTACTGGTTAGATCAATGATAGCAAAGCCATGCGGTCTTTCCCATGCCTTTTTACAAAATTCCCTAAATTCATCCTTTGGCATATCATCACCTACATGATCACTATAAATATGGTTAATGTTTTTTAGGTCTTGTCGGAAAAGACAAATAAAATTAGCGTTTTCTCTAATAGTTTGCCTTGGTAGTCTAAAATAATTTTGCGAAAGGTAAAAGCAGTCAACATTACTATGTCTTCCACGAATGTAGTAACACTCACATTTGCTTTGCTTTTCTAAAAGTAAATCATCAAAAATCATTAAGTTTTTATTTTCTGAGTTTAAGTCTCTCGGATCAGGCACATCACTCGCATTTTCAAAAAAGTTACAATTTATATCCGATTTGTTTTTAAACGACTTAACCCATTCCTCAACTAAAGCTGTAGGGGATACATTTAATTCTTGTATCTCATCACGCATGTTAAACAACCTTAAAATACATTCTTTTGGTAGTTTTTCTTCAAAAGCCTTTTTTAGTATTCGGTATTCCGGTTGAAAAAGGCTTTTTCCAAAAACAGTTAAATCATTATAGTCAAGCCAACCTAATCTAAGTAAAAGGTTTAGCAATAAAGTAGTTTTACCACATCCTGATTTACCTACGATTATTCCTCTGATACTTTTTGGTAAAAGGCAGTGATTAAATCTCTTTGATACTACTTCATTCCATGATAAGTTTACAATATCCATTTTATATAACTTTTTTAATTTTTATATATAAAAAATGTATTGTGTTAAATGTAAAAAAGTTACTGATACAAGCGATATAGAATATGCTGTTGCTAAAAATGGAAGAAATATGAAACGGGGAAAATGTGTAGTTTGTGGAATAACTAAAAATCAGTTTGTTAAGACGACAAAGGGTGGATCATTGCTAAATAAAGCTATAAATAATTTACCTTTTGAAATGCATCTCCCTGGTCACAATTTCACAGACCCCGGCACTGAATTAAAGAAAAGACTCAATCCAGATTTAACGCCAAAGAAATGGAGCAAGCCAATAAACAGAGTTGATAAGGCTGCTTATCATCATGATGTTTGCTATCTTCAGCATAATGACACTGCCACAAGAAACGCAGTGTGTGATAAAAATATGTTAACAGAGTTAGAAGGGATTTACAATCCTACTATCAGAGAAAAAATGGAAAGGGGGTTGGTAAGTAAACTCATTGGAACAAAGATGAAATTTGGTATGGGGTTTGATGGTTTTGATGATATTGTGATGAAAAAAAATTATAGAATTACATAAAAAATATGGTATTGGGTTTGATGAAATCATAGAAAACCTTGAAAAAGTTATGGATACCGTAGAAAAAAAGGAAAGGAGTTTGGCAAGTAAACTCATTGGAATGGGGGTTAAAAAAAAAATTTCAGCATAATAAATTTAGCGGAAGAATTACATAAACCTGTAAGAAGAAAATTTAAGAAAAGGAGAGTTAGAGTAAACGGTATAGATAGGATACGGGCTGCGGATTTGGTAGACATGCAAGCATTTTCTAAGTTTAATCGTGGTGTTAAATACCTTCTCGCTGTCATTGACATCTTTTCTAAATACGGATGGTTAATGCCATTAAAAGATCAAACGGGAAAATCTGTTGCTATAGCATTAAAAATTATTTTTAAGGAGAGAAAACCTGAAAAAATGTGGGTGGATAAGGGTAAAGAGTTTTATAACAAAGATGTTAAAGACTTGGTTGAATTGTATTCTACTGAAAATGAGGAAAAATCTAGTGTTGTTGAGAGATGGATTAGAACAATGAAAGAAAAAATGTGGGAGTATTTTTCTGCTAACTCTACAAACGTTTACATCAATGTGTTACCGGATCTCGTTAAAGAATATAATAACACAAGGCATTCTTCTATTAAGATGACTCCAGTAAATGCGAGTGAAAAAGAAAATGAAACCAAAGTTTGGACAAATCTTTACCCTGATCATCTCGAAATAAAAGATATAAATCCTAAGTTTTCTGTTGGAGACAAAGTAAGGATAGCTAAAAAGAAAAAGACTTTTGAGAAAGGTTATACAACAAGATGGACTGAGGAGGTTTTTACAGTTGTTTCTGAAGTAAAACATACATCACCTGTAACATATAAAATTGAGGATCTTAATGGAGAAGAAATACAAGGTACCTTTTATGAACCTGAACTACAGAAAACCAGTCAAGAGCTGTATAGGATAGAAAAGGTTATTAAAAAAGGAAAAAAGAAATCTCTTGTAAAGTGGAAAGGTTATTCTGATGAATTTAATTCATGGGTTGATAATAAAGACATTAGAAATATTTAATTATAAAAAAATGTTAAATATTTCGATTGAAAACGTAATTTTACCAAATAAACCGTTAAATAATTTTGAATTAGAAGATGCTGCAAAAAGATTAAAGATTCCTTCTTTTAGAGGAGTCTTTTTACTAGATACATTACCGAGAAAACCAAATAAAAAAGAATGTGGTATAGTAAACTTTGATAAAAGTGGTGGGCCTGGTACACATTGGGTTGCTTGGTATAAAAACAGTTAAACTAAAATTTATTTTGACAGTTATGGAATACAGCCACCTATTGAAATTCGAGAGTACCTAAAAAGTCCAATACAGTACAATACTGATCAATTACAACAAGCTGGGGAGGTATTTTGTGGGCATTTATGTTTATACATTCTAAAAGAGTTAAGCTCGGGTAAAAAGTTTCAAAATGTTTTAAATAAACTTTTTTAGCAATATAAAAAATGCCTGTTGACAAATTCGGACGAATGAAAGATGTTAAAACAAGTGGTGATGGTGTGTCACTCGTTTACATAAATAATAATTTTTTACGTAAAGATGGAACAACTGTTGTTTCTGGTTCTATAGACATGAATGGTAATACATTAACGAGGGTTAGTAATCCAGTAAATCCTCAAGACATTTCTACAAAACATTACGTTGATGAAAATTCTGGGGGGTTATTAAAAGAAAATGGTGGATACCAAGCCCTTGGATTTATAAATATGGGTTTCAATGAAATAAGAAATGTTAAGGAGCCTACAGAACCGAACGAAGCTGCTACTAAAAAATATGTGGATAGAAGCGGTAAAGCGATAGTAGAGAACCGAGATGGTACCTTTTCCGCTATTGCAAATATAGATATGCGGGAGTGTACTTTAACTAATCTTTTGGATCCCGCAGATGCCCAAGATGCAGCAACTAAAAAATATGTAGATAGCGCAAATAGAGCCTTCGTTTATGGAGCTGGCGGGTATATGGCAGTTTCTGACATTTCTATGGGAGGACGAAGAATTAACAATGTTGGAAGCCCTTTAGAAAATGATCAAGGTGCAAATAAGTTTTACGTAGATACCGTCGTTGAGGCGGCTACTGCGGGTGAAAAAGCTTTGACAAAAAGACAAGACGGATCCTATTCAATGGCTGGTGTAATAGAAATGAATGATCACTCGATTATTGGATTACCAAATCCTGTATCCCATGGTGCCGCCGCCAATAAAAATTATGTTGATAGCGGTGGAGCTATCGTAAAAAATCCGGATGGAAGTTTCACGGCGGTGGCTAATGTAAATCTCCAAGGTTTTTCTCTAAAAAACGCGGCAACCCCGGTAGAAGAGAGAGATTTAGCAACAAAATCCTACGTGGATAAAAAAGTATCCCTTCCTTCTCTCATAGGTCCTAAACCTATTATAACCGTGTGGGCTGAAGAACAAGGACCAATTGGAGATGGTAATTATGAGTTCTCTTTTGGTACTGGTAATTCTGGAAAAAGGCATGGTTTAGGGGGTTACTGCATGAGTGCATCAGGTAGAATTATAAGAGGAAGTTTAACGATTGTTAAAAAGGATCCTGACGAACCTGAAGAGGTAAAAGTTAATATTGCGGTAAATGGAATAGAACAGGTTGATTACTCTATTATTAAAAAAGCTGATGAAATTTGTAGCTGTACGGTTTTTCCGAGGGCGTTGGAGGTAAAGCAATGCGACATCATAAACTTTATTTCAAGATCAACTAACCGTGATGTAACACACGCTTACATATCTATTTTGATAGAGGTAGACTTGTAAAAATATAACTTTGTTTATTAAAGTTATATTTTACATTTGATTGTGCTTTCTGTTTTACAAATTGGACAAGTGGTAAAGTTACTGTTTGTGCTACAAGTATGACAAATACATATATGACCACAATTACAAAATAATTTATTAGGATCTTTTTCTAAACATATGATGCATGTTTCTGATTTAAATGTTTCTATCCCATTATTTACCATAGGATTAGTAGTTATATAATATGTTCTTCATAAATCACTTTTTTAACTATTATTGTTCTAATTTCATTAGGTACATAATGAACTAATGTTATGATTTGACCATATAACATATTATTCCGAGTGTCATAATCAATTTCATCTAAAAAACCAAACATTTCTTCATCTAGATTTTCTTCATCTGGATTTTCTTCATCTGGATTTTCTTCTCGTTCTCTATCAGTAATTATATTACCAATGAATATGGTTGGTGAAAAAGTATTTCTCTCACTATATATTTCATTTATAACATAATTTCTTTCAAGATGAAAAGCAGTTTCTTCCAAACAAAATATATTAAAATTTCTTAGAATACAATAGTAATCTTCATCATCTAATTTATATTTATATTTGTAAACCATTTGTTCTTCATATGAAGCAATATATGGATGTTCTACCAAATCGAGACGAATACCAAAACAAACTATTTTATATTCTAAGAGTATTTTACTACATTCATAATAAAAAGCAGGTCTTAAGTTATAAAGTAATTCAATATGATTTTTATTTTGTGCTTTAGGAAACTTTATCTCTTTTCTACATTTATAGTATTCTGAACGATATTCTTTTGAGATATGGTTTTTCTTGTTTTCCAACATATCATTTAATTTATCACCAAAAATATCCATTTTTGTTTTAACACTCATGATTACTATGTGACGATTTTCCTGTTATTTTTTATTTAACTTTCAATTTTTTAAAATCTTAATTTCTTTTAAAAATGTAACTTCTCTTTGGAAGTTAGATTTTTGTGGTTTAGTTTATTGATATTGTGGTGTGTAAGGTGGTTGAATAAATAGATATATTATGAATCAATTAGTATTTTTCTTTTTATGGTTGTTGTGTGTTTACATATTGGGCAATCATTTGATTCGTATAGGTCTATACATTCGTTACAGATTGGTATGTGACCACAGTTGCAAAATAAGATGTTTGGTTTATTTGTGGTACAGATTATGCATGAATCTATGGTGTCATTAGCTGGTGAAAAAGCCTCTGCTATTTCTGCAACTGCTTTATTAATTATATTTTGATTATACTCTTCCATTGATTTTCTATGTGATGGATATGTACCATTTACTATAGCTTCACCATATTGTCCAAAATCTACTTCTCTACATATATCACAACTGTTACAATTGCATGTTCTAGGTTGACCTAATGCTATGGTTGTAATTATGAAATTGTATGTTTCTCCTGCATGTAATGTTTCTGTGATAAAATCATCTTCAATACTGAGTAATGTGTCCATTGATCGAAATATGTTATATTTGAAAGAGAATAGATCTATTCCTTGGGTTGTAATTATATTTAAATGCTCTTCTTGTTGAAACCATAAACACGCTATAACATTCTCATATTCAGCTTTTATTTTTGATAAACAGTAATACATTACTGGTTTAATAGCTTCTATTGATTTTAAATAACTTTTTGAAAATATAGGCAAGAAAGCATTGCATTTTCTTTCTTTCCATAACTTTGATTCTTTTCTTTCTATTGGTGTAAATATTAGTTTCTCGGATAGGTGGTTATCTAGGATAGAGCCAAAGGTGGAAATAAAGTGTTTTACGCTTAATTGTGGTTTAGGTTGTGGCTTTGATTTTCTTAAACATAGTTTAGGTATATGTTTATCACTTGTTGATTTTATCATATCCATACTTGTGATATGATACATTATTTGCTTATAAATTTTTAGAAAAAATCAGAATTTTTTTTAGCTAGAAAAAGTTTAAAAATTAAAATATATAACTTATCATGATAGGTTATATATCTGGTTCAATGTTGCTTGCTGATCTATTTGCTATTTTCCTTGTCATATTTATGAATGAAGCATTATGCCCTCCTCTTAATTTTCTCTTATCTTTGATAAATGTTAAAGTAGAATCATCGTTCAATGATGAAAGATTATTTACAATTTCAAATATTATTTCATTTCTGGTCTTTCCCTTCTTTTCTATCCTTATTCCATAATATTTCTTTGATTGGTGTATTATTTCTTTTTTTGGAAAAATTATCATAATTGTATAAATTTTGCCATAACCCTACTACAAGTGGTGAATTTTGTCTTATTCTTTCATCTATACTATCTATGATGGAGTTTATGTAGTTACCTAGAAGCACGGCAAATCTTGCTAGATATGGTTTTTGAAATTCCTTTGGAAAATCAAAAATTAAATTTTTGAATTTCTCCTTAGCTATATCAACATTTACTAAATTCTCTCTCATATTCTCTAATGTCCTTAGTAAGCTTTCATCACTTAAATTAATTTCTTCGAGAAACTCTTTTAATTGATCCATGTTTATGGTTTGATATATTTAATTATAAAAAATAAAGAAAATTTCAAAAAAATTTTAAATTTAAGTTAGTTTGTTAGCCTTAGATTCGTGGTTAACTAGTTAGTCGGTTAGCCTGGTTAACTAGTAAGTCGATTAGAAATTTATGGGGGTGGTGAGTTGAGGTGAGGGTTAGTCGGTTGAAGGGCGAAAATGTTGGACCACTGAAGAGATGGATGTTTAAGCAGCGAGTTGGCAGGATAAGTGACGAGCTAAGGGAAAGGGTTGAGTGGTTGAAGGGTTAGTCGGTTGAGAATTTAAGAAGATTTTTTGCGATTTTTGGACGAAAATGCGCCAGCGTTCCCATTTTACTATCTACTATTCCATTATTCTGACAAATTAACATGTCATTATTTTTTTGAAAGCATGTCCACTTAAAAATTGCTACAAAGAAAAACTCTCAAGGCATTGTTTTTTATGTAAGAACAGAAAGGAAACCTGCTACATGGCTCTTATCCTAAACTGTCAACGACTTTGACAGTTTCCTTCATTAAAGGATGAATATTTACCATTGTGTACATGTCTGCTGTCAAAAAGACTAATAGGCATATAACAAGCATAAATACTTCCATGCACTCTATTAGCATGTGAACACATTGTAAATAAATCTCTACTTTCATATTTAAATCTTTGTCATATTATAGCAAAGTACAATACAAAAGTAAGTTTTGTGCCTGTGAATTCTGCCCATTTCACTAGATTAAACGCCATAAAGAGTGTGTACGTTAATTGTATAAAAAAAAAAGAACAAAACTTACACAGATGGTTTTCATGTTAGCAACAAAGATCATCATAGCCCTTTTATTCAGTTGTCCACATTTCCAGTCTCTAAAAAACTTTTGTTACAGGATAAGTGTAGTTTTAAATTTTTCGAAATAACCTGTACATGAGTTTCTTGGCTGTATAAAGAATGATACAGGCCTCTTGTTGTCAGAATTTAGGATGCTGAGTAAAAATATCCAAAGTAACTTTAGGTATGAGTCATTTTAGGTCAAACACTCATAGGTCAATTTCTCGGCCCCATTTCATGCATATGACCCTGGGGTATTACATATATATTGGGAATGCTAAATGTAGCACAATGTAGAGACCAATTTGATCTCTTCAACCAATATACAGAGAGTAGGCACTTCTGACCCATACTATGCATCAGTTAAAACCATTTATATTTAAAAGGTCAATGTGCTTGAACAGTCAATTTATTACTTTGTGACAATCGATGAAAACAAGGTTTTGACAGTCAAATATACCCTGTCAATGAACAGTGAAACCAGTGTGGGGGCTGACAATGGATTATTGGGTCAACTATTACACTTCAAAGAGATAAATTAAAAAAATAGCAGTTGAAGTTATGGAATTCAGGCTAGCAATGTTTTATCATCATTCAAATCATGAAGAAAACGAAAGTAGGGAAATATTTTGGGTAATACTAGATGTCATCTACCAGAGATGTTACAATTGATAAACAAATCTTTTTTACTAAGAGCTTTCTGAAAATTAGACAGTTCTATTGTCTAGTATCCATTATCAAAAAATATTTGGTCAGGTGGATGACAACTCCTTTGTTTTGATAGTTTTAAGACTAAACTTTTCGTCAATTTTCACTGTGTCTCCTTGATACCAACTTTGTAAAAAGCCTAGGTATAGCCAAAAGCAATGAAACTAAGTAAACTTTATATTTGATACATCATCACTCTATTGGCAGTATCTAGGTCTATTAGAGACTTGGTTGTTGGGTTAAAGGTCAGTTGGATTAACTTTTTGTCTTGGTCACCCTAATGCCTCTGTCTTGAATGAACTTTCATGCCAGTCTTCATTATGAATGCCTGGTTTACTATTCTATCAGTTATCTAAGACTAGGCCATAATTTCAAACCATTGTTAAGTTAGAATCTTTATGAAACTTTGTCTGAAATTGACATATAGAGATTTGAATACCGTCACACAACCTTATTGTCTTTTACTTTGATAACAGAACTAATATTTTGCAATGTTCAGCCTCATGTGTATCTGAAAACTTCTTTGTCCTTTTCTGTTTGGTAGAACAGACAATGACAGTTATAAGTATGAAAAAGGCTCAGATAATAGACATGTATTAATTAATTGGTTGGTGTCTAATGCCAATTTCAACATTATTTCAGGTAAATCACAGAGATCAAATTCTCTACCCATACTTACCTTGATTTGCTTTTACTAGGACTTTAAACCATATTCTTTCCCCAGCTACTGGCATCTTTCCTACATAACTATTTTCCTAACCATGATCAGCAGTGAGAGGCGAGTGAATTGAGTCACAGTGACTATCAATCAATCTTCAAGAAGGAAATGGCTGAGCTGTGGATTCAAACCTGCAACCCCCTAATTTTAAGCCTTGAATGTAACCCACTGAGTTACCGGCTGAGCCCAAGAGAGATATAAGACTGTAATGGCCCCCATGCACTAAGAAAGCATCATGTGATCAGATTAACAGTCATGCAGTTTCTGATTAAACAGCAAAAAATACCATTTGACAAAGTCTATTTTCAGACTTTCCTGGTAGAGTTTACTTGCCGGCTGTCAAAGATCAACTTCTCCTCTCACGTAGAAAAGCCCGGAAGTTTTTTTAGAATAGGGTTATATGCCATTTCCAACACTATTTTCGTCCATATCAATGTGGGAAAGGGTTAAAAACGTAAACTAAATATTGTAGACATTTCAACCCCTTTGAAAGCAAAAACATCAGGTCAAGAAAAAGGAAACAAGAAACTGCAATTTCAGGAGCTTTAGGGGTTAAGGATACATCTGTACTACTTTTCAGCCAGTTTTCAACCTATTTCATCTTTATTTTATGAATCTTTAACCATTCTTGTATCTTCATGCCAAATGATGCCCCTGATACCTATAAGGTGCACAGATTATGATGGATGTGAAATTCATTATCACTGTTTAGATGCCTTGCAAGACAGCGCTGTTGTCTTTTTTAGAGTTTTAAATAAGAAGAAATCCCTTGCACCATACATACATGTAATGGATATTTATCTATGTTTACACAGCTGAGTAGGTCTACACACTTTCAAGTTTTAACAGAGTTTCTTCTCTCTAGCTGTAAGGATGTAGCTTTAAGTCCTAGCTTATTTAGTCAATGATTTTACTTGGTAAAGGGCAATACCATGTATGGCCATTCTTTTGATTTCTTAAAAATCCATCATGAGAAGCAAACCTTTTGTCAGTAAAGTTGCACCAGCAAGACAAGGCTCAAATATATAAACCTTAATCCCTCAAAATTTTAAGCTTTTTCATAAAATAATGATACAGTATCAATAATGACCATAACTGCAATATAAGTACATTTCTGGATATATCTAAAATCTGCATTCTGCTATGAATTTCTAATTTAACTTTCAATGACAGCAAAATTCAAAAGTTTATTGTGCTTACATAAAAAGATTGTTACAGTCTACCATCCCATATACCTAACATTCAACGGAACTGAAACATGTTCAAAATCATTTCTTGGAACTGGACAAATTCAAGTGCTCTCAATGCAAGACTTTCCAGGGCTTATCAGTTTTTGGATCAAGTTTCACACAATGACCCAGAGAACAGAGTTTCTGGTCAGACTGATTCAGACTAATTATATGCAATAAATTATACTGTCCTATCAGAATGCTTGACAAGGTAACTGTTCCACCAGAATCTGGGATTTTCAGAGAAAGTGGGCTTGTACGTAGGACTGTAAATGCGGACCTGATTCACTGAAGCATGATTTTACATTAGAAATACTGGAAAGGCTTCAATATTCAACAAAAACGTAGTAACGTTACATAAGGTTTAATACAAATGGGTACTAAATTACGTTGATGCGACAGATGTAATTCTAACTATTGGACACATGTTAAATTTCATATTCGATTTCATTTCCGGGGACAGGCTGGGCGGTAGTACCAACATCAAAAAGATTTTGAAGGAATTTTTTATATAAAAAAAGTTCTGAATTTCTCTGGTTACTCTGCCGAGTCTTTCTACCCAAACAAAACATATCAATTTATTTATTTATACATGTCTCTATAATTATATAGTGTATAGCAGTGAACATGTACCTTTCCGTTAAATAGAGAACTTTCGTTGAGGTAATCACTTTAACTTCCAAGTGAGGCACCAACTTTTACGGGTGCATCTTTTGAACTTGTTCTTTGTCGTTTCAGTAATTTCCTCTTTCTATCATCGTATATGACCTATATAAAATTGAACTTATAATTTCAACCAATTAACCCTTTCGGCGCCATAGGCGAAATCGGAGACTTTTGCGGACGGCATAGATCAAGATGAGACCTCACGGAACGTGGAGTCTGATCCTGGATCTATGCCATCTATTTGTGTAGTCAAGCCTTTAAGAGAACATAGGATTGTATCTTCAGCCGTCAAAATGGGTCGAGTTTATTTATTTGGCGCTGAAAAAGTTAAATCGCATACATGACACTAATGTGATTCAAACGGTAAATTTCTATGGAAGAATTAAAGCTATAGAAAACGTCCTTCCCTTCCCCGATAAACTTCTTTGAGGCTATCACAAATCGAATGAACCTTCCGGCGACAATTTTAAACTTATACAAATGGAAGTTTAAAATAAAACACTGGTGTAGAAAACATTGCGTGAAAGTGTGAAATTGTTCACTATGGGTAATTTCACCTATTCCCACAATGTTTTCCAAAGACGTCTCCTTCTTATGTGCTAAAACGATATGAGCAATGCTCTATGAAAAGCGGGCTTAATGCGTTTGAGAAAAGTATCGACCCAGGTCAGCCTGCACAGTCCGCGCAGGCTGGCCTGGGCCGAAACTTTTGACATTCTGTGAATTTTCTGCATGTCAAAGGACCACTGTTCTACATGATTCAGTAGGTTGTTGCAAAAAACAGATTTTAGGGATGTAGAATGCTGTGATAACTTGTTTGGTATCATGCATCACAGAGATGCATTAAGCCCCCTTTTGCCAGAGCATGGCCCAATTATATATAGGAAAAGGTGAACTCATTACAACCTATAGCAATTGTGTACCAGATGGCACTGAAATCATTTTTGTGAAAATATGTAAAATCTCTAAATAAATGGTTTACTAAGTAAATAACGTAAAATTAATGTAGCGAAATGAGAAATTCGTCATTTCGCGACAATATTTTTAAAAGTAGTCTGCTGAAGACTCATTTATGCAACTGCAGGTGGAAATGAGTTAATATGGCAAATTTTAGACTTCCCGCCTTTTTATTCCTTCTACCACCTTTTAAGTCCTTTTTTCATGTAGTATTGTTAAGACAAATACATCAAATTATGCGAAAGGAAAAGAGTAAGTGGGATAATCAACTGCATTCAAGTGATATTCAAATTACATCCCATGAATTGGATGTTATCAGGTCATAAAATCCCGTTTTTCTGTGAATCCGTATGCATTTCTTCATATGAATACTTACTGATTCACAGATGATAAAATCACTAGTGATGATGTGATCCCGTCACTAGTAATAATAATAACTGTAAAGTTAAAAGGAAAAAAATATATATACATATATACATAATGCACGGAGAAATCCCAGTAGTTCACTATTATAATAATTAGATGATAATCAAACGAGCCATGCTCTGGCAAAAAGGGGCTTAATGCATCTCAGTGATGCATTATACCAAGCAAGTCATCTCATAATTATGGATCCATAAAACCCATTTCGTATAACAACAGACTGAATCATTTGGTGAAATGGTCCTTTGATATGTAGAAAATTAACCATTGCAAAAAGAGTCGATTCATGTCAGCCTGCACGGACTGCACAGGCTGGCATAGGTCGATACCTTCTGCAGATGCATTTAGCCTTTTTTTCACGGAGCATGGCTGAAATGCATTTGAGTGAAATTAAAAATATGTCACGAGAACTGGTTATATAATCAGGTCTAAAAAAATTCTAAAAGACGAAAAAAATACACTGAAAGAAAACAAATGTTTCTCAGATCGGTAAAGGCTATGGATAATAAAATAATATGGGGTGTATATATCACCCCATATTTTTCTGTCATTAATAAAAAGACATACATATTAATTATATCGAATTCTGGAGGCGTTCATATATTAAGAAATTCTGAGGGACATACAGTGCAAATCTGAGATGTTTTTCTACAGATGTAAATTTCTAACGTTATACCACGAAGAATCAAATAATGTGGAGTGTATAAATCGCCCCACATTTTCTGATCATCAGGTATACGACACACATGCCAACTCTACCGAATTTCAGGGCGTTTTTCTTTAGCTAAATTATTTGGCATATAGAAAGCATATCTTGTAAATATTAGTTTATGTATAAAAATGCATTAAGTCTGGCTTCAAGTGATGTGGACTGGACTGATTGGCCCATATCTATTCATCGTTACGAAGAAAAATAACCGGAGTAATAACGCACATTTGAATATTTCATTATCTATTTATACATAAACTGTACTGGGAACAGTTATGCACTTAATGGAAAGAAAAATTGAGCATTCAATAACTAAATGGTAGATACTAGTATAAGCGTTCCTTTAAGCCTGCTGGAAATGAAATTCATTGAAGGTTGCATATTTGATAATGAGCAAAGAAAATGTAGGCTTTTATTTCTTGAACAAATTGACATGAAATATATGAACTCTGTTATTATATAGCAGACGTTTGAATTACTCACGGTCCAGACTAAGCTTCGTCTATTGTCGTCTGAATGCGGAACTATGTGAACGATTTTCAACTCTTTATATGGCTAATTTATTCATCGTGTCTGAAAAGAATACTTAAAATACCTGAAGTATACATGATTCTGTTGGTTTTGATCGGTAGTTCTTGGCGAATGATATTGGTCCAAGATGCATTTTCTGTGCAGTCTGATCTTGATCAATGTCATCCGCAAAACCTGCTTATTTTGACTTTGGCACTGAAAGAGTAAAACCAGACATCTACCGTTAACAGAATTTCCGTACGTCCGATTATACGCGATGATTTAAAAATTCACTATCAAATTGTTCCTTGCCAAGAGGTCGATTTCAAGTCAATTTGTTCGAGCAATACCTACAGGTAAACATGCACCAAGAATTACGGGGCTTTATATATGCTCACAGACCGCTTTATCAGTACAAACGGACTCGATTTGACAATTGTATAAAGGGAAGTAACTGCAGTTTCTTATATATATGATATCTACCTAAAACCTAGTTGACATAATATTTCACCAGATAATACTTTAGGCCCTGTCAACCTTCAAGAGAGCAATGAGAAAATGTGGGGTGATTTATACACCCCATATTTTCTGACGCCCCACAGTAAAGGTCTTATACAGGAAGTCACCCCATATATAGGGACATCTCTTAGGGTGTGTGTGTGTGTGTGTGTGTATTCTTTTCTATTAATGGTGTGACTTATCATTCTTAAACGGGAAAGCATTGTTTTAATCCTTTAAAAATTACTTGTTAGATTAAAAACAAATTTTTGGATATGACCATTTATGTAATATTCTATATTTAGGCTACAATATGAGCCATGCTCTATGAAAAGTGGATGGAAGCCTGTGCAGTACGCGGGATTGTGTGGTTAAAAGTTACCTTTTGTGTGTGTGTCCGCGCAGGCTGACACAGATCTACACTTTTTGCTATTAAAGCATTTTTCGCTTGTCAAAGCACCAGTGTACCTGATAATTTAGAAAATTGTTATTCAAAAATCAGTGGGTTGTTATAGGTTTTATGGATCCATAATTATGCATTTAGATGCCTGGTACAATATATCACGAAGATGTATTAAACCCCATTTTAGCAGAGCATGGTTTATATAGATATACATGTACCACAAACATTGAACATACAGTTACGTGTAAACAGGTAGAATATGTATTTGTTAAAATACCTGTGCGTTACATATTTGTTAGACTACCTATGCTGGAATCGAACTTAATTCTACGAAATGAAATGTGTTGGTCCGTCATGTCACGCCACCTCGTGTGTGAGAAATAAACAATTCGCTTTTGCCTTAGATTTAAAAAAAAATCAAATTTTGTGACCCATCATAACTATGCCTAACACCCCTTCACTGTGGCCTAGTCAATTTGTTTAAAGTACATTTGTGTCATTGGTCAGGGGTAGAGGGAGGGGTCCTGCATGGCTCAGTGGTAAAGTCTAGGACTCGATAACTAGAGGCCCCTGGTTCGAGCCTTACTGGGAGCACAGGAGCACTCGTGGGAGCGTCCTTGGGCAAACAACTCACTGACTTAGCCTAGTACTGGTGAAATCTAGGACATACATGCATAAATGAGCAATGCCTGATATGACTGAAATGATGTTATAATCTGCGCAATCAATCAGTCGGTCGGTCGGTCAGTCACGCAGTCACTCACTCAGTCACTCAGTCAGTCACTCAGTCACTCAGTCAGTCTTCCCTGCTTTGGGATTCTTTAAATACGAGTCGTTGTTAAGAGGAAATTAGCCAGAGACAATCCGCTAGCTCTCAAAGCTGGAATTAAACCATTGAACTAGGGCGACAAAGAGGCCTTTCGCCGTTTAAAAATTTTCCTATATATTTACGACCTTGTGGAAGAAGGCTTCTGGCCGGGATTCGAACTTACAGCCCCTATAACAACGGAAGAACAAACCGAGGCTAGTCAGTCACGTGTAGGACTTTAACTCTCACTACCATGTAAATAAATTACACATGGCTATAAATATAGTCCACTGTAATTGAAGAAACAGTTTGGTCATTATCTAAAATAAAACAGTGTACAATGTAGACCAACGATCAGAATGCACGTTTTGTGCGGTCTGATCTTTATCTACACTGTACACAAAAGCTTCTGGTATCGTCTATGGTAAGAAGAGTTACACCAATGGGTTGCTGCCTGCTGGTTTGATTCTAGACTGGGTCCAGGCGGTAATGTTTTCTAGTAACTCCTTATTGTGGTCTCCTTTCACGGCCTAAACAGATCTGTAGCAAATAGAGAATACGTGTATATGGTTGGTACCGAGATATAACTCCTAGATTTTCGTTCGAGTCGGACGTTATTTGATTGCTGTTTCTATTCTAATGTCGCCAGAACTCGAGGCGTTTGGGCGTTCACTTGTGAGACAATACTATGTAACGTTGCGTTAACACTTAACAGTCAGCATACGTAGCAAAACTCGACATACTTACAATAAAAACATTGATATCATGCTAGAATTTGTGAACAAGAAATAACTTTTTAAAAAAGAGAGACGGCGTAAGAGGGACTGGAATGTGACTTTTGCAAGTCTTTTGTGGTTTGATATAAATAAAGATAATGAAAAATAATTCTCAGACTCGCCATCAATGGCCTCGTTTTCCTCATTGTTTGTGTATTGTTGACAAGTGAAATTTTCAATTAAGAAAAAATCATAAATGAAAATGTTCAGCTTTGATTTTAATCAAAATCAGTGTTGAAAACACAGCAGTTGCTGCTAAAAATTACCTGGGGAGACGATTGTGTCCTCGACTACGCCGGCAGGGTTCCGCCGAATAAACATGTCCACATTTTTTCCCAGTCGCAAAGTACTATTCATTCTTTCGGATATAGCACTGTTAAGTAGGTCAAAAGCTAGCGTAGTCAGCAACGCCGAAAAAATGACTCATTTTTGATGATAGATGTATATGGGTATTCTAGTTTGATATAATAAGAAATATTGCCGTCTTCGGATTACTAGAATAAGTGCGTACTTAGATTGTGAAAATCTCTTGAACACAGGTGGCATTGTAAACAAATCCAATTTATGAATAAATTAAACAAATGAGATATATAATCAGAAATATGAGGAGCAGAAATGTGATGTATATATGGTTGGTGCCAATATGGATAAGTTTATCCGGCTCGGTCCGAAAACTGTAGAGAGCTCGCTCTCTCAGTTTTCTAGGCCTAACTTGATAAACTTTATCCATCAGTAGATAGTAAAATTCCCACCCTGGCGCAAAATCGTCCAAAAATCACAAAATGAGCCAGAATTCCCACCACAACTAACCACACACATAAATTTCTTAATCGACTAACCCTTCAACCGACTAACCCTAACCACAACTAACCACCCGCATAAATTTCTAATCGACTAACTAGTTAACCAGACAAACCGACTAACTAGTTAACCACGAATATAAGACTAACTTAAATTTCAAAAATTTTTGATAAACAATTATATTCAGAATTAAAACAACATAATGGAAAACTATTTAGGAAGTACAATTAATAATGATTTAAATGAATTATTTAGTAATCATGGACTGGATTTATTACGTTAATATTATTTATTGAATGGGGAAACTCCTCAACAAGCATTTGCGAGGGCCAGCGTAGCTTATAGTAAAGGTGATGTAGAATTTGCGCAGAGGATATATAATTATGCATCTTCTCGTAAATTTATGTTTTCTTCTCCTATATTGAGTAATGCCCCATTACCAAATACAAAAGGGCAAAAAAGTCAACCAATTTCCTGTTTTTTGAGTTACGTTCCTGACAAGATAGAGGGTATCATTGATCATCTAAGTGACACATGTTGGTTTACAGTAGTAGGAGGAGGAATAGGAGCCGATTGGAGTTCATTTAGATCATCTGACGGTAAATCACCTGGACCAATTACATTTTTAACACCTATCAATGCGGCAATAAACTCATATAAACAAGGGAAAACAAGAAAAGGAAGTTATGCCGCATATTATTGTTACACACCCAGAAATAACCGAATTCATCTCAATGAGGATACCAACAGGTGGAGATATTAATAGAAAAAATTTAAATCTATTTAATGCTATTAATATCACTGATGGCTTCATGAGAGCGGTTAAAAATGGTACAAATTATGACCTTATAGATCCAAAAACAAAGGTCAGAACTCCAACAAATGCTAGGAGAATATGGGAAACCATTCTTGAATCCAGAAGTAGAATAGGAACACCATATTTAAATTTTATTGATACTATAAATGCAGATCTACCTCGAGTAATGAAAGACCAGGGATTAAAAATCCATGGAAGTAATTTATGTAATGAGATTCATTTACCTACTGACGCAACTACAGATGCTGTATGTTGTGTATCATCCGTAAACGTTGAGTATTATAGAGAATGGGATGAACAATTTATAAGAGATATTGTAAGATTTCTAGATAATGTATTAGATGTATTTATCTCAAATGCTCCAGACAATATTAAGAAAGCAAAGAAAGGAGCAATAAGAGATAGACCATTGGGTTTAGGAATCATGGGATTAGGATCTTTTTTTCAAAAAGAAGGTATTCCATTTGAATCAGATGAGGCAAAGAAACTTAACATTGAAATATTTAAGAAAATGAAAGAATATGCATTAAAAGAAACCGAACAACTGGCAAAAGAAAGAGGTGAATGTCCTTCTATGGAAGGCACAGGAAGACGAAACACTCATTTATTAGCTGTTGCCCCAACATCTAACAGTTCATTAATTATTAATTGCTCGGCTTCTATTGAGCCAAATATAGCGAATGCATATACATTAAAAACAAGAGCTGGAACATTTCTGTGGAAAAATAGATATTTAGAAGATGAACTAGAAAAGATCAACCTCAATAACAAAGAAACTTGGGATTCCATAATAAAAAACAAAGGTTCAGTAAGTCATTTACCTTTGTCTGATGAGACAAAAAAAGTTTATAAAACAGCTAAGGAAATAGATCAGTTAAAAATTATAGAATACGCCACAGACAGACAGAAATATATATGCCAGGGGCAATCATTAAATGTATTCATAAGCGCAGCCGCCACAAAAAGGGAAGTCCATGAGATCCATTACAAAGCTTGGAAAATGGGATGCAAAGGATTGTATTATTACAGAGGAGAAGCTGTAGATAAAGCTGAAGATATCTCTACTACTCCAAAGGAATGTCCCAGATTTGTAGCGTGATTATTAAATTGTTAAAATAACAATTTAGTAATTTATATAGTAGTGTGGTAGAAAATGCGGGATTTGGAGATTTGTATAAGGATAACTTTATTTTTTAAAATTATATTTTATAATGCCCCCAGGCTAGTGTATCTATTTTATTTTCCAAGACAAACCTTTTATCATAACTTGATCCTAGCGCTTTTTTGTTTAACTCTTCAGTATACATATCATGGCCCCTACTTCTTAAAACAGTCATCTTTCTATACTGATCCTTTTCTGTAAGCAAACACTCGTTGTAATTATCAAAATTTATCTCTTTCTTGATAACCGCTTTTTTAACACCTTTACATCTTTTATCTTCCTTACCATCTAAAGTTTCATAAGCATACATTTTCGCTCCTAGACCAACGAACTCAGTCATAATCTTACCACCTAACTCATCTTTAAACGTTCCAACTACTCGTGCATTACAATCATTTTTTAAGAAATGATCTTTAGGATAATTGTTTGTATCAAACATTTCAGGTACATCTTTTTCTATATCCTTATACAAATTTTTAGTTTCTATTTCAAGAATAAAACTATCTGTATCAGTATAACACATTCTAACCTTTTCACCATACTTAGCTTTAAAGTAATTATAATAGGTTTTTTGCATATGTGTTTTACTGATGTCTAAAATACTTAATCCTGAGTAAATAGGTTTAATATATTTTAAATCAGTCTTTTTCATGTGTACCGCTGTTAGGTTTTCATCGAATATTGTTGTGTGGCTATAGTTTGGTTTTGCTACTAATTTCCTATAACGCTCCTCATTAGAAACCAGGTGTATCGTTACTCTATTTCTCAGGTTTTCCATAGTCTTACCAAAGACTGAATTATTCATCAACTTAAAAAAATCTTTTTCAAAATTATTTTTAGCTGTTTTTCTTAGTTCAATGTTTGTATTAATGTATGACTTAAGCCGTGCACTTTCCTCAAACTTAATTCCTCTATGTATTTTAGTAATCTTTAAGCCTAAATCAACACATGTTTTTAAGGCTTCATGGTGAATAACATAATTCTTTTTATTATTTAAGTTTGGAATAAGTTTTTTCTACTTTTTCTATCTTTAAACGTTCAGGTGCTAAAGGAAAGTCATTGTGTAAATCATGTAATTCTTTAGGATATTCTAAATCTACTTCTAATATACATGGGATTTTTTGCCAAATTTCTAATTCTTTATTTTTCATCCATTTAAAACCATGTGTAGGAAGAGGACGACTCATTGCCCAAGGGTAAAGGCTGTTTGTATCTATATATAATAAATATTTTGATGGTTTACTAGGATCATATAATTTACCCATATCCTCATTATTTGCTTTTACATATCTTTTACTACACATACTAACACCCCCTTTAATACCTAATTCTACCATCAAAAGCATATCAGGATCAGATAAAAGTTCAAGGTTTACTTTTGTTATTTTCAATGCTGCATCCCAAGCTAAACAAGGAGCAGTGTAATACCAACTAGAATCTAAGTCATAGTTTTCACAGCAAACATCTCTAAAGTTCTCAAAAACATCTGCTAAAAGCAATACATCTATTTTATTATAAAGTTCTAAGTAATCCTTAAACGTTTTCATATTAAAAGCGTTCCAAACCTTTTGCGCATGAGCATAATCTTCATCTGTAATTCCTTCCTTGTTTAAACTAGAGTAAAATGCTCCTTTAGGTGGTAATTTCTCTTCTTTAAGTTTATCAAAAGAATCTAGGTACTCATAAGGAAAAACTCCTTTTCTCCTAACTAACGGTAGTTGTTCTTTAGTGAAATATTTTGATAAAATTTTTAACTGACTTTCCTCTAAGTTGCTTGAAAGTTTATCCAAACTAGAACTCATAAACTTAAAGCTATCAAGGAATCAATTTTATGGTTTATATTTTCTCCAACCCAAATGTCTTTACTAAAACTAATATATTTCTCTTCATTATTTGGAATACAGTCAATCTTTCCAGCAGATTTACCAAGACGTTTAATAAAAAGATGAGAATCATATCCACTAAGATTATGAAGGTACACAGGTGTGAAGTTAGGATTTTTAGCTTTTAGGTTGCATTTATTATGCGCAGCGCCTCTATATTTACCTGTAAAATGACAATGATCTCTTACTCTACAATTAGCACGATTAAATTTTCCGCCACAAATCCAGCAGTGTGTTTGTTGTTTATATTTTATTTCTTCCTCTATTGTCATTTCAATAGGCTTTGGGTTTTGGTGGTACCGTTGATGAATTTCTTGTATATCATCTTTTAACCGGTTTATAAAAACTTCCTCAGCATTTTCTCCAACATAACTTCTTTCTATAGGAGCACACACAGTATTATCAAAACATTTTACAATATAGGAAAAACTGCAAGGTATATGCTTTTGACGTTGTATAGTATAACTTTTTTCTGGGTTTGGTTGGCATGTGTATATTGGTTCTAAAACACTTTCAAAATCAGCGTATACAGCAAAGGGAACCCGAAGTTTTCTAGCATGGTTTTCAAAAGCTAACATGGCATTTCTAAAGTAATAGGTTCATGTTCATTACAGTATTGTTGATGTTTTTCTAAAAGTTCTTTACTACCAAAATGATTTAAACATCGCCTGCAATACGATACACTACCATGATCAATCGCTTGTTTTCTCATTAAACTACTAAATTTTTTTATGAGGGAATAGTGCATGTTTTCCTCATCTTTAATAAAAAGAAGATCAATATGTTTACTTTTTTCGTTATCTGTAATTCTTAAAGGATAAAATTTACAATCATTGGTATACCCATAAACATTTACACTAATTTCAGGATTTTGTTTTTCGAACTTAATGATACCTTTAAACGAAACAGGATACTCTATTCCCTCCATGTTTACACTACTTTCCTTTGCTTGTAAAGCCTTGTCAACTCTCTCTGCATCACGCTCTTTAGGGTTTAACGCTCTTAAAACACACCATAAAAAGCATTTGTTATCTTTATTTTTCATATTGATAACTGCTTTTTTGTTAGCAATCCATTTTGGTAAAGGTAAGTGGCCATTAGCTCTTAAAGGAACATAAGCAGCTGTATGTAGTTCTAACCGCACTATACTTCCAAAAGTCCAACCACTACCTTCTCTTTGAAAATTAGCTAAATTTTCTAAAACTTCATCTATCATTGTATTCAACAAATCCTCTACTTCTCCTCCGTTTAAATTTAAATGTTGATTACTATGGAAAGCACGTTCAACAGGACCTTGGCCAAGATTTGTCATTAACCATAATTTGCACCTAAGTACAAGTTTTACCTTTGTAAATTATTTTGAAAAGTATTTATAAGAGTCTCCCACGTTTCTGCGAAAAATCTTTGTGGGCTATAATTTTCTCTACCCTCTATAACATGTTGAGTAGCATACCCTCTGAATGCGGATTGAGCAGCTCTAATCTCAAACGGTCGCCTTGGAGGGTAATTTTCTCTAACATGTTCAACAATTTCATCTAACACTTGTGGTATTTGTGTTGTCTCCACATTACCAGTTAACCAATTACCAAAATCATTTATTCCTCTTTGTATAAATTCTGGTACGACAGCTGAGGCTAGTCGTCTTGCTCCTGAGTAAACATCAGACGCAACGCGTCTACCCATGTTTGTAAATCCATTAAATAAACTCATTTTTATATAGCAGATATAATTTCTTAAGCAATTACAATTTTTCCTATTTGTTTCAAAAAATTTTATCATAACAACAATGTCATAATAAAATTACTGAATGCAAATCTTATATTTATTTTTCCAAACCCTTCCATTCCAGTTTAAAATCGTTTGAGGACAATGATCTATAAATTTACCCGCCATGTAAATTGATGGAAAGGTTTTTATTTCACCAGTTTCAACATCCTCTAAACTAACTTTTTTAGGATTATGCATAATAGTTTTTAATCTATCAAACCTAGAGTCCTTACTTTTTTTCTTTTTCAGGCAACTTGGGAGACTCCTCTGGTAACAAACCATGTTCTTTCACCAACTTAACTAACCGCTCTTTATCCCAGTATGAGCAGAAATTTATATTATTTTCTTTAAGATTTTTTTTTTAAATCTGTAGTCTTTATCATTTTTTATATAGGAAAGAAAAATCTTAATACACTACACTCATTTTATTTCCATCAGACTGGAAGTTAATTAGCTTATCACTAATAACAACAGCATATACCTCTGTGTTTGCGGGTACATATTCAGTAAAAGTTGCCTTGATATGGATATCGCTGACTGAGAATTTTAATCTCTCACTCTGTTTAGAAACGTCAAACACAAACAGAGGATAAAGGGTTTTATAATCTGGGGGAGTAATGTTAGGGTTTGACACCAATTCATCCATGTTATAAAACTTAGATCTAAATAGAGCAGCATCACCGTACACTCTACTAAATTGATGCGCAGTGAATGAAAGATTATAGTCAACCGCAGGATATCTAGTGGAATTTAACATAACATAGATATTGTTAACGTTTGTATGATCAAATATTGCTGGATTTTGCTCTTGATCACCACTTTTACCAGTCTGAAAGCCAACAATGACAAAACGTGGCACCTCAGGTGATAATTTGGTAGAAAGTCTCCAGTTAAATGATGTTGACTTAGGAACCGTGATAGAGTCGCACTGCCTCATTCTATATCCAACCGGTAATTTTTCTTTTTTCTGGATAATTTTATAAAGTACCATCTTCTCTCCATCTTAGGTAGCACGTGTGGCATAAACCAAGATATTTTAATTAAATTAATTCTGCCACCAGCAGGAGCAGCACCATCTCGAAAGATTGCATCATTATCATCATTTCTTGTCAAGGTGAGAGTTTGCTTCATTCCATACAATATTTTGCTATAATCATCACAAAAACCAAATATATGTTTTAATGGAACTCTAAAGCTAAAGGTACCTCTTGGAAGGGCATCCCTAATAATATACCTTCTTCTTACTTCAAAACCAGTGTTTCCAGCAGCTGCAGTATTTGTTGTATTCTTATACCACAATTGGTTTAACCCTTGTGATTTTGAGAAGTCATCTGGGTATTTTAACAACCCAAGCATTGTAGTAGCCTGGCCAGGATGCAATATGGATTCAATCTCCATACCTGAAAGTTGATACTTAATATTTTTAAAAAGATACATGAGACCATTGTTTGTTAAAGAAATATTGGTGTTAGCATCGTAAACTGCTCCAGTATCACTTCTTACTAATTCGCCTATAATAAGTAAATAACTCTCACTAGGATGTGTAAAAATATCTTGAGTTTCAATGTTAATCCTAATATCTCCTCCTGAGTTGTTGAGTTGTGATTGGTTCATACTCATGGTGCTCATGCTCAACAATACTAGCATCTTTTAAAATTGGGTCAGTGATTCTTAAAATGTCCATTTTATTATTGCAATTATAATTTTTAAATAAAAATTATAATTGTATACTTTACTCTAGCCAAAGCTGGGTGAAAGACTTATTTTCATCATTAACAAACACACCTTTAAGTTTAATGCTTTTTGCAGTATCTATTTTAGTTTTAGGATAAACTCTATTACCGTATACAAGTGTTATTTTGGGTATATTCCACTCTTGTAAACGTTCATTCACCTTTTCCTCAATCTCTTTCATTGCAATTACTTCTTCAGGAGATAACTTCACAATGGCTTTTTTATAACCATATTTTGTGTTATTAATTTCAAGGATTTCACAATCTTCTAATTTTAACAATGCACCTACTATAGTAATAGAACTAGTATTGTATTTTTTATAATCTACACGATTAAACTTTAATTCTGACATTTTCTTTTTTAAGCAATATTTTTTTCCTTAACTTATTTTTATTTTTTCTTCATACTACTTTAATGCCTGCTCCACTGTTTAATTTTTTAACTAAATCTTGAATAGCAATGGCACTTCCTTCTATTAGGGTACTAATGTCTTGCGTTTTAGGTGTATCAGTGGGTTTCGGTGTTGCGCTATATTTTTGTAAAATTTTCTTTGATTTTGGTGTCAAAGCTTTTGTAACCAATTTTTTCCCTGCATCTACAGCTGCACTTTTTCCAACCTCTAAAGCTTTCTTTGCTCCTTCCTTTGCTACACTCTTTCCCACATCAAGGGCAGAAGATGCAATTTGTTTAGCTGCGCTACTTGTAAAAAGCCTCGCTAAAAAGTTAGCAATGCTGTCAAAGATTCCAGCACCACCGTATGAATATCTTTTTTTAAATCCGTGTTTTTTATTGACAATCATTTTTTATAGTATAGACATTAAATTTTTATAAGCGTTTGAATCTAAAACACCTTGTCTTTTTAATTCATCACAAATGCTCACTAACTCGTTTCTTACACCTGTGTTGCCTGCTTCTTTACTTGCCAACAACAGGTCTAGTCTTTTTATTAATGCGTTAGGGTCACACGGGATAACAATTCCTTTTCCAAAGATTTTTTTATCAGCCCAAACGTGGGAAAGAATGTTTCTCCATTTACCTGCTCTGCTGCTTTTTGGATTATCACTTTTTGGGTCATTATGACGATAGAGGGTATTGCTGTAGTCCATTATTTCCTTATAAGTTTCAAGATCCTTATCATTATAAATATCTTTGTCTGGTTTTCTAGATATGATTAATTCCCATAAACCAGGTGTACCTTCATAAAATCTATCACCAACTAAAAGATTATCTCCCGCAATGCCAACTGGTGTGTTACCAATATAAAATGTGCCATCTTTGTCATATAACCCATACGTTGTATCAGCTCCATACTTAGTAGCAAACTTTCTTAGGTACTTCTCCGAGATTGGCCCAACAAAAACTGGATAGTTCTTTTCTTCTTCTTCTTCCGCTTCTTCCATATACCGCCTAATCTCATCAATTTCTTCATCTGTCAGTCCTTCTGGTTTTTTGTAAGCTTCGATAGATGGAAATGCTGGAAACTTAATAGCTTCTGGTAATTTTTCTACACCTTCTTTAATAGGTATAAGCCCCTCAGTAATCTGCTTTGTTGCAGCTTTTTGTGCTTCTGTAATCTCCTTTGTTGTAGCTTTTTGTGTTTCCGTAACAGGTTTAAAAAACTTTGAAAGATCGGTTTGAAGTTGTCGTTCGCCTGTTCTCTCTGCTAGCAGATTATCCCGAATCCTCTTTTTTGTTTCAAGATACTCCTTTACAATTAAGTCCCTTTTTGCAGGATCAGTGATTTTTAAAAAAGACATTTTTTAATTACTAAAATATTTTTTATCTCAGTTCTTAGCATAGTTTTTAACATAATTTCTTAACACGTTTCATAACTAAAGCTACATGAAAACTTTATTTTTCTTGGTTTGTTACTACTTCTACGAGTGAGCGGTACGATTCTTTTCAACCAACTTCCGAAAGGACTCACGCGCTTCTTGCCTCCCTCTCTCAATTAAACTTTCTTCATTTTCAGCAAATATCTTTTTCTTAGTTTTTGTTCTTATTTCATCCTTCATCTTCTTATACTTCTCTTGTTCTTCCATGATAAGTTTAAACTCTTCATCTGATATATGATTGTCAACTAAAGCTTTAGATATATGTGAAGCAATTGTGTCAAGCTTAGCATCAGCTATCATTCGAATCTTTTGATGTTTTTCTCCTTTTGTTTTTGAATTTCTTACTACATATTTACCTACCATTGAGAGTAATCCGGTTGCTGCACTTGTAATTTCTAAACCTAATGCTATTGGTACCGCTACAACTGTACCCAATAATATGGCTCCCCCAACACCAGAAACCGTTGTTAGCCCGATCAATGCTGTATCAATAACATCAACAATTCAAAATATTTCTTGGCAAGGGCTTCTCTTTTTTAAATTTCATTCTCAAGAAACTTCTGTACTTCGGATATCTTTTGTAAACGGTAGGAATGTCCTATTGTGTGCATCTCAATAGGTGGAGCGCTTGCAGTATTTCTTTCTTGAGGTAGTGAAGGATAAATTTTATTAGGATGTTCTTGATATATATCTGTCATTTTTTATTAAAATGATAATTTTTTATATCAAGATTGTAGATATTTTAGATAGCAAAATAACTCAACCTCAGGTATTTCAATTGTTTTTTGTGAGAAATTATAAATGTAGACTAAGATATCATTAGTCTCATTATCAAGATGTATTCCATTAAGAATGGTTAAACTATCTTTCCATTTATTACTAACAGATATCACTACAACTCCTCGTGTAGTTATATAACCAAATCCTAGCGAAAGTCTCATACCATCACGAGGAGGAATCTTAATAGGTACTTGTGAGTATATTTTCCATTTTAGAGGATTTTGCTTTAAGGGAGGATATTTTACCCTATGTAAATGAGGTTTCCAAAATATAGTTTTATGTTGAATAGTAATATTAGGTTTTATACCAAATTTGTGTATATCCATTTTTATTTTTACTTGTTACGAATAATATTTAAATATTATTTATAACATTACAATATAGCCCCTAAGATAGGTATATTAGCAAATGGACTATTAGGTCCAACTAAAAGTCCTTTTCCATCATAATTTTTTCCTCCTTGCTTTAAATACAAACCATCACCAGCAGACTCTAATCCTTTACCTTTGTATGGCTTTAAGTATAATCCAGATCCATCAGTTTCCACCTGACAAACGCATCCTCCTTTTTAAGATAAAGACCTGACCCCATTGCTTTTTGTACTCCTGATGAGGCTAATCCGGATAGAGCACCAACACCTAAGCTGGCAAAACAGTTTTTGCTAACATTGGTAAAGCACTGGCAGCCAACCCAGCTAACATTCCAAGAAAACCTCCCTCTATTTTCATATTATGTTTAAGTTGTTTCGCAGACATTCTAATAGTTATACCCTTACCACTCTCATAGGCTTTAGCTATTTTCTTTGCTTGTGAATTGGTTAATGCTAAAACATCATTACCTTGTAAATCTTCATAACCTAAACGGATACTTACTGGGCAACCAGCTTTAACAGCATATTGAAGCTTTTGCTTTTGTCCTTCCGATATATTAACTTTAACAGTAGTGTAACTTGTCATTTTTATATATAATTCTTTTTTTATTTTATCTCGCTTCTCTAATATGGAATCTAATTGTTAAATTTTCGCCTCTAAGATTTAGTAATGTTCCATTTTGATCTGTAATATTTACCTCTAAGCTATGTATTTCATGTAATGTTATTGGTAAGTATACTAAATTAAGTGGTGACTCAATTATCTTATATCCAGGTGCAACATCTGGGAAAAAAGAGTAAATAGTGTTTTTTGTTGAACCATTAACATAACTTCCTGAAATAATATCTATGTTAACAAGCAAACTATTTATACTAAGAATGTTCACTACATTCTCTGACTCATAAAATCCTTGTGTATATTTAGCGTGAGTAAATCCTAATACTTTGGCAATAGAGTTAGGTTGATTAAAATCTACTTGATAACCATCTTGTAGAGTAAGAACAGACTTTAGGGTATTGGTGTTTGCAGAAATGTTAATATAATACTCTTCATTAACTTCATCGTAATGACCCGTTTTTCTCATTTCCTGGTGAATGGTATCATTAATGTCAACAAGGTCATAACTTCCTTCAGGTATTTTTATTTTAATCCATGAAGTACCATTGTCTGGAGAATAAACGAATATGTTGTTTGTTGCATCAATGTTTGGAAAAGAGTAGTAAGTTTCAAGGTTTACTAAAGCTATTTCATATTTTTTATCCTTTTCCAGCTGAATAGGAGGATTAAACCTTGTTCTAAAACGTGTTGTTGTCGCTTACTATAATTTGAAATGATGTTTTGTGTTCTGTATTTTTTACAATTTGTTCTAAAAGTTCTTCCATTTTTTTAAAAAAGTGAAAATATTTTTTATACTGACTTAGGTATGTAAAAGTTGTCAGAACCGTTTCTATACTTCCCATCATGTTTTTTACTGGTTAGATCAATGATAGCGAAGCCGTGCGGTCTTTCCCATGCTCTTTTACAAAATTCCCTAAATTCATCCTTTGGCATATCATCACCTACATGATCACTATAAATATGGTTAATGTTTTTTAGGTCTTGTCGGAGAAGACAAATAAAATTAGCGTTTTCTCTAATAGTTTGCCTTGGTAGTCTAAAATAATTCTGTGAAAGGTAAAAGCAGTCAACGTTACTATGTCTTCCACGAATGTAGTAACACTCACATTTGCTTTGCTTTTCTAAAAGTAAATCATCAAAAATCATTAAGTTTTTATTTTCTGGGTTTAACTCTCTCGGATCAGGTACGTCACTCGCATTTTCAAAAAAGTTACAATATATATCCGATTTGTTTTTAAACGACTTAACCCATTCCTCAACTAAAGCTGTAGGGGATACATTTAATTCTTGTATTTCATCACGCATGTTAAACAACCTTAAAATACATTCTTTTGGTAGTTTTTCTTCAAAAGCCTTTTTTAGTATTCGGTATTCTGGTTGAAAAAGGCTTTTTCCAAAAACACTTAAATCATTGTAGTCGAGCCAACCTGGTCTAAGTAAAAGATTTAGCAATAAAGTAGTTTTGCCACATCCTGATTTCCCTACAATTATTCCTCTGATACTTTTTGGTAAAAGGCAGTGATTAAATCTCTTTGATACTACTTCATTCCATGATAAGTTTACAATATCCATTTTATATAACTTTTTAAATTTTTATATATAAAAAATGTATTGTGTTAAATGTAAAAAACATACTGATACAAGCGATATAGAATATGCTGTTGCTAAAAATGGAAGAAATATGAAACAGGGAAAATGTGTAGTTTGTGGAATAACTAAAAACCAGTTTGTTAGGGAGACAAAGGGTGGATCATTGCTAAATAAAGCTATAAATAATTTACCTTTTGAAATGCATCTCCCTGGTCAAAATTTCACAGGCCCCGGCACTAAATTAAAGAAAAGACTCAATCCAGATTTAACACCAAAGAAATGGAGCAAATTAATAAATCGTGTTGATAAAGCTGCTTACCATCATGATGTTTGCTATCTTCAGCATAATAATACTGCCACAAGAAACGCAGTGTGTGATAAAAATATGTTAACAGAGTTAGAAGGTATTTACAATCCTACTATTAGAGAAAAAATGGAAAGGGGGTTGGTAAGTAAACTCATTGGAACAAAGAGGAAATTTGGAATGGGAGTTAAAAAAAAAATTTCAGTATGATAAATTTAGCGGAAGAATTACATAAACCTGTAAAAAGAAAATTTAAGAAAAGGAGAGTTAGAGTAAATGGTATAGATAGGATATGGGCTGCGGATTTAGTAGACATGCAAGCATTTTCTAAGTTTAATCGCGGTGTAAAATACCTTCTCGCTGTCATTGACATCTTTTCTAAATATGGATGGTTGATACCATTAAAAGATAAAACAGGAAAATCTGTTGCTATAGCATTGAAGAGTATTTTTAAGGAAAGAAAACCTGAAAAAATGTGGGTGGATAAGGGTAAAGAGTTTTATAACAAAGATGTAAAAGACTTGGTTGAATTGTATTCTACTGAAAATGAGGAAAAATCTAGTGTTGTTGAGAGATGGATTAGAACAATGAAAGAAAAAATGTGGGAGTATTTTTCTGCTAACTCTACAAACGTTTACATCAATGTGTTACCAGATCTCGTTAAAGAATATAATAACACAAGACATTCATCTATTAAGATGACTCCAGTAAATGCTAGTAAAAAAGAAAATGAAACCAAAGTTTGGAGAAATCTTTACCCTGATCATCTCGAAATAAAGGATATAAAACCTAAGTTTTCTGTTGGAGACAAAGTAAGGATAACTAAAAAGAAAAAGACTTTTGAGAAAGGTTATACAACAAGATGGACTGAGGAGATTTTTACAGTTTCTGAAGTAAAACATACATCACCTGTAACATATAAAATTAAAGATCTTAATGGCGAAGAAATACAAGGTACCTTTTATGAACCTGAACTGCAGAAAACCAGTCAGGAGCTGTATAGGATAGAAAAGGTTATTAAGAAAGGAAAAAAGAAATCTCCTGTGAAGTGGAAAGGTTATCCCGGCGAATTGAATTCATGGGTTGATAATAAAGACATTAGAAATATTTAACTATAAAAAATGTTAAATATTTCAATTGAAAACGTAATTTTACTAAATAAACCGTAAAGCAATTTCGAGTTGGAAGATATAGCAAAAGGATTAAAGATACCTTCTTTTAGAGGAGTTTTTTTACTAGATACGTTACCGAGAAAACCAAATAAAAAAGAATGTGGTATAGTAAACTTTGATAAAAGTGGTGGACCTGGTACACATTGGGTTGCTTGGTATAAAAACGGTAGAACTAAAATATATTTTGATAGTTATGGTATACAACCACCTATTGAAATTCGAGAGTACCTAAAAAGTCCAATACAGTACAATACTGATCAATTACAACAAGCTGGACAAGTATTTTGCGGTCATTTATGTTTATACATTCTAAAAGAGTTAAGCTCGGGTAAAAAGTTTCAGACAGTGATAAATAAACTTTTTTAATAATAAAAAATGCCTGTTGATAAATTTGGACGAATGAAAGAAGATAAAATAAGCGGTGATGGTGTGTCACTCGCTTACATAAATAATAATTTTTTACGTAAAGATGGAACAACTGTTGTTTCTGGTTCTATAGACATGAATGGTAATACATTAACAAGGGTTAGTAATCCGGTAAATCCTCAAGACATTGCTACAAAACATTACGTTGATGAAAATTCTGGGGGGTTATTAAAAGAAAATGGTGGATACCAAGCCCTTGGATTTATAAATATGGGTTTCAATGAAATAAGAAATGTTAAAGAACCTGCAGAACCAGATGAAGCTGTTACTAAAAATTATGTGGATAGAAGCGGTAAAGCAATAGTAGAGAACCAAGACGGCACTTTTTCCGCTATTGCAAATATAGATATGCGAGGGTATACTTTAACTAATCTTCTGGATCCCGCAGATGCCCAAGATGCAGCAACTAAAAAATATGTAGATAGTGCAAATAAAGCCTTCGCTTATGGAGCTGGTAGGTATATGGCAGTTGATGACGTTTCTATGGGGGGACGAAGAATTAACAATGTTGGAAGTCCTTTAGAAAATGATCAAGCTGTAAATAAGTTTTACGTAGATACCGTTGTTGAGGTAGCTACTGCGGGTGAAAAAGCTTTGACGAAAAAACAAGATGGATCTTTTTCAATGGCTGGAGGAATAGATATGAATGATAACCCGATTACTGGATTACCTAATCCTACATCACGTGATGCTGCTGCCAATAAAAATTATGTTGATAATGGTGGAGCTATTGTAAAAAATCCAAATGGAAGCTTCACAGCGGTGGCTAACGTAAATCTCCAAGGTTTTTCTCTAAAAAACGCTGCAACCCCGGTAGAAGAGAGAGATTTAGCAACAAAATCCTATGTGGATAAAAAAGTATCCCTTCCTTCTCTCATAGGTCCTAAACCTATTATAACTGTGTGGGCTGAAGAACAGGGACCAATTGGAGACGGTAATTATGAGTTCTCTTTTGGTAATGGTAATTCAGGTAAAAGGCATGGTTTAGGGGGTTACTGCATGAGTGCGCCAGGTAGAATTATAAGAGGAAGTTTAACGATTGTTAAAAAGGATCTTAATGTACCAGAAGAGGTAAAAGTTAATATTGCGGTAAACGGATTGGAGCAGGTTGATTACTCTATTATTAAAAAGGCAGACGAAATTTGTAGCTGTACGGTTTTTCCGAGGGCGTTGGAGGTAAAGCAATGCGACATCATAAACTTTATTTCAAGATCAACTAACCGTGATGTAACACATGCTTACATATCTATTTTGATAGAATTAGACTTGTAAAAATATAACTTTGTTTATAAAAGTTATATTTTTGTGGTTGAATAAATAGATACATTATAAATCAATTGGTATCTTTCTTTTTATGGTTGTATAATTCTTACACATTGGGCAATCATTAGATTCATATAGGTCTATGCAGTCGTTACAGATTGGGATATGTCCACAGTTACAGAATAGAATATTTGGTTTGTTTGTGTTACAGATTACACAGGAATCCATTGGAAAACATTTCCATTCGTTGATAGGTTGGATATCCTCCATGATACTTTCTGTGATTTGCTCTACTACATATCTATTATGTTCTTCTCTGGTAATTCTATGCTTTGGGGCATCTCCTATTATAATAGCCTCTCCAAATAGGTTGAAATAGGCTTCTCTACAAGTACTACAGTTGTAACAGCTACATTTTCTGTGTTGTCCTAGTGTTGCTACGGTTATACATATGGAAAAACAATTTGATTCTGTTCTACATTCGGAAATAGCATCTTGCTTGTAGTTTAAATCTCTATCTAGAGAAAGAAACATTTTGTAGTTTCTAATATAGTGTTCCATATATTGGGTAGTTAATATATCTACACCATCGCTAGATTCAAACCATATAAATCCTACAACTCTTTTTTGCTCTCTAACCATCTTGGATAGGTAGTAGTATAGTACTGGTATTAGATCTTCTAGTATGGTAAAATAGGTATGGTCTCTAGGTAGGAAATCGAAATCATAGATGATTCTTCCATCCCATAGAGTTGCTTCTGTTTCTTGTTTTGGGGTGTATCGGAGTTTCTTCTGTAAGTGTGGTTCTAATATAGACCCTAATGTTTGGATGTACTTGGTAGCCATTCTGTCCTCTATATCTGTCTACCTATAAAAATGCGATGATTTCAATTTTTAAAAAAATAAGAAATTTTTGATCTAGAAAAAGTTTTGTAGAGGATATATTGTCTGTTCTATATATGGTAGGATTTATAATATTACATCGAATATTATAGATCTAGTAGTACTGCATTGGTTGTGGTTGTGGGATGTAGTATTGTATTGGTTGTGGCATGTATTGTATTGGTTGGGGTTGGTAGTGTGGTGGCTGTGGGATGTATTGTATTGGTTGTGGCTGTGGGGTGTATTGTATTAGCGGTGGTTGGTAGTGCTGTAGTTGCTGGATGAGTTGCTCTTGTAGTAGTATGATTTCGTCTTGTATCTGCCCTATTAGCTCCTCTTTGTTGGGGTATGCACCATTTAGTATATGGCGCCACCTTTGTGTTAGTAGTAGGATCCTATGGTATATGGCTCTTTCTTGTAGTAGGTGTATGCTTTGGTAATTTGTGGGATGGGTTGGTTGGAAACCTGTGGAAAAATTTGAAAGTTCGTCAAAACAGTTGTCCAGTCTCTGGTCTATTTCATCTAATGCATCGTACATTCTTTGTATAGATTCCATGGTTCTGATTGTGGTATATAGATTCTTGCTATATACTACCAAAATTGTCCTGTAAAAGTAGGAAAAATTCAAAAAAATTTTGGGTTCGATTAAAAATAAACAATTTTTGAGCTGAAAAAAGTTTTAAAAATGAAATATATAACTTATATGGTTAAGTTATATATTCATTAAAACTTTTCCATAAACTTTATTAGGTGTATGTGCAGGTGCTGCTTTAACTCCACTCCTTACATTTCTTCTTGAATTATTCGCTGTAAACTGGGTAGGAGTTCCATCTTCTGATAATATAAAATTCTTCATTATATACCATATTATCTTATTTCTTGTTAAATTTTTTATCACCTTTTTATCTTTAACTCCTAAAAATACTCTTAAACGAGCTTTTAAGTCTTTTTTAGAATCATACACATAATCATATAAATTTGACCAAAATATTTTTTTAAGGATTAAATCTTGTCTTACTCTTTCATCACAACCATCTAAAATTAAATTAGTATAATTTGATAGAAGCATGGCAAATCTAGCTGAATATAGCCTTTGGAATTCTTTTGGAAAATCAAAAATTAAATTTTTGAATTTATCCTTAGCCATATCAACATTTACTAAATTCTCTCTTATGTTTTCTATTGACCTTAGTAAGCCTTCATCACTTAAATTTATCTCTTCGAGAAATTCTTTTAATGGTTCCATGTTGTACTTTGACAAATTTGATCATGAAAAAATAAGAAAATTTCAAAAAAATTTTAAATTTAAGTTAGTCTTAGATTCGTGATTAACTAGTTAGTCGGTTTGTCTGGTTAACTAGTTAGTCGATTAGAAATCTATGTGGGTGGTTAGTTGTGGTTAGGGTTAGTCGGTTGAAGGGTTAGTCGATTAAGAAATTTATGTGTGTGGTTAGTTGTGGTGGGCATTCTGGGGCATTTTGTGATTTTTGGACGATTTTGCGCCAGGGTGGGAATATTACTATCTACTTCCATCTCGTCACCAACCATATAATCTCAGTTTACCGGTACCGGAATGTGTGTAGTAAGGTCCGAATATATAAAAGGAAACAGAAATGATCAGACTATAACCGAGGTTAGGTCGATTCCTACGCACGGCCAAATACGTATGGAGAAACGATGATAGTTGCTGCAGCAAGATTCATTCCTCTTCGATAAATATTGTTTCGACAATGTTCATGTGGAAAAGTTGCCAATGGCTTGGAAAGAATGTTGTGCGAAGTATTAGTGATAGAAAACCCAGAAACGTATGGATAGAAGCGCTTGCCGCTTCGATATGACTAAAACAAAGTTGGAAACGGCCATAAACACCAAAGAAACACACTAAAAGTTTGAACAACGGGGGACCCGGGGACGTCCGATAACGTTCTAATTAGAATTCTAAGTTTCAAAGTACATGTAAAGCTTTTTCTGGTCGGCTAAACCACATGGTTTAGTCGATGAGGACCACTGTTCAGACATTTCCCTTGATTCCTCTTCAGTACTACATTGCTTCTGATAAGAGGATTTCTTTGTTTTCTGGCACTACACAGATTTTTTGATAACATATCTCAACTACATTCTAGTTAGATGGTTTCAAAAATCGATGTATATGCTCTTTACTGATGATTGAGAACAGAATTTGTTTTAAATTTTCAAACTATTTTTTATCGCAACAACCCCAAGGGAATCAACGATAAAAACTAAGGAATATGGGTAAAAGGTCCAATCTGTTATTTGGTTACCTTCAGTCTTTTTCTGGAGAGAGAGATAATTTGACTTACAGGAATGCCCCCCATTAAAAAGAGTATTATAGTCTGTGAAATTCCAGCTCTGTTCATATATAGTGTCATCTGTTATCCTTTCTAGGCATACGTATTGCATCAGATGTAAAACAGGAAGTACTGATACTGACGGACGGTCTATCGAACTGCGGCGGGAACGCAACATTGGCGGCCAGAAAGCTCTAACTGAAAGCAGACGTGTATGCCTTAATGATTGGAAACTTCGCCTCGACGGGAGAAGCTGAGTTGCAGTCCTACATGTCGGTACCATACACAAACATCTTTTCGCCATTGATGGCTATCAAGTCTTGAAAAAGTTACTAGATGTGATGGAATTTGAGATTGGACACTCTTATAACCTCCCTTGTGCTCCGTTTGATATTACAAAATAGGGTTAATGTATTTCTGTGATGCATTATTCCATGCAAGTCATCATATAATCATATAGTCATCATAATATTATGGAACGATAAAATTCATTTTATATAACAAACGACTGAATCATGAGGTAGACTTGTCCTTTAACATGCAGAGAGTGGACCAACAGCAAAAGGTTTCGACCCAGGTCAGATTGCGCAGAATATGCAGGTTGATATTGGTCGAAACTTTTTGCGGATGCATTAAACTTTCTTTTCACATGGGATCATTCATAGATCTTATTAACTCTGTTTTTAACTCTTTACCTGACGAACAATTTTAGACTCCTCTGGTTTTATAGCATTTGAAGACAACAAAATTAATAAAACATGTTTAGAATAAAGGGATATGTCGTTACATGTATTAGGATAGAAAAGATTGTGGGGAAAGGAGAAATTAGCTAGTTACCAGCACGTCCTACTTTTACTGTAATGTTTTCAAAAACCCATTTCCGAAGTTTCCTTAAGTCGGAATTGTTTGGTTAAGAAACTGATGGTAAAACCCCAAACTTTGCTATTTCAAAGATATTTTTTGAAGGGAAAAAATTCTCTATCGGACAGTGTCGATCCTAGATCAGACTGCACGTTCTGTGCAGTCTGATCTTGATCTACACCGTCCGCTTAAAGGTCATTGAATCGCGCTTAGCAGCCTAAGGGTTAAAATCGCCATATGCAGTGACAAATAAATAAACGATCGCTTTTAGTTAATCATTAAACATTCCAAATCAGAGAAGATGTGTCATTTCTTTTAAACCCATTGTTAAACGACAACGTGTGTTTATGACCTTACAGAGAACGGCTTTGAAAAACACTTTGGCAAAAGGAGAAAATGCTGATATGCAGCATTTTTTCCCATTTTCTCCATCATTATATTTTATTATAGTGAATCATATTAAATGTGTCGTCTGTAAACGCTTTCAAATTGAACCAGTCTAGAATTTTTGTCATATGGTAGCGAGTTAATTATTTTCCTCACAATCCCGAGTTTCAACGACCCCTAGGTGAATGGCTTTTGAAAACATTGTGGGAAAAGCAGCATTTTCTGCTTTTCCCACTATGTTTTTACCATTTCAAAGACAAACTCCGTCCTAAAAGCCACATTAAATTTGTCGTCTGTAAATGTTTTCTGTTTGGACGAGTCTAAAATTTTGTCGTCCAGTAACGAGTTAATAGAGCGTTTGCCTTGCATAAAACGACCTATTTTTAGCTCACCTGAGCACAACGTGCTCAAGGGGAGCTTTGAGGATCACCCTGTATCCGTCGTCCGTCGTGGGTCGTCAAAAATTCTTTAAACATCATCTCCTCCTAAACCGCTGGGCCAATTTGGACCAAACTTGGCTAGAATGTTCCTTGGGAGGTCCTCTTTGAAAACTGTTAACAGAATTTGATTCCATCAAAAACTCTGGTTGCCATGGCAACCAAATGGAATTTTCTAACAAATTCTTTAAAAATCTTCTCCTCTGAAACCGCTGGTCAGATTTTGAAATATAATTTTACAGAAATGTTCCTTGGGTGACCCTTTTCAAAAAGTGTTCGTGAAATTTTGATCCGTCGAAAAGCATGGCCGTGGTGGTGGTGGTGGGGGGGGGGGGCTCTTTCCCTCGTGCGTTGTCAACAATTCTTTAAACATCCTCTCCTCCTAAACTGCTGGGCCAATTTGGACCAAACTTGGCTGGAATGTTCCTTGGGAGGTCCTCTTTAAAAATTGTTCACAGAATTTGATTCTATCGAAAACTCTTTAAAAATCTTGTCTGAAACCGCTGGTCAGATTTTGAAATAATTTTACAGAAACGTTCTTTGGGTGACCCTTTTCAAAAATTGTTCGTGAAATTTTGATCAGTCGAAAGACATGGCCGTGGTGGTGGTGGGGGGGGGGGCTCTTTGCGTCGTGCGGTGTCAACAATTCTTTAAACATCCTCTTCTCCTAAACTGTTGAGCCAATTTGGACCAAACTTGGCTGGAATGTTCCTTGGGAGGTCCTCTTTAGAAAGTGTTCACAGAATTTGATTCAATCAAAAACTCTTGTTGCTTTGGCAACCAAATCGATTTTTCTAAGAAATTCTTTAAAAAATTTTCTCCTCTGATGCTGCTGGTCCGATTTTGAAATAATTTCACAGAATTGTTCCTTGGGTTACCCTTTTCAAAAGCTATTTGCGAAATTTTGATCCGTCGAAAAACATGGCCGTGGTGGTGGGGGGGATCACTTTGCCTTGTGTGGTGTCAACAATTTATTAAATATCTTCTCCTCCTAAACCGCTGGGCCAATTTGGACGAAACTTGGCTAGAATTTTCCTTGGGAGGTCCTCTTTAAAAATTGTTAACAGAATTTGATTCCATCAAAAACTCTGGTTGCAATGGCAACCAAATGGATTTTTTCTAAGAAATTCTTTAAAAATCTTCTCCTCTGAAACCGCTGGTCAGATTTTGAAATAATTTCACAGAATTGTTCCTTGGGCGACCATTTTCAAAAATTGTTCAAAAGCTATTTGCGAAATTTGGATCCGTCGAAAAACATGGCCGTGGTGGTGGGGGGGGGGGATCACTTTGCCTTGTGCGGTGTCAACAATTTATTAAATATCTTCTCCTCCTAAACCGCTGGGCCAATTTGGACCAAACTTGGGTAGAATTTTCCTTGGGAGGTCCTCTTTAAAAATTGTTCACAGAATTTGATTCTATCAAAAACTCTGGTTGCCATGGCAACCAACTGGATTTTTCTAAGAAATTCTTGAAAAAAAAATCTCCTCCTCTGTGTCCGCTGGTTAGATTTTGAAATAATCTCACAGAATTGTTCCTTGGGTGACCCTTTTCAAAAAGTTGTCGTGAAATTTTGATCCGTCGAAAAACATGGCCGTGGTGGTGGGCGGGTGGGGCTCTTTGCCTCGTGCAGTTTCATCAATTCTTTAAACATTTTCGCCTTCTAAACCGCTGGGCCAATTTGGACCAAACTTGGCGGGAATGTTCCTTGAGAGAATTTGATTCCATCAAAAACTCTGGTTGCAATTGCAACCAAATGGATTTTTCTAAGAAATTCTTTAAAAATCTTCTCCTCTGAAACCGCTGGTCAGATTTTGAATAATTTCACAGAATTGTTCCTAGGGCGACCATTTTCAAAAATTGTTCGTGAAATTTTGATCCGTCGAAAAACATGGCCGTGGTGTGGGGGGGGGGTTCTTTCCCTCGTGCAGTGTCAACAATTCTTTAAACATCCTCTTCTCCTAAACTGCTGGGCCAATTTGGACCAAACTAGGCTGGAATGTTCCTTGGGAGGTCCTCTTTAAAAATTGTTCACAGAATTTGATTCTATCAAAAACTCTTGTTGCCTTGGCAACCAAATGCATTTTTCTAAGAAATTCTTGAAAAATCTTCTCCTCTGAAACCGCTGGTCAGATTTTGAAATAATTTTACAGAAATGTTCCTTGGGTGACCCTTTTCAAAAACTGTTCGTGAAATTTTGATCCGTCGAAAAACATGGCCATGGTGGTGGGGGGGGCTCTTTGCGTCGTGCGGTGTCAACAATTCTTTAAACATCCTCTCCTCCTAAACTGCTGGGCCAATTTGGACCAAACTTGGCTGGAATGTTCCTTGGGAGGTCCTCTTTAAAAAAAGTTTACAGAATTTGATTCTATCAAAAACTCTTGTTGCCTTGGCAACCAAATGGATTTTTCTAAGAAATTCTTTAAAAATCTTCTCCTCTGAAACCGCTGGTCAGATTTTGAAATAATTTCACAGAAATGTTCCTTGGGTTACCCTTTTCAAAAGCTATTTGCGAAATTTTGATCCGTCAAAAAGCATGGCCATGGTGGTGGTGGGGGGATCTCTTTGCCTCGTGCCGTGTCAAGTATTTATTAAATATCTTCTCCTCCTAAACTGCTGGGCCAATTTGGACCAAACTTGGCTAGAATTTTCCTTGGGAGGTCCTCTTTAAAAACTGTTCACAGAATTTGATTCCATCAAAAACTCTGGTTGCCATGGCAACCAAATGAAATTTTCTAAGAAATTCTTGAAAAAAAATCTCCTCCTCTGTGTCTGCTGGTCAGATTTTGAAATAATATCACAGAATTGTTCCTTGAGTGACCCTTTTCAAAACTTGTTCGTGAAATTCTGATCCGTCGAAAAACATGGCCGTGGTGGTGAGGGGGGGGGGCGCTCTTTCCCTCGTGCGTTGTCAACAATTCTTTAAACATCTTCTCCTTCTAAAACGCTGGGCCAATTTGGACCAAACTTGGCTAGAAAGTTCCCTTGGAGGTCCTCTTTAAAACTTGTTCACAGAATTTGATTCCATCAAAAACTCGGGTTGCCATGGCAACCAAATCGAATTTTCTAAGAAATTCTTTAAAAATTTCCTCTTCTGAAACTGCTGGTCAGATTTTGAAATAATATCACAGAATTGTTCCTTGAGTGACCCTTTTCAAAACTTGTTCGTGAAATTCTGATCCGTCGAAAAACATGGCCGTGGTGGTGGGGGGGGGGATCTCTTTGCCTCGTGGCGTGTCAACAATTTATTAAATATCTTCTCCTCTAAACCGCTGGGCCAATCTGGACCAAACTTGGCTGGAATTTTCCTTGGGAGGTCCTCTTTAAAAATTGTGCACAGAATTTGATTCCATCAAAAACTCGGGTTTCCATGGCAACCAAATGGATTTTTCTAAGAAATTCTTTAAAAATCTTCTCTGAAACCGCTGGTCAGATTTTGAAATAATCTCACGGAATTGTTCCTTAGGCGACCATTTTCAAAAATTGTTCGTGAAATTCTGATCCGTCGAAAAACACGGCCGTGGTGGTGGGGGGGGGGGGAATCTTTGCCTCGTGTGGTGTCAACAATTCTTTAAACATTTTCTCCTCTTAAACTGCTGGGCCAATTTGGACCAAACTTGGCTGGAATGTTCCTTTGGAGGTCTTCTTTAGAAGGTGTTCACAGAATTTGATTCCATCAAAAACTCTGGTTGCAATGGCAACCAAATGGATTTTTCTTAGAAATTCTTTAAAAATCTTCTCCTCTGAAACCACTGGTCAGATGTTGAAATAATTTCACAGAATTATTCCTTGGGAGACCCTTTTTTTTCGTGAAATTTTGATCCGTCGAAAGACATGGCCGTGGTGGTGAAGGGAGAGGGGCTCTTTGCGTCGTGCGGTATCGAGAATTCTTTAAACATCTTCTCCTCCTAAACTGCTGGGCCAATTTAGACAAAACTTGGCTAGAATGTTCCTTGGGAGGTCCTGTTTAAATTATTCATAGAATGTGATTCTAGCAAAAACATCTGGTTGCCATGGCAACCAAATGGAATTTTCTAAGAAATTCTTTAAAAATCTTCTCCTCTGAAACCGCTGGTCAGGTTTTGAAATAATTTCACAGAAATGTTCTTTGGGTGTCCTATTTGAAAATTTGTTCGCGAAATTTTGATCCGTCAAGAAACATGGCTGTGGTTGGGGGGCGCTATTTGCACTATACGGACATGAAGAAATCCTTAAAAATTCTTCTTCTTTGAAACCACTGGTCAGATATTGAAATAATTTCACAGAAATGATCCTTTGGTGACCTTTTAATTTTCATCAAAAGATTGTATAGGTATTTTGATGAAAAGGGCTATTGCAGACGTCAACCTATACCAGGTGATTGCACTGGTGAGAAATGCTGATATGCACACTTTCTACTTGACGTAATTGATAGCTATGTATTGTAAGAGGTAATATAAAACTTATCTTTGAAATACATGCATAATATTTCACCATTTATCAAAAGGGCCTCTATCTGGGTGTTAAGCGCCTTGTTGATCACCATTTCTTTACTTTATGATGGATCATTTTCTGAATTCTATACCAACTTTATATGCAGAATTCTGATTCGTCAAAAATATGGCTGTGGTGATGATTGTAGGGCTGGTGACAGATTTTGAAATGATTTTTACAGATGACCTTTTCAAAATTGCTTGGAAAAATAATGATTTTGTTTCCAAAATTTCAATACTTAAAAAAAAAAAATGGCTATGGTCCTCTCAAAAATTCAGGTGAGCGATCCAGGGTCATCTTCGCCCTCTTGTTTATCTATCATGCAGAAGACAAGTTTTGAAACTGTTGTGCTGTTGTGAAAATATGAGCAAGAGATTGCCAAGGCTCTACTCTAGAAAACATTTGTTTGCAAAAACCACCAAACACCATGTTTGCTGATGTTTACAAACAAAAGTTTGCTAGTGTAGACCTGTCAGAAAACACAAGCAAACATAACCGAACAGTGATGTTTCGATATGTAAATTTTTGTTTGCTCTATTTGGTGGTGTCTAAGTATACTGACCAGTCAGAGGCTGTCATTTATCTTATGATGGGTGAATCACGTGATATTAAAACATCATCAAACATTGTTTGCCAGTGTTCGTTGTAATGTAGACAACCTACGGACAAACATGAACTAACAACACCAAACAAAAGTTTGTTGACGTTTGCAAACAAATGTTTGCTAGTGTAGACAGGCCTTTACAAGCAACTGATCCAGCAGCACCAACAATGTTTATGTCATGAGAACTCCTGAGAGAGATTTTCCTTTCTGTTCAATATTTCTCCTTCGTTTCACAATTTCAAGTCAACTCTTTACCAAACAACAAAAATTTAGACTTGTCCAAATTGAAAGCGTTTGCATACGATAATTTAAATATGACTCAAATGACGCGATTAGTCTTTTGAGTCCTAGGGTGCTCAGCGCGACTCGAAAACCTTTAGCGGACAATGTAGATCAAGATCAGACTGCACAGAACGTGCAGTCCGATCTTGGATCTACACTGTCCGAAAAAGAGAAATCTAGTCTCCAAAAATAAATTTGATATATCATCAGTAGGGTTTTTACTATCGACTTGAAAGTTTCATTTAATTTAATTAGCAGGATATAGGTTAACGGGTATAAAACATAGTGTAAAAGGTGGGAAATGCTGGTAACTTGGTAGGGTGAAAAACAATGTGGGAAAAGGGGAAAATGCTCCGTCACAAACATTTGCTCTTTTTCCTACAAATTATTTAAAGGCTTTTATTCCTTAGGGTCGCTAAAACTGCGGTTTGTGTGGGATAAGGTTGTAATTGTAGTTCTAGATCTAGGCGGGTTATATAGACGTCGCCATTTCTAACCGGATGGGGTCCCGAGTTCGTCAGTGCTCAAGGTGCAGGGTTCGTAACCCAGAGATCCCGTGTTTAACCCTGGGTAGGCCTATTTCGTGTGAGTATCCTTGGGTATGACACGTCAGAACCCAATAACATAGTACATACACGTGAAACCAAGGACACTGATACGTAAATCGTTGCCATGATATGTCTGAAATAGTGTTGATACCGGTGTAAAATACCAGTCATTCAATCAAAACTTGATAACCAATCAGGCGATAAGTCTTAAAATTTAGAATGAGAATACTGAACACTTAGTAATATTTATAAAATGAGCTAGGCTCTGTGAAAAGGGGGTTTAATGCATTTGCAAAGTGTATCTACTCATGTCAGCCTACGCAGTCCGCATGACGTGGATCAAAACTCCTTATTTTTTTTTAATTTTCTGCTTCTCCAATGACCTTTCTACCTTATAGTACAGTTGGTTGTTAAACCAAAAGGATTATATTGATCCATAATTATGTGATGAGTTGTTTGGTATAGTGCATCACCAAGATGCATTTAGCCCCCTTTTGCGAGATCATGGCTCATATTGGGGTTTTCGTCGAGTTTATTTTACCTTAGTTTAAGCATAGGCCTCTGAAACTTCATTGGTCCATTAAGGAATAACTGAATTTTCATTATCGGACACTGTTACTATAAATAGCACACTGGGGATTCCCTCTGTATCCTATATAGTAAGACAAGGTGTGCATCGAAATCGAAGAAAATTTGACTCCCGTCCCCTTTCAGAGATAATATTTAAACGAAAACGGATTAATGACCCTAGTTACCGTTGCAGATGGGTGCATTAATGATTTTTCTTCTGTACCCTGACCTTCAAAAATTCCAAGCGGCTCTTACCATCAAGCAATAGCTCTCATCTCAGAAAAATTAAAAAGCATCCATATTTTCCGGATCGCCATGCGCTGACGTCACACGATTTGTAATCCTGCAGCGAATAAGAATTTTTTTTTTTTTTTCAAACATAGATCTAAAAATTTTTTGTTGGTGTATTGATGAAATTATTAAATTAACACTTCGTTTGATATAACTTATCTTTTCATCTAATCCAGTTTCACGATTTTCATCTCCCATTTCGCATATTTTCAAATGCGTTTTTACCGTTCATTAGTCAAAAGCTTTGGCGCGTCTTTTGATAGCAAATTCACGTGAGTTATAATTCGCTGCGTCATAACGAATTGTGTGACGTCAGCGCATGGCGATCCGGAAAATGTGGAAGCTTTTTAATTTCTTTGAGATGAGAGCTATTGCCTGATGGCAAAAGCCGTTTGGAACTTTCGAGGGTCAGGGTACAGAAGAAAAATCATTTGTGAACCCATCTGCACCGGTAACAAAGTTTATTCTTCCATTTTCTGTTAAATATTATCTCTGAAAGGGGATGGGGTAAATTTTTTTTCGATTTCGTTGCCTTGTCTTACTATATACGATATAGAGGGAGTTGCCAATGTGCTATTTATAGAAACGGTGTTAATGAAAATTTGAGTATATATTCCGTGATATACAGGCGATACACCAATGTGCTATAAATGTTCGATGATCGACCAAGGACAATTTTAGTGTTCCGTGATAGACCAATAGAGCTTCAAAGGCCTGTGGTTTAAGCCTGTACCAAACGACAAAATTTCGGACAAGGCGAAATTGAGAGCATTTGCAGACGGCAAAATAAATGTAGCTCAAATGACGGTTTTTTTTCTTTGATAGGGTAGAAAACATTGTGGGAAAAGGAGAAAATGCTGGTTACCAGCATTTTCTCTTTTTCCCACAATGTTTTCAAAAGCCTTCTACCTCAGGGACGTTACAACTCGGGATTGTGTGGTGAAGAGTTAAACATATTTTTGTTAAACATCAATTGTGATACAATTTCAAGATTACTACTTATATTTATCACTCTCGATGATTGATTGATTGATTGATTGATTGATTGATTGATTATATGGTGCTTATCGCCGTTTTCAACATTATTTCAGTTATATCGCGGCGGCCAGTGCACCTATCCATGCTTTCCTGGATTTTCTTTTAACATTACTCCGTACAATATTCTTTCTAAGCATCTAGCTGCTTTCCCACACAACCATCGTTCGAAACAATGGTCAGCGGTGAGAGAGGAATGAATCCTGTCGCAATGAATATCATTAATCCTCGGAAAGAAATTGGCCGAGCCGGGGATCGAACCAGCGACCTCCTTTTCTCAAGTCCTGTACTCCACCAACTGAGTTACTGGGGCTCGGCCAATCTCGATAAATTCTTATTAACTAGTTTTCGCGCCGTTATGTGGGTGGCTCCAAAGGTTGACCAAGCTCATCACGGAATACGAGCCCAGAACTTTTCACGTGAGAGGCTAAAGCCCTATCCCTACACCACTGTCTCCTATTTTAACCCTTTCCCATACAATCCATATGTTTAGCGACCCCGTGGAAAAAAACTTATGGAAACATTGTGGGAAAACGAGAAAATGCTGGTAACCAGCATTTTCTCCTTTTCCCACAAAGTTTTCTATCCTTTTAAAATACAAATTTGATCATCTAAGTCACCTTCAAATTGTTGTCTGCAAAGGCTTTCAATTTGGACTGGTCTAAAAACTGTTTAGCCCCGCCGGGTAGCTCAGTGGCTAGTGTATCTGCCTCATGATTTGGCGCTTGTGGGTTCGATATCCGGTTGCGGCAAACTTTCTTTCCGGCTACTTTTCGCCTCTCACCTGTGATTCATGTGAGAAAAGTAGTCAGTGGCTTTGAAAAAAAGTTGTATAGATACTGGTGTGAGAATGCCAGGAAACACATGCGTAGGTATACTGACCGCCGTGATATAGCCTAGGTTATTGAAAAGGCGTTAAACTCCAATAAAAACAAACGAACAAACTAAAATCTTTTGTCTTATATAGGAATAAAAACCAATACAGTTTCATTTATCAATTGATATGGCCAGCATATCATCTGCACACTAGTGGCCAAAAGAAAGCAATGCAGAAGTCGAAATTTATACAAAATTGCATTGTAATACTACAACAAAAGTTGCCGACTTATGTTCAAGTTTTACAATTACATTCTTCTATCAGTGACTGGACCTTTGACAGGTTGCAATGTAGCCTGCAACACGCGAAAAGGGGCATTCGGGCATTTGCTTAAAGTGTCGTCTCGGATCACCCTGCGCAGTCCGCGCAGGCTAATCCGAGACGGCACTTTACGACTATGTTAAAAGTATCGTTTCGGATTAGTCTGCGCGGAGTGCGCAGGCTGATCCGAGACGACACTTTACGCAAATGTTCAAATGCTTCTTTTCGTGTGTTGCAGGCCAATGTAACACATTAACAATAATAATATGTATACTATAAAATGGTACGAATGAAATTTATCTGCAATTTAACCCCCAAGTTGTTCACATTAGGCGGCTAGTGGGCCTTTAACAAAATTTATTTTAAATACATGTGAAAAAGCTAATTTATTTTCTCAATCCGTTCTCCGTTTCATACATTTTCTTGGCAAAGGCTAAAACACCAGCGAAAAACTCTTCGCAAGCCGGCTTGATCTGTGACAACGGGAGCTCGAACCCATATCTTCCGGTGTCACGCAGCTCGAGTGTATAGGAGTATTTTATACCGGCATCTCCTTTTGCGAAGTCGTCAGAACCACCGGCGGCTGCATCTGAAAATATTGAAGGAAAGCACTGATCTATTTACTCTTTACCAAACTACAAAATTATTTTACTAGACTGGTCCATATCCGAAAAAGGTGTCTCGAATGAAATTTGTCTTTGAAAGGATGGAAAACATTGTGGGAAAAGGAGAAAATGCTGGTAAAGCTTTCCTCCTTAAGATCGTCAAAAGGCGGAATCGCTCTAAGCGAGTTAAGGGTTTCTCGAAAATGATTTTAACTCATTCTTGAAATGATGTTTGAAAATATTGTCAGGTTAAAACGCGAAATCTCTCACCGCTGACCATGGTCTCGACAATGCTTATGTGGGAATGCAGCCAGTGGCTTGTAAAGAATATTCTGCGGAGTACTGGTACAAGAAACTCCAGGAAAGCATGGATAGGCGCACTGGCCGCCTAGATATAACTGAAATAATGTTGAAACGGCGTTAAACACCATACAATCAATCAATCAATAAAACGGGGGATAGTTCTTAAAGGGTTTAGGATTTCTCAAAAATAATTTTAACTCGTTCTTAAAAAAATTTGTTTGAAAATATTGTCAGGTGCGTAGTTACGAATAAAGTAAAGATAAACCCCATTTTATTCTAAATTGTCTTCTTTTTTCTATTACCTTCTTTCATTCGTCGCTTTTCCTCCAGCAAAATAGATGTTAGCACATGAAAGATTCGAGCATAACTTAGTCATTTTTTAAGGAAATGTAAATAAAGTTCAGATTGCATTTTGATGACGTAGATCAAGATCAGACCGCACAGGATGTACATTGTCCGCTACTAGTATTTTGTTTTTATTTTCTGACTAAAGCATTTCTGAATTTTAGAGTAACTGATCTCTTTTCCTGATAAGGAAAGTGCATTTTGTTTATTTGATGCTTCGATGATCAATGGTGAGGTCTTGCTATAGGCCTTATTATAATATCAACCCTTATCGTACTAAATAAGTGAAATGAAACTTTTAAGCCGATAGTAAAAACCAAAATTTTGCTATTTCAAAGGTACTTTTTGGGAAAAAATATGCCCTTATCGGACAGTGTAGATCAAAGATCAGACTGCACGTTTTGTGCAGTCTGATCTTGATCTACACTATCCGCAAAAGGTCGGCGAGTCGCGCTTAACAGCCTAAGAGTTAATAATATTGTTATTTAATGATAACATGACTGTAGTAAATTCATCAGATATGACTATACACTTCGGGTATTTATAATCCGTTACCCTAGTGTGTTCTTGTAAATTTCGACCGAAGGGAGGTAACTCCTCTAATTCTATCTTTGTAATGAAAATAGACTTGTTCGATCATAGACAATGGTCAAAAAGCAAAACGTGTGGCTCGGTTAAGTTAATGTTATTGTTTCAAATTCTACTAAAATCAAATTGTCCCCATTACCCATAACTTACCTTAATTCTTTACCACACGTTAAATTCTTCGACTTGTCAAAATTCAAAGCATTTATAGACGACAAATCAGAATGTGACTCAATTGATGTGATTTGTCATTGAAAGGATTTAAAACATTGTGGGAATACCAAACAATGCGGAATATCAATCCAACCCAAAAAGGACGACTGTTGAAAACACTGTGGAAAAAGAAGGAAATGCTGCTAACCAGCATTTTCTCCTTTTCCCAAAGTGTTTTCTTTCCTGCTAAAAACAAATTTCAATACTTGAGTCACTTTAATTATGTCCTCTGTAATTGCTTTCAATATGGATGACTGTAAAATTTTGTCGTTTGGTAACGAATGAATACTTTGTTCTAGATGTCATCTCGTGCAGCGTGCTCAAACCATGCTGCGAGTTTTGCCATACGTTCAACTACTGTTTATCTCATGCGATGATCTAACACAAGACGATAGAAGCAGCTAGAATGGATCGCAAGCAGGATGTCAAGAAAGGTGATATTAATTAAGCATTTTGCTGAATCGCGTTTTATCTCAAACAAGACTACAGGAATTTTGCATTGTAATCCATTAGAGATTATATCTATCGGTAAACCTACACAAAGTTACACAAATTGTGCACAAAATAAATAGAGGATATTTGTTTATTTCGGTAAACGAAATTTATTTCATCGAGTGAACATCATCGGTAATATTTTCACGAGTGGCACAGCCATCATCATCACGATGATGTTCACGAGATGAAATAAATGTCGATCTTTCACAGAAAAAAACAAATGTTCTATTTATTTCATGCTTCTACCCTTTTTTGCTGGGATTTTCATCAAAATCCAGTACAGTTAATTTGGGCAATTCCCCGTGGCATACCCTCTCCACATAGCAACGCATTACAATATTACGTAAAGCACGAAAAACGTAGGATAAATTAATGGTGGAATATTTCTGCCGCGAGATACGAGATAGCTATTGCAATGATTTAAGAAAAGTATCGTGAGAAAACAAAGATTTTCACGATAAAAATATCGCGATAATTCCAACTGTTATCATGATTATTTTTGCTTTCGTGCCCACAACTGACATTCATGGTACCTATAATTAGATACAGTTTTGGAACATCTTCGTCTTCAACCTAATGAATTCTCCTTTTCCCTGAATGGTTTTAAAGTTGTTCTTAGGAGGAATTTCGAGTCGTCTTTGTGATTTTACAGACCTCTGTTCATTTTGAGTCTTGTCAAAATGTACCAATTAAGCTACAATTGTTCATGATTCGAAATTTTACTTACTGCAATCTTATGAAGTCAAAAACTACCGAGTTAATCCAAATGATGAATTTTCTATTTATAGATATCGAGAAAAGGATAGAACTATCAAGATAATTCTATCTCGAATGTCAGCTTCGAGCACGATTAAGAAATTTTGAGATAAAATATTAAGTGATACTTTTTTCAGGAAACTTTTCTTTATCTCGATAAGATTTCCAGGAAACTTTAATTTATCGCGATAGTTTTCTAAAATTATCATGATAGCTATCTCGTATCTCGTGGCAGAAATACTCCACCATATAAATTAAGTCATATTTCCACGCGCTGTTTACCTAGGTATCAAGTGCGCGGGAACTACTGTTCCCGCCTTCAATTGAAGAGTTAGAAATTATAAGCCGTATTTTTCACTAGTCGTAACCATGAAATATCAAACATTATTCCACCGTTATTTCTCGATAAACTTCTGAAAAGCATGAAATAAACCATGGTCTTTACTAAGAGAGTTTCTGGCTAGTTTTGTATGCAAGCAACTGACATTAATTTTGTTCTTCAGTCAATTCTGGTTTTTCTCAAGCAGTGCACTCATTTAAAAAGTGTATAAGTTTTGCTCTACACACAAGGCTTCATAATTTTTGTAGAGCAACAAAAAAAGTCTAAATGAACGCAGTGTGCTCTTACAAAACTACGTAGGTTTTGCACTATCGATCATTGCTTACATCAAGGGGTGTTCACATACAAACCTGAAAAGGTTTTTCATTACAGTTAATCATGGTTTACATGAAGGAGCGTACTACTTAGGTTTTGTGCTAGAGTCAAACATGGTTTATATATAAAGAAGTGTGCTCAAACAAAACTAAATAGGTTTTGCCCTATGGTCAATCATGGTTTATATCAAGCAGTGAACTCATACAAAACTACGAATGTTTTGCACAGGAGATATACAGGAATGAAAACATGAAATTCTACGTAGATTTTGCACTACAATAAATCGCGATTTATATAAAGGGGTGAACTCATACAAAACTACGTTGGTCTTACACTACAATCAATCACAGTTTTAAATCAAGCAGTGTTCACATAATTTTTGCACAACAATAAAACACTGTCCACATTTCATGCTGAGTACTCACACAATGTGCGGGTGATGGAACCCACGATAAAATCTGAGCCATAAAGGTTTTTAACGTCGTGTAAGGAATCTCTTGCTACTCTGTCCTATCAAATATAAAATTTTGAGCCATCCTTTGTGAAAAGGGGGTTTAATGCATCTCCATGATACATTATACCTATGAAGCCATCACACGATTATGTATCCATAAAATCCAATCTATCTAACATTCAACGGAATCCTGAGGTAGAATTGTCCTTTGACTTATAAAATATTGGCCAATAACAAAAAGTTTCGACACGTGTCAGCCTGCGCGGAGTGCGCAGGCTGACATGAGTCGATACTTTTTGCAGATGCATCAAGCCCCCTTTTCACAGAGCATAGCCCAATTTAATGCAAAGCTTGTCAAGTTAAAAATGGCTTACACTCAAATTCTGACAAAGAAAGTGCAGTCTGATCTTGGGTCAATATCGTCCGCCTGTTGTGACTACTCTTTAGAGTCTATAGAATATTGGTGTAAACTTTTAATGATGCCTTCGCATAGATATCATAAACAATGCTGTATTATGCTTAAAGTAACAGTAGATGCTAATAGTAAACAAAGCGGGTATCAAAATGCATTTTAATTTAAGTCGTACCATTTAAAGGTATGGAAATCATTGTGAAGATGAAAGTCTGTTATTGCACGGTCGGTCCCAGTGTTAGTCGCTGGCAGAGAAATTAATTTCAAAACTAGGTTAGAACGCTTGCATTGACTTTTTGGCCCTACTGAGCCTTTGAAAGTCAAGAAGATGACATGGGAAGAAGAAATTGGGTTACATGGGTTAAGAACTTATTACTAGTATATCGTTATGGATTCGGTTTAGTGTGATTAAGCCTAGGATTTTGGAAATAGGGACCTTTTCACAATGCAGTTTGATTGCTCTAAGCACAAATGGTCTAATTATGTTCAAGGGTCATCTCGATGTGATACCTACAAACACTTTAAAACCATATTAGAACCAGAAAAGTACTTCTCATCTGATATACCAAACGGTGATTTAAAATCGCTTGCTAGATTTCGATGTTCGGACCATGAATTTGCTATAGAAACTGGTAGACATAACTGTATTAAGAAAGCTGATTTATTGTGTACTTTTTGCTTGAATGATTCATATACTAGATGTCTTTATGACGAATATCATATTCAAAGACGAAACTTTCTCTGTTTGAGGTAACCTGTTTATCTTTTACCAATTCTGTAATTCTACTGATTTGAAACAATGAACAGAATATAATAGTTTTTGAGGATCCAATAATTTATTAAAATAATTTAAGTAAAGCTTGTACAATCAATTTGATATCGCGGAGAACAGACCAGGATAGGGCTGCACTAACGTTGATTTAAGTAAAGCTTGAACAATTAATTTAATACCGCGTTACTGCACTAACGTTCTCGCTGATCTTGGTCTACTTTTACCGTAAAGGGCCACGACACGCAGAGTGTATATTAAAAGAAGCTGCTGAAACACAAAATAAACAAAATAACTTGATATTCATCGTCACCATTCTTAACATTTTGTACTTACTGAGGAACCAATCACCTTTACATGGTTTAAGGTGTAAACACTTGAATACAGAGGCTATCAGCTGAGGAACCCTCCATCTTTACATGGTCTTATATATGTTATCATCTGTATATAAAGGACATTGGCGGAGGAACTATCCAACTTTTACATGGTTTTCATATCTGCAAGTTTTACCCTTGTACACAAAGGATATTAGCCGAGGAAGCATTCAACTTTAAATGGGCGTATATGTGTAATCACGTGTATACAATGCATCTTTGCCTAGCAATCTTTCGCCTTTAAAGAGTTTTATATCTGCACGCACTTACAGAGGATATATCTGTAAGTTTTACACTTGTACAAAGAGGATGTAAGTTGAGGAACCTTTCACCTTTAAATGGATTTAAATGCGTAAACACTTATACACGAAAGATATTACCTAAGGAAACACTATACAGTGAACATTTATTGAAGAACCTTCCACGTTAATCGCTTAGACAGATTTATATAACTTGAAACATAGATTTACAAGGGACACTAACTGAGGAACGTTCCCACCTTTACATTGGTTTATATGAGTAAAGAATTGTACACTCAGGATATTACCAGGGGAACCTCTACAGAGGATACTAGTATTAGCTAAGGAACAGTACACCTTTAAATAGGTTTACATGTGTAAATACTTGTATTACAAAGGATATTACTTGGGAACCACTACACAGAAGATATTAGCTGAAGAACCTTCCACCTTTAAAGGGATTCTTATGTGTAAACACTTGTATACAAAGGATATTACCCGATGAACCCCTACAGAGGATATTAGCTGAGGAACATTCTACGCTTAAATAGATATTTAGAGGGTAATCAACTGTTTGTGTGTGATATTAAAAATCTTTCACTAGAATGGGGTGTGATGCGGTTGAAAAAACGAGTCCAAAGGACGAGTTTTTTTAACCGCATCAAACCCCATTCGAGTGACAGATTTTTGATATCACACATAACCAGTTGATTATCCTATTTATTATATTCCTAATTCATCCTTTTTATTCTAATAATTATCAAGAATTGTACAATATGAGCATTATAGGAAAAAGCACTTCCGGCAAACATTCTAAAACTATATCGTCACTAGTGATGATACATGTACCATACAAGGGTCGTTTATTTAAAATATGTCACTAATAAGCCTCCATACCACATGACCATAATATTATGTATCACACGGAAATAACGGTATTTTCACGAGCAAATCGTTTAAAATACTGGCACGAAATTTTGTTCTAATAGGTCCATTCTTTCAAAAGTTATTGAAAGTTAAAGTTAGTGCAGTCATATACACTGGCTATATTACTGAATGTACAATGAACCCAAAAGGAAAGCTTGAAATTAGGGCCTATACTAAAAGTCGCGTTAGGATAATTATTTCAGCTACACATATATTTAGTGAATTATGTCAGATACATAGGGCTCCTGCGGTACCAAAATGGTCGGTTTTCAGATGGTATAAAAATTTAAAAATGGTAGAACTTACTTAAAAAATGCCCCCCGTCCTGGTTAACCCAAAACTGTAGCTTCCAAAGAAAATGTTGTTGCTGTGGCAGATTTAATTAAGCAGGGTGCCAGGCTTACAGTGACAGAAATAGCTAAGAGAGTTGGCATATCATCGGGGTCAGTTCATAAGATTTTAACCAAGGAGTTAAAACTTCGTAAGATTTGCGCTCGATGGGTCCCCGACCTCTTGACAGATGAACAAAAGGCTACTCGTGTAAAAATGGCCAAAATTCTTCTTAAAAAGTACAAAAATTGTCACAACGCAGAATATCAGAGCTGTTCACTGATGATGAAACCTGGATTTATTGAGCCCAAGAGACGCGTAAATAATAAACAGTGGTTGAGCAAAGGCCAAGCTTGGCCGATCATAGCAAAAAGAATAAAAAGCGCGGGAAAAGTTTCATACGCCATTTTTTTTCTTTTTTTTTTTTTAATTAAGACGGCCCAATTGCTCAAATTCCTGTACCGAACGACCGAACGCTTACAGGCAAGTTTTACAAGAACAATAGTCTTTCAAAAGTGAAGAAACACTATGAAAAACGGAGACCTAGAACCGGATTGAGGAGCCTGTGCTAATTCATGACAATGCAGCTGTAATTGTTCAGAATTTCCTGGAAATGGAAAAGGTGGTACAGCTTTCCCATCCACCCAATTCTCCCGACCTCAGCCCATGTGACTTTTTTCTCGTTTTCTTTTTTTGAAGAAAATTCTCTCTAGACTTCGATATGGCTCTAAAAGTGCCTTGGGAAGTGTCATTTTTCAGTGTCTGCTGGATATTCCCAGAAAAGCCTATTTTACAGCCTTCACAGACTGGATTTCCGGACTTGAAAAATGTATTTCTGTCAAGGGAGAATATTTTGAGCGGGTGAAATGAACGAAATATATGCATTTAATATAGTGCGTCTCATAGACACCCAGTGACAATTAAATAAACGACCCTCGTATTTATCATCACTAGTGGTGTTATTCACTGTGAAATTCCAGTAATTCGCTGATAGGAATATAATAAATATCTTTAAACACAGGTATACAAAAAAGTAACTGAAAAACCTTCCATCCTTAATCTTTTTTTTTTTAGAGAGCTACAGAGGATATTACCTAATGAACCATCCACCCATAAATTACCAATATGCATTTAAAACTTACATAGGACATTAGTTGAAGAACCAACATCAAATTTATTCCCATGCATGGACCGAATCGCAGCAATGCCATTTACTGCCGCACCATCCTAATAAAGTTAAACGTTATATAGCCCGCAACTGGCAAAAAGGGGCATTCGGACATTTGCGTAAAGTGTCGTCTCGGATCAGTCTGCGCAGTCCGCGCAGACTAATCCGAAACGACACTTTGCGTTTTTATGTAATTTTCTGTTTTGTGCAAGTCTAGTGTAGGGCAAAAATCTAATATAGTCGTAAAGTGCCGTCTCGGATTAGCTTGCGCAGTCTGCGCAGGCGGATCCGAGACGACATTTTACGCAAATGTCCAAATGCCTCTTTTCGCGTGATGCAAGCCAACTATAAAAAAACAGGCAGCCTAATAAAGACTAACTGTGATTCTAAATGAAGAAAATTTCCTAAAAATGAAACAGTAATTATCGTGGGAATGCTTTACCCAAAGATGTCGGAATCAGCACGCCATCTTTCACGTGTGCTTAGATCGTAGGATCGAGGACAGTAGCAAATGACTTGGCGCTTTTTTTTTTGCGTTCATTTCCTCAAGACTTAAACCTTGTACTATCGTATTTAACTCTTTGACAAAAATAGATTTTGTATCATTTATTTGTACTGATTGGATCCAGATGACCTAAACTCCTGAGGGATCAGCGGACACAGTAGAGCAAGATCAGCCTGCTCATACGTGCAGGCTGAACTTGCTTTACATTCTCAGCAAAATACATCTCTGCTCGCAAACGGCAGCATAGTTGTTACAGGACCTGTGATTCGACTCAAACGAATTTTCTTACCAGGTCATGCCAGTCCGAGGGTAGGGCTGAGGTATATCCCCAGGGGTAGAGCCACATTTGTCCAAAGGAATGCACCGTCAAATACGCATCTGTCTCGGGGCCCACAGATTTCAGGAACTTTACCATATTTTGGGTTTCGGGTTCAGACTGGGGTTCATTTCCACTGTATAAATCACTGCAGGGATCTGAACTTCCACCTACAGCTGAGGCATTACAAAAAACAAACAAATTACAAAGGCACTCCGATCTACGGCATCACAGCCAAGGGAACAAGCGGTTTTTCTTGTACCCACGACAATACATCATTTGATCTTGAGTGATTATTCCTCTTTTCCACGAATAATATCTCGTTCATAGGAGATAATCATCCCATTCTGAGGAACGAAATTGAAAAAAAAAAATCGCATGTTCCCTCTATGCTGATAAATTCATTTCATGCACCTTGCAATAAATAAGTAAATCTCGTCTTTTTCGATGCAAAAAACAAATCTAATACTTGCTGAAAATCAGGATAATTCGAATCAAATGATTGACTGTGTAGATGAAACATCAGATGTTGGTATGGTTTTTAACGCCATTTTCAACGTTATTTCAGTTATATCGCAGCGGCTTGTGCACCTATCCATGCTTTCCTTGGGTTTCTTTTACCAGTACTTCGCACAATATTCTCAAACTACCGGCTGCTATCAAACATAACCATGCACATAACCTTTCAAACAATGACAATTGAAAAAAAAATTGACCGAGCTGGTGATTCCAGACAGTCACCCGCTGTTTTTTGCAAACATAAGATCATAATGATCCCTGCTGCCTGATCTTAATCTACATCAGCAAAAGCTATACTGACTGTGGTCATAATGATGCTTTCCATTTTTTTTATTCAAATATTTTGCCAAATCCACTATAATTGGGTTTCGAAAACGTTGTGGTGAAAAGAGACTTTATATGCTACAATCTTTTTCTTCGTCGGATGACACTTTAGACCAGCTGCAATTGAAGATATTTCCAGATGACAAAGTACGTGTGCCTAAAATGATAGGATCTATCTTTGAAAGAAAGTAAAATCATTGCTAAATAGGAGAAGGAGAAATTGCGAGGAATCAGCATTTTCTCATTTTCCTACAATGTTTTCATCTTCATGTATCTCAGGAGTCGTAAAATCAAGGTACTGTTTGCTACAGGCAGTTATCTTGGCTTGGGTTCAATCCTCAATCCTCAAACCATCGAAACTTTTCGTGGTAATGTCTTTGAGGAAGACGCTTCAGAGCCTCAGCCTAGTACTGGTTTCAGACAAGACATACATTAATGTGAACTGTTGCTGTGATACAACTGAAACACCAACCCGCATTAAATAAGCTGTGGTATGCAAATGGACTCATCAAATCTATAATACAGCTGAATATGTTGTTTACTACCTGGATCCCAGTGAAAAGGGAAGTTCCTGTTTAAATCCACACCGTAACACCCATGACCATTATTTCGTCTATTCTTTCTCCAGAGTCTATTCTGTAGTATGAAAACAAAATTCTTGAATTAACTCATTTTCTCTTTTGATAATTTACGGTAGACGAATTTGAAAACATCGTTGCAGTGTGGAGATGAATTCAAACACGCAAGCGCATGTGGTCTAATGTTGGTCTGTACCGCCCCACCGCTTCTCTACAAGTAGTTTCTGTACTAATGAAATGCTAGTAACTTAATCCTTAGCCTGCTTAATAAGTGAAACGAAACTTTCAAAACCGAAAGTAAAAACCCAAATTTTGCTATTTGAAACGTATTTTTGTGGGAAATAATATCTTCTTCTCGGACAGTGTAGATCCAAGATCAGACTGCACGTTCTGTGCAGTCTGATCTTAATCTACACTGTCCGCAAAAGGTCGCGCTTAGCAGCTTATTGATTAATGAAAGCTTTTCTTGCAAAAGTCAACAATATGAATACGACATGGTACAGATTCTGAATAATCTTGTAAAATAGTCCAGCAAATTACGTCTTGCCCAAGGGCAATCTATCCAGTGTAGGCACTATGAACTATTTATTTATAGTAAATGTATTAGGTTTTTTTCCGACGTTTACCCTAGACGTGCGTACTGAATAAATGAACATTTCAAACGACAAAATTTTAGACTTGTCTGAATTCAAAGCAATTACAGGGTAGAAAACATTGTGGGAGAAGGAGACTGGTTACCACCTTTTTCTCCTTTTCCCACATTTTTCCACAGACTTTTCCTCGTCTTGGCCCGTTAAAACATGAGAGTGTTCGTCAAGTGCTTAAAAAAAAATTTGCGATATCAACCTTTTTTGCGCCATAAAATGTAACCATACTCGTGTACGACAAACTAGATCTACATTCAGACAGCACGTTCTATGCAGTTTGATCTTGATTTATAACCTCCACAAAGGCGCATTGGATCGCGCATCTATAGCAGTCTAATGGTTTGGTAATTTAATAAATAAGAACTACAGTATACTTAGTCTATACGTAACAATGTTACAAGAGCGAACTAGATCTCACAGGCAATTAAACAAATCTGATTTGTCGATACTATTTCTAGCAATTCCCCATTATTTCAAAATTCGATAGCTTTACTGACCAATCAGATTCGTTCAATATATTAAGCAAGGTATTAAAATTTCCTCTTCATGGTGGGAAAAGAAAAATCTGTCCGCCTCCAAAGTTTCATCTTAAGTACTCTCTTAACCTTTATTCTGCTAAATAAGTGAAACGAAACTTTCAAGCCAATGATTATTCTCCAAATTTTGCGATTTCAAAGTTATGTTTTGTGGAATAATATCTCCTTATCGGACAGTGTAGATCTAAGACCAGATTGCACATTCTGCGCAGTCTGATCTTTATTTACATTGTCCGCAAAAGGTTCTTGAGTCGCGCTTAGCAGCTTATGGGTTAATATTATCCATATCATTGCCACCGGTGGCCCGTATGGGCGACGCCCCCTGGAGATTTTTAGTTTTGTTACGGGGGATATTGCAGGATACAGGACGGAACCCATCCTAAGTTACGTCTGATTCTTCAACGTGCTCGGTGTATAGCACTGTCACACGGGGACTCAGTTTGACGTCTCATCCTAAAAACTATTAGCAAGTTAAGGTGGCCAGCCGTGGGCATCAAACCTACACCGTCAAGTGGCCAAAACCTACGACATATAAGACTTACCAAATCTGTAAATTCGTAACCGTCGGGGTTGATCACCGGAAGTAGATATATGTCGTAATGGCTTAACAGCCAGTTAACATCATTGTAGAATGGACCAGACCGATCGTTATGTGCCAGCTGAAATAATAATTTCGTTCAACCCTTTACCACACGATCCTTTGTTTCTCACGATCCTGAAGAAGAAGGCTTTGGAAAACATTGTGGGAAAAGGAGAAAATGCTGGTTACCAGCATTTTCTTCTTTTCCAACAATGTTTCCTATTTCAATTTCCTCTGTTAAAGCCAAAGTCAATTGTCGATTGCACAAAACTTTCAATATTAGTAGAAAGGCAAGTGACAAAATCGGTCGCTTTGAAAGTAAAAGGAAAATGAATTTTACTTTAACCTTTCAAAGTTTTATTTTCACTTATGCAGTAAATCTAACTAATTTCAGGAGACAACCTTGGAAACTTCGTTGAAAAATATGGTTAATTGTCATGATTTCAGTAATATTTTTATTTCCATAAATCAGAGCTCAACTGAAAACTTTGTAGCAAACGGAGAAACTGCTTGTGACGAGGAATCGCTTGTTACAATCCATTTGCATTCTCCGTAAGTACATTTCCTGTTCGTCACGTTCCATACGCAGAGTAGGTAATTGCTTTTTACAAGAGATTACACGGAGAAATAACTTTCCGATTCTTCAAGATATGATCAGTCGGGAATGAAACAAAGATGGAAAGTGATTGGCCAAAATGATCAGCTATTTAAAAAAAAATATACAGATTGAAATTATAAGCACCAAAAGAATTTTATAATCTTTAACCCTTTACTAGTCGACAAATTTTTAGACCTATCCAAATTGAAAGGCATTTGCAGACGACAATTTCATACTGGCGCAAATGATACAATTTTTCTTTGATAGGGTAGAAAACTTTGTGAGAAAAGGAGAAAATGCTGGTCACCAGCATTTTCTCCTTTTCCCACAATGTTTTCAAAAGGCTTCTTCCTCAGGGTCGTTAAAGGCGTCACTGTGTGGTAAAGGGTTAAAGGTCTGGAACTGGATTAAGTCGCTTTTGCACAGAACATACAGTCTGATTCTAGATCTCCACTTTCCACTACTTTGAATCAGCACACACACAAAAAAAAAACTTGAAAAAACAATATTTCTACTCTTTTTTTTTTCACATAAAAAAGGTCCATTGTTTCAGATCTCTATGGAAAAAGCACCCGTCATGTTCTATAGTATATACAATCTATTCTTACTTGGTCTATTGCGTAGATAACAGCGGCTGGAGCGATCCATTCTCTAGCATGAATACCGCCGTCTATAACTATGGACCTCTTTTTAATACTGGACGGGATGCTGATCTGGAGAGAGAGAGAGAGAGAGAGAATTAAAAGATAAATAAATAGATAAATAAATAGATAAATAAATAGATCAATCAATCAATCAACAATTTCGTTGAAATGGTATCCCCCGCCAAAAAAGACCTTTTTTTTTCATACAAACAGATAAGAGGTATTGTGTTTGTATGTGGCCTTTCTGTTATTAGTCCATAATAAAATTATACATTAAGCCCCCTTTTTCCATGACACAGCATTTCATTAAATGAAAACAAAATAGTGATTGTCTGTGACTTATGATAAACAATATAGATATGAAGTTTCATAAAATTTTGTCAAAGAGATATTGGTCCATAATTAGAAATGTACATCAAGCCCTCTTTTTCCATGACACGGCGTCAAATAAAAAAAAAGGATTTCGGCGGGCTATCAAAGGGAATAAATGCACAAAGTTTTATCAATATTCTTCGAGGATTTTAGAAGATACCTGTCCGGACGGACGGACGGACGGGCAGAAGGACCGATGGACGGAAAGACGGACAGACGGACGAACGGACAACGCAAACATTATATCCCTTCGCCTTCGGCGGGGGATAATAAATAAACTTGTAACTGTTAAACATCCATATTTGATATAGGAGTAGGATGTCAGTCTAGGCAATCATCTGCTATACAAGCATCATTTTACTTTCAGTTTTTGATAAATAAGAAAAAGAGCCTCTGGCCTTAACTCTTCAATACATTGCAACATTTAGAATCGGCCATATTGAAGACATTTACAGACGACAATTCAAAAGTTTTTTTTTTCAAATAATGGTATATGTCTTTAAATAGGCAGAATAAAAATGTAAGAAAAGGAGAAAATGCTGGTTACCAGCATTTTCTCCTTTTCTCACAATGTTTGCAAAGGGCTTCTTTCCCAGGGTCGTTAAAAAGAGTTTGAATCTCAAATGTGAATCAATGACAAATGTTAATTGTCCAATGTTTTTTAAATTATGGTATTTGTTCCTTAAATAGGTAGAAAACATTGTGGGAAAAGGAGAAAATGCTGGTAAGCTCTTGATTCTTTACCGCAAAATCACCACTTTTACGAACGTTGCGGGAAAGAAGAAAATGCTGGTTACCAGCATTTTCTCCTTAATCCACAACGTTTTCGTCCCTATGATAGACAAAATTCAAATTTTGAGTTACATTTAATTTGTCATCTGCAAATGTTTTCAGTTTTGACTAGTCTAAAATCTTGTCATCTAGTAAAGAGTTAACACTATCGAGACCGATTGATCATCGCCACCGGTTGCCCATATGGGCGATCCCCTGCCCCCCCCCCCCCCCCCCCAGGCTGTTAGTTATGTTTCGGGGGATGTGCAAGACACAGAACAAAACCCAGAACGCCTGGTACTTTAACGTTCTCGGTGTATAACACCGTCACACGTGACCTCGGTCTCATCTGAAAGACTACTAGAAATTTTTAGATGGCCAGTCTAGGGGCTCGAACCCACACCCTCAAGTGACCCAAGACTTGATATTTACAAGTTCTACGCTCTACCACTTGAGCTATGCGGGCTATCGACTATCGAGATAGGTGAAATGTAATAAAAATACCTTTTAAAAAAAACTATATTTGATCATTTTGGCCTCTTAGGAATATTTGATGATAATTCTAACGATTGTTTGTGTGTTTTCAATAGTTTTCAGCGAAATATCAGTAACATCCTTCATCACGTACCTCCTTCATTTCTCACTCACTCATTCACTCACTCACTCGCTCACTCACTCACACACTCACACACCCACTCACGCAACCACTTATTCACTCAACCGCTCAACCACTCAACCATTCTCTCACTTAACCACTCAACTATCCAACCACTCAACTACTAAATCACTCAATCACCCAATCACTGGCTCAACCACTTAACCTCTCAGTCAATCACTTTAAACCACTCAACCACGTACCCACTCACCCTTTCCCTCACTTATTCGTTCACTTACCTTCACGCCCTCTGTGGGCCTGTTTTCAACACTGTATCCTATATTGAACGTAGACACACTTACACCCTGCCTGCTAGAAGTACTCACATACTGTAAGAAGGACTGGATCTGTAGCAAAAATAACAGTAAGAATATGCATGTGTCATACTCTGTGAAAAGGGGGTTTAATGCATCTGCAAAACGTATCGACCCATGTCAGCCTGCGCAATCCGCGCAGGGTGACATGGGTCGAAACGTTTTACTGTTTGTAGTTTGTAAATTTTCTGCAAGTGTCCGAGGACCATTTTACCTAATGATTTTGTCGGTTATTAGGTAAAATGGATTTTATGGATCAACAGATATATTTGATGAATTCTTTAGTGTAATGGATCAATCAGATGCATTAAACCTCTTTTTTCAAGAACGCAGCTCACACGTTAAACTATATATAGTGATTCACATCAACTTAATATAATTATATCTTCGGACGATTTTTTGTCTGGCACAGAGCAGACCACTTTTAATAACATTGTGACGACAGAAGAAATTAAGTAAAGCAAGCCTTTTCTGCCACTGACACCGTTTTGTTAAGTACGTTCGTGTATTTAACCTTAAAAATTTGTTGCATAAATTTGTTTCAAGAGATAATGACTTATTGATGCGTACAGGCTACCATCAGTCGTCGAATAACGTGCAGTCTAACCCTCAGTCTAAACTGTCTGATATCACTTGTGGACGATACTATTGATAGAGAATCGGAGAGTGTATACCAAGATCAGACTTGCGCATACGTGCAGACTGATCTTGGTCTACCCTCTCCGTAAATTCCACGGTCGCATATGGCAGGTCGATATTAACCCTTATCCTGCTAAATAACTAAAATGAAATTTTCGATTCGTTTTGTAAAAACCACAGATATTATTATTTCAAAGTTATGTTTTGGGGAATAATATCTCCTTATCGGAAAGTGTAGATCAAGGATCAGACTGCACGTTCTGTGCAGTCTGATCTTGATCTATACTGTCCGCAAAAGGTCAGTGAGTCGCGCTTAGCAGCTAAGCTAAGGGTTAAATAAATGGAGAAAGACACGTACCGATGCATAGGTATGATAATTATAAAGGTCAAAGGTACTTCTGCGATGCGAGATTTGGACCTTCTTCGGTGTCTGGTCTAGTATTCTGATGAAAAAGAAAAAAGAAACAGTTTGTTTGAATTCGAGTTCTTACCAACTATTTTTCAAATAATGTACAAATATGAATTTTTATGCCTATGCATTTAAAAGCTTTTGAAATCATCCAAGGATAAGGTGTGTTTGTTATTAGAAATTTCACTTTTTTGCTGTATTCCTTTTTTTTTTCTTAACAAATGTAAAATAGATCTTGTTTCTTTTCCATTCATATATTTCTACTTTATGTTACCTGTTTTTTATTGGTCTACACAGTAATATGTTGATAAATGAATAAATAAATATATATATAAATAAATAAATAAATAAATAAATTAGGAAAGAGGTAGATTGGGCGCAAGCAGTATGGACACATAACCACAAATCCGAAAGTCTAAACTTCGGTTCCTAGCCTGGGGGTAGACTTTTCAAAGTCTCTTTTTTCCCATCCAAAAAAGGTGAACTAGGAAGAAACCTAATGACACAAAGAAAACAGTGGACAGAAGAATGGACACAACTTGACAGGGCTTCACACTTATATATGGGTTGCAACACGCGAAAAGGGACGTTCGGACATTTGCGTAAAGTGCCGTCTCGGATCAGCCTGCGCAGTCCGCGCAGGCTAATCCGGGACGGCACTTTACGACTTCATTAGATTTTGTGCTACAGTAGACTTGCGCAATACTAAAAATTACATAAAAACGGATAGTGTCGTTTCGGATAAGCCTGCGCGGACTGCGCAGGCTGATCCGAGACGACACTTTATGCAAATGTCCGAATGTCCCTTTTCGCGTGTTGCAGGCCATATTATACTCTTTGGGCAGGTGTCCCAAAGTCCATATTTAGCAAAAATTGGAACACCTAACTCTTTAAAATGCAAAATCCTAGATGTCCCTTCTAAAATCTTTGTGTCAACTCCTGCTTGAGTGTTTATAATATCCTAAATATTCTTAGTCAGATAACCGAGCCCCGATAGCACAGTCGACAGCGTACAGGACTCAAGAACAGGGGAGTCGCTGGTTCGATCCCAGGCTCGGCCAATTTCTTTCCGAGGACTGATAATAGTCATTGCGAAAGGTTTTATTCCTCTCTCACCGCTGATCATTGTTCCGGGGATGGTTATGTGGGAAAGGAGCCAGTGGCTTGGGGAGAATATTGTGCGGAGTACCGGTAACATAAACTCCAGGAAAGCATGGATAGGTGCACTGGCCGCCCCAATATAAATGAAACAATGTTGAAAACGGCGTTAAATACCATACAATCAATCAAACAAACAATCAAGAGTTTTTTGGGTTTTTTTTTCAATTTGAAAGTAACACAATTTCTGATTGGCTGAACTACTTGGTTTAACCACAAATAAATTAAATCTTTACCAAACGACAAAACTTAGACTCCACCAAATGGGAGAAAAAAAAGTGAAATCCAAATTATCTCCCTTGTTAGATAAAAACCAAGGTAACCAAATTGCAACTAGGTCCTTTCGTTTGGTTTCCTTTGTTTTTATCCCTGCTTTACCAAGAGATGTTGCGATTATTATAATTTGACTTATGATGTATATGTAAGGTCTTCATAATATTTGCAAGTCGATTTCCTCACACTAATACCATTGAAACGTATCAAATAGATCGAATTTGTGGTTTGATAAATTTTGAAGGAGATATTTAAACCTCAACATTCCTAATAGTGCAAAGGATATCAAGGATAAAAACCAAGTAACACCTTATTCAGGACCTAGTAAGTAGTGGAGAGCTATCAAGGGAAGTAACTGTCTTTTTTCTCCCATTGAGATCATTTGCAGACTAAAAATTAACTGAAGCTCGAAAGATGATTTCAATTTTTGAAAATAGTAGAAAACGTTGTTGGAAAAAGGAGAAAATGCTGGTAGCCAGCATTTTCTCCTTTCTCTACAATGTTTTCAAAGGCTTCCTTCGAGCTTGTTTGGTAGGGGGTCAAATCCTTATATCTAAGATGCCTGAATGAAAATAGAGTTTTAGGTCATACATGTTGTTTGTGATGAAAGTGTAGATTACAGTCTAGGTCAAAGGTTAGACAGCTATCTACGTTCTTTGTTCTGCAATCCACTTTTGAAAAACTCCCATTTGCAAAACATTGTACAAACATTACTTGTGGGGATCACTTTTTCCTTTTTCCATACTTTATCACACGAATCGACAGATCAGTACTTAGTCCAGCTGATTTTGCTTATTTTATAAACATGTTTGTATTCAAAAGAGTCTACTATAAACATGTATCGGGAGACAGTAGGATAATGTGAAACGGTCGAGGAAATCAAAGGGCTGAAAGTCCTGAAAAGCGGAATTGTGGCGCAGTAATCTGAAACGATTTGAAGTAATGAAAAATTAACTATTTACCGTATGTAACGAGTGTTTCTGAGGAATTTGCTGAGAACAAAATTTATGCAAAATTGGTACAAATGAGCCTAAGGTATCGGATAGGGTAAAAAACATTGTGGGAAAAGGAGAAAATGCTGTCTACCAGCATTTTCTCCATTTCCAACAATGTTTTCAAAAGCTTTCTTTTCCAGGGTCGTCAACACTCAGGATGGTGTGGTACAGGGTTTAACCAAAAGAAATCTGAATGAACTCTATACAAACAGACCTTTGTATTAATGGCCCTGGGTAAAACGCTTTTTTAAACACTGTGGGAAAAATTACGAATAATTTGAAGAGTTTTGAATAAGCTTGGGCAAGGAAAGTCAAAGATGGTCAGCATAACAGATTAATTGTGATTTTGGTAATTTATATAGTCAAGAGTTAATCATCTACCAAACGACAAAATTCAAGGTTCCTCTAAATTGAAGGAATTCGGAGACGACAAATTAGATGTAGGTCAGATGGTGGAATTTGTCGCTTGAATGGTAAAAAACATTGTTGGAAAAGGCATCAATTAAACGCGGTTTTCTGACAATGCTGTAGGACTATGCACCGTATGTGACCTACATGATAGCGACTATATCGAGGTTTACGTGTACTAGCATAAACTGGAAATGGAAAGCACACTGCGCATGCGTGAATATAGCATTTGGTTCCAGTCAGAACGGTTACACTAAACAAATTCGCTATGCAAATCCGCTAAAAAAATATTTATCAAAAGTAGCTCAGAAAAGATAAAGACATATTAATTTACGTTTGTATGTTGTCCGCAATTGTCGAAACTTGAGCATTTATGTCCTGTAATTCTCTCATAAACTCCGGCAGGTAGGCAGGTGGAACTCGAACATAAGTCGAATCATTAACATGTCTGGGTAACTTCCAAAAGTCCAGCTGAAAATACGCAGAGCTTGGGTTTTAAGCGGTTAGCGATATAAATATTGGTTATTGACTGGTGTTTGAACTATCTCTCGTTCTGTCGTTCACGACCTATAGGATCTATTTTACGGAGAGCGTAAAGCAATATCAGCCTTGCACTACACTATTTGCTGCTTTATCAGTGGTCTGGTCATATAAACCTCATTCAATGTCATTAAACATAACGACATCTAAGTCTTTTTTGTAATCGTCAACAATTTGAATTTAACTGGTTCGGCAGAATAAAGTGAGTAAACTTATTACATGCTGTTCTTCGATACTAGTTTAGTTTTTCATGACGACTTAAAAATGAAACGAAAACATATGCAGGTATAATGACACAAATATCGGAGTATTTTTACATAGGTCTGTTCAATTTTAGTATGATGCAGGTACCATATTAAGTGCTTCGCCGAAAGTGTAAATGTGTAAGTGGACACAACCAGCGCACTGCACAGAGAAAGTGAAATCTGATCTTGCATCTGTACAGTCGGACTGATATTCCATTTACCCTGGTAAACTACAAGAACATGCAGTCTGATCCTGAATTTACGTGGTCGGTATTATATCATGAGTTTCTGGCAAAACTACAAAACTGCAATATCAGGATTATTTGAAAAAAAAAAATGATTCCATTTCATTTTTCAGGAGATTCAAAGCAAAAAAAAAAAAAATGAATTTAGATAATGCTTGATTTGACCACAAAAAGAAGTCGAAAGAATGAATAAAAAGTAAGAATAATAAAAGTGATAATTGTGGCAGATGAGAACATGGGCAAGTTATACTCATACAAACCAAGTTTGTTAATTTTAATGAGGTGTTACGCCTCTCATAAAGGTAGTTAAGTTAGATTACAGAGAAAGCCCATGTACTCGTTCGATTCCTGAGTGTCACCAGTACAAGGCTATGGTTTTGCAGTACCTTTCCCAGGGTAACCAGCCAGAATCGAATCTATAACCTACCGATTACAAATTCAACACTAGGGAGCCCATGAAATTAGAATTATAAGAAAGTGAGAAAGAAGGAAAATCATTGTAAGTAATAAATGTGCTTGATTCTTACAAAAGTAGGTTAGGAGTATTATTGCATTAAGTAAACATAACTGTATGTCCCGGATGTTTTACTTGCAGGCACAAAATGCATCATTTTACTTTCAAGCTAATTACATAATTCATCAAAAAGCGCGGTTGACTTCTCACCTCATATTTAATTTCCATGTCCAATAATTTAAGGAGATCACTCTCAGCATAATGTAGAACTTTCAATAATTTATGTCTGTAAAGAGGAAAGGAGAAAAAAAGTTGGTTAATCTGTTTAACCCTTTTTTCATCCAGACTATATTTTACTCTTTCACTACTGAATAAATTAGTCACACTTTTTCAAAGGCCACTGATACACCTTCGCTGCAGGATGGGGAACCACTTTGGTCATAATCTAGAATAGAGTAGTGGACAGTGTAGATCAGAGATCAGACTGCACGTTCTGTGCAATCTGATCTTGATCTACACAGTCCACAAAAGTTTTTCGTTTGTGTCGTGTACAGTAAGGAAAGAGTTAGACATTGAGAAATACTCATTTAGGTAATAACTGATAAGAAAAGTGAAACTTGAATCTCTAAATCTATATGCAGTACTAAGATACCTAAAGTCTCGGTACTGAGCATCGTGATACAGGATGACTAGCAATGACACAAAAGAGAAACGATTTAAGAGATAGAAGTTGCTCTTTCCTTTATCTTTTCAATGGCAATATGGAAAAAAGTTAAATGGCGGGAACATGCAATTGTTCGTTTGCCAGTGTTTCAAAAATTCTCTATTTTGGCGGAATATAAATAAAGTCGTATTTGTAAAGCAACAGTAATTTTCTCATTTTCCACAGTGTTTTCAAAGACCTTCCTCAGGTTCGTGAAAACACGTGATAGTTTCATAAGGTTTACAGTTTAAAGAAATAAAAAAGAAAATCAAAGGACTGACAGTACTGAAAGCTTATGATTTATTTTTAATAAAATCATTGCTCTCTGAAACAAAACTTCGACAAAATTCTTGTACACAATGAAACATTATATGATTTGGCGTCTAGTACATTGATACTCGTGAAAATAATTTTACACAGTATTGCTCGATACGACCGAATTCTCCTTTTTACACATTGTTTTGAAGACTTGTTAACAAAAAAAAAAGACGTCTCGATGTGGTAATTTGTTCATGATAGATTCTGTATTTGGATTCGTTACTGTACTCACTCGTCAAATCTTACAGGTGTCTGATCTGTAGGCATACACCATGTAAGTGCTGCGTTCAGTAGTATACCCAGTAACACTATCCTCATAATGTCTTCCAGTTTGGTTTCTGAAAACAGGTAGATAGATAGTTATTTAGACATTTATATCAGTGTATAAGAAGTTAAATTCGTTAAATCCAGATGCAGCTGAAATGACACATAAAAATGATAGAATTAAATTTACGAATATCTGAAATTATACATATATGTGTGCTTAAAATTCAATGTTGAAATTAAAATTTGACATAACATAAACTTTATTTTCATATAAGGTCGGGCATATTTCATTGCCACATGAAATAAACATATTATATATGTTGCATGCAATGAAAACATATCTAAAATGTCTATGAATGAGTCTAGTTTAAGACATGGAAGTAAGATGAAAAAGGTATCACATCAGTTAATGAGAACTTAGGCCCGAGTTTTTTTCATAATTTGTTTGCCGTCAATAATCATAAAGATAAAACTTAGATTTCACCATAATCACTCTTATTTGAAAGCGTTAAAGCGTTTTCTGTAGATAATAAAGGTCACAAACAACGACCAGCATGTTTGATTCCAAATATACAATTGTACAAAGGAAAGCTTTTTTTAACGAGTATTGTGTAAGTTTTAAAAAAATCTGATCAAGATCTGATTTGAATTTTTCTCGCGTAACACTGACATTAAAGAAAACCCCTTCAAATCTTTTTTTTTTTTTTTTCAAATGCAAGAAGCACAAACTCTTTACAAGATACGTGTGTTGTTTTACGATCACTGAAAATACAGATGGAAAAAACATCGTTGAAAAAGGAGAAAATATTGGTGAGCAGAATTTCATCCTTCTCTCAGACTATTTCTACTTTTTGAAATACAAATCACGTCATTTGAACCATATGTGATTGTATTGCCTGCAATAAAGAGAAAGTCTAAAATTCTCTCGTCTGATAAAGAGTTAAGCCCTTTTCACACATTTCCTGCGTAGGATAACTTTTGTCAACATTGTGAGATATAAATAAAATGCTGGGTACCAGCATTTTCTCCTTTTCCCCAAATGTTTTCGACTTTATCAAAGACACATTCTATTATATGAGTCAACCCTTTTTTTTTCGTCTGAAAACCCTTTCAATTTGGATGAGTCTGACACAGATGAGTCAGCCGTATTTTATATCTTCACCTATTGTGCCGAGTTCAAAATAAGCAGTTTTTGCTGTATGATACGACTTTTAAACAAAATTGTAGTTTTTGCTGAATGTTGCTGAATGATACAACTTTTACACCCTACAGCGGACAGCATTTGAAAACACTGTGGTAAAAGGACAACTGCTTGAAATAAAGCATGTCTCTTTTTTCCAACACTGTTTTCAGTACTATTGGAAAAAGTATAATTTCACTTCACAAAGAAAACGGAATCCCTACTTTTCCTCAAAACAAATACCATACGACAATCACATACTTTCAAGACCACTCAAGTTAACAAGAGCTGTTCGAGTCACATCCACAAACTAGCAGATAAGGTTCAAATGAAACCATCGTAATCTTTGTCTTTCCTTCACTTTCTGTGAAGTGGGACCCAGATGGCATATGTGGGCTGCACCAATTATCTTGTATCGTTATGAATTTCAGTGTCTTCAAGAACTGAAATACAACACCGTCTCTGGGATTTGTAGTACCTTGTCTTGCAAGACTGTCTTTATTTCGCTGTTAATTTTGTGTCAAATGAATCAGAAGCTCTTTAATTCTTCTCAGTTCCATAAGCGAACAAATTAGCTTTTGAGGACGAAATAGATCAAAATCAGACAACACAGATCAAGATCGTTCCCCACTTTATTCCAGCATGTGAGTTAAAAGTCTTCTGCTTCGCCGTCAGTTATATTTTCCGCCGTCGGAAAATAGCCCAATTTATCCATATTGAAAAAAATTTGACCCATACTTGTTTTCATCATTTCGATCTCCCCGTCCTCTCTGTCTGTGTGTGTGTGTGTGTGTCTCTCTCTCTCTGTCTCTGTCTGTCTATGTCTGTCTCTGTCTCTCTCTGCCTCTCTCTGTCTCTCTCCCTGCACTTTTCCTCACAATTGTTAGGTCACTGCTTTACCATAGCTGATTTGTGTTTTAGATAAGATCTAGGGCCGAAAATTAGCGTGGAAGATATTTTTTCTGACTATCTAAAGAATTTGAAATTCAATGTCATTCGCTACTATATTTCCCCCCAGAGTCCACAACTGAAAATGCTATTTTTCTTGAAACTAGCTCTAGATAATACATGTAAATACAACTCATTCTAGAGAAGAACATTTGAATGAAAACACTGGCGAAAAATGAGCAACTGCTTGAATCAAGCAACGTCTCCTTGTGTTTTGAGGGTGTGAAAAGCTCAATATACATGGCAATACACGTAGTTTAGATATAAATACAGTTTCGAAGAACTCTTTACAATGATCGGAAAAAATGAGACATGCACTGTGAAAAGAAGGCACAATGCATCTTCAAAAAGTATCGACCAGGTCAGCCTGCGCGGACTCCGCAGGCTGACCTGAATCGAAACTGTTTGCTATCGATCAATTTTCTGCATGTCAAAGGACTCATGATTCAATTGGTTGCTTTAAAAAAAAAAAGTTGTATTTTATTAAAACTATGTGATGACTTGCTTGACATCATGCATCTCGGAGATGCATTAAACCCCCTTCCCCCCCCCCCCCCATTTGCCACAGCACGGCTCAAAAATATTGTCTTTTTTACTCATGTGATCAGTATCAACACTTAGGTTCCCGCAGACGATATTTTTTCCTTCTTGCAGCATTCTACTTTTGAAAACTACAGAGCAATTTCGTAAAAATCTCGTAAACAGTTGCTTTGGCTTTTTTTTCAATTGTATTTTTGTATTGAAAATAAGATAACATTTATTACTCCTCTTCACAAGGATCTTTTCAAATTCTAGAGAAAAAGAATATTTCAGGGGGAAAATAGGATAAAGCACACAATAAAAAATGCCAAGACGTCACTGGTGTTCAAAGTCATTGTTTTATTACTTCTGGTTTCCTGCCCTCTAAAGTTTCCAAAAATAATAATGGTTCCCGTCTAAAGTTTTATCCGGCTGCGATAAGATAAATAAGGGAACCAACCATTATTTAGCGGCTCAATTAATGATGTAATGAACGTGGGCACAGTGAATCTTAAACAATTATCTAGATATTGGATCTTTTTGTACATGTTATGCAGACAGCGGTAACTCCTAAATACGAGCACATTCGTATCCTAACGACAAAATCTTATATTCTTTCATATACATGTTTTTTTTTTTTCCAGGCTTCGACTACAGGGTCGTATTAATCACGTCTAGTGAAGGGTTAGCTGTTTCGTTGCCAGTTTAATGGATTTGATTTCTTTAGGTTTAAGTAGATATTTAATCCCCCCCCCAAAAAAAAATGATGGTATCCTCTCGTTATAACTTTTGTAGCGAACGGTTTAGATCCAATATCAGAGTGTTCGTTATGTGCAATCTTATCTAATAGACGCCATCTCCTAAGCTACAAACAATCCTTAGAAGAAACATCACCCTACATCAACCGATAATAAAGTCAAAGCAGAATGGCTTGAGAAAATCTTTGGAAAAGGAGAAAATGCTGGTCACCAGTAGCTGTCTCATAACCAATAATGGTTTCTACCTCTTTAACGGCAGTTTCTGCAAATGCTTTCAATATTGGCGAGCCTGCAATTTTGTCGTATGCTAAGGCGTTAAACCTTAAATATTTGAGCCATGCTCTATGAAAAGGGGGCTTAATGTATCTGCGAAAAGTATCGACCCATGTCAGCCTGCGCAGTCCGCGCAGGCTGACATGGGCCGAAACTTTTCGCTTTCTTCCAACTTTTTGCATGTCCAAGGACCATTCTACCTTATGATTCAGTCGGTTGTTTGACTAAATGGATTTTATGGATCCATATTTATTAAATGCATTGCTTGGTGCAATGCATCACGGAGATGCATTAAGCCCCCTTTTGCCAGAGCATGGCTCATTTATATCTTACCTCTCGCGATGTCCGCTCCGAAACACCTAGTGCATTTATCTATATAGCCATGTAAGAAGAAAAAAAAATTCTTTTTCTTATCATTTTGTCCCAAATATTTGGGCTATAGAGGATTGAATCTCAACCTTTATCCTGCCATACGTGACTATGGATGGCTTTCTTTTTCGGGGAGTGAACACAAAGATCAGCTTTTACGTACGTGCAATCTGATCTTTTTCTACAATGTCCGCTTCCCTTTAATTGTCCAAGCTATACACTAGATACCAGTGACAGAAACCAAGTCTATTAATTCTTATCCTACTAAATAAGTGAAATAAAACTTTCAAGCCGATAGTAAAAGCCAAGATTGCTATTTCGAAGTTATTGTGGGGGGGGGGGGGAATATCTCCTTATTGGACACTGTAGGTTTAAGATCAGACTGCACGTTCTGTGCAGTCTGATCTTGATCTACAGTGTTCGCTAAAGATCCTTGAGTCGTGCTTAGCAGCCTGAGGGTTAACTCTCTTCGCTACCAAGTAAATTATTTACACTTTTTCATTGGCTATAAATATAGTTCCACTGCAAGATGAGAAGACAGTTTGGCCTTAATCTAAAGTAAAGTAGTGAACAGTGTAGATCAGAGGTCAGACTGCACGTTCTGTGTAGTCTGATCTTGTTCTGCACTCTCCACAAAATCTTCTGGTGTCGTCTACAATAAGGAAAAAGTTCATGTGATTGTCAGCTATTCAAGAAAAAACGACAATATATGATTTGATATGTTTTTGATATGCTGAGTACAACTTTGAGTGATTCTGCAACGAAGACGCAGAACAAGATCGGACTTTATAGAACGTGCATTTTGATCTTAGATCTTAACTCTTTGATAGACCGTAACATATTCTAGTAAAAGAAACCTGGACTCAACACCGCAATAATTGGCATTCGGGTTTGTTTCTAATTTTTACTAACAGAAAATATGGTTCATTAACACTTTAACCAGAGACATAGATTAGATGTGTATTTTATGTCTCTGCTTTAACACACAATCTAGAGTATTAACGACCCAAAGAAAACCGCCTTTTAGAAATATTTTAAGTAACATTTTACAAACATGAGAAAAAGGGTGATAAGCAGCATTTTCTCTTTTTCTCACAATATTTTCTACCATTTCAAAAATAAATTACATCATTTGAGCAACATTCAATTTGTCCACTGCAAAGGCTCTCGATTTGGACTGGTGTAAAATTTTGTCGTCTGGTAAAGAGTTAACACACATCACAGGAATAAACCTTTAGCAGCTTAGCATGAATCCATGAAATTTTGCCGACAATGTAGATAGATAGCAGACTGCACTATACTTGCAGTCTAATTTTGCAGTCTAATTTTCTACACTGTGCAATACAGCGCGGGTTTTCCAGCGAAAATAACTAAAATCGTATGAAATCGGAATGGTTTTTTTTTTACGATATACCGGCTGGGTGTCTGTTTAATTCATATAACATTCGAAGGATTTGTTGGTCCAAGGTGTCGGTCTTTTTCACAATATTAGGAAAAGATTCACCTTTCTTTTCATCTGTAACTGCTCTAAAAATAAAGAGTGCCAAGATTTTTTTGCAAGACAAACAAAATAAAATTCGTATGTTGCAAAATTCATGAAAAATGATATTCCTAGGCGTTTTACAGTTATAAATCTACCATGCCTTTTTGGAAGTACATTTCTGATAACGAGCGAAAGCTCGTTAAGTGGTCACGACGTTTCAGGTCTTTAAAATTAACTTCCGACTTCGTCCCAAGATTTAATCTCAGCCTATGATTTGTGGTTGAAGACACTCGTCACAACTCTGCCGATTCCGTACCTACATCTTCTCTCCTCTGTATCAAGGAGGTTTCCATTTTGAAATACTGCCAGTCACATGATCTTAAACATGGTGGTGCGCATGTACATCGATTGGCAACGGCAACAACAGCCACGGTGATAAGCAACCTGTCGCTGAAAATGCCCATGGAAATGATAGACTAAGTTAGAAAATTAATGTTCAATTTGTTTGTCAATGGAAATCTATAAAGAATGAGTCTAATAGAAAATTGTGACCAGCGTTTCTTTGTTCTTAGCGGAGTATTACGATTTAAGAACGGTAAAGCGGTGTATTTCCGGCGAAGAAATATACCGTGAAGGTGCACGTAAAGCTGCATGAAACAGCAGAGGGACTTGATAGAAGGATCACCAGAGGTTTGCCGAGTGGGCTATTGAACCACGGTGACTTCCGGTTGGTATTTCTATTCTATTCAGTTCTATCTATAGGTTAGCATTCAACCCAAAATATCAGCGCATCGTCTTGATTGGACAAAAATCACTTAAAGAAAATATCATTGGTTGATTACAACTAAACAAGTTTGGTAGTGAGAGTTACAGACATAATTACATTTGTACTTATATAATGAAACCTAATTTCTTCATGATCAGAATCCCTATACAGTACATGTATAGCATTTTTTTTTTTTTACAAAACTCTCTGCTGCAAATGATAAGTTAACCCTTTACCAAATAATCTAGTGTTTCAACAAATTTGTGGAAGAAGCCTTTTTGAAAACATTGTTGGCAAAGGAGAAAGTATGGGTAAACGTTATTTCTCACCAACCCTTTCTGAGACATATCCAATTATTTGAGCCTGCAGATGGTTTGATTTTGGACAAGTCAATTTTTTCCAGTAAAGAGTTAATAAATGTTTCAAGCGTTTGAAACAGAAGGAAGTCTTCTCTGTAGAAATACCACAGCAAGTTCATTAAAAGTTTTTAAGCACAATTTCTACAGAAATATGACACATAATAGTTTTATTGTTTGAGAAAACTTTGATTCTGTCTAGCACACTGTAATACTATATAGTCAATACGTGAAAACTTTGAAAAACTATACAATGCTTGAAACAGCATTATTGTTCTTGTAAGACAGTTTACGTAAAGATCAGACTGCAATGCACGTATGTATGATTTTAATCTACAATGACCAATATAGTTTATATATATATTCTGACACATATTTCATCCAAACCCAAATGTCTGCCCTTTCTATACTGATTGAAGAACGTTTCGTTCAAAGAAACTGTATTGTGTAAATACGGCTTTTTACTGCAATACAGTTAAAAGCTTTGGAAAGCATTAAACGAAAAACGAACGAAAGAAAGAAAGAAAGAAAGAAAAAAAGAAACAGAAAACGACAAACATAGAAAGAAATATGGATTTATCAACAAATGAATACATGTATGAACGAATAAATGAGCTGAATGAACTGCACATGGAACAAACTAACGATCGAATAAACAAACGAATGCACTCACAAACGAACTAACGAATGAATGAATGAATCGAACGAAGAACAGTTGATTAAAATGTCAATAGATACGCATAAAATATGCATACAATATAAAATATGCATACCAAAAAAAAACATAATCCAAAACGATATGTGTTCGTTCTTACAAACTTTAAAATCATGTAACCTTGTCCATAAATAACGGAACAGAACAGACTTACATTACTATAAAATCTACCGACTTTGATGAAACTTATTGTTGTATAAACCATTTTTCAATTTTCACTTGACTTTTTTTCTTTTTTTTTTTTAATACATGTACTTAAATTCCACCGTGAAAAATCCATAGGCACTAAGCTGAGAGGTTGCATCTGAGATCTATTGCACCAATTTTAAAGAAAAATGATGGTCATAACTCTATCGCCGCCAATAAATCAGTCATGCTCTGGGAAAAGGGGAATTAATGCATCTCAGTGATGTATTATACCAAGCAAGTCATCACACAATGATAAATCCATAAAATTCGTTTTGTCCAACAACTGACTGAATCCTGAGGTAGAATGGTTCTTGAACATATAGAAATTTTACAAAAAGCAAAAAGTGTCGATACTTTTTGCAGATGCATAAAACCCCGATTTAAATTAGCATGACTCAAATTTACTAGACATTTTTTTTATATCTAAAAAAACAGTTCCATTAAAATGCAGACGATTTTGGCCATCGTTTAGCATTAAAGAGCGGACGATGTAAGTCTAAGATCAGACTGCACGTTCTGTGCAGTTTGATCTTAGTGTACGCTGTCCATACAAGTTGCATTAAACGCCATTGTCTTTGAAGGAGCTAACCCCTTAACATAACAATCACGAATTTTAACCACCACCAGGAAGTAGGCTTTTGAAATGCTGGTAACCAGCATTTTCTCCTATTCCACAAAGTTGTCTCCCGTTTCTAAAGCAAATCGTACAATGTAAACCATATTTAGTTTGTCGTCTTGCAAATTCTTTGGACATGGACAACTGTAAAATGGTGTCGTTTGTTAAAGAGTTAAGCAATAAAAAATCCAAAAAAAAAACCCCTACGATGTGAACCACGTTTAGTTTGTGTTATACAAATTCTTTCGATTTGGACAACTGCAAAACTTTGTCGTTCATTAAAAAGTTAAGCAATAAAAATACAATATCACCTTACCTGTCTAAAGATTTCATTGTACTATTTTCTGAGCTCGTTGTATGCTGAATCCAGAATGTCCTTGTGTTGTCATTCTTTCCCCAAGAATAAATAAAAACTGTTGTGGAGTTATTCTAGTGTACCCAACACCAATAAACCTTTCTTTCTTTATTGTTTTATATCGTCGTTAGTTTTTTTTTTTTTCAAGCGTTATTGCCAGGAAATGATAAACAGGAAAAATGTATTAAACTGCCTTATCTGTTCAACGATGCATGCTAGAACTATCTCCGAAAGGTTTTTGTAGGTCTGACTGGGGCGGAGATTGCCTCTAATTTTACAATTATCCTATCATTAAATAGCAATTTAATCACTATTAACAGCAAATAGAAATCAATGTTGGAGATAAAGAGGGAAATATTATGGATGCAAGGACTCTGTAATCTTTTTCTTGATTAATTGTCCTCTAATGAGTGATAAATGCCGGTCCAGATAACTATGAATTATGTCCATTCATATTGTTGTGTTAAACATATATAGAAAAACATGTGGGCAGACTGGTTTTATTGCATCAGTAACTATACAAGATTCCTTCGTCTATATCGCAACAATAAGAATATAGATAGCCCCTGACTGATTACTTGAACAGCATGGATAACAGAGGGTTAAAATATGCACAGGTTAAAAAAATGAATGAATAATTGCAGGTTAAATACTTGCGCATCACTGATAAACACTAAAGGAATATTTGCACCGCAAAAACAACAACAAGGCTTTTGAGATAGACAAACTACAGTATGGACCAACGTACAGTCTCTCAAATCGGAAGCTGCTGTCACTGTACGCCCAAAATCAGTTAGCTGCGGTAAACAAATATCATAAAACAGGCTGGTACGTGAATTCTAGCGAACATATCATTTGAGAGGTAATAGGTTTTTCTACCAACCTTTACTGCCATTTGGAACGTGAACCATGCGCTTTTTGCACAGAAAAGCTGCATCACCAATTTTTGCCGTTTACGGTTGGCATGACGGCTAAACTTTTGCTTCCTATTCTTCAAGGAAGATCTGTAACCATTTTCTGATTATGCACACAGATAAAGAAATTATTCAACTTCATGTTTACATATCCATAAGAGTATTCAGCACTTTTCCTGTGGAAATAATTCAACTTTTCCTGAGGTACTATCAAAAGGTTCACTGTACGATCAGCTGCCCACTGGGTTTTTTTCATTGTCCAGTTAGCTGTGATTTTCTGAACAGGCATACAACGAGATATTTTTACAACATTGACATTATTATTTCATGTATTGAACAAGTAATGAAGATAAGTTTCATTTCAGATTAAGGAGTGTCGTAAGAAGGGGCAAAGAATGTGGGGATGGGGGTTCTTAAGTTGCTCGGGGTTGAGTGTCTTAGATTCCTAATCTGAACCTGTTGGGTTCCATTTCCACCTTAAGCATTGTGTTAGTCCACGGATCGTTCATATAATATTGTCTATATACGATTCCTGGTTAGTCGTGGAAGTGTCCTTTGACGAACACGTTACAGCCACTTACAGCTGAAACCCTGTAAAGTCACGAATAAGTAAACTGTGACCGTTGATAACAAGAAATATCTTTCAAAAAGATAGACAGCGTAAATTTGCCCGCAAATAGGCAGGGGCCCCTAGAATAAACTTGTCTACATTTTTTACCATTTACAAATGTATTTTTATTCATTTGTTATCGGTACCAAAAAATAAGGCAAAAAACCAGCACATTCAGCTACTCCCAACAAGCGTGGGGAAACCTCGGGGATGCGTAGAGGTAGCTATACAGGTGAGATGTGATTTCGAGATGGGCAGTGTTTGAGCGTGTGATGCATTTTATGAGATCATATTTAAACAAACTTGTACCGTGACATGATGTCCGGTTTTATACGAGGTGCAGTGAGGAAGTTCCCGGGCTATTGCTGTATGAAAGAAACTTGTAACGTTCAGTGTATATAAAATTTCAGAAATTATACATACCGGTATCTGGTCAAGTTTTCGCACATTTCCTTCAAAAACAAATGTAAATCGATCCATTTCTCATCAATAAATTATTTTAAGAACAATTAGTTTAAACATATTTTATTCGACAGTAATATATACAAGTTTACAAGAGACAATATAATACAATCATAAGACAAATATACTGAAGAAAAGGATAAGAACGAAAGCTTAGGCTTATAAAGTTCTTCTCCAAATTTCGGGTAACGGTTAATTAATGATCATATCATTACTAACTACAGAAAACATAAGTCAATTTAGTAAAAAAAAAAAGGGTAGGGGTAAAATAACAAAAGAACAGAGAGGTGTGGAGTGTTATTGGTTATAATTCAAACTGAAGAAACGCCTCTTCAATGGCTGAAGAACCGTCCAACTGGACCATCACAGTTGATTCAACAAGTGGTTGTTTACAGTTAAAAAAACCAACTTAATGGTAATGAGGTGTCAGTCACCTTTAAAAGAAATGGCTTGAATAGATTGACTTGATACAGATTCAGCTATTACCAAGAGGACACAGGAATAAGATATTACATGGTAAATCTAGTTCTTTGGTTATTATAAAAAGGACATTCTAAAAAGTAGTGTTGGGTCGATTCTACTGTACCGCATCTACAAAGTGGCGACTGGACCAATTTTTTTAAGTACAGGTACTCATTGTGAGAGCTGCATCTGGTGCGTAATCTTGCATGTATAATTTGAATTTTCCTGTCGCCAAAAAAGTAAAGACTACGCGGACAAGGTTTATCTACGTTTAAACGGTATTTAAAGGCTGACAATGATTCTGCATTCTTAATTTCATCTGGCATAGAATTCCATTCATTAATCACAGCTGGCAAAAATGAAGTGCTGTACAATCTAGTTCTACAAGCAATGTTTCTCAAATTGTTTGGTCTGCGTAAGTTATAAGAGGAAGAACTGCCAACGGTAGGTGGAAAAAGAGTATTAAGATAGTTTGGGGAAAGTCCATTTACCATATTATAGAAAAGAGTAAGCTTGTGCTTGCGCCGTCGTTGGCTTAAAGTTTCCCACCCGGATTCTTGATATAGATCAGTGATGGCAACTAGTTTAGTACAACCGGTAACAATTCGGGCAGCCTCATTGTGCACTTTATCCAGTTGATCTTTCAGCCCTTGAGAAAAATTGTTCCATATAACATCACCATATTCAAGAATAGGTCTGATAAAAGAGAAATAAATTACTTGAAGGGAAAGGCGATCAAGACGGGTTTTTAGAAGTCGCAAAACTGCGATTCTTTTCCATGCCTTTTCGATAGATTTATCAATGTGAAAGTCCAAAGACCCGTCTTTAGAAAAAATTATACCTAAATGTTTATGACTGGTGACAGAAGGAATTTCAATATTTGACATAAACAGACCCGCATGGTTAGTCATAATACGTTTACGAGATATAACTAAGGATTCAGATTTTGTTGGATTGAACTTGACCAACCACTTCTGCACCCAACGAGTAATTTTATCGATATCTGTTTGTAATACAGTTCCAGCGGCAGCTGGATCAGATACAACCATTGATAGACTGGTATCATCTGCAAATAGATTAATGTTTGCCTGAATGTCATCAACAATATCATTAATATATATTAAAAACAAAAGAGGTCCTAATATAGATCCTTGGGGAACACCTGCCTGTACGTGACATAAGCTTGAGATACCACCTGGTATAATAACTCGTTGAAAACGATTAGAAAGATAATCAGAAAACCAGGACAATAATTTACCTCTAATACCTGCTCTACGCAACTTGAACAACAAACCTTTATGCCAGACTTTGTCAAATGCTTTGCTTATATCAAAGAATATTGCTCTAAATTCCAATCCATCATCTAATGGTTAACATATATTATTATTATAAAGTAATGTTACTTGATTAACAGTGGAATCACCCGGCGTAAAATCTGACTGGCAAGGAGTAAAGAAGTTGGTGTCCTTTAGATAGTTGTAGATACGCTTGAATATGATTCGTTCTAAGACTTTTTCAATATTATTTAATAATGGAACAGGTCTGTAGTTAGATGGAAGAGAAGGATCACCAGACTTAAATATGGGACATACATTGGATATTTTCCATGATGATGGAACAGAACTGGTAATTAGAGAGTAATTAAATAGATCGCATAAATGCGGTGTCAGCTGACCAGCTGCTTCGATAAGAATCCTGTTATTTATGCCGTCAGGGCCAGAGGCTTTGCCCGTTTTAAGTGTTTTAAGAACATCCTGCACTTCAGACGGCATGACATGAATTAAACCTAAAGTTTCGTGTATGACTCGAAAACGTTCATCGGGGAGGGTACTGAATGAATCATCTATACATGACTGATTAGCAAAGTAATTATTCAATGTATTTGCTTTCTCGTGTTCGTCGGCAATCAGCGAATCTTTAGAGATATCAAAAAAGGGGGAATAGATGTTGAAGATTGTGAAGACATCATTGACTTGAGGGTTCTCCACCAGTCACGCGGAAACAGGGAACCAGATTTTAGTTTCAAAGACAATTGTTCATAATACTTTGATTTGCTCTGTCGAATTAAAGAGATCATATTGTTTCTGACAGATTTGAATTTTGACCAGTGATCGATATTGTTTGATAGTTTTGCTTTTCTATATAATCTTTTACGGCGACGAATTTCCTTTTTAATGGTACAGTTCATCCAGGGTGGTTCTTGTGGATTAATAATAACCGTCTTCCAGAAGAACAATTAGAATTCCCGTTTTAACCAATTCAATGGGCTTGCTTGGTTTACTTTGTTGTAAGTGATGTCCGTGGCTGTGGGGTAGAGCGTCGGCCCCGTAACCAAAAGGTCCCGAGTTCGAGACCCGGGAGCGGGTGTACACTTTGGGATCCTTCATGGGCCCACACATTCGGCGCGAGTACCGGTGTACTTCCAAGGAAGCAGAGTCGAGAGAGATTAGTATAAGTTGTAAGAACTTGTTTCCGATCGATGTAAAATAAATATGTTTAAACTAACTAAACTACTGTGTTGTATTTCGTGAAAAAATATGCAACCTTGGACGTTCCATCAGAAATAAACATCTTGCGATTTTTACATCATAGTTTAAACAATAACAGCGCTATTCTAAATATAGGCGACGGAATGAGGAAAAAATAGTGCAAAAAATACCGACGTCAGCTGAATGTACGGAACAGCGATTAGTGATCACTGTATGAAAGATTGGATGATCCCTAAAGATCTGTACAGGACCCCTAAAGAAGTAGGCATTATAAATCATTGTGAAAAAAAAGAGAAAATGCGCGTAACCAGTATTTTCTCCTTCGCCCACAACATTTTCTACCCTTTCAAACACAAAGTTTTGTTTCTCATTTGAATATCCCATAATATCTAGGAATAGCAAGTATGCGGTAATTGTCATTTAGAAGGTTTCTTGGCAATCATTGAATTTCAAAAAGAAGTGTCTGTCTCTTTATTCTCTGCGGATTTTTCCAAAACACGTGGCATGAATGTCTGAAGTTCTCTTAGATCTTGGCTCTCTCCTATTTCATTTTCCTCGGCAATGGACAAATCGCCTAAACCATTGAATAAACTTGTTACACTTCGTTTAGATAACCAACTATGTCTTCTTATTTATGAGTCTTGGAATATTTATTTGGAGTTATGTAAATTTTAGTTTCTTTGACACTGGGCTGTTGCGTGAAGAATTGCCCAAGTTGCTGTCTCGAATTGATTGATTTACTTTTAAGGCATTTTTAGTTTTGAAATCATTTGTGGAAATTCTTATATTTTCTGCTAATGATTCACCACGTACAGAGTGTTTTATAATATCTGTCCTTATTCTAACCATCAATAATCTCTACATATATGACTTTAAAATGAATGAAAAATTGCCACCTATAAGTAGACAGGATAAAATTCTATTTAATATGTAATACACAGACATGACTTAAACAACTGTTGAAATACTACACTTTTCCTGACAAGTCCATTTCACAAGGAGTGCCCTACATAACGTCAATTCTTCGGATTCAAATAACTCCAACTCTTTGTTTAAAGATTATCTTAGGAAGGAACAGGTTTATAAGCAGAAAAATGAGTTTAGGATAACAGAGAAATCGGGCTTTCATAATGGAAAACTGCTATACAATGAAACAATCATCTCATGGGCTGTTTTCAGTGCAGACAGTATAGTGGTTCCCATGTTTTTTGCAGATGATGAGAACAGTGCTGACACTGTAAATAAGGAGGCTATCTGAACATTCCATGGAAGAATTTCACTCCGATGCCAAAAGAAAAAAAGTAATGACAATGAAGACCTAGTACATGCATTTGGTTGAAATAAGGTCGAGCCACAAAAGACACATGACCGAAAGCATAGTTAAATGACTTTCAAAAGTATTCTAGCAAAACGTCATTTCTTTCAGAAATAATCAAACACTCTGACCCTCCAAACTTTTTCTTGTAAGGTACAGTATAAAAAGGGTACAACCAAATACCAGGAGATACTTATGACTTAAAAAGCTGCAATCAAGAGGGAAATTTATGAAATACAAGGAGGACACATAAACATGTGATGAAAAACCCTCATAATGACCGTAACGTCAGAACTGCTCAGAGTGAACGTCATTTAGGAAAATGATCACGCCAGAAAAAGTGTAGTGTAATTGACTATTATTAAAGTAATGCATAAATGTACTACATGTCTAATGAAATTTTATTATGGCTGCCAAAAGTTAGCAGTTTTCAATTCAGTTTAAATTGAAATTTGTGGAAGATTTTGACACTTTAAATAAGGACAGGTGCTATGAAACACCCGGTATATATGAAAAATCCACTGTCCTCATAAGAGGAGGGACCTCATGAAAGTTTTTGTATTTGCCAAATTGTTAACTCTGCTGAGTCTCTCTCTATTAGCCTTCTAAAACATTTTGGCATCTTTTTGTAATTCTAGACCCCAGCTTAAGAGATTAGTCCTGCCTAATACCGAGGTGCATCGCACGGTCAGTTTCGTGGATTAAATTGTCGCTTATCGATAATGATAAGGGTAACTCTTTTCTCGACTTATTGAATACTAAGTATGCTGGATTTATCGGCGCTAATTTCGATTCGCCATCTACAGGACATACTGGTATACAATGTCTAACATTACCTGGAGTTTGTGTGGGGGTAACGCTATTACAGACAAGTCGTCTGCAAACGACAAATTTCCGCATTTTAGATTGTAGCCAATCTGCAGCGCATAATTTGATTTTTGCAATTGCTGTACATAGTAGTTCATTGATATAAACTAGATTATAAAATGTAGACCTAACTCCTCCTTGTCGGACGCCCCTCTCTATTTTGACCAAGTGTGACGTCATGTACCATTGACTCGTATACGACATAAAAGATTGGTGTAGGTGTTAATTATAATGCAAATATCTTTTCCTTTCAAGCCTAGTTCAGAGAGTTTCTCAAATAGCCTTTGATGCCAGACCGAGTCAAATGCAGCTTCAGTATGCAAGCTCCTTTTGTTATTCTATTTTCACGGCGAAAACTAAAGAGTATCACATGATAATCAAAACTGAACTAAAACCATATGTTATAACATATGAACTGCACTTTTCATTGAAAACTGTGGATGCATATATGCAGCTAAGCGTACAGTTGTTTTATCGAGGATAGCAGCTAATGCTTGTGTACAGATGCAGCTGATCGTACAGTGAACCTTTTGATAGTACCTCAGGAAAAGTTGAATTATTTCCACAGGAAAAGTGCTGAATACTCTTATGGATATGTAAACATGAAGTTGAATAATTTCTTTATCTGTGTGAATGATCAGAAAATGGTTACAGATCTTCCTTGAAGAATAGGAAGCAAAAGTTTAGCTGTTATGGCAACCGTAAACGGCAAAAATTGGTGCTGCGGCTTTCCTGTGCAAAAAGCGCATGGTTCACGTTCCAAATTGCAGTAAAGGTTGGTAGAAAAACCTATTACCTCTCAAATGATATACACCTGATAAGTTTCTGTTCTCTGGAATTAATGTACTAGCCTGTTTTATGATATTTGTTTACCGCAGCTAACTGATTTTGGGCGTACAGTGACAGCAGCTTCCGATTTGCGAGACTGTACGTTGGTCCATACTGAAATAGATAGCCGCGTTATACGCAGCATAATTAATCGCGGCTTGGGCTAGCTATGCCCCCGAATACAATACAGCTAATTATACAAGACAAATTTATGATGCATGGCATCATAGAAGCCGCAATCTTTTGGTGGACAATTTCAGAAATATTGATTTTCTAGAAAAACTTTGATGACATTTTTGTATCTGTCCCCCCCCCCCCCCCCCCACACAAACGGAAGATCATGACAAATCATACTAAAATGCAGGATAAAAAAGGCAGAACTTAAGATAGTAACCTTAAATTATCTTGTACCATTATTATCATCATAATCATCATTATCATTTAAAGTGATGATGCGTATGTGAGAAAACATGTAAAAGCATTGGAATTTTCAAATTTCTACTCAAAGTTTGAAAATGGAGAAATTGCGCATGAATTCAAGTACAGAATTTTTCATTATTAAATGATTTTAAAAAGCAAACTTCTGTAGGGGCATCAAAGGCGACACTGCATAATCAGGGTTTTAGTCTGACAGTTCCTTTTGGGGGTCCTTGGGACTCGACTTCTATGATTATGGGAGTCCTGGCTTAAAAAGTGGGGAGTCCCTTGGTTGTACAAATTTGAATAACAAGACAAGACCATTCGTTTAAAAATCTACGAGCTTTCTTCTGCACATATATTTCTTTGTCTGAACATGATTCAGCATAGCTAGATGGTTATTGGGTACGAACATTTTTCTTAAAACTTTTATCAAAAAACGATCGAAGGTCCTGTTGCTGGGACATCTTGGTTTGCAGACGCTATGTTTAACACTGCCTCAGCATAAACAACTTTTAGGGGTTCGGTCTAAATCACGGATAACGAGCCGGCCACTGTCATAGATTATGAAAGTCAAAATTAATTATAATTTTCGGTGGATGCTATACGTTTATTTTTTTAACAACATATCTTTACTTTTGAAAAGAATTACTTTATAGAACATTCTTTGTTGAACTATATTACCTATTTTCGATCAGCTTGCCGAGAATGCTGGGTTTTACACCGTACCGCTCTCTGTAAATAAGCAGGTGCTAGCAATTTGATTGGTCGAATGGCACATAAAATACAAAGTTGGACATCTCGGAATCTAGTTTCAATATTACGGTCCGAAAAGCTGTGGTAGGTTTTGGGTACTTTGGGCACCTGTAAACAGTTTGCTTCGAATTGGCCAATGTGAAAATTAGATATAACTGAGAAAGGTAGGTTTTCAATGCAATTTTGATAAGAAGAGTAGTTATTACACCCATGAATTGTGTTAGATTAAGGAAAAGAAGCGTTTGGTTTGTCTGTGAAACAGTAGGTCATGACCTTTCGTTCTTTGTTCTATAGTTTTGACCCCAAATGCGAAAGTGAGGGGTCATGGAGCTAGCGGCTTTTTTTAGCCGCGAAAACAAGGGTAGGGTCAGGGCACGAAAGATTACGAAAAAACGGCATGGTAATGTGCTATTTTGGATTTTATCCCCAGATTATATGTTGTTTTGAGTTTCAATTTAGCTTGGCATTTTCAGGCTAGCTTCCTGGGTTTGCATTTTGTGAATTTTGGAATATAGGCTAAAATGGCATATTTTGTCAGTTTTTTTCCGACCGTGCCACTTGCCTATATTAATCATTAATTTCACTATTTCACAAGTTGAACATGATTTATTGATAAAATCTAAAGAATTAGGATTGTGCTGTTGCATTTAAGTGCTCTTTATAATTTCAAGCCAATTATATAGACCTTTGTTTGATGAAGTTCTGTTTGGCCTATTGTCGACCGAGACGAGTTTAGCTGAAAACCGTGTTCTGCTACCTTAAGTTTACGCTTGACAAATTTAACATTTTGATATCAGTTACTTCTTAGAGTTCTCGATCGTTGAGTCTTTACCCCATGTTAAAATTGCGTCCCAGGGGACGCAGTTACATAAGTTTTGGGAGTCCTGCTTCCCTATTTCTGCGTGCGAGACGCAGCAAATGTGCGTCCGTTAAAACCCTGATAATTATGTAAGTTAGTAATTATTCAAAGTGATATTTAGATCGTTATTCACGTAGATCTACACGTATTTACAATTTTTTAGTGATATTTTCTTTGTGTTTCATTTTTTTACAAAAAGAAAAAGAAAAAAATATTCAACAACTTTCTTCTAAAACACTATCATTTTGCTTGTCAAAAAGAATCTTAGCCTGCTTATAACAAAGTGAATCTTTACATTTCTACTCCAGAATTAGAGACTTTTGCAAAGTATTTCCAAAATTCTTCTGATCATAGCCTTCACAGTTGGCGCAAACCACTAAAAAGAAACAAAATTATTTTTTTAAGTCTTTAAGGATCTGGATATATTCAACAACAACATAGTAACTATTACTACATATATATATCGTTTAATAAAAATTAGTTTGAACCATTTTCTGCATAGGCCTTGAACAAACCTATAAAACTTCTAATGTAAACTTCAAGAGCCATTCAAACTCTTGATCAGCAGCGACGTAAAAAGGTTTCAAACCTTAGAGCACTATGCACCACTTTGGTATTTTTTGTGGACAACTGTATATGCACAGTGATAGGTTTGGTAATATCTTTAATAATCCTTTCAACTACTCCGAATGAAGTTGATATACTGAGTAAGGAAAATGAAATAAGAAATTTTTACGTTTACAATATCTTATAAAATATTTAAAAAATATCACACAGGCTTATGTACTGTCTGATCGTGATCTATTTATGTCATTTTCGAACAGTTTCAACCCTTAGAGCACTATGCACCACTTTGGTATTTTTTGTGGACAATGTACATCACGATCCATACATTTTTCACGGGTATTGTAGATCATGGCTTTACTGTACAGAACTTACAGTCTGATCATAACAGCTTCGAGACACAATACATTAAATGCTAAAATTTACAGGGCTCATAAGGTAGATCGTCCATGTTACAAAATTCCATGAGGCTAAAGTGTCGACGAAGGGAAGAAAAAGGGTTATCTCTTCACAAGTAGGCCTATTCTATAAATAGCTGATGTCAGCTCTTACTGTGTAGGGAGGTAACCAATCTATACCTTGATTAAAGGTTAACCGCCCTATTATCTTTACAGATTAAAACTGGACGAAAGACTTGTGCATAAAACTGCTTCTGATTATCATATTCTAAGATGCTCTCCATCTCATAATTATCATTAGTTTGTTTTGCAAGAAAGTAGGCAAATGCGAAAACCGTTTAGAGGTGGGAGAGTCTCATCCTCGTTGACCCAGTTTCAATTCATTCTGTAATGCATGGAGAGTAACGTAATGCTTAAACCTGGGTTCCGAGGATGGGAGAGTCTATGATAAACGGAAAGCATTATAATTTCGTTTGGGAGCAAGGAAGGAATCCTTTAAGCTGGAAAAGTTCGAGGGACTAGCCAATAAAAAGAAGTTTATTTTTCTGTATTTGCTGTATTTTATTTAAGAATAAACTTATATTGCAAGAAAACCAGACTGGATGTTCATGTAGGTCTGATAGAATATTTGAGAAAGAGTCATGTGGAGTAATTTTGTAACACTAACACGACATTATTAGGAAATTTCCAAAACTTATAACCAGTCGAATAATTATCGATCATCTACATGGTAAATAGTTTAGGCACATTCCTACTGGAAGCCGCTTTCGAGTGGCTTCCAATAACATCGTGTTTTGTACTTAGATAACGTTGACAATCCCGATATTCACAACATAAACATTATGGATTACCCCGAGTTTTGTTCCTCAAGTTAAGTATTAGTTGAAAACGTTTTTAAAAGAGCGTAGATAACCTCGGGTTAAGTTCTTGCACATCATGAACAGTCTATGGTTAAATGCAATACAACAGTAGAATTTCGAGCTGAATGCATGTAAGAATTGAAAAATCCTAGTTTAGTTTAATGCAAAGTGAATTACCTCAAGTTAAGTATCTCGAGTGTAGCACCGGTTAAAAACTTGCAAGGGATCTATCACCGCGGGTCATCGAACTACGTCTGGTTTTATAAATGTACAAAGAGGATAACCCCTGGTTTAAACATGTACACTGTAACAGGGTATATTACCTCGAGATTAGTGTCTCGAACGCAGTACTGGTTAAGTACTTGTAATTATGGATAATCTGGAGCTTAATACAAGTACAACAACCACTGCCTCTGCTGGAATACATGTACACAATGGATAACTTCGGGTTTAGGAAATGTACAGCGTGGATAAACTCGGGTTGGATACCCGTGCATCAAATATATAGAGGATATTTGGGTTTTTAAAAAACGAATATTCTATTTATATCATCCTTCTAACCCCCTTTTTTTGGCGGGGGGGGGGGGATTACATCAAAATCCAGGACAGTTGTTTTCGGTAATTCCCCACAATCTTGATGAGGCCCTTGAGTTAAAACAGTCATCTCGGGAGTGTATGGCCGTTATTAATCAATCGAGTGACGACCATAGGGTTAGTTAGAGCAGTAAACTCGAAAGTGTGAGGTTGTGGTTTGTCTATCGGGTTGGGGCCATGAGGTTAGGATAGTCATCTCGAGAGACTTTGGTCGTCGCACATCAATCGGGTGTTGGTCGTAGGGTGAGGGCAGTCACCTGATGAGCACATGGTCGTTGTTAATCAAACGGGCGGTGGCTGTTAAGTTAAGGAAATCGCCTCGATTGCGTTTAGTTTAATGATTTCTAAGCCATATGTAACAGCGGAAACAAAGTATTTAACCCCTGAGGCGATGGATTAATGAAAAGAACATTTTCAGTCGGGAAGAAACAGGACAAATATTGGTATCCATTTAAAGGCCAAGTTGCAGGGTAGCAGACATTTTACATTCAAGATCAGGTTATTCATAAGCCGGTTTCAGGGTTAATTGGTATATTATCGATGTTATGTAAATATAACAGTCATGAAAGTGAATTGTGAATGGACATTCGTTGTTCGAGGATAGGTATTGTATTTATGTAAAACAGGAAGTAAACATTGTCCGTATTTTCGTGAGTTTTCAGCAAATAACATTGTTACAAGGGTAAAATTATGCCGAAAATATGCGAGATTGATTTGCTGAAATCACGCAACCTTGATTTGAAAGTATAAAAAAAAACAATGATCCATGCTCTGTGAAAAGGAGGCTTAATGTACTACAAAAGGTTTCGACCCATGTCAGCCTGTGGCTACACCACAGGTTCACCAGTGTGTAAAGATAAAGTTCCTGTTCAATGTATTCTAGGAAAAATGAATAAAATAAAATACTGATTTACCTAAACTGTTTCGGCACTATATGAGTATCAAAGGCTTTTGCGGACGGCATACTAAGTATATCAAGATGAAAATTCACAGACCCTGCATTCTGCCTTTGGATCTATAGGTCAAACGTACCTGATAGAAATCTTTCTGTGTGTCAAAGGATTTTATTTTCACCTGTCGAAAGAGGTTAAGATGATATATTTGGCGCTGAAAGACTTGTTACGCCGTCAAACAAAGATGTCACTATTTTCGATCAGAATATGTATATTTCCGTAAGGACAGATAATATAAAACACAAAGTTTAGCGACAGACGACATTTTTTCGTCCTGCTGCAGATCCCTTCTGTAAACATTGTGGTAACAGGAGAGAAAGCGCATACCGAGCAATGTCTCCTCTTATCTTGCATCAATGTATTAAGCCTCTATTAATGTAATGTCCATTGTTCAAGTTCGAAGTCGTCCACTACAAGACATCAGTAGTGGGCGGGAGGGGGCGCTAGAATAATGAGACAAGTAAGTAAAATATGGATTTTTTTTTTTGAATGATACAAGGGACTTTAATGACGTTTCTCTATTCGTGACTTCTATCAAATTCTTTCAAACACTGACCAAAGTGTTTTGATTTTTTAGATCAACAGAACACTTGTCGTTCACAAGTATAAATTCTAAATTTAGTTATATGGAAGAAAACATTTATTATTTAGCTTCAGTTAAATTCCCCCGATACCATATGGTGCCGGGACAGTCACTTCTGTTTGTTGTATAGAATTACTTCCTTTCAGAACTCCAGGAGGAAATTTTTGTGCTTGATTAAAAGTTCTTCTTGTTGGAAGCAGTTCGGCAGCATCAAATGCAGTTGTAACCATGTTTCCATTGCCGTTAGCATTCGAACTTGAACCTATGTTGGCACCATTCTGCATGGCAATTTTCGTTGTATTTCTTCCTGGTGGGAAATAATTACCTAGACCACCATCAACTGACCCGTCGTTTTTATTATAATTGGACGCTAAATTCCCGAAACCGGAATTTATACCGAGTGTCACGTTTACTGCATTTCCGGAACTGCTCTGAAAATTACTCAGCGGCGACATTGCTGAATTCGGATCGTAATTGAGACCGCTGAAGAGATGGGCATTTAGCCGATCAGGATCGAACCCAAACCCATCAGGTCGTTTTTCCGGCGCAACGGTTGTGGATAATGCCGAGGATTTGGGAGATGGACTATTTCCCACATCTGTTCGATGTGTAACCGACTTTTGTTGAGAACTGTTAATGTCAAGCATTAATTGTCTGTTGACTGCATCAGCATCAAAACCGTAATTCATTGACGTCTGGCTATTTGGGTTGGCGTTGCCATCCAATGAGTTTATAAGTACTTTGTTTACTTCGTCTGGGTTAAAACCAGTCATCTGAACGAACTGATTCTGGTCTCCATGAGTAGAAGCGACATCCGGTTTATTTACTTCCGGTCCCAGAGAACCCGGTGAGTTTAGCTTGCTGGCGTATTGTGCAATCTTATAGCTCGGGTTGTAAACGGATAAACCCCACTGACTGTCTGGTAATGCCTCTTTTACTCCATTCTTGAAATAACTTTTTATGGTTTCAATTAGATCGTTGGGGTGGAATGATCCATAAGAGGATTGGTCAGTGCGCACGCCCATGTAATTTTGCATTAGCCGATTAGGGTCAAAGGTGTCCCGTCGGTTTGGAATAACAACTGCTTGAACAACTGAAAAGACCACAATAATTCCATTTAATTTTTTGACGAAGCAAATTGATAGCTTTTGACCAAAAGTCAGTAGGCCTACTGACTTAAAGTCATCTCGAAGAAGAACCATATAAGCTTTGCTTTCGTTCTAATCCATTTCGTCAATTATTTTTGTTATTCTACTAGTCTCAATGAGACGCTACGGTGATTTTTTTTTTTTTTCGTATTTGGACATTTACTGTGAACCGTACCGTCTCAAGTCCATTGTAAATTTTCCGGTAGCAAAGATAGAGCGCCATACTGACATTCTTTTTTGTAGGTTTAATCTGTATTGCAGCGAAATGCAATTAACTTTCAGTACCAAACGTTACCAAAGACAAATTATTAAGCCTTTCATTACCTTAAGAGCTTGTAGAAGTCGTTTATAACATGTAAATCTCGGAAAAGAACTGACGAAACCTATCGTGTGTGGCGGCCATTTTGTGTGTTTACGGCAACGTAAATTACTCGAGTAACAGATGAAGTGAACTATTTTTCCTTAGGTTCAGCGTTTAAATTGAAAATATTTGTATTTCAAACGAAGGATTATTGAATACGCAAGCAACAGGTATGTTCAAATCCTTGTTTTGTGCTCTATTTGTAAAAATATGAGAGTTCAAACTTGCGCACAAAATCTGTGCGGAGATTTCAACTGTTTTTGTCTTGATCGTCTCTGTACCCAGAGGCGACCAGTCAAAAAGCAACATCGCCTTTGGGGACAGTTATCTGTACTAGTTATTCTACTAACTTGCCTTTAAATGCTTGTAATTAATTGATGGATATGTTTAAACTAAGACATCTTGGTCGTATTCACCAATAGGTCTAAACATTTTTTTTTTAATTCTCAACCCCAAAACTAGCCTTTTAGTTGTTCTAGACAGACGGCTAAACTTAGAATTTTGAATCAGAATGATAGTGTAAGCGCCCCCTTTTTTTTAGGGGGAGGGAGGGGGGGCTTGCCATTTTATACATGAAAATATTCGTATAACACGTTATAATATACATGCACCCTAGGTTTAAAGGGGCATTAAACCAGATTTTGATCCAAAATTTTCTGGTGCGGGAAAAAGTTGACACTTTGAAATGAAAAAGTCATGACGTATGACGTGACTTTTTATCCTTAGTCCTTAGTTCAAGGTGGATTTATAAGTGAAAGTTATCTGACAAATATATAGAACACTTCAGTTGTTGATTTGTTGATGAGTAAGACTTAAAAAACTATACAAAATAGGATGATGCTGTATAATGATATTTCTGTAAAAACCCAGTGTTAAGGTCTACTGTCAATCAGTTTCAGCAATCATGAACAAATTTGATCAAAGAGTACAATATATTGCTACTTAAACATGTATACAATATGAAATTTTAGTGCCTTCTTGTTGAACTCTTTACCAGAGGACAAGATTTTTGACTCCCCCAAATTAAAACCAACTATTCAGATTTTCATACTCTCAACAAACTCAAAAATGACTTACTGATTTATAGCTGGAAAATCATTAGTAAAGAAAAAAGATAAGATTTAAAAAAAAAATTATTTGAATTGATATTTCCTTAATGCGCTAAACAGCCTCTTTGGGTATTATTAGATTTCATGCCACAGTTTCGGAAAGCTTTGAGGGAATGGTACTTAATCAATAACATGCGCCATCAACAAGGATTTATATATTCAAATCAGTATCAAGACATCATATCTGGTGTAATAAAAATAAACAGAGTGACCTATTGCTAAAGTAGCCTACAATTCCATTTTCAAACGGCCAAAATTGCATCATTTTACTGAATTTAACTATACACTTTATATGAAAAGAAATATATATCTGGTAGTATTTATTGGCCTTTTACAAAATAATTTGATTTGCGGCATAAAAACTAAATAGCTTGCTGTTTAGAGCATAAACAAACAATTCAATAGATATGGAGCCCTCAGATTATGTGGTTTGTATTTGTAAAGGATAGAAAAAATTCTGGAAGAAAAAAAAGAAAAGAAATACTGATGTCTTGTTTTCCAACACTGTTTTCATAAGCCCTATTACACAGGACTCGTAAAACATAGGATTTATTGCATAATAAAGGGCTAAAAAAAGAAAAATCCTCAAAAATTCTCCCAATTTAACTTTGTATGACACAAAATTCAAGGGTCAAATATAGGCCATGTTTGGACAAACTGTAAGGTATTCTGAATATGATTAAATGTATCTGTAAAAGTTCTGTTAAATAGTCCCAAAGGCTGGGATTGAACCTAGAACCTTCAGGTCCAAACTCTGTAGGCAAATGCTCTACCACATTGCTACAAAAGCTAGCTCTATAAGCAAGACAGATAAGTTTACCCTTATACAAACACAAGCTATGTATACATATATATCAATCTGTGGGACAGACCACAACATATGGATCCATGTCAGGTTTCCTTGGCATCTGACAACTGGATCTGGAGAAAATTTTGATTGGGGTTTAACACTTTACTGAACATTCATGTTAATAACCCTGAAGGAAATAGGCCATTGAAAGCATCATGGGACAAGGACAAAATTCTGGTAGACAGTATTTTCTCCTTTTCCAACAGTGTTTTCAATCATAAGAGTGAACTTCAGCTCATTTGTATCAGTTTCTTAATTGTTGTCTGCAGATACATTTAAAGAGCCTAAACCTTGTCATATGGGGAAGGAATGAATAACAAAATAGCATCCATTTGATTATCATTTTTGAATAAAAAACAAAAGTAATTTATGCGTAGATGGTGGACATAGACTAATCTGAACAATCTTACAAAAATTAACTCCCCTCTAAATGTGGATCTGGGATCCTGCATGGCTTAGCAGTAAAGTTAAGGACTTGTTACCTGATGGCCATATGTTTTTCTGTGGGAGTGTCCTTAGGCAAGACACTTTAGAGCCCTCGCCTAGTACTGCTGAAACCCAGACATACATAAATAAGCTAGCTGTAGCAGGTATATGACTAAAATAATGTTGAAAGCAACATTAAAGGCCCAGTAAAGGCCAAAACATCAAAGCAGGTGTCAAAATACATTTAAATTTAAATTATACCATTTAAAAATATGGAAAATATTGTGGAGATGACAGTTTCTTATCGTGTGGTCTGGCCATACATGGTCACAGGCAGAAAAAAGAATTTTAAAATCACGCAAAAAGTAAACAAAAGACACAGCTACCTGGCAGGTTTTAACCTAGTTTTGAAATTAATTTGTCAGCGCCTAACACTTGGACCGACCGTACAATGACAGGTTGTCATCTTTACAATAATTTCCATTCTTTTAAATGGTATGATATAAATTCAAATGCATTTAAACACCAGCTTTGTTTACATTTGGCCTTTATTGTTACTTTAAACACCATTCAATTAATCAAATGTGGATCTAACATTGGCCTCCTGCAAGGTTAACCTTTATCTGACATTTCTGTCAGCCTCACAAAATGAAGCTCTTAAGTTTCTGACAGATTTTTTTTTCATTCTTTCCAAAGTCATTTTTTCACCATTCCATAACACCATAAAGGATATAATGTGTTTTAACTAAGGTAAGTGTAGCAATATTATCCCATTTTGAAGGATGTTCAGAAAAACTTTTGAAACAACTTATCCAATTGGCTGAGCTTTATTTAGCTGTACTGAAAATCAAGGGTTTTCAGAAGGACTAGTGAAGGTGGTTTTTGTCTGAGATTATGCTTTAAGTCACATTGAAAATACTAACAGCTCACCCTAGGGTTTATAAACATGTGAGCTTAAATAGATACGCTAAACATGATGACTATATTTTCCTTTACCATAGCATTTTAAGCATTTCTAAAATCATCATTAATCATCATAATGCAAGACTCTTTTGAAATATTGAAACTTCTGTACTCAGACATCAAGGTTTTGATTTTTAAAGCAGCATTTTACAAATCTAGTCAGACTATAAACACAATACTTTCTAAACTTTTATATAGTGGGTATAATCATATACACTGTAAACAATTCAGATCTAAAATAGCGTGCCTACAGGAGTGGAATTTTACTATGTTAAGTGGTCTAATCTTAATCTACTCTTGCTACAAAGGAAACAAACTGTCCTCATTCTGAAGTATAAAGCATGTATTGTTTTGAAACTAGTATGATTTATTTTAAACCCTTACAAAACAATCCTGGCTTTGAACGACCCTGAGGAAGAAGGCTTTTAAAAAGAATCTGGGAATATAAGAAAATGCTGGTAACCAGCATTTTTCCTCTTCCCACAATGTCTTTTGACCTTCCAAAAATAAGATTCATTTTTTTGAGTCACATTGATTCTGTTATTAGCAAATGCTTTCCATATGGACAAGTCCCAAATTTTGTTGTGTGATAAAGAGTTAAAAAAACACTGGAGTCCTCTCAGGGAAATAGAAACAACAGTTTTTTGTATTTAATTTCTTACTGAAAGCCAGTGTCCTTTCCATGACTCCAACACCTAGGAATCCCTTCAAGGGTTCTTCCTTATTACTACACAACTTGAAAGTATTAATTTCAAAATGAAATACAAAATCAAACTAGACACAATTTGATTGTTCAGATACAATGATTTCTTGTTTCTTTTAAAAAGAAAATTCTTGGTTTTATTCCTGACCTAAAAAAATGTTATGTAATAGTCTGAAAGGTGAAAACTACATGGTGTGTTCAGTATTTTCTAAGATTTAGGCCATGTGTAATTCATGAATATTGAATATACCTTTCTTCTGTTACATAAATGAAAATTCACCTTGTATCATCATAAAGACACAAGTCAAGAAATAATGATTTCACAAAAGAAAAGTAAGGTTAACTCATGCACTGCCACAAAACATGAAATTGATTGTAACTACCTTCAAGAATAATTTGATGTTTGACTGATTTCTGGTGGTTACATTAGTTTCAACACTGTTTCAGTCTTACAGTTACAACAACCCATTTATTTGTGTATGGCTTGGGTTTTACTAGGGATAGGCTGATTCTACACAGTGTCTTGTCCATAGGCACTCCTACAAAATCCTGGCAACTAGGTGAGGATAAAACCCGGGATAACCCATCCAACACCTTCACTAATCAGCCACAGTATCACAGAACCTCACTAAATAAATGAACAAGATTATGTCATTTCACCGCTATATTGGTGCAAATATAAAAAAAAAACATAGGCTGTATAGATTCAAGCTTACACCTCATATTCTGCACAGTCTGAACTTAGATTATCATTCACAGTTTCAAAAAAAAAACGGTGTAACACTTAACTATAAAAAATGGACTACCGGTAATACTTAATAATTTCAAGTTCATTTTATGAGTATCACATAAATCATGAGAGACCTACATGTAATATGCAAACTCACATTCTTGGGTCTATTTCTATTCAGTCAAAAAATGCTGGTGTGAATAAGTACAATGTAAAATGTGGAATTTAGTCTCACATGTAATGAAAGTTACAGTTAAAGTGTGATGGGATTTTGAAATTTTGTCAGTGCTTATGTAAGTTTTATTCATTTACATATAGATGTAGATTCCTTTTTGAAGTTTTGAGCCATGTCTTTGTGAATTTGAGTCATATTACATAAATGAACCACTGCAGGGACATGTGCAAAAAATACATGATTTAGCATGATGAGATACTTGAAATTCAATATTAACACTGGTAAAAAGGCTTTTCATTACATCCAATGCAGTTTTGACTGAATCCATTTTCATGGTCTAAAGAAAAGAATTAAAATCATCACTCATCACCTGGAAGAACATAGTCCAGATATTATTTGCTTTTTGATATCTGCAAATCCCTGCCCTGGGTACAGCTGAACCAGCCAGAATGGACCAAGATCACACTCAGTGTGACAAGTTGCCATGCAAAAGAAAAAAAATTACCTTTACATAACTAAAATGAAACTTTCAAGTTGATAGTACAAATCCAAATATTTCTATTTCAAAGTTATTTTTTGGCGGAAAAATACCTCCTTACCGGGCAGTATAGATCAAAGATCAGACTGCATGTTCGGTGCAATCTGATCTTAATCTACACTGTCTGCAAAAGGTTCTTCAGTAGCACTTAACAGCCCAAGGTTTAAAGGAATTGGTCCCTCTATAAAACTTTAAAAACTATTGGCATACTTTCATTCTGAGGTTTGAATTACTCGCTGTTTACATGAAGTACAGTTACCGTCTCTTGTATGGGTTGAGCAGCAGTTCATCATAAATATGTACTTTATTAAATAAAGTACAAATATTTTCGATTTGCTCTGTGTACATATACTTCAATCTCCAAGCATAAAAAATATATATCAAAGAATTTAAATCTACATGTCCAAATAGTAAGACGTATAGATCTAGACTAAGATGTATTCCTGTGGACCCTTTATCAAACATCTGTCCGAAAATTCTGCGTTCTTTTTTATTGTTTTGCATGAAAGGTAACAAAATAAAATTCAAGCATATTAGAAGGACTACGAATGGACTTTTACACCTTGAAGATAATTGAGTATCTGAGGCTTAAAGTCCAGGATGTTAGGTTAAGTTAGTGGATGTCTAGTTCACTGAGAAGGACACGATTTCCCATCGAAAATCCTCAGTATAAATTCATGTCACGGGTTCATACTTGATCGGGGCCGTTTGTGAACGAAGGATTTCTTCATGTCCCATCGATAACTGGAGAGAAATTTTGGAAGCAGTCTTGCATGATTTTTTTTTTTTTTATAGACTACACGATCTTCATCTTTTTAAACGTTTCACAGAAATGTTTCAAACAATTCGGAAATTCATCGATAGTGCTATATGAAGGGCTGTACCTAACAAGGTGCCGAATCGACTTTATGGGTCTGTGTATTCGTTATCGAAAGGGTTTTAAATTATTTACGGCCAAATTCTAGCTAGCTATCTGAACAATTAAAGATATTTGATTTAATACTGAGTTGAAATATGTAATTCATTAAGAAATTATTGCTTAATCTCCTTGTTTATTTCGGCAGCGGACGACACAAGTTGTGAATGAACATTTCTTGAATGAAAATGGGTCAGTCTGTGTAAACAATGTTCATACGCATATGGCAATATTTAATGAAAAAAAAACAACAACTTTGTTTAAGTATTTAAAGTATTTCAAACTGACAATTTTTGTAGTTTTTACGAAATTTCGGTAAAGAAATCAAACATAATTGGTATAATTTGTTCAAAGTCAGAGCTGAATATCATTTGTGGATATGTGTTGTTCGCCCCATACACCAGCCATGCAAAACTGAAAGTGAGAACGCATGCGTCGTTACGCATGATGTATTTGGTTCCGGCCAAAACGAACACAGTAAGCGGATTTGCTATATAGCAAATCCGCTAAAAAGATAGACGGCGTAAGAGGTACTGAAATATTGAAACTCTTGAATGTTGAAGCTCTTTTGTGGCTCATTTTGAAGTAAGATAGTGAAAAGTTACATCACGATAAATTGCCTCTTATACCACTTCTTTTTTTATTTTGTGAAAAGTAGTGTTTGGGTAATTGGGTGACGCTTACCAAAATATTAAATTTCCAAATAGAACAAGGAAGTGATCATTCTCTATTACATTAATTTGCTATGTTATGAATCAAGGCCCCGGGGCATCGATTAGCGGTAGCAATGCTTGTAAATAGTGGTTTCATAAATATGCGAGAAAATTTTGTAGCAGGGGCCCGCCAAATAAACATGTGCACATTTTTTTACCAATCGCAAATTACCATCCATTCATTGTTTATCAGTACCAAGAAGTAGGTCAAAAGTCAGCGCATTCAGCTACGCAAAAGAAAAAAAAAAACAGTAAAAATAGAAGGAGCCCTCGGCTGCAGAACGACCATACCGTTACTTAAACTGCAAAATAAGCACTTTTCTACAGAATGTAACGGGCCAGTTTCTTACGCTTATGAAGCAAATATGTTTAAACGTTAAAAATAATTTTGGTTCATCGCAAAAAAATTGAATATGCCCCTTTAAGTCAAGTTTACTCATTTCCACATGGAAAAAATGTTGCAGACGACTCTAAAGCGTTTGTTTAACTCTTTACCAGACGACAAAATTTTGGACCTGTCCAAATTGAAAGCATTTGCAGACGACAATTTCAATGTGGCTCAAATGATGTGATTTTTCTTTGATAGGGTGGAAAACATTGTGGGAAAAGGAGAAAATGCTGGTTACCAGCATTTTCTCCTCTTCCCACAATGTTTTCAAAAGGCTTCTTACACTGGATCGTTAAAACTCAGGATTGTGTGGTAAAGAGTTGAAATAAGGATAGATAACATTGATTAAGGTTTAATACATGAATTCATTGAAAATATTGTTGCAAACGGACTTTTTCTTTGGTCACAATGTCTTCAAACGTCGTCAGTGTGGGGCAAATGTGTGAAAACAAAAGCACAGAACTTACCTATTGCATGAAATGAAAAGACTGTCACAATGTGAATGAACGCCATCTTTGAATTTTATGAACAATTAATGTCGGGGATAGTGAACGTCGATCATAACCCTGCAATGACGAGACGCCTACTGTTTGTTCCAGTGAGCTTCCAAAAACTGGAAGATAGAAATAAAGATAGTTTATATCAACACCTGGCTTTCTTAGATAAATACAACCCCTTTAACTCGATCTTTACCATAAATAAAAGATTTTGACATCCAACTTGAAAGCATTTGCGAACGACAAATTAAGCGTGACTAAAACGATTGGATTTGTCTCTGAGATGATAGAAAACATTACAGGAAAAGGAAAAACTTCAGCATTTTCTACTTTTCCCACAATGTTTTTTAAAAGCCTCTTTCCTCAGGTTTTTTTTATGTTATTGTTGGTAAAGGGTAAACTCTTTACTACACAATCACGTGTTGAAATGACTGTTTGAGCAGGCTTTTGAAAGAAATACATTAAGTTCGAAAAGGAAAAAATAAATACTGCATGACTAGCATTTTCTGATTTTCCTACAATGTTTTCTACCGTATCTACGACCAATCATATGATTTGATTAATAGCTGATATGTCTTCAGCAAATGTTTTCAATTTAGACAAGTCTTACGTTTTAATTTTGTCGTCTGTTTAACACTTAAACGCTTTTGGTACCATTTACCTCTTTACGAGACCACAAAAAATTTTGACCTATTCATATTGAAAGCGTTTGCAGACAAGAAATTGAGAGAGGCTCAAATAATGGGGTTTGTCTATAAAAGGACAGAAAACGTCGTGTGAAAAGGAGGAAATGTTGGTCACAAGCATTTTCTTTTTTACTGACAATGTTTTCATAGATCTAGGCTTTCTTTTTCAGGACCGTTAAAATATGGGATAGTATCATAAAGGGAAAAAGTGAAATTAACCTTCAGACTGCTAAGCGCGATTCGCTGACCTTTTGCGCACAGTGTAGATCAAGATCAGACTGCACAGAACGTGCAGTCTGATCATTGTTCTACACTGTCCGATAAGAAGATATTTTTTCTCAAAGAAATACGTTTGAAATAGCATTATTCGGACTTTTACTATCGGCTTGAAAGTTTCAATTAACTCATTTAGCAGGATAAGGGTTAACGACTTAACATGCCCAGCCGGTCCAAACATCCTTATATTTTGCAGTCTCGTACATATTTAAGTAAGACCATCTCACGAAATATCAGCCAATATAGAACAAGCATCAGGCTTCACTTTCTTTGCAGTCTGATCTTAGTCTACGCTGTCTTTAAAAGTACCCTAAAGTTGGACAAAGCGCTTTAAATGTAAAGTATCAACAACGTGTCAGTTTTGATAAGCTCTTATCTTAACAATCAGCTGCTTGGCGAGATACACGATGCTTGTGTGGACAGTGTAGATCGAGATCAGACTGCACAGAACGTGCAGTCTGATCTTGGATCTACACTGTCAGAAGCAAGATGAGATTCCTCTGGTGAAAAGAGCTTTAAAATAGCAATATTTTGGTGTCGTCTATGGGGTTTTTTTTGCGTTGAGCCAAAAGTGCCCACAGAACGGTTATTTTCCATGCCTTTTTCACTGGAAACAGTCAATTTCTTTTTTATTAATTTTAATAAAACCTTATGTACATCTTAACAATAGAAACATTCAGTACATTTCTAGCCTTTTTGGTATGCCATGTCGTCTAGCCCAATTTTTGGGGGCGAAACCTGGTCCTTACACGGTTAGTTCTGGGTTTGTGGGTGCATTTTCATTCATCTAATGATTCAGAATTCGGGGTAGATGAGTGTTATGGTGAGAAATAGTCTGTTGGGTATTTAATTTTGGTAACTTGCATGCAGAAGTGTAATATTGTCTCATAAACAGACAACCTTTTGTGTCTAGCAGTAAATCAATTCTGAACATCGTTCGGCAAACTGCATCAAATTACTGATGTTTGTCAGAATGATATTACTTGTATTAAAAGGCCATGCTCTGTGAAAAGGGGCATCTTCAAAAATATCACAGGCTGACCTGGGTCGAAACTTTTTGATATTGGTCAGTTTAATTTTCTGCATGTCAATCGACTATTCTACCACAAGATTCAGGCGGTTGTTAGACAAAATGGATTTTTAGGGATCCATAATTATGTGACGACTTGCTTGGTAAAATGGATCAAGGAGATGCATTATACCCCCTTTTGCCAGAGCGCGGCTCATTTAAATGTTAATTAAACCTTTATTCAAGAAGACGTTGAATATTTATACTCTATAAGACGGTTTTTGGTTGGCTGCAAATACAGAACATCACATTCATAAATCAACAGACAAAAGTCGTGAATAACAATTCCTCTTGTTGGTGACGTAAGCATTCTGGGATGGGTTGATAATGGCGACAAATTATCTGTATACATGTATATGAAAAGTGGCAAAGTCGTGATGCACATTATGGAAAAAAACTATCGCACTTTTCTGTTAATTGCGTCGGTTTTAATTGTAACTAAGTTATACCACAGCCATCTAGCTTTTTGTTTCTTGTATACATACTTGATTTAAAAGGGTGAATAAGAAACATGTTTTATTGTTATATCGAATAGTCGTTGCAGGCTGATTTGGGCTGAAGCTTTTTGCTATTATCCAACGATCACTCTTCCTCCAGATTCAGTCAATCGTTAGACAAAATGGATTTGATAGATCTCTAATTATGTGATGATTTGCTTGGTATAATGCATCACGGAGATGCATTAAGCCTTCTTTTGCCAGAGTATGGCCCACTATTTCCCATCGTCGGCTTAGTCACCAAAGCATCCTCTCAGCCATGTACCTCTTTACCAAGCAACAGAACTTTAGACTTGTCCAAACTAACAGCATTTAAATGATACTGAAATCAAAAGGTTTTTGTCTTCGATAGGGTTGAAAACATTGTGGGGAAAGGAGAAAATGTTGTTTACCGGTATTTTCTATTTTTACCACAATGTTTTCAAAAATAGTCTTCCTGAAGGTCGATAAAACACGGGGTTGTTTGATAAAGGCTTACTTCAGCAATATATTTGCTATTACTCATCGTCGGCCCATTCACCACGGTGCTCTCTACATTTACTCTCACTTCTTGGCCACGGGACATCAGAGTCTCGATAGCCAGTGTCCATCAATACATGGACTGAAAGCACCACTGTTCCACAAAATAAACGAGCCGCGCTCTAGGGGCTTAATGCATCTCCGTGATGCATTCTACTAAGCAAGTCATCACATAATTATGGATCCATAAAAATCCATTTTGTCTAACATCCAACGCAATCATGAGGTAGACTTGTCCTTTTACATGTATAAAATTGACCGATAGCAAAAAGTTTCGGCCCAGGTCAGCCTGCGCAGGCTGACCTTGGTCGATTCTTTTTGCAGATGCATTAAGCCCTCTTTTCACAGTGCATGGCTCATTAATTCATGTTTCAGTTGAAAATTCTTAACATTGAGTGTAGATCTGCAACATGCAAGTCTTTAAAATTTTGTGGATTTTGTCACTAAAATTAGACCAGAAAAATGCTTTAGTATGACTGATATGTAATATGTGAATTCAGCGTCGGAAAGTTCCATAAAGTCATTGCGAGGCCAATAAAATGTAATACTAAGCAATATTATAGGGACAAGATTCAGTCATCAAGTGACCTGCGTTGAAATTGGAAGAGACAGACAGGTACAATTGTTAAAATCGCAGATGTGCGACATTCAAGCTGTCCGAAGAGACACAGTCGTTTCTCAAAGTAATGACGTCTAGTCAAGCTATATCTTAATTTTTTTTCCTTTACGATTTACCAAGCCTATAAACAATTTGACGAGACGATTCTTAGCCTGACTATCGACATACACATGTAAATGTGATACGTTACAGTCTTGCAGACGATTATTTTGTCCTGCTTTAAACTCGGTCATGGTAAATACCACTAAGAACTTCTATGAACCAGTAAAAACCAATGAGACTTATTAAAAACAACTAAGAACCACTAAGAACTATTAAGAACCAATGAGAACTACTGAAAACCACTAAGAACCGCTGAGAACTACTAAGAACTACAAAGATCTACTAAGAACTTTTAAGAACCAGTGAGAACCGCTGAGAACTACTGAGAACCAAGAAAAAACACTAAGAACTACTAAGAACCACTAAGAATCACTAAGAACCACTGATAACTATTAAGAACCACTAAGAACCACTGAGAACCACTGCTCATGCGGCGCCACAATAACTAAATTTTGCCGTTGTGGATTTTCCTCATCTGTGAACAAAAATGCTGCATTTTTTCATATGAAACAAAAGTTCTGAAGAATTGATAATAATAATAATAATAATAATAATAACAACGATATTAATAACGATAGTAGTAGTAGTAATGTAAGTCGTAGTAGTAGTAGTTGTAGTTTTTACATAATTTCATTTTTTTCTATCATACTATTTCTTATTATCACACATAATGAATGTTGCATGTATTAATTTCATTTGTATTGTATTGTCTGACAATGAACTGTATGCTTTACGTCGAAAATAAATGTTATGTTATGTTATGCTACTTAAGCTCTCTGTAATTCAATTTAAGAGGATACCGGACTTTTAAAAGACTTTTCAGCTGCAGCATTTTACTTTTTTTTTTAATGTCAGTGTTTAAAATGAAAAGCATATCTCGTTAAATTTTGGGCCTCCATTGATTATTTATGTTTAGTTCATGTTTAATGTTTTCTAAAATATGACACTGTTTTTGTTTGATATTTTTATTGAACCATGCTATTATCATTCATTCAGGCAAGTCACAATTACATGGGCATGCAAATGACTGTGGTAGTGATCTTTGTAGGGGTTGTTCAAAAGACCATATATTTTTACGTGCTCCGGGTATAGCGATGCACGTTGCTATGACACTTGGGAAGTCAACGAGGACAATAGGATTCATTTATTTTTTCACTGCATGCTTGTAAGAAAGGTTTGAGCCTAGTTTATTGTAAGTTTTATAGAAATACGACCTATAATGTAGACGTTATACCAACAGTCTTCGAACTTCCCTATCAACCCTCGTATACAGTATTTGCAAAGTTTCTAGGCCATGTAAAAACCGATTTCTGCCTAAACGCTCATGGCATTAAATAGGAACCAAAACTAATCAAAGGTTTATCCCCCGACCCCCCCCCCCAAAAAAAAAATAATAATTTTAAACCGCGGGATTGCTTGATAAAGTTTTGGGCGCGTGCAGTCGTAATAAAGCTGATAGAACATCCGAACGATGAGGGAAAAGAAGAAATTATTCGTATAGTACATGCTTAACCCTTTACCATACAACAGACTTGTTGATAGTCAAAGCTTTTGCAGATGTAAAATATGGCTCAAATGATTAGTCTGTGATAGTATAGAAAACATTGTAGGAAAAGGAGAAAAAGCTGGTTACCAGCATTTTTCCTTTTCCCATAATGTTTTCCAAATACTTTCGTTGAAGGCAGCAATTGTGTGATTAAGGGTTAAACCAGGGATCGTATACATGTACATGGAACCCTGGTTAGACTGATCACCAATCTCTTTACAGTCGAGTTTTCAAAATCGTCTCTGCTGCAGAGCAAAGCATCGTTTAGGATCCGGTTTTTTTTTTACTTACTTTACTTTACTTACTACAGAATTTTAACTTTCCCAAACTCTTTCATGTAACAAATAAAATGTGTATCTCTTTCAGAGGGGAAAAATCTAGTCTCAATTAATCTATTGTGTAATGTAGCGCTGACTGGATCTCTTTGCATATGACCCATATGTAGCCTGTGGGAATATCTCATGTCAGCGGTAAACGTATGCAAAGCACATAATAAATTATCTTAATCTTTTTTCTTAAGTTCAAGCGTTTAAAGCACAAAGTACATATATACTATTGCACCTCTCTAACGATAACAGTCGTTTATTTGGGAGCCGAAATAGCACTCGTCACAACTCGGCGGATTCCGTACCTTCATCTAACTTGATCACCGGATCACCAGAGGTATGCCGAAATAGCAGACAACAAGGCTGCACATCGGGCAAAATAAATGCGACGACCTAATTGGTCAAATATCGATTTCTACGTATCCATGTATTGATTGCATTTGTCTTTGAAAGTCAGCAAACATTTTTTAGGCATTTGTCAATGCCACTATGAGTTCAATATTGAATTTTGAAGACCATGTATCGTATTTTGTGCAAAGCAAAAGGAAATAAATCCAATTATATGGTGGCATATTTCTGCCACGAGATACGAGATAGCTATCATGATAATTCTACAAAACTATCGTGATAAAATAAAGTTTCCTGGAAATTTTATCGAGATAGTGAAAAGTTTCCTGAAAAAAGATATCACGATAAACTTAATATTTTAACGCAAAATTTCTCAGTCGTGCTCGAAGCTGACATTCGAGGTAAAACTATCGTGATAGTTCTAACAGTTTCTCGGTATCTATGAATAGAAAATTTATCATTTGGATGAACTCGGTAGTTTTTGACTTCACAAGACTGCAGTAAGTAAAAATTCGAATCATTAACAATTGTAGCTTAATTGATAAACTTTTACAAAACTCGAAATGAACAGAAGTCTGTAAAATCACAAAGACGACTCGAAATGCCTCCTACGAACAACTTTAAAACCATTCAGGGAAAAGGAGAATTCATAAGGTTGCAGACGAAGATGTCCCGAAACCGTATCTTATTATAGATACCGTGAATGTCAGTTATGGGCACGAAAGCAAAAGAAATCATGATAACAGTTAGAATTATCGCGATATTTTTTTCGTGAAAATTTTTATTATCTAGATAATATTTCCAGGAAACTTTGTTTTATAACGATAGTTCTCCAAAATTATCGCAATAGTTGTCTTCTATCTCGCGGCAGAAATATGCCACCATACAATTAAACTCAATTTCTCTCAGACAAATGAGTTTTTCGACAGCACTCAGATATGTAATTGGAAATGGCATGTTAAAATACACTGGGTGAGACTATCGATCGTGGAAATACTTCTTTTTGATTGAAAAAAGCTTCACCCGGTCATAGCCTTCTATTAGCGCAATGATATACACAAAATTTGTCTACTGACTGCTTGGTCCCGGGCTTTTTCGTTCCAAAACCAGTTCGTCCCTGGGCTTGTTCGTCCCATGATTGCACGCTACTCCATTTGATTGTGCATGAATATTTATACATCGAAATAATTGATTATAATGTTGGGAATTAGATTTTTACGGCCAAAGATATCTCAAAATCATAGTTTTCAGGTACAAACTTAATTTTATTCAATATATATTTACATGGTTTCTCTCTCTACCCATCATGCATCCTACTCTCAAGGGACGTTACTCCCGACTCCTCCTGAATGATCAAAGGGAGACTACCAATTCACAAATAATCCTAATTTGTCATAAGTACTCTCCCTTCAACCAAAAAGGTATCAATTGGCTAAGTAGGTTGACTTTCAAGCCAATATATGGATAATATTTCTGTTTTTCTTTCAAATTATTAATTCCACACAATGGCTTCCTTGACAAATGCCACCCCAGTGTTTTCAACGCTTTGAATCAGAAAAATTGGGGAGAGGGTTTGCTGATTACAGGTACGTTCTCGTTTTTACCAGTTTTCACAAGCCTGATTTCCTTTTTTAACCCTTTACTAAAGGACAGAATCTTAGACTTGTCCAAATTGAAATCGTTTGCAGAGGGCAGAATAAATTTGCCTTACATATTCATTGACTGTATGGTGTTTAACGCTGTTTTCAACATTATTTCAGTTATATCGCGGCGGCCAGTGCACCTATCCATGCTTTCCTAGATTTTCTCTTACCGATACTCCGCACAATATTCTTTCCATGCCACTGGCTGCTTTCCCGCATAACCATCGTCGAAACAATAGTCAGAGCTGAAAGAGGAATGAATCCTGTAGCAATGACTATCATCAATCTTAAGAAATTGGCTGGGCCAGGGATCGAACCAGCGACCTTCTGTTCTCAGGTCCTATATTCTATCGACTGAGCTAACGGGGCTCGGCGCCTTACATATTGAAATTTGGTTTTGTAAGGGTAGAACATATTGTGTGTAAAGGAGAAAATGCTGGTTTTCAGCATTTTCTCCTTTTTTCACAATGTTTTCAAATATCTTACTCCTTCGGGTCTTTAAGGTACCCATAACTCATCGGTATCGTGTAACATATCGTGTAACATCGACGTTTTCGTAAAGGCTATTCGGCCAATCTCGGCAGCTTCCGTCTTTTAAGATGAGAGTTAGGGGCTGTAGTCTCACCAACTCATCGGTAAATATTGTGTAACATGGACGTTTTGGTAAAGGCTTATCGGCCAATCTCGGCAGCTTGCGTCTTCTGATATAAGAGTTAGGGGCCGTAGACATTAAAACTCGGGATTATTTGGTAAGGGTTCAGGATAAAGGGGTTAACTGGATACATGTCAGACTGTCACGAAAAGACTACATTGTAACACGGAACAGTTTGCACGATCGTGCAATCTGATCTTTATCCGCTATCTTTACAAAATCGCGACATGTGCGATTCGATTAACCCTTTACCGCACAATGCCGACTTTTACAACCTTGGAAATCTTTTTGAAGACATTGTAGGAACAGGAGAAAATGCTGGTAACCAGCATTTTCTCCTATTCCCACAGTGTTTTCTACCCATTGAAAGAAAGATTGCACCATTTGAGCAACATTGATATTGTGGTCTGCAAATGCTTTCAATCTGGACAAGGCTAAAATTTTGTCATCTGGTAAAGGGTTGAATCGTTACCAAATGAGAAAACCTCATACTCATCCATTTTTTGACCGTTTCAAAGACAAATTAAACATTGCCCAAATTTTGGGACTTGTTTCGTAAAAGGTAGAAAACATGGGAAAAGGAAAAAAACTGCTGGTTTTACCTGCATTTTTTCCTTTTCATACAATGTTTTCAACAGCCTTCGTTCTCGGGGTCGTTAAAACTCGGGATGTTGCGGTAAAAGGCCAACCTTTCGCCTTTTAGACTTGTCCAAATTGCAAGCATTTTCAGATGACAAAGTAAAACGGAGTTTTTCTATCGAAAATCTTCCTCAAGCAGACGACAAGATTTTTAACTTATTGAAAGCAGCTCTAGACAACAAATTTAAAGAGGCTAAAAGAAAGGGATTTGTCTTTGAAAGCATCGAAAGCATTCTCGGTTGAAATGCTGGTTACTGGTTACCCGCTTTATCTCCTTTTCCTTTTTCAAAAGCCTTCTGGCTCGGGGTTGGTTAAAATTCGGAATTGATTGGTTAAAGGCTAAAACGCTAGGTTCAGCTATAGATGCTAATACAGACAGTGCCGATCAATATTTCACTTCGCAGTCTGATCTCCCATCTTAACTCTCCGCTCCTTTGGTCTGGCCAAAAGCCTTCTACCTCAAGATCATTAAAACTTGGGTTGATGTAGTGTAGAACTCTTTTAGAGTATTGATTATAGCCATTTATCTCTCACACGGCTAAACTTTTTTTTTTCAATTGAGTTTGTCTGAAAGGAGCTAGAGCCCAATACCTCAGGTCTTAGCATACAGGGCTTGACACTGGGGTGGCTAGTTCCAGTCCCCAGCTCGGCCAATTTCTTCCAGAAGATTGATGATAGCCATTGCAACACGATGCATTTCATTCTCACCACTGGTTTCAACGTTGTTTCAACAGTGGTTACGAGAGAAGGCATGCAGTAGCTTGGGAGGAATACACATGTACTGGTTATAGAACTCTGGGAGTTCATGGATTTATAGTGTATTGATGGCTATGATATGACTGAAATAGTGATGAAAACCGGATCAAACAACTACATCTTGCTTTCAAGATAACCCGTGTTATTTGACAGCACAAATATCATCTATGCACTATACTGCGTTTTGATTGGCTGATATGACCTGTCAATCAATCAAAATCGGCAGAAAAGTAAATTGCTTTATTTCGCTCCACTTTATTCCCTTACAATTGAATCCCTTACCTATCAACCTTTAGGCTGCTATGCGCGACTTACTGACCTTTTGAGGACAGTGAAGATCAAGATCAGACTGCACAGAATGTGCAGTCTGATCTTTGATCTACACTGTCCCATAAGGATATATTTTTCTTAAAAAAAATACCTTTGAAATAGCAAAAGTTTGGTTTTCACTATCGGCTTAAAAGTTTTATTTCAGTTATTTATCAAGATAAGGGTTGACTCTCTCTTTGCCATAAATGCATTCTACTTTTTTCGAAGGCTTTAAGTAAATTTACGTTGCGTTTGGAGCTGATTCTTGTAAAAGATGAACATCAGGTGTAGATGAAAGATCAGACTGCAGGAAGATGTAGATGAAAGATCAGACTGCATGTTTTGTGCAGTGTGATCTTGATCTACGCATTCCGCAAAACCTATCCAATAAAATGAGTATAGTATGCATTCTATTTTTGCCAGGGCTTTAAGTAAATTTACGCTGCATTTGGAGCTGACTCTAGTGAAAGATGAACTTCTGGTAGCGGAAGGTGTAGATCAAAGCTCTTGATCTACGCCATCCGCAAAACCTATCCAAGGCGACATTGGCAGTGAATGAACACTAAGTTGGAGGATTCTGGAACGTATAGTAGGAAAAGAGAAAATACTACTTTCCATAACCCACAATATTTTCTGCCCTTCTCAACAAAAACAAAAAAATACATCATTTGAGCCATGTTTGGTGAATTATATCATCTGCAAAGTCTGATTTTTTTTTTTATTGTCCGGTAAAAAGTTTAGCAAGGTAAACTAGCATTTGTTTCTTTTCCAACAATGTTTTCAAACACTTTTAAAAGTGTATTCCCATCATATAATATGGACAGAGCTGAAAATTAACTGTATACCACTGAATCCTATATTTAAATGACCCCGAGTAAAAGATTTTTTATACACATTGTGGGAAAAAGAGAAAACGTTGGTAACCAGCATTTTCTCCTTTTTCACCAATGTTTTCTTCCCCTTGAAAAACATATTCCATCATTTGAGCCACATATACTTTGTCATCTGCAAATTTGTCGTCTAATAAAGGGTGAAGGTCAATCTGTGTAATGGAGGGAATAGCCAGTGTAAAAACAAATGGAAAGTGTTCAGTGCAGGAAAATCAACTTTGGTTCAAACCCTGTAACAAACAGTTGCAAATCTTATTGACGTTCAGGCTGATGGATTCTCAAAACATTCGCGGAAAAAGAGAAAATGCAGGTAACCGTAATTTATTCCTTTTCCCACAATGTTTTTCATACTTTCAGAACCACATTTTTCTTCTGAAAATGTTTACCAATTGGACAAGTCTAAACTTCTGGTTTTTGGTAATGGATTAATTGAAAAACAAATTACATGTTTATGTACTTTGTTCCTTTTTTTTACCCTTTACTAGACGACAAAACTTTAGCCATGTCCAAATTGAAAGCATTTGCAGACAATAATTTCAGTGTGGCTCAAATGGTGCAATTTTTCATTGAAAGGGTTGAAAACATTGTAGGAATAGGAGAAAATGCTGGTTACCAGCATTTTCTCCTTTTTCCACAATGTTTTCAAAAGGCTTTTTTCCAAGGGTCGTTAAAAGTCTGCATTATGCAGTAATGGGTTAAATGGTGTTTTTTGGCCTATCAACATATATGGTCATTTTAGCATGCATGAAAGGTAATGTATGATCAATAGCTGAAAAAACTCTGTGGTAATTTAGAAGTTAATACATGTAATACTTCATGAACAAGAATTAAAAATTAAAGCAGAAAAACATGGAATAAATCTATTATGTCATTGTAAGTGCTAGCAGACTTAGCAACGAGGCAATCCTCATTGCAGGGTCAACAAGCATGTTTTATATTTATATCCTAAATCTATTTCTATATTTTATTATAAAAATCTATGTCTTTCAGATATTGTAAGATGTTCTTCTGTTTAACATTTAAAAATAACATGTACTTCATTTTTCATAATGTAGTATCAATTTGTAAAATATCTAACACAGAACCATACTGGCTAATTTCAGACACACCATTTGCTTGTATACCCTAGGGCTGTACATGTGTCACCATAGCCAACATATTTTCAAATAACTTGTATGAATTCCAAGTACATAGAGGATGATCAACTGGTTGTGTTTGATGGTAAAAATCTGTCACTCAAATGGGGTGTGATGCGGTTAAAAAACTGAATCACACTGCATTCGAGTGACAGATTTTTAATATGTCGTCTGCAAACACTTTCAATTTAGACATGCCTACTTTTTTGTCGTTTGGTAAAGAGTTAACCCTTTACCACACAATCCCGAGTTTTAACGACCCTGAAAGAGAAGCCTTTGAAAACATTGTGGAAAAAGAAGAAAATGCTGTTACCAGCATTTTCTCCTTTTCCCACAATGTTTTCTACCCTATCAAAGACAAATTGCACCATTTTGGCAACATTGAAATTGTCGTCTGCAAATGCTTTCAATTTGGACAAGTCTAAAATTTTGTCGTTTGGTACAGGGCTAATCTGTCTACAGTAGGGATGTGAAGAATGTTGTGGTAATTGCTAGAGTGTATTTTTAACACTTGTATATTGTATGTCACCAAATGGTTCAATTTTCAAAAATCATCTCAGTTTTGCCTTCCATAGTCTGTCTGTTTTGCTCTAGATCTGTACTTTACCTAAAATTAAAACAAATACAGGGGTAAGGAACTACATCCACATCCCCAAGTAGGCCAAAGTGGTCATTTGATTTAGCCTGTTGCTCTCAAAGAATTACAAATTTTGATGATAAGAAATAACGTCATTAATGTAAAATTTATTTAATTCCTTTCCCTTTAAGCTGACTCAATGTTGCATTCTGTATTACACACCAAACATTCAATCAGACAAGACTATTCACATAGCACAGTGTGACCAATATTTTAGTGAATATATTACAGGCACGTTCATGGTCATTTTTTTCAAAACAAATGCTCATTTTGGTTTCAGCTTTGTAATGACCATTCTACTCTCTGCTGTGTCCTTTTTTCTCAAAGATCCAAAATAAAAAGCCTGTATGGGAATAAGTAGAAACCATTACCTAATATGCTGACACAATATATATTTATTTATACACTCCAGACATCAGACAAGACTGTCCACCTAGCACGGTGTGGCCAATATAGGGAGGAGCTTTTTCTCTAGGCATGTCGATGGCCATTTTCTTCCCTGCTCCATACAATACTGGGTGTCAGCATGTAAATGGCCATGTTGATGTCAATATGGGGTCATATTACAATGTTTTTGGACATGCCTTGGCCTGACAGTCTTACATGAGAGACGGGCGCAAATATGAAAAGTAAATTGTTTGGGTTGATGCTTTAATAAGACTAGGCAGGGATCCTATAATCTCTATAGATGATCTCTGCACCAGGGTACCCAACACACTCCATGACAGTACCATCTTTACCTGCAAATACTTTGCAACAGAAAAGGCATAAGGCCCTATATCCTCTCTGTACATTGGCCATATCAGGTACATTTTTGCAGACCGGTACCTAGGTTATCAATGTGGGGATAGCACTGTCCACAAAAGCTCCTCTAAAGTATGAAATAAGCATGAAAAATATACAAACAAAAACAATTTTGAATTTAGAAAATTTTAGAAAATTATTAGAGTTTGTTATCAAGAGGTTTTCTGGTACTTGTTTTTTCATTCATTTTGACACAACACAGCATGAAGAGCCAACAATCCAGATGTATTAGGAACAGAGATGCAAGACATTCACAGCATTGGCTTCAAGTGTACAAAGTTTGATTTGCTGATAAAGACCTTAAGTACGTAGTACTTTACCAAATGACCAAATTTTGGACTTGTCCGAATTCAAAGCATTTGCAGACAATGATTTAAATGCAGCGATTATGGCAGAATTTGTTTTAGAAAAAGGCAGAATGCAGTGGGAAAAGGACAGAATGCTTGTTACCAGCATTTTTTCCTTTTCACACTGTTTTCAAAAGCTTTCTTTGTGAGGGTTGTTAAAAGTCCAGATTATGTGGGAAAGGGTTAAAATTTTTACTCTCAGACTCCTCCATAATGAAAGCTTCTGCAGACGACAAATTAAACGAAGTTTATATAAGGACTGTTTTCTTTTGAAACCTTCTCTAAACAAAAAAACAATATAGTGGGGGAAAAAAGAGAAAATGCTGTTCAACTCTTTCCCATACGACAAAATTAAAGACTGGTCCAAATTGAAAGCATTTGCAGATGACAAATTAAAGATGTCTCAAATGGCTGAATTTGTTCTTGATAGAGTAGAAAACATTGCCGGAAAAGGAGAAAATGCTGGTCAGCAGCATTTTCTCCTTTTCCCAAAATGTTTTCAAAAGGCTTTTTTCCAAGGATCGTTAAAACCCGGGATTGTTTGGTAAAAGGTTAAAAATATAGTTTAAAGATGATTTTTTGCCAGCTGCCTGAATTCAATTGTAGGAAAGGTTTTTTTTTTAATCCCATGATGTCCATTTGACCTACATGTATTTACAAAAAAAAAAAATGAAAAACATTATTTCGAGAACCTGATAGTTTAAATTTCTCGTCTTTGAAGTGAAACTTATGTACAGCAGTTGTGTATGTGATCTCTTTTTGATGCTTGAAATGAACTTTACACTTTCATACTTTATGTATATCTGATGTATTTATTACTATCAGGTGATAATGATGTCTTTTTACGGTCGGTCGATTTCATAATGATAGGGGGAAACAGTATTCTTTTCTTTTAAAGTGCCCGTTGTACAGTTTATGACTCAATTTTAAAACAGTTCATAAAATAGTCATCATGGCCCAGTGGTAATGCTGTCAGACTGTGAAACTGCGCTGTTTTATGCTAAAGTGACACGTTTGCCATAATGAAGCAATGCATTTAACCTGTCTTACCCTATATGTGTTTGTTTTGTTATATTGTGTATGTCAACAAAGGCTAAAATTATCATCTGAGAGTAAGTAATACATATAATTTGCAATGTTATTGACAGCAACCTGATAGTTGAAACTTCCATTTAATTTATAAAACCCCTGTCCCTGGCCAACAATGTATGTACTGGTAATGGAAATTCCAACTGTCAGTCTGCCGATCTTCACTTACCTACAGGAATCTAATTTAAGATACTTTATTTTATGAACTTTTAGTCTAATACTCTGATTTAGTTTTAACCTAGATAGCAGTTTAAATATGTTCATATATATATATTAAAGGTTTTCCAGGAGCTTAAATCCAATTTTAACTTTAATTTGTTACTTTATGCCATAATGCCCATTTAACCCTCTACCAAATGACGAAATTTCAGACAAGTCCAAATTGAAAGCATTTGCAGACAACAAAATAAATATGACTCAGAAATTGAAAGTAGCATTGGAGGATAGAAAACATTGTTTTCAAAGGACTTCTTTCTAAAAGTCATTAAAAGTCACGATTGGGTGGTAAAGGGTTAAACCAACAGTTTACATATACAGTACATTTCAAGGAAGGTATTATCAGCAGCTAGATTCTGCAGTATGTATTTCGTCTTGAGTTAAAGCTTACATGTAAGAACTTTTTACAGGATAATTAATGAATATTTCTACCTCTTTACAATTGAAGTTTTGCCAGCAACCTGATAGTTGAAACTTCCATTTGTGGTTTTAACCCCTGTCCCTGGTCACTATGTATATAATGGAAATTCCTACCATCAGTTAACTGAGCCTAACTTGTTTATATTACTTTTATACTAAGGTAAAGCATTCTCATTCATGAAAAGAACTTTTAGTGCTTAATTTGAAACTAAAGGCTTTAGAAACAAATCATTCCAAACATTAAATTTGCTTTTTCATCGATTATGAACTTCTATACAGTGAAAAAGTTTAAAACTACCATTTCCTAATTGCTTTAACTCATTCCCAAACAACAAAAACTACAGACTTGAAGACAACAAATAAAATGTGTGTCAAATAGCGGTTTTTGTCTATGATATGGTTACCAGCATTTTCTTCTTTCCCCACCATGTTTTCAAAAGCCTTTTTTGCTGTAGAATTTTTAAAAGTTGAGACTGTGTGTTTAAGTGTTAAACTATAATTTGTCATAAATATTCAGAAAGAAACACACTTGAAAATATAAAGATCAGAAACTCAAACCTAGCAAAACTTTGTACAAACAGGACAAGTATGAATGTCTTGCACCCAGTGTTCCTCCTATTGTGTCCATACCACCAAGATGAAGTGCATTGCAGACAGGGATTTTATGCACAAAATGATGAAACAAAAAATACACCAAAACGTTCTCTAGCTCTACTAATAAAAGTTCTGTTGAGCCAAACATGGTAAATTTAGAAAAAAAATTATCAATGGTACAGCTAAAAACTGACTGACAACTTTGACCTACCTCTAGTCCATAATCATGCTGAAATTTCCATATATGCAAGCTCATTTCCTCCCTGTAAGAGATTTGAAAGGAATAATAATAAACTGGAAATAAAATTTATCATTCTACATGTACATAATTTTAACATAAAATCAACACCTACATTAAAGACATGTACATGTACCGCAATAATTGATTGATTGATTGTACGGTGTTTATCGCCGTTTCAACATTATTTCAGTTATATCACTGCAGCTAGTGCACCTATCCATGCTTTCCTGAAGTCTCTTTTAACAGTACTCCGCACAATAGTCTTTCCAAGCCACTGGCTGCTTTCCCACATAACAGTCGTCGAGACAATGGTCAGCAGTGGGAAAGGAATGAATCCTGTCGCAATGACTATCATCAATCCTCTAAAAGAAATTGGCCAAGCCTGGGATTGAACCCACGACCCCCTTTTCTCAAGTCCTGCATGCTACTGACTGAGCTACTGGGACTCGGCATGTATCACAGTGAGTGAATGAATGAATGAATGAATGGCGATTCAGTAAGGCATTAGCATCTAGGTCTATAACCCTTTACCACTCGTCCAAGTTTTAACCCTTATCCTGCTAAAAAACTAGATGAAATTTTCATTTCAACAGTAAAACCCAAATATTGTTCAAAGTTTTGTTTTGGGAAATAATAAATCCTTCTTGGACAGTGTAGATTCAAGATAAGACTGCACATTCTGTGCAGTCTGATCTTGATCTTCACTGTCCGCAAAAGGTCAGTGAGTCGCGCTTAGAAGCCTAAGGATTTAAGTCCTTCAGTAAGACAACTTCTGAAAACATTTTGGTAAAAGGAAAAAATGATGGATTCTACTATTTCTCCTCTTCCAATGATGTGTTTTAGCCTTTCAAAGACAATTTCATACAAAGAGATACATTAATTTGTCATCTGCAAATGGTAAGTCTAAAAATTTGCCATTAGGAAAAGAGTTGAATAAATTTGAGTCATGCTGAAGAATACATGTACTTTGGAAAATATTGTGGCAAAAGGCAGATTCCTCATTTTTCCACATACTGGTATATTCAAATTAAAATGAATACTGATAATGCCTATTTTACAAGAATATTCTCCAAGATACCTGCAGCAAATTTTATTCAGCAGGTTGCTAAATAAACTAACTGGATATTTTCAATTAGTTTAAACTTATCACACATTCTTAAGTTTTAAAAACTGATTTTAAAATATGTTTTTTACCTTTTCAAAGACAAACACATCTTTTGAGCCATATTTATATTTGTTGTCTACGTATCTGGTACTTTCAATTTGTACAAGTCCAAAAATTTCATTTGGTAAAGACTTAAAAGACCGTACAGATACATGTATTACAATTTCATAATATGTTGAGAGAATTTCTGTACAGAAAATTGTAGTGCAGATCTCAGATCAGATTGCATATTCTGTTCAATCTGATCATAATATACCCCATTACCACAGAATCCCCACTTTTAACAACCCTGAGAAAGAGACCTTTTGAAAACATTGTGGGAAAAGGAGAAAATGCTGGTAACCAGCATTTTCTCCTTTTCCCACAATGTTTTCTACCCTTCCTAACACATTGAGTCACATTTATTTTGTCGTCTGTAGATGGTTTCAATTTGGTCATATCCAAAAATTTTGTTGTTTGATAAAGGGTTAACCCTTCACCACACAATAAAATTTTAGACTAGTCCAAATTAAAAGTATTTAAAAATGACCAGAGAAATCTGGACCAAATGATGAACCCTGGTCTTTGAAAGGGTAGAAAACATTATGGGAAAAGGAGAAATGCTGGTTACCAGTATTTCCTCCTTTTACCATAATGTTTTCAAAAGCCTTATTCCATAGGGTCGTTAAAACTCGGGATTGTGTGATAAAGGGTTAAATACCTGATCTGTGTGCAACTTACCATATAGATGCACTGCTGACTTGTAGATTGTTCTGATAACTGATGCTGACAAAGTTTCTGCCATCTTTTCCAAGCACTGCCACTTTGAATCCATGTTATCTTGAATTGAAAACCCTAAGAAAAAAATAAAAGAAAACCTCTTTATTTTATTTTGGAGAAGGGGTAGGGGGATGGGGGTAGGGGGATGGGAGGGGGTAGGGGGATGGGAGGGGGGGGGGGTTTGTTGCGAGGAAATGATTTCGAGTAAGTTTATAAAGAAACTTTGTTTTCCTATTTTTCACTTTTCCGTTTTTTTTTTAATCTTTGCTTGTTTCATTTGATCAAGACTATTCTTGATTATATCTTGAACCCTTTCCAGAACTTCGAATTTTAGACTCTTCTAAATTAAAAGCATCTACAGACAACAAATCCTCCCTTTTCTACAGTGTTTTCAGAAGGGGTCTTCATCAGGGTCGTGAAAACATGGGGCTGTTTGGGAAAGGTTTAAATGCCAAATGACAGAATTTTTGACTGGTCCAGGGTGATTGTTATTGAATGGTGTTTTACGCCACTTTCAATATTATTTTAGTGATATCATGACAACAGCTCAAATATTCATGGATTTTACCAGCACTAGGCTAGGGCTCTGAAGTGTCTTGCCCATGGACACTCCCAGGAAAGGCCAAGTCGATCTGGTGCAGCTCGAATCCAGGACTTCCAGGTTACGAATCCCACACTTTACCACAGAGCCATGCAGGACCCTGATTGGTCCAGAGTGAAAGCTTTTGCAGACAACTAATATCACTTAAATGATGGAATCTGTGACAGGATAGAAAACACTACAGAAAAAGGAAATAATGTGGGTAACCAGAATTTTTTCCTTTTCCCACAATGTTTTCAAAGGCAATTTTCAGGATTGTTTGGTGGCGGGTTACCCTTTCACCACACAATCCTGAGCTTTAACGACCCTGAGAAAGAAGTCTTTTGAAAACATTGTGGGTGAAGGAGAAAATGCTGGTAACCAGCATTTTCTCCTTTCCCCACAATGTTTTCTACTCTTCTCACGACATGTTTTAATTTTTCAGTCACATTTATTTCGTCTTTTGCAATTGCTTTCAATTTGTAATGACCTAAAGTTTTGTCTATTCGTAAAGAGTTAACCCTTTACCAGACGACAAAATTTGAGCCTTGTCCAAAGTCAAAAAACTTGCAGGCAACAATTTCAATGTGTCTAAAATGGTACAATTTTTGTTTAGTAGGGTAGAAAGCATTGTTGCGAAAGGAGAAATGCTGGTTACCAGCATTATCTCCTTTTCTTACTATGTTTTCAAAAGGCTTCTTTCCAAGGGTCGTTAAGAGTCGGCATTGTGCACTAATGGGTTAAAGGACAATCTAGACTATTACTCTTTCCAAATTTTTGTTTTGGAAAGAATATCTGTGAAAAAAAATAACAGTTTAAGTCTTAGATAAGATTGCACAGTCTGTTTAGCCTGATCTTAATCTACCTGTATAGTTTTCAACTTACTATGTAGATGCATTCCTGATTTGTAGCTTTGTTTCATTACGGCCTCAGGCAAAGTGTCTTTCATCTTTTTGAAGTATTACCAGTTCAAAGCCATGGGATCTTAAATTAAAAAACAACAACAAAAAAAAACCTTGGTTCTTTTTTTCTAGGGAGGAGGGTGGGGGTGAGGGGGAAATGGGGAAGGCGGTGGGCTAGTTGTGGGGTAAGTTGGTTCCAGTAACTTTATTTTGCTTTTTTTTGTTTCTTTTCTGATTTATACACTTTAGATTGTTTTAAATCAGTATGGCTATTATTGATTAAATTGTATTTCTATTGTTAGTAAAATCTGACCTTATGTAACTCACAATTCTATTTTTCTTGCTCAAACCTGTGTTTGTAAGTGAGACATGAGCTGCTGCTGTAGAAAGCTGACTGTATGCATTCTCAATTTGAAAATTTTATTTTTGTACTGTTAATGCAGCTTTACTCCTTTTTTCCTTCAAGTTTAAAGTAGTTTTTAGCATTCATTTAATCCATTTTTCTTTCTGATCACAGGTTTTAAAATCTTAGACTCTTCCAAATTGAAAGCAATTGCAAATGACAAAGTAAATGGAGCTCAAATAATGGAATTTGTCTTTGAACTGGAAGAAAACATTGTGAAAAAAGGATAAAATGCTGGTAACCAGCATTTTTTTCCTTTTTCCTGTTTTCAAAAGTCTTATCTGTAATGGTAATTAAAACACAGAATTGTATATGATAAAGAGTTAATAAACCACACCCCTATTTGTTTTATTTTTTTATTTCTTTCATTTCATCTTACCGGTAATATGAATACCTGTGTGTGTAATCTTGATTTCTTTGCTCTTGCAATGGAATCAAACTTAAACTTACTATTCAAAAGAAGGTCTTGCTTGCATGTGTTTATGGGTGAATCACCTCCTGCTTGAAAGCTGTGTGCATATCTAACTTGCTAATCACACTTTCGTATTGCAACTTTATATTTATTCTTTTTCTTGAAACATAAAGTGAACTCTGGTTTTTTTATGTCAATATTTCTATTTTTCAATCAAAGATTCTTTAATAACAAAGTACTGAAGATTCTAAGTTTATTATCTGTATTCTATTTTGACTGTTGGTTAACAATTTAAATATTCTTTGGTATTTGAGTTTGTATCTAAGTAAGGTAATTCCCTCCTGATGATTCTTTCGCATTTTACAAATCTGTATGTTTTAGTTCATGTTGAAAATTGTTTTTGTGTGCAAATTCCTGTCATTACTTTAACCCTTTACCACACAATCCCAAGTTTTAATGACCCTGATGCATAAGCCTTTTGAAAACATTGTGGGAAAAGGAGAAAATGCTGGTAACCAGCATTTTCTCCTTTTCTCACAATGTTTTCTATTTGTCTGAAGCTAAACTCTATTTTTTAACTCATGTGAAATTTGTAAACTGGGAATGCTTTCAATATCAATTGGTTGAAAAAAAATTGCCATGTGGTAATGGGTTAAAAAAAGGATTGTGGATAATGCTTGCTTCTGATACTTTCTGCAATACTTTTGCCAGGGACAGGGGGTATCAGAAACAAACATACTCCAATTGAAATCTCTATAGAACAAAAAAAAAAAGCAATTAAGATTTTTTCAGCACTACATGTACAACTTTGCCTATGAAAAATTCAAGTTAACTGCACAGATGTGATTATTTGTTAAACCTACAGAAAAACAATTTGTATAAATAGAAAATGAACATTTAGGTTTACTTTAATGGTACTGTTGAGTAAAATCGTATTCCTTGCGTAACTCTTTTCCAAATGACCATTTCAATTTGTCCAAATCCAAAGCATTTGTAGACTGTACAATAATATGTGGCTCATATGGTTGGATTGGTCTTTGACAAGCACATAAAATATGTTGGCAAATAGAGAAAATGCTGATAGCAGTGTTTTCAATTTAAGCCTTGATCCTCAGGGCCTTGAAACTCAGGATTATCCGGTAAACAGTTCAGTATCAATCTACGGTACTTAAGATTACATCCCTTTTTTTTGCATTTGTCGTTGCTTGATGTATAAAGCTAACTGTTTGTTTAAATTTGGCAATATCATTTTTTGTATTGTAACTTTTTGTGTTAGAATTTAAAGCAGCAGTTCTTGTATTTCTATATCTTTTTTATCCCCTGTATTGTATTCTTTTATTCATATATTCTTGTATAATTTTTTTCCCTGTTATTGTTTTATTCTTGTTTTATTTTTTTCTTCTTCTTTGTAACTTATTAATTTTTTCTAATTATCTTTATTGCTTTCTTTTCATGCTTCTTTTCTTATTTTTTGTTTAAATAATTTTTCTTTTACTTCTCATGTAATTTTATTTCATTCCTTTTCAAGTTTTTCATTTTTCACAAGTTTTTTTTAATAAGATGTTTTTCATTATTATTATTGTTTATCATTTATATTATATATATATTTTTTTTCTATTTTAGTTTTGTGGTTGTTCATTCTTTTCTATATTTAGATATTCTTTTTTTTTTTTTTTTTATCTTTTTTTTTGTGTTTGTTGTTTTTGTTTTATGATAATTATAATATTCCTGTATTTTTCCTGTATTCCTGTTTTTTTTGTTTTGGTTCATTTGAGTAAATGTCCCTATTTGGTGTGGAAAACCATTAGCTCAGACACATGGGGGATGGGAACCTGATTACTTACAGTTGAGACATATATGTTTCACGTTGTGTGTTTTTGCTATTTCAAAAATCTGTTTTCAATGAAGTATCAAGATAAATTATCAGTGTTCTTGATCCACTATGACCTTTTCTCCACTCAATCAATTCCACAAATCTCCAAGGCATGAATGGAAATAACTACCCATGATTTACTAATTACATAGTTGATATTGGAAGTTGCAAATATGCTATTTGATATATGCTATAATATGCTGTTGAAGTGTGCTTGAATTATGCTTTTACCGGTATGTGAATGTTGTTGACACATTAAATTTGTAGTGTACAGGGGTCATCTAGGCTAGAAGTTCATGAGTAATTAACAAATGTTCCAATGATTAACAAGTGTTCCTAGGCTTGCCAAAATTGTTGAAATGAAGGCAAAATGTCATTATCCTCATTTTTGCATTTGAACTTTGAAATAATCTAGCAACACTTAAAAATTGTGATGTCTTTGTTTTCTAAATGACACCTTGAAACATGACTGGAAATATAATGTGTGACAAGTTTCTTTAACAATTAGGTCTATATGAATTTGGACTTGGCTGGTTAATTTCTACAGTGGTTGAAACAAGCCTAGCATTTATGATCTGAACTACTGCAAATTCAAACTAGATGTTTTCTCTTACTGTTTTAACATAAAAATAGTAATTTAAACATCATAAATGTAATGTATTGTTGTCTATTCGTTTTGTTATCTTAAATAACCTTTATCCAAATACTTTGTAAGAAAAGATGCTAAATTGAAATAGTAAGAATTTGCATGCATAAGTTGCAACAGCTGTAGCATCAAGTATAATTAATACATTGAAAAGTTTGTTATAAGGTTTTAATTGTGTGGCTGGTTTTGGTATTCAGAGTATTCCAACAGCTGATTTGTATGTGTTACTGAATTGAAATCAGACAATGTCAACGCATTTATATATAGACCAGCCGATGAATCTTTTAAAAGCACCAAGTCTTTGATTGTCCCCAATATCTATTTGATATTGATTCCCCGTGTATGATCGAAAATTTTTTCACAGAAAACATCTTTGAAATGTTTTTAAACCAACAGAGATTACATTCACATAGAAAGCATGACTTTACTTCTGAGTATATTAACTCTTTACCCGACGACAAAATCTTAGACTTGTCCAAATTGAAAGCAGTGGCAGACGAGAAATCAAATGTGACTCAAACACTGAACTTTTCCCATGGAGGCTAGAAAACGTGGGCAAAGGAAAATATGATGATTATCAATATTTTCTCCTTTGTCCACTCCACAGTGAATTCAAAATGTGTCCACTTCAGGTTCGTTAAAACTCAGGATTATATGGTAAAGGGTTAAATACACAATACAACCTAACTTAATAATGATAAATAAAAATACCCTCTTTATTACAAAGGTCAGCAAGGGATGCATTTATAGACAGTCAGATCATATAAAATTGAAACCTACTACACTGAGGAATAGCAAAGTTGCTATTAATGAATGAATGGATGAATAAATGAATGAAAAATTTAAGACAATGATAATAAGATAATTTGATCAAGGAAAATTTCAAAAGAAAAAGAAAAAAATTATCTGTATGTACATAAATGTAGATCTAATATAAATACATGTGTAAAGATAAATGTACCATTAAGCTCTACATATCTATTTGATAATACCTTTCAAGTACCAAACAAACCATGTAGACATGGAACAGGGACCAGTAAATATGTAATTTCAGTGCCAAACTTTACTCATTAGGCAGTGCAGATCTAAGATCGGGCAACATTATACAGTCTGATCCTGATCTGCACTAGCCTGAAAAATCTAAAGTTGTGAGAGGTACTTGACAGGTTAAGATCCTTTTCAAACCACATTTCATGAACCTTATATACATTGACACACACTAAAAAAAAAACTGTGTGGTCTTAACCCAGTACCAAACAATCCTGAGTTTTAAAGCCCAAAAGGAAGGCTTTTGCAAACACTGTGATAAAAGAAGAAATTGCTAGTAACTAGAATTTTCTCCTTTTCCCTCAATGTTTTCCACCCTTTCAAGGGCAGGTCTTATCTTTTGTGCTGTACTAGTGATGGTGTCTGCAAATGCTTTTAATTTTGAAAGGTCTATAATTCTGTTGTTTGGTATAGAGTTAAGTCTAATATTAAATATGAAGTACAAAAATATAGAAGCTGTCTTTGTCAGTCTAAAGGTAAGACAAATGCATTCACATAACTTGTGAAAATGGTCTTTTTTTCACTGATAAAATTGTTTTTCAGTTACATGTACTTTGGTTTTGATAAAAGGGCTCAGATGAGGTTAACTTTGCAAATGAAACACAGCTGCTGCCCCTGAATAGACCGACAAACCTTTCTGACTTGCCTTGGTCCGTCATTGGTGACAGTTTATCTCTATATTTTTGATTGTTCGTGATTAAAAAATCTTGCTGCCCCTGAATAGACAGACAAACCTTTCTGGCTTGCCTTGGTCCGTCATTGGTGACAGTTTATCTCTGTATTTTTGTTTGTTCATGATAAAAAAATCTTGGTCAAAAGATACAAATCTTTCCTGGATCCCACCCAGTAATCAACTCTGTCCTGACTATATGCTGTGTATCCTGGGTTCTAACCAGTCCAAGAAAATCATCGATTGTGCAAAGACAACCTTTCTGAGCAATGAGGTATAAAACTAATTTTGTTCATGTATGTTAATTTGAAACATTTTTTCCCCATAAATGATTAGTATACCTTATACAAGCCATTTTCAGAATTTACATGAACAGATTTAACTTAGCCTACTAATCAAACTATCATTCAAATTCTGCTTTTTCATGATCAATCTTATCGAATTTGGATTTAAGACCCTTAACATCAAAAACTGTATTAGATAATTATTTCTTTTCTACTTCTGGAGCTAATCCTTTACATCAAACATTGTATGAGGTAATGAATTAATATTTCTAAGATCCTTAGCAACATAGTAATTGCTTAGGACTTGGGTAAAAAGAAATGCAGTGTCCATTTCAGACCAAATTTATGTACAAAAAATATGGTATAAAATCAATGAAACAAGAAGTTAATGGTTGGCTGGGTGGGCCACAAAGAGAGCAATCAGGTGCAGTAACAATAATTTGCCTGTTGATCTCCAGTTTCTCTAAAATTAAATTTTTGCAGTATTTCATCAATAATGAAAGGATGATTTTTTTTTCCATTCACTCATATTTACAAATCTTTAATTTTGCTTGAAACTGTCTTTCCATGTTTTGGTCAGTTTCCTTAAAAGTATTTTACTTCAATTAGCTTGGCCCATACAAAAATTATGTAGAGGCCAAGAGCCCACCTCAGACAAAAACTAAAATGAACCCTGCAGATTAAGATCTTTACCAAATGACAAATTGGATTTGTCTACTTGGAAACATTGCAGATGACATATTATATGTGGCTTAAATGCTGCAAATTGTCTTTGTAGGTAGCAAAACACTGTGGAAAAAGAAAAAAATGTTGTTTCTCTTTTTCTCACAATGTTTTTAAAGGTCTCAATCTTTCTTCAGGATTACAATGAAGTAAATAATAGATCAGAAATATACAATAAGAGTAGTGAGACATTACATCCACTTTCATTTTTAGGAGTTAAAATCCTCAACATAAAATAAGGTATGCTGACTATACCTTGGTGGCTATTACAAATCCCTTTGGTTTACCAACTCTCAAACATGTTTTTAAGTTAATGTGCATCTGTAAGACCTATCAATCTGATAGACATGGTGCTGATTTAAAAGATGCATCTGTTGTAAACTTTTATGTCTTCTGTACCTGTCAACTAATGAAATACTTTGAATAAATAGGCCACAAACCTAAAACTTTAGAAACTTGCACACAGCTCTTGTACAATAGTCCAGATCTATTCTGCTCTACTCTGAAACTCAAAAGCCACTGATGAGAACTGTATGAGCCAAAATGTTAAGAGTAAAAATAAAATAACCATAAGAGTCAGAACTATAATTTAAAGAGTCACACTCAATATAAATGCTTTCATGTAAATTCTTGACATATTACACCCTTATTATTTGTATGTAGCTGTTTAACATTGAATAAAATTTGGTGTTAAGTAACTATTATTTGAGGACAATAATCATGTAATTCATACATAATAAAATAGATGTTTTAAAGTCAATAGCAGGCCATTTGTTTTCCAGCACTTGGTCCATTCTGTCATTGAGGTAAGAAACATGGCCTTTACTGATCTGTTTCTCGCAGAAAATATAAATTATATTCATGTGTATATCTGACTATGATTGGTTTAATTCTAATCATTTCTACATAAAGTGACAATTAAGTGTTTGTGATTCATAAAAATCAACAAAGTTCAGCCCCAATAATCTATGTAAAATCATAAATGATGCAGTAATGTGTGTGATAGAGTAACTGCTCAATTATTTTGGTTGTCCCATCAGCAATACCCCACTTTTAGATGAATTCTTTGATAATCATGTGTAAAAACATATATATTTAGTGCACAGACAACTACTTTTAACCCTTAGACTGCTAAGCGCAACTCGAGGACCTTTTGCAGACAGTGTAGATACGATACACTGTCTGATAAGGAGATATTTTTCCCCAAAAAGTAACTTTCAAACAGCAACATTTGGGTTTATTTTTATCAGCTTGAAAGTTCCATATAAGTTATTTAGCAGGTTAAGATTTAAGTTAAGTTAATGTGCAATATAGTGAGACCTATAAATAACTGTTGACTGATCTACCAATCTACATGATCAATGTAATGTGACTTATCTATGATAGTGTTAGATGATTGATAGTTAATGTTCCTATTGTACTGAAGCATCTATGCAAATAATGCTAGTCATATTGACATTATATGCAGTTAGTTTTTTTGATGGTTGGGTTGTAGCAAGAAGGGAGTGGTCAAGGAGCATTATGAAGTTTTCACTAGAAGTAGATCTACTTAGTTTTAGAACCATAAAAGATGCTACAGGATATTAGAGACATAATGTAAGAATATGCATAAATTGATGTCATGAGGGTCAGAATATATTTAGAACTGCTTTAAGATGGTTTGTCTTAGACACTGATAATGTGTGTTTCATCAACATAGCAGTCTAAAGGTTTAGCAAGACATTATTTGTTGGTCATTTTGGGTTTTTGGTAAGTATGTGGTATTGATTTGTATTATTTGGTATAACTGAAATTATTTTAAAAAAAAAACACACACACACACGCACACACACACAAACACAAAATATGTAGGTTTGTCGACTGAGTAAGATTAACATGCATAATACTGTGTCTTCTTTTTTGTTTATTAGTGGCTGATTCCACGGGAGTGGCCTCATCAATTTAGATAGAATGTTGTAATTTGAAGGTAGAGTGTGGTATCTTAGTGAAATGATAGAGTTTGAGTGCAGCTCCTAATTTGATTTTTTTTTTTTCGAACTTTCCAAGTTGTTACCCTTCAACAGTATATGGCAAATGTATTGTCTTACGCCTTTGACTTCATGGCAGACAATCAGTTTAGAACTACCAGGTTATATTTAAATTTTGATTTTTAAGGCAGGTAGAAGTACATGTATATCAAATTCATACTTCAGTGTCTCGTATTATCAATATTCTATCCCAGAATTTTAGAAATTGTTGATAACTTATCCATTCATTACACAGACAGATTTTGTATAATTTTATATGTGCTAAAATTGACTTTTAATTACCTCATGTAAAGTGATCCTTACCTCAACAAAGTCCAAATCTGGTCATATTGTCAATCTACAAAGAAAAAAATAAACTTTAAGTTTTGTATAGTTATTAACAAATAACATAAAACCAAGTTGTTGCAGGTGAAGAAAAATTTTATTTCTACATGCAAATTTTTAACCCTTTATCCCATATATAGAAGGTTTAATAACCCTGAGGAAAAAGCCTTTTGAAAACACTGAGGGAAAAGGAGAAAATGCTGATAACCAGCATTTTTTCTTTAACCACATTTTCTACCCCTTCAAAAACAAATTACATCATTTGAGTCATATTAAATTTTTTGTCTTTAAAGGCCTGCAATTTGGACTGGTAAGTAATTTTGTCTTCTGGTAAAGGGTAATAAATACAACAATACTACATGTAATTACGTTAACCCTTTTCCACACAATCCCAAGTTTTAATGACCCTGAGGAAGAAGTCTTTTGAAAATTTATGGGAAAAGGAGAAAACGCTGGTTACCAGCATTTTCTCCTTTTCCCACAATCTTTTCAACCCTATCAAAGACAGCAGTCACCTTTTGAGCTAATATTTTTTTGTTGTCTGCAAATGATTGTAATGTGGTCAAGACAAAAATTTTGTCGTTTTGTAAAGGGTTAATAATTATAAGGATACTCTTTGACTTGCCTCAGTATACTGTAATAGGAATTTTCCTACCCTAAAATTTTTAATTCACTATTGAAAATAGGCTAGAGAAAATTCCTCCAAACATTCCCATGCTTGAATGATTCTGACAACAGCTTTCAAAAACATTTTGAAAAGAATAAGAAAAAAAAAAGCTGCAACTAGCATTTGATGCTTTTTCCACAAAATTTTCTACCCTTCTAAAGACAAATTTCACTGTTCAAATCACATTTTATTTGTTGCCTGCAAATATTTTGTCCAGTTAATCCTTTATCACATGACAAAACTTGAGACTCTTCCATATTAAAGGAATTTATAGCAACAATTCTAATGTTTTTCAATTGATAGTTTTTGTCCATTAATAGGTAGAAAACATTGTGGGAACTTCTCCTTTTCCCAAAATGTTTTCTACCGTATCACAGACAAAAATCAACATTTTTTGATTTACATTTATTTTGTCAATGCTTTGAACTTGGTCAAGTCAAAAATTTTGTTGTTTGGTAAAGACTTAATGGATTCAATGTATTACTGCTTCTAAGCAGGAACCGTACCAAGACATGTCTCCATGATGCCTACACTGAACAATTTCTCTACTTGCCACAATATTCTACCCCAAAGTAATCTATGCCAGATGCCTTACAATCTACCTCCATGCAATAAAGAATGAACCCGCTACAACAAGATGCGCATTTCTATGGTCCTTGTGGCTTTTCTTAGGTATCATGACTAAAAGCATAGTTTTCCCAAGCTTTTTTTACCACTATTTTTATACATCCACGATCTTCGTGTTATTCAAGGAAAACTTTGTTTTAAGATAACTGACAATACATGGATCCGTGGAAATCGATATTTGACCAATCAGGTCATCACATTTATTTTACCCGATGTGCAGCCTTGTTGTCTGCTATTTCGGCTCCCAAATAAACGACTGTTAACGTTGGAGGGATGTGATAGTTTTTATTTATTTTGTGTTTTAAACGTTTGAATTTAAGAAAAAGTTTAAAATATGTGCTTTGCGAACATGTACCGCTGACGTGAGATCACGCAGAGGCTATAGACAAGTTTGAATTATTATAATGACTGAAAATTGGACATATGCAAAGAGTTCTGATCAGCACTACATTATACAATGGATTAATTAATGCTATAGTTTTTTTCCCTTTTGAAAGACTTCGAAAGAGACAAAAATGTTTTAAAGTGGAAAACAAAGGTAAAAATAGATCTATATGAAATACTAATAAAAAGTAAATACATTTACTTGAATATCTAACCTTGTTCAATAACCTATGCACATCCAAACAGTGCACTTATCATCAATGTTTCAGTTTGACGTTAATCTTAACCCTTGGTGCATGAAGAATATGCTAAATGTGTAGATATAAATCAGATTGCAAATAACATGCAGTTTAATCTTTGATTAAAACTATCTGCTATTTACAATAAGCATATTGACGTGTATTCCTCACTACATATTCCTCACTAAAAGTAGAATTCAGTTATGAAATTAAGTCTAACTCTGTTCTGTACCGGTGGAAGTTCAGCTAAAAAGGCAACTTATGTTCATTAAATAAACTTTTTACTTAGTCGTATTAAAGTGGATTAGCACATCTGCCATTTCAAAGGATGTGTCGGTAAACTGTTAACTGATAGGAAGTGTGTTTGATTGCAGACCAATTTGGCGCTCTAATCAACTTGACCATCCGTTGTCTTCAGTATAATACCATAAGATAAAACAAACTACCGTCAATGATATTAACAAGTTTGTTAATTGACAGCACACTTAACACATTTTAAAATCATAAGACAACCCTTTTTCCCTTAACCTGAAATTGAAATTTTTCATAGTCAAGTCATAGTCAATTTTTCATAAACTTACACCAAGGTTCAAATTTAACGGTCGCAAAATGTGAGCTGAAATGAAAAAATGCGAGTACCAAATTCTGACAGTTGAAATAATTTGCGAGTGCGCCGGAAAATGGGCAAACCTACCGCTTAAAAATCTGAATTAATCCATAAATGCAGTCGTTTTTCGTGTACACTGAATTGCCGTACGCCGTGTAGAACTATCCTTTGAGAGTATCACCGACCACGTGGGTAGAATTTCTAAAAAAACTGAACAAATTTTGGTCAGCCATGTAAATGTTCTAAAGAAGGGACATGAGCACATGCATACGCACACCATGACTATACCAACAAAGTGGAATGATCACTTAGCAAGGACCCAGAGTAGAATGGACATATGCCGCCCAGACTGATATGGGTCTACATTGTGGACTTGAGTCGTAGCTTATGTACCTAGCTTCCCGCAAATTTACGATGATGCTTATCAGAATTGTCAGATACACATGCTGGTCCTAGTCCTCAACTGGAGCCATAACACTTCGTTGGTTTTGTCACGACAAATTAGTAACATTCTTTTTTTGTTGTTGTGACTTGTATATATAAATGCATCGAAATCCCCCAAAACATATATTCAAAAGTCACATATTTACCTTGATAAGATTTCAGATTCAAGAACCTTGTCGCTCTACTTTTCTTTCTTTTTTTTTTCTTACAATTATCGAAAGCACACGAAACAAAACAGTTTTTAAAAATGTGTTATCTTGTAACAAATCTCATGTGTTAAAACTACAATTACTACTACTATTACTTATGATGATTGTGATATGTTAATGCACTAGAAAGCATTTAAAATCAACGATTCATTTTATCAACAATTCAACAACAAAACCTTGATCAAACTTACTTTTCTTGTAAAATGGCCCAAATATCACAGATCTATAAAATAGTTTTATTTTCAGTAATATCAATCAGAAAATAATGCTGCGTTTTTTGTTTAAGATTTGAATTAATATATCTATTCTTATCAGCAATTCAGGGACGTAATACCTAATTCAACTTTCATTTCTCAAGAAATCACATTAAATAAAACAATATCCCCCTAACATCAATAATATGATTATATACCTTCTAAAAAAAAGACATATTAATGCAAAATAAAGTTTATAAATACCATATATTTATTTTATCATCAATTCAGCAGTTCAGCGTTTTAGTGTATTTCAGCTGATCAGCAGGTTGCTGAATTCAGCAGAAAATTCAGCGTTTTAGGGTGTCCCCCCGTAAATCGCCTTTTTTGTACATATCCTTGTGCAAATTATTTCAAGCATCTTTAAATTTCTTACCGAGAATTCATCATCGGCAGAAACTTAAGATAGAAATATATTTTTCCGGAATTTTATTGAGAGAAACAGTCATGACAGCACTATTTAAGTAGCCTATCTGCTATACAGTATATGTATTTACTGTGGTTGTTTGGGAGCCCTTGGCAACAGTAACCAAGGAAGTCGGTTTATCTTATCACCACGGATCCATGTATAAGATGTGATTATTAGATATTCAGAAGAAAATCGGAAGGCGGGAGCAAGGAGAAATCAGCACCGGTGTAAACTTGAGGGATCACAATTTGCAACTATGTATACCATGCTAGATCTATATTCACACGTACTTTGATTATTCATGAAAATTATGTACAGATTACGAATAAATATGACACTTACTTCATTTTTTGCGGATCAAATTGTTCGGGTCTTTATGCGAAACACCATACTGCCCGCTCAAACGTTGACTACCTTCGGCAAACCTCGGGCGATTCGGTGATCAACAAGTCAACTTAGATGTAGGTACGGAATCGGCCGAGTAGTGACGAGTGGTTTACTACTCACTGAGTAATCTCGTGCGCGGTTAAGTAATCACGTGATCGGGGTCAGCCTAAAACCCAACCAGAACAGACGGGAACAGAAGCCTTTATTGACCCTCAATCGCCTTCACAATCAAAGCCGCCTATGCGGCAACTAAAGACTGATATCAGACTGTAAAAAAAGGCATTCTGATCTTTGATCTACACTATCCGCTTTGTTAAGATAATCTGGACAAGAGCAACCCTAACCCTTGCGCAAAAAAGAAAATTACATAAAAACGGAGTGTCGTTTCGGATTAGCCTGCGCGGACTGCACAGGCTGATCCGAGACGACATTTTACGCAAATGTCCGAATGCCCCTTTTCGCGTGTTGCAGGCCATATAGGAATTTATCCACTCCAAAGTTTACAAGAGTGCTCACAATTGATCGACAGGACACGAAAGACGGCTTGTTTATTCGCAGAATGACAAACATTTTTTTCTTGATATTTTCTATATAAAATGGTTTGAGAGAAAAATCGTGTTTTTTTTAACCAACTTCACTCTTTTTTCATCCCTCTACTTCATCATATACGATGCCCTTTATTTGCAATATGGCACAACTTGTGTTTCAATACAGCAATATTTAAAATGGTTTGTGAATGCAGTCCCTGATGCAAGTCACTGGCAATCAGGTTTTACCAGGGATCGTATATATGTTATATACGATCCTTGGTCTTACAGGTCAAGTTGGAAAGCTGGTCATTTGAGGATTACAATCCCTGACTCATCGGTAAGTATCGTGTAACATCGACGTTTTCGTAAAGGCTATTCGGCCAATCTTGGCAGCTTCCGTCTTTTAACATGAGAGTTAGGGGCCGAAGACTTTAACGGTAAAGATAGTATCAATACATAAATTCCATCTAAAAGAGACTGAATTTGAACTGTTTAGTAAAGAGTAAACATCTATGGCTTCATCTGAAAGAAAACGTTATTTTCGGTTGTAAAGAATTCCTGAATACTGAAAAGTGCAGGCGCTTCAGGTCAGACGGGCCAGGGATCAGAAAAAAAATTTTACTTTACCTACTTTCCCAGGTAGCTCAGTCGGTAGCGAGCAGGACTTGAGAACATGGGGTCGTGGGTTCGATCCCTGGCTCGGCCAATTTCTTTCCGAGGATTGATGATAGTAATTGCGACAGGATTCATTCCTCTCCCACCGCTGACCATTGTTTCGACGATGCTTATGTGGGAAAGCAGCCAATGGCTTGGAAAGTTGTTTGGTATAAGCTGTAAATGGATGAATTCAAGGCTATTAACCCATATCCTGCTAAATAACTAAAATGAAATCTTCAATTCGATGGTAAAAACTTAAATCCTGCTATTTCAATGTTATGCTTTGGGTAATAATATCTCCATATCGGACACTGTAGATCCAAGATCAGACTGCACGTTTTGGGCATGATGCTTTCAACATGAACAATAAGGACTTTTTTCTTGCATGGCTTATTTGATGATGAATATTTTACTTTTAGATGACTTTCTGTTTCGACTCGAGCGCATCCCCCCCCCATTCGGACGCAATGAAAGGGACATTAAGCTCTGTAAAGAAATGCATCAGTAGTGTTTAAACTTGTGTAATGATAATAGTTTGTACCCATTTTTATGTATCAAAATATTGCTCAATACATAGACCCAAGTCATTCCTAAAACGAAGCATCATTTTGGTATATCGAAACATTTTGATAGAACTACTGATAGTATTAGACATTGTGAGCAAAAGCGTTACCAAATAGATATCGGTGCCAGACAGTCTATGGAGTATTCGGAACAAAATAGTTTTTCTTCTTCGATCAAAACTAACTTAAAATGAATACTAATTTTCTTATATATTGAATCTGTAACTTTTCGTGTGTATAAAACCATGTACGAGTACATGCACTCTAGATAACGGTTTTAAGCAGTATTCAAGATTATTATTATGTGCTATAAATGAGTTTTCTTTTCTCTTTCTTCCCCATTTGCTAATCATAGGAAGTGTAAAATGTAGGCTACAAATCAAACGATCAAACCACATACATATAAAATACAGTTTTGAAATTCTGACTTGATTACCCCATCAAGATAAGTGTATACCCATTTACTATTTACGACACGACAAAATTCTAGGTTTTTTCAAGTTGAAACCATTTGCAGACAGCAAATGTGGCACATAATGAAACTTGCTTTTGAAAGGGTTGAAAAGATTGTGGGAAAATGAGAAATTGTCAATCACAAGCATTTCTCCTTTCCGTGTGTTTTCATACGCCTCTCTCTTCAGGGTCGCAGAACTATAGGATTATATTTGCTGAGATCCACATAAATCAAATTTTCACGCCAAATGAAGGAAAATTTTGGACTTAACCAAAATGAAAGAATTTGCATACAACATAGCACATGTAGGCCAGATGATAATTTCTGTCTTTGAAGGGGAAGAAAACATTGTGGGAAAAGGAAAAAAACTCTGACTACCAGCATTTACTCCTTTTCCCACAACATTTTCGAAAGCTCTTTCCTTCAGGGCCCTTAAAACTCGGGAGTGTATGGTAAAAGATTAACCCTTTACCACACGGCAAAATTTAAGACCTATCCAAATTGAAAGCATTTGCAGACGACAATTTCATAGTGGCTCAAATGACGCAACTTTTCTTTGATAGGGTAGAAAACTTTGTGGGAAAAGTAGATAATGCTGGTTACCAGCATTTTCTCCTTTTCCCACAATGTTTTCAAAAGGCCTCTTTTTTAGGGGCGTCAAAAGGCGTCATTGTGTGGTAAAAGATTAAACCAGTACTCCAAAAGCGTCGAATTTTCTGCTGAATTCATCCACCTGGTGATATTGCGGTATCAAGGATTTAAAGAGAAATCGACGTATAGAATCGATTAGGTCCAAGATTAGACTGCTTGTTTTGTGCAGTCTGTTATTAATCTAAACTGTCAGCAAAAGTGAATATGGACGGATCAGGTTTCACGATCAGACTGCTTTTTTGTGCAGTTTATTACTGGTCTACATTGTCAGCAACAATGCACTTAGTCGTACAAACGGCCGAACATCAGGGATCAGTCAGTTTCTCAGAGAATCAAAACTTAACCTTTAAACTGAAGATTGATTGAATTATAAACCGTCATACAAAGCCCAAATATAGCAATGTTCTTTGCAAAGAAAAATCTCGCTGTATCTGATGGTGTAAGTCAAAGGTACTGTGCAGTCTGGCAAAGGTGCACATTCTGTGCTGTCTGATACTGATCTGCAAGGGCTACACTGTCCTTTACCAGACAAAGGGTTAAGATTGAAATCCGAAAACAAAAGTCAGATATACGGTCAAGGCAAGGATTGTAAATTTGAAGCAGGGCTACTGTTACGCTGAACAGTACGTAATGTTACGTTTTCCTTATCTTTTATAGCTGCGGACTATCGATTTTGAACAGATTATACGCGGTTTATGTTTGCCAAACTCCGGAAAATCCCGAGCCTTTACGTATAATATCGGTTAATTTCATCGATTTGTTGATATGCGAGACTGCTGATAAGGCATGTCCGTGAAAGTTGGCTATGCGTGTCAATCAATGACGTTACCCCACGTTTACATCGTGTTCCCGGCAGCCCCGCTTCTGACAAGTTCCGTGGACAAAACGGGATTGACGTAATACAACGCAGAGAAACGAGATAAGCATGACCGTTATCGCTGGGGTTGCCGTACCAGATTTTTTGACTGTCACAAAATTTGCCGAGGTAGTCCCGGTGCTGATTATAAACCTAACAGACCATAGCAGAACAGGTTGATCGTATCAGAACTTACCAGCATGTAATAAGCCGTAACAAGACTGACAGACGATCCGTGTTTGGACGTGTAAACGTAGGGTTCCCTCCACGGCTTGTCGCGAATACCGTGAGATACCGTAAAGAAACTTAACTAAACTTGGTGAATGGAGAAAAAACGAACAAAAAAAAAAATGTTCTAGGCAGCCACGGCAGCCCCGTTTCTGACAACCGTGGACAAAACGGAATTGACATAATTATACAACGCAGAGGAACGGGATAAACAAACTTAATCACATCAGAACTTACCAGTACGTAACAAGCCGTAACAAGACTCAGAGACGATCTGTGTTTGGACGCTGAAGCCCTTTTTCCACCGGTATCGATTAGGCCGTAGTAGAATGCGACGATCAACCCGTTCCGCTACAGCCAGTCTATTATGTTTCTCATCAGCATCGGGACTGCCGTCGCAAATCTTTTGACATTCAAAAAATCGGGCACGGCAACCCCGGCGATCACGGTCTGACAAGTTTGTTTATCCCGTTCCTCTGCGTTGCATTACGTCAAACCCGTTTTGTCCACGGTTGTCAGAAACGTGGCTGCCGTGGCTGCCGGGAACATGGTGTAAACGTAGGGTTCCCTCCACGGCTTGTCACGGATACCGTGATGTACCGTAAAGAGACTTAAGTAATCTTGGTTAATGGAAAAAAAAATGAAAAAATGCCACGGCACACCACGTTTCGGACAAACGGGGCTGCCGTGGCTGCCGGGAATATGGTGTAAACGTAGAGTAAGCTATGTTATTCGCAAGTGCTACCGAATTGTTTTAGTATCAGTCTATTGAATAGTACTTTATTTTTCTCGGTAAAGTGTAACTTTTTGACCTGAGCTGTGGTGCCAGGACAGGAATATATCAAATATCATTTTTATGTGAAATAGTCATTTGCAAAGTGTTCGATGTTAAAAGAGCTTCCTTTTGTCCAAATTACGAAGTATCTGCCATTGTCAGTCTGAGAGAAAAAATGTTCAGACCGATCGTAGCTCGCAAAGAAGGACGATATTGATTATTGTGGGATGAAACGCGAATCGAAACCCATTGCAACACAACCCAGATTTTGAACGACCCCAAGAACAAGAACTTTTGAAAACATTGTGGGAAAAGGAAAAACTACTGGTGGCCAGCATCTTAGTGGTTCTTAGTAGTTCTTAACGGTATTACCCAGACCCTTTAAACCACGGTTGAAATCACTTTAGCAGAATAGGTCGTTACGATTACAACTAAACCGTACACAAGTTTATGATTATTGAAAAGTATCTACTGGCAGACGACTTTTCGACATATGATAATATTTTAATAAAAGGAGAAACTGTTCAAAATGTGTATCGAATCTCAGTTATCCTTACTGTATTACAAGTTACATGACGCTAACTTGCCTCACACCGAAAGGGGCGAAGAAAGATAAATCTTATAGACACAGATCGTCAAAATTTTTGTCCCTCTGTAAAGGATGCATGTAACTAGCGATAAGTACTATGTCATTTTTGTGACATTTAAATAGTTCGTGCCGAAAAGATTGGTTTTATAACTGTAAACAAACAACGAACTTAAATGCTAAATTTTTATTTTTATTCCTTTCCCTCACATGTAGCCTTATACCACGCTATTTTACCTTGTAAATCTCTGTCCCTGTCTCTCTGTCCGTCTCTCTCTCTCTCTCTCTCTCTCTCTCAGAATTTAGGCTTTTATTTATGAATAACGCACGTGACCATTCAATCAAGTGCTTTCTTCAGTACGTCACAGAGGAAACATCAAGGCCGCTTTGTATACATTGCTGCTGATGGAAAACACTGGTAACTAACGTGTGTTCGAATCCATATGGCCTGGTTTGAAATTTGGCCGTCCGGTTGACCGTCAGATCATATACGATCCCTGGTCAGATATAGCCCGACTTCAGTTGATTTTCCATCTCTTCGACCTTCTGAAACTAATGTCTTCAAATTTCATTCAGAATAAATATAAGCAAATATTCTACCAGTCTTCATAAACCTGTGTTTTCAACACGTGAGTTTCCATTTATCTATCTGTGTCGAATGTCTTTTTGTTCATCTTTCTAAGATGAACATTGTTGCCGCAGCTTAAACTGTATGAAACCGGAAGCTCGAAAAGATTTTGACAGGTAGACCGAAAACAGGTAAAATAGTACATATTTCAGTAATTTTGACAGATTTTACTCATATTTTCATTTTAACAATATTTTATTGAAGCGTTTGTTACAGGGCAATAATAAAGGCTTATGATATGAGTATATTTTATGTAAGCGATGTTCAAATACAAGCTACATGGTGGTGGGTGGGGCGTTTAGTTTAGTTTGAACCTATTTATTTTACATAGATTGTGAAACAAGTTCTTACATCTAATACTAATCCTTCTCCATGATTACTCCCTTGAAATTCTATTCAGTATTCGCGTGAGGTGGGTTATTCCAAGGGTTGAACCCACTCATCACGGGATTCAAACCCAGAACCTTTTATACGAGAGGCCGTTGCTCTACCACTACATCACTGTCTCACAAAGTAGGGCGTTACTGTTATTGAATATGTCAGATGCATAGACTTCTGACCATTTAGGCACTGTATGATTTGGATGATATATTGACCCCCACAGGTAAAAGACTGGGTGATTTATCCCACTTGGTAATTCATCTCACCCTCAAACCCCCCTATCCTCTATCCTATTCCTATTGCAGCTCACCAAACATTGCTTGTGAGTCAAACAATATGGCCTAAATATCTGCAGAACTGTCACTTTCAATTTTTACACATTCTCTTACGTATATAAACAGGTGATGGTTAAACAAAGTGAAGCACAAGGTCGGACAAGATCTGATCTATATCAAAAATCCTATGTCGGACTTGTCCGACTCAGGAAAATTCGGTGTCGGACAAGTGACTTTTTTCAATCTAGTTGTCCACGGACAAGTAGAAAATAGCGAAAAATTTTGAAATAAATATCTGTTGTAAACATTATGCAGTGAAATACAAATGTTCACCCTTTGTATAAAATGACATTTAGAATGATAAACAGAGGCTTGAGATGATCCCTGAATTCTGGAAACCAAAAATACACATTTGGTATACCTCTGTGTTCACCACATACAACAGGGTGGGTATAATATGCGGCTTTTGCACATCAACTTTTTTTGCTTTGGAAAAATGTCTGAATACTTTAATTTCACCATTGTAGATTAAAATATTTTTATTTTTATCATCTTAACACCAATTCAAAGATCTTTTATGACAATGTCGCACATGTGAATATTTCAAAAAGCCTTTAATCTGATGGTACGGCTTCGTTGCAAACAGGCTATGGTTTAGGCATTATCACCTCTGCCGGAAACCATCTCAAACTGAAACAGTATGCAATTCAGCGATCAATTGATGCATAAAAATCTGAGAAAATGGATTTTTTTTTTTTTTTATATATATTTCATTAAATATTTCGAAGCAAGTGGAATGTGAGAAGTATGAGACCTTGGAAGCATCCAGCAGCTCCAAACGTAAATATAAAAGGAACCCTGACAAGGAATATGACATACAAGATGGCGTCTTTTTTTACGAGGCGTTGTTGAATGCAATCTAAAACTGTTTTGTTTTGGACAAGTAAGTTGCACTGGCAGACAAGTGGACTTTTTTAGTCTACTTGTCCGTGGACAAGTAGAATTTTCAAAGATTTCCACACCTCTGGATAGACATACACATGTTTAGCCTATGCTGTTTGGTCCATTTCAGAGGTGTGGCTTTAGACTGACCTACTGGTTTCTGACTTTTCAGAATAGCATCCATGCAATAGGATTGTTAGAGCTATCATTTTCAAGTCTAAAAACAAAATGGCTTGCAGCACAGATTAAAATTTGAAGCATAGTTTTTTTAAAATTTAAAAGGGTAACTGATAGAGCTGGATGACATCTATACAAGTAAGTTTAAGGATTAGTTGTTATAATCTGCAGCTGCATTTTCAGCCCATTTTTCCATGCTTTTTACAGTTCAGTAGTGAAGGCTAAACCTTTAAATGTCCATCAAACCTTGTCTGACTGATGCTTTGCTTTATTTAGCTGTCAGCTGCATAAAAAATGTGAGAGAATCTGGAAAAACAGAAAATGACATTTTGTTACCATAACCCTATGGCAGATGTCTAAGCAGTATTGTTTAGCCCAGGAGCAATATTTGATGAGCTTCAGTAGGAAAATTGCAAGTGTTATGTTGTCAACAAAGAAGATGCCATTTAACATAAACAGGTCTACTATTTTATCAGAATAATTATATGTCAGTCAGATCTTGAGAAGTACAGTTTTCTTTGCATAAAACATGTCTTCAGGTATGCTATAACAAAGTCTCGTAGCAATAAAGCTGTAATGCAAGTATTCATTGTGGACATTTACAACTTTTCTGCCCAAAGAACTCTACACCTGATTACACAATGGCTTTCAATCAAAACATAATGATCACACAGTAAGCCAGAATCATACCTCGAGAATTAAGTTGTGGCTGCTGTAAATTTAAAAAGAATGCATATGAAAATGCAAAAGTAAAATGGATTACCAGCAAACAAGGATAAAAGCAAGGTTTAGTATTTAACTATGCTCTATTATTCTAAGGGGACAACACAGTTATGGTTTAAACCATTGCCCTCAGCACTTTTCAAGCCCCTGCAGAAAATGCCTTTTCAAAATGTTGAGGGAGAAGAAGTAATTGTTCGTCTAAACAGTGATAAATCAGGGAAAGTGTTAACCCAAATAAAGCACCCTTTAAAACTGGACAGTAGTTGCTTGTTCATTCAATGTAGATGGAGATCAGACTATATACGTTGTTTGGTCTGACTTTTTGATCTATTATCCGTTTTTATCCATTGTCCGGTTTTAAAGGACATTTTAGAAAAACCTTGATGCTGTAATTTTTAGGGCTAATTTCAAGACTGAAAATGACCACCAAATTGAGTGCATCACTAACCAAAATGGCGGCAGATTTGACATCTGTTGTCTTCATGAATTTTCCCTGAGCCCTTTCATAAATTGGGTTGTCATAGTGATTTCTTCGGCTGTTTTTGGTTGACTTACGGCCAAAGCAATATGGTGCCTTTCTATGAAATACACAAAAGTGTGTTAGGAAAAAATTTTAAAATGAAACACTGTGTCTATTCTAGAAGCTGAAAATGAGGGGGGAATTTCCCCCATCCATCTAACAAAAGGGGGAGGTGAAAAATAGGCGGGAGAATTTTAGAACAGATAGAAAATATATAGCACATATAACAGACATTTACTCATGTCCAATACTATAGAGTTACTGACCTGTTTACATGTCCAAAGACAGTTTCTGGAATACCTTTCTCAAGAAATTAAATTCATTTTTGGAAAATTCATGCTGATGAAATTCATTCCAATAACAGTAGTCTGAGACTAGGTAAAGTGGACTTTTTTGGGCAGGGTCGTTTTGGAAATGGGCCGTTTTTGCCCGCTTCCTGTCAAGAGAGGTTACTTTAATAGACATAATATGTTGCAAAACAGCTTTGGCAATGATGTTGTTTTATTGAAAACAGGGGCACTGTCTTTGAGGCAAGAGTAAATTCTCTGTTTTTGGAATTTATTTTTGTTTATTTTTTATGCTGGACTGTCACACATTGGGTCTGAATTAATGCGGGATCTGAAAAAAATTAGCGGGAATCCCGCAATCCCACATTCTAGAATAGACACTGGAAACTTAAGTCAAATTTTGATTGAAAAAGTTTGCACAGATATTTCTGGGCTTTATGGTATTTTTGTTTCTATTTTTTTTCATTGGGAGGGGGAGGTGGTTGAGGGAGTGAGACATATCACCAAGAGTGGGACAATTCACCATGTCTTTCACTCTCATAGTCAATTTCTGACAGTTTGTAAACTGATCAGTTGGAGATAAGGGAGAATGCTTGCAATGAAAACCACTGTCTGAATGCAATGGCCAAGCAGTTGGCAAATATGGCTAAATTGATGTTGTGACAGCACAAAGAATCGCCTGACCTTGTGTGATCTGAAACACTGCTTTTATTAAGGTAGCATCTCTCTGTGCACTTCAAACTGTCCAGTAACCTTAATTTGTGTGCTCTCTGTTTCAACTTCGTAGACATGACATATCATGATAGATGTAGACTCTTTCATATGCAATGAAACTACGAACATATGTTTTTTCTGACTTTTTCAAAAGTACTCTATGACTACAAGTGATCAGAATGATAAACATACTTAAAAGTGTATCGGTAGGAAGTGAACTGTGCATATCCTGGACCCATGTCTTGGAGACCATCATCTGGTTCCACAGAAGAAACAAAAAATTTTGGCACAAATCAATATTCAGGGACATGACTATTTCATAGTTTTGGCGCAGCTCATGGATATAATTCGATTTGGCTGGATATTATGAAATGCATAGAATTCTTTTACAGTAGTACAGACTGCTGATCAAACACCAAGTTTTTTGCAATTTAATATTGATCTACATTGTCTGTAAACCTACCCGGGACTATCCGCAATGCTAATTGTTGACCTTTAGCCCTTTACCGAACAATCCTAAGTTTTAGCGACCCAATCAGAGAAGGCTTTTGAAAACATTGTGGGAAAAGGAGAAACCAGCATTTTCTCCTTTTCCAACAATGGTTTCTGTCCTTCAAAGGAGATATTTCAGTTTCATAGTTACATTTAATCTGTGGCCTTCAGACTCTTCAGATCTTGACCAGTTTAAGATTTTGTCATTGGTAAAGTAGGGTCCAAAAAATCCACTCATCCGCTCGTATTTACGAGTAAGAAATGGATGAGGCTGAGTGAAATATCTGTCATGCTCGTCCAGCAGGACGAGTGGTGAATAGAAGATAGTAAAACAAGTTTTTCAGATGAATATTTAACTTACAGGAGACAAAACGGCCATTCCATTATTAAATAAGCGAATTAAGGGTATTCAGGAAATCAAATTTTGAAACAGAACATAAAACATGCCGGTCCCCGCTCCAAATAAAGACCGGTTTCAAGTCAGCCTAATGATATAACCTGGGACCTTTTATTGCAAACAAAAATCTTATAATATGCTTCAGGTAGACCTAATTCAATATGAGCGACTTTGATAATTATTAAAACGAACGATATTAACATTAACGCAAATACTTTCCCGAAACCAGTTCAAAAAACTGTGTTGTTTTGGCTTTATTAATTTCTGTAACTTGACCGGATAACTGGTACCGGTTTTTAAAATCCGGTATTTAAGGTTCGTTGTAAAGTTTCCGTTTCGTCTGAAAAAAAAAACGTCAAGAAAATAACTATTGTTTTGTGCAATCCACAAGAGCAGTTTCTCTTGGGTTGGCAAAATTCGATTACACCAGTATATTGGAAGGGTTTTTCTCGTCGGACGAGCGAGGATCAAAGCAGGGCAAGTGTTTTTAGCTCCACTGGCCGAAGGCCAGCGGGCTTATGTCATGGCCTGTTGTCAGTCGTGCGTCCGTCAGTCCGTCCGTCCGTCCGTCCGTCCGTCAACTTTTTTTTAAAACGTCTTCTTCTCTGAAACTACCCATCCAATTTTGATGAAACTTCACAGAAATGATCCTGCCATGGTCCTCTTCAGAATTTCTTGAAAGAATTTAATTCCTTCAAAAACTCTGGTTGCCATGGCAACAAAACTGAAAAATTTTGAAAATCTTTGAAAATCTTCTTGTCTGAAACCGTAAGGCCAAGGGCTACCAAATTTGGCATGTAGCTTTATCTAGTGGACCTCTACCAAGTTTCTTCAATTTATAGCCCTGGGGTCAAAATTGGCCCCGCCCCGGGGGTCACAAGTTTTACATGGGCTTATTTAGGGAGAACTTTAAAATTCCTCTTCTACCTAGCCATGGGGCCTAGGGCGACCAAATTTGGCATGTAGCTTTATCTAGTGGACCTGTACCAAGGGTGTCCAAATTATAGCCGAGGGTCAAATTTGACTTCGCCCCGGGGGGTAACATGTTTTACATGGGCGGGCTTATATAGGAAAATCTTTCGCATCTAGCTATAAGGGCTAGGGCTATCAAATTTTGCATTTAGCTTTATCTAGGGGGTCTCTATCAAGGGTGCCCAAATTATAGCCCAGGGGGTCAAATGTAGCCCCACCCCAGGGGGTCACAAGTTCTACATGGTCTTATATAAGGAAACTTTAATAATCTACTTGTACATAGCCATATTTAGGCCTAGGGCTACCAAATTTTGCATGTAACTTTATATAATGGGCCTCTACCAAGAGGGCCCAAATTTTAACTTTGGGGGTCAAGTTTGACTCCACACCAGGGGTCACAAGTTTTACATTGGCTTTTATAGTGAAAACTTGATAAACCTGTGTCATGGATCACATATTTTACAGGGCCTTTTATTCAGCAAACTTGTTTTACATGACTTTTTATTGGGCAAGATTAAAAAATCTTTTTGTTTATAACCACACATTCTAGTTTCATATTGTAGGTCTGGGGTCAAAATTGCCTTCATTCCAGGGATCGCAAGTTTAACATGGGCTTCAAAATATTGTCACTTCAATTTAAACATTAATCAAGGGAAATAACTCTTTTTATGAAAGATAAAGTTCGTTACTATTTACCTCCCTTGATTATCAAGCTGCAGTGATACATGATTGGTGCTAGACAAGTTTTTTAGCTCCACTGGCCGAAGGCCAGCAGGCTTATGTTATGGCCCGTTGTCTGTTGTGCGTCCATCCGTATGTTAACTTTTTAGCTCACTTGAGCACAACGTGCTCAAGGGGAGCTTTTAGGATCACCTGGTGTGCGTCGTGTGTCGTCAACAATTCTTTAAACATCAACTCCTCCTAAACCACTGGGCGGATTTGGACCAAACTTGGCTGGAATGTTCCTTGGAAGGTCCTCTTTAAAAACTGTTCACAGAATTTGATTCCATCAAAAACTCTGGTTGCCATTGCAACCAAATGGAATTTTTTAGGGAATTCTTTAAAAATCTTCTCCTCTGAAACCACGGGTCAGATTTTGAAATAATTTCACAGATATGCTCCTTGGGTGACCCTTTTTAAAAATTGTTCGTAAAATTTTGATCCGTCAAAAAATGTGGCTCTGGTGAATGGGGGCTTCTTGCACCATATAGAAATGAAGGAATTCTTCAAAATTCTTCTTCTCTGAAACCGCTGGTCAGATTTCGAAATAATTTCACAGGATTGTTCCTTGGGTGACCCTTTTCAAAAACTGTTCGTAAAATTTTGATCCGTCAAAAAACGTGGCTCTGGTGAATGGGGGCTTCTTGCACTATACAGAAATGAAGGAATTCTTTAAAAATCTTCTCCTCTCATGGGTTTCATGTTTTACAGGGCTTTTCATTGAGAAAAATTTTAAAATCTTCTTGTTTATAACATTCAAGAACTGAATTATTTGGTATGGAGCTTTATATTGTGGACCTCCACCAGGATTCAAATAATTATAGCTTTGCGATCAAAATTGGCTTTGCCCATGGATCACAACTTTCTCGTAGGATTAGATAGAAAAATGTTTGCATGTCCTCGTGTTTGAAATCAATTTGCTGAATATTGTAATGTTTGGCTTGTAGTGTTTTTACTTAATAGCCAGTGGAGCGATACAGGGCCATCATGGCCCTCTTGTTTCAAAGTCACTTGTCCTACAGGACGAGTGCCTTTCCTGGAAATTTTTGGACCCTGTAAAGGGTTAAAGTGCTAAACAAAGCTAGCAAAAAACCCCGAAAAAGTTGGTCTAGAAATATGACTCAAATATTTAGAATTTCATGTTGCTTTTGACTCGGCATAGTGGACAGTGTAGATCATTGATTAGACTGCAAGTGCTTTGCAGTCTGATCTTGATCTACACTGGTCCCAAAGCAACTAAGTTATTAAATATACATCTTTACTCGTTTTTATCCAGTCTATTAACCAATGTTATTTCTATTTTATGAACTAAGATCATTCTTGTATCTTCATGCCAAATGTTGCCCAAGGTTGCACAGATTATGACAGATAGAAAATGCATTTCATTCACTGGAGGCTATCCCGAGACATTACAACCACAGTTTCCGGTTTAAGTTGAAGACAAATCCATTGCGTTTCTTTATCCCATATACCTTATATTGATTTTTTTACCTACGTTTACACGGCTAACTAGATTCTACACACTACCAGATAAGAAAAAATTAGACAGGTCTAAATTGAAAGCATTTGCAGACAATTGTTAAATGTCCAAATGATGGAATTCATCTTTGTTGGAATAGACAACAAGTAGGGAAAAGGAGAAAATTGCTGGTTATCAGCATTTTTTCCATTTCCCACAATGTTTTCAAAAGGCTTCTTCCTCAGAGTTTGTGTGGTAAAGGGTTAATTGTAAAAACATGCAATGTCATGTTCTATCCAAAGCAATCAACTGGTTTATCAAAATGAAGTGTTATATTTCTTGATTAACTGATAGACTGATAGACAAATCAAAATTTATGGTATTTGAGTTCCATTTATTGTTAACAAATATTGAATATCTATAGTTCAAGTATAGAGCCATACAGTATGACTATAATGATTGTGTTCATGAATGATTGATTAAAATTGAATTTAAAGGGGAACTGTATATGACTAATGGATGTATGAGGTTTGTTTACAAAAGAAAATTAGACTTATTTTGTTAACCATGTGTGTGTTATGTATCCATTATTTAAAAATATTTAAAGCTCGGAAGATCAAATTTAACAGTTTTATAAAATAAATTTCAGCATTATTGGCAGTGTACATTGTAGAATTTTTCAGCCTTTGTGGAGTGATCCTGATTTTTATAATCTAAAAGTGATCCTTAGGGAGAAGGTACATGTATCCCAAAAAAATGTTGGTAAAGGAGAAATGCTGATCACCATTTCTCCATTGTACACAATATTTTCAACACTTTGAACAACAAAACCAATCAATTGAGTCACACTTCTTTGTCAACTTCATATTGTTTCAATATGGACAAATCTAGGTTTTGTTATTTGGTAGAATAAGGCTCTGAATAGACAACTTTTAAAAGCATGCTAGAAAAATGTGTATAACTCTTAACCAAACAACAATATTTTGACCTGTACCATATTTAAATCATTTGCACATGACAAATATTGCCAAAATAATGTTTTCTGTTACAAGGGTAAAAAACATTTTGGGTAAAAAACATTTTGGGCAAAGTAGAAAATGCCGGTTTTCAGTATTTTCTCCTTTTCCCACAATTCGTTTTCAAAGGGCTTCTCTTTCAGAGGCATTAAAAGCCAGGATTGTACTGCAAAGGGATAAGCTTAATACAATAGTTGTCCCTTTTTTCATAATTTTTATCATGAATGAAAAATATTTCCCCGTTTCTTTCTTAGGAGTCCTGAGTGGCTCAGTGGTAAAGTGTAAGACTTGTAACCTTGAGGCCCTGAGTTGCAGCCTCACTTGAAGCTCTCAATGGTTTTTTGTGGGAGTGTCCTTGGGCAAGATACCTCAGAGCCCTAGCCTAGTACAGGTGTAATCCAGTACATACATGAATATGTGACCTGTTGCCGTGATATATGACTGAAATAATGTTGAAAACAGTGTAAAACGCCATTCAGTCAATCAATCAAGCCTCAATCAATACCTAAGAATATTCCATTTAATAGTTGTGGTTTGATAACTGGTCAGGATAAAGAAATTAGTAGACCTTCCCCTTTAATGTTATTAGAAAAGCTAGTTTAACATAACACCATTGAATTAAGTTATATCGTCAAAGTGTTTACTTCTCTAAACGACTAAAGTGGTCTTTTATCGAATGGAATGTTAGATATTGCCTCCCACTATTTTTTACATGTAAGTTATAATTTAAATAAACCCTTAGTTCAGAAAGCTTACCTTACATTTGCTTAGTTTAGTTAAGATTATTTGTGTAACATTGAACATGAAACATTTTTCCACAACTTATGTCATTCACTCTCAATGATTACTTCCTGGAAACCTGCACTCTTTACCAGACAACCCCAGCTTTTGATGATCCTGAGGAAATAGCCTTTGGAAAACTTGTGGGAAAAGCAGAAAATGCTGGTAACCTTTGTTTTCCCACAAGGCTTTCTACAGTTTCATATACAATTACTATCATTGCAGCAATATCTAATTTGTCATTTGCAAATACTTTCAATTTTGACAAATCTAAAATTTTATTGTTTGGTAAAGAGTTAACCAGTGCTTGAGCTTTGATAATATGGACTGTTCCAATGATTGACCCAGCCCATCACAGAATTTGAACATGGATCCTTTGGTGTGAGAGGTCTACACCACTGTCTCCTACTTACATTTGCTTGTGCAGACATAATAGGCAAAGATCAGACTGCATCCTTGATCTACACTGACCTCCTTAACTCTTTACCAAAAGACAAAATTTTAAACTTGTCCAAATTGAAGACATTTGCAGATGACAAAATAAACTTGACTCAATCATTGAAATACAGGAGGGTAGAAAACATTGTGGGAAAAGCCTTCTTCTTCAGGGTCGTTAAAAGTCGGGATTGTGTGGTAAAGAGTTGAGAATTATGTTATGAAGTATTAACCGTTAACCCTTATCCTGTTAAATAAGTTGCCCTCAAGACAATAGTAAAAGATCAAATGTTTTCATTTCAAAGTTTTTTTTTTTGGAAGAAACATCTCTTTTTCTGACAGTGTAGATCCAAGATCAAGCTGCACATACTGTGCAGTCTGATTTTGATCTACACTGTCCGCAAAACGTCCTTGAGACTTTGCAGTTTACAAAATAAATGTTGCCTAAACTCATGAAATTATGACATTTGCATTTTATTTGAAAGTATGGAATACATTGTGGGAAGAGGGAAAAATGCTGTTTACTAGCATTTACACCTTTTCTCCAAGATGTTTTCAAGAGTTTTTTCCTCAAGACCACTAAAACATTGGATTGTTTGGTAAACGGTTTACTACTTACTGGTAGATGAAAGTTCCAAGGCAATAGTAAAAACCCAAATACATGTCTGGTTATTTCATAGTTCTTTTTGTTGGGTGGCAAGCAGGGACAGAAGTAGCCTGGCATTCAGGCCCTGCATTTAAGTCATTCTAATAAACAAGGTACACAACTACATCAAACTCACAGAAGTATGTGTTGTTATTTGCCCTTCTTCTAAAATACAGTTTAATCAGACATTCAGAACATGGAGAACACAGAGTATTTGTTTTGCAGTTTTACTTGATGATTTTGTTTTAATGAAAATGTTCTATTTAATGGACTGATACCAGTCTAGGACAGGAGCTTAGAACCCCAGCTGGGCCAATTCCTTTCCGAGGATTGATGATAGTCATTGCAACAGGATTCATTCCTCTCTCACTGTCCATTATTTCGACGATGGCTATGTGGGAAAGCAACTATTGGCTTGGAAAAAATTTTGTGTGGAGGACTGGTAAAAGAAACTCCAGGAAAGCATGGACAGGTGCACTGGCCACCACGATATAACTGAAATAATGTTGAAAACTGTGTTAAACACAATACAATCAATCAATCTTTTTTATGGAAAAATCATACTGTATTGGATGGTGTAGATCTAAGATAAGATTGCAGATTCTGTTCAGTCTGATCTTGATGTACACCGTCCACAAAAGCTCATTGAGGTGTAAATTTTTAGATCTGTTCATATTAATAGCATTTTGCAGACAACAGTTAAAGTGCAGCTAAAATGTGTTGATAGGCTAGAAAATATTGTGGGAAAAGGAGAAATGCTTGGTTGCAGCTTTTTCTGCTTTTTCCACAGGGGTCCTGCATGTGCGACTCTTAAACTGGAGGCCACTGGGTTAAGAGCTACTAAAGCACAGAGCTTTTTCTAGGAGTGTCCTTGGGAAAGACTCTCCAGAGTCTAAGCCTTGTACTGGTAAACCATGGACATACATGAATGTGTGAGCTGTTGCCCTGATATGACTGAAATATTATGCTGGAAGTAGCTTAACCCTCTATCACACAATCCTGAGTTTAAAAAAAAAACCTGAGGATAAAGGATTTCAAAAATGTTGTGGGAAAGGAAGAAAATGCTGCTAACCAGCATCTTTTCCTTTTCCCACAATGTTTTCTACACACAAGTGTCATCATATAAACCATGTTTAGTTTCTCCTCTTAAATTGTTTTGAATATGGATGAGTCTTAACATTTTGTGGTATGGTAAAGCATTAAAACATTATCCCATTAAAGATTTTCCCATGATGTTTATAAAGTTTACTTCCTCTGGGTTGTTAAAAACCCTGGGATATAAGGTATAGGAGTTAGGAGTACTGTACTGACTTGATGTGCCGAGCCCCGGTAGCTCAGTCGGTAGCATGCAGGACTTGAGAACATGGGGTCCAGGGTTCGATCCCTGGCTACGACCTCTGGCTCGGCCAATTTCTTTCCGAGGATTGATGATAGTCACTGTGACAGGATTCATTCCTCTCCCACCGCTGACCATTGTTTCGACGATGATTATGTGGGAAAGCAGCCAGTGGCTTGGAAAGAAAATTGTGCGGAGTACTGGTAAAAGAGACTCCAGGAAAGCATGGATAGGTGCACTGGCCACCGCGATATAACTGAAATAATGTTGAAAACGGCGTTAAACACCATACAGTCAATCAATCAATTAACTGACTTGATGTACAGAATTGACCCGCTCAGCTTGTTTCAATTACCAATCAAAACAGTAAGGTAGAAGGATAATGCTCCCTCACCCATTGCTGTACGAATATTAGTTTTTATGCATTGGCTTTCCAGGGTTCCCGCTGGGCTTCGCATTTGGCGCCGTTTGTGATAGATTTTTAAATGTGGCGCAAAGAAATGCTGATTAGCGAAAATGATTGGCGCCGATATTTTTCATATCGGGATGCTGTACATTTTAAAACTGGTCCCCTTCACCGCAATGCATGGATGCATGACTACCAATCCATCGATAAAATTGAAATAAATCAGCTGGAATAAACAATGGCATCAACATAATCCAATTTACCTTACAAATCAATGCCATTTACACCTGCCTATCCGAATATACATACACTTTTGATAACATAAACTTCCTGCTAGACAGAATTTGTAAATTTATTTTGGAAAACTGTAAGAAAGTGAAAAAATCGAAGACCAGCGTCCCATATGAATCATGAATGTTACTAAATGTCCAAATAAAACATATTCTGTATATTAATACAGCGGGTTTCCAACGGCATTGACTAAAACCCGGACGGCAATGTTATCGTGGTCCTCGGAATTTTCTATGTCGTTTTTCCTCCTTTAATCGCCCACCTTTCGGAAAACTTATTTGGTTTTTTAACATTTTAACTTCTGTATACTTTAAAATGTAAATAGTCTCCTTTTGAAAACTGTGTTACAGATGAAGAAATTTCTCTCTGCATAGGAGCAATTTCTTTTCTAAAGGAGATATTTCTTCTTTTTTAACAATTTTTTCACATATTGACTCTGTTGTTCGGTTTGTACAATTTAAACTTCTATATGTTTCAAAAAGTCTCTCTCTAAGACTTTGTTACAACAGGAGAAATTGCTCTCAGTGACTGTATTTATGCTTTTGTCACAGTGGTTTTACAAAAATTAAAGATAGATCTACTTAAACTTGTTTTTTCATTGTTAACAAAAATAATTTTCAAACTATATTCATACAATAGACATAGATATGAGTTATTAAATCTGATAAAAACAAATGTTTTCTTGTTTATATTATTGCTAGTGACACAACCATGCGATGATAATTTATAGACCAATTCTTGATTATAATGCCCGACCCCCTGTACTTTCATTTTAAAATTGGCACCAGCTGGCTCTAACTATTTCAGTTTGGCGCAAACTTTTCTCATTTGACGAAAGTGATGGCACAAGAAAAAATGTAGCCAGTGGGAACCCTACTGTCAAAACATTTAGAAAAAGAAACAATTAGTGCTTGTTAAATATAACTTCTCCTGTCCCATGGATGTTATTTCCCATAATCTTCAAGTAAGACATTTTCCTTGCCGTTATTTAACCCTTTACCACATATTTAAGACTATTAAAGATCCTGAAATAAATGCTTTTGAAAATATTGTTGGAAAAGGAGAAAATGCTGGTAACCAGCACTTTTCGCCTTTTTTCCAAATGTTTTGTATTCTTTCAAAGAAAAATTACATTATTGTAATAAGATGCAATTTTTCAACTGCAACTGCTTTCAATTTCGACAAATATAAAATTGTGTTGTCTGGTTAAACCTTTACTAAATAATTCAGAGTTTTGACGACACTGAAGTAAGAGGTAATAACCCTTATCCTACTAAATAACTTAAAATGAAACCTTCAAGCTGACACTGAAAACCCAAGTTTCTCCATATTCGTCAGTGTATATCAGTGATCAGACTGCACGTTCTGTGCAGTCTGATCTTGATCTACTCTGTCCGCAAAAGGTCGGTGAGTCGTGCTTAGCAGCCTAAGGGTTAACCTGTATTTGAAAATATTGTGGATGCTGATAACCAATGTTTTCTATCCTTTCTGTTACAAAATATCATCATTTGAGTATCATTTTATATGTTGCCTGCAAATGCTTTGAATCTAGACCAGTCTAAAATGTTGTTGTTTGGTAAAGACTAAAGAGTGAAGAATTCTTTTTTGTGTGACTTGTATCAATATTTCATAGGCCTGAAGCCTATTCTGGTAGCTCATTCAGTAACACAGCGGGTTTGAAACCAGAGGGTCACTGATTTGCTTCCCAGTATGGATAAATTCTACCTAGTGATTGATGATAGTCATGGTATAAGAGGATTTATACCTCTCTCTCAGCTGAAAATTCATTGTTTCAGTGATGTTTATGTCGGAAAGCAGCCAGTTGCTTGAAAAGAGTGTTGTGCAAAATACTGATAAAAGAAACTCAAGAAAAGCAAGGATAGGTACACTGGCTGCCTCATTAAGTGAAATAATGTTGAAAATAGTTTTAACACCAAAGAAATCGTAGGCCTGAATTTAAATAGAATGACCCATTGCTTTAAAGAAAAGATCAATTTAGTCCTAAATTACAGGTTACGCATAGGTTAAATGAAAGAGAGAGAGGGGGAGGGAAAAAAGTTTAAAATGTATTACATGATTTTTTCAGGTATTGGGCTTGCATGTATTTATGTCATTGAAAGACATAATTGCTGTTCCTGGTATAAAACTGATTAAATAGAAGATATGGAACAAATCCCAGTTTTGGTGTTGATTGATCCCATGGTGGCATGACAGAGTTTACAATTAATGGGGAACTTGTGAGTACTATTGATTAAACTTTCATTTAGTTGTCTTTCTGTTTAAGCCTTTACCACAAAATTCTGAGTTTGAAATGAACTTGAAGTTTTAGATGCTTTTAAAAACACTATTGGTAAAGGAGAAAATGCTGGTAACCGTTGTCTGTTCTTTCAGTGGCAAATTTGGATTATTCAACAATTTAGGCCGCATATAATTTGTCATCTGCAAAAGCTTTCAATTTCGACCAAGAGGTCCCTAGTTGATGACATGAAGGAAGAAGGCTTCTGCCTAAATCCTTACCAAATACTTCCCAGTTTCGAATACATGAAAGAAGAAAACTTTTAAAAACTTAGTTGTGAAAAGCAGAAAATGCTTGTTACGCGTACCAGCATTTTCTGCTTTTCCCCTGAAAGTTTTTCACCCTTCCTAAAATAAATTCCATCACTTTAGCCACAGTTAATTTGTTGTCAACAAATGCCTCTAATTTTGAAAAGTCTACAATTTCCGAAGGCCAGCGAGCTTATATCATGTCCTGGTGTCTGCCATGCATCAGTGCCTGCTTGCGTCCATCCGTCCTTCTGTCTGTGCATGAGTTAACTTTTATTTCAAACATCTCTGAAACTACCCATCCAATTTGGATGAAACTTCACAGAAATGATCCTGCCATGGTCCTCTTCAAAATTCCTTCAAAGAATTCAAATTCATTTAAAAATCAGGTTGCCATGGCAACAAAACTGAAAATATTGAAAATCTTTAAGAATCACTTTGTCTGAAACCATAAAGCCTAGGGCTACCCAATTTGGCATGTAGCTTCATGTAATAGACCTCTACCAACTATTTCCATATTATAGCCCCGAGTCAAAACTGGCCCCATTCCACAGATCACAAGTTTAACATGAGCTTATTGGATGACTTAAATTTTACAAAGTGATCAAGCAAAATAACTCCTGTTATAAAAGATGTAAAGTTTGTTACTATTTACCTTCCTTGATTATCAAACTGCAGAAAACATGATTGGTGTTAGGTCTTTAAGTTTTTGGATAGAAAATGTTCAGTTTCAGGGAAAGGTATGGTGGCATATTTCTGCAGTGAGATACAAGATAGCTATTGTGATAATTTAAGAGAACTATCATGATAAAACCAAGTTTCCTGGAAATATTATCTAGATAAAAAATTTTCACGATAAAAATATCGTGATAATTCTAACTGTTATCATGATTTTTTGTTTGCTTTTATGCCCACAACTGACATTCACAGTATCTATAATCAAATATGGTTTCAAAACATCTTTGGTTACAACCTTATGAATTCTCCTTTTCCCTGAATGATTGTAAAGTTGTTCATAGGAGGCATTTCAATTCACCTTTGTGATTTTACAGTCTTCTGTTCATTTCGGGTCTTGTCAAAATTTACCAATTAAGCTACAACTGTTAATTATTCGAATTTCTTCTTACTGCAGTCTTGTGAAGTCAAAAACTACCGAGCTCATCCAAATGGTGAATTTTCTATTTATAGATACCAAGAAATGGATAGAACTATCACGATAATTTTATCTCGAATGTCAGCTTCGTGTACGATTGAGAAATTTTGAGTGAAAAAAAATAAGTTTATCGCGATATTTTTTTCAGGAAACTTTTCACTGTCTCGATAAAACTTTAAGTTATCACGATAGTTAACTAAAATGATCATGATAGCTATCTCGTATCTCGTGGCAGAAATATGCCACCATAGAAAGGTGAGTTATTTTGATGCTAATATAGTTATGCTCAGATGAGTGGAGTACTTAATACACACTCAGTTTCTATTATTTAGTTTTGTTCCAAAACTTTACCTTTCATGCCATTAATGCATATAGTTAATGACGTTATCTTTGCATTTAAAAAAGACATATATCACCATGAGGGAAAATTTATTTCTTCCTTATATCACCGTGAGGGGAAATAACAGAATAAGTCAACCAGAGGTTTCGTTTCCTAAATTTCAATTTCTAATTTAATATATCCAAAGATTCTAAACAGGTCTAAATTCTTCAAAGCCAAACTAATTACTGTCCCTCTCATACTATGAATCCCATACATCCCATCACCTCATTCTCAATCCTACATCCTATCAAAATCATTTTTACACTTCATCCTACATCCAATCAAAATCATTCTTACACTCATTCATCTTTATTTGTTTCTCTCTCTCTCTCTCATTGGTCAATCACTCACTCGCTCATTTTCCTGCCTTTTCTTACAAAATCATCAACATTGAAGGAGTATAGCACCTACTTGCAATTTACTATCAACACGATGACCATAAGGGGTCTAATACAGTAGTTCCACTAGATTACTGCAATGACTTTCTGATAAAGTTTTAAATGCTACCAAATGTTACATATCCATATGCTCAAGATGAGTTAGATAGTAAACCCTTAACATAGACAGATTGATTATTAGATAGTAAAACTTTAACATAGATAGATTGATTATTAAATCTCATACTTCAACTAATTATTGATTATTAATTTAATATTTTAACAAACAATGACTGCAATATGCACTGGGTGACACATGACTTTTTTTTTTGGGGGGGGGGGATTTTTTCGTATCGTAAATGATTATTTCTGTCTTTGATAGGGTAGGAAACATCTGGGAAAAGTAGAAAATGCTGGTAAGCAACATTTTCTCCTTTTCCTGCAATGTTTTCAAAAGTCATGTCTTTCAGGGTCCTTAAAACTCAGAATTGTGCAGTAAAGCCAGTGGAGCAATACAAGGCCATCATTGCTCTCTGTATTGTTTAGTTAAGAGTTAAATACAGTAAAACCTCGATAATTCGAAGTCCCAAGGGGACAAGCAAAATATTCGAATTATCGCGGTTTTCGAATTATCCAAAATGTCCGTGAAAAAAATTAATCCCGTTCAAGATCGGCAAGTAAAGTAAACATCTACTACCCCCGACCAATAAAACCGAGTTTTCATTCCCTTTGTTCATTATATTCAAAGAATATCATATCAAAAGGGTTATTTTCTCTAAATGCAGCGGATCTGACCATATGAGTTCTTGGAAATAAGTCATGTTAAAATTCCTTTCATTCCGTAAGGTTTAGGAAAGGTTGGTACTCTAGTTTTTCTTTCAAATTCATAAAATTTGCCCGGTTGTATTCGCCCCCATTAACTGTCACCCCACGGGAAAGAAAGCCCATTATTATTTTTTAACCTAAGAAAACAGCAGAAGGTAGGATATAATATGGTATCAAAAATATTTAGGCCTACACGTGTATGGATTTAAGTTCCTCGGACACCGATGTTTCAATGAAATATCTTTGAATATCGCGATTTGAAAAGTGTTGAAAACGATTAAAGAATGAAGGCGGGAAAACCCCATGCTAAAAATAGATAGACACAAAAAATGATAAAAAATGAGACATCTTCAGATCACAAACGCTTCAAACTGTCTTTTTAGCGTCAAAATTGACTTTGAACATGTGATGTACGCACATACGTCAAAAAAATGAAGTCGGGGATAAAATCAGTTGTCTAATCAGGAATGAAATACTCGTGTGATTTTGTAGAATGAATATCAAACAACACAATCGAAGGAAGGGGTGGTAGAAGCAAACATGTCAAACTTAACATAATTAACTTCTTATTATCAAATCAAGGTCAACTCCTTTTCAAAATCGTATTGTAGTATGAATCTCTGGAAGTAATTGTCATAGATTGTAGAACTTACACTACACCGTAGACGGGCCGACGCCAAAAATTCCTTTGCTGGGAAAGGTGTGAAAACAATTAATTGAGAGGTGAGAAAATAATGTGTTCGAATTAACAATCAATTTAAAGAGGCAAATTGATGACAGGGACCAGCACGTGTGTTCGAATTTTCAGATTATCGAGACTCGAAATTACCGATCTATTTTTGGTGCTATATAGTGGAGTTTTTGCCGGGACTATGGAAATTCCTCAAAAAATATGGGGTCCTCGAATGTTCGAGATTGGAAATATCGAGGTTTTACTGTAAATGGAAAATGGATACACGGTACTTTGGTCATTTCATTGCACTGACATTGGACCGTATTATACTTTTATCATACATCATAGGCCTTTTGATAAGCCCCCTTTAAACCTTTTCTACACAATCCTTAGTTTTAACAACCCTGAGAAAGAGTCCTTTTGAAAACATTATGGGAGAAGGAGAAAATTCTGGTTACTAGCATTTTCTTCTTTTCCCATAATGTTTTCTTCCTTATCAAAGATAGAAGTCGCTATTTGAGTAACAGTTGTCTGCAAATGCTTTCAATTTCGACAAGCCTACATTTTTGCAATTTGGTAAAGGGTTAATTTACACTACTCAGTGTCATGGAATGATTAAGTAATGTGTTAGACACTGTTTTAATTAATTTTGCAACTGACTGAAGGTAGACAGATAATATCATTAAAGCCAGTCTTATAACATAAAGTATCAATAAAGGAATATTTCTGTTTTGGGGCCTTGGGGCCATACATGGTTCAGTGCTTGGGCTTTAGGATTAACAATCCAGGGGTCCTTGTTTGATCCTCAACCAAGATGCAGGTCTTTTGCAGGACCGTCCATGGGTAAGGCACATCAGAGCTGAATTACAGTATGGATAAAGCCCAGCACACACATGAATAGCTGTCACTGTGAAACGAATGAATGAATTTTCATTTAGTTTTTAACCCTGCTTTCAACATCTTTTCAGTCACGATTGTCTTTTTATTACATTTTTTTAGCCATGAGTCAATTCATGGGTTACATATTTGAGTCAATGAATTACATTTTGAATTGCCCATAACAGGTTACTGTAATGTAGAAATCTATGCAATTATAGTTCAAATAAAACACACAGAAGAAAGGCAAGATTACACGAAATTATGCTGGTTTGCCTGAGGCATACAGGATTCACAATCATTTATCTGATTGTTGGGTTTATAATTCAGGTACATTTAACCCTTTACCACACAATCCTGAGTTTTAACGACCCTGAGATAGAAAGCTTTTGAAAACTTTATGGGAAAAGGAGAAAATGCTTGTAACTAGCATTTTCTTCTTTTCCCACAATGTTTTCTTATCTTTTACAGACAAATCCCATTTGGATCTGTCTAAAATTTTGTCGTATGGTAAAGAGTTAATAATATTTGAACAATGGATCTGCTGAAATAAACTTTTATATTTTTTTTTTTCATTTTATACCAACTTCATTAGCATGGTAATAGTGCAGGGTAAAAGCCACAAATCCTTGTAACCAAGTTTTGCATATTTTTGATCTGCAAATGCTCTGAATTTGGATGGGTTAACTTTTTTTTTATTTGATAAAGGGCTTTATTACATGAGTCTCAGTTCTGTTTAGGAAAGCATGATTGTGTTTAATTATGCAAGCCAAATTTTCCAGATACATTTTGTCTTTGTTGATGGTTGAATGTGCTTTTTTATCCCCCGCCGTCATTCTGTCCTTCCGTCTGTCTGTCCTTCTGTCCCACTTTTTTGTCTGGAGCATAACTCAAAAAGTATAAGAGGCATAAACATGATACTTCACAGGTGGATAGATCTCATCAAGGTGAAGTGAAGTGAAGTGCACAAGAACCATAACTGCTGCTTGCATAATTTAGGAGTTATTGCCCTTTGTTATTTTTCTTACTTAAATTTTGTCCAGAGCATAACTTGAAAACTACAGGGTGACCCAAAAAAAAATGCCACCCATAAAATCGTTAATAAAATTCACAATCCTTTCTGCAATCCAACCATATTTGGTACAAATGAACTTCAGTCTATGCCTGACATGTCCACTAAGTTTCATTCATGAATGTCCAACAGTCTTTGTTTTATTTCCGTTCCATTATATGCTCCAAATGTGCACCTTTTCATTGAAAGCGACATGCAAAATTGATAATAACTCTGACACACTCATCCATCCCTCAGTATTGATTGCTTTGAGTGAACTCAAAGAATAACATCTTCTGGGGGACAACCCCACCAGAAATTTGTCTGCAGAGGCCTGGGTGCCCTCCATCAAGCACACTGCATGGGTTGCAATATCAAAACATGGGATCATTGGTCCGTACTGGTTTGAAGACCAGAATGAACGGTCAATCACAATCAATACTGAGCACTACCTAGTGGTTGTTAAGAAGTTTTGGGCAGACGAAGAGGTGTTGTTAGGGATGAACAGTGGTTTTAACAGGATGGGGCAACTTTCCACACTTCAAATGACTCGTTGGAATGGCTGCTGGGACGCTTTGGTGATCGTCTCATCAGTAGGAGGTGTGATCCTGAATGGGCTTCACACTCACCAGACGTTAACCCCCCCAGATTCATTCCATGGGGTTATCTCAAAGATAATGTCTATCAGAACAACCCGTAGACTATTCCTGAACTGAAGAGGGCCATCACAGCCAAAATCAAGGCAATACTGAGGGAGGAGTGTGTGTCAGAGTTGCTGACAATTTTGCATGTCGTATCCAGGTGTGCTTGCACCACAGATGTGAACATTTGGAGCATATCATGGAACAGAGATAAAACTGTTGGAGGTTCATGGCTGAAACTTGGTGGACAAGTCAGGCATAGACTGAAGTTCATTTGTATCAAATATGATTGGATTGCAGAAAGGATTGTGAATTTTATTAATGATTTCATGGGTGGCATTTTTTTTTGGGTCACCCTGTACATGGAATATAAATTTCAAACCTCACAGGTTGATAGATGACATTGTGGGGAAGTGCAGTGTACAAGAACCATAACTTTAAGCCCCATAGATTAGGAGTTGTTGCCCTTTGATATTTTTTTTTCTTAAATTTTGTCTGGAGCATAACTCGAAAAGTATTAGGGTTGTAAACATGTAGTACCATGATTTTGGAGTTATGTCCCTTTATTATTTTTTTTTTTAGTCTCAAACTTTCTTTGGCGCATAACTTGAGCTGAATTAACTTCATAGCTGGATAGTTGTCTCTTAGGAGGAGTGCAGTACACAAAAATGATAACTCTACCTTCCATAATTTTTTATTTATTGCTAATTGTTGTTTTTTCATATTTTTTCTTCTGTCAGATTTCATATGTGCTTACACTTGACAGCTATACTGGACAAAAGAAGATAAGGATCATTATTTTTAATGTATTGCAAAAACAGGAAACACATGAAAATAAACCATGAATATACTAGAAATACTCAACAACAACAACTGAATCAGTTTCAGTTCAAAATTAACAAATTCATTTTGTTATCAAATTGATAAATCACAAAAGGTAAGACACCCCCAAAATCCAAAATGAATTTCACGGTTGCAGTATCACAGTAAAGCAATAAACTGTCCCACAAATGTCTCGTGGGTCATGATCAATATTCTGTGTGTCCACTGCCAACTGAAATCTTACCATTACATCACCTATGCATGTTTCGGATGTGCTGCGGAAAAGAGTTGTGCTGAATTTCGGCTTATTCCTGGTGGAGCGCAATCTCGAGCTTCTGGTGGTTGCGTGGAACTACTGATCGAGTAGAATAGAAAAGGCTCTCTGGAGCATGTCCAAGGTATGCTGTAGCAGGGTTCAGTTAAGGCGAGAAACTGGGTCAATGAATACTTTCAATTGTCTCAGCGTCAAGATAATCATTCATTGATCTTGCTCTGTGCAGAATTGAATTATGGTCTAGTGGAAGAAAGTCAGTTCCAGTAGCACCTTCATATGACCTAAAAATCAGGTAGAAGGTCTCCCCCCTACATCTGACACCAGTAAGGTTGCCATTCACTACATGCAAGTCTGTATTTCCATCAATACTGATGTCCGCCAAAATGATGACAGATCCACCTTAAAAGCGGTTGTGTTCTGTAACACAACAGTCAGCGAATCATTCTCCAGTTGTACGCCAAATTTGCCTACGGCCATCATTAAAGTTAACACAAAAGCAAGAATCATCTGTGCAGAGAACTGGGGTTCAATGATGGAGTTGCCACCTGACCTGGTTACGCACAAAGTCTAACCTTGCCATTCGGCACTGTCTTGTCAAAACTGTTCAAACAACCGATCATTTGGAACCAGTAATTGGAGAACGGAGTCTGTTTCCAAGGGTCTGTGACGTTACTTGCATCCCATTTGCTTAAAGAAAGTAATTGTTTAGGTTTACAGCTAACGTAAGCTTCTGCCTGCGTGCCATAGTCGCCAGATAACGGTCCAGGCGGGCAAATGTACACACTGGAAGATCCGATCGGGGGTCTTTCAGCAACATTGCCAGTATAAAGGAAATGATTCCAGGGTCTTGAGATGACACTCTGTGACACATTAAAATTTGCAGCTACCGCCCCCTTGACACAGCCCCCTTCCAGCGGTAATCGGAAGGAAAGTATCAGGAAAAAAAGTATTCGTTTCTGTTGAAGTTGTGATACTTTATCACAATTAATTTTTAATCATATAATTATGGTTTTGATACTTTATGTAATTAGTCTATGAAATTTTAGCGTACTAGAAAGCTAATTAAGCTACTTTGTAAAAACTGTGGATATTGTAAGTAAAATGAAAGTTGAAGATCAATCAGAAATGAAATAAAATGATGATTAAAGACAACACACCATTAACAGTTTGGCAAAATAAATGACTTAATCTAAGTGAAAATAAGACCTCAATTAGGATTATACAGATTGCAAATTACTAAAATTACACAAATGAATGAACATAAATCAAAAACATTTTAATTAGATCTACTATTGTTATACCCCAATCTCTTGCAGGTATCAATAACCAATAATGGGTGTTTGCACAGTTCTTCAAAATTTCAGGCCAGAAAAAGTCAAAAGAAAAGTGTACAAAAATCACATTTTTCTAAACAAAATCAATATAAGCTATCAACTAATGGTAAATTTTTATATCATATACCATATTAACTTAGTCTTTTTTTGTCAAATGATACTTTTTTCCCAGATACTTTTTTTCTGATACTTTTTATCCTGATTCTTTTTTTCCTGATACTTTCTTTCCTACAATCCCTTCCAGCATACCCATCGTTTGAGCGGCCTGCTGGTTCCCTAATTGATGCCTCATCACAGACTTCTCACCAAGAAATGCAAATGTTTCCTCAACCACTCAAATCAGCCGCAAAAAAGTTCCATATGATGACTTTTATCAAACTGCTGCATATTCCATTACATTTTCTTTTCTGCACTGTCATGCTTTGCTTTTGTGTGGTCACCCAACCATAAGATGCAAGAACAAGTTTACAACCTGGTGTTATAGATAGTGAATTTAGGAATGTACAGATATCAATTTTACCCCAAAATACATCGCTTTCTCAGAAGTACGTTAAAACAAAATAGTGATCTTTAACTTTTTTTGTCCAGTATATATAAGAAAAGTGTACATTGTTGAAGTTTTTTATTGTACTTGGTATTTAGCATTGCAAGAAAATAATTCTTAAATCTAGCTGTTTTAGCCTTTAAACCAACCTACAAGAAGACACACATCTTCTCTTCAACAAGCATTTGGAGGGGGATGGCCATGTCATCATGGCTCTTGTGCAATAATGTATTAACCCTTTACCACTCAGTCCCGACTTTTAACGACCCTGAGACAGAAGGCTTTTGAAAACATTGTGAGAAAAGGACAAAATGCTGGTAACCAGCATTTTCTCCTTTTCCCACAACGTTTTCTATCCTATCAAGGACTACTTTCATCATTTGAGCTACCCTTAATTTGTTGTCTGCAAATGCTTTAAGTTTGGACATGTCCAAAATTTTGTTGTTTGGTAAAGAGTTAATCAGGTTTTGAACAAAAATGTTTTCATAACAGGTAATTTTGTGCTTCTTCGTTGAATAAGGTAATATAATTCTTGCCAGATTATTTTAACTCTTTACCACACGACAAAATTTCAGCCTAGCTCAACTTGAAAGCATTTGCAGAGGACAAATCAAGTGTTACTCAAAGCAGGAAATTTGTCTATCAAAGGGTAGAAAACATTGTGGGAAAAGGAGAAAATGCTGGTAACCAGCATTTTCTCCTTTTCCCACAATGTTTTCAACAGGTTTCTTCCTTAGGGTTGTTAAAAGTCGGGATTGTGTGGTAAAGGGATAATAGACTCGTATGATATACAGAAGACTTAGCATTTTATCATATGATATAGATCAAATGAGAACTTAGGTAAAAAAGTGAAATATGTACAGAAAAAAAAGATATTTTTAGAAAGTAAGTAAACAAAAGAACCTTTGTGCAGCAAATTTACCTATCAGTTGATCAGACACCCAGTGTATAATTGGCTATTCTCACTTTTGTTGTTACAGCAAACAATCTAATGGTCATTTGTCAATTTTAGCTTTTGTCTCCTATCCAGCTGGAAAGTGGTCATTATGGACAGAAGTGTGCAAGGAGACACGTGTCTGCAACTGATAATTAACCAACAAAGGCACTCCTTAAACCCTTAGTCCTTGACAAGACAATCCTGTCTTTTTATGCCCTTGATTACAGGCATTTGGGAAAAGTGTAGGAAAAAAGAAGAAAATGCTGGTAACCAGCATTTTTTTTTCTTACAATGTTGATTTTTATTTCACAGACAGGTTCCTACTTTTTCACAGGCAAGTTCCATCATTAAGGCCAGATAAAAAAAGCTTTTAAGTCGGACAACTGTAAAATTGTAATGCCAAGGAAAGAGTTAACCCTTTGCTCTTGACTTGCCAACAAACTTTGGGATTCATCAAAACATTTGCAGAAACTCAATATGAAAATATGTTTCAAAAGATGTGTGTGTTTTCTTGAAAGTGTAGAATACTGTTATCGTCAGAAAAAGCAACTTCTTATTCCCTGCAACTGCCAATTTGGTAAAGTAAAGTGAACAAAAGGAGCAACATTTTTTCCTCCCCCCTCCCAAAAAGTCAGTATTTTCTTTGTCCTTTATGCAACTTAATTACAGTCATGTAGTTTTCTGTGAGAAAATAAACTAACAAAGTAAAATAGTGAAAGAGTGTTTCACCGCACAATCCCAAGTTGAAATGATTCTGGTATAAGAGGTACTGGAAAACATTGTTGGAAAAGGAGAAAATGCTAGAAACCAGCATATTCTCCTTTTCCCACAATGTTTTCTAGTTTACCTGATACAAATCTTATTATCTATATAATTGTCATTTTATTTGCTGCTGAAAATGTATAGAATTTGGACCAGTCTAGATTGTATTGTATGGTAAAGAGTTTAATTTTATTCACAGGAAATGTGTAAATTTTTGGAAAAAGAAAGGCAACATTAATTTTGTTAATAAGGTGACATTTAGTACATAGATGTGGAATTTTTACACCCCTGTTTTGTAGTCATTGTAAGACTAGGTTCACTGATTTTTTACATGATTTAATTATCCCAGTCAGTCTCCACAGTGGCAGCCAGCTATCAAATAGAGACAAAAGTAATGCAAGGAAATTTCTTTCATGTGTTTGATTGCCAGCTGGTGTTTTGAGTGTGACTTGAAGCTGTTAGCATCAAGTGTAAACAAATATTTAGGTACTTAACATTAGGTAACAGAAACCCACTTAAGTGTTTGTTTTCCACAATATTTGGCTGGTTTGTGCAGTAACTGCTTTATACAATGAAACAGATGGATCAGAGATACTTAGGATGGGTTTATGGAAGCATCCAGTACACTTCTGTTCATCTTCAGACTATGATGTTGTGTCTTATTAACTCTATTGCTTGATTTTTAATGGTGCATTTTCTTTTTTATCTTTAATAAACTGTTGTTAAATGAAAGGAATCAGTTAAGGAGACACTGGTCTTCTGTCAAAGAAGGTGTAACTTATTATCAGACAAAGTGATACAAATTTCTTTAGATGTTTGTGGATCCTCTTTAACACATTTGTTAATCAGCTTTAATTGATAAAGGTCTTCATCAGTTTGGAAATCAAGTTACAGACATCAAAGTTTGACAGTTTGTGCTTTATTTTATTTTGTTGCTTGAGAATTAGATGAGTAATTATATTGAAAGATAAAATAAGTGTGACTGTCTAGGTGGCTGTTAGTTTTAACTTGTAGCTTCAACAGGTTTTTCTTTTTAAGAGTAGTTCTTTTTGAATCTGATATTGGATTTGTTACCAGTGTAATAGTAAGGCGGGAATCTAAAGAACAAAGATTTTAATGTATTTCTGATTTTGATTATTAAGTTGTATGCTCGAATACAAAATGAGTGCCAAACAACATAGTTTTGTTGCATCAAAGATGCTGACTGTTACAGAATATGTAATAAAATTTACCGTGATGTCTGCTGTACTCGGTTTTTCTGTGGTTGGAATGGTGGTGAAATTTTCCATTAAGGTAAGACACTGTTTAAAGTAGTACTACCTACAGGCACCTGTTTTGCTGAGCAACCTCTGTAAAAATAATGGTGGCACATGTAGAAATTGCCAGTTATGAGTAGATATTTGGATTAAATTTTGTGTAGTTCTTATCATAAAAATATTTTTAACTCTTTACCACACTGCAAAATTTATAATTGATCCAAACTGAAAGCATTTACTAACTTGCTGTGGCCCAAACAAGTTTATATGCTGTTTAACCCTTTACCATACAATCCAAACTTTTAACCATTAATTTCACAATTTTAAGTTTTGACAACCCTGAAAAAGAAAGCTTTTGAAATCATTTTGGGATAAGGAGAAAATGCTGGTCACCAGCATTTTCTCCTTTTCCCACAATGTTTTCTAGCATTTCAAATACTAATCACATCACTTGTGCCACATTTGAATTGTTTCACTTTGGACCTGTCTAAAATTTGGTTGTGTGGTAAGGAGTGAATGACCCTGAGTAAAAAATTCTTTTGAAAGCATTGTGGAAAAAGAAGGAAATGTTGGTTACCAGCATTTTCTGCTTTTCATACAATGTTTTCTTCACTATGAATGACATATACAGGTTACATTGATATTTTTCTGCAAACGCTTTCAATTTAGACTACGCTACAATTTTGTGGCTTAGTAATGAGTAAAAGGGTAGAAAACGATTTCTCCATTTCCCAAAATGTTTTGAAAATGTTCATTTCTCTGGATCATTAAAACTCAAGAATGTCTGGTAAAGCTTTAACCCAATATCCCACAATGCCAACATTTATTGACTTTGCGAAAGAAGCCTTTTGAAAATATTGTTGGAAAAGGAGAAAATGCTGGTAAGCAGCATTTTCTCCGTTTTCCACAAGGTTTTCTACCCTATCAAAGAAAAATTGCACCATTTCAGCCACCTTGAAATAGTCGTCTGCAAATGCTTTCAATTGGACAAGGCTAAAATTTTGTCGTCTGGTGAAGGGTTAAGGTAGTCTACTGCAACAAAATTGTAGACTACATGCATTGACAGACTTTGCAGTCGACAAATTGGAGATAACTCAAAGGACTGTACAGTGTTGGAAAAGGAAGAAAAATAACTTGTGGTACATGTAACCATAGTCTTTTCTTTATAGCTTGACTGTTTTCGAAGAAAACATCAAGGTCTTGTCATGGCACTGGCATTGCAGATTGCATTGTTGCCATTGTCTGTGTCATGCAAACGCTTTGACAATTTATAATATTTCTATCATTACTATAGATATATACTCTAAACTCAGACTAGTTGTGAACTATTCTTATTTGAAAGGGGACCCATACATTGCACAAGTTTGAACTATTAATAATTGAAAAGGGAACCCAAACAATGTACTGGTAACCATCAAAAGTTGTGCCCCTTTTTTGACATAAATTTTTTTCTCAAAAATTCAAGCAATGGCAGCCAAGTGTTGTCACCTGCATGTGGTGCTTTTGTTCATTACGTTTCAACATTCCTATGACAATTTTCATCAATTGATGCCACATGTAAGTTGCTGTATGCAGCAAAAGCTTTCACTGCTGATACTTTAACCCTTTCCCAACCCACAAGTTTTAGACCCTCCCTAATTGAAAGCATCTGCAGATGACAAATTTGAAAGTGTAACAAATGAACTTCAGTTTTTAGCTCCACTGGCCGAAGGCCAGCGGGCTTATGTCATGACCCGTTGTCCGTCGTGCGTCTGTGCGTCCGTCCGTGCGTTAACTTTTATTTCAAACATCTTCTTCTCTGAAACTACCCATCCAATTTTGATGAAACTTCACAGAAATGATCCTGCCATGGTCCTCTTCAGAATTTCTTGAAAGAATTTGATTCCTTCAAAAACTCTGGTTGCCATGGCAACAAAACTTAAAAATATTGGAAATCTTTGAAAATCTTCTTGTCTGAAACCATAAGGCCTAGGCCTACCAAATTTGGCATGTAGCTTTGTCTAGTGGGCCTCTATTAAGTTTCTTGAAATTATAGCCCTGGGGTCAAATTTGACCCCGCCCCGGGGGTCACAAGTTTTACATGAGCTTACATAGGGAAAAATTTAGAAATCTCCCTGTACCTAGCCATAAGGCCTAGGGCTACCAAATTTTGCATGTGGCTTTATCTAGTGGGCTTCTACCAAGAGTGCCCAAATTATAGCCCTTGGGTCAAATTTGACCCCACCCCGGGGGTCACAAGTTTTACATGGGCTTATTTAGGGAAAACTTTAGAAATCTCCCTGTACCTAGCCGTAAGGCCTAGGGCTACCAAATTTTGCATGTGGCTTTATCTAGTGGGTCTCTACCAAGAGTGCCCAAATTATAGCCCTGGGGTCAAAATTGGCCCTGCCCCGGGGGTCACAAGTTTTAGATGGGTTTATATATAGAAAACTTAAGAAATCTCCCTGTACTTATTCATAAAGCGTAGGGCTACCAAATTTCGCTTGTAGCTATATCTAGAGGCCCTTCACCAAGAGTGCGTAAATTATAGCCCAAGGGGTAAATTTGATTTACCCCGAGGGGTTAGAAGTTTTACATGGGCTTATATAGTGAAATCTTTAGAAATCTTCTTGTTACTAACCATATGAACTAGGGCTACCAATTTTAGTCCTGTCTCAGGGGTCTTATGTTCAAAACCAATTGGCCAAGTATTGTAATGTTTGGCATGTAGTGATTTTACGTATTAGCCAGTGGAGCAATACAGGGCCATCATGGCCCTCTTGTTTGTTAACAGACTAGAAAACATTGTGGTAAAAGGAGAAAATGCTGATTACCAGCATTTTCTCCTTTTCCCACAATGTTTTCAAAAGGCCTCCTTCTCAGGGTCATGAAAACATGGTTTAATTAAGACAGACACGTTTATGAAATTGACCCATATTTCTTGCCTGACCCGTTTGGGCTTCTGTTGGCCTGGTAGATCAAGATCAGTCTGCATTTACACATAGTCCTCTATTTCATGAGATACTGAGACTATGAAAAGGAGTATTGAAATGGATACAGAAATAAATAATATATAACTTAAAAAATTTAAAAAGGACAGATTACAATCAGTAACATTTGAACCACAATAAATAAATATTATGTTCTGCTACAATACTGGAAAATTTCAAAAAGATAATTTGAATGCAGGGAGAGGAAACCCAATGTTTGTTCAGGACACATAGATAAGAATAACTGGTGCTCAATGTGAAACCTATAATTTACATAATTACAAGTATCACCTGATAAAAGAAAGCCTCTTAAGAAAGGATTACATTAATAACATTATCTTCTAGATCTTTGATCCTTTCTTCATACCACCCTTTCTTCATATGCTGTTTTCATCCCCTACCACATTAGAAATTTTTAACCCTTTGCTGCACAATCCTGACTTTAAAGAACCTAAGGATAGAGGCTTTTGAAAACATAGTGGAAAAAGGAGAAAATGCTGGTGACCAACATTTTCTTCTTTTCCCACCATGTTTCAACCGTTTCAAAGGCCAATTCCTCCATTTGAACACTGTTACCACTGTCCATGGTTATGTGAGAAAGCAGTCAATGGCTTGGAAAGAATATTGTGCGGAGTACTGGTACAAGAAACTCCACGAAAGCGTGGATAGGTGCACTGACCCCTGCGATATAATTGAAGTTATGTTGAAAGCTGTGTTTAACACCATACCATACAGTACTTCATTTGAGCAACATTTAAAGTGTCATCTTCAAATGGATTCAGTTTATATGAGTCAAACATCTTTTTTGTGTTTTAAAGAATTAACCAAATGCAACAGCAGAGCTTCCCTTTCTGCAGCTTCGAAAAATATGGTTGGAGAAGAAGCAATTGCTTTATTGAATCTTAGGTGCCGAAAAATAGTTTTTTTGCCCCTTATTTCTTTTTCCTGATGAGCCCAGGTAGCTCAGTTGGTAGTGTCCACGACTTGAGAACAGGGGGTTGCTGGTTGAATCCTGGGTTTGGCTAATTTCTTTCTGAGAATTGATCATAACCATTGCGACAGCATTCATTCCTCTCTCACTTCTGACGATTGTTTTGACCATGGTTATGTGGGAAGACAGCCAGTGGCTTGAAAAGAATATTGTGCGGAGTTCTGGTAAGAGAAACTCCAGAAAAGCAAGGACAGGTGCACTGGTCTCCTTGATATAACTGAGATAATCTTGAAAATGGTGTTAAACACTATACCATCAATCAGCTTAACTCTTTTTCAAATGATGAAATTCTAGACTTATCCAAATTGAAAGCATTTGCAAATGACAAATTGAATGTGGTGCAGATGGTGAAATTTTTCTTTGAAAAGAAAGAAAAAACATTGTGGGAATGGGAGAAATTGCTGGTGACCCCCATTTCCCACGGTATTTTGAAACCTTTTTATCTCAGGGTTGTGTAGTTAAGGGTTAGAATAAACACCTATAGTGAAACATTCTTAACCCTTTACCACACAATGACGACTTTTGACACCCCTGATAGAGAAGGCTTTCGAAAACATTGTGGGAAAAGGAGAAAATGCTGGTAACCAGCATTTTCTCCTTTTCCCACAATGTTTTCTAGCCTATCAAAGAAAAATCATTTCATATGATCCACATTGAAACTGTCCTCTGCAAATGCTTTCAATTCGGACAGGTCTAAAATTGGTCGTGTGGTAAAGGGTTAATAAGAGCTCTAAAGGTTCAGAACTTTCAAAGGGTTTAACCATGAACTCTGTACCAAAAGCCAGAAATGTAGACATGTCCAATGAAGAAGTGTTGCAGACAACAATTTAAGGTCCACGGCCCCTAACACATCGGTAAACATTGATCTTTTCGTAAAGGCTATTCAGCAAATCTCAGTAGCTTCTGTCTTTTAGTATGAGAGTTAGGGGCCGTAGACTCACCAACTCATTGGTAAAGATCGTGTAACATCGACATTTTCATAAAGGCTATTGGGTCAATCTCGGCAGCTTCTGTCTTTTAATATGAGAGTTAGGGGCCATAGACCTTAAATGTGGCTCAAATGATGGAATTTGTCTCTGATAGGGTAGAAAACATTGTGGGAAAAGAAGAAAGTGTTGGTTAAAATTACCATTATTTTCTTCTTTTTCAAAAGCCTTCTCCCACAGGGTTGTTATGAGTCAGAATTGTGTGGTAAAGAGTCAATAGAACAAAGAAAGACCATGAAAGAAAACTGTAAATGAGAAACGCCATTGAAACTGGTTAGTGCTTAACCATTTCCACAAAAAATGTATTTCAGACCCTTCAAAATGGTAAGCATCTGCAAATGACAAATCCAAAAATGCTACCAATGAACAGAAGTTCTCTGACAGGGTAGAAAACATTGTGTGAATGGGAGAAAATGCTGGCTATCAGCATTTTCTCCCTTTCCTACAAAGTTTTCAAACAGCCTTTTCCTCTGAGTTGTTTAACTCTTTACCACACGGCAAAATTTTAGACCTATCCAAATTGAAAGCATTTGCAGACGACAATTTCATAGTGGCTCAAATAAGGCAATTTTTTCTTTGATAGGGCAGAAAACTTTGTGGGAAAAGGAGAAAATGCTGGTTACCAGCATTTTCTCCCTTTTCCCACAATGTTTTCAAAAGGCTTCTTCCTCAGGGTCGTTAAAAGTCGTCATTATGAGGTAAAGGGTAAGCACATGATTTTTGGTAAAGATTTAACAAGTATACAAACTTGCCTCGACACATTTGAAGTCTTTGTCCCTTGAAATATTTGATAAATAGAAGGACCTAAGCATGATCAGCAGTATCTGCATTTGCAACAAATTTTAGCCGACTGTCCCTGTCACATACAGTCTCTCTCTCTCTCTCTCTCTCTCTCTCTCTCTCTGTCTCTCTCTCTCTCTCTCTCTCTCTCTCTCTCTCTCTCTCTCTCCCCCCCCCCCCTTCCCCCCATTTTTTTTCCCCAATTTCATCCACTACCTAACAAACCGGAGTTAAACAACTGGTTAAAAATACTTTTGATTACATTGGAGAAAATGAATCAATTGATGTAAAACAACATTTTGTCCTTTTAACTAAAAGTTTTCTTCTATTCAAAGATGTATGCATATTCCATCATTTGAGCCACCTGGCCAGGGAATGTCAGTGGTTACAGTATCTGACTTATGACCTTGTGGTTGTGTGTTCGATACCTGGTTTTTGCATACTTTCTTTCCAGCGATTTTTTACCCCTTACCTCTGATGCAAGTCAGAAAGTAGTCAGTGGCTTTCACAGAAAGTTGTGTCAAGGGAAAAAAAATTTAATGACTATACATTTATTGATACTAAAAGCATCGTAGTTGAAGGAGCAATTGCTTGTAACAAATTATTAGTCCTTTTCCTGCACTGTTTTCAAAAGCTGTCAAATGCAAAGGCATTGTAAATAGGGATTGACTTATTTGTATTTGTTCTTTATTGGTGAATAAAAACTCAGGTCTGTTTTGTAATACCAGTGAATGTGTAAGTTCATTTAATGGGTTGGTTGAAATAAAACAAAAAGTGAACAATAAAGACAATGAATAGATTTTGTGTATTCATCCACCTAGAAACCTTTATACCAAATGATCTCGTGGTATGTCAATATGACGACCCTGAAAAAGAGATTTGACATCTTTGTTTGAAAAAGAGAAATTGCTTTAAAACTGTATTTCATCCTTTTACGGCAAGGCTGTCTGTAACCTTTTCAAAGACAAATCTCACAAATTTCATTATTTGAGCTACTGATAAGTTGTTGTCTATATTCGTTTTGTATTGGACAAGTGTGGTAAAGAATTACCCTTTTTCAAAGGAACGAAAGTTTTAACAACCAAGAGAAAGTGCTTTGAAAACATTTAGGGAAAAAGAGAAAATGCTGGTTACGAGCATTTTCTGCTTTTCCAACAATTAGTTTCCACCCATCTTACAGCAAAATCCTATGACTGGTATTTTAGTCACATTTAAATTGTGGTCTGCAGATACTTCAATACTTCAATTTGGATGAATGTAAAATTTTCTTGTCTAGTAATGAGTTAAGAAAATCAAATGTGGACATGTTCCCTATGTTGTAGATAAAATTTTGAAGTACATGTTTGTTTACAAAATGGGAATATATTTTGTGGATTTTAAAGCAAAAATATAAATTGAAGTATTAAATATTTGAAATTTCTAAATGACAATAGTTCTATTTTTTGGTGCTCAAAGAAATTTTCTTTTAATTGCCTTTACCTCCTGAAACAAGACTTATGTCATAAGACTTTAAGAATGTGGTTCTAAATTGGCATTGTCAATTAAAAGAATATTATGTAGACAGTACAAATTTCATATTTTTCTTTACTGATAAAAAACTGCATCCACAGTGTTGTTACTAAGGATGTGTTTTTGATGGCCTTGTATTTAACTGATAAGTAGCAAATTGCTGTTCCTGTGATTACTAATGAAAGGCAATTTTTAAAGTGATGAATGGTAAATGGCTATTTTGTGTATCATTAACGGTCCTCTGACTCCTGACCATGAATATTTATCTGCTGGTCAAAGATCAAATTGAAATGGAAAATTTACCCAAAACAATGATAGATATTTTGAATACTCAACTGAAATCTAATGCTGATTTATCATGGAGGGTACATGGCATGCAGGACAAAGTGGTTATGAATATCATGTGGTCTAACTCTAAAATAAATGGGGATAACTCTGACTATCCTCAGAAAAATTTTACTTTATCATCCTTGGTGAGTTGAAACAGCTGCTTGTGATTTTTTTTTTTAACCCTTTACCACACAATGACGACTTTTGACGCCCCTGAAAGAGAAGGCTTTTGAAAACATTGTGGGAAAAGGAAAAAATGCTGGTTACCAGCATTTTCTCCTTTTCCCACAATGTTTTCTACCCTATCAAAGAAAAATCATTTCATATGAGCCACGTTAAAACTGTCATCTACAAATGCTTTCAATTTGGACAGGTCTAAAATTTTGTCGTGTGGTAAAGGGTTAAACCTTATCCTGCTAAATAAAAGAAAAGAAATTTCAAGTCCACATTAAAACCCAAATATTGCTGTTTCAAAGTTGCTTTTGGAGGAAAGATATCTCCTTATCGGGCAGTGTAGATCCAAGATCAGACTGCACGTTCTGTGCAGTCTAATCTTGATCTATGCTGCCAAAAAAAGGTAAGAGAGTCGCACTTAGCAGCTTAAGGGTTAACTCTTTACCAAACGACAAAATTTTGGACTCGTCCAAATCCAAAGCATTTGCAGACAATGAAATAAACATGGCTCAGATGGTAGAGATAGTGTTTCAAAAGGTAAAAAATGTGGGAAAATGAGAAAATGCTGGTCACCAGAATTTTCTCCTTTTTCAACAGTGTTTTCAAGAGCCTTCTTCCTGATGGCTGTTAGAACTAGGAATTGTATAGTAAAGGGTTAAGCTTTTACCAGTCAACCCTTATTTCTGATTTCTTGTGTGATAAAGCTCTTGACAGTGTTTTGGAAACAGAAGAAATGACAGATTATCAGCATTTAGTCTTTTTCTGTGATTGTTTTCTATTCTTTCAAAGGCAAATTTCATCAAATTAGTCAGATTTAAACTTTTGAAGGTACAGTGTATGTTTAAAAAAGGCGAACATGTTGCAAAAGGATGCTTAGTAATTAGCATTTTCTCCACTCCTCACAATGTTTTCTACTTTGGGATTTCAAGCCCCATAGGACAGCTCAAGGAGCCTCTGCTTGCTTTTCAGTCTATAGGATCATAATGGTTGGTTTGTGTATAGAGAAAGTACCTTTATAAAACATAAAGTTTATATACCGCTATTTTTCTTTTTATAGAGTCAAGGATTTTCGTCTCAACAAATCGAAGAGGAACTAACAAAGAAAGAGAGACATTTATCTTCAAAATCAGATACGCAGGAAGACAGTGGGCACAGCGAGACACAGGATACACCAACCCCTCGGCCTGACTCAAGGAGAAGCCGACAGCTACCTAAGATTCCTGACTTGGCCAGTGAACCTGATATGTCATCGAGTACAAACAGTAAAAGCGCAGTCTTGACTGGGGGACATGGTCAGCTACATCTGGAATATATACTTATGACTGAGTTGTAAGTATTTTCTCACTAAACTCTTTACCAAACAACAAATATTTACTAGTCCAAATTGAAAGCATTTTGAAAAAGGAGACAATGCTGGTTATTAGCATTTTTTCCTTATCTCACATTGTTTTCAAAATCCTCCTTAATTATGGTTGTTAGAACTAGGAATTATGTGGTAAACATAACATAACATACAGGTAATCTTTATTTGGCATAAAATACAAACATATTCATAGCCAATACAGATATATACGATATGCATGAGATGTGAAAAGGAAAATGCATCTATAGTGATACAAATTGAAAAAAGGTGTGTGTCGGTAACACATGAAGTACTTCATGTTTTCCGAAGGAATATGGGAAAAACAGTTAACCCCTTACTACGCAATCACAACTTTTAACGACCCTGAGAAAGAAACCTTTTTAAAAACATTGTAACATTGGTAACCAGCATTTTCTCCTTTTCCCACAATGTTTTCTATCCTTTCCAATACAACTTTCAATTTTTGATTTGTATTTATTTTGCCGTCTGCAAATACTTTGAATTTTGACAAGTCTACATTTTTTTCGTTTGGTAAACAGTTAACTCAGTACCAGATGTTTCCAATTTGAAAGCATTTTCACACAACAAATTAAATTTCAATCAAATGATGAGGTTTGTTTTCTAAAGAGTATAAAATATTTTTGGAAAAAAAGAAATACTGGTTACCAGCATTTAATCCTTTCTCCCGATGTTGTCAAAAGGCTGATATCCTAAGGTATTTGTAATTTGAAATAGGTTGGTAAATAGTTAAGACATAAAGGTATAGTACCTAGGTGTTAAGACATCAAGGTGAAGTGCAAAGAAGGAAGCTTTTCTAATAGCCATTGGTGTAATATCTATAATTACAACAATAACAAGGCCATCCGGGAATGCCTGAAGGCCATCAAGCTTTTATTATACCTAGATCTTTATCAAAACATGTGTGGTGCCTCCAGCAGTCATGTCCCAAATCAATGAAATATCTATAACAACTGTGGTTGTTTTTAACAGCATAGATCATTATCAGACTGTACTAAACATGCAATCTGATCTTGGATCTACATTGCCTGCTGTGCTTGGCAGTTGTTTTTGACCATTTAGTGATCCGCAAATTAGTCATCTCTTGATCTATACTGCATGCTCTGCAGGGACATTCCAACTTCAAAAAAAACCAGGATATTTCTTTTGTTTCCATTTCCCACAATGTTTTCTTCTTTGTTAAAGATTTTTAATTTATTTGTGCCACTTTTTCATGGTCCACAGATACTTTCAGTTTGGTAGAGTCTAAAATTTGTCAGGTGGGAACAGGATCATTGTGCTTTCAACTTAAAAGCAGTGAAAAGTCAATACAAAGGCCGAAATGTTTAACTCTTTACCACACAATCCGAAGTTTTAACGATCCAGAGAAAGTAACCTTTTGTAAACATTATGGGAAATGGAGAAAATTGTGGTAACTAGCATTTTCTCCTTTTCCAACTATGTTTTTTACCATATTAAAGACAAATTCTATCAGTTAAACCATATTTGAATTGTCATTTGCAAATACTTTCAATTTTTACAAGTTCACACTTTGTTTCCTTTGGTAAAGCGTTAAATGATTATTTACTGTTATGCTGTATTATGAAGAAGAGCAAGGAATGCACCAAGGTTAACCCTTTACCAAACAATCCGCGGTTTTAATGACCCTTAAGAAGAGACCTTTTGAAAACATTGTGAGAAAAGGAGAAAATACTGAAAACCAGCATTTTCTCCTTTTCCCTCAGTGTTTTCTCCCCTTTCATTGAGAGCAATCATCCACAGAGCAACACAAGAATTGTAGTCTTCAAATGTTTTCAAGTTGAAAGAGTCCAGTTTTTGTTGTTTGGTAAAGGGTTAAGGTAACAGAGAGTGGTTGTAGTAATTATTGAATGTTTAATTCCAGCAACAGTCTACACAAACAGAAACTGCCTGGTGTTTATGTCATACCCTCAGCTTTGTCTCCGTTAAGTAAGTGCAGTCTCCCTTTCTTTATTCAAGCTGCTTATGCCCAATAACCTTGAAGAGATTGATTGTAATGATTGCTTTTATGATTTTTAAAGCAGTTTTCAACATTATTTCAGTTACATTGCGGTGGCCAGTATACTTACCCATGCTTTCCTGGCATTTCTTTTACCAGTACTTAGCACAATACTCTTCCCAAGCCACTGGCTGCTTTCCCACCTAACCATGAGCATGTCACTGATTTTTATGTTTTCTGGGTTTCTCCTGTACTTGTGTTTGCCCAGCTGTGCCCGTGTCCAAGAATACCCCAGACAATCAGCATCACTAGTAGGGAATGAACCTGTGTTGTCTTGATTACTGATCCAGTGCTTCTCCTGCTGTGCTGCACACCTGTTTTGCTCAGAGTTACTAACCTTTATAACAGGACAAAATGTTAGACAAGTTTATTTTGAAAGCATTTTCAGATGACAAAGGTGTCTCAAATAATGACAGTCATCTGGAAAGAGTAGAAAACATTAGAGAAAAAGGAGAAAATGCTAGTTACCAGCATTTTCTCCTTTTCCCACAATTTTTTTTCTAAAGCCTTCCTCCTCAGGATTGTTAAAACATGAGATTTTTTGGTAATGGGTTAAAAGGACAGCATATGCAATGATTACTTTACTTATATGTAATACAGAAGATACATGTATATTATTTTTATAACAAATTGTGGCCATAATGATTGGTTGTATTAATGAATGGGTAGAAACAGATCAAGTATGAGGATAGAATGTTGGTTACCAGCATTCTCTCCTTTTCTGTGTTGCTTTCTAGAGTCGACTCCCTTAGGTTGTAAGAGCAGTGGATTGCTTGGTAAGGGGTTAACTCTTTACCACACAATCCCGACTTTTTACGACCCTGAGAAAGAAGCCTTTTGAAAACATTGTGGGAAAAGGAGAAAATGCTGGTAACCAGCATTTTCTCCTTTTCCCACAATATTTTCAGCCCTTCCCAAACCAAATTTCAATTTTTCAGTCACATTTATTTTGTCGTCTGTGAGTGCTTTCAATTTGGACCAGTCTAAAATTTTCTTGTGTGGTAAAGAGTTAATCAAAGTTCTTACAAGAAATGTTGGAATTGATTATACATTTACTGAACTCTTTACCATACGACAAATTTTCAGACTGGACCAAATTGAAAGCATTTGCAGAAGACACATTACATGTTGCTGAAATAGTGATTTCTGTCTTTGATAGAGCAGAAAACATTGTAGGAAAAGCAGAAAATGCTGGTTACCAGCATTTTCTCCTTTTCAAACAATGTTTTTCAAAAGCCTTCTCTTTCAGGGTCGTTTAAAGTTGGGATGTGTGGTAAAGGGTTAACTCCTTACCAGATGATAAAATTTAAGTCTTGTCCAGTTTGAAAGCATTTGCGGACAACAAATTAAGTGTAGCTCAAATGATGATTTCTGTGTTTATGGTAAAAAACATTCTGGGAAAAGGAGAAAATGCTGGTTGCCAGCATTTTCTCTTTTTCCCATTATGTTTTCAGAACGCTTCTTTTCCAGGGTGGTTGAAAACTAAGGATTGTGTGATAAAGGGTTAAGTCTGCTTCATAGTAGATTTGGTATTTTTATGTTACTTCAGTATGGAACGGAGTGATATTTGTCAGACAAGGTCTGTACCAGGAAGCTGTGTTCAGATTTAACCTCAACATTCCAGAGAATTACCCAAATGGGGACTGCCCTGTAAGTCCTTTCATGTATAATTATCTTATTACATTCTGCAGGGGACTTTTTTTTTTAAGTCTTGGAGCAGTCTTCACATAAAAACAATATTGCTGAAGAGAAAAATGGTTGAACATTGTTTTCTTCTGCCACAGTGTCTACACATTTGTTTATGATAATACAGCAGATTGTGCTGATTATCCCTGTTTTTGTGAGAATATTTTCTGTTGAAAATTAGGTTCAAAAGCCAAAGCAAAAATGAGATCTTTGAACACTGATGGAAAGGCATAATTATGACCCAAGATATAGTTAATAAGTAATCAATGTTTTTAAATTTGGGTGGAATTTTAACGTAAAATTTCCTTTACTGTTTTCTGAATGACAAAATTTTAGACTTGTGCAAATTGAAAGCATTTACTGATAACAAATTTAATTCAGCTTAAATGATTTTAGTTGTCTTTAAAAGGTTGGAAAACATTTTGGGAAAAGGAGAAAATGCTGGTCAACAGCATTTTCCCTTTGTCCACAATGTTTTCAAAAGCTTTCTCTGTGGGGGTGGTCAAAATTTCGGATTTTGTAGTAAAGGGTCCATTTTTGATGATTTTGTTGTTTGGGCAGACTGGCATCTTTCATAATAAGATTTCATATGATTCAGACCTTTCCTAATGCTGATGTCTTTACACACCACTCGTGACAATTATAATGTTACCAATCTGCCATGTCCATGTCTGATAAGGAGACAGGTTAGTTGGAAAATTTTAAAAAAAAATCTGAAAATTTGAAAATAAGAATTAAAAAGAAAGAAACCTGTTGAAGGAAACTATTTTTAAGATAGGTTGGTCCAAGGACTATCAAGACTTTCTAGAGGGATTCAACTTCAGCCCTACATTTTTCTAATGAGAATATGATTCTAGCTGGACCTAAATTGGTTGAATTATTTATGCTTGGAATTCAGTTTTTTAAATGCATCATTCTCATCAAATATTGTTTGTCACTTTTCAGAGAGTATTTTTTGAATTCCCTGTGTTCCATCCATGTGTTGATCCTAAAACTGGAGAGCTAGATGTCAAACGAGATTTTAAAAAATGGAGGTAACTGTATATTTTGTATTTGAGCCAAGCTCCATGAAAAGGGGGTTTAATGCATATGCAAATAAGTCTGTGCAGGCTAACCTAGGTTGAAACATTTTGCTATTGGTCAATTTTCTGCATGTCAAAGGACCATTTTACCTCATGATTCAATCAGCTATTAACCCTTTCCCAAACAATCCCTGGTTTTCGTGACCCTGAGAAAGAAGCCATCTGAAAACATGGTGGGAAAAGGAGAAAATGTTGGTAACCAGCATTTTCTCCTTTTCCCACAATGTTTTCTTCCCTTCCCAAAACAAATTTCAATTTTTGAGTCACATTAATTTTGTCATCTGCAAATGCTTCCAATTTGGACTAGTCTAAAATTATGTCGTTTGGTAAAGAGTTAAACAAAATGGATTTTATGGATTTCTTTTTCCCAGATCATGGCTCATTTATTTTTCACCCTTTAAATTTTTCTATGAATAACTCTCTACCAAAAGAAAAAATAAAAGACATGTCTCCGTGAAAGCAGATGACAAATATGGCTCAACTGATGGAATTTGTCCTTTTAACCTTTCACTACACAGTTTCACCACACAGTCTTGAGTTTTAAAGACCTTGAGAAAGAAGTCTCTTGAAAAGATTGTTGGAAAAGGAGAAAATGCTGGTAACCAGCATTTTCTTCTTTTCCCACAATATTTTCTACTGTTTAAAAGACAAAATCCATCTTTCAAACCACATTTAGTTTGTCATCGATTCAGACAAGTCTGCATTTTTAGCTCCACTGGCCGAAGGCCAGCGGGCTTATGTCATGGCCTGTTGTCTGTCGTGCGTCCGTCCGTCCATCCGTCCGTCCGTCTTCTTCTCTGAAACTACCCATCCAATTTTGATGAAACTTCACAGAAATGATCCTGCCATGGTCCTCTTCAGAATTTCTTGAAAGAATTTAATTCCTTCAAAAACTCTGGTTGCCATGGCAACAAAACTGAAAAATTTTGAAAATCTTTGAAAATCTTCGTCTGAAACTGTAAGGCCAAGGGCTACCAAATTTGGCATGTAGCTTTATCTAGTGGACCTCTACCAAGTTTCTTCAATTTATAGCCCTGGGGTTAAAATTGGCCCCACCCCGGGGGTTACAAGTTATACATGGGCTTATTTAGGGAGAACTTTAAAATTCCTCTTCTACCTAGCCATAGGGCCTAGAGCTACCAAATTTGGCATGTAGCTTTATCTAGTGGACCTCTGCCAAGATTGTTCAAATTATAGCCCTGGGGTCAAATTAGGCCCTGCCTGGGGGGTAACAAGTTTTACATGGGCTTATATAACAAGTTTTACATGGGCTTATATAGGGAGAACTTTAAAATTCTTCTTTGGCCTAGCCATGGGGCCTAGGGCGACCAAATTTGGCATGTAGCTTTATCTAGTGGACCTGTACCAAGGGTGTCCAAATTATAGCCGAGGGTCAAATTTGACTTCGCTCAGGGGGGTAACATGTTTTACATGGGCGGGCTTATATAGGAAAATCTTTCGCATCTAGCTATAAGGGCTAGGGCTATCAAATTTTGCATTTAGCTTTATCTAGGGATCTAGGGGGTCTCTATCAAGGGTGCCCAAATTATTCCTTCAAAAACTCTGGTTGCCATGGCAACAAAACTTAAAATTTAGAAAATTTTCAAAAATCTTCTTCTCTGAAACTGTAAGGCCTAGGGCTACCAAATTTGGCATGTAGCTGTATCTAGTGGGCCTCTACCAAGTTCCTTCAAATAATAGCCATGGGGTCTACCAAATTTTGCATGTAGCTTTATCTAGTGGGCCTCTACAAGGAGGGCCCAAATTATAGTCCTTGACCCAAGTTTGTCCCCACACCACGGAACACAAGGTCACCAGTTTTACATGGGCTTTTGTAATGAAAACTATCTTAAGTCATCATGTTACTAACCATTATAAAGACTAAGGCTATTAGATTTAGCCCTGTCTCATGGGTTTCATGTTTTACAGGGCTTTTTATTGAGAAAAATTTGAAAATCTTCTTGTTTATAACATTCAAGAACTGAATTATTTGGTATGGAGCTTTATATTGTGGACCTCCACCAGGATTCAAATAATTATAGCTTTGCGATCAAAATTGGCTTTGCCCATGGATCACAACTTTCTCGTAGGATTAGATAGAAAAATGTTTGCATGTCCTCGTGTTTAAAATCAATTTGCTGAATATTGTAATGTTTGGCTTGTAGTGTTTTTACTTAATAGCCAGTGGAGCGATACAGGGCCATCATGGCCCTCTTGTTCTTACGTGGTATAGAGTGAAAGATAGAGAACACCACAAGAAAAGGGGAAAATGAGGACTGCCAGCACATTCCTTCAATGTTTTAATGCTGCTTTCCTCAGTGCCTTTGGAACATAATTATGTCATTTAATGAAATCTTATTTTTTTTTGTGTGTGTAAGATTTAATTGAGGTTTACAATTTTACCCAATTGTGTGCCTTGGTCACTATCGTTTCTGTTTATGCATGGATTTACTTTTACCAAAGTTTTAAGGACCTTAGCAAGAGGGCATTTTAAATCATTGTGGAAAAAGGAGAAAGTACAAATTAACATATTTTGTTTCCTTTTTTCCTCCATGTTTTCTGTCTTTTCAAGCACAAATCCTGTCTTTCAAACCTTATTTAAATTGTCAGCTGCAGGTGCTTTCAATATAGAGACACCTAAAACTTGGTTGTCTGGAACTGAGTTAGAACACATTTTACATAGTGTTCGGCATGAATATCTTACATAAAAAAAAAGAACTTTATGAAAAGCCAAGTCCACTGTTGTATATGAGTTTCTTTTTTATGTATTTTTCCTACACTATCTATTTCAGGCGAAATGTGAATTTCCTATGGCAGGTGCTGATATATGTTCGTAGAATATTTTTCAAAATTGATACCAAGTGTCCTTCTAATCCTGAGGCAGCAGAATTGTGAGTATACAAAAGTTTGTAAAGAAATAACCCTTTTCTCTAGAACTCAGTTATGTAACCAGCATTTTCTTCTTTTCCCCAGAATGTTTTCTACCCTTTCTATTAGGGAACATTTCCATCATTTTAGTCATATTTAATTTTTCATATGCAAGTACTTTCAAACAAGTCTAAACTTGTTTCAACTGATAAAGGGTTAAAAAACAAATCTGTTAACCCTTTACCACACAATGACGACTTTTAATGACCCGACTTTTAATGACCCTGAGGAAATAGCCTTTTGAAAACCTTGTTGGAAAAGGAGAAAATGCTGGTAACCAGCATTTTCTCCTTTTTCAAACAAGGTTTTCTACACTTTCACAGCCAATTACCATGATTTCAGCCACATACTATTTGATGTCTGCAAATACTTTCAATTTGGATGAGTCTAAAATTGTATTGTTTTGTAAAGAGTCAACGGATTGACATAACTTGATTCTGTAATTTTTTACCTTCTAAAATATTGGTATAAATTACACAAAGAACAGGCATTTGGAAGAGAGGATCCTATGTTCATCAGTCTGCAGTAGTACGGAAAATATTCCATTAAAAGAAAAAATTGCTTTTTACCAGCCCGGCGGGGTAGCTCAGTAGTTAGCGTATCAGACTCCTGACCTGGTGGTTGTGAGTTCGATACCCTGCTGAGGCAAACTTTCTTTTAGACCATTTTTTTTGCCTCTCATTTCTGATGCATGTGAGAAAAGTAGTCAGTGGCTTGGAAAGAAAGTTGTGTCAGTACTGGTGTGAGAAAGATAGGCAGCACATACGTAGGTGCACTGACTGCCATGATATTACCTAAGCTGTTAAATGGCATTAAACTCCAATACAAAAGCTTTTTACCAGCAATTGCTCCTTTAATGTGGATGTATTTTTTCTTAATCTGTGAAAATGCAAATTGGACCTTTTGATCAAAGATGAAGAAATTTAACCCAGATTTTCTACAACATGGAGATTGGAGACCATTCGTTATCAAAGCATATAGAATTAGAAAACTGAAAGTACTGACATATAAGCATTAAGAGGAAGTGAAAAATTTATTGTGACAAGTACCCTTGAATGAGGTACAGAAAAAAGGGGGGAAAATTGGGGATAATAGAGTAGTACAACTTCTGTTTTTAACTGAAATCTGCATTGTGTGTATGCATTGGAATTTTCTTGGACAATTCTGATGAGCACTTACAACATACATGTAATTTCTGTAAATGGAATGACATTTTTAGGATTCAAATAGCCCCCATTGATCTGGACCTCTTTTTACTCAGCCGTCATTACCAAATCTTACCATTAGTTCAGTTTCCTATGAACTGAATTTTTCGAACATGGAATTCATTATCAGACAATATGGAAAGAGTCCTTTGAAAATATTGTGGTAAAAGGAAATATGTTTATTACTAGCATTTTCTCCTTTTTCCAATTTTTTTTTTTCTACCCTGTCATCATCTGAGCCATATTATATTATTTTGTCTGCAAATTATTTCACAATGGACTAAAACTTTATCATCTAGTAATAGTTGAATAGTGCAATCATTATCTATCTTTCTTCTTTATTGTAGATATGAACAGAACATAGAACAGTTCAAGCTAAAGATAGTGGAAAATATTCGCTCAAGTAAACATGTATTATATAACCCAGACGAATGTAACGATGCACATACTATACGGTGAGATTATTAGTATACTCATTTTAACTCTTCTGCTTATGCAAAAGACTTTTCGTCTCATGGCAGAGAATGTTCTCAATTGATTTTGTATATTCATTCTAACTCCTACTGTTCATTTAAACTTGACATTGATGCTTTCAAAGCCATCTTCTGAAAACTTGTTTTAGAAGGTAATAAGTGTAAGTGACAAAAATGACAAAATTTTAGACTTGTCCAAAATGAAAGCATTTACAGATGACTAAATAAAAGTGGCTCAGAAATTGAAATTTGCTTTTGGAAGGGTAAAAAGGGTAGAAAGCATTGTGGGAAAAGGAGAAAATGCTGGTAAGCAGCATTTTCTTCTTTCCCCACCATGCTTTCAAAAGCTCTTTCTCAGGGTTGTTAAAAGTTGGGATTGTGTGTTAAAGGTTTAAAGAAAAAAAAAAGATTTATCTTGAGTTGCAATAAGTAATGTGTTAGTGCTCAATCCATCCAAAAGTAATTCAAATGACAGAAAGAAGATAGATTAAATAGAGTGGAAATGCCAGTTTGAATATAATGTAAAAACTTTGTGGAAATACATCAGACCAAAGAGCTTCTGCTTCAAAGAGCTGCTGCAGTGATTTTGACACATTTACTGAACCCCTCACTAAACAACTCCATGATGTAAAGATCCTGTAGAAAAAAGTTTCTTAAAACATGGTGGAAAAAGTTCAAATTGCTGGTAACCAGCATTTTCTCCTTGCCCACAATGTTGTCTATCCTTTTAAAGTTAGATGAATTAACTGACCTATATTGTCAATTTGTCTTCTCAATACAGACATGGGCACTAAATGACCAAAGCTGTTGATTTGCCATAAAACAACATTTATTCATTCATTCAAATTCTCTTCTGCAACTGCTTGTAAGTTGTCAAAAATTTCATCCATTGGTAAAACCAATGTTTAATTTTGGTGTTGGTTTAGAGGAAATCATTGACATAATTTCCTTTTCAGGTTTTCCCCATGGGATCCCAGCATCCATGAGGAAGCTAAATCAGATATGCTTACACGAAAGGTAAAATCCTCAGGTAACTTTAAAGTTTGAGTAATAACCTGTTGACCAGTCCCAGGTCAACTATTTATATTGCACAGTACTGATCTATACTGGCTTCACACTATATATCATTTACCATGTAATCCTCTGCCCCTGTGGAAGAAGGCTTTTGATGGAAACTTAGTGGCGGGGTTGGGGGGGGGGGGATGCTGGTTCCCACTATCTCTCTCTTTTGAAGCATTCAAGATAGAAAAAGTGACCTTCATAATAAGATTAATTTTGAGTTTCTTTGAGGGCTACATGTATAGTTATTTTAGTCTTTACAAAACAGTCCAGTATATTAATGACCCGGAAGATTAGGTCATTAAAACTTGTTATTGGAATATGAGAAAATGCAGGTAACCAGCTTTTTTTCCTTTGCCAACAATGTTTTCTATCTGAAAGACTCCATCATTATGCCATATTAGGTTTGACCTTTACAAATGCTGCTCGTCTACCATTTTCGTCTAGTAAGGGGATAATTTGGTTTTGGTAATCATTCATAGTAGTTAGTATGACTAGAACTATATTGGTACCTCAGGGCTCACCTAAAGGAAACAAACAAATGATCCATGCTCTATGAAAAGGGGTTTTAATGCATCTGCCAAAAGTATCGACCTAGTCAGCCATGGCAGTCCCCCCCAGGCTGACCTTGGTTGAAACTTTGCTGTTAATCAATTTTCTGTATGTCGAAGGACAGTCTACCTCATGATTCAGTTGGCTGTTCTACAAAATGGATTTTTATGGATATATAATTATATGATGACTTGCTTGGCATAATGCATCATGGAGATGCATGAAACCCCCTTTTGCCGCTCAAATGAAATGGGAAAAAACACAACAAATAAATTCCATAAAGCTCACTTGGTAAGCATCTGGCTTGGTAATGGAGCTTTTTTAGACTTTTTTCTGTAAATCGAAATTTCCTTTAAAACACTTACAAAATTTCTTACTTCAATAAAAGTGCAAAGGAATTGGAGCATAACATTCCTTCAAAAGGTGCAATTTTGAAATTTCAATAATTGGATGATTGTTTAGCAGTCAGGATATCTTTCAGTCTGCATAAATGTTCGAATTCAAATGTTTTAGCTATTAACCTAATGACAAAAGCATTTTCAAGCAACATAGTAGTAAGGTGGAATTTGTTTTTTTGATAGGGTAGAAAACATAGTCAGAAAAGCAACAAAAAAAAAAGCTGGCTACCAAAAGGCTTCTTTGTTAGAGTCCCTAAAACTCATAATTGTGTGGTAAAGAGTTAAATAACTATCAATGTTCCTTGGTTACTAAAAGAGGACAATTCTTCATTGCAATAATCATGGTAGCATTATAGTATTAACTTTGATATGAATTATTTTTATTCCTTTTGTTTGACACATTTTGGGGCAATGTTTGTTTCATTTGTTTGCTTATTTGTCTATTTACTTTTATTTGAAAGATTCTGGAAACTGTAAAGAAAGTAGCTTGTATGGAAGTAACTGTGAGAAATTTAACAAGTACAATTTTACTGCTAAAGAAGTCTGTCTGTCAAAAAAAAGAGCAAACTCTCCACCCAATATTTTTCATATCATTGAGAAAAAGATAATCTATGCCCTGTGAAATGTTCTTTTCTTGTGTCTCTTATACAGTATTTTGTATGCCTATAAATAGCTAAATCTTCTATCAGACAACGATAAAGCCTGTAGAGGAAGGCTTTTTAAAACATTTTTAGAAGAGGAGAAAGAGAATACTATTATACAGCTAACCAGCATATTCTCTTTCTCCCACATTGTATTTAAAGAATTTTACCCCAGGGTTGTAGAAACATGCCACTAATTTGTATTAATTCTTTCCCACAAAAAAATTTGGATTTGTCCCAATTAGAAACATTTGAAAACAACAAATTAAATATAGCTTTATGATAAGGTTTGTCTTTGAAAGGGTAAAAAAGAAAGTGGGAATCGTCTTTGAAAGGGTAAAAAAGAAAGTGGGAAAAGGAGAAAATGCTGGTCACCAGAAATTTTTCCTTTTCTCACAATGTTTTCAAAAGCCCCTTTCTTCAGGGTCATTTTTGGTAGAGGGTTAACTCTTTACCAAACAACAAAATTTTAGACAGGTCCAAATTGAAAGCACTTGCAGATGACAAAACAAACGTAATTAAAAAGCTGAAATTTGTTTCCAGCAGGGAAGAAAACATTGTGGGAAAAGGAGAAAATGCTGGTTACCAGCATTTTCTCCTTTTACCACAATGTTTTCAAAAGGCTTCTATCTCAGGGTCGTAAAAACCTGGGATGGTTTGGTAAAGGGTTAAACAAGGGGTTCATCTATAAGCCAGTTTTTCATGTCTATTTCAGAAAAACCGAAGTGATCTGGAAACAGAACCTCATAAAAAGAATGGTCTGTCTTGGATGAGAGCTGGTACCACACAGATTTTCTCACAGGAGGAAAGTAATTCAGTGTGACAGGGTATTTGCCATATAAAAACAGTCTTGACTATGAGGTGAAAGAGCGAGGGATGTGTTTAGAGTGTGAATGAAATGTAAATATGGACTGACAAGGTCTGTCAACAATGTGCTACGCAATCAAACCTCATTTTTGTTATGTTGAAGTTTTTGTAATTTTCAGCAATCACAAAATGTGATTGAAATTAACTTATTTGATATGAACTTGAATATATCAAATATGTATAAGTGTCAAGGAGATGTGAACTTAGATCTTTGTTAAAATTGTCCAGGGAAAAGAAATGCTCAGAAGAATGTCTTAACTCTGTCAGATTACAAAATTCTAGACTTGTCCAAACTGAAAGCATTTGCAGGGACAAAATTAATTTGACTCAGAAAATGAATTTTGCTTTTGGAAGGGTAGAAAAAGTTGTTTTGAAAGGAGAAAATGCTTGTTACTAGCATTTTCTCCTTTTCCTAAAACATTTCCAAAACCCCTTCTTCTTTAGAAATTAAAGCTGGGGATATAAAAGGTCAATGAAGAAAGAGACAATACATAAAGTAATGTTTGATTTGAGAGAATGTATTAATCTTATCTCTATGTAAAAAAGAAAAATTGGTTAATTTTGCACTTTCAGTCAGATATTAGAGTTATATAACCAAGTACCTCCTGAATATTTACCATGTGTTTTCACAACCATAAACACATATTTTGTTGGACACAAAGCTGACTTTTAACGACCCTGGGAAAGACGGCTTTTGAAAATATTGTGGGTAACCAGCATTTTCTCCTTTTCCCACAATATTTTCTACCCTATCAAAGAAAAATTGTACCATTTGAGCCACATTGAAATTGTCCTCTGCAAATGCTTTCATTTTGGACAAGGCGAAAATTTAGTTGTCTGGTAAAAGGTTAAAGGGTTAAAAGAGAGGGAAATGGAAAAAATGCTGTCCCTTTCAGAGACAAACTATAATTTGAGACAGATTTTATTTGTAGGCTGCAATTGCTTTCAGAATGAGTATTCCTAATTTTTCTCTTGTTTGGTAAAGAGTTAAGATAAGTTGAAGTCTGAAGTTGACATAAAGTTAATTCTTATTTATTCTACAGTGTGATAAATTAAATGTATCACTGAATTTAAATCTCGGAGTTCAGAATTAACTAAATATTAACCTTTCGCTTTCGAAGATATTGCAGATACTGTACACTTTCAAAGCTGTTTTGGCCAGAAAATTTTGTGCAGTATCTGCTGGTGTAGATCTAAGATCAGAAAGCATGTTTTTTTGGTTTGATTTTGATCTACACTCTTTGGAAAAGCACCGCAAGTAGTGCCTTAAACTGTAGGGGGTTGATGCAGTTGAATCAATACGAGTCATACTCTGGCAAAAGGAGTTTAACTCTTTACCAAACAAAATTTTAGACTGGTCCAAATTGGAAGCACTTGCAGACGACAAAATAAATGTAACTCAAAAATTGAAATTTGTTTCCAGCAGGGTAGAAAACATTGTGGGAAAAGGAGAAAATGCTGGTTACCAGCATTTTCTTCTTTTCCCACAATGTTTTCTAAAGGCTTCTATCTCAGGGTCGTAAAAACCAGGGATTGTTTGGTAAAGGGTTAAATACATCTAGAATTATTGGGTTTTTTTTTTCTCTTTATTATTGGGGTCCTGCATGCCTCAGTGGTTAGGGCATAGGAGTAATATACCAGAGGTCCTTGGTTTGATCAACAACCAAGGCACAGGATTTTTATAGGTGTGTCTTTGAGCATGGCACGTCAGAGCCCCAGCCTGGTACTAAGGAAACTCAGCAACCATCCTTAAGAACATTCTTAGTCTTATTCTCAAGAATTTTCTAGATTTGAAAGTAATAGAGAGTGGCCCAACCAAACAGTTTAGTCAATTAGAATGAATGTGAGAGCAGTTAATGAATATGGATCCAGAAAACACTTGATAGATATGACTGAAATAATGTTAAAAAACTGTAGTTAACACCATTCAGTCATTCATGTAATGATTTTGATATACAAAGGTTGAAGAGTGCATAGACTCAGGTAGATAATTACAACGACTAAATATGGTATGAACTGTTGTCATGTTCTTTATGTGTTTATCATTTAAAAACCAAAGATTTCTATTGGATTTCCTTATTCGTTTTTGTATCCCAGGCAGAAAGGATTAGAGCATTAGATAAATTTCCATTTTCACACTTATCATTGTGGATTTATTTAGAGGATATGCATGTTACAAGCATTTTCTCTTTCTCCCAAAATGTTTCTCCTGTGTAAGTCATATTTGTACATTAACTGGTTAGGTGAGAGGGATAGATTCGTTTCATCATTAAATTTATGACACATTTGTGCAATACTTATAGAAGAATGTGTAGTGCTCCTTTCTGTCATTGAATTTTTCCTGTGAAAGCCTGAAAATGGTTTATGACAAAACTTCCCTTATTTGTATACAACTACTCATTGACATTTGTCAGACTGTTCTTATTTTATACTTTCTGTACAGTCAATTTCTTAACAAAACAAAAACTATTGAAAATTACATCTTAGAAAAATGCTTGAAGAAAGTACTGTTTTTTTTTCCCTTGCGTAATCAAATGCATTGCGATTTAAATAACAATTGCTACATTCAGGCATTTATTGATTTCCCGTCCCTCCCTTCCCACCCCCCCACAATGTTTTAAAAAATTCAAGGGTGAAAAAAAAGCTCTGTTTGTATAGTAATGGATTAGGAAGATCAAAAGAAACTCTGTGTAGTTACGGGTTAAGGAAGATCAAGAGAATTTGTGTATAGTAATGGGTCAAGGAAGGTGAAAAAAAAAAAAAAAAAACTAAAAGTTTATTTTAGGATTTAGTGCTCAATATGAGCTATTCTTCTTTTATTTTCTAGAAAATTGACTATCAAAATACAGCCCATTTCCGGATTGAAATGATTGAAGTTTATGAACTAATTATCTGATCAGACATTTTTGCATTCTGTAGCAGACCATGCCTTCAGACTTGTCCATTTTGAAAGCATTTAAGATGACAAATGTGCATCAAACAATATTTGTCTTTGAAGGGACAATAGACATGTCAGGAAACTAACAGTTTCCCCTTTTCCCATAAACCTTTTCTGCCCTTCAAAGGCATACTAGTATACCATCATCAGAGGCAGACAGCTTTCATCTACATCCACGGTAAATACTGAAGATCAAAGTTTAATATATTCACATGAGAAAATATTGTGACTAAAAGATTAGTTACTCATTAAGAGTAGTTTCTCCTTTTTGGGTGTGTGTAAAAGGATCTGCTTGAGTTGATAAACAGTTGTCAGTAAAATGTGATGAGAGTACTCATTTCCAGATAATGCATGGTTAAAATCCTAAACCCTTTCAGTGCTACATATATAAATCTAATGCTTTCGCCAGCTGATAATATAATTTGCTGGAACCCAGAAAGATTTTCATCATACAGGCTTAACTCTTTACCAAATGACAAAATTTCAGACTAGTTCAAATTTAAAGATTTGAAGCAATTACAGAAGACAAAATATATGTGATTCAAGAACTGAATTTTTGTTTTTTTTTTTTTTTTGGAAAGGGTCGAAAACATTGAGGGAAAAGGAGAAAATGCTGGTTACCAGCATTTTCTCCTTTCCTTCAATGTTTTCAAACGCTTTCTTTCTCAGGGTCGTTACAAGTCAGGATTGTGTGGTAAAAGGTTAACTAAGTAAGCAGACTGTATAGATGTAAAATAAGACTTCATGTTCTTTGCAGTTTGTCTTCATCTATGTCGTCCACTAAAGCCCCTGTCTTTCAACTATAGCGTTGAAAGGGTAAAGCAAACGAAATGATCTTACTCTTACAGGATAAATATTGGAATGGAAGGAAAACAGCTAAGGAAAAGCAGTAGTGGCTTTTTTTCCTCCTTGAGTTTGCAAGCTGTTTTCTAAAGGGACATTTATTTTTGGGGCTTATGGATTAACCCTGTACCACACAATTCTGAAATTTAACAAGCCTTGGTAAGAAATCTTTCGAAAACATTGTATGAAAAGGAGAAAATACATTTTCTTCTTTTCTTACAATGTTTTCTAACCCATCAAAATCAAATTCTATCATTGAGCCACCTCCAATTTGTTGTCTTATAAACTTGGATGTGTCTAAAATTTTGTTGTGTGGTAAACGGTTAAACATGTAATATTGTGGTTGTGATTGTGTGATATTTAAAAATATTGTCGGGGCAATGTTATTTATAGATTCTTTCTCCCTGACATCTTTTGAATTCATTTTATTTAACTGCTATCACTGTTATGTAATGTCATTCTTTTACTTTCTATCTGACTTGAAAAACACTCTGTACAATGTACATATCAGTGGTTGTTCATTCTTTTTTCATATGCAGAGAAATTAAAACAACAATACTCATCAATAATGTTTTTCATTGTTTTCTGTTTATAAGTTGTTCACTGCTAGCTAAGGCTAGTAGGCAGTAGCTATCAGGGCTCGAGACCAGGATATCACTGGTCCCAATCCCAAGCTTGTCCAATTTCTGTCCAAGAACTGATGATAGTCATTGGTACAGGATTCATTCCTCTCTCACAACTGATTGTCGTTTCGAGAATGGTTGTGTGGGAAGGCAGCCAAACAAACTTCCCTCTTTAATCTGTTGGTACAACTTTTTACAAAACAATGCCATGTATTGGAAACCCTGTGGAGGATAGCTATTGAAACATTGTTACCATGGACCTTTTCTCCTTTGTCCTCTGTATTTGTAATCAAAATAAAGGAGTCTAAATTCTTCTGAAGGGAAAAGATGGCAAAATTATTACAATTATTTGCAGATGAAAAAGTCATATGGGAGACAATTAATTTACCTCTTTTTATTATACATCGATTGTGAAATAAGTTCTTCAATCTATCAAGTCTTGAAAATTGTCTCCTCAAAACCTGGCCAGCGCTCTTGCTGTGATGTGAGTACATGTAGTTCAAGTTCTTCTCATTGTGAGATATGTACATATCTGGTATCTCTGACAAGAGAGGCTGATGCCTCTTCCCTACCCTACTTTCTCACCAGCTGAGAAAATGGAATTTGCTTTTGAGTAGAAAATGCCACAGGAGAAAATGCTAGTTCTTTTCAAATGTTTTCAAAAACCATGATTGTCGGGGTGGAACAAAAGCTGGATTGTATTGGAAAGGCTTAAATTCGCCTTCAGTAACAGCTGTGCTGGCCAATGGCTTGGTTTTCATTGTGGGTTTGGTGGTAGGTGAAAACTTCTGTTTGTTAGTGCGTGTTGAATAGTGTAAAAATCATATCAGCCATGCTCTGGCAAAAGGGTGTTAAATGCATCTCTGCAATCTATCATACCAAGCAAGCCATCACATAATTATGGATCCTTACAATCCATTTAGTCTAACAACTAACTGAATCATGGGGAAGAATGGGCCCTTGATACGCAGAAAATTTCTAGATGGCAAAAAGTTCCAAACAAGAGGACCATGATGGTCCTATATCGCTCGCCTGAGTACTAAGCAGTAAAGGTCTACAATGAAGATAAATACCAAATATTGAGGTTCAAGGCCAAAGGTAATGAAACAAGAGCGGCAAATTGTAGCAAGATATGCCCATCCCACCGCCAGTTGTCGAGGAGGTATAATAATTGCAAAGGGCAGGTAATGCAACAAACATGTTTACCAAGTCTCAAGACAATTTGACATGAGACTTCAAAGTTCCATTCCGGACACAAGCAAGAAATACTGTAAAAATGAAGATCAAAGTGGAATTACTCAAAATTCGGGCTAGGTAGAGTTATTGTTCTTGCGCACAGTACTTGGTAATATTGCAACAAACATGCATACCAAGTTTGAAGTCGTTCCGACTTAAGATGACAAGTTATATTCCAGACAAGCACTAAATGCTGTAAAAATGACGATCAAAGGGAAATAACTCAAAGACAGCGCGAGGTAGAGTTACAATTCTTGTGCACTGCACTTCAAAATATTGCAACAAATAAGCATACCATATTTCAAGTCATTCCTACTTAAGATGACAAAGTTTTGCTCTGGACAAGCAAGAAATGCTATAAAAATGAAGGTCAAAGGGGGAATAACTCAAAATCCATGCTAGGAAGAGTTATGGTTTTTGTGCACTGCACTCCGTAATTTTTCAACAATCATGCATACCAAATTTGAAGATGTTCAGGCTAGAGATGACAAAATTATATTCCGGACAAGCAGAAAATGCTGTAAAAATGACGATCAAAGGGAAATAACTCATAGACAGTACAAGGTAGAGTTATAGTTCTTTCACACTGCACTCCGTATTACTGCAACAAATACAAATGCCAAGTTTCAAGTCAATCGGACTGGAGATGACAAAGTTATGCTCCGGACAAAGAACTATTCTATAGAACTTTCTAATTCAAGGGCAAATAACTCCAGTTGTTCTGGTCTGATTAGACCCATAATCAAACTTGTCCAAGATCTTATGGTCATAAGTATTTTGACCAAGTTTGATGATTGGTTAAAAATTGTAGAATTTAGAGTGTAAACAGTCAAATATAGCAATTTTTCTTATTCAAGGGCATATAACTCCAGTTGTTCTGGTCCGATTAGACCCATAATCAAACTCATCCGAGATCTTATGGTCATATATATTTTGACCAAGTTTGGTGCTGATTGGTGAAAAATTGTAGATGCTAGAGTGTAAACAAAATCAAATATAGGAATTTTTCTAATTCAAGGGCAAATAACTCCAGTTGTTCTGGTCCGATTAAACCCATTATCGAACTCATCCGAGATCTTATGATTATATATTTTGACCACGTTTGGTGCTGATTGGTGAAAAATTGTAGATGCTAGAGTGTAAACAAAGTCAAATATAGCAATTTTTCTAATTCAAGGGCAAATAACTCCAGTTGTTCTAGTCCGATTAGAATAATCAAACTCATCCGAGATCTTATGGTCATATATATTTTGACCAAGTTTGGTGCTGATTGGTTAATATTTGTAGATGCTAGAGTGTAAACAAAAAAATGTGAACGGACGGACGACGGACGGCCGATGGACACCGACGGACGGTGAGTGATCACAATAGCTCATCCTGAGCACTTCGTGCTCAGGTGAGCTAAAAAGCATGGATTGATACTTTTTGCAAATGCATTAACCATTTACCACACAATCCAGACTTGTAACAACCCTGAAAAAGAAGGCTTTTGAAAATGTGGGAAAAGGAAAAAATGCTGGTAACTAGCATTTTCTCCTTTTAACTCAATGTTTTCTACCCTATCAAAGACCAAAATCATAATTTTAGCAACATTTGTCGTCTGAAAATGCCTTCAAATTGGTGAAACCTCTTTTTCACACAGCACAGCTCACATCATTACAGTAGGTCACTTCTCAAAATGTGCTTTTCATCAGTACATAACTAAGGGACTGATGTGCCTTGTAAATGGTTTTCTTGGTCTTCATAAATAACATAATCTTTATTTGGCTTAAAATACAAACAAATTTATAGCCAATACAGTTACACAAGATAAGCACAAGATGTGAAAAGAAAATGTGTATGGATATCGGAACAACTCGAAAAAAAAAACCACTTGAAAATTACTTATTTTAAAAATCTTTAATTGGTTTCAGAATAAAAGACCGAATAAAAATTAATTCATTCAATTCAATCATTTGAACTAGCTCATTATTTCATTAAAGAGAGCATTGCGAATGGCATAACCCTTTTCTACACATCAAAATTTTAGACTTGTCTCAATTGAAAGCATTTGCAGAACACAACAGAAATGTGGATCAAAAGATAAACTTTGTCTTTGAAAAGGTGGAAAACACTGTGGGAAAAGGGGAAAATGCTGATTAACAGCATTTTCTTCTTTTTCCAAAATGTTTTTAAAACTCAGGATAGTGTGGTAAAGGGTTAAAAGATAAAAACTCAAAAAATTATCTATAATATAAACCCTAAATAAACAGCAGATCCATATTTCTGGCTAGCAAATAAAAACATGATAATAGCATTAACTCTTTACCAAACGACAAAATTTTAGACTTGTCCTAATTGAAAGCTTTTACAGACAACAAATTTAATGTTACTCAGAAATTGAAGTTTGATTTGGGTGGGGTAGAAAACATTGTGGGAAAAGGAGAAAATGCTGGTTACCTGCATTTTCTCCTTTTCCCACAATGTTTTCAAAATGCCTCTTCCTCAGGGTCGTGAAAACCAGGGACTGTTTGGTAAAGGGTTAAGCTTCTTTCAGTGTGATAGAACTTTGTGGGGGAAAACCCAACAGATTCACAAGAGCCAAAATTGCTCTGATGGCATTTACTGACCAGTATACCGGTATTACAACTGGAGGATATGGTTATATAGATAATCATAAATTTTCCTCTGTGAAATCATCTCTAAGCCATGAAAAACAGCTTTTGGTGAAAAAAAAAATCCTACGACTTTTAAATAGTCAGAAACGGACTATAACCCTTTACCACACAATGACGGCTTTTAACGACCCCGAGGAAGAAGCCTTTTGAAAACATTGTGGGAAAAGGAGAAAATGCTGGTAACCAGCATTTTCTCCTTTTCCCACAAAATTTTCTACCCTATCAAAGAAAAATCACGTCATTTGAGCCACTCTGAAATCGTCGTCTGCAAATGCTTTCAATTTGGATAGGTCTAAAATTTTGCCATGTGGTAAAGGGTTAACCAAAGCCAACAGGAAGACCACTTTTGTAACACCTATCATGAACTTCTGGTGGAAAAAAAAAAACAATCATATAACTTTTAAAGAGTTTCAGCTGACTCCAACCTTAGTAAGCAGGAAGAGAAAATTTTCAAATTCCCCTTCAGGTTTCAGGATGTAAAAACCATGAGATTATTTGGTGAAAGGTTATGAATTGTACTAAGTAACCTGTAGTGTTGGATATATTCATAAAATTAGGCACTAAGAAAAACCATTTGATGAAATAAAAATGGGCTGAACTACAAGCCTTTTAACATGAGAATATAGTGAGAGTAACAGCGCTAAAAAAAATCAAAAAGAAAACCTGAGAAAGCATTATAATCAAACTATGAACACAGATAATATAAATAACAAAGGTACACTGTAGACTATCTTCAAGCACACATGACATGTACCTTATGAAACTTGAAAGGTGGAAAACATTGTGGGAAAAGAAGAAAATGCTGGTTACCATAATTTTCTTCTTTTCCCACAATGTTTTCAAAAGGTGTTCTTCCTCAAAGTCAGTAAAAGTCGGGATTGTGTGGTAAAGGGCTAATAGTACTTTCAACCAGTGAAAAAAGACCCTTTCTTACCAGCATTTTCTCCATTTTAACCCTTTCTCAAACAATCACGGGTTTTCACGACCCTGAGAAAGAAGCCTTTTAAAATCATTGTGGGAAAAGGAGACAAGAGGACCATGATGGTCCTATATCGCTCACCTGAGTACTAAGCAGTAAAGGTCTACAATGAAGATAAATACCAAATATCGAGGTTCAAGGCCAAATGATAATGAATCAAGAGCGGCAAATTGTCGCAAGATATACCCGTCCCACTGCCAGTTGTCAAGGAGGTATAATAATCGCAAAGGGCAGGTAATGCAACAAACATGTTTACCAAGTCTCAAGTCAATTTGACTTGAGACTTCAAAGTTCCGTTCTGGACAAGCAAGAAATACTGTAGAAATGAAGATCAAAGTGGAATTACTCAAAATCCGCTCTAGGTAGAGTTATTGTTCTTGTGCACTGTACTCCATAATATTGCAACAAACATGCATACCAAGTTTGAAGTCGTTCCGACTTGAGATGACAAAGTTATATTCCGGACAAGCACTAAATGCTGTAAAAACGATGATCAAAGGGAAATAACTCGAAAACAGCATGAGGTAGAATTACAATTCTTGTGCACTGCACTTCCAAATATTGCAACAAATAAGCATACCATATTTCAAGTCATTCCTACTTAAGATGACAAAGTTTTGCTCCGGACAAGCATGAAATGCTATAAAAAATGAAGGTCAAAGGGGGAATATTTCAAAATTCATGCTAGGAAGAGTTATGGTTTTTGTGCACTGCACTCCGTAATTTTTCAACAATCATGCATACCAAATTTGTAGATGTTCAGGCTAGAGATGACAAAGTTATATTCCGGACAAGCAGAAAATGCTGTAAAAATGATGATCAAAGGGGAATAACTCATAGACAGTACGAGGTAGAGTTATGGTTCTTTCACACTGCACTCCGTATTATTGCAACAAACACAAATGCCAAGTTTCAAGTCAATCGGACTGCAGCTGACAAAGTTATGCTCTGGACAAAGAACTATTCTAAAGAACTTTCTAATTTAAGGGCAAATAACTCAAGTCTTTCTGGTCCGATTAGACCCATAATCGAACTCATCCGAGATCTCATGGTCGTAAGTATTTTGAACAAGTTTGATGCTAATTGGTTAAAAATTGTAGATGCTACAGTGTAAACGAAGTCAAATATAGCAATTTTTCTAATTCAAGGGCAAATAACTCCAGTTGTACTGGTCCGATTAGACCCATAAACGAACTCATCCGAGATCTTATGGCCATATATATTTTGACCAAGTTTGGTGCTGACTGGTTAAAAATTGTAGATGCTAAAGTGTAAACAAAGTTAAATATAGCAATTTTTCTCATTCAAGGGCAAACAAATCCAGTTGTTCTGGTCCAATTAGACCCATAATCGAACTCATCCAAGATCTTATGGTCATATATATTTTTAACAAGTTTGGTGCTGATTGGTTGATATTTGTAGATGCTACAGTGTAAACAAATTCAAATATAGCAATTTTTCTAATTCAAGGGCAAGTAACTCCAGTTGTTCTGGTCCGATTAGACCCATAATTGAACTCATCCGAGATCTTATGGTCATATATATTTTGACCAAGTTTTGTGCTGATTGGTTAATATTTGTAGATGCTAGAGTGTAAACAAAGAAATGTGAACGGACGGACGACGGACGGTGAGTGATCACAATAGCTCATCCTGAGCACTTCGTGCTCAGGTGAGCTAAAAAACCCTATTGGAAAAGGAGAAAATGCTGTTTACCAGCATTTCCATTATGTTTTCCAATGCCTTCACCCAAGGGTAGTTAAAACTAGAGACAGATCTAGTGTGGTAAAAGATTGAACTCTTTACCAGACAACAAAATTTTAGACTTGTACACATTGAAAGCATTTGCTCACAACAAACTGTATATGGCTCTAATGAAGGAATTTGTCTTGGACATGGTAGAACAAATTGTAAATAAAAGGGTTACCAGCACTTTTCTCCTTTTCCCACAATTTTTTGAAAGCCTTCTTTCCCAGGATAATTTTCTCACAATGTTTCCTTCAGCATTCTTTCTTAGGTTGTTAAAAATCTGATGTAGAAAATAGGGTTTGTGACTTGAAGCTACAACAGGGTAAATACAGTAAACAAGAGGACCATGATGGTTCTATATTGCTCACCTGGTACTAAGCAGTAAAGGTCTACAATGAAGATAAATACCAAGTACTGAGGTTCAAGGCCAAATGATAATGAAACAAGAGCGGCAAATTGTAGCAAGATATGCCCATCCCACCGCCAGTTGTCGAGGAGGTATAATAATTGCAAAGGGCAGGTAATGCAACAAACATGTTTACCAAGTCTCAAGACAATTTGGCATGAGACTTCAAAGTTCCATTCCGGACAAGCAAGAAATACTGTAAAAATGAAGATCAAAATGGAATTACTCAAAATCCGTGCTAGGTGGAGTTATTGTTCTTGCGCACTGTACTCGGTAATATTGCAACAAACATGCATACCAAGTTTGAAGTCGTTCCGACTTGAGATGACATAGTTATATTCCGGACAAGCACTAAATGCTGTAAAAATGACGATCAAAGGGAAATAACTCAAAGACAGCTCAAGGTAGAGTTACAATTCTTGTGCACTGCACTTCCAAATATTGCAACAAATAAGCATACCATATTTCAAGTCATTCCTACTTAAGATGACAAAGTTTTGCTCTGGACAAGCAAGAAATGCTATAAAAATGAAAGTCAAAGAGGAAATATTTCAAAATTTGTGCTAGGAAGAGTTATGGTTCTTGTGCACTGCACTCCGTAATTTTTCAACAATCATGCATACCAAATTTGAAGATGTTCAGCTAGAGATGACAAAGTTATATTCCAGACAAGCAGAAAATGCTGTAAAAATGATGATCAAAATGAAATAATTCATAGACAGTACGAGGTAGAGTTATAGTTCTTTCACACTGCACTCCGTATCATTGCAACAAACACAAATGCCAAGTTTTAAGTCAATCGGACTGAAGATGACAAAGTTATGCTCCAGACAAAGAACTATTCTATAGAACTTTCTAATTCAAGGGCAAATAACTCCATCCGAGATCTTATGGTCGTGAGTATTTTGACCAAGTTTGGTGCTGATTGGTGAAAAATTGTAGATGCTAGAGTGTAAAAGAAGTCAAATATAGCAATTTTTCTTATTCAAGGGCAAATAACTCCAGTTGTTCTGGTCCGATTAGACCAATAATCAAACTCATCCGAGATCTTATGGTCATGAGTATTTTGACCAAGTTTGGTGCTGATTGGTGAAAAATTGTAGATGCTAGAGTGTAAACGAAGTCAAATATAGCATTTTTTCTTATTCAAGGGCAAATAACTCAAGTTGTTCTGGTCCGATTAGACCCATAATCGAACTCATCCGAGATCTTATGGTCATATATATTTTGACCAAGTTCGGTGCTGATTGGTTGATATTTGTAGATGCTAGAGTGTAAACAAAGTCAAACATGGCAATTTTTCTAATTCAAGGGCAAATAACTCCAGTCGTTCTGGTCCGATTAAACCCATAATCGAACTCATCCGAGATCTTATGGTCATATATATTTTGACCAAGTTTGGTGCTGATTGGTTCATATTTGTAGATGCTTGAGTGTAAACAAAGAAATGTGAACGGACGGACGACGGACGGACGGACGGACGGACGGATGGACGGACGGACGGACGACGGACGGCGAGTGATCACAATAGCTCATCCTGAGCACTTCGTGCTCAGGTGAGCTAAAAATGCTGGTAACCAGCATTTTCTCCTTTTCCCTCAATGTTTTCTACCCTTCCCAAAACAAATTTCAATTTTTGAGTCCAATTTATTTTGTTGTCTGCAAGTGCTTTGAATTTGGAAAAGTCTAGAATTCTGTCGTTTGGTAAAGAGTTAAACACCGTTTTCAAAAGCCCACGGTCTTGAAAACTTGCGGTAATTATGAACAGCAGTCAAGGCTATGTAACAAAGTATTCCGAGCAAGAACAGTAATTATTGTCCAACTAATCAACATCTGAGTTTCATAAATTTGTAGCCGTAATGTTAAAAAACAGCTCAAGGTTTCTTTTACATGACAGACACACAATCTTTCCTACAATGTTAGACAGATTTAGCAAGCTTCTCAAATCTGCTTCATACATGTATACAGGTAGCTGCAACAATACATATGAATATATCATGACAAATGCAAAATGGAACATACTGAGACATTTTTCACATTTTTAGTCACTTTTATTTTCACCATCCTTTCTCATTGACCACCTGTATATGAGTGTATTATGCAACCAGCTCCTGCTTGAGGCCACTGTTTTGATTCTACATAACTTCTGAAATCAATTAGACTCCATGATAAACCGATTTCACAACTATCACTCTTAGAACATACCACTAGTAAAACAATCATTGCATAAAAAGGTCTTACAAGTGAAGTCTTAATTGTGTCAATGGTCAATTTCAAGAGCCAGCCATCTGAATTAAGATCCCATTATTCTGAATTCCAAAACCCCAAGTTTTGAATGTACTATTGCAGGTGTTTAGGAGATAATTTGTTGTTTTTTTCCAGACTGGCTGTGTATGAGGGGTTTGACTGTACGTGACACAACGTTCCCTTTTCTAAATTCATAACCTGTGATAAGTTGTTTATTACATACTGTCGACTGAAACAGTCCATTCCAGGAAAACCACAACAAATCTTTAATCATTATCTTTGAAACAAATTTGAAATAGTTTTTCTGACTGTATCCTTGTAAAAATTATGGCAAAAAAATTAAACCCTGACCAAACAAAAAAGCTTCAGACTTTTTCAAACTGAAAGCATTTGCAGACGACAAAACAAAAGTAGCTCAAATTATGCTTGTGGTCTTTAAAGTAGTAGAAAACATTGTGGGAAATGGAGAAAATGCTGGTTACAAGCATTTTCTCCTTTTCCCACAATGTTTTTAAAAGCTTGCTTTGTCTGGGTTGTTGAATCTCGTGATTGTGTGGTAGGAAAATTCCTCCTGTCATTTTCAAAACCAGTCTGCTCAAAGATAAAAAAAAAAATATTAGTTAATGCGACATTTTTTTGTACAATGTTTTCATCTGTATAGATAAACACAGACATACAGAACCCATTCCTATCAAATAGTAAATGAACATTACTACGTTAACTTATCAAACACAGATCATTATTCTTAACATAACAAAAATGAAAATAACTGACAATCAATGGATGAAAAAACATGTACATTTAACAACTATACAACATAGATCTTTAACATGTCCCAACATAACCTTCTCCTGTTTATAATTTTTACATTCTGATATAAGAAGACACTAAGACAATGCAATAAATCACATGTGAATGCGTTCCACATTCAACACATCTAAGTAAGATCATCCAACAATGCTTTTTACGGAATTGAGAACATTTTTCCCTCTTCAGTAAATTTTCCATAATGCAGATGGAGCAGTTTCACGTTCAGCCCTCAATGTACTCCGAGGTTCCTACAGTACTATCTTACCCAATCTTCAGTAAAATTTATGCTGTGGGTATTCATAACAACTGTAACATTGAGACTTAGTATTGTTTAGTAAATGTAAAAAAAAATCGGGACATCTATCTATCAGTCAGATTTGCAACAACAGAGATGAACAAGACAAGGGTGTAAGGTAAACACAATGTTGTAGTAAAATATCTTTTTTATACTAAAACTTTTACAGTACACAGCAACACTTATGACTGCTCAGATAGGCAACCTAAATTGGTGTCATACTGTTTTTGTAGGACACAGGTGTTACAGTCATACCTGAAATACCTGTTCAACTCATTTCCACCAAATACAAAATTCTAGGTAGATGACTAAAAGTCATCCTCATAAAATATCAACTATTAACCCCTTATACAACCCCACACAATCCCAAGATGGACCGCCCTCAGAAAGAAGCCTTTTGAAAACATTGTGGGAAAAGGCGAAAATGCTGGTATGCAGCATTTTCTCCTTTTCCAACAATGTTTTCAACCCTATCGCAGACAAATTCTATCATTTGCGCCACAAAATAATTGTCATCTGCAAATGCTTTCAATTTGGACAAGTCTAAAATTTTGTTGCGTGGAAAAGAGTTAAGGCAAATGAAAGTCAAACGCGGGAATTCAAGCCCAAATATTGTAGTAGAAGAACTTGCCTGTAACAACCCATGTTTTTTTCTAAAACAATTGAACAATGTTTTAGAGCAGGTATGCTGCAGGATAAATGTAAAAGAATGTAGAAAATACTGTGGGAACAGAAAATGCTGGTTACCAGCATTTCCTCCTTTTCCAACAATATTTTCAAAAGCCATCTTCATGGGAGTCATTAAAATTCAGGATAGTTTGGCCAACAGTTTAACAAATAACCTCTAGAAGATGACTATTTGTATCTTGCAACAAACTAATATTGAATTATTCTGTCAATAAGAGACACTATTTTTAACAAGATACAGCTCCATTTTACATAGTACTCAAATATTTTGCAATGTAAACCCTTTACCAACCTATCCCACACTTTCATGGTCCCTTGGAAGAAGGCTTATGAAAACAATGTGTAAAGAGGAGTAAATACTAATTCTACCCTTTCAAAGACAAATCCAATCATGCAGCCAGATAAAAATTGTCATCACAAAATTCTTTCAAAAAAGACATGTCTAAAACATTGTCAGGTAAAGGATTTAACCTGTTTAGCTCTTCATCACACGAATTCAGGTTTTAACGACCCTCAGGAAAAATCCTTTTGAAAACCTTGTTAAAAAAGGAGAAAATGCTGGTAACCAGCATTTTCTCCTTTTTCAACATGGTTTTCTACACTTTTGCAGACAATTACCATAATTTCAGCAACATTTAATTTGTCGTCTGCAAATGCTTTTGATTTGGACAACTCTAAAATTTCACTGATTGATAAAGAGTTAACTCTTTACAAGATGATGAGGTTTTAGACTTTTTAAAAATATGAAGTATTTGAAGATGCCAAATTAAATTCTACTCAAAACAATAAAATAGTCTTTCAAAGAATAAAAAACTTTAAGGCAAAAGAAGAATAGATGCTGGTTAGCATTTTCTCCGTTTCCAACAATTTTTTGAAGCCTTTTCTCTCAAGCTCATTCAAAATAGGGATTGTTTTCAGAGTTAACTACATGCTACAAGGATATCTACATAATTGTCTGCAGCAAATTTGTTTGCTGCAGTAATGACATACGTCTCATTTAAAGTCATTTAAAGTTGAATTTTTGTATGCTTGAAAATTCAAAGATTTCAAAGCATTCATACATATTTTCATATTTGTTTCCAGCGGTGAAACCTTTCATCTACATACAATAAATAAAACTGAGCCATGCTCTGGCAAAGAGAGGTTTAATGCATCACCAAGATGTATTACACTAAGCAAGTCATCATATAATTATGGATCCATAAATCCATTTAGTCTAACAACTGCCTGAATCCTCAGGTAGAATAGTCCTTGGAAATGCAGAAAATGGACCAAAAGCAAAGTTTCAACCCAGGTCAGCCTGTGCAGGCTACTTGGGTCGATACATTTGCAGATGCATTAAGCCTCCTTTTCACAGAGAACAACTCAATTATTTTGTGCTTGAAAAATAAATGATTGTAAATGATTCAAACATTTGGAAAAAACGCAGAAAAGAACCTAATATATACCATATATGTATTTCATTATACATTTATTCACAAACTCACTACCTCCTACAGTCAAACTGTTTTGTTCGCTATTGGAAGACAAATGTCAAGAACAATAACGCAGAAAGGAGAATTTGCAATTGCAACAGCAATTTCTCCTTTTGTATGTAAATTTTAAAATATATATAACCTTAATTCATGTTGATTATACATATGAGCCTTGCTCTGTGATATGGGGTTTTAAGGCATCTGCAAAAAAAGTATCAACCCAGGTCAGCCTACGCAACCCACACAGACTGACCTGGGTCGAAAATTTTTACTTTTGGTGAATTTTCTGCATGTCCAAGGACCAGTCTACCTCAAGATTCATTTGGTTGGTAGACAAAATGGATTTCATGGATCCATAATCATGTGATGACTTGCTTGGTATAATGCATCAGGGAGATGCAAATTTTCAAATTTCTTCCGGGATGTTACAAGTTCAAACACTCATTCATTCTTCAACGGACAACTTAAAAGTAGACCAGTCCATATACAGACCATTTGTAGATAACACAAGTCAATGTTTGTCTAATAATAACCGAAAAAATTGTGGCCAATTACCAGTATATTCTCCTTTACTAAAAAAAAAAAAAAAATATTGTTAAAAGCTTTCTTTAGCAGGGTTGTTAAAATGACACTGTTGAGTAAAGGGTAAACAATAAAAAACTTACACAGTACCAAAAAGTAACAATGCTTCTAGAAAACAAATACAAAAGCCTATATCGTCGGTTTACTTCGAAAACCTCGTAACTACAGCTTGTAACAAGCTGTAGCTACGAGGTTTTTGAAGTAAACCGACAATATAATATATGAGCCATGCTCTGTGACAAGGGGATTTAAAACATGTTAAAAGGTATAAACCCAGGTCACCCTGCACAGTCCAACAAGGCTGATCTGGGTCAAAACTTTTTGCTTTTAGTCAGTTTTCTGCAAGTCCAAGGATCACTCTACTTCAGGATTCAGGTGGTTGTCAGACAAAATGGATTTTATGAATCTATAATTATGTGACAACTTGATTGGTACAATGCATCAAGAAGATGCATTAACTCTTTACCACATGAAAAAGTTTGGTCTCACCTAAATTGAGAGCATTTGCAGACAACAATTCATATTGAGCTCAAAGGATGATTTCTGTCGTTGCAATTGTAGAAAACATTGTGGAAAAAGGAGAAAATGCTGGTTACCAGCATTTTCTCCTTTTCCCACAATGTTTTCAAAAGGCTTCTTCCTCAGGGTCGTTAAAACTCGGGATTGTGTGGTAAAGAGTTAAACCCCCTTTTTGCCAGAGCATGGTTCATATATAAATGGAGATTATGTGGGACACTTGTCATTCATCACAGAATACAATCATCCCAAACAATGACCAGTATGGCAAATGAGACAATTAGAGATTATGATAGTTCTATGGAGCTAAAATTTCTTTGAGATACTTCATGACAACAGGTTCATTCAAAATTTTCAAATGCTCCGCTTTTTCAAACTCTGTATGATTCACAGGCTGACTTTGCTGATCTTTAAATTTCAAACACCCCTTTAAGCTGCGCAAATTGACAGTCCCATCACCTGAATCATTTAAAGTAACTGGTGGTTTTTTAAGCCAAGTATCATTAGTGTAAATGAACTGACCAGGTGTAACTACACCAATCCCATGTAAGCAAAAAAGCTGAACTCCAGGGGCTCTTAGGGGTTTAATCAGTTTATTTGTGTCTTCCCACATCATATAGCCTGTCTGATAATCAATATCATGGAACAAGGCTTTATAGTCTTTAACTGTATAATTTCTGGTTGGAGAAACTACAAGAACTTCATTTTCATTCCAAAATTCGTCAGACGGCATCAGCCATGCTGTGCTGGGCATGCTTCTTTGTTCCCGTCGAACATTGATTGGACTTACAACAGGAACGTTAAGATTGTCACCTGAAAGAGATAATTGACATTCCTAGTCTGTTAAAAACTAGAGGCGCTTGAGCGCCTGTATCGCTCCACAGGCCTGATATTTCTATAATGGCGAAAGGAAGTTTTTAACAATTATCATTCAATCCTGCATTTTAGCTCACTGAAGAAACAATTTGGTAGACAACCACCATAGGAACTTACCTGCAAAACAACAATGAAATCCAATGAATAGTTTTAGAGAAGAAATTTTTCAAAGATTTTACTTTATACCATAAAAGGAAAATGAGTCTCCCATAAAAGCCATGTTTTTTGACAGATCTTTTTTTTTTAAGGAATTCTGTAAACCTGTATCTAAGGAACATTCCTGCAAAATAATAATGCTATCCAAATAGCGGTTTGGGAGGAGAGCATTTTTAAAGGTTTTTTACTTTGGTTCCCATGGCAACCAGAATTCTTCATGGAACACAATTATTTGAAGGAATTTGAAAGAGGACCACCAAAGGAACATTCCTGTGAAATTTGGTAAAAATCCAGTCAATAGTTTCTGAGGAGAAGTTTTTTAAAGAAAAAGTTTACGGACGCACGCACGGACGAACGGACGAACGAACGGACGGACAGACGCACGACGGACACAACGCCATGACAATAGCTCGCTGGCCTTCGGCCAGTGGAGCTAAAAAATGGCAGAATTTTAAACCCATCAAAATCAAAAACATTAGCAGACCACAACAACTGCCTCAGATAGGGGAAGTGTCTGAGACAGAGTTGAAACTCTTGTGGGAAAAGGAGAAAATGCTGGTGACCAGCATTTTCTCCTTTTTCCAAAATAATTTTAGAAGCCTTTTACCCCAAAGTCATTTAAACACAGGATTGTCAGGTACAAAATAAAGCATGTACAATGACTAAAACTTCCTGACTTCACTGATATCAGTAGTCAGGCTACTATACTCTTTACCAAATAACAAAGTTTTGTACTCTATCGAATTGAAAAACTTTTGCAGACGACAAATTGAATGTAGCTCTGATGATGATTCCTGTCTTTGACAGAGAAGAAAACATTGTGAAAAAAGAAAAAAATGTTGGTTATCAGATTCTTAGATACTAAAAGCATTTTGCAGCAGCCTAATTTCATATAATGCAAATGATGGCATTTGCTTTTGAAAATCAGTAAACAATGTTGAAAAACAAGGAAATGCTGGTTACCAACATTTTCTTCTCTTTCCACAATGTTTTGAGAACCATCATCATAAGGGTGGTTTAAAGACTGGATTGTGTGGAAAAGGATTAGACTAAAACCAGCTATTTTTCACAACATTCTCTTAGAACCAAATGCTCTGTGAAAAGGGGATTTATGCATTTCATCTGTAAAAAGTTTTGAACCAGGTCAGGCCTGGATTGAAACAATTTGCTGGTGCTCTCTGTCATTTAAATGCATGTCAATGGACTATTCTACCACATAATTCAGTAGGTTTTTAGACCAAAAGGATTTCATAAATCCATTATTATGTGATGGCTCGCTGGGTGTAATACATCACATAAATTCATTATGCTCCCTTTTACCACAGCACCACTCATATTTGGCAGCTACAGGGTCTTTAAAACAGTGATCAATGGTGAGAAAGGAATGAATCCTGTTGTAATGACAATCATCAATCATCAGAAAGAAATAGGCATAGGAAATAATTGGTGCCAGTGATCCCCTGGTTTCATCAAATGTATGTTACCAACTAAGCTAACAAGCTACGGGAGGTACTTGAAATGTGTAACTGTTTGGCATGGTTTAATCTATAACTTTTCAAGACACATATCAAAATCTATCCATTACCTGATATCATTAGTCGCACAGGCTTCATTGCCCCACCCCACACACCAGCCAGACTGATCATCGATTTAATAAACTTGTCTTTCCATGCCTGTGCTTTGTGGTTGAGAAAGTATAGAACGACAGGGTTTCCCATACTATGTGCCATGATCACAACTTTGGTGTTGTTGTTGGAATAGTAAGTCCCTTCTATGAGAGACCCAAGGTCTTTTAAATACTGCCCCATCTCATCTGGAAACAAAATACATGAACATAGTTCAGAGCTCCAGATAAAAGGGAGTGATGGTATTCTAAATCCATTATTTCTCTTCCAAACCCTATGTTGTGGATACTTATAATGAGTCATTAGAATCGTCTCGATGAGACGATTCTAATGAGTACCCATAACATAGGGTTTAGTGTAGAATAATTAATATTTTCAATTTTGAAATCAAAATCACTCCCTCTATCTGGAGCTCTGATAATCAACTACTCTATTGCTAGACTATAAATCACATAAATACAAACCTCATTCATACAGCATAAATCACTTAGCTCTATGCCAGTGGGAGTAGGGGGGAGCATTCTTTTTGCATTGGGTCTTAAATTCGTATGAGTCAGCTGATTTCTAGGATGATATGTACTTTTCCACCACTTACAATCCAATAGGGCAAAAACAAAAAATGTATACATAGAACTATTTCTTACTTTCAAGTCCATTCACAGTAAATATCATCTGATTCATGCAAGTGTTTGAAAAAAAAAACAACAACCTTTGTTCCTATTCATCTTACAATATGACTCAAGTGATAGTATGATTATGTGAGTTGCTTGACTGAATTGTATTTTACACTGCTTTACAACATTAATTAAAGTAACAATAAAGGCCAAACATAAACAAAGGGGGTGTTTAAATGCATTTGAATTTATATCAATACCATTTAAAGTATGGAAATTATCGTGAAGACGACAATCTGTCATTGTTCGGTAAGTCCAAGTGTTAGTCACTGACAGAGAAATTAATTTCAAAAAAACTAGGTGAAAATCTGCCAGGTAGCTGTGTCTTTTGTTTACTTTTTGCCTGATTTTAAAATTCTTTTTTCTGCCAGCCACTACCATATCGCCCGAGTACACAATGACAGACTGTCATCGCCACAATATTTTCCATACTTTTAAATGGTACAATTTAAATTTAATTGTATTATGACACCTGCTTTGATATTTTGGCCTTTACTGGGCCTTTAAGTTATATTATGGAAACAGCACACTCATTCATCAGTATCCTGGGTTTCCCAGTACTAAGGCTATGAAGTGTCTTGCACAAAGACACCCTAATGAAAAATACATTTTTATAAGGGAGGATCTCTTTCTAGGCCTCCAGGTTACTTAACCCACACCTAACCGCTAGGCTATACAGGACACCAGTTATTTTTTTGAAGCATCATCTTTTGTAATATTGCCGTCTGTCTGTAATTGCATGATAGAAACCAACATTGCTATGTGATCATAAAGATGAGCAATACTTTTCACTGAAGTCTGTCTTTTTTTCTTACCCTCAAAATTTAAACTGCAAGACGTAAAGGGTTTTAGAAGGGTAGGTAAATACTGAAGTAAAAGCAAGAGGGTAAAAAAGGTAGGTGATATTTACACTGTTTTCACTTTTTAAATATTTTTTTGGCTTCAAAACTTCTGTTTTGGAAATCACCTTAATGAAGTCTGCTTTCCATGTCAAGGTAATATGACAATAGATGGTGGCAAAGAATACCTGGTTGCCTTAAAAAAATAATCCTCTAGAATACCTGTCATGACTGTATGACATCCAAACATCATAGCCTTAAGCTTATGGTTCCAGACAAGAAGTTCCTTAAAAATCCATGTCTTTTACTCTTTACCAAACAATCCTGAGTTTTAATGACCCTGAGGTAGGTGACTTTGAAAATCATTGTCAGAAAAGGAGAAAATGCTGGTAACCAGTTTCTTCTCCTTTTCCCATATTATTTTGTACCCATTTAAAGCCAACAGTTTGAGCCACATTTGCTTTGTTGACTGGAAATGCTTTCATTCAGAGCAAGTCCAAAATTTTGTTGTTATGTAAACGTTTAGTAGAGGGTTGTTTTTACTTCAAGGGATATATTACAAACAGCAAAATAAGAATAGACTACTAGGTTAAGCTATAGCAGAGATCCTGGTTCTTATTACTGTTCTGCACTTTTTTACCAATTAACTCTTTACAAGATGCCAAAATTTTAGACTTCTCCAAATTGAAAGCATTTGCAGACAACAAATGTAGCAAAAATGATAGAAATTTGGTCCTGAAAGGATAGAAAACATTACAGAGAAAGGAGAAAATACTGGTTTTTCAGCATTTTCTTCTTATCCCACACTGTTTCAAAAGCCCTCTTCCTCAGTCACTAAAATTTTGGATTGCTTGGTAAAATTTTAACATACATGTAGTAATCATTTGTTCTGATATTTTGTTCAGAAGTTACTGAGACTTTGTTTAACTCTTTACCACAATCCCGACCGTTAACGACCCTGAGAAAGAAGCCTTTTAAAAACATTGTGGGAAAAGGAGAAAATGCTGGTAACCAGCATTTTCTCCTTTTCCCACAATGGTTTCTACCCTTCCCAAACCAAATTTCAATTTTTCAGTCACATTTATTTTGTTGTCTGCAAATGCTTTCAATTTGGACCAGTCTATAATTCTGTCGTTTGGTAAAGAGTTCAGCAATAATAGGTGTCTTTGAAAGATGACATAGTAGACAATCACAAATTCTCACCATAGCTTGTTGTACTTAGGTGAGCCAAAATCAGCAAAGGGTAACTTACTGGGTGCTTTTCTGAAGTCATATGGAGCACCTCGAATATTCTTGTTTCTTGTATAACCCCACTTCACCAGGTTTGAAACGATAGTGTGGTAGTAGTCAGCTAAAATGTAATGAATGATAAAACATATTACTTGTATTCAAATCGTCAATTACCCACAATTTTTTCAATCCCAAGAAAGACAGCTTATGGACACATTGTGGGAAATGAAACATAAACTTCTGACCGACATTTTCTTTTTTTCAGGCACAGTTTATTCTATGGCCTTTCCATACTTAACCCTTTACCACTTAAAGCCCAAGTTTTAAGGACTCCAAGAAAGATGCATTTTGAAAACATTGTAGAAAAGGGTGAAAATGCTAGTAACCAGCATTTTCTCCTTTTCTCATGTTTTCTAATCTTTCAAAGGTAACTCCCATCATTTCAGCTACAGTTAAACTGTTGTCTGCAAGTGCTTTCAATATGGGCATGTCTCAAATTTTTTTGTGTGGTAGCGAGTTAAAGACCAAATGAACCTGTACAAACATTTTCAAGCTCTTGTCCAGAATCCCTCAGTGAAGCAGCCATATAGATCAATTTCAAAGATCAGGGTCCATTCACGACCATTCTTAAGAACGTTCTTAGTCTTATTCTCAAGAATTTTCCAAATTTGAAAGTGATACAACTTCTGATTGGCTAAAACCAAATGGTTTATTCAATCATAAGTTGTATTACTTTCTAAATCCAGAATAAGACAAAGAAAGTTCTTAAGAATGGTTGGTGAATTCGGACCCTGATAGTATGTTTTGTGCAGTCTGACCTTGGTCTACACTGAATGCAAAGGCAAATTAGTTGTGAAAGTTGTGATTGGTGCTTTAAGCCATTACCACACAATCCCTGATAGAGGCTTTTGAAAACATTATGGGAAAGGAGAAAATTCTGGTAACCAGCATTTTCTCCTTTTCCCGCAATGTTTTCTTCCCATTCACAGATAAAACTCATAATTTGAGCCACATTTTATTTGTTGCCAGCAAGAGCTTTCAATACCGGTAAGTCTATTATTTCATCATCTGGTAAAGGGTTTCAGGTTAAAGGCTTTCATTATATGTCATACAAAAGAAAAACAACCGAAACAGAAAATACAATCCAAAGTCCCTTTCCCGCAAGTTACTAGTTTACTGCTTCTAGATGGCTTTTTTTATTTCTGTTTCAGTAGACCTCTTTTTAAAAAACTTGTGGAAAAAAAAGAAATTGCTCTTACTGAGCAATTTCTTTTTTTGCCACAATTTTTTCTTATGTATAAGCTGTAAGAAGTGACCTGGCAGGGCGAGGCTAACCACTGACACAAGCTGACCAGTTTATTTTTCATTTTGGTGACCTTGAGCCAGTTTTGAAATGTTTGTCGTAAATCTACATAAACACATGCATCATTCTATTCTGTTCTGTTAATAACAGTACTTTATCAATCCTTTGCTTTATAGACACATGAATTGCATACTCTTTTACCATCTACAAAGTTTAACACTGGAAAAAAAAGGTACTTCTTATTCAAGTTGTTAAATTCTCACGTTCTGTATCTTTACATTGCATTCCATACAGCCACTAATGATTATTTCTGAATTACCTATCTTACCTCAATCTAAAATGCAGTGAGCTGTAACATAGCTATGCCCTGCCAGGTCAATTCTAACAGCCTATAACCATCAACCCCTGATCTGTGTTGATAATCCTACCTTTACATTGATGTTTTCAAGTTCAGGCAGCATTTTCTCCTTTTTGCACAATGTTTTCGAAAGCCCTTTTGTTCAGGGTCCTTGATATGGAATGGTTTAGTATATGGCTCAAGAAATAGCTGCCCAATATACATAAGGATCATTTTTTATCTCTACAGTTTGAATATTTTGAAACCAGTAAGTGTACACTGATAGTTGCTTGTAACAAGCAAATGCTACTTTTTCAGTATGTTTTTCAAACAATTCATGAGGGAGTGAAATACTGTAGTATATCATGATGAGAGGTAATTCCATGGGGATTTTAAAAACATATAAATAAATATGCTCCTTTTCAAAATTTTGGCTGACAGCCTTTATAAAGAAAGTAAAGTTATCCAAAAAGAATTGTTTGGATTAAGTTTCAATTTTCTTTTTCTCCCCCTTGATCAAAGCACACCATTGAAAAAAATATGTTTCAACGTAATAATAATTTATGTAACAGTACTATGTTACATGTACTCTTTCCCTGCAAATCTTCTTCCTTTGGGTCACATAATAATTACAGTTCCAGGAGGGTTTTCAAAATAAGCTCTGCTGGCTTTTAGCCAGTAGAGCTAAAAACAGAGTTCGGAAAAAAAAAGGAAATGGCAAACAGCATTTTCTCAGTTTCTCACTGAGGTTTTTTATCCTTCACAGACATCTCTTATCATTTTCGACTAACCTATTTTGTAATCTGCAACTGCTTTCAAATTAGACAAGTCTAAAATTTTGTTGTCTGGTAAAGAGTTAGAGGGGATCTTAACAGATGTGTCTTGAAAGTTTGTCTTTTTCTTTTTTTTCTACAACTTTTTCAGTCCAATTTTAAACATTTTATCAATGGTTTCAATCTGAAAGTTTGACATTTGGTATGAGGTAAGATGTATGAAATATCTTCCTTGTCTATTGTAAACTTTGTCCAAAGTCAACTCTTTTTGAGGACTGGTGATAAATATTGACACATGTTTCACTCCTCTCCCACTTCTGAACAACACTTAACTCTTTACCAAACGACAAAAATTCCAACCTCTCCAAACTGAAAGCAATGGCAGATGACAAATCAAATGTGGCTCAAATGATGGGAGTTTGCCGGTAAAATGTGGAAAACATTGTGGGAAATGGAGAAACCAGCATTTTCTCCTTTACCCGAAATGTTTTCAAAAGCCATTTATGTCAGGGTCGCTAAAACTCAGGATTGTATGGTAAAGGGTTAAGCCTTGCCCATGTGAGAAAGCAGCCAGAGGTTTGGAAAGAGTGCAAAATATGGTAAACAGAATCCCCAAGAGCATCTGGATAGGTACAATGGCTGCAGTGATATGACTGAAAATAACTTTGAAAATGGCTTTAACTGTTTACTAAACCAAAAATTCCAGACTTCTTCAAATTGAAAGCATCTGCAGATGACAAATCTGAAAGTGGTAAAAATGAACCAAAGTTCTTTGACGGGGTAGAAAACATTGTGGTTAAAGGAGAAAATGCTTGTTACCACAATCATTTTAAAAGCCCTTGCCTTCAAGATTGTTATAGAGTTAAAAACCAAACAAACAGCCTGTATAGAGCTTCACATATGTAATAATGTCTAAGCTCAAGGCAGGAAGAAAACCTTGTCATGAACAATTAGATAACTACCTGGTACCCTTTTCCAAACAATCCTAAATTTTCATGACCCTAAAAAAAAAAGCTTTGTGGAATAGGAAAAAATGCTTGCATTTTCTCCATTTCCAGCAATGTTTTCTACCCTTTCAGAAACAATTCTTATCATTTGAGCTATATTTTTTGAGCCATTATTTTTGCCCCCTGCAAATTTTCCGAGTTTGGACAAGTCTCAAATTTTCACATCTGGTAAACAACCAACACAAATCTGCAGCATTAAACTTTGACAACATCTGTGAAATACCGAAAAAAAAATTGACCTAAGTTAAGGCCTGGTACATGAACCTATGTAAAAACATTGTAGAAAATGGATAAATTGGCTATAGGAAGCTTATTCTTTTGCCACAAATTTATCAAAAAAGGTCTGCTGCAGATGAAAAATCAATAGCAGGAAGTAATGTGTAAAATGTCCTGATGTTACAAAGTACAATTACACATAGACAATTGAATTGTTCAAAATTCCCTAACAGGACATAAGATAATTGGAAAATCCTGTTAACTCTTTACAAAATGACACAATTTTGGACTAGACAAAATTGAAAGCATTTGCAAACAACATTTTAAATGTAGCTCAAGTGATGATTTCTGTCTTTGATAGAGTAGAAAACATTGTGGGAAAAGGAAAAATCTGGATACCACCATTTCCTTCTTTTACCACAATGTTTTCAAAAGCCTTCTTTTTCAGGGTCATTCAAACTTGAAATTGTGTGGTAAAGGGTCAACCCTTTACCACACACAAAAAGTTAAGACTCATTTATTCTGATAAAATTGTGTAGAGGGCAAGTATAAATTGAAATTTATAATGCAACTCAAAGAGAGGCCGTTGTCTTTCCGAGGTAGAAAATGTGGGAGAAAATAAGAAAATGCTGGTTACCAGAATGTTTTCAAAAGCCCTCTTCCACAGTGTTTTAAGAAAAATACAAGATTGTTAGGAAAACAGTTAATTCATAGATATCATTAACGATTCAAGCCTTAACCCTACAATGTTCTTTACCCATTTGAATTAACTCTTTAACAAACAATCCCGGGTTTTCACGACTCTGAGAAAGAAGCCTTAAACACAGCTTTAGCTGCTTATTCCAAACAATGTGGATCCACAATCAGACTCCACTGTCAAAAGAATGTTTTCAATGCCATCAAAGTCAAATGCCATCATTTGAACCACATTAAATTGTTGTCTGTCATGTGGTAAAGATTAAGTCTTTCACTGGGCCTCTGTAGTAAAAATCAATTGAAAGTACAATAAGAAAACAAGGCATTGTCCTTGTAAGCATCTTGAAAATGAAACTTTGTTGGAAAGAACCCATTAGTTAAAACTAACAATTACTGAATTTCCCAGTGACTTCCTATCATTCAGTTGACACTTTTCTTTCTTTTAACTTGTTTTTCCTTTTTGTTTCATACATAAGCAAGATGTGGGTCTACAAATAGCCTGCATGGCAATGGGCTGACTTTTTACCATATAGTAAAACTGTAGTCTAGTTAAAATTAAAAGCACTTACAGACAACATATTTACGCTAAAATGGTTGGCTTTTTTTCAAAAGACAGATAACAATGTGGGAAAAGGAGTTAATACTGGTTCTCTTTTTTCCATAATGCCTTCTTCCACAAGCCCGAGCACTTGTAGCTCAGTCAGTAGCGTACAGGACTTGAGAACAGGGAGGTCGCTGGTTTGATCCCCGGCTCGGCCAATTTCTTTTCGAGGATTGATGATAGTCATAGCGACAGGATTCATTCCTGAAGGAAAGCATGGTTAGGTGCACTGGCCGCTGGAATATAATTGAAATGGTGTTGAAAACGGCGTTCAACATCATACAATCAGTTTTTCCGCAGGATTGTTAACACAAGGGATGGTATTGTAGCCTGTTTGTGGAATGGGCAGTTTTGTATGTCACATTGATGAGATTGATTGATCGATTGTATGGTATTTAACGCCAATTTCAACATTATTTCAGTTATATCACAGTGGCCAATGCATCTATCCATGCTTTCCTGGATTCTCTTTTACCAGTACTCCGCATAATTTTCTTTCCAAGCCACTGGCTGCTTTCCCACATAACCATCGTCGAAACAATGGTCAGCGGCGGAGAGGAATGAATCCTGTCGCAGTGACTATCATCAATCCTCGGAAAGAAATTGGCCGAGCCGGGGATCGAACCCTCGACCTCCTGTTCTCAAGTCCTGCACGCTACCGACTGAGCTACCAGGGCTCGGCTCATTGATAAGAAAGGAAATGATATGTAATGATAAGTACATGTAATTAAATCTACCAAACAACAATATTTTAGACTGGTCCAAATTGAAGGCATATACAAAAAAGATACATGTATCAAATTTAGCTGAAATGGTGTTAATTGTCGGTGAAATTGTAGGAAACCTTGTGGGAAAAGGAGAAAATGCTGGTTACCAGCATTTTCTCCTTTTCCCACAAGGTTTTCAAAAGACTCTTTCCCTAAGATCATTAAAACTTGGGATTGTGTGGTAAAGAGTTAGTTAACTCTTTACCACAAAATCCCAACTGTTAACAACCTTGAGAAAGAAGCCTATAGTAAAAATTGTGGGAAAAGGAAAACTAGCATTTTCTCCTTTTCCCACAATATTTTCTTCACTATTAAAGTCAGAAATCATCATATTAACAAGATTTAATTTGTTGTCTGCTGACGCTTTGAATTTGGTCCAGTCCAGTCCAAAAATTTGTCGTTTGGTAAAGAGTTAACTGAGTTGCCTTTCCTTTCAAATGGTGCCTAAAACAGTTTAGGGTAAGAACCAAACAGGTCTCTAGATTGTATCTGTATATGAGATACCCTGAACTACAGATAACATGAGTATTTTTCTAGTTCAAAAGGTAGAATCTCTTCAGTTCTTTACTCCAAACCTGTGTTGTGGGCAAACCTTAGAATTGCCTCAACAACACAGTCCTAGTAAGTACCCACATCAAATTTCAAGAACTTGATTACCTCCTGTTCCATTGTATCTTGATCTCTGGAAGACACCAGAATATTGGTAAATTGATTGATTGATTGATTGAATTGGAGTTTAACGCCGTTTAAACAGCTTAGGTCATATCACGGCAGTCAGTGCACCTACGCATGTGTTTCCTGGCTTTCTCAAACCTGTACTGATGCAACTTTCTTTCCAGGTCACTGACTACTTTCTCACATGCAGAGGTGAGAGGCTAAAAATCATCATAAAGAAAGTTTGCCTCAACCTAGTATCGAACTCACAACCACCAGGTCACAAGTCCTATACGCTAACCACTGAGCTACCCCGATGGGCAGAATATTGGTAAAATTTATGGATGATACCCAGTGGTGAAGTGTAGGACTTGTAACCTGGAGGCCCTGGGTTCGAGCCGCACTGGATCCATAGGGCTTTTCGTGGGAGAGTCCTTGGGCAAGACACTTCAGAGCCCCAGTGCAGGACTGGTGAAATCCAGGAAGTACATGAATCTGTGAGTTGTTGCCATGATATGACTGAAATAATGTTGAAAGCAGCGTAACACACCATTCAATCAATCTATGGATGATACCCTGATGTGTGAGATTTGCTAACCTTTTAAAAAATATTTTTGATGTGTCATGATCCTATGTAAGATGCTTTATGGTTTAGCCAATCAGAAGTTGTGTTACTTTCACATTTCCAGAAAACTCTGGAGAACAAGAACATGTTTATGAATGGTTGAACAGGCCCTGCTGCACCAGTAAAGAGGTTTGCAGAAATGAAGTCGTGGACACATGAATGGACAAATGGGCAGCATAATGGCTATATTCTTTGTCAAAATCTGTTTGGGGAGCAGTAAAAAGACTTACTAATAGATAACTGTGTATGATCCAACCATTCAACAGTCTCTGTTTCACCGAACCCTGGTATTCGGATATCAACACCCGGGGAATTATGTGTGGTACGAGTCACATTGTCATATACCAACCTGTAACATAAATAGTGTAAACAAAACTTACTCATTTCCTAAACAAACACGCTTTCAGTTCAGGGATAATTCTACCCTAATATTCATATGGTGGATGATTGAATTTTTCTTGAAATGATGACAAATTTATCAGTCAGATGGAGGAAAAAGATAGTCGAATAAACATTAACCCTTAACTCTTTACCATACGACAAAATTTTAAACTAGTCGAAATTAAAAGCATTAGCAGACGACAAAATAAGAGTGACTGAAAATTTGATATTTGTTTTGGGAAGGGTAGCATTTTCAAAAGCCTTCTTTCTCAGGATCATTAAAAGTCGGGATTGTGTGGTAATGGGTTAACTCTACCATACAACAAAAATGTAGACTTGGTGAAACTGACAGCTCTAGCAGATGACAAATATTAACTGGGCTAAAATGACTGTATTTGTATTTGATAGAGTAGAAAACAATGTGGGAAAAGGAGAAAACGCTGGTCACCTGCATTTTCTTCTTTTCCAATCATTGTTTTATGCTTTAACATCATTAACACTCCAGATTGTGTGGTAAACGGTTATGCACTTACCACTGCAGTACTTTTGAAAGAATGTTTAACTCATAAAGGAAAAATAGCTATAATGGAGTAATATCTCCCTTTAAAACAATCTTTTCACATGATTAGTTTATCACAGAATATAAGCCAAAATGTACCATGATTATTCCCATTTTACAAATGTTTTCAAAAGCGCTTCCTTTCAAAAACCAAAGGACTTGATTGCAAGAGATAATGACTTACATCTACTCCTCAATCAAAAGTCCGGAGTTTTAAAATGTCCTTGAGAAAGACAACTTTTGAAAATATTGTGGGTAAAGGAGAAAATGCTGGTAACCAGCATTTTCTCCTTGTCCTATGATATTTCCTATCTTTTGGTAGACAAATTCCTAATTTGAGCCACAGTTACAATTTTGTCTGCAAACCCTTTCAACATGGACAAAATTTTGTCGTGTGACAATGAGTCAAGGAAGTAAGTAAGAAAGTTCAACTTACCTCATATTGTCCACAAAACAGTCAATTAGATATGGCACCAACTGTTCTAAATTCAGCCACAAGTAATAATAATAATCTGTCTTCTTCGAACAGAAGCTGTGTACAACTGTGGGCTTGTCTAACTTGGCTTGGAACTGACTTCCCCCATCTCCTGGCACTAGGAACAAAATGATAGTACAGATTAAACCTTTTACCACACAATCTCAAGTTTTAACAACCCTGGAAAAGAATTCTTCTCAAAAAATTATGGACCAGCATTTTCTCTTTTCCCATCAAGGTTAGAAATTAACAACAGCAAGTACCAAATCTGCTACCTGAAAATTGAATTTGCCACCAGGGTACAAAAGCAGTGACAAAAGGTAACTACCTGATATTAATGCCGTCTGCTTGGATTGTTTTGCTGATTTTCAACGAAATAAAACTTACATTCAATCATTTAAAAATCTGTGCAAATCTCAGCATAGGTACAAAAACATGCAAGCGTAAGTGAGTCACATGATCGAATAGGTCTGACCTTGATGATAATTTTATATTTAACATCTTTATTTATAACTACCTTTGTGAATCTTCACTAATGTCCACTTAAAAAAGGTCTGTACTATTACAAATGGGCAAAAACATGCGAGTAAAAATGAGCCATGTGAAACAGCAATCGCCAAACAGCACAGTCTCTATGCCCACGTCTTTAACCCTTTACCACACAATTCCTAGTTTTAACGATCCTGAGGAAAAAGCCTTTTGAAAACATTGTTGGAAAAGGAAAGAATGCTAGATAACAGCATTTTCTCATTTTCCCACAATGTTTCTACCCTATCAAAGACAATTTCTTTATTTGATTCACATCTAAATTGTCACCTACAAATGCTTTCAATTTGGACTAGGCTTAAATTTTGTCTTTGGTAAAGAGTTAAAGACAAAAGGTTTCTAATTCTGCCCAACAACTTCCTGTCTAGGCAGTAATTCCAGCATCATTCTATGAGTGGAAGGAAAGGACTATTATTTGTCTACCCTGTTTTGCTACCAGGTATGTTTCTTTTGCTACCCTTTTTATACCAGGTAACAAGTGCTTGCTACCTGCAAAATATCTTAATTTCTCACTCTGCCCACAATGTTTCCTACCCTTTCAAAGACGAATTCTGTCTCTGAGTTACATTAGTCATCAGCAAAATGCTTTCAGTTTGGATAAGTCTTCAAATAATGAGTTAACCCTTTACCATACAATCCGTAGTCTTACTGACCCTGAAAGAGAAGACTCTTAAAAACAATGTGGAAAAAGTGTTGGTAACAAGCATTTTCTCCTTTTCTTACCATGTTTTCCACCCTGTCAAAGAACTTTTGTTTATTTGTATCACCTTCAAATTTTTGTCTCATGGAGCTTTGAATTTGAAAGAGCTTAGAATTTATCATTTGGTAAAGAGTTAAGTACAAATAAGATATGTTTGAAATACATGAATTTCAGGAAAGCATAGAAAAACATGGTGTATGCTTAAGAAATAATCTTCTTTCTATCGTGGTTTATCATTCAATAAAGCACAGTTGTGAGTTATGAGGCACAAGAAAAAATCCACGAGGGCAACAGCATATGGTAATGTTTAGGGTTTTATGCTTGGAGTTTTTTTCCCCTCTTTAATAAAATCCTAAGAGCAATTACTGTAACAACATACATCCGGACAAGATCTTGTAAACGCCTCGTTTAAGTCACCTTTTAAGCATATTTAGAGGGTTGTCAATCAGTTTGCCTTGGATCTGATCTGTGACAATAGTGGATTTTTTTAAATATTTTTTAAAGCACAGGGCTTTCACTTATGTTTATTCTGAGCTCCCAAAGTTGTATCAGTTAGGATCATTCTTTCCCATATTGATCTTTCCATTCTGATTATGTGACGGACTTTACACAAACTGAACCAGGTTCTTCTCTGGAGTAGGCAGCTAGAAGAGAACTAGCACCCCAGCAGTTTTGGCTTAATGCCCCTACTGCGCAGTGCTGTCCTGTCTGCCACAGACATGTTGTGTGCAATCACTCCCTTTTTTGTTGCAACGACAGTTCTCATTACTGGTCTTGGCACTCTTGGCACATGTCCAGAAAAAGGACTACAAAAATCCATTACTTGCCCTTAATTTCATTTATCTTCTTGTCCGTCTACCAACACTGTCGGTCCCAAAACCAAAATAAACTAACTTTCGTAAACAAATAATATGGCCCAACTATGGTACAGATATGTAGCATTTCAAGGAAACTTTTGACCTGTTTACATGACTATTACATGTATATGATTTTTTGTTACTGTGGTCCAGTATAGGGTCGTTTTCAGCCATTTGGCATTTTGTATTCTATTTTTATTCTCATTCTTTTTTTTAAGTCGATGGGCATTTTAAACCAGAGTGTGTTACTGTCTTGTGTGATTAAGTCTTTATCAAAATAATAATAATAATAATATGATTGCTACTTGGCAGATGGTGAGGGTAATGTACCTGCCAAAACGACAAAGGGACCGAAACGACTCGGTGCCGTAACCACCCGAGACATCACACCGTCACTAATTAATCTACCATATCCCTCGTAGGTAAGGAGAATTTTCAAAGTTTGGGATTTAAAAAGAAAAAATCTTACCCAAGATAACTGGATTCAACTGCGGCTTACTGGTAAAGCAAGTGGCCAGGAATCCTGCGAAGAATATGATAGATTTCATCGTTAGCGTCCCCATTTCTGAGTTCGACTAGTTTCGTTTACGTTATGGAAATAATATTTTGTTCACTGGCCTTCCGCACCGGCTAATTCTTAATGGAATAAACGGGGAACCACGAAATCGAACGACCGATTACGAAACTTGTTGAATATCGGTCACACGTGACGTTGATCAACACTATAACCCTTTACATTAAAACGCTCGTGTTTTCATGATCCTTCGGGAGGAAAAATGTAAAAAAACATTATGGGAAAATGCTGGTTAGATCTACCAGTTTTTTCTCTTACCACCGCAATGTTTATTACAATTATTTTAAACACATGTAACACTTTTTTTTCTGCGAATGCTTTGGATTTGGACGAGCCTCAATTATGTGGTCTGGTATAGAGTTAACCCTTTACCACATAATATTGAGAAAACAGAAAAATGGTAAATAGACTAGCGGTTTCTCTATTTCTCACATTTTATTTTTAACCTTCACACAAATTTATGTGACTATGTTTCAGTCACCTTTGATCTGTCGTCTGCAATCTTTAGCGTTCAATTTGTACAGGGATCGTAAAGTACAATTCCTAAATTTTGTCTTCGTGAAAGAGTTAGCATAAGTCTCTTTAATAGTGTCTATAGTATTTAAAGATGTACTTCGAACTCATCGAATGGATGTAATGATGTATAGATCTAAGACAGATATCAAAAACTCAAGTTCAGCCATAGATTGGCCAGTGCGCGGTTCTGAAAGACATTGCGGGAAAGAGAGCAACTTGTTCAGTGATTAGCTTAAACAGATGAATTTTCAGCGTTGCTTTATACGCTGGATTTTATCATGCTTTTAGAACTGATGGAATCATAGGTAGACCTGTACAAAAGGCAACTGTTTTATTAGTCAGCACAGGGATCCAGACCTGTATATACGATCCCTGGTCAGCATAAAATAATTTGGGTTATTTCAAAGCAGGGATAATATATGATCCCTGCTCTAAGTGAAATGGCAGATCAGGGATCGTATATATACGATCCCTGGGCAGATTTGGGTGAAAATATTCCTTTTTATGACACATACATAAAAACGCCAACTAATTAACTACATGGAAGATCTTTACTGAAATATGAATATTACATGGTTTTTTTTTTTTTTTTTTCTTTAGGTTCAGTAATTTTGAAAAAAAAAAATAATGGAAAGTTAACTACGCAAGCAAAATGTTGGGCCATTTTCACTAATTGTTTTGCGTATTAATTATTGAAAAGTGAAACTGTAAGTTAGATCTAGATTTTAAGGTAATACATAAAAAATATGAATACCATATTATTACCGATATCAGGGATCATATATATACTATCCCTGCCGACATGTACAAGACAAGGGTTGTCCATAGCCTGAGTCTAGGCGATCTTTTCTCTTTGTATTTATATTGCCATTGCTTTCTCTTTAACCACAAATGATTACTGCCCTGTTGGTAATATGGTGGATCTACTTGGAATTTAGAATTTCTTGGAATTTTACATCTCGTGGTATTCGTTGGAGAAATACTATTTTTGGTAGTTTATTTCAACTTCAGTACATTTTTTCCTAATTTACTCAAAATGCTTTGGAAGAATGATCTTTGAGGGTTGCATCAGGGAGTATATAGTACCCCGCCGTACGCCTCCTTCAAGAGGAGGTAGTGTTAGGGGCAGGTAATCCAGACTACAAGGAGTAGGCATTTGATTCAAAACAAGGAGGCTAATGCGGGTTGTTGTTGTAGCTGTGTTCGGATATCTACATACGGCTATGTTTGTTACCTATTTATTTAGAAGTCCGTTTGGATTGGTAGTTTTTCAGCCAATTCGAAAATGTATGATAATGTTTTCATCCTCAACGATTCATCACTTCAAAGATCCGCTTGAATCAAGATTTGTTGCAAAAGTATTCAAGAAAAACCACAGGTAACCTACTGGATAACTGATCATTTCGTACCCAGACCAACTCACACCTAGATCAGTTTCGGTGCATGGAAATACCGAATAACACCTGATATACCGAATAACACCGAATTACACTTTATAATACCGAATTATATCTGCAAAACACTTAATAGGTAAATATTACATTAATTAGACTTGTTAACATTAGTTCTTTGTGGTTCTCTACAGTTTAATTCGGTAAAAAAATAATAGACTTTTTGAAAACAGTTCAGCGTGGTCAACAGTGTAATTCGGTACTAAAAAAAGTACTGAATTACACCTTCAGGCTGACTAAGGAATGGCCGATCACTTGGAGAAATATACCTAATAACACCTGATATACCGAATAACACCGAATCACACTTTATAATACGGAATTATATCTGCAAAACACGTATTAGGATTAGTTCTTTTTGGTTATCTAAAGTTTAATTTGGTAAAAAAACAATACCGAATTACACCTTTAAACTGAATTCGGTATCCCGAAGAACTCAGAGACCAAATAAAACCGAATTACACTTTATAATACCGAATTATAACCGCAAAACACTTATTAGATTATTGTGAGATTAATTAGACTTTTTGAAAACAGTTCAGCGTGGTCAACAGTGTAATTCGGTACTAAAAAAAGTACCAAATTATACCTTCATGCTAAGGTATCGCCGAGCACTCGGAGAAATATACTGAGTAACATCGAATTACACCGAATTATATCTGCAAGACACTTATTTGGTAAATATAACCAGCATTTTCTCCTTTTCCCACAATATTTTCTTACCTGTCCTAAAACAAATTTCAATTTTTCAGTCACATTTATTTTGTCTAGTTAATCTCATAATAATCTAATGAGTGTTTTGCGGTTGTAATTCGGTATTATAAAGTGTTATTCGGTATTATTCTGTCTCCGAGTTCTCCAGGATACCGAATTAAGTTAAAAGGTGTAATTCGGTACTGTTTTTTACCAAATTAAACTGTAGATAACCACAAAGAACTAATCTTAACAAGTCTTATTAATGTAATATTTACCTAATAAGTGTTTTGCAGATATAATTCAGTATTATAAAGTGTAATTCGGTGTTATTCAGTGTTATTCGGTATATCAGGTGTTATTCAGTATATTTCTCCGAGTGACCGGCGATACCTTAGTCAGCGTGAAGGTGTAATTCGGTACTTTTTTTAGTACTGAATTACACTGTTGACCACGCTGAACTGTTTTCAAAAAGTCTAATTAATCTCATAATAATCTAATAAGTTTTTTGCAGGTATAATTCGGTATTACAAAGTGTTATTCGGTATAATCGGTGTTATTCAGTATACTTCTCCGAGTGCTTGGTGATACCTTAGTCAGCGTGAAGGTATAATTCGGTACTTTTTTTTAGTACAGAATTACACTGTTGACCACGCTGAACTGTTTTCAAAAAGTCTAATTAATCTCATAATAATCTAATAAGTGTTTTGTGGGTATAATTCGGTATTATAAAGTGTTACTCGGTATTATTCGGTCTCCGAGTTCTCCGGGATACCGAATTCAGTTAAACGGTGTAATTCGGTATTGTTTTTTTACCAAATTAAACTGCAGATAACCGCAAAGAACTAATCTTAACAAATCTAATTAATGTAATATTTACCTAATAAGTGTTTTGCAGATATAATTCCGTATTATAAAGTGTAATTCGGTGTTATTCAGTATATCAGGTGTTATTCTGTATTTCCATGCACCCGATCAGTTTCACTGTTCGTTCTTAATTGTCGGTCATTTCATAAGTAGTAACTACCATTTCGTATGTTGGTTGGTCGTACAGTTTTTTTTTTTTTTTTTTTAAACCTAGAAAAAATGGGTAGGAAATGATAAAGCACTGGGACAGTTTGCCTTTTATACGCCCCCCCCCCCCCTTTCCTCCCACAAAATACCATGATGGCACTGACCACGAAATGATATGTCAATGTTTGGATTACTTACTTAACTCTTTTCTACACGACTAAATTTTGGACTGGGCCAAATTGAAAGCATTTGCAGGTAACAAATTAAATGTTGCTAAAATGATGGTTTCATATAGAAAACATAGTGGAAAAAGAAACAAATCCTGGTCACAAAAATCCTTCTTCCTTAGGGTTGTTAAAAAGATTGTGCAGTAAAGGGTTAAAGTGACAAGGAATAAATTACTGATATTTATAACCCCCTGAAAACAATAGAAATGTATATTAGCTATAGAAAATATCAAATGAACCTTGGTTTGGCAAAAACTGTGCTAAGGCAAATGGTAAACACTACTTTATTGACAGATTCAGACAAACTCCCATCTAAAGATAGAGTTGTACTTGCTGTTACAACATGAGAAATGGCATATTTATCTTCTTGTAGAATTATTTCTTTTCCTCCTATTTACAGTGATCCTTCTCATCAAATCGTGAAATGTTTATGCACATATACTGAACCTACAAAAGTACATTTCTATTAATTACCTTTAAAATAATTGCCTAGCCTAAGTCTCATAATCTATAGCATACAGGACTTGTGAACAGGAGGTTGCTTTTTCTAGTCTAGACTTTGCCAGTTTCTTTCCCAGAATTGATGATAGTCATTGTGACCAGATTTATTCCTTTCATTGTTTTGATGATGGTTATGTGGAAAAGTAGCCAGTGGCTTGGGAAGAATATTGTGCAAAGTACTGGTAAAAGAAATTCTAGGAAAGGATAGATAAGTGCTTTGGCCACCACAATATAACTGATAGTCCTAGTTGAAAGCTCTTGCAGACTGCAAATTCAGTGTAGCTCAGATGATGATTTCTGTCTTTGATAGGGTAGAAATCATTGTGGGAAAAGGAGAAAATGCTGGTTACCAGCATTTTCTCATTTTCCCACAATGTTTTCAAAAGACTTATCCCTCATGGTCGTAAAAACTCGGGATTGTGTGGTAAAAAGAGTTAGCTTACTCATTTCATAGGTTTCATTTAATGACAAAGAAAGAATCTTATACTGGTTGCAGAGCAAGACTTTAGTAATATGTGACAAAATACTAATCAAGCCATTCTCTGTTGAAATTTACCTAAGAATGGCCAACCCCCTGCCAAGCCAACCCCCCCCCCCCTTAAAAAAAAAAGAGAGAGAGAGAAAGAGAGAGAGAATTATTTTCTCTATGAAAGGTTATTGCCATTCAGACTTCCTATGATTGAATGTCTCAGTCAATGCCGATTAAGTGCATGATAAATATTTATGTAAAAGGCAATGAAAAACTACAGGGCCGTATCAATTCTGGTATCCATCTGTCATTGACTCGGGTTGGAACACTGCCGTTGTGCACCCACTAGAACACAATCTTTTGCATTTGCATTATCCTTAAGAATACAATGATCTGAGATAATTCTATAAGCAGCTCATACCTTAAGTATTTTTATCACATAATGCATCTTCTGTGATCATTGAGTAGTTTTGCCATACAACCAACATTACATGCTGAAATTTTTCAGCAGATGTTTTAGACAAAAATCTTCTGTCTAGATGCTTGTTAGTACAGGATTCCATCTATTGTTAAGTTCTCATACTGTCATCTGATAGTCTAAGTTTATGCAAGTAGAGATTCTGAAGCGATTTCCTTAGAAGTGTTCTAGGTCTGTTTTCTTAATCCTTTACCAAATGGCAAATTTTTGAATTGGTCCAAATTGAAAGCGTTTGCAGACAACACATTGAACAATACTGGAATCTGCCTTAAAATGGTTGAAAACGTTATGGGAAAAGGAGAAAATACTGGGAACTATAATGTTTTCATTAACCTTCTTTCTCATGGTTGTCAAGACAAGAGATTATTTGTTAAATTATTAAAATGGCACAATTATTTTGCAGAAAGTACAAGGAAGAAGATGTTTTTACCCAGTTTAATGTAAGTATTTTATAGTTCAAATTTTGTCTCACCTGAGCACAAAAGAACTCAAGTTATTGTTAACTCCAGGCGGAAAAAGCCTTCTGATAAATCATGGCTTTGTTTCGGTTTTCTGTACTAGATCTGTCAAGCTATCTTTCTGTTATGCTATTTCGTGTTTATAATTAAGCCCAAATTTATGGTCTGATTTTTCTGAAACAGCTACATTTAAACTTCACCATTGTAGTGTCAATAGCATGAGTCTTATTGAAAATGGAGGAAATTTGTCATTTGAAGCTGATAAAATTTCTTGGTTATGAAATCTTGTCTTTATATTATATTCTTTATATCAAATCCCCCTGTACTTATGGATCCTGAGAAAGAGACTTTTTGAAAACATTATGGGAAAAAAAGAAAATGCTAGTAACCTGAATTCTCTCGTTTTCCCACAACATTTTCTATCCTATCATAGACATATTCTATCATTAGAGTCACATTTGTCATCTGCAAATGTTTTCCTTTTGGACAGGTCTAAAATCTTGTTGTGTGGTAAAGAATAAAAAAAAAAGATAAAGAGGAAGGTGATGAATAATTCATATTTACACAACTTCTAGGTTGATCATGATGTCTTTTTCTTTTCAACATTTTCATGGCAATTTTTTTTTGTTTTTTAACCCTTTAGCACACAGTGCTATGTTTAAACAACCCTGAAGAAGAAAGCTTTTGAAACATTTGGGAACCAGCATTCATTTCTCCTTTTCCAACAATGTTTTCTACCCTATCAGAGAACCCAAGCTCATTTGTATCAATTTCAAATTTGCCGTCTGCAGACGTTTTGAATTTTGTAGTGTCTAATATTTCTTGTTTGGAAATGGGTTAAATTTTAAAGCAAGCTTGTGAAAAGATGCTTCAGCTATTGTGAAACATTTGATAAAGAAAAGTAGCTCAACTTTTTGTACAAACCTAGAGGTTTCGATAAATATTTTAGACCATCCTACCAGAACACATGTTGAAGAAGATTAGGATCCAACCTAGGGCAAAGCCATTGCTAGACGCAAACAATCCAAAGCTGAAGTATTCAGAGAGCAATTTTTATGAGACCATATCCAACATTGTGAGCAGTGGACAGTTAGGTATTAAGGTTACAGTAACAGGGGTTAGTACACATCTTCATATACTACTTCTCTACTTTAACAACAATATGGCCTGCAACACGCGAAAAGGGGCATTTGGACATTTGCGTAAAGTGTCGTCTCGGATCAGCCTGCGCACTCCGCGCAGGCAGATCCGAAACAACACTTTCCGTTTTTATGTAATTTTCTGTTTTGCACAAGTCTAATGTAGCATAAAATCCAATGTATTCTTAAAGTTTAGTCTTGGATCATCCTGTGCAGACTGCGCAGGCCGATCCGAGACGACATTTTGCGTAAATGTCCAAATGCCCCTTTTCACGTGTTGCAAGCCATATAGTGTGACCCTGTGGGTTACATGCCATGAATGTTGATGACTGGGCCACCAAGGCTTATTAGTTTCTGGTCACTCAACATTTGTATTTTGATTAGTTCCTTACCAAACGACAAAATTTTAGACTGGTTCAAAGCAAAAGTGTCTGCAGACGACAAATTTAAAGTGACTAAGAAATTGAAAATCCTCTTTGAAGGTGTAGAAAGGGTAGAAAACATAGTGGGAAAAGAAGAAAATGTTTGTTAACAGTATTTTCTCTTTTTCCTACAATGTTTTAAAAAGTCCGTAAAGGCTGTTAAAACCCAGGATTGTGTGGTAAAGGGTTAATTCTTTGCCAAACAATTTCAAGATTTTATGACTTGTGAAGAAGACTACTTTTGAAAACATTGTGGGAAGAGGTGAAAATGCTGATACCAATCATTCTTTTTCTTTTCTCCACAATGTTTTCAATCATTCCAGAGACAAATTTCAGTTTTTAAGTCACATTTGATTTTGTCATGTTCAGATCCTTTCTTTCTGGGCAAATCTAAAATCTTATTCATCTGGTAAAGAGTTAAATAACTGCAGTATTATTAACCCTTATCCTGCTAAATGAATAGAAGGAAACTCCCAGGCCAATAGTAAAAACCTGAGTAATACTACATGTCTTTCAAACTTAGTTTTTATTTATTAAAACAATGTCTGTTGATCGGACAGTGTAGATCCAAGATCAGACTGTACGTTCTGTGCAGTCTGATCTTGATCTGCACTGTCTGCAAAAGGTCAGTGAGTCACGTTTAGCAGCCTTAGGGTTAACAATTTGGGTTGTTGGGGTTTTAAGAAAAGTAGTGTATTGAACCTGGGAATTCCATGCAAATTTCCTTAGCAGTCAGTGTAGATCAGCATAAGACTGCATTTTGTGCACTCTGATCTAGGATCTACCTTTTCTCTGGATACCAGTAGACTTTTTGTTAGATATTCTGACCAAAATTGAGTACAATTTACATTATTATGGTCAATTTCTACATGCTTGAAATGTACCTTTCTGGTTACACAGCATCCTATGGGTTTAAGTATATATGAAAAAAAAAAAATGCATGTCTAATGTTTTCTATCAAGCTCAAAGAAAAATTATGTGAAAGGGAATAATTGCCCCACCTAATAACTGTTGCAAAAACTCCTTTTCCCACTAAAATTTACACACATTTTGGGAAGCTTATTTTCCATTTATTAAAATGTGCCTTACAATTTGTATCATATATAGGAGTTGCTTGTAGGTCTGGAATTAGCTGGAAGTTTTACCAATTTAACTCACTGCCAAACAACAAAATATTAGACTTGGCTGTTTGGAAAGCATTTGCAAACTGCAATCCAATAAAGGAAGGAAGGGAGGGGTTTACCTGTGATAGGGTACAAATCTTATATGCGGAAAAAGCATTTTCTCTTTCCCGTTTATGTTTCCAAAAGCTTTTTTCTTCATTGTACCTAACACATGCGTAATCGGTGAACTGTTAACTTAACACTACCTGAAACAAATTTGTTAACCATTTCCCAAACGACAAAATTTTAGGCTAGTCCAGATTCAAAGCATTTGCAGGCGACAAAATAAACGTGAACCAAAAATTTGAAATTTATTTTGGGAAGGGCAGAAAACTTTGTTGGTTATCATCATTTTCTCCTTTTCCCACAATGTTTTCAAAAGGCCTCTTGCTCAGGGTCTGTAAAATTCGGGATTATGTGGTAAAGGGTAAGGGTTGTCTGTGAAGTACTTTGTAAAAGTTTGAAAGCCAAACTGAATTAGAGTGCTGAATAACCAAAAAGGTTACTTTCAGCATAAAAGTTGGACCCAAATTATTGCTAAATCAAGACTGCTCTTGTACAGCATGGCTTAGTGGATAGTGTAGAGGAAAGATCAGACTACACATTTAATGCAATCTGATATTGTACTACACTGGCCACAGAGACAACTATTGTTGTGAAAGGCGCTTTATGGGTTAAGAATAAAACAATAGTGTACAAAAAATATTGACAAAAGGAAATATTGCTCATCTGGGTAATTGCCTCTCTGCAACAGTGCTCATGCTGCATGGTGTAAAAGTCGAATTCAGGAGATAACAAATCAGTAATCTTTTAATTGGTTACAGGTTAGACTAATGCCAGACTTTTCACAGATGAATGTGTACTGGGAAGCTACGGGAGACTTGAAAACTGACAAAAAAATACAAAATACTCTGAATACTAAAACAAAAGCATTAAGGTAAGCTTGTCGAAAGTTTATGAATTCTGTCTCAGCTTGTACCTTATTAGTCATATGGTCAGGTGGCAGGGGACTTAGAAACTTGTTCATGGCTGTGGCGAATCACGTCGCCCCGAGCAGAAGGCAAGGTGGCGAGATTATTCGCCACAGCCATGAACAAGTTTCCAAGTCCCCTGCCAACTGACTGTACAACAAATATATTATACTGCAAAGTTTTACTATTCCAACATGTATTCAGCGAAATTTCCCTGTTTTATGGTCTCACAAATTGATTAACTGACAAAATAAAATTTCCCGTCTAAGTGCCCCAATTCAATAAAAACTGATGTCACTGAGAACTGACATTACTGAAACCTTGGTAAAGCATGCAGTTTGGTGCATATACTTGATGATGTCACTGCAATAGACATTCAACATATTTTTATTTCAACATGGATTTGAACAACTTCAAGGTTAGTAACTATGCATTTTAATGATTTGTTGGCAAAAGTAAACGATCATTAGTTGCCTCAAACAACCATTAGGTTATCCTTTTAACGTTACAATGTGTGAGTTTCGAGATTTCACAAGTTGCTTACCTGATGATGGTATGGCTCATTTTAACCCAGTTTGCATGTATTTATTTTGTTTTAGAATGACAACAAAGGATAATACATGTAACTGTATTCATTTATTTTCAAAAATAATCCCTTCTTTCCGCTTTAATGACAACCATCAAGAGAAACTAGTACATATAATAATACAGTGCAGGCTACTCAGTATGTTTGCCTTGTGGGCAGTTCGTATTGATCGACACCGCCATTTTGGATGTTTTGTTGAAAGTGTAGTTATGTATGTGGGGCTTCAGACAGAGAAATCGCTTTTACATGGATTTTGCCGGTGTACAGGAATATATGTTCGGGGCATATCCAATCAGATTGTGAGAAATTTCTTTGCAGTATAATATGTGATAAAATAAGTATATATCTAGTTATTTGTAGAACCACTACCTATGCCTGCATAGGGTAGTTTTTGGCTCGGCTATACTCAAAGGTATTGTCATAGCCCTGTCATCTGCATTGTTGTCTGCATCGTCGTCTTGCAAAAACTTGACATTTTATACTATCTCAGATCTGTATCATTACTGAAGATACTTACTTTAAACTCAGACTGGTTGTTAAGTCTCAAAAGGGGAACCCATACCAGTATGACAGATTACAATCAAAATATTTTTGACAGAGTTATGGCCCGTTTTCGACTTAGAGTTTTCACTGAAAATTTATTGATTTCTAAACACAACTGCAGCTAAGTGTTGGCAGGCAGATGTAGTACTTTGTTCATGTGCTGGAGTAAAGCATTCAATATGCCTCTCATTTAATGAGTACAATATCTCATGAAGAAAACTGTTTTTAATCTTGCTATAGATGAATTTCTGAAACATTGTAAACAAATTTATTTTACATTGAGAAACAAGTTCTTTCAACTAACACTAATCTGTTTTGATTCTGCTTCCTTGGAACTACACCAGTACTCGTGCCAAATGTGTTGGCCATTGATAAGTTCCAAAGTTGACACCCACTCCCAGGAATCAAACTCGGGACCTTATGATTGCGAGGCCAACATGCTACCTCACCACCACAGACACCACTATGGAAACATTGTGGCAAAGGGAGAAATTACCCTCATAAGCAACTTCTTCATTCATTATTATGTTGTCACCTTCATTTACGTATTATACTTCAATTAATGTAACTCATCAATATTTTATATGAATGTTTTTGGAAGTCATCTCAAGCAAATTTTTGTGTTTCTTTACAAAACAATCCCATGTTTTAATGACCCCACGGAAAAAGGCATTCAAAAGATTGTGGAAAAAGGAAAAAAATGCTCGAAACCAGCAATGTTTTCTACCCTGTGAAACACAAATTCCATCATTAGAACCACATTTGATTTGTTATCTGCAAATGCTTTCAGTTTGGACAAGTCCGAAATTTTAAAGTTTTGTAAAGAGTTAACTGGAATTTAGATTTGACATATGAATACATGTTAAAAGATATCAGAAATTACTATGTCTTCAACAATTATCAGTGGTGATATGAAAATACACTGTAATTGTTTGCAGCTGATAATGTATTGGTACAAAGAAAAGTTTTTCTTAAACCCCTTACCACACAATGGCAACTTTTAGCAACCTTGAGAAACAAGACTTTTGAAAACATTGTGATAAAAGGAGAAAATGCTGGTAATCAGCATTTTCTCCTTTTCCCTCAATATATTTTTTTCCCTACTAAAGACAACTTCCACAATTTCAGCCACATTTAATTTTGGGTCTATGGATGCTTTGGGTTTGGACTAGTGTAAGATTTTGTTGTGGGGTGAAGGGTTGACTGGCCTTTAGAGATTGAATAGGGATATGAAAGATTTCGTTGGCACTTTCTCTTTGCAGGCATTTGATCACAACTTTTCAAGAAAGTTTATATGTCCCTAACATTTCCTTCATGAAAGACTTGTCTCATGAGAGAGAAAAAGAATTCGAAGAATGGTTTCAAGATTTAGACACAGGTAGAACTGATCCTAATTCAAGTGAAAGAGAAGTTCTTAATAACACAGATGCAGATGTTGATTTGGATATTAATTACAGCGAAAATGTGTGTGGTCTACCTCATAAACAACTCATGAAAAAAGTGATGAATTCAAAACTGAAATCTAAACTAGATATTGCAAAAACAAGTCAAGAAAAAGAACAGTTACAGCACATTAAGAGGAGGCAAGATGTTAAACAGTATAGTAAATTATTGGGAAATTATTCTAAAAAGAAAACAGCTAAGAAACTTAGAGGGACAGATCTTGATCCTGATGTTGTGGAAATGATGGATGCAAAGGAACTGAGTGAGGAGGACTGGTAACCGCTGATGTTAAAGACAGCCATACGATATGATCTACCATATGATCATGTGTTTGTTGTAATTTTTTTACCTTGAACAAGAGAACTTATGAAAACATGAAAGGTGGGCTTTTTTGTTTTGGTGTTTAAAGCTGTTTTCAACATTATTCCACACTTTCCTGAAGTTTATTTTGCACAACATTGTTTCAAAGCCATTGGCTGCTTCCCCACATAGCCATCTTTAGAATAAATGTTCATGGGGGGGAGAGAGGAATGATTCCTATTGCAATAATGACCCTCATCACCCCTCAGAAAGAGTATGGTTGACAGGGTTTTCCCTTGACTTTCTTACATAGGGGTCATTTGACCCAAAAATGACCCCCTTCAAATGAAGGAAAGAAGGCAAACATTGAAATTTCGATGGTCATTTAGAAAATTTAAGGGTCAAAATTCAAAGAAATAGGGGGTCATGGAAAGCCCTGGGCTGAGTTGATATAACACCAGGGACCCTGGGTTTCAAGTCCATTATGTTACTAACTGAGGTACTGGGTACAGTTGTTTGTGTGGTAGGGGGATTTGTTTATAGGGGGAATTAGGAAAACCAGAAAATACTAATGACCAGCAGTTTCCCCTGTCCCCTGTCCATACAACATTTTCTACTCTGTGTAAGACAAATCCAATCATGTCTGCTTTATTTTAGCCATGCTCTGTGAAAAGGAGGTTTAATGTATCTGCAAAAAGTTTTGACCCAGGTCAGCATGTGCAGTCCGCACAGGCTCACCTGGGTGGAAACGTTTTGCCATTGGTCAATTTTCTGCATGATGTGAGAGGACAAGTCTACCTCATGATTCAGCCTTTTATTAGACAAAATGGATTTTATGGATCCATAATTACATAACGATTTGCTTCATATATTATATTTCATGTGTCTATTTTTAGAAATGTTATGGGTAAAGAAATGTCGTAATTTAAGCTGGGGGGAATTATTTCCCCGTCACAGAGAATATTTTCCTCCTGCCGAAAATCTGGAACTACTTTTTTAAGTTTTTTAAGTTTTTAAGTTTTAAAAGTGGCATTCGTTGACAAAATAATCAGAGGAAATATAATATATAATTTATTTCATCAGCTTGTGGTTAATATGGGGAAATATTTGCCTCAAAAGGGAAAGGTCTGCGAAAATAACTCGTGCTTTACGGCACAAGTTATTTTCGCATACCTTTCCCTTTTTCGGCAAATATTTCCCCATATTAACCACAAGCTGATGAAATAAACTCTATATAATGCCTAAAGGAGATGCAATCCCCTTTTGCCAGACCACAGCACATTTGTATTTGTCTTCTGCAAGTGTTTCTAAGTGATACTGAAGGCTTGTGGTCTGGAATACATGTATAGCTAAGCCACACCCACTGTAGTGACTGTTACTGTATTCTGCAACTCTGTGCACATGTGATACCTATCGCAAGTTCCTATCTTAACCCTAAAGGCACTGAAGATGGTTTGAAATGTGCAGATCATGATCAGACTATACAGAATTCACAGTCTAATATTTCATCACACTGGCAGCTACTTCGTTAACATATTCTGGCAAAAACAACCTTCAACTCTTTACCACATAACACAATTTTATACTTGTCCAAATCCAAAGCATTTGCAGATGACAATTTAAAATTTGGCTCAAATGATGAAAATTGTCTTTGAAAGGGTAGAAAACATTTAGGGAACAGGAGAGAATGCTGGTCACCAGCATTTTCTCTTTTTTCTCAAAATGTTTTCACACGCTGTTTTATAGGTGATAAATTGGATGTTGGTCAAGTAATCATATCTTTCTTTGAAAGAGCAGAAAAGATATGGGAAAAGGAGAAAATGCCGATAACCAGCATTTTCTCTTTTCTCAAAATGTTTTCTACTCTATGAAGGACAAATAAAATCCCAACATTTGAGCCTCATTAATTTTACTCTGTTTTGTGCAGGTTCTCTTTATTTGGACAAGTCTAAAATTTTGTTGTCTGGTAACATTTGAGCCTCATTAATTTTACTCTGTTTTGTGCAGGTTCTCTTTATTTGGACAAGTCTAAAATTTTGTTGTCTGGTAATATTTGAGCCTCATTAATTTTACTCTGTTTTGTGCAGGTTCTCTTTATTTGGACAAGTCTAAAATTTTGTTGTCTGGTAATATTTGAGCCTCATTAATTTTACTTTATTGTGTGCAAGTGCTCTTTTTTTGGAAAGTCTAAAATTTTGTTGTCTGGTAACATTTGAGCCTCATTAATTTTGCTTTGTTGTGTGCAAGTGCTGTCTTTTTGGACAAGTCTTGTCTAAAATTTTGTTGACTGGTAAGGAATAAAGGATTTTTTTCAACCCCTTCTGTGTAAGGAAAAAAAATGAATCTTGTATTTTCTTGCACTATATTGATTTTGTAGGTGAGTAAATCTTTCAGTTGTTTTCATCTTTTTGTTATTTTTCTTAAATCCTTGCAACAGGGATCCTTCATTGTTCAGCTGATAAGGTAATTGATATCTGGAAAGAAGCGTTTGCAAAGAAGTGTCCCTATGCAAGGCACTGCAGAAGCTCAGACTCATCACTTTCTACTTACAAAACTCAAGAAACAGGTGGACATTATTGCTGTCAAAGTCATTTAACCCTTTACCACACAATCCTGACTTTTAACAACCTTGAGAAAAGGCTTTTGAAAACATAGTGATAAAAAGAAGAAAATCCTGGTAACCAGCATATTCTCCATTTCCCTCAATGTTTCCTACTATATCAAATACAACTTCCACAATTTTAGTATTATTTAATTTGGCAATTGCATATGCTTTGGGTTTTGACAAGTCTAAAACTTTGTTGTGTGGTAAAGGTTAAAAAAAAGCCATTTAGAGCAGTGTGAAAGACTAATTAATCAAACAAACAAATGTAAAAAGTTTCACATCAAAACAAATTGATCAAAACTAAGTCAACCAATACAAGTGAGCATTTCCTACTTTTTCTTTCATACAGTAACAATAACCCTGAACTTTCAAATGATCCCATGTTTTTACAACCCCATGGAGGTTTACAATTGAAAACAATGTGGAAAAAAGAGAAAACTCTTGAATCCTTTCTTCACAATCTGGCTAAAAAGTGGCCTGCTGCAAGATGCAATATCACCTTCAGAAGGTTATGGTATTTCAGTAATGTCTTTGATACAATAGCTTGGTAAAACCCAACTGTGATGAGCCAGTCTTACAGCTGTGAGCAGTATTTTCTCCTTTTCTCACAGTGTTTTTAAAATGTGCCCTGCAGAGGGAGAAAAAAGCCATATACAGAAGAAAATGAGGTAATGCCATTCAGTCATATCATTGATACAATGGCTTTTGAAAACCATGTACGTTACATAGAATACATGTAGTGTTTGATGAGCTTGTCTTGTACTTATCTTCAAACTGGAAGCAACATTTTCTCCTGGTCTCACAATGTTTTAAAAGGTGATACTCTGCAAGAGGCAAAAGTAATCTATGAAAGGAAATCAGGTAATGTATTTTCCATAATGGCCTGCTGAAAACCAGCAGGTTCTCATGTGATTACATGTAGATCTAGGCCCCTATCTTTTAATACCATTCTATACCTCTGATAGTGACACACAGTAAATGTCTTCATGTTGTACAGAACATGCAGCCTGATCTTTGATCTACAATATATGAGATATTCTTACAAAAGAAGCATTAAACTTTAACACTTTACCAAACCATAAAAGTTTTGACCAGTCAAAATTCAAAATATTTGCAGAAAAATTCAATGTGACTCAATTAGAGAAAAATGTCCATTAAATTTTAGAACATTGTGGTAAAAGGAGAAAATGCTGGTAACCAGCATTTTCTCCTTTTGCCACAATGTTTTCAGAAGCCTCCTTCCTAAAGATCTTTAAACTCAGGATTGTGTGGTAAAGGTTTAAAGAACTAAGCTCAACTTGGGTAGATTTTGCAGACAATGTAGATCAAGATTAGACTGCTTTTGCAGAAAGTGTAGATCGATATTAGGCTGCACAGAACATGCAGTCTGATCTTTGATCTCCTCTGCACACAACTTTGTTCAAAATTCCAGCAAAAAAACTCCCTTACAGTTGCAATACTTTGGTTTCTTCTGATTGAGAGAGGCCATTACATTTACTTATCATTTTAACCCTTTACCAATCAATTCCACGTTTTACGAACCCTGAGGTAGATTGCTTTTAGAAACATTATGGGAAAAAAGACAATGCTGTTAATCAGCATTTTCTCTTGTTTCCTTAAAGATCTGTGAGGAAGAAGGCTTTTAAAAAAACATTGTTGGGAACGAAAAAAGCTAGCTATCAACACTTTCTGATAGCAATTAACCAGCATTTTCTTCTTTTCCCGCAATGTTTCCTAATCTTTGTGAAACAAATCCAGTCATTCGTAAGTAATCCAAGATAACATTTTATGATCTCCAAAAAAGGACAGGCTCTAATTATTCTCACGTATAAGTCAATAAAAAGACGTACGTTTGGGCAGTGGTACGCCTCGGCAGTGGCATTTTTCGTCACGTCTGTGAATACGTTTATGGTCTAAGGGAAAAAACTCTTACAAAAATCTTGTCAGAAATTTTATTAGCGTGACCTCCCTTGTCAGTCGTATGGGCAAGTTGTTGTGGATAGTTGACATGAAAATTTGTTTTCTTTGAAAGATATTAAAATGCCTGTTTTATTTTTCATGACAAGGAAAAAAAATTTTTTTGGTCGGTAAAACTTTACAGGGCATCACATCATTTGAGACAATGAGGCATGAAAATAAAAATGATCTTTTTCTAATTGTAAAATCCAGTCAGTAGTCTCCCTTGGATAAACAAAAGTGGCCGCCAAAAATTCAAAGAAGACAATTTAACAGTTAAACCCTGCATATAGAGGTAAGATTTCTTATAGAATGTGTACAGGCTTAAGTTAAATTACTGAAACAGTCAGACAACGTTATAAAATTGCTGTTCAGGGCCCGGTTTCACGAAAAAACTTATACCAGAAGTAGGTGTTTCAAGCATCTACCAGATGATCTAGGTCTTAGATCTATAAAAGCAGGCCAGGTTAAGTTCAGCTGGGTTGACCAGCCCGTATAGCTCAGTTGGTAGAGTGTACATCTCATGAAGTGATGTTTTTGGTCACTTGAGGGTGTGGGTTCGATTCCCACGGCTGGCCATTCAAAATTACTAATAGTTTTTCGGACGAGACTTTATTCAACTCGGTGAAGTCAGATTCTAATCTACACTGGCACTGAAATGACTAAAACTTTTTGTTGCTTTATAGGAGTGGCTAAATATAACTAGATCTCAAAGCATTTATCTTTCACCCTTACAACAACAAATATTTTTTTTGTTTTTGCTATAAATTTGAAATAAGAATTTCAAGATATAAAAGTTCTGGAGTATACTGTCTTGTTACTGCAAAGTAAAAGGAACATTCAAAGTAAATTAGATGGTCTCTAAGTTTTTACCAAACAACAAAATCTTAGACTCATCCAAATTTAAAGCCATTGCAGACAGAAATTAACTGTGGCTCAAATGGTGACATTTGTCTCTGAAAGGGTAGAACACATTGTGGAAAAAAGGAGAAATGCTGGTAACCAGCATTTTCTCGTTTTCCCAGTATGTTTTCAGAAGATGTCTTCCTCATGATTGTTAATTTGTTGCCACACAAGCTTGCATTTAAATGAGCCCCAAGTAAAAGGACTTCTGAAATTCTTATGGAAAAAGGAGAAAATGCTGGTGCCAGCATTTTCTCCTTTTCCCACAATGTTTCTACACTTTGAAAGACAAATTTCATGTTTTGAGCAACAATAAATTTTTCATTATGCAAATGCTTCAATTTGGACAAGGTTAAAATTCTGTCATTTGGTAAAGAGTTAAAACACAAGAATATTTAGTAAAGGGATTAATGTTCGAGGTAGACACTGAACCCCAAACACCACTGTCTCCCTAGATTCTAGTTTAAATATCAAGTTCAACAATGTCTGGGATTAAACTTTGATATTACCCACATCACAGAGTGAGTCCGTGTACTGTATAAGGTTTCTAGGAAGAAATCAATCAGACTGATTTAAGTTGTAAGAACTTGTTTCACTACAAAAGTAAATAAATATGTATATACTATTTAAATAATTTTGTCTTAGCTTCTTTTTGCAAAAAACTTTTAACTGTTTCAATTCAGTTAATTAATTTATGATTTGAAATATTCATTTTGTCCATTCAGTGGAATTTTTTTGTCTCTGTGAAGTTCACCTTCAGAACAGTAGAAAAAATTGTGAAAAAAGGAGACAATGCTGGTTACCAGTATTTTCTCAATTTCCTACAACTTTTTGTAAAAGGTCATTTCATTAGGGTTGTAAAAATTAGGGATTGTGTTGTGTTTTCACTGGACTCTTTCATGATGGGGTCAATTGACCCCTTTAACTCTTTACCACACAATTCCGACTTTTAACGACCCTGCGGAAGAAGCTTTTTGAAAACATTGTGGGAAAAGGAGAAAATGCTGGTTACCAGTATTTTCGCAATTTCCCACAATGTTTTCTACTCTATCAAAGACAAATTCCATCATTTGAACTACATTTAAATTGTCGTCTGCAAACGCTTTCAATTTGGACCAGTCTAAAGTTTTGTCATGTGGTAAAGGGTTAACTCTTTACCAAATGACAAAATCTTAGACTGGTCCAAATTGAAAGCATTTGCAGACGGCAAAATAAACATGAAAAATTGAACCTTGCCTTTGAAAGAGTAGAAAACATTGTGGGAAATGGAGGAAATGGTGGTTACCAGCATTTTCTCCTTTTCCCACAGTGTTTTCAAAAGGCTTCTTCCTTGGGGTCATTAAAACCAGGGATTGTTTGGTAAAATGAATAAAAGAAGGCACTTATTTATTTTTGGGGGGACATTTGGAAAATATGGGCATCCAAATTCAAAGAAATACGGGGGTCAGGGAAAACCCTGGTGTTGTAAAGGAGTAATCTACAGTCCTGGCTATACCCCATGACCAAGGACATGGTAATTGGAGAGGTCATCAGACCTCTCCAACAGTGGTGAGTTTAAAAGGCAGACTGCCACAGAATTCGCTGTCTAAATCCATTTTTCTTGTGAAATTGTTTTGATACACAGTCTGTTTCGTCATGGTTTTGTAAATAAAGCGAAATCAAAAAAACGAAATAGGAAATAGATGTGGTTTATTTTTATATGACGAATTTCAGAAAAGATTTGTTATATTAATTTGCCATGATTGCAAATGACCTCTCAAAGAACTAATTTTTCATTAAGCAATTAAATCAAAGCAGAAGAAAAAATAAGAAGAATTTCGTTAAAAAAGAGAGAAAGAAGACCACTGGACAATATCATGCGACTTGAAAAGGCGGAAAGAAGGTCAAATGACTATCATGTAAAGCAAAAGAGGTTTCTACGCGGCGGCTTTTTTACTTGTTTGTTTACATGTACCTAAATATATTGAAATTAAAAGCCAATAAAGTATTTGAAAACATTGATGCTGACCTCTCCTGGCTTCTTTTTTTAAAGAAGCCAACTTGTATTAGAACTGCTTTTAATAAAATAGTTCAAATGCAATATATTATTGTATTAAATGAAATTCAGTGTAACACAATTATAGTTTGATCAAAACCCATTTGATAATTATAGGTCATGAAAAATCAGTTGTTTACACTTTTACACACTTCAAGTAAATGCAAACGTGAAACTTTAAAATGGACACGCAATAAGGGAAGTCACTCTTGATGTAACGGATTTGGAAATTGTACGAGTTACTTCCCTTAGACCATAAAAACGTTATCGAAGTCCATGTCGAATATAAAAGTACAAGTTTCAAACTGCTTCTGACTCAAACTATTGTACTAAAAAAAGAAAATGATGGAAAATGTTAAAGAAGCGATGAAAGTCACCAAATCAAATTATTTTATTGAAGATATAGTTCTAGGGCTTTTAAAAATTTTCGCGAGCACCGACAATAGGAATTTCAAGCCTGTCTTGTCAGTTTTTTTCAATCGTTTTAGAGAAAAAAACGATTAAAAATAAACAGAAGCGAAAAACTAGTTTTACACTAACAATTAAATATCCAATTAAAAAAAATAAATTTGGTGAACGCAAAGGAAGCGCAGATATACCATGATGCTTCAGTGGACTCGGAAAAACATGGCTGACGCGACGCCATGATTCACTCTTTCTGCGCCTGAAAATCAGGATATTTTCCTGATGTTGTCCTTCGATTTTGTCATAGTTTATGTAGAGAGAAAAAATAATAAACACAGAGGGTTGATTTGTACAGAGGGAATAGAAAGCTTCAAAGAAATTTGGAGCTTTCGCTACTGAGTTAATGGAATAATATGAATCTTGACTCTTTATCATTTGCTCTAGCAGAAATAAATTATTCAGTGGCAAATCTCAACAAGAAGAACTTTAAATCGAGTGTTACTGAAATAAACCACGTAAGTATCTAAACCTACTACCTGTCCATAGACTGTTAAACGACAACGACGTTAATCAATCGCATATACTTGATACACGAAAGTTAGTGGGTGGGGGGTCTAAGAAGGGTGGTGGGTGGGGTATAAAATATTCTGAAGTGGTCTCCTAGACCTAGTGATGTGCGAGCTGCACCCTACCTTGCAAGTTAAATGACTCACTGTCTATAATGAAGTTACAACATGTCCAGAATGTCCCCCATCAACATGGTCTGGAGAACACTTGAACAAAACTGAAAATAGCAGAATGACCTCAGCTAAAGGGCTAAGAATAACTGGAACAATCTCCTGCTCATCCCTGTGCTCCTTATAGAACAACAAAGACTTTACATTGATCAATATAAGAAGCATATGCAGACCACAAATTAATAGTGGCTTTAGTAATGCAGGGTTTTCCTTTATGCACGATTTTGTGCGTTTTGATGCATTTTTATGGAAAATGACCCGTAATTTTTTCAACAATGCGTCATTGCAGTTAACAACGATCGTATATATAGTACCGAAACTGTTACATCGTGAGTAGATGAAAAATCTGGAGTACGAAGAGAAAATGGGACGAAAACTGGACTGTGTATTGATTTTACTAGAATACCGTCGGTCTTTAAACAGGTCTAAACTAAATCAGTCTATCTCTAATGAAAACAATACGGCTCTGTCAGAATCGACGTCACTCTTGCTGTCTGCAAGGAAGAAGAGCCCTTAGACAAAGATTCCTTTGATAAAAACAAAACAGAATAATCCTTTACCACAAAGAGAGGCGGCACATACTTCGAAATTCAACTCTTGTGCATCATCAAAACATTACCCTTGAAAGATTAGAATTACTTAGAGATATGACAGCTTGTCTGCAGCTAGAACATATTTGCTTGTTAAGAACAGGCTTAAATAAAGCATACTCCAGATACTCTTTATAAAAAGGTACCACCTAAGCTGTAAGCTCCCTCTTTATAGAGAATCTCTGGTATTATTATGTACCTATCACCATGTAATAATACATATATAGGGTAAACAAAGATTTACAGTGAATAGAAAACAAAACAAAAAACACACACATAATTTCATAAATAGTAGCTTTTGTCTACGAAAATTCATGTTGTTGTGACCCTTACAAATTCCAAAATGACCCCCATTATTTTCGACTAGGGGGTCACAATGACCCCCTATTTTTGTTGCCAAGGGAAAACCCTGGTAATGGGAGTTGTCTCTGACAAGATAGAAAACATTGTGGGAAATGGATAAAATGTTGGCTAACGAGCATTTTGTCTATTTCCCAAGAAGTTTTCTTAAAGTTCTTCTGAAGGGTGGGAAAAAAATGGATTATTTGATAAAGGGCATATTTATTGAATTATTATACTTGATTGAATGTGGAAATTACCAAACAAAATTATTGTAATTAGTTATAAGTGTGTATGGAAAATGCTGGAAAAGTTTATTTTCAGCTTCGATTTTTTTGAAGAAAACATCAAAGCATTTTCATATCCTGTCTTCATCTATGGTATCACTGATGCATCAATGCATGGTGGAATTGCGTCGTGCGATAGTATACCGTATACAGTGATGCGATCATGGTACATTGATACAGAGGGATACCTGTAACCAGGGTTCCCACTGGGCTTCGCATTTGGAGCCATTTGCAAAGGAAATTAAATTGTCACAGAAAAATACGAAGTGGCAAAAGTGAATGGTGCCAGTTCGATTATTTAGGGATGCCAGAACATTTAATGCTGGTTCCCTGCTTTGTGAATAATGACCTAGAGTAGACATGGTAACCAGATTCTAGGTTGATATCGAGGTTTTATGTGTTTATTGTCACAGATGATTATTGACACTTTGCTCGTACTACAAGCATATTTATCAGAATTTGAAGTTCCCATGTATTTACTTGCTAAATGCAAATTAGATTTGGAAAATGCAAGCTGAATTTTCAAGCATGCAAAAACAAAAGTGGGAGGGCAAATCATGAAAGGTCAATTACGCAAATGAAATAAATTTTAGAACTACATATGCTTGTTTCTCAGATACATTGTACTATAATTAGTATCATTACCAATTACTGTGTAACATTGGAAAATATCGTGATACTGCTGTATCGTATCGCATCATAATTATCGTGATATATTGATACTTTTTTTCTGGCGATACCCAGCTCTAATCTGTAGTCATACAAAAACTGTGACATGATATCTCTGTTATTACTGAAGATATTTACTTCAAACTTGGACTAGTTGTTAACTATCAAAACGGGAACCCATACAACGTAGACAGATAACCAGCAAAGTATTTTTGATATGGTTATGTCCCATTTTTGCTGAAAATGTAAGCAACTTCAGCAGAGCCTTGGTACCTGTATGTGGTGTGCTTGTTTGTCTAAATGGTTTTACAAGGTTTCAGTAGTTTTCATAAATTTATATTTGATGCATACCTTCTTTTTAATTAACTGATTATGGTTTGAGACTGTGCTGGTTAAGAAAACTTTAGGCATGGTTTATAGTTTCACTAGCTTGTGTGACACAACTAGAATATACTGTAATAATGGCATTAAATATTGAACAGATAAGCAAATAATTCTGTGCTTTTTGAAAAAATAAAAAGTTCAATGGCACATTGTTTGCTTGACTGCTGATTCAGGGAAGTCACTCTTGGGTAAGTTGATTATAACAAGGCAGAGCTGCTAATGAAAACATGTTAATGACAACTAACCTGTAAAGGCTTGCTTTTCAGACAAAATTGAGAACTTGGGCTCCTCCTCCTCAAAAAAATCCCAAATGTCATCTCATAATGTTTGAGGTTTTAAGTAAAGCCTAAAAGGAAAAAAAGATAATGCCTTTCTTAGTGTAGATGTTTGCTGTAGAATTATGGAAAATACTCTTCAGATGTTTGTATGTTTAAGATCATTGCAGTGTGAGTTACTCTTTTGTGTTCTTTATTTCTAGCTTGTGAGTCAGCACGGGGCTGAAGCAGATAGGCATCTCTTCCGATGTTTATTTTCTCATGTTGACTTCAGCAGTGATGGTAAAAATCCAGGCAAAGACTATCATCAGGTAAGAAGGAGAATAAATGAATTCAATCCTGTACCAAACTACCTCATGCTTTGTAACTTTACACCATAGGTTTTCTTTCCCGGTTTTACACAATGATAATATTATCTACCTTTTCACATTTGATTTGCTATCAGCAGATGGTGTCGATATGGACAAGTCAAAAATTTGTTGTAAGGAATACTGAGGGAAATCTCGGGCAATCATTAACCCTTTAACACATGGCAAAATGCTGGAGTAGATCAAATAGAAAGCATTTGCAGATGACAAGTTAAATGTGACTCAAATGATGATTTCTGTCTTTGATAGGACAGAAAACATTGCTGGAAAAGCGAGAAAATGATGGTTATGCCTTCTTTTCAGGGTCATGGGGTTGTGAGGTAAAGAGATAGATTTTAATTTATCAGATTTGATTTACTGCTAAAATTTTTAAGACTGTAAATTTTTTTTTTTTTTTTTTTTTTTTTTGAGGATAGTAGATTCAGATCAGACACAACATTATAGGTTGTCCTATCATTGACCTGCATTGTATTAAAGACTTTCTGACTTCACGGCCATTGAATCACAAGAACTAAATCAGTATCTGTAACTGAAAATCCCTGCATACTTCTTTGGCTTGGTAGCTGTTTAAGTTTTTATGTAGAATAGGTCTTTGCTAATCAGTTGCTTTGAATATGTCAGTTTTCTTAAAGTTTGTGCTTCAGTGCGCTATGTATTCTTACTTTTTTTACTGCTCACATAGCAGTTTTATCATGACTTGCTTACGGATTTTGAGTTTTGATTTGATTTTAGATACAGTTTTTGATTCAAGAGTGCAGCACACTTCTAAGTAAGCCGAATTTCGTGTCAACTTTGTGTAACGCAATAGATCATCCTCTGCATCACCAGAAGGTAGGTCAAAGCTTATTCATAGAGTTTAGGAAAAAAATTACAAGTACTACATTGCATTTTCCAGGATAATTAAGTTGGAATTTCTAACCAAAAGATAAGCTTGTATAGATTTATGATAAGACCATATGATTTGTATGGTATTACTAGTCTCCATGAATGGCCAAACAAAACAGATGAATGCTGACCATTGTTTTTAGTTTGTAGTCTCCAATGATAAGGAAAGAAAAATTGCTCTTACTTGTCTTACAATGTATTTTTTCAGTCAGTTTTTACTAGTAAATAACCAGGAATCATGCCACATCATACATTAACCCTAGCTGTCAGTCACACAGGTATAACAAGATACGAAATTCTTCTTAAAGCTTTTATTTGAAATTCTCCTTAAAGCTTTTTTTTTTTGCAATAATTGTCAGTTAATTCATAATCTACAGCAGACACTTTTTTTGCATTTCTTTTGACAAAAAGGGCTTTAAAATATGGATTGGGTACATCTGTGTCATTAATTTAATACTCAAGCTTAATTGTGTGATTTTTACCAAAAGACAAGAACCATAGAAAGAGTGCTTTTTGATTTCTGAGACAAACACTGTTTTCTTTCAGACCTTGAGGCCATCCTCCCAGTTGTTTCTCCAGATTAGTCGATTGTTACGACTGTCTCGTGTCCAAGAAGTTGTGTTTGGATTGGCCCTCCTCAACTCCTCTAGTCAGGAAGTCCGTGGATTTGCCACTCATTTCGTGAAACAGAAGTTACCAGATCTTCTCGGTTCCTATGTAGATCCTGGTATGTGTAGTATAATGAATTTAATTCTTGTATCTCAGTGACACTGCCATGCAAACCTATAGCATAAATCAGCATTAGCAGTCTTGCAGTCTATGCTTTACACTGTTCAATGCTTTTTGAGATGTTTCTCAAGTAAAATAGTTGTATGATTGCAATACTTGGGTCTTGAAAGCAAGTTAATTCTTTTCAAGATGACAAAATTTTAGACTCGTCTAAATTGAAAGCATTTGCAGATGACAAATGGAATGTTGCTAAAATTGTAGAAGTAGTCTTGGAAAGGATAGAAAACATTGTGGGAAAAAGAGAAAATGCTGGTTACCAGCATTTTCTTCTTTTCCCACAATGTTTTCAAAAGTTTTCTTTCTTAAGGTCATCAGAAGCCTGCATTGTGTGGTAAAGGGCTAAAGTAAGATCAAGTAAAGTCAATAACTAATTGTATTAATTTTGTGTTACGGAAAAGGGCAGTTGTACAAGTAAGAGCATTGTATGTGCATATGACAGTAGCATAAAAACTGATTTCGTAATCAATAGTAAGTTGGTTTGAAAATTTTCAGATATAATTCAATGTAAGAAATTTCAAACTGATAGTCCATCACTAGATGTCATAAAAGTGGAACTTAGCATACCCTATACTGTAATCATAACTAAGTTAGAGTTACAATTTGCTCTAGATAGTAAGAAAACAAAACATTTCATTTAGCTCTCCTTATTTTGCTCAAGTTGAATGATACAGAGTACTGCATGCTTGTCATTATCATAAGAACAAAATTCTATTTATGTTAATGTGAAGATTGAAGTTAAATACATTCTGCTGTACCCTTACTTTATATTCATGACAGGTATCTTATACAAAGCTTAAAGTTGTGTAACTTATGTTCCTTTGAATAAGGTCAGTGGTTTAGGCAGTTGATTCTGGGTTAGATGTCCACCAGAGACATCAGTCATGTTGGAGTGTCATTGAGCAAGATTTAGCAGAGCCTCACCCCAGTACTTGTCAAATCCAATCAAAAACAAATGACCTGTTACTGTAATAAAATTGAAATAATGTAAAAATTGGCAGATAGCCATTTAAATAAACAGTGTTGTGTCAGTTGTCTAAGCATTAACTCTTTACTAGATGACAAAATTCTATTCTTTCCCAAGTTTAAAGACATTGGCTGACAACAAATTGCTCAAATTACAGACTTTATGTTGGAAAGGATGGAAAGCATTGTGGGAAAAGCAGAAAATGCTGGTTACCAGCATTTTTCCTGTTTTCCCACAATGTTTTCAAATACCTTGTTATACCCCCGCAAAACGAATTTTTTCGGGGGTATACTGGAATCAGCCTGTCTGTCCATCCGTCTGTGTGTCAGCGTGTCCGTCCATGTATCCATCTGTGTACAAAATACTAGTAATTTTGTGTCGCGAACTCCTCCTACAGTTTTGCTGCTATTGTATTGAAAGTTTGTTGATACATTGATCGTATACTGAAGTTGTGCAAGACGCAGTTTTCAATCATCTACTCCCTATGATTCAAGGGTAATCTCCCCTTGAACTTAGAAATTTTTTTGTTCAATTGCCTGTTTCTGTTAAATCTCTGGCTGGGGTAATAAGTCACATTCAGTGACAGCTCTAGCTTTTGTTAAAACATGTGATTGTTTGGTTCGGAATATAGTGCTTTGTGGTCGAAATACTGTATGGTTTTTTTTTTTTGTTTTTTTGTTTTTTGACAGAATCTGTCCTCAGACAAGAAGGAGGTCTTCAAGATATTGCTATTGAAGTACTCCATCTTCTATTGACACACCTTGTACATTCAAAAGAGCAGTTTGGCATTGGTACTGAACAGAAAAAGGCTTTCCTGCAATTGTTACGGAAAGATTTTCCGCGTGAGCGTGTACCTGTGGTGATTGGACCTTTATTATACCCTGAAACAGAAGATATAACTGTAGAGAAACTGACATTTATTACAAACATGCCAAAATCACATGTAAGTAGTGTGTACAACATGAACGTCACCTTTCATTGACAGAGAGAAATGCATCTGATATCTCAGTCAGTCAACATGTAGTGATAGCCTTTTCGTTACAGAGATGTACATAGTATCCCTGTTGGCTTACATGTACGGATAAACCTATCTTGACTGAGATCTCTGTCAGTTTACATGTACTGATCACCTTTTTTTCATAGAGATGCACGAAATATTCTCATTTTATATAGGATTCCTTGATCAATGCAGGAGTTTCCAATTTATACATTCTGTTAGTTAAGTCATCCAAAATCCATCTTGTCTTATCTATACCATGTTGCAATATATAAACAGGAAAATTTCAAAAGAAAATTAATGTAATGTGAAATATGTCCAGAAGTGTAAGCTGACCACTTTCTGACACTTTCTGGTACAAATCCCATCATTTGTGGCACATTTAATTTCTTGTCTGCAGACTAGAATTTTATTGTTTGGTAAGGTGTTAATTTGTCCTCTGCAAGTGCTTTGAATTTGGAAGAGTCTAAAATTTTTTGTATGCTAAAGATGGAAGTAATTATTTGAAATTAGAAAAGTCAAAGGTAGTCAAAGATTTTGAATTTTTTCATTGTGTATGAGATCATGTGCATCAATTTATGTAATGTTTTTTTTTTTTTTTTTTTTTTTTTTTTTTTTCTCAAGTTTTACTTGATGACGAAATTTTAGGCTTGTCCATCTTGAAAGAAAATGCAAATGACAAATACATTGCAAATGGTGAAAACTGTCTTTCAAAAGGTCTGAAAGATTGTGGGAAAAGGAGAATGTGCTTGATAGTTCAAATTTGATTGCCCGAGTCTGCAATATAGGAGTCAGAGTATTTGCAGACTGATTTCAGTCCTTGTTGCTGAATACTAGTCGCACAATTATTGTAGATTTGATATATCTTTATTAATTTATAGTTAGACGCTTCCCTAGCTGATATGATACTGGAGGCGGGATTCTCCTGCACTGCAAGGTGAGTATCCTTATGTTGTGTGTACAATGTTTGTTATGTAGATGAAACAAACAATAAAGACAAACCTGCTTGTGTTTTATGCCTTTAGATTAAAATTTAGGTAATGAAAGGTGATTAGCTTGAATCCTCACAGGATCATAGCAGAAGTCACCATTTATGAAAACTTGAACTGCTTTTTCAGTCTGTCTTTGGGCCATAACAAATAGCTGATTACTTGACTGGAAGGGTCCTGCATGGCTCAGTGGTATTGTGTAGGACTCATATAACCTGGAGGGCCTTGGCTCGAGCCTCCTTGGATTACATGGTTTTTCGTGGAAGTGTCCTTGGGCAAGATACCTCAGAGCCCAAGCCTAGTACTGGTGAAACCAAGAAAATACATGAATATGTGAGCCGTCTCTGTTTTATGACTAAGATAATGTTGAAAGAGGTGTAAAACGCCATTCAGTCAATGAATTAGTTGACTGGCTTACTACCTGTCACTGGCAGAAATTTAATCTTTATCTTGCTACTAGCTACACAAATTATTGTGAGATTATAATTTTTATAGAGAAGAAAAATATCATCAGAATTTAAATATTGTTGTTACAGCACCGAGGAATGTCGGAACATGTTATTGCAATATGGACAGAGAGAGATCAGTCCAAGTGTAGTGGCCAGAGTCCTTGGAATGATGGCTAAAACACCTTCAGTTCAGACAGACCAGGGCCCAGGACAGGTTAATTTTTTCAAAATTGCTTAGAAAATTTTCCTCTTAGAGGGTCTAGTAAAGGTGTAGATCTGCCTCTTTTACCTGATGTATATGTAATTTGATTATCCAGCTACCAAGGATCTCAAGACACAATGACCAGTTAAGAAATGGCCTCCATTGGTCAGACTGTTTTCCGTCCTTTCTTTTTGTACCCGTATTTCAATTTGTTTATTCATTTCTTTCATGTAGATGTTTTTTGACTGAAATTGTCAAAATACCATATGGAATGGAGAAAAGGTATTTCTGATGACACTTTCAAGCTTACTTCTTCAATTAGTACTTTCTATGAAATCATGAGGCCAAGAAGAAGATATTTTAAACCTAGATTTCCTCTTAAAACGATTAGAAGCTCAGATTTTAAAACTGCACGTAAAAGCAAAAGCTACATGGGTAAGATCATTTAACTTGTTACCCCCCCAAAAAGAATTTGTAGCACACAACCTGGAATACATCCTTGTAAACATAGATTATCATCACAATAAAATGAAAGTCAATGATAAAAACACAATGAAGCTAAAAAAGAAAACATTTTGGCAAGAGGAGAATTTGCTGATTATCCCTTTGCCACACGACTTAACTCTAGACTGGTCCAATTTGAAAGCATTTGCAGACGACAAATATAATGTGTCTCAAATGATGGAATTTGTCTCTCAGAAGGTGGAAAACATTCTGGGAAATAGAGAAAATGCTGATTACTAGCATTTGTCCTTTTCCCATAATGTTTTCAAAAGGATTTTTCCTTAGGGTCATCAAAACTTAGGATTGTGTGGTGAAGGGTTTAGAGCAATTTCTTTTACCCACAATGTTTTCAAAATCTTTCTGCTTTAATGCACTCAAGACTGTTTTTCCTCAGGGTACTATAAACATGAGATTTTTTGTTAAATTTCTATGATACTGAAGTTTGTATTGTGTTTCAGACTAACGCAGCACCAGGAGCAGGTTGGAATGAGAAAGCTGATACACCAGGTGTCAATACATGGCATGTGGAGAACTTTGTGCAAGTTGTTCAGGATACGGTAAATTGAGACACCGTTTTTTTTTTGTTTTTTTTTATTTTCAAATGTTGGAAATACTGATATGATACGAAGTTTGCACAGCCTGATTTTGATCTATACAGTATGCAAAATTGAACTTTGGAGGAGCTATTCAAGTTTGGAGGAGGTATTCAAGGAGCTATTGAAGTTTTTTTCTCCTTTTTTTTCTATTTGGATATAGCATTTATGTGATGGACATGGATTATTACGTTTGTGCATTTCTAGTAGTATTGTTTATAAGTTTTGTGAGTTCTTTCAATATACTCTGAAGAGATGTAGTCTCTGAATCGTCCCATAGTGAAGAGTTGACATTATTAAGTGAATTACTTTTTCATCAGCCCCAGAAGTGAAGTGTTAAAATTACTGATTCGTTTTTCATAGGTCCATCAAGTGAAGTGCCAGCCTTTAGAGCACTCAGCACAACTTTAGTTGTTTTTGTAGAAAATAGAGAATAAGATCAAACTGCTTTTTGCAGACAGTGAAGATCAAGATCAGACTGCACTTCTGTGCAGTCTGATCATAGATCTACATTGTCCACAATTCTTTAACTCTTTACCACACAATCACAAGTTTAAACAATCCTGGAAAGAAGCCTTTTGAAAACGTGGGAAAATGAGAAAATGCTGGTAACCAGCATTTTCTCCTTTTCCCACAATGTTTTTCAAACCTCTCAGAGATAAATTCCATAGTTTGAACCATATTTAAATTCATCGTCTGCAAATGCTCCCAATTTGGACAAGTCTGCATTTTTGTCGTGTGGTAAATAGTTAAATAGTCTGTTGAAACATCCTTGACATTACTATGTTTTTGTCCAAAGAATTCCATTTATTTCAGCTTGAAGCATTAGAATTAATGAAAGGCTACCTTTTGTAGGTTCCTCATATGAATTGGAGAGATGTTGTTGGGGAGTTAGATTATCCTCAGTTTACAGTGGTTAACAAGAAAGGATTGAGATTACTGATGAAGGGATTGATTCAAGGATTACAGGAAATATTCCCTGTAGAATATATTTATAGACCATGGAAAAACCCAGAAGGACAGGTATACACTTTTTCCTTTCCAAAGATTTTCTCTTTTTCCCACTATATTTATATCTTCCTCTTGGTTTGATAAATAGGGGATTATTTATTGAAGGGTAATAGAAAACTATATAAACGGGGGGGTTTAGTCAGATAGAAAACATATATAACTGAAAGTGGTGGGGTTGGGGGGGGGGGTGTCAGACTCGCATGTAAGAGGTTCTGGACTCTAATCATGTGATGAGCAGGGTCAATCTTTAGAAATACCCACAACTCGGTGCATGTACTTGTTTGTTTTTCTGGGAATAATTTTCCAAATTATAAGCTCGGCTGTTTTCGAAGAAAACGCTGAGGTAATGCCGTAGCCCTGGCATCATCGTCGTGCGAAAACTTTGACATTTTGTAATATCTCTGTTATTACTGAAGATATTTACTTCAAACTTGGAAAAGATATTTACTATCAAAAGGGGAACCCATACAACAAGGGCAGGTAACTATCAAAGTATTTAGACACAGTAATGCCCCTTTTTCGACTTAGAATTTTCACTGAAAATCAAGCACTTGCAGTCGAGGGTTGGAACCTGCATGTAGTGCTCTTGTTTGATACGTTGTAGAATTTGTCTCAAAATTGATGTAAAATAAATAGGCCTACTACAAATAATGAAAAGATCTCATCCCTATATTTGCTTACAGCTGTCATTCATTGTCCAGTCGCTGAGAAATCCGGATGTGTTCTGTTTTGCTGACTACCCATGTATCACGGTGGTGATCGACATTCTGAAAACAGCTCCAGATGACGAGAATAGAGATATTGCTACTTGGTAATGTTTGCAGAATTTGGTTATGTTGGTCTATAGCATACAGGGCTAGTATTTTAGAGGTGGTGCATTTGAATCCTAGCCTGGCCAAACTCTCTCTTGAATTGATTATAGTCATTGCAACAGGATTTATTTCTCTTACACCTCAACATTGTTTACATTGGAAAGCTGCTAGTTCTTGGAAAAAAGTGATACACAAAGTTTTGGTAAAAGAAAATACCAGTAACATATATATTGTTGCTATGGTCCCATTGATGTAACAGAATTTAAGAAATACTTTTAATAATCTTTATATATAATACAAAGGAAACAAACAATATAATGCGGTCTTGAAGAGACATTACATTATGGATGGTATCTTGAGTCATGTTCACAAACCATCCTAAATTCAGTTCTGATTACAAAGATGGAACAAGCCATACTTTACAATCATGTTTTCTGAATCATCGATTGCTGCGAATTTGTTTCAAAGGGTTTAACGTATGATTTAAATGGATCTTTAACCCTTTCAGCACAGCATGAAAAAAAGGAAACTTTTGCAAAAGGCATAAATCAGGATCAGACTGCACAGGACATGCAGTCTGATCTTGGATCTATACTGACTGCATGAGCCTGTATGATAAAAATCTATCGGAGTTTCAATGGTTTATAATTCAAGCATCAAAAGAGGTGGAGTATATAGATTTTGTGCAGAGAGAGTTTGATACTTGTTTGATAAGAAATATATACAGCACTGCAGCTGTGACATACAGGCCAGAAAAAGTTGTTTTCCATAGAGCTTCTGTGAATACTCTTTTGAACATATTTTAGGAAATCTTTGGATCTTGTTGAAGCATTACTGAGATTGTCAGATGTAGGACATTATCAACAGGTATCAGAGCTGTTTAAGTTTCCAGTACAAAACTGTCCAGACATGCTGGTATTGGCTTTGTTACAAATCACGGTAGGCAACTTTCCTATTTTTCATCTGTGTTTGCATCATCTCAATAGATTCATAGCAACACCGGCACTAGCCAGTGAAAACAGCATCATCTTGTGAAAACATTATGAGAAAAGAAATAGCTGCCAGTAACAAGCAGTTGCTCCTTTTCCCACCAAGTTTTCCATAAATGCAAGAAAAATATGTTCCCTTCCTTCAGATATTTCTCTTTCTTTTACCTTGTTATGTTTTGGGCAGGTATAGAAATGGCCTGTAAATTGACAGACTGAACTTTTCTGAAGGAGTACAAGTATTATTTTATCTTTTGATAAAATTGTAATTCATATTTCGATCCATATAGAATTAAAAAGATCTTTTCTTCAGTTATAAATACTGGGGGTCATGGCGTATTCATTATATCCTAAGCCCGCCTGGGTAGCTTAGTGGTTAGTGTATCGGACTCGTGTTCTGGTGGTTGCGAGTTCAATACCCGGTTGCGTCAAACTTTCTGTCCGGCGACTTTTCGCCTCTCGCCTCTGATGCATGTAAGAAAGTTGTCAGTGACTTGGAAAGAGAGTTGTGTCAGTACTGGTGTGAGAAAGCCACCTACATGAGTAGGTGCACTGACGGCCGTGATATGACCGAAGCTGCTAAAATGGTGTTAAACTCCAATTCAATCAATCAGTTATATCCTAAAACAAGTTGGCTTCCGATGACCTTGAAAACATCCCTGTTAGATATGAATAATCAACATGTTTTAGTACGTGAACACTGTTACAACCTGGTGGTAGAAGAAGTTGTAGCTCCTGAAATCAATTTCACCTGCTGCCTTGATGTTTTCGTTGGTGGTACATGTATTTAGGCAGTAATTATTGATGAGAAGCCTTCAATTCATCATCAAACATTTCATAGTGCTGACGTTCACTGCACAATCCCAGGTTTCAATGACCTTAGAGAAGGAGGCTTTTGAAAATATTTTTAAAAAAGTAGAAAGTGCTGGTAACCAGCATTTAAAGTTTTACAGTTTTAAAGATATATACCATGTTTTTAATCTACATTTATCAACAATTTTGTGTGGTAAAGAGTAAAAAACAACATCTTTATCAAAAGGTTTAAAGTCGCTTATATACATTGTTTCTCTTCTTTTTCATCAGCCCACATGGAATACACTAAAACAAGAGCTGATCTCAACTTTGATGCCTTTATTTCTTGGTAACCACCCCAATTCTGCTGTAGTTCTTCATTATGCATGGCATTGTCAAGGCCATTCAAGTACTATTCGTACTTTGATCATGCACTCCATGGCAGAATGGTACATGCGGGGAGAGCCTCATGACCAGACAAGATTGTCCCGCATTTTAGATGTCTCACAGGATTTGAAAGCCTTGTCCATGCTGCTGAATGCCACACCGTTTGCATTTGTGATAGACCTAGCTTGTCTTGCATCCAGGAGAGAGTATTTGAAGCTTGACAAATGGCTTAGTGATAAAATTAGGGAACACAGGGTGAGTGTTTAACATAAGTTATGATTATCATTTATAGAGTATGTATCAGATATCGAGGAAAAGTAGGGTAGGTCAATCCTTGTCTTCTGTAGAAGTTTGCCATGACTCAGTGGTTATGGTGTTGGACTGCTGCATGGCGTAGTAATAAAATTTTGAGATAAAGATTTAGGGGAGTGTCCTGCAGCCAAGGCGTGATAGAATCCAGCCTTATACCAGTGAAACTCAGGATTGAGATGACTAAGTTTAAAGAGCTAATGTTTTCTGAAAGAATATTGTAAGTGAAATAAAATGCCATGCATATAACACCTTTCTTTCATATAGAAGTGTTACTTGTAATTTTGAATCCATGTATTTACAGATTAATCAATGAAATATTTCTTGAAAATCAAGCTCTTGCAGCCAAGCATTGGCACCCGCATGCAGTGCTCTTTTTTTTTTTATCTGGAGATGTACAGATAAGTTGGGTTAATGGAAGGCTGTAAATGTTATTTCTTTACTTAAACCTATGTTGTAGATAATTAGAAATATCCACTGGAGATATTCTAAAGAGTAGCAACAGCAACAGTTTTAATGCAGAACAGATGATATTTCTCTTATCCATTTACCAAACAACAAATCTTTAGACTTGTCTAAGTTGAAAGCTTTTGTATTTGACAAAATAGTGACTCAAAAATAGCAATTCGCCTTTGAAAGGTAGAAAACATGGTGGGAAAAGAAGAAAATGCTGGTTACCAGCATTTTTTTCCTCATTTCCCATAATTTTTTCAAAAGGCCATTTTCCCTGGGAGCGTTAAACCTCAGAATTGTGTGGTAATGGGTCAAAGACCTAAATATTCTCTTTATCTACTTTTGAAGCTGTTAAATTTCAGTGATAGTTTCTATTTTGAAAGTTGAGACATGTTTGATAGACTAAAACGACCAACTTTTGATATAAAGATATAAGCTAGTGCTGTTTCTGGTGCATTTAAAGTCCAGTTACAAACCAGGCAAAAGTTCTCAACTCGTAATGTTACATTGCTCTTTGATATTTATGTGAATGTCTGGTTCAATCCTTATTTAGGATTAATTTTGTGGCATTGCATCTAGCTATCTTTTGAGAAAGTTATATACACAAGATAACTGTACACAGAGGAAATGTTCGTTATTAACAGGAGCCCTTCATACAAACATGTGTCACTTTCCTGAAGCGAAGATGTCCACAACTTGTTGGGGGATTCCCAAAGGATGATTTACAGAGTAAAAGTCAACAACTTCCACATGATACCATAGCTACCATGTTGACTTGCTTGCAAGCTTGTGCAAGGTAACAAAGCTATAATATAGCTATGCTCTTTGTAAAAGGCTGATAACAGGTCAAAGCTTTTCACTATTTGTAAATTTTCTGCATGTCTAAGGACCAGTGTACCCCACAAATCAGTCGGTTATTATACAAAATGAATTTTATGGATCCATAATACTTCGATGACTTGCTTGGTAGGCCTATCATGCCATTCATCACTTTTGTGGATGGTAGTTCATACATACATTGTTACTTCCATTTTACAGTTTATGTTTTAGTTGTAATGATCAGAATCTGGTATATTGTAAACTTACAATAATTCTGGTCGTTATCTACTGATGGCTATAGATTTTTCAAGGTATTTTTCTATGTATCAATAAAAGTCTGGGTTTTCCTAGTTTTAATACTCGTAGTCTAGTGGTTTGAGCACTTGGCATGTGTCTGGGTTCCTGTAGTCACAGTGCCTTGTTGAATTGATTTTCTAGGCTAAGTGTGTTTTTTCACCTCCTTTTCACTGACTTGGAAAATTGATGATTCAAACATTAAGGTGTCAGCATGTATATACAAATTAAAGTATCATGAAACGGCAAAATAGTGGGTTTTTAGCTCCACTGGCCGAAGGCCAGCGGGCTTATGTCATGGCCTGTTGTCCGTCGTGCGTCAGTCCGTCCGTCCATCCGTCCGTCCGTCCGTTAACTTTTTTTTAAAACGTCTTCTTCTCTGAAACTACCCATCCAATTTTGATGAAACTTCACAGAAATGATCCTGCCATGGTCCTCTTCAGAATTTCTTGAAAGAATTTAATTCCTTCAAAAACTCTGGTTGCCATGGCAACAAAACTGAAAAATTTTGAAAATCTTTGAAAATCTTCTTGTCTGAAACCGTAAGGCCAAGGGCTACCAAATTTGGCATGTAGCTTTATCTAGTGGACCTCTACCAAGTTTCTTCAATTTATAGCCCTGGGGTCAAAATTGGCCCCGCCCCGGGGGTTACAAGTTATACATGGGCTTATTTAGGGAGAACTTTAAAATTCCTCTTCTACCTAGCCATAGGGCCTAGAGCTACCAAATTTGGCATGTAGCTTTATCTAGTGGACCTCTGCCAAGATTGTTCAAATTATAGCCCTGGGGTCAAATTAGGCCCTGCCCGGGGGTAACAAGTTTTACGTGGGCTTATATAACAAGTTTTACATGGGCTTATATAGGGAGAACTTTAAAATTCTTCTTTGGCCTAGCCATGGGGCCTAGGGCGACCAAATTTGGCATGTAGCTTTATCTAGTGGACCTGTACCAAGGGTGTCCAAATTATAGCCGAGGGTCAAATTTGACTTCGCTCCGGGGGGTAACATGTTTTACATGGGCGGGCTTATATAGGAAAATCTTTCGCATCTAGCTATAAGGGCTAGGGCTATCAAATTTTGCATTTAGCTTTATCTAGGGGGTCTCTATCAAGGGTGCCCAAATTATAGCCCAGGGGGTCAAATGTAGCCCCACCCCAGGGGGTCACAAGTTCTACATGGTCTTATATAAGGAAACTTTAATAATCTACTTGTACATAGCCATATTTAGGCCTAGGGCTACCAAATTTTGCATGTAACTTTATATAATGGGCCTCTACCAAGAGGGCCCAAATTTTAACTTTGGGGGTCAAGTTTGACTCCACACCAGGGGTCACAAGTTTTACATTGGCTTTTATAGTGAAAACTTGATAAACTTGTGTCATGGATCACATATTTTACAGGGCCTTTTATTCAGCAAACTTGTTTTACATGACTTTTTATTGGGCAAGATTAAAAAATCTTTTTGTTTATAACCACACATTCTAGTTTCATATTGTAGGTCTGGGGTCAAAATTGCCTTCATTCCAGGGATCGCAAGTTTAACATGGGCTTCAAAATATTGTCACTTCAATTTAAACATTCATCAAGGGAAATAACTCTTTTTATGAAAGATAAAGTTCGTTACTATTTACCTCCCTTGATTATCAAGCTGCAGTGATACATGATTGGTGCTAGACAAGTTTTTTAGCTCCACTGGCCAAAGGCCAGCAGGCTTATGTTATGGCCCGTTGTCCGTTGTGCGTCCATCCGTATGTTAACTTTTTAGCTCACTTGAGCACAACGTGCTCAAGGGGAGCTTTTAGGATCACCTGGTGTCCGTCGTGCGTCGTGTGTCGTCAACAATTCTTTAAACATCAACTCCTCCTAAACCACTGGGCGGATTTGGACCAAACTTGGCTGGAATGTTCCTTGGAAGGTCCTCTTTAAAAACTGTTCACAGAATTTGATTCCATCAAAAACTCTGGTTGCCATTGAAACCAAATGGAATTTTTTAGGGAATTCTTTAAAAATCTTCTCCTCTGAAACCACGGGTCAGATTTTGAAATAATTTCACAGATATGCTCCTTGGGTGACCCTTTTTAAAAATTGTTTGTAAAATTTTGATTCGTCAAAAAATGTGGCTCTGGTGAATGGGGGCTTCTTGCACCATATAGAAATGAAGGAATTCTTCAAAATTCTTCTTCTCTGAAACCGCTGGTCAGATTTCAAAATAATTTCACAGGATTGTTCCTTGGGTGACCCTTTTCAAAAACTGTTCGTAAAATTTTGATCCGTCAAAAAACGTGGCTCTGGTGAATGGGGGCTTCTTGCACTATACAGAAATGAAGGAATTCTTTAAAAATCTTCTCCTCTGAAACAGCAGGTCAGATTTTGAAATAATTTCACAGGATTGTTGCTTGGGTGACCTTTTTCAAAAATTGTTCGTAAAATTTTGATCCGTCAAAAAATGTGGCTCTGGTGAATGGGGGCTACTTGCACTATATGGAAATTTAGAAATTCTTGAAAATTCTTCTTCTCTGAAACGACTGGTCAGAATTTTACTTAATAGCCAGTGGAGCGATACAGGGCCATCATGGCCCTCTTGTTTCTTTTTTTAATTGGAAATGTCAAATATATTTATATATAGTTCTTTCCAACTCAATTTTGATATACCCTAGCTCTGAAAGATGACCACCCTTGGCAAGTGAATCACTGTAGGAATAAACAATTGAAAGCAATTAATTATCTGTATACTTGCTTACAGTGATAGCCTTAAACTTTTATATTTGAAATTCCAATTATTATTTTTATTTTTTTTTTTTTTTTTTATGATATATTTTTACCCAATTTGTCTCTGAGTAGCCATTATTTCATAACAAGGTATACATTTAATACGCATAGATTTGTTTGACCCCAAATCAGCTCAGTTGAAAGAGAAGCCATCTTTTAGTTTTAAGGGTATGGGTTCCACCTCAGCAAGTTATTCAAAAGAACAAAAAAAATCACATTCTAAGGATAATGCTTTACCAATTATCAGATTTTGCCAAAAAAATTGTCTTGATCTGAAAGTCCTTTTCAGCTTTATAGTGGTTTCTAATGTTTATTTATACAGTAGTGTGGGTCAGGAACTGTCTGAAGTGATTGTAACCATGATCAACAATGCCAGTGTTCTTATGAAACAAAGACAAGCTCCTAAACCCCCAAATCCTACAGCCCCTGGTTCACAAGTTGGAGGAGGCCCTACAGGACCCATTGGTGGAGGTCTTGGAGTAGTGAGTGGTTCAGGTCTGGGAGCTGGAACTAGCAGTAGCTCTGCCTTGGGACTGGGTCCAAACATGTCTCAGGGCAACATTGTTTCTAGTCTTGGTACATCGTCTTCCACGCAGGTACTGACATACATTTGGGCTGTATCTTAAATTAACATTAAAGGATGGTAATAGTACATAATCCTACTTTTTCTTTTTCACAACCTTGAAAAAGATGGCTTTTTGAAAATATTGCAGGGAAAGGACAAAATACTTATAAACAGCATTTTATTGTTTTTTACTCTTTTAAAGACAAATCTGATCAAGTGAGCCATGTTTGAATTGTCACTTGTGAATGCTTTCATGGGTAAGTCTAAACTACTGTTATCTGGTAATTGGTTATATATATCATTTATTTGGATTGCCTGATTAAAGTTAAGTCATACATACATGTATAAACTTATTTGAAAGTATTTGTTGAAATGGATAAGTAAGTGGATATAGCTGATTGTCATGAAGTTGTGCAAGCTCTTCTGCTTTGGATTAACTATTTCACACTTTAGATTAGTTCCAAATTAGAAAGAAAGACTTTACATATTAACCGTTCAACTGCTGAGCATGGCTGAGTGCACTTTTTTGAACAGTGTAGATCAAGATCAGACTGCAGAATTAGGAACTGATTTTGATATAGCATCAATAACATTATGACACGGACTGTTATAATTGTCAATTCACTAATCTTATAGCATGAACTGTTGTGATTCTTAGTGCTCTTACCTTTCAGCTTGACCCTGCCGATACACTGGGCATACCAAAGTCTTGGGGTGTTCCTGGTCAGCCCAACTCAGGATTTCCTGCTGGACCTCTGTCGTTAGGAGGACCCAATCCTACCCCAGGCTCACCAGCTAAAGCTTTCCAGTCACAGGCAAACTCAGGATTTGGTGCTATTCAAAATCTGACTTCCCAGTTACATAGTAAGTACCTACCATATTTCACCTAATTAATGCTCCCTCCCTAATAGTAGCACCCTCAACAATAATACTTACTCCAGAGGCCTCCGGACAACCCCCCCACCCACACCCAACCTTACCAGAAATTCGGCGACTGGAGTGACAAACTTCCGAATGCAAGATAACTTCACTAAAACACAGACTGATGAAATTTATTGATGACATATGTCTTATAAATAAACTTACCGGTGTGGCATTGACATAATCCTAATTACATGTACTTCAGCAATCAATGTCATTAACGCCTGACTATCCAAATATACATACACTTCCAATACCATTGTAAACTTCTGGCAACACAAAATTTGTCAACTTGCTTTAAAAAAAAAAAAAAGAACTTTAAGAAAGTGAAGTATCGAAAACTAGTGTTCCATATAAGTTGTGAATGCTATTTCATGTCCAAATGAATCAGTAGAATTGATACATTCTGCATTAATACAGCGGGTTTTTCAAATGGCAATCACTTTGCACACGGCACTAATTAAAACCTGGATCAAAGTACCGTACTAACTCTACATGATGGCACTGAAATTTCGGGAAATTGGCTATGAAATAAGAACGCCTTGTTGGTGTTTTGTATGGTGCCCCTGCGCGTTAATTAGGTGAAATACGGTATTTAAAATCAGACAGCTCAACTACATAATAAGTGCCTCCTCAAAATCTGTCTGTGAAGCAAGTTATAGGTGTTAATTGTTGGATTTTATTTCTGCTGTACAAAAGTTTACAGCACAGTTGTGACTTTGTATATCTCTTTGGTTTGCCGCTGTTGAAAATCTTGAGGAAATAGGAATATAATTGCTTATAGCAAAGCAGTTCCTTCTTACATGCAATGATTTCTTTTACGTATAGTTCAAGAAAAATGATGTTCTGTGCATCAAGTATTTGTGATCTGTGTGAGTTATACAGTTTTTAAGTTTTGTAAACACATCCCCTTTTTGATGACTTTTGGTGTTTATCAGTATACTAATAAGAAAATCTTACTGCAAAAAGGAGGAACTGCATGTAACAAGCAATTTTTGTTTTTGTAGTATAATTTTAATGTAATGACCTTTAACTAATGATTGACCCAATATAGTATTATGCTTTCTTAGTAAGTTAACATATTTATAGTCCAAAGTTCTTATTGCTGTAAATATCCTTCATGACTCAAAATGAGATGTTCTTTTACTATGGGTTAGCAACAGTGTATATTTCTGGAATATTTTTAGACTTGAGCATGCCATCCTCCACAATGCAGTCCACTATGCCAGGGCTGGGGGCTCCAAGAGCCCCAACAATAAACACTCTGGGTAACTTAAGTGCTCAACAAGTGATTAAACAGGGCCCTGGGCAGGGACCACAACTACCTTTACAACCTGGAATTGAAAGCAGTTTGAGGATACCAAGTAAGATCTCACAAAATAAATTTTTATTGCAAAGAAATGTTGTTTTTCCAATTAACTCTTTACCACACAATCCCAACTTTTAACGACCCTGAGAAAGAGGCCTTCTGAAAACATTGTGGGAAAAGGAGAAAATGCTGGTAACCAGCATTTTCTCCTTTCCCCACAATGTTTTCTTCCCTTCCCAAAACAGAGTTCAAATTTTCAGTCACTTTTGTTTTGTCGTCTGCAAATGCTTTCAATTTGGACCAGTCTAAAATTTTGTCATTTGGTAAAGAGTTAAAGGCTGTCAACAAACAAGAGTCCCTTATTTTTACAGCTGTAAGAAAGATGACTTGTTTAGGTGATTTTTAGAAAAGTGGAATAACTAGCCTCGTCCCCTCCTTCAATATTTCTTCTATCAAAGGCAATTTCCATCAATGAGGACCATTCTTCAGTTATTTCCCTTGATTCTTCTCCAGTACTACATTGGTCCTGAGAAGGGGATTACTTGGATTTTATCCTTGATTTTGTTGCACTAAACAGCTATGTTCTTGAGATAATATTTCAAGTAAATCTAGTTAGATTGTTTTACATATTGATATATACGTAGTTCCTGATGATTGAGAAGAAAAGTTGATTTGAATTACAGTTGGACCGTACACATACATCATAAATCATCGATATATTTATCGCAACATCCCCATGGGAACCAAGAATAAAAACAAAGGAATATGGGTGAAAGGACCAATCTGTTATTTGGTTACCTTTAGTCTTTATCTGGCAAGGGAGATAATTTAATTCACAGGAATGGCCCCATTGAGTTTTGTTTAATTTGTCCTTTGTTAATTCTTGTAATATGGAAAGTCTGTTTTGTTGTCTTTTAAATTGTGTTAAGGTAGTATGTCTGTAATGGAGGTTGAAGTTAAAGCAGTTCGTGAGGTAACTTGGGTCTTATTACAAGTTATAACTGTTGTCTTATGATGTCTTTTGTAACAGAAATGAATAGTTACTGTCTGTAATAATACTGGTTTGTATTATATTTGTTTTCTTGTATCACTCTTTAAATGAAACTAAGTTCCCATGTGAGTTAAATTTGGCTGCACTTTCAAAATCTCTTGAATTGGGATTTATGCAAGTGAATAATCTGTGATCAAATGCAACATAGCCTCCCCGAAGCACCATATGTAAAATTTGATCAATACCATTGTGACATAGCAGTATGTTATAATTGCCTTTTCAGGTGTATATTCATGCTTCTTGGACTGTTTTCATGCTCCGCCATTAAATGGGGGGGGGGTGGGGAGTATATAATGTTACCCCTGTCTGTGTGCTTGTAAGTGTGTATGTATGTATCTATGTGTGTGTTCAGGAAATAGTGGTGTCCTTGTCTGGCTAATAACTTCTAGATGCATGGTCCAATTCTAAAATAATTTGGCACAAATAATACCAATGGATAGACGATATGCACAAAACTGTGTCACCAGCTCAAAGGTCAAGGTCACAGTGCATACGTGGAAATCTGTGTCGGTGACACGTTTCTATTTTTTTTTTTAGAATTAATATTTCAGTAGAAATAGTGATTTGTAGGAATACTGAAATTGACTTTACTGAACAGGCTTTTGTTACACATCACAACTACTGCAAAGGAGAAACACTTCAAAGAAAGAAAATTCCTGTGTGAAAATATGGAAGACATGGTTGGAACAGAAGCAGTAATTAGATACAAGCAATTGTTCTTTTCCCCTCTATGTTTTCAATAGCGGTCAGTTACAGGGCTGTACCAAGTCATATTTTATTTTGTAACAGGTTCATAAGTTTTTGTTTTTGTTTTTTCAGACCAAGGCAGTACTGATGTATCTGTGCTATTTCCTGACATGAATCAACAGTTTACAAAAGAAGTGGAAGATGAAGCTAATTCTTTCTTTCAAAAGATCTATAATCAACCGCCTCACCCGACAATGACTATAGATGAAGTGTTGGAAATGCTGAAACGCTTTAAAGACTCTCTGAACAGGAAAGAAAAGGTAAGATAATTGCTAAATAAACTCACTCTCTCTCTCTCTCTCTCTCTCTCTCTCTCTCTCTCTCTCTATATATATATATATATAAGCCATGCTCAATGAAAAGTGGGTTTAATGCATCTGCTAAAAGTTTTGACCCATGTCAGCCTGTGCAGGCTGACATGGGTCAAAACTTTTTGCTTTAGGTCAATTTTCTGCATGTCAAAGGAACATTTTACCCAGTGATTCAGTCTGTTGGTCGACATAATGGATCACAAAGATGCACTAAACCCCCTCTTTTGTCACAGAATGGCTCATATATTTTCAGGGCCACCTCTGAATGGAAGCTTCTTTACATTTTGTAAAGTTTGTTGATAAAGCTTGTATATATAGTTTTCCACATTTCACATACGATAAATGCATTGTTAGTTAACCCATTACTGTACAGGTTAATTTTAGATATAACTGTAACTAATACAAGTTGAACAAAGGAAAAATACTTAGAATTGTGATTTTCTCAAGGACATTTTTTTTGTAGAGTTTTATAACAGTTTGAGCTGCCAAAGGGTTAACTATTGCTTATCAGCTTGATTAGTGTCTTTAAACTAGCAACAGAATGCTGCAAGTCATTTAATATTACTCATTGTATTCGCCCTGCACCATACTGTTTTAAATTGCGTAACATTTTAAATTGCATTGTTCATTGCTTAACATTTTAAATAGCATTTTCAAATTGAGTGATTTGATTAGTGCCTCTAAACTAGCAACGGAATGCTGTAAGTCGTTTTATATTATGCATTGTATTTGCCTTGCTCAACACTGTTTTCAAGCAATTATATGTCTTGTTCTCCATCTTATTCTTATTCTATTTCATTTTTTCTTAAGATACCAAAGTTAAAGTCCAAATGCCAATTTATAATGTCCTTTCATGCTCAGAGACCAACCCCCTCTAGGTGCGCTGTACATGTATATTATAAGTTAGGGTTTCTCATTATCGTATATGTACTATCTCTTTGTTCTCAAAATTTTTTTTGTGAAAAATTATGGTAAAATTATTTTTTGTATTACAAGATACATGTATATGTATACATAATAAAGTATGTCTATGTCTAACTTTTCAGGAAGTGTATGAGTGCATGTTGCGAAATCTGTTTGAAGAGTACCAGTTCTTTCCTAAGTATCCTGACCGTGAATTACATACAACTGCTGTTCTCTTTGGAGGAATTATTGAAAAGGGACTAGCTACGTATGTATGATTATACTTGTGCTCTTAGAAATAGTTCTGTAGCATGTTATCTCCTGAAATATACTTGGAGTAGACAAAGAGTATTATCAGCATGAATTGGGGTTTAACACAGTAAGACAAGAGTAAGTATTGTGTCAAATGGAAGAACTACTTATTGTCTCTTTTTGTTACAATGTTTTCAAAGATGACATAAAAAGTTATCTACAGGAGGTTATGAGTTACCTTTTTATTGCCTGATGGGATTTAGATCCATAAGTAAAAAAGACAGTTTTAGTTCATTCTGGGGTTTAGATCTATAGGTAAAAATAAATTCTTGTTCTCAAGTCTTTTAGGAATCTTAAAAATGGCATATGAAAGAAGCAACTAAGTTAATATGAAGATGTTTGATTTCACTAGGTTTTTAAGATAATTTCCCAAATAAAATTTAGACAACAATTTTGAGTGGTTGAACATTTTTTTTCATTAGTGTGTACTTCTAAGGTTGGTGCATTGTTTTTTGTAGGGTAAGGGATTAGTTAAAATGTAGATAAATATTGATAAGCACATTTTTAAGCAAGGAGACTTTGATGCAATCTAAAGACAGGATTAGTTTCAATTGATATGTGTAAGAGTATATCTGTGACAAAAAGTGTACATAGTTTAAGCCCTTACTGAACCAGGCTGTTTATATACTTAACATAGACGGTCACAAATTACACAAAGGACATTGTTTGAAGGAGAAAAGAGTGTCATTTATAAGTAGTATGAAAAACATTCAAAAAGGAATAATAGGTTGTTGCATGCAATTACTCCTTTTCCTATATTGTTTTTCAAAGCAATACACTACTTTGGCATTGTAAGTTGCTTTGGTTCTGGCTTGAAAAAATAAATCATATATAAATTTTATATTGCAGAGAAGCAAAAATTTATCATTTCAGGTATATGGCACTTGGTATTGCATTACGATATGTTCTGGAGGCATTACGTAAACCACATGGCAGTAAAATGTACTTTTTTGGGATTGCGGCACTAGACAGGTTCAAGACGCGGCTCAAAGATTACCCTTCATACTGTCAACACCTGGCTACCATACCACACTTTTCACAGTTTCCTCCACAATTAATTGAAGTAAGAAGTGCTCTAAAACTCATCCCATTACTAAAAGATCTCTTACTTTTATGACCCTAATTGAGAAGGCTTTTGAAAACATTGTAGGAAAAGGAGAAAAAGCTGGTGACCAGCATTTTTCTCCTTTTCCTACAAAGTTTATTTAACATTTTAAATATTGATTGCATCATCTGAGCTTCATTTATTGTAGAGTCTGCAAAAACATTCTCTTTCGACAAGGGTAAATTATGTCATGTTGTAAAGAGTCAAGGTTCCAAAACCCAGGGTAGGAATTTTGATGTATTAAGTATTTTTTTCCTGTCTCAACTGTGGGCACTTGTTGATTCCACTGCATTAGAAAACCAATCAAAATAATGCGATGAAGATAGAAAGATAACTTGAAGACATCATTTTATCCATTGGTCACAGTGTTTTATGGATTCTGCCTTTCAAATTTGTTAAAATATTCTCTTTGATTTTCTTTCTAGATAGCTATTGTCATAATTCTAAAAGACAGTAGCGTACAGGACTTGAGAACAGGAGGTCGCTGGTTCGAACCCCGACTCAGCCAATTTCTTTCCGAGGATTGATGATAGTCGTTGCGACAAGATTCATTCCTCTCTCACCGCTGACCATTGTTTTGACGATGCTTTTGTGGGAAAGCAGCCAGTGGCTTGGAAAGAATACGGTGCAGAGTAATGGTAACAGAAACTCCAGGAAAGCATGGTTAGGTGCACTGGCTGCCAAAATATAACTGAAATAATGTTGAAAACTGCATGAAACACCATACAACCAACCACAATTCTAAAACTTGTGTATTTATATTTGAAAGACTTGAGTATTAGGCACTGTAATACATATTTACGTGTATTCACTCCAACCATCTGAGAATTTATATATTTTTTCAATTTGACAATTTAACCCATTACCACACAATCCCTACTTTTGACAACCCTGAGAAAGAAGCCTTTGGAAAACATTGTGGGAAAAGGAGAAAATGCTGGTAACCAGCATTTTCTCCTTTTCCCACAATGTTTTCTACCCTTCACAAAACAAATTTCAAATTTTCAGCCACTTTTATTTTGTCGTCTGCAAATGCTTTCGATTTGGACAAACCTAAAATTTTGTCATTTGGTAATGAGTTAATGAAGTTAAAGTTCTTACAGTCACTGTTTATAGTTATCAAGCATTGATTCTCATTCAATCCATTGTTTTCCTACAATTACAGTTTGTTGAATATGGAAAAAGGTCGCTGGAGCCGCCACACATGCCTCAAACAACAACTCGTAGTATCACGCCGGTCACTGCCAGCTTTAACTTCGTTGGAGGTGGTGCGACCTCAATGTTGACTGGACTTGATTCCTTTGGAACTGGTCAGCTTCCTCCCATGTCAATGGCCTCAACTCCAGCTGTGACCACACCAACAACCACTGTTGTAACCACATCTGTACCTTCGACTGGGACTACAGCTAAAACACAGCAAACAATGCCAAAGGTAACTGTAAATCTTTTTTAAAGCTTATCCTGTCATACCTGAATAAGAATATAATTTACAAAGAGTCTAGATAAAATCAGTCTGCTCATATCTGGAGCAGGTTTTTAATCTCGGTTGAGGGGAATCATTCTTATATGGCTGGTTTGTGAGCCATCAGCTAATGAGATTACTATTACTAAATGTGTTGCCGCCATGTCTCTTGGCATAGAAAGGTTAGGACTGCTGTTGTACATATATGTGACAAAACATTCTCAAAAGTTGTTTATTGGCTGGCCTTTTTGTACAAAAATGTTGGCATAAAATTATATAGAATAGCTTTATTTGAGCCATAGTTTTGGCAGGTTAAGGGTTAATAGTTGATTTGGCTCATTACCTTTGGCACATTCCTTTCAAAGAATTCTCTTCCTCAGATTTTATTGATGTTATCAATGGTGCCTGTATTTTTATCATTTTCAAATTATTTAACAGTGAAACTCTATGCAAAATAATACTTGCATTACTCAGGACATGCAGCTTGAGTTTTCATTTACACTGTATGATACTTTGTGAGACATTCTGCCAAAAATAGCCTCAAAATTTGGAGTGTTAGATCTTTCAGTGTCCATATATGTCCATATCTTTTACCTGGCACTATAGTGGTTATGATTCATATAATTGAGCAATGCTCGGTGAAAATGGGGCTTAATGCATCTGCAATAAGTATCGATCCAGGTCAGCCTGGGCAGGCTGACCTGGGTGGAAACCTTTTGCTCTTGGTAAATTTTCTGTGTCCATTGACCAGTGTAACTTATGATTCAGTCAGTTGTTCTACAAAATGAATTTTATGGATCCATAATAATATGATGACTATGTTCTCTTTTTTATAGCCTTCTATTGCTAGTGCCACCAACATAGATACACTACTTGCTGGGCAGGAAGGGAAGGAAGAGATAGTTGTACCCACAGAAAATATCCAGGACAAAGTCTTCTTCATCTTTAATAACTTGTCCATGGCTAACATGAATCAAAAGTGTGAAGAACTGAAGAAGGAAGTGAAGGAGGACCACTTACCTTGGGTTGCCCAATACTTAGTAATGAAGAGAGCAAGCATCGAGCCCAACTTCCATACCCTTTATGCAAATTTTGTGGAAGCTTTGGGAATTAAAGAAATAACAGAAATGGTTATACTCGAAACCTTCAGGAATATCAAAGTGCTATTACGAAGTGACAAAGGGGATGCTAACTTTTCCGACAGAACTCTGCTGAAGAATTTAGGTCATTGGTTGGGCATGTTAACCTTGGCTAAAAATAAACCAATATTGCAAATAGACATTGATATCAAGTCCTTAGTGTATGAAGCATACCATAAAGGGGCCAGGGATCTCCTGTATGTTGTACCTTTTGTTGCTAAAGTCCTGGAATCTTGTTCCAAGAGTAAAGTATTCAGGCCCCCCAATCCCTGGACAATGGGTATAATGAATGTCCTAGCAGAACTACACAGTGAACAAGAGCTGAAACTGAACCTTAAGTTTGAAATTGAAGTGCTATGTAAAACACTGAATTTGGACTTGAATGAACTCAATCCAGGAACCTATCTCAAAGACACACAAAGATACAGCAAACTTGACCCCCAGCTGTCTATTGTGAAACAAGCTCTACCCCAACCACATCCAAATGTGGGTACACCCCAGCCAGAATCAACAGCTGTACCTATTTCTACTGAGACACCCACAGTGACAGCTACAAGTATTGCCTCTGCCACCACCCCAGGTTCAACTCCAAATCTACCACCACAGCCACAGTTTGCCTACGATGACATCAATGTAACATCATTGGCAGGTCTCACCACTCACATTGTTGTCAATGATCAGGTATTTCAGTAGATAAAGATATCTTGCCCCAATTGTAGCATCCTTTTTTCATGAAACACATTTCCAATAGATCACTTGGAAAGTAACCTTCTTAATATGGATATGATTGAAAAAAAAAAATGTTTTGGGGCAATTTCACTTTCTCAGGTCTTCTGCAAGAGGGGAAAAAAGGAAAGAAAAATGAATAGATAACCGGACATCTATTGTTGGCATTGCATATTTTGTTTAGTCTGGTCTTGATGCACAGTGAAATCATTGTGTTGAACTGATTTCAAGTGTTTGCTGTTTTTCTGCAATTTTTACAATCTTTGTTGAAAAAGAAACTATCTTTTCTTTCAATATCTGTCCCAGGTGTGATCTTGTATTTAGTTTTAGGTTCATTAGTATGCATGATAAAAATTTAAACATCATGGCAAAATTGTGCTATCTGATCTTGATTTACATTTACCATCTCTCAGTTATTGTTTCAGTCAGGTAATCACAGTTGAAAGTCAGTGATCTTTTAGAAATGTATTTTGTAATAGTCAACAACATTATTACATGATAGACATGGCAGGCTTTGATATAACATTGAATCACTTCTCCAGATTGCTGTGTTCCAAGCAAAGCCACAGTTAAAACAGTTTGTCAGGGCAGCTGTGGAGGGAGCTGTTCAGGAATTTTTACCACTTGTTGTGGATAGAGCCATCAAAATAGCTCTAACAACTTGTGAGCAAATTATCAAGAAAGTGAGTATTTGGTCTTAATTACAAATGGTGAAAGCGATATTGAAAATCTTACCCAGTGAAAATCTACCATCAGCCATTATGGCCATTTGTCATATCAGATTTTCCAAGTCTTTCTATTTGGCTACAGCTGTTTATACTTACTTCAGATCAATTTTCTTGAATTATACCTTTATATACAACCACAATATTGTCTCTTGAGTACATTTGTCATGTTAGAAATGAAAGTCATCTGTAAGATAAGAGATGCTTTTTGTTGAAAAGTCTTTTTGACCCTTTCAGAGTTACGGGCAAATGCAGGAGGTTTTGCAGACAGCATAGATCAATATCAGTGCTGTTTGATCTTAGATTAAATCCATCTGCTTTTTTGGTCAAGCTTTTAGGATAAAAATCTTTCTAATTTTTCAGTGGGATGTATTTACATTTGTCAAAAAAAAGTCACCCTTGAAAATTATTTTTACTTTACCGTATGTAATGTGAGAAAGCAGTCTGGTTTGGAAAGAGTGTTTTGCATACTCCTAATGTTTCAACAAAAAAAAATAAAGGAAGCATGGATACATGTTCTCGCTTTGAGAATGGTTGAAAAGGTTATCAATCACCTAACAAATTTTAACAAGCCTGGATTATTCCTTTCATCAGTAAGAATCACTTTAGGTGTTTTTGCAGATAATACAGATCGGATCACACTCCTCATTAAAGACTGCACTTAACACGCAACCTGAATTTTGCTATTTTGTCAGATGTTCTTGTAAAAAATCCATAGAATTGCAGTATTTAGGTACATATATTTTCTCCTTACTGAAATAGTCTATTTCATTAAATAAGCACTTTAGAAGTTAAGCCTGAAGTATGTATCAGATGCAATCAATTGATTGACAGGATTTTGCACTGGACCCTGATGAGAACCGTATGAGAGCTGCAGCTCATCACTTTGTTAGAAGTATCACAGCTGGTCTGGCTTTGTACACCTGTAGGGAACCTTTGTATAGGACCATTTCTACAAACCTGAAAACAGCCTTTATGAGCATTGTAAGGGTAAGTTTTGATTCATCAACCACCAAGTCAGAGTTGAAAAATTTACTTACAGTATGTTGTTAGGTTGCAGAAAAAGATATGACTGCAGAACTCCAAAACTAAGATATAGTGTTGAAGAAAGAGTTGATTTGTCTTTCATAATACCAGGAAATCATGGATAGCTTAACTTGGTGGGTTTTTTTTTTTTTTTTTTTTTTTTTTTATACCCCCGCAAAACGAATGTTTTCGGGGGTATACTGGAATCAGCCTGTCTGTCAGTGTGTCCGTCCATTTGTCCGTCCGTGTGTCCGTCTGTGTACAAATAATTGCCTGTTTCTGTCGAAGTGCTGGCAGGGGTATTAAATCACATTCAGTGACAGCTCTAGTTTTAAATGAAATGCTATTTGACTACACATCAAATGTCAACTGATAACATGAATATAGAAACTAAGCTTTTGACCAATTGTCGCAGCTGCTACATCACATATGAAAAATATAAATCAGATCGTATATACATGAATGTTCCAGAGGTACTTAATCTGCAGTTACAGGGGGTAATTGTCTTCCATTGCTCTGTGCTGAAGATGTTGAAGTTTTAATTTGCAAGTTCTAAGATTGATTCAAGTTGGAAGTGGTGGTTATGTTGAAGTGTTCCTGGACAAGGCTTTGCTGAATGATGGCCATGTACTGGTGATGATATGCCTGAAGTGGTGTTAAAATTCTAACAGATTTTACATAGGAAATAGCAGGAGATAATGTGTTTGTTACTCCACCTCAGATATCAAAAGGAGAGGTTAAAAGTCATAAACACATGAATCACCTAGCAGTTTAAATCTGTTTTGCAGGTAGTAATGTTTAAGTTTTATTCACATGGTATTTTTTTCCAGGGCCCAACACAACAACAAAAGGACATGGTTGAACAAGCAGCTCATCTCATTGCCCAGGATAATATTGAGCTGGTTAGTGCCTTCATACAGAAAACAGCTGTAGAGAGAGCAATACCAGAAATGGACAAAAGGCTTGCAACAGTAAGATTACATAAAATTGTCATGCCATTTTTATTTTGTGAAATACTTGTTCCAAGGATATGTTGATTTCTTAACCCATTACCACACAATCCCTTGTTTTATTTAAAAACCTAATCAAAGAATGTGTGTGAAAAGGTAAGGGGAAGAGGAGAAAATGTTGGTAACCAGCAGTGTCTCTTTTCCCACAACGTTTATTACTTTTTTAAATTCAGAAACCATATTTTGAACTACATCTGATTTGTCCCCTGCAAATGCATTCCAATTGGTTGACTAAAAAATACGTCATTTGCTAAAGAGTTAGTTGGCTTGTGTTACCTTGTTTTGTCCTTACTGTTTGGTCCCAGTCAACCATGCATTGTGAAATATTAAAATGTATTAAAGTTAAAAGTTTTTGTTTCTGTTTGTAGTTTATAACCTATGATTTCAAAACTTGGTGGGAAGGATATAATGTTATAACAGTATCTTTTGCTGTACATACCTAAGAGCACAGGCCTTTTAAGCTTCAGTGGTCTATCACTGAACTCTAAGATTTTCCTCAGCCTATGTGCTGATTGCTCAAAGGACCACATAGTGATGGTGTATATGTAACCTATATAGTTAAATTTTCCTACACAATGTTTCATAACATTTACATTTATTAGATGGACAATAGTCATATTTACAATAAGCAATAATATTTTTACGATTTAGGACTTTGATGCAAGAAAAGCAGCCAGAGAAAAAGGTATTCGTTACTGTGAGCCTGTTGTGCTGACTTACCAAGCAGAAAGAATGCCTGAGCAAATTCGACTTAAAGTTGGCGGCGAGACACCACAGCAGATAGCAGTGTATGAGGAGTTTGCCAGAAATATTCCTGGATTTTTGCCCCTATCAGAACCTGCTCTACCTGCTGGTGTTGCCAGGCCTATGCCTGTAAGTACACTATTTATGCCTCAACAGCCCAGTTGCATTGTTCATTTAATCTGGTTGGGGTTGTCTATCTAATAAAATGTCATTTCCAGTACTGTAGTATCACTTTTCTATTATCAAGGTTTGTAAGAGGAAGAAAGGGAAAGAGTCCCAAGATGAAATAATTGTTGAGAAATAGCTTACTACTTTTTCACTAATATCTAAGCAGTAAAAAAAGTTGACGCTTGTACTTTTGGTTATCTTGGATTACTGTTTAATGTCTGAAATCAGTGTAATCATAATTAAGACAGCTTTAGGAGAATATGTATTGAAGAATGGTGTGGCTATACCCCATTTAAGATAGTTTAAGTAATCTATCAGCCACATTGTTTTAAATGCAACCTGTCTAGGATGCATTATGATATATCTACATAAATTTTAAGTAAGTTTATTAATTTCCAGTCACATGGTACATCAGATGAAGTAGTACAAATATATGAGAAGATTGTCCATGAGATAGAACAACACCTTCAACATGTGATCAATGTGCCAGCCAGTAACCCTCTTGTAGCACAGATGTCGAGTCTTCTAGAAACAATTTTCTTGACAAGGAGCACCCGGGACATGGCCTCTGCTAATGCCTTGCTTCAAAAGGTTGGGGGTGGCTTTGACTTAAAGCTTCTATCTAATTTTTTACAAATCATAACCCTGTACTTAACAATCCTCCCTTTAACACCCACAGGCTTTTGCAAACATTGAGGTGCAATAGGAGAAAAACAAACATTTTTCCATTTCCACAACAGTTTCTTTTTATGTCTCCCCCAGTCAGGGTCGGGAGACATACTGTTTTTCCCAGTGCGTTAGTCTGTCTGTCTGTCACAAATCATGTCTGCTCTATAACTCGAATACCTTTTAAGATATTTTGATAAAACTTCACACATTAGTAAAGCACCATGAGACAAAGTGTCATGCACAAGAAACTCTGGCTTTTATTTTTTTTTTTTGTTATTTCCCTTTGATCATTTTCCATACAATTAAGTGGCCTTTCAATAACTTGAAAACTGTTTGAGATATTTTGATGAAATTTCATATAATTCTGAACCACAATGAGACGATGTGTCATGCACAAGAAACTTAACTCTAGTTTGTATATTTTTTTGAGTTATTTCCCTTGATTATTTTCCTTACTCATTTTACATACAGTTTCGTATCCGCTGTATAACTCGAAAACCGTTCAAGATATCTTGATAAAGCTTCATACATTTGTAAAGCACAATGTGATGATGTTTCATGCACAAGAACCATATATTTTTAGTTGTTTCCCTTTGATCATTTTCCATACAATTAAGTGGCTGCTCTATAACTTGAAAACCATTTGAGATATTTTGATGACACTTAATACATTTCTGAACCACAATGAGACGATGTGTCATGCATAAGAAACATAACTCTGCTTTGTATATTTTTTGAGTTATTTCCCTTTGATCGTTTTCCATACAATTTCATGTCCGCTTTATAACTTAAAAACCATTAGAGATATTTGGATGAAACTTTATACAATGAGATGCTCAGAACCATAACTCTGGTTTGTATATTATTATGTCTACTCCTGTCAGGGTCGGGAGACATACTGTTTTTCCCCATGCGTCCGTCTGTCTCTCTGTCTGTCCGTCACAAATCGTGTCCGCTCTATAACTTGAAAACCTTTAAAGATATTTTGATAAAACTTCACACACTGTAGAGCACCACGAGACGAAGTGTCATGTACAAGAAGCATAACTCTGGCATGTATATTTTTCTAGTTATTTCCCTTTGATTATTTTCCTTACTCATTTTACGTACAAGTTTGTGTCCGCTCTATAACTCGAAAACCATTAGAGAAAAATGACCATTATTTCAGTTAGAAATTGCCTTGGTGATATATCAATCCTTCTGACACCAAAAAAGGAGGGAGACATCTGTTTTTTTGTAGAAAAACAAGTTCTAGTCTTTCAAAGAAAATGCCCATTATTTGGGCTATGTTTACCTTTTTTTGTGTCTGCAAATTCACTTAAAATTGACAAGCCTAAAATTACTTTAGCTCATAACAAGATCACATAAAAACATGTATTATGAAGGGTTTTTGCCCCGAATTCAGCAACGTCTTTGTTCAATTCTGCAATTCTGAAGTTTTACAAGTGTCAATACTTGATTGGATGTGAATCTTACTCCCTTTGGAAAATGCAAGAACATTTCTACTCAATAGACATGTCCTACTGAATTTGCACTCTCAACATACATGCATATAGAAGCAAGCTGCATTTGGTACAAATGTAGAAAACATTGTGGGAAATGGAGAAATTGCTCATTATGAGCAATTTCTCCTTTTGCCACAATGTTTTCATAAGTTTCTCATTTCAGAGTCGTTAAAACACGGGACTGAGTGGCAATGGGTTAAAATATTGCTAGTACAAAATTGATTTTGGCTTGTAGAAAAAATGGTCACTAGCAAATTTTTGCTAGTTGAAAAAAAAGTTAAATTTGACCCCTGATAGAAGAGTTTGACAAAAACTCCTAGATATTGAAATCCAAACGATCAAGAGGTAAAGCTGATGTTGTGTTAAAACATTTTTTTACTCACTATTACTAACACTATTAGATTCTACATGAAGTTTGATGATTTCTATTCTGAAATACTAAATTGTATTTGCTTCTGTCATACGGTTTTTCTTAGCATGCATTTCACTTAAACCACATTCAGGCCTATTGAACATGCCTGTACCTCATGTTGAATACACATGTTTTACTAGGATAATTTGAAAGTCATCTGCAAAGATGATATATATCATAGTTTCATAGGATTTTTAACACTGTACTAAACAACAAAATTTTAGACCGGTCCAGATTCAAAACATTTGCAGGCAACAAACTGTGCATCAGAAATTGAAATTTATTTGTGGAAAACATTGGGGGGAAAAGGAGAAAATGCTGGGTACCAGCATTTTCTCCTTTTTGCACAATGTTTTCAAAAGTGTTCTTCTTTAGAGTTATTAAACTCTGGACTGATTGGTGAAGAGTTCAGACTTAAAATATGTCATCTTGTGTTTATCAAAGGCTGTAGAGGGTTTACTAGAAAACTACACAGGGATGACCCAAGACCATGAATTAATGATTCGATTCAGAGAATGTCATCTCCTTGTGTTAAAAGGGCTGCAGGATGAGAGAGCATTTGGACCTGCATGGACTAATCGTCAGGTGACAAGGTATGAGCTTACTGACTTTATCAGTGGGGTTTCCTTTTTGTGGGAACATTTGTAAAAAATATTTGGTTATACAATAATCAAGGATATGTTTAGAATGTTGACCTTAAACAGTTTCTGACTCTGACCAAAAGCCAGAAAGGTCTAGACATGGGTCTGCCATGGTAGCTGCACAGGGCTTTTAATTCATAGATGGTTAGTTGAATGCCAGCTAGCAACAGGATTCATTTCTTTTTTACCTTAAAATCATCTATATTGGAAAGCACCTGTTGGCTTGGAAAGAGTATTTTACAGAGTGGAGACAAGTAATCCTAGGAATGCATGGGTAGGTGCACTTACTGCAGTAATATGGCTGAAATAATTTTGAATTAGATGTTAAACAAAAAACCCATACAAACAACCTCTGACTGCATTTATCAATTGGTGTGTCCATGGATGCATTAACTTTCCACAGAAATATTCTTACTATGGTCCTCTGCAGAATTTCTTCAACAGTTCAGTTCCATTGATTTTCTTCTTTGATATCAGTGGCTTAGACACTTTGGTTATATCAATGATGCTTGATTTTGTAGATGTTTGGTAGACAAGTACAACATAGAGGCTGTAGATTTGTTGATCCGGGCAGGACTTGTGAACATGACTCAGTTTGATACGTATCTAGGACAGGCCATACCTATAGATGAAAGCGTCAACAGAATTGTACTCAACTTTGCTATGCAACTTGTGCAAAAATATTGCATCGATGATAAAATCTACAGTCAGGTATGGAGAGTAGAATGTTAGGCCAATGCATCATATGATAAACTTTTTATGCTCTTGCATTAACTCTTTACAACGAAGTTTTAGCCCTGTCCAAATTGAGAGCATTTTCAGACCACAAAATAAATGTTGATCGAAACATAAAATTAGACACTGAAAGGGTAAAAAAACATTGTGGGAAAGGGAAAAAATGCTGGTAACCAGCATTTTCTCCTTTTCCCACAATGTTTTCAAAATCATCTTCCGTAGAGCCGTTTGAAAGTCGGGATTGATTGTTAAAGAGTTAAACACCTTTTGAAAACATTTTGGTATAGAGCATTTACGAGGGTTGTTCAATATGTAATGTGTATTGTACAATATCTCAAAAGCATTCGACTCAAATAGTGAAATGAACATTACATCCCTTCAAAGTATTCTCCGCGGTTTGAAATACATAATTTCAATCTCTGATTCCATTTCTGAAATGCGTCACAGTACGCTGATTTAGGTAGACCTCTGAGGCACTTTCTGATGGCTGAGCCAAGGGCTTGTCGGGACTTGTAACGACGACCAGATAAGAACTTTTTAAGTTTTGGAAAAAGGAAAAAGTCGCATGGGGCTAGATCTGGAGAGTATGGTGGGTGAGGCAAGACAGTAACCTTCTCCGACGTCAAAAATTGCTTCATAAGCTCAGATGTATGTGATGGAGCATTATCATGAAGTAGACGAACATGCCTAAATCCTGACACACGGCGTCATTTAAGATAATATTTCTTGACCTTTTTTAGTATAACATCTCGGTAGTACCGACCTGTTCACTTTTGCCCTCACATGAGAAGAATATGCAATAAAGAACCTTCTTTGTGCTTATGCTTCTTTTGGCAACTACAGGCCTTCTACCGTGTTTAGTTAGCCATATTTTGTTTCCAATTTTTCTTACTGGTTCGAAATAGTGAACCCATGTTTCGTAACCAGTAACAATGTTTGCAAATTGTCTTTGATTGAATTTGGGAAACATTTTGAGCAATTGCTTAGCGGTTTGTACTCGTACCCGTTTTCGGTCATCTGTCAATATATGCGGTATCCATCTGGCAGAAATCTTTCATACTTTCAAAATACGCTTCAAAATGAAATGCACCCGCGATAGCGATATGCCAACAGCGTTGGCAATATCACGAAGAGTGTATCTGCCATCATTTCAATTATTTCCCTGACTTTTGAGACATTTGCCTTGCCTGTTACAGTCACAGGTCGGCCAGATTTTGCTGCATCTTTGACGGACTCTGTGCCAGTCAGAAATTTCTTTCTCCACCTACAAACTGTCTCATAAGATACCTTATCAGACCCATAAACTTCCCCCAATTCAGTAAAAATCTGCATTACCGAATGACCGAGTTTTGTGCGAACTTTTATATAAGCTCTAATTTCTTTAATATTCTTAATCCGTTTCCCAACCATTTTTACAACAGTGGTCAACGACTAGCTCTATTGAAATGACTATAAGTTTAAAACTATGTGGAGCTGAAGGCTCGTGTTTATACCGTTGGAAAGGTATTGAATAGAGCTATTCAAGCGTATCATCATCCACGAAATCGTGCAAAGCGTTACCGCGCTGTGGTACAATACACATTACATATTGAACAGCCCTCGTACTTATTACAAGCAATTGCTTGTTTTTCCTGCTCTGAGTTCAATATCATTAAATAAACGTATAGACATTTTTCAATCTCTATGATATTTTGCCTTTATCCTGCATAAACAGATTGGTGTAAAGTCTCATGGTAGCTAGTGTTAGAGATTGATGAACTGCTTTGTTGTGATATCAAATTTCAAAGATGTTTATCTGCAGCAAGGGTACAAATGTTTTTTAATCTGAATTTTCAAATATTTCTAATTGAAATCATTTGATGAATAGAAAAGTGAAAGTTTAGATGAATATTGTCAAAGATATGCTTGCATTGTATTAGGATTCCGTATAACTTGCTGAAATCAAATTGGTTTAAAAAATCTGTTGCAATAGATGTGCATTTATCCATCATGGTGTGAAATCAAAACAAAAGATGCCATTAAATCTGATCATTTTATGTCATGATAGGGTTGTCTGCTCTCCTTTACTGCAGAATCATGTACTTCAAGCTTTGTACACATTTGTCTATATATATATAGAGCAAATATTGTTTACCTTAATGAGACACCATTTTTTTTTTTTTTCTGTATTTGATTTGGATCTACTGTTGATGTTAGTGTTTGCTACTGTCCAGTTCTATAAACAAGAAGCTTTATGGCATGAACCTCTAGCTCTAGTGAATAAGAACTGTGTACCAGATGAATTTTCTCTTTTTCTACAATGATCTGATATCTTTACTCATCAGGGCTTTTAAAACTGGATTGTTTAGAAAAGGATTGAAACATCTTGTGAGGAAAATGCAGTGGATGATGTGAAGATATTTTGTTTGAAAGCAGACTATTGTACTTAACCCTGTACCGAACAATCCCATGTTTTTTATTGTCCCAAAAGATGAAAACTTTTGAATATAAAATGTAAAAGAAGAAGAAATTGTTATTACTAAGCAGGCAAAACACTGGTTGTTAATCATTTACCAACTAACCAGTGTTTTGCTGACCCTTAGGAAGATAGTTTTTGAAAACCCTGTGGGAAAAGGAGAAAATGATGGTAACCAGCATTTCTTCTTTGTCCACAATGTTTTGTATCATTTCCCATATTTTGAGCAACTTCTGATTTGTCATCTTCAAATTATTTCAGTATGGACAAGTCTAAAATTGTTTGGTGTGGTAAGGAGTTCAACTATTTTGATGTTATTGTTGATGTGCAGGAAAGATTTCTATAGACCATTTGGCGTGCAACACGCGAAAAGGGGCATTTGGACTTTCGCATAAAGTGTCGTATCGGATCAGCCTGTGCAATCCGCACAGGCTAATCCGAACAACACTTTCCATTTTTATGTATTTTCTGTTTTGCTCAAGTCTACTGTGGAACAAAATCTAATGTCGTAGTAAAGTGCCATCTCAGATAAACCTGCGCAGATTGCGCAGGCTGATCCAAGACGATACTTTACCCAAATGTCCGAATGCCCCTTTTCGCGTGTTGCAAGCCATTTATGTATACATTGTGATTTTCAGAATGACTTTGCCTATACTGTAGAGATCCTGACTCTGATTGGATCAAAAGCCAGACAGCCTCCAGAGTAAGAGAAATTTCGTTTATATGACTATCTGTTTATATCTCTGTGTCTGCCTCTCTCTCACTATATGTTTCTTCCACCCCTTTTGAACTTACACATTTATGCAGATGCATTTAAGGTGTAGGGGTATTAAGTCATTTTTTGTGAAAGGTTTGGTTTTCTCTTTCTCCTCAGGCTATTGAATCTATTAGAAAACCTTCAACAGGTAGGGGCTCCAGGTGGGGCTCTTACAGGTGTACAGATGGGCCCAATGGACCGGACCTCTGGGCCAAATGCAATGATGCAATCTGGTATCTCTCAAGCCTTGGAGATGGATGACCCACCTGGCCTGAATGAGAAGACGGAATGTTTGCTGAGAGAATGGGTGAATATGTACCATTCTCCTGCTGCTGGTAGAGACAGTACAAAGGCTTTTACTGCTTTTGTCCAACAGGTAAATGGAAATTTATTTAGCTCATAACTGCTGGAAACAAGTTTGAAAAAAATGAATGCTCTGAAAAAGTTTTTTTTTTTTTTTTTTTTTTTTTTTTTTTTTTTTTTTGAAAGTAGGGATATTGATCATGAATTAAGGGTTGATAGGTGATTACATGTGAAAACATTGAAACATTGTTACAAGCAATTTCTCCTTGTGCCACAATGTTATAAAAAGGGTGCTACAGCGAGATACATAAAAGCTATGTACAGGTAGCAAATTAGCTACAGAACTTTTTTGAAATGCTAAAGGAAAGTGGGAGTTTGATATAATCCTTTTGCATTAAGTTTGTGGGTATGTATTATAAGGAGGATTCATAAAAGTTCAATCTACTTTACTTTCCCTTTAGTCAGGATACTCTGTAGAATCATCCATTGAAACAAATTTGATGAATGACCAGTTTTTAATAGGCTGTAAAAAGGTTATGAAAAATGCCCTGCAAGGTAATGCTTTTGACTCCCTAAACACCCTTTTATCTCTGTTTGACCCCTTAACCAAACAATCCTGTGTTTAAACAACCCTTTGGATGAATGCCCTGGAAAATATCTTGGGAAAAGAAGAAATTGCTGGTAACCAGCATTTTTTCCTTTTTCTAACAATGTTTTTGTTTGCTTTCAAGAACATAATTATCCCATTATTTAAGCCTCATTGATATTGTCTTCTGCAAATGGTTTTAATGTAGATGGTTCATCATCCACAAAGTTCAATGAAATTGACTGCAAGGACCAGGCGATATAAGAAAAGGCTCCTGATAAGAGTTTCTTTGATATAGGTTTAGGAAATGTTTTTCCAGAAGCATTCTAAATTTAAAAGCTGAAAAACAAAAAAGCTCCATAATTATGTACTAGTAATTATGTACTAGGCAAAAATAATGTTTTTTAAATTCATGTATGTTTTTTTTTTTCAGATGCATGAACAAGGCATTCTTAAAACAGATGATCTTATAACCCGATATTTCCGACTATGCACAGAGATGTGTGTAGACTTGTGTTACAGAGCCCTCATGGAACAGGGTCCCAGTCAATCATTGATCCGAAACAAATGTTTTCACACACTGGATGCTTTTGTACGGTTGATAGCTCTTCTTGTGAAACATTCAGGAGATGGTACAAACACAATTACTAAAATCAACTTGCTGAATAAGGTATGTAGAAATAACACTCTTGTTTTATGTTGTTGTTTTACAAAAGGACTTGATACTTAATGAACATTTTCATAGAAATTTGATTGTAATACTAAAGTTTTTTTCCTTTTTGAATCTTGGAAGACTAGGACCAGTAACCTTTATTGAAGGACCATGATAAATGGCTTTGTATGACATAATGTCTCAGCCAATCAGATGCCTAGTTTTTTATTTTAGTGTGTTGGAATGGTGTTTAACTCTTTACCAAACGACAATTTTGGATTAGACCACATCGAAAGCATTTGCAGATGAAAAAATAAAAATCTATCTCAGTGGATGATTTCTGTCTTTGATAGGGTTGAAAACATTGTGGAAAATGGAGAAAGTGCTGGTCACTAACATTTTCTCCTTTTCCCCCCATGTTTTCGAAAGCCTCCTCTTTCAGGGTCATCAAAACTCGGGATTGTGTGTTTAAGAGTAATGGCTGTTTTGAACATCAGTTATTTCATATCATGGCAATTTGGAATTAAGAACTAGAGCAATGTTTAGAATGTTGGGAAGTATGGTCTCGTGAAACATGAATGATCCTATGCACCATCTGATCTCTATAGACCATTTGGCCTGCAACACGCGAAAAGGGACATTCGGACATTTGCGTAAAGTGTCGTCTCGGATCAGCCTGCGCAGTCCACGCAGGCTAATCCGAGACGGCACTTTCCGTTTTTATGCAATTTTCTGTTTTGTGCAAGTCTGCTTTAGCACAAAATCTAATGTCGTAAAGGGCCGTCTCGGATTAGCCTGCGCGGACTGCGCAGGCTGATCCGAGATGACACTTTACGCAAATGTCCAAATGCCCCTTTTCGCGTGTTGCAAGCCATTTACCAATTAATTACAGTTTTTTTCACCCTGAGAGAGAATACTGTTCAAAAGACATAAAATGGAGAAAATTTTAAATCCTTTTTTTTTTTTATCCTCTTACTACGACCCATTTAGATTCAAATCTCATCATTTTAGCCACCTTTACTTCATCAACTGCAAATTAGTTCAGTATGAGCTAGTCTGAAATTTTGTTGTATGTGAAAGACCTCAGTCACCAAACCCACATTAAAACAATGGTCATTACAAGTATTAGAAAATGGAATGACGTAATGTATGCTGTTTTCTGTTACAGGTTTTAGGGATTGTTGCTGGTGTGTTGTTGAATGACCATGATGTGAGACAAATAGACTTTCAGCAGCTTCCGTACCATCGTATCTTTATCATGTTGTTCATTGAACTAAATGCTCCTGAAGTGGTTCTTGAGAATATCAACTTCCCTGTTCTTACAGCATTTTGGTATGTTGTAAATATTTTATCTCTGCCTTTCTAAAGTCCTGTTTTATGTTTGTTGAATAAATGAGCTTTTGTCCTGATAAAAATAAACCTGGGTGAAATGCCATACTAACAATCAATAAATTAATCTTCTATAATGAAATAGGAAGGCTAGTTGATCATGGTGACTGATTATGACAAGGCAGAGAGCAATTTTTCATTTGCCCACACTTCTTCATTTTAGCGTTGGTACAGAGTGATATACATGTAGTCAACTCTTTGTCAGATGTCTTAAGTCTTCCACTATCATTTGCAGAACATGTAATCTGATCTTGGATCGTTATTGTCTTCTACTTTGTCACACATTCTGATAAAAACAGCCTTGAAAAAGCGTTAAATGCATCTTTGGTACTGACTGAGGATTTCCATTTCTTATAAACAGTCAAAGTTCGGTGGCTCGAATATGGGTAATTTCAAATACCAAAGAAAGCTCGAACAATGATATCGGTCCCGGCAAAATCTCTATATAATTCATATTGTTCTACCTCGGAAAGCTCGCACAACCCTTAATTGGAACTTTCAAACACATATCATGGTCCCGTCATTCATTTTCCTGTGTATTTTACCTCTCAGAAGTCGAACAAAGGCTTTGTCAACAATCAGACGTTGGGTTTCACACCTACGTTGTTAAATGGATACGCTGGTAATCGTCTGTCAAATATTGGATAAGGTGCATGTTTTTAACACTTACTGTAAAATATACACACACTTGATCAAAGTGTCAATTACAAATTGTTTAGCCGTGATTGAATAATCGCATTGCTTTTAATTTTTTGTTTTTCGAGGTGGTTGACCTAAATTAGTGGTCATTTTTGTGATGCATGAAGAGTATTGCTTTTCAACACATAAGGTGATCTTAATCCGCACATGTAGCGTTGATAGAAGTTATAATTAGAACATAAACAAGGTAATGTTTTGCTATCGATATCTGCAAATGTACTTTTTTTTCTAATAAAATGACTTTTAGATACGTGCAAAGAAAATGACCCCAGGAATCGGCCATTTAACTGGTGAAAATAGCTTGCTTTTGGCCGTTATGGATACTCTCAAAAAAAGAAAAACATTAATAGAGCATATCGATTTTAGCCAAAAGCAAGCCATTTTCACTAATTAGACGGCCGATTCCTGTAAAATGACAAAGGTATCTGGTGTATTCTGTGTGATATTTCCAAATACAAAAGTCATAAATATGCAGTAAGAATAGTGTAACTCGTTCACTGACCACTTCGTACCTTGAAATATGGATACGTCAAACTACCGATATTTCAAACAAATTACCTAGTCCCAGGGGTGTTCGAGCTTCCGAAGTTTGACTGTATAGCAATTCAAAGGTCAAAACTTGACAATGAATAAAAACAGTGGGAGGAGAAGCAAAGATATTCTCTTATATGTATTTATAGATGTATGATAACATTTGACTTCAAGTAATTTGATGTGTTGTGTTTGTTTCTGTAGCAATACATTCCATGTACTACGCCCAGCCAAAGCGACGGGATTTGCATATGCCTGGTTAGAGTTGATATCGCACAGAGTTTTCATTGGACGAATGCTTGCCCTCACACCAAATCAGAAAGTAAGTGAAAAGAAAGGATTCTGGATATTTTTCTCAGTGTATGTGATCATCTGACAGGGGTGAGGAAATACAATTTTGTTTGTATGAAGTCGTGATAAAGTAGATTTCATGAAAATATACTTGTCCATGCTTGGAGTTGGACAATACTGACAAAATAGCAAGTTATTTTTGCTCCTTTGATCCAAGCAACTGCTGTCACAGTTTTAATGGAGAATCCTGGCAAATATGGTAATGAGGGAAACCCACCTTGAATGACATTTCATGATCAACAAGATAGAAAAGCTCAAACATAATTTCCTTTTTGATGGTGGGTTCAAAGATTTCAAAGTTTGAAATTGCTTTATACATTTCTACCCATTCTGTTCTATTAATTGGAAAAGTCTTGATAACAATCATTATATGTTTATTTCACCAGGAAAAATTTTGTGCAGGAGAATGAATCATAGAGAAACACCCCTAACTCCTCATTTCTTGAACACTCTAAGATTACGGCTAAACTATTTTTTTTTTCTTTAGCGTATACCGTTCGACTTTTTCCCACATGAAAGCTGTGTTTATGATATATTAAAAATCTTAAGGATGATGGAAATAATAACATGACAGACATAGATGATTATGATTTGTGCATAAAAAAGGTGACAAGAAAACCAAGAGACCTTTAGAGTAATTTCTATTTACAACAGGGCAGTGTGATAGATACTTTAAACTTTTTACCTAGGAGTTAAATCTTTACCACACAACAAAACTTTAGACTAGTCCAGTTTGAAAGCATTTGCAGAATTTGCAGATGACAAATGAAATGTGGCTCAAATGATAGGATTTGTCTTTGGTAGGGTAGAAAACATTGTGGGAAAAGGAAAAAATGCTGGTTACAAGCATTTTCTCCTTTCCCCACAATGTTTTCAAATACCCTTTTAATCAGGGTTGTTAAAACTTGGGTAAAGAGTTAGTGTATACTAGTGGCCCTGAGGTGCTTAGTGGTCAAAGCATTAGATTTATAATCCTTGTTCTTTAACCAATACTAGTGCCAGTTACGTTGGAGTGTCCTTGGTTAAGGCATAGCAGAGTTCAGCCTTATTTTGTTGAAACCAAGGAAGGATATGAAAGAGTAAGCTGTCACTGTGTTAAAGCTAAAACTGTTGATAGCAGGGTAGAACGCCATTTAAATAAACATGTCGCAAACATTTCTGTTTGCTTTCAGGGATGGGGAATGTATGCACAACTGCTTATTGATCTGTTCAAGTTCTTGTCTCCATTCTTGAGGAATGCTGAACTCAACAAGCCTACACACTTTCTTTATAAGGTAAAGTATTGTCTTCTGTATGAAAAGTGTTGAAGTAACACAGAAAACAAAGTTTGCTGCTGTTTTAAGGAAATCATGCAATTGTTCAGATTTTCTTTAATGTCATTAACATTGTGAAATGCCAAGAGAATTATATTCTTTTCAGACAATTTATGAAGCTTTTTTAGTCTGTCAGTGTGTGTACTGGTCTCCCTCTATTGCTTACTGACAAGAAATAAATTGGAAGTAAATTCCTCTACAGAGCTTTGAATGAGAACCTTTTCATTTTGAAAAAAAGAAAATAGCCTAAATATTGCTATTTCAAGTTGTTCCCAGAATATGAAACATAGTAGTGGACAGTGTAAATCATAGATCAGACTGCATAAAATCAAATAGAATTTTTCTTTAAAAAGCCAAGCCCCTGCAGCTCAGTCAGTAGCGTACAGGAATCAAGAACAGAGGGTTGCTGGTTTGATCCCAGGCTCTTGCCATTTCTATCCAAGGATTGATGATGGTCATTGTGACAGGATTCATTCCTCTCTCACCGCTGATCATTGTTTCGACGATGGGTCTGTGGGAAAGCAGCCAGTGGCTTGGACAGATTATTGTGCGGAGTACTGGTAAAAGAAACTCCAGGAAAGCATGGATAGGTGCTCTGGCCCCCGTGATATAACTGAAATGATGTTGTTAAACACCATACAATCAACAATCAGGATAGAAAAACAATGGAAAATGGAGAAAATGCTGGTTTACCAGCATTTCCTCTTTTTCCCTCAGGTTTTTCAAAGTTTTTTATCCAGTTGTTAAAACTGCATTTTTTAAAGGGTTAAAAGAGTGAAAGGACTTAAATTATTTGTCTTTTTTTTTTTCAGGGTACTTTGCGAGTGCTACTAGTCCTGCTGCATGATTTCCCAGAATTTCTGGGTGACTATCATTATGCTTTCTGTGATGTGATTTCACCAAATTGTATTCAAATGAGGAATCTAATCCTCAGTGCTTTCCCACGCAGCATGCGACTTCCAGATCCTTTCACACCAAATTTGAAAGTTGACATGTTGTCTGATATCAGTCATCCACCTCGTATCCGCACAAACTTTGTCAACTTGATACAGCCAGCTTCCTTTAAGAAGGTAAGAAATGTTGGATTCTTTGACGGTGTATCCATAAAGAAGAGGGGTCCTGCATGGCTCAGTGGTAAAGTGTAGGACTGGGTAACCTGGAGGCTCAGGTTCCATCCTCACTGAAATAACTGGGCCTTTTGTGGAAGTGTCCGTGGGCAAGACATTTTGGAGCCCCAGCCTAGTACTGGTGAAATCCATAACATACTGGATTATATGAGTTTCGGTTGTGATAAAACTAAAATTTTGTTGATAGTAGCATTAAACACTGTTCAATCAACTATTGAGAAGATCAGGCTGACTGATGTACACAATCTGCCTATGGTAGATGTGACAACATCCACCTTCATTGCATCCTTAAACTATTTACTAAGCGACAAAGTTTAAGACATATTGAAAGCAGTTGCAAACGACAAATTGAATGGTGATCAAGAAATTGTATCTTTTTTCAAAAGGATAGAGAACATTGTGGGAAACGGAGAAAATGCTGGTGACCTACATTTTTTTTCTTTTTCCACAATGTTTTCTAAAGCTTTCTTCTTCAGTGTAGTTATAACACAGGGTTGTTTTGTAAGGGTATTTTCTAATACAACCTATGGTTAGGGCTATTCTAAGAAAAAAGACTATAGAGGGTTTGAACAGCAGGTAAAAGAATTAAGGTGGGAAAGAAGAGGTCTTCAAAGTTTCTGAAAGGGCAAGCGCTGCATGGTCATCATTAAGCTTTAGATTGTTGTTGGAAATGCTGTTCAAAGAACTAGTTTTGGTAATCTTTTTGACTGTTTTGATACATATTGACACAAAAAAGACTAATGTGTCAGCATTTAGGATTCATGGCTTGAAAGTATTCTTAGACAGTTAAACCCTTTTGCTGTTATCCATTTGCCTCTAACTATCTTCTTTTTACATGTATTACAGGACTTGGATTCCTACCTGAAAACAAGATCTCCAGTTACCTTCCTATCCGACCTCAGGAGTAGTCTACAGGTAATGTGTGCAGTGTTTACCTTGAGTGTTATTTATCTTGATATTTCAGATAGTGTTGACTCAATTTGGAGATGAACTAACTTTTTTACACCGTTATTTCTTCTAAATAACTCTCTGATCTTGAAAAGGACCACTTTTGAAAATTTTTGAGCAAAGAAGACATTACTTTTGAAGAGCCATTTCTCCCTTTGTCGCAATGTCTTTCAGGTTTTTTGCCTCCCTATTTAACCTTGTTGATTTTCATTATTTTAATGTGAATTTTTTCAAAGTCGTGTGCCACACATTTGTTTCCAGAGGTAATGAATTAATCAGTGAGTGGAAAGACTTACTGAAGAGTAATACAAGAGACACAAAGGAGAAATATTTTTTGAGCAGGTAAAGACCTTTCTAGAGGTCATGCAGTAACCAGCATTTTCTCCATCACCCACAGTGTTGTCTTCATCAAGTACCAGTCAAGTTTTGCATTCCTCCACACAACCTTTCAGTACGAACAAGCCCTAGGACTTTGTTGCTAAATGAAGAGTAAGGTTTTGGATTTGTAATGGAGAGATATCTCTGGGCAAAAACCTGCAAAGCCCTTACCTTCTTCTGGTGAAACTTGGGAAAGACATGAAAAAGTGAATTTTCACATTGATATAATTGACATACATTTGTAAGCTGTGTAAAACATTGATACTGTATTTGTATTCATATCATTGTTGTTTTCATGCACTTTCATTACAGAAAAATGAGCCAGGTTCAAGGTATAACATCCCCCTGATAAATGCCCTGGTGTTGTATGTGGGTACCCAGGCCATACAGTATATCCATATTAAAGGGCTCACACCCAGCATGAGCACTATAGCACACTCCTCCCATATGGACATCTTTCAGAATCTAGCAGTTGATCTGGATACAGAAGGTTAGATGTAATTGTATGCAGTGAAAGTGAGACAAAATACACATCTAGATAACAACTTAAACTTAATATAAATGATTTGTGAGACATTGAGGGAAAAGGAGCGATCTCCCTTTTCATGTAATGTTATGCTTGCTGCAGGGATGTAAAAGTTTACTTGCGTGTTGATGGCTTAATCATCTAAACAGTGTATGGTTTTCAATTCCATACAATGACCTGATAAAGCACGTATCTTGGGCACTAAATAAGTACATAGATTAAAGTACTGCAAGAAAAAAATGCTCCCATCTACATGGAATTGTCTTCCATTGCTTAGTGGATCAAGTATTAAAATTGTAATCATTTTTCCTGGGTTTAGTATCTGTCAGTGACACTGGTAGTGGCCATGAAAATGCACCTTAAACCTCAAACTTATATTTTGAAAGGATATAAATGAAATTGAATGTGTGAGCTGTTGCAGTGGTATGACTGAAATAATGCTGGAAGTGGCGTAAAAATGGTAAAATACCATTCTATAACTGAATGTACTTTTGAAAATACAAAACACTGTAATTAGCAAGTTATTGGTGTTGATATTAAAGACTTTTTAGGAACTTCTATGGTATTATTTTTCCAGGGCGTTACCTATTTTTGACAGCCATAGCTAACCAACTGAGGTACCCCAACAGTCACACCCACTATTTCAGCTGTACATTACTATATCTGTTTGCGGAATCCAACACAGAAGCTATTCAAGAACAGATTACAAGGTACAATTCTTTTGAGAGATGTCTTGGTTTAAAAATAATCACAATATAAATAAGGATGATGTTTCGTAAAGGACTGGGGATGGGCTTCAACAGCTCTATGATACAGTCTGAAAAATGGATTAACAACGTTCTATTTGGCAAATATGGGTCTTGACAGCTTAAGAAATGTTTAAGGGAATGGAAAAGCCTTTTTTAAAGATAAGAAAATATTGTTGTAAACTGAGCAATTTCTGATTGAAGCAGTTGCCTCTATCCTGCAATATTTTCAGAAACTACCTTTTGTCAAATTTATACTTTTGTGGTCATTGCTTAATCTTTTTCCAGTTGATTATTTACGTAGTGAATGTTTTTTCTGTATAGTCTTCAGGTATTAATTGATTTGAGTGTGATTCTTTTTTTTTGCAGAGTTTTACTGGAGAGGTTGACTGTAAACAGGCCACATCCCTGGGGATTGTTGATCACTTTCATAGAACTGATTAAAAATCCACAGTTTAAATTTTGGAACCATGAATTTGTCCACTGTGCTCCGGAAATAGAAAAGTAAGCAAATGAGTATTTGGACAACTTTTTACCAGATTTCAATGTTCAATGTCCATGTTGAAAAGATGAAAACATTTACAGACAACAACTTGCATTTGGCCAAATGAAGAGATTTGTCTTTGAAATGGTAAAATCTTGCTGAAATCAGGCAATGCTACCCAATAGCATAACATAGTTGACAGTATTTTAGTGTTAGAGATAAAACGGACGATGGTTACATTACTTTGTTTACTGAATTGTTAATCACTTACAAGTCTCGATCATAACAAAATTTCAGACTTTTCTATATTTAAAGCATTTTCAGATCTCAAATTAGCTGTTAAGATGGGATTTTTTTTTTTTTTTTTTTTAAGGGAAATGGTTGAAAACATTGTTAAAAATGGATTAAATGCTATGATATGTTGGATAAGTTTGATATTATCTAAGATGGGTTTGAAAACTGTGTCACCAGGTCAAATCTTGGAAAAACCTTGTGTGTGCTCTAGAGGCCACATTTTTAGTGTGTTACTCATGAAAATTTGTCAGAATGTTTGTCTTGATACCTCGGATGAGTGCCTGACTGGGATACTCTGTTGTTAGCATATCTGACTGGTGACCAGGTGGTTGCAGTTTCGATACCCGTATGAGGCAAACTTTCTCACCAGCGATTTCTCACCTCTCATCTCTGATGCGTATGAGAAAAGTAGTCAGTGACTTGGAAAGAAACCTGTGCTAATACTCATGGAAGAAAGCCAGGAAACACGTGATAGGTGCACTGACCGTCGTGATATGACCTGAAAAAATGGCATTAAACTCCAATACAGACAAACAACTAGGACGAGTTCAAAATAGGGTCAAAAACTAAGTCTTTACGTCAAATCTCAGAAAAAGCATGTGTACACTCTGAGGCCACATTTTCAGTCCAATTCTTTTAAAAGGTAGTCAGAATGTTTGTCTCGATGACATCTTTGATAAATTTGAAAATGGATCATATGGGATCAAAAACTAGGTCACCAGGTCAAATCTTAGAAAAAGCCTTGTGCACACTCTAGAGGCCACATTTTCTGTGCAACACTTATGAAAGTTAATCAGAATGTATGTCTTGATGATATCTAAGATGAGATTGAAAATAGTCAAAAACTAGGACAACAGATCAAATCTTGGAAAAAAAAAAACTTGTGTACACTCTAGAGACCACATTTTCTCTCCAATACTCATGAAAGGTGGTCAGGATGTTTGGCTATATGATAACTTGGACAAGTTTGAAAATGGGTCATCTTAGGCTAAAAAAGTAGGTCACTGAGATACTCAGGCCACACCAATACTCAGGCAAGTTTATTAGAATGCTTGTCATAATATCTCGGTAGAGACTGGAAATGGGTCATGTTTGATCAAAAGGCCCAAGTGAGTGACTTCAGGGCCTTTATGGCTCACTGAAGTGCTCAAGGTGAGCTTTTGTGATCGTGCTGTGTCTGTTTTGCATAGTCCATCATGCGGTCATCAACATTTACCTTGTGTGCACTATTGAGGCCACATTTTCAGTCAGTTACCCATGAAACTTGGTCAGAATGTTTGTCTCGATGTTATCCCAGTTTGAAACTGGGTCATGTAGGGTTAAAAAGAAAGTCACTGGGTTAAGGCCTCGTGTGCACTCTAGAGGCCACATTTTCAACCTAATACCATTGAAACATGTTCAAAATGTTTGTCTTGATATCTTGGACAAGGTGGAAATTGAGTCATGTAAGGTCTAAAAGTAAGTCACAGGGTCAAATCATAGAAAACTCTTGTGTGCACTGTAGAGGCCACATTTTCAGCCTGATATTCATGAAACTTTGTCAGAATGTTTGTTTTTATGATATCTTGGACTACTTCGAAGTGAGGTCACGTTGGGTCAAAAAGTAGGGCCCTGGGCCAAATCTTAGAAAAACCTTATGTTCACTCAAGAGACATTTTCATCCTGATACTCATGAAACTAGGTCAGAAAGGTTGTCTTTATGAAATCTCAGACAAGTTTGAAATTGGGTCACAACAGATCAAAAAGTAAATCAGTTGGCCAAATCTAAAAAAAAAAAAAAAAAAAATTGTGAAAGCATTTGCATGTGACAAATTGAACATGTCTCAGACGAAAGCATTTATTTTCAAAAAGGTAGAAAACATTACAGGAAAAGGAGAAATATGAAAGGGTAGAAAACATTACCAGTAAAGGAGAAACTGCTGGTCTCCAGCACTTTTTTCTTTCCCACAATCTTTTTACAAGCCTACTTTCTCAGGTCTTTAAAATTTAAATTTTGTAAAGGGCTTATTAAATTGCAAATTTTAAGTTGCATTTTGCTTTACTTTCAGATTGTTCGAGTCAGTTGCCAAAACTTGTATGCCAGCTAAAAATATTTCTGCACCTTCAAGGGAACAAGAATCAGGAGAAATTTATTAGATGTGTCCAAGTTTTGTGTGGTTGCAGACTTTGATCCATCAAAGACATTTCATCCCAAGATTACCAAATGAAGACAACAAAAAAATTGCTCCTGTGAAAGATCATCTAAATATTGCACTTCCAAGACTTAACATGTATTTTCAAGAATCTTTGACAAAATATTGGAAAGAGTAGATCAAAGAATAAAATATGTTATGCAAAAGCAACTAATGTGAGTTAAGACAATTTGTGTTTGTGTGACAAATCCTCAAAGGTGTGAACTGATGTTTGCATAGAGAAACTTCTGCTTGTTACAAGTAATTGCTCCTCTTTTCAAAGTGTTTCAAAGATCAAGAAATCTGTTTCTTTGCTTCACATATTTGTCCTCGATATGACCTGCAATCTGGTTAGTCTAACATCAAACTGTTTATTAATATGAAAAGATGAAAAGCTCCTACTACAACACAATTTTGAAAGTAAGATCATGAGGATTACATGGATGGATGGAATTATTGATATATTTTGTATATAGATTTATATGACTATAGATTATTAGAAAACCATTTATGATATACTTTTGTTTATTGTGGTAAAATTTTTGTGAAGGGAGGTCTGTGGTGCAAATAATATAAATGAGTGACTATTTGTAAAAATGACTTTGTTTAGAGATTCTATAGAAATGCTGTATTATAAAATCATGCTTCTTGAAATACATATGTAAAAATAAAAGCTTTCTTTTGTGTTATTTTACCGAATGACTCGGTCTTTTTATAGGGGAAAGGCTTTCTAAAACTTTGTGCAAAAAGCTCTTCTCCTTTGCACACAATGTTTCCTACCCTTTCTTTAGGCCACATTTACTGTGTTGTCTGCAATGATTTTCATACAGACAAGTCTAAAACTTAGTTACCCAGTAAAAGTTTACAATTGAAGTCCACCCAAGCACTATGCATACACATGTACATTTGATACAGAAAAAAGGGCTTTTAAAACACAGGTAGATGATTAGAGCAAATACGTAATATAGAACAACAAATGCTGATATCAGACAGAGAAGAGTTTAAAAAAAAAAAATGATGAAAATCAAGAAGAAAGAACATCAGAAATAACTTGTCAACATTTTTAACTTCAAGTATGCTAAAGCCATCTTCACTAACTCAGATCTAATGCAAACTTTTGATGATGGCCATCTTATTGGCCGAGGCATTCTTTTTCACCTACTTAAATGGCTATTCTTGGAATTAGAAGTGAACCAATATCTAGACTTGGGGGAAAAATGAACCCTGACTGGCTGAAAGAAGTGAGTAACTCCAGAGCTGGATCTACCTTTTGAACCACCCACATTACTGTACTAGTACTGGCTACCTTTCCCAGAAGCAATTGTCAAGAGTGAATTATAAGATTGGAACCTGTTTCACAATCAGTGTAGGATAAATAGGTTTAATTCTATCTAAGTTAAAGCAAATGCCCACGAAAAATCAAATAGGTGGCTCAAATTAGCGGAAATGTCTCTTAAAGGGTAAAAATGTTTATGGGAAAAGGAGAAAATGCTAGTAACCAGCATTTTCTCTTTTTTTCCTACAGACTTTTTTCATATATAGCTGTCTCCCTTGAGGTTCAGTTAAACAGTTTAATGGGACTGTTTGGTAAAGGTATAAACTTAAAATACCTGTATGAACCTTTAAGTTCTGAAAATAGGTCCATGCAAACTCCAACTTTGGCCTTTTATTCCAAAAACCAAGGGGTCTAATTAACTCCTCTCATGAAAAATTTGTCTTCTCTTGATGATCTGAAGCACATACATTGAAAAAGACTCCCACTAATGGATATAAAATTTCTAATAATGAGCAAAACCTTCATTTGTTACGATGGTAAATGTATCATTTTTTGTGGATATCAATTAACTTCAAATTCGTTTGTGCCGAGCCCCGGTAGCGAGCAGGACTTGAGAACACGGGGTCCAGGGTTCGATCCCTGGCTCGGCTAATTTCTTTCCGAGGATTGATGATAGTCACTGCGACAGGATTCATTCCTCTCTCACCGCTGACCATTGTTTCGACGATGATTATGTGGGAAAGCAACCAGTGGCTTGGAAAGAAAATTGTGCGAAGTACTGGTAAAAGAGCCTCCAGGAACGCATGGATAGGTGCACTGGCCGCCACGATATAACTGAAATAATGTTGAAAACGGCGTTAAACACCATACAATCAATCAATCAATTTGTTTGTACTCATTTTCAGATTGTCATGTAGACCAAAATTTGTACATCAGGAAAATTATTAGTGACAAAGTAGTGTGTCCGCCCGGTCACCAATTTTTCCCATATTTAAAACCTTTCAAGGTTTAACCAAGAAAAATCTTATCCTCAGCGCAACAAATCTTCAAAAATTTACCCAAATGATATTTTAAACATTCTCATCTTCAGCTAGTAAATGAAAACATTTGTTGAGTTTTAAAGCTAATGTAACCAAAATTTCTCACAAAATAGGGGCAAAAACAAAGTGTTAACCATTAAACTAATATGGGACAGCAGAAAGTGGGGGAGTGTGCAGTCTGAGTTTTGCACCATCTGCAATCTGATCTTTATCCTCTATTTTTATTATCTGCAAAAGCAACTTGGCCTGTGATAGACACATTACTGCTACTGAGGCATCAGTTGATCATCATTCAGTTATACTTGACGCTTTTGTGCTGTCTTATTTTGATCTATGCTGCACAAAAAAGCCTCCGTTTTTTACCTATGGCACCTAGAGGTCTAAAAAGTGCTGAAAACAAACGCTCTATTTTTTTTTCTGTATTGTTATCTATGGCGGCATATTTCTGCCACGAGAAAAGAGATAGCTATCATGATAATTTTAGAAAACTATCGTGATAACTTAGTTTCCTGGAAATTTTATCAAGATAGTGAAAAGTTTCCTGAAAAAAAGTATCACGATAAACCTAACATTTTAACTCAAAATTTCTCAATGGTGCACGAAGGTGACATTCGAGATAAAATTATTGTGATAGTTCTATCCATTTCTCGATATCTATAAATAGAAAATTCATCATTTGGATGAGTTCGGTAGTTTTTGACTTCACAAGATTGCAGTCAGTAGAAATTCGAATTGTTATCAGTTGTAGATTAATTGGTAAATTTTGACAAGACCGAAATAAACAGAAGTCTGTAAAATCACAAAGACGACTCGAAATGCCTCCTACGAACAACTTTAAAACCATTCAGGGAAAAGGCAAATTCATAACCTTGCAGACGAAGATGTTCTGAAACCGTATCTAATTATAGATACCGTGAATGTCAGTTGTGGGCACGAAAGCAAAAAAAAATCATGATACCAGTTAGAATTATTGCGATACTTTTATCGTGAAAATTTTCATTATCTAGATAATATTTCCAGGAAACTTTGTTTTATTACGATAGTATGGTGGCATATTTCTGCCGCGAGATACGAGATAGCTATTGCGATAATTTGAGAGAACTATCGTGATAAAACTAAGTTTCCTGGAAATATTATCTTGATAATAAAAATTTTCACCATAAAACTATCGCGATAATTCTAACTGTTATCATGATTTTCTTTTGCTTTCGTGCCCATAACTGACATTCACGGTATCTATAATTAGAAACAGTTTCGGAACGTCTTCGTCTACAACGTTATGAATTTGCCTTTTCCCTAAATGGTTTTAAAGTTGTTCGTAGGAGGTATTTCCAGTCGTCTTTGTGTTTTGCAGACTTCTGTTTATTTCGGTCTTGTCAAAATTTGCCAATTTAAGCTACGATTGTTAATGATTCGAATTTTTACTTACTGCAATCTTGTGAAGTCAAAAACTACCGCGTTCATCCAAATGATAAATTTTCTATTTATAGATATCGAGAAACAGGTAGAACTATCACGATAATTTTATCTCGAATGTCAGCTTCATGCACGATTGAGAAATTTTGCGTTAAAATATTAAGTTTATCGTGATATTTTTTTCAGGAAACTTTTCACTATCTCGATAAAATTTCCAGGAAACTTTAATTTATCGCGATATTTTTCTAAAATTATCGTGATAGCTATCTCGTATCTCGTGGCAGAAATAAGCCACCATACGATAGTTCTCCTAAATTATCGCAATAGCTATCTCGTATCTCGCGGCAGAAATATGCCACCAGTTATCTTCACTAAGTCATACTTTATACATACTTGCAACTTTCAGAGTTTTTGTCCGTGATGTTCATTTATGATAGTCACTTCATTGTGCATTTTTCACTTATCCTTCAAGCTGCTGAAAAAGATTCATCCAAAGATAAAAATCCAGAAATTGTGATTTTGGAGTTCAATAAAGATCTACCGAAAATTAATTTCAATACATCGAACAATGTAGAATCAAGATTAGACTGCAGGTTCTGTCCAACCAGATCTTAATTTACTCTGTCTGTGTGCACGGAGTCATTCTTAGCAAGTTAGCAGCCTTAGGGTCATAAATTAAGAATAAAAAAACATGTATCTGCAAACTTACAAAATGAACCTTACCAATTTTATTGGGTAGAATCCACAGTAAGACAAAAAGTCAAATACAGAACACAGCAATATAGTGAAAGGTATTGCAAGACCACATGCTGATACCTAGAATGAAAAAAAAAGGTTGTTTCTTAGTTTGTCTGGTATTTTATGTAGTCCTTTAGACATCCAGATCGAAAACATTTGCAGGCAACATATTAAATTTAGCTGAAATGATGTGATGTCTGTGAAAGTGTAGAAAACATTGTGGGAAAAGGAGAAAATGCTGGTCACCAGCATTTTCCCCTTTTCCCACAATGTTTTGAAGAGGCTTCATCTTTAGGGTCGCGAAAACCCGGGATTGTTTGGTAAAGGGTTAATTAACAGTATTTTGGTTGTACCATGGCAGCCAGTATGCCTATCCTTGTATTTGTGTTTTTGCCTTATGAATACTTTATGCATAGCTCTCTATTCAAACCACCAGCTGCAGACAAAATCTAGCAATCACCATGGAAAACAAAATTCTAGACTTGTAGAAATTTAAAGTATTCGCAGACAACAAATTAAACTGAGCTAAGATTCTGGAATTTGTCTTTGAAACGGTAGAAAATATTGGGACACTGGTTCCCAGCATTTTCTCCATTTCTCGCCATATTTTCATAATGCTTTTTCTGAAGAGTTTATAAAACACTACATTTGGTAAAGGGTACCATTCCAAAGAAATTTTAACATACAGGTTTGTATGTTCAGGCTGAACAAAGTACCCTTTGCCCTCTTTGACATGCAGAAAATCTACAAATAGTAAAAAGTGTTGACCCATGTTAGCCTACATGGACTGCACAGGCTGACTCCGGTCAATGCTCTTTGCACATGCATTAAACTCCCTTTTGCCAGAGCATGGCCCCTATGTAATTTAATGGTATTGAATTTGGCTTTCAACATTTGTTCAACCTAATCACGGCAACTACTCGTTTATTCATTAGGAAATAAGAGTTTCACTTGTACAGGGCTATGGGGGCTAAACTGTCTTGCTCAAGGACATTCCCATAAAAATTCCAAAGCCTCAAGTGAAAAACCAGGGACCTCCAGGTTTCAGATCCTACACTTTTACCACTGAGTCATACTGGGCCCTTCAGACATTATATATGAGCCATGCTCTGGCAAAAGGGGGCTTAATGCATCTCCGTGATCCATGGTACCAAACAGTCAAATATCTAAGGATCCATAATAGCCACTTCTTTTAATAACCGACTTAATCATGGGGTAGACTGGTCCTTGTACACACAGAAAATTGACCAATAGCGAAAAGTATCGACCCAGGTCAGCCTGCGCAATCCGCGCAGGCTGACCTGGGTCGATACTTTTCGCAGATGCATTAGGCCCCCTTTTCACAGAGCATGGCTCATATGTATAAGGAGATGAATGATTATCGCCTGCCACAGTGGAATACAGCTTTGAGATAATTATTCATCTTTGTGAGGTTTTTAAAAGACTCCTTGCATGCACTGTAAGTCTCATTTGTAATTATTATGTTTTGTTTTATTCTTTTACCAAACAATCCAGTGTTTCAATGATGGTAAATGATTTTGAAAATATTGTGGAAACAGGAGAAAATGTTGGCATTTCCCTGAACAACGTCCGAAAATGCATTCAATCAGGGAATGTCTAAAATTTTGTTGTCTGGTATAGACTCAAAATGCTAACAAAACTATAAATCTGTTGTGTGTAATATTAACAATATTTAACTCTTTCTATGCTAATAGCAAGTTAAATAGCTTTACAGGACGGTGTAGACCAAGACCAGCTAGCACAGAACCTTTAGACTTTGAAAATGCCTAATTTGTTGGCTACGAACAAGTTAATGTGGGAAAAAAACCCATCTCCGAACAAAGTTAAAAAAAGTCTCCCTTATCAAGTTACCACGTTAAACTGTTATTATAAAACAGAGGGTGGTCGTGGTATCAATGTTTAGTCTAATTTAAACAGGAAACACAAACGGAGTAGATCTCTACTCTTATTTTTATTTCTCTAAGTTCAACGATTTTGCTAAATAATAAGTATCATCTTCGCCCAACTGACTACAAATCAAATATCGGACACAGTAGAATAAGATCTGGTCGCACGCTGTAGCCTAATCTTGAGCTACACTTTCCTCAAATGCATAGATCTTATACCTCTACCGCCGATAGGTTCGATTTGGGACTTGACTTCTTCTACGTCATTCTGTATACCAGAGTGCTTACAGTACTTTCATTATATTAAATTAATCATGAGATTTCGCCCCATGTTTTTTCAACGATAGACTGTTTCGAGCTTGAGTTAACTGGCACAGTTTATTATGCGTACCACCTTTTTGTTTTTGATCCACAAGAAGGGCGAATGAAATTATTTCATGGTCCCGTAAAATCTATGTAATGTCAATAACCGGAAAAAGAGAAATCGTTCTAAATTTACTTCGAAATTTGAGTAGATTCCCATCTGTAATTTTTCGACGTTCTCCTTTGTAGAGAGTATGATAGGTTCCCGCCTTGTATTTGCGCGCGGTTCAAAGCGGGGACCAGCATTTAAAAAGAAAAAGATCGGGGTGGGGGCGCGGGGTTGGAGGTAAAGAAAAAATATGTAAGTAACTTTATTCTGCAGCCCTGTAAGGCCATGTACATTGTATAATTTCTCTTTACTGTGTCACTTTTCTACACGAAGCAGTGTAGAGATGCTAGATAGCACACCAGCAACGTGTATAATGTTATATCTTATATTAACAAGAGGAAAATATCGAGGTTGGTTGTTTTTACTATGAAAACTGATCTCGGAACGCTTGAGAGTACAGTGATATAAAGTGACTGTGACAATTAATATCAAACCGGCAATTGTAGACTAAGACCAAACTGCAAATGTGTAGAGGCTTATCGTTGTCAACACATTCTACAACATACCACCTCAGCTGCATATTGCGGAAAAAGCTTGATCTAGATCTATGTAAGGTCAGAGAAAAAATGTTGGGTAAAAAATGTTTCCATGTTCTTATCGTTAGTCATTTTTATGAAAGAAAGTATTGTAGATCCTAATAACATTCGAGATTATCAGAAGGATCCAAAAAAGTGAACGATAGATTTTTTTTAACAACACTCATAAAGTTTCAGATTGACACCTTCACAATAATTTCCGTACTTTTAAATGATATGATTGAATTTAAATGAATTTTAACACTTCATTGTTTACTTTTCGGCGCTATTGTGACTTTAGGTACTGTTTCTGTCGCACTCTTATGCATTTTTGCGCACCCGATGATATGGCACAAGCTCTCAATAATGAGAAGATACGTCACCAGCAATGTCTCAGTAGAAATGAGCCGTGTTCCAGACGCAATAGCTTTCAAATCAGTCGGGCCTTTGAAAAGGGGTGTAATGCACCTGCCAAAAGTATAAACCCATGTCAGCCTGCGCAGTCCGTGTGGACATTGTTCGGACCTTTTTGTTCTCTTAAAACTTTCTGCATGTCAAAGGACTATTCTATATCATGATTCAGTAAGTTGTTGAACAAAATGGATTTTATAAATCCCTGATTATGTGATGATCGAGTGCCTGGTATATTGTATCACGGAGACACACTACACTCCCTTTTGCCAGAACATGGTTCAAATCATTCAAAGAGAGGTGATCCCGGGGATCCCTCCCTCTTCAGGAAACAATCCATCCCCATTTCTCGTGCCTTATCTGCCCTCGCACATCGTTGTTTGTCTAAGTCGCCTCCAATGTTAAAATCATTCCGACACCCCTAATCCAAAGCTAAATCGAAAAGGGAAAACGGAGGCATCCCTTTTCCCCTGTGGACGATATTTTGCGTCCTGCAACAGAAAAAGAAATGCATTTTGGTTTTTTTTTGTCACCATGTTTCCACCAGAGTTCACGTTCTACCTCAGGATCGATTCCTGGTGATAATCCATATTTTTCCGCGCTGTCCAAAGTTCTAGGAGCAAACGTCCTTCGGGTAGTGTTCAGGATTGGAAATCGCGTGGTTTTTGGTTTTGATACACTGCATGGCAAAATGGTGGAATTAATATTACGAAGCACTAAGGTAAAGTTCTGTGCTTATATTCATATTCTAACATAACTAGATAAACACAGTGCAGCGCAAGCGTGGAAATTTCTACAGTAAGTCGCCCATGGCTGTTCCATGTCTCCGCCCTCCGATATTTCATCAATGAAAGTGAAGTAAACAAATCGTCTGCTACACGACCAAGGAGGACGGAAAACCCCAGGGATTTACCGGTATTTACTTTTTTTTTTTGATAAAAATTGACAATGATTGAGCTATTTACGAGTAAAATGTAACCAGTAAACATGTTTAAATCAAGTGTCTTTTCATGTTGAAGATTAACATCAAAATTGGCCGGTGTTGCACTGCAAATGGGATTGGGAGTAGGTGGGGTAATACTCAGCATTTGAAGCGACTGCGACTCTAAAGCTTGACGATACATTGATTCTTCTTTGTCGTTTGAAAGGGAGAAAATAAAATAGTGACACAGCGCAGATTTTTTGTTGTCTTTGATGCCTAATGCTTTATTGAAATTTTGATTTTTTTATTTACCGACTGGCCAGTGGGGTTTGTTTTGATTAGTAACTGGAACGGCCATGGCTTATTCAAGGGAATTAATCCGCTTCCGCTTTGTGTATGATACTTAATATGAACTTGGTTTCTTTTGATCAAGATGGTCATGATAGAATCAAACAAATCTTCCTTCTGCCGTGGTTTATCTTGCAGTAAACCACGTTGTGAGTTATGAGGCGCAATGAATAAACCACTCGGGCTAGATCGCCCTAGCGGATTATTTATTGTGCCTCATAACTCACTACCATGGTTTATTGAACGGTAAACGACGAAAGAAAGATTATTTCTTAATTCCAGCGAACTCTTCTGATTTGATGGTACAATAATTGTGTCATACCCACACTCTTTCAAACATCGTGTCATAAAATTTCAAGCGGATGAGTATCAAAACTGAAAGAAAAAAAAATGACTTGCTTTTAAGGGTAGAAATTATGACAATGTTATTGTAATATGAAATCCGGACACAAGTTCCCTGGAATGTGATACTTATATCAACCAAAGCAAGCTTTAATATGGCGTTATCCGGCTTCCGTACAAGAGGGGTAATGACTATGATTGTCAAATACTAGTAATAAAAGTCATGCTCCGTGAAAAGGGATTAAACGCATCTGCAAAAAGTATCGAACTAGGTCAGACTGCGCGGAATGCGCAGGCTGACCTGGTTCGATACTTTTTTGCTGTTGGTCAGTTTGGTGCATGTCAAAGGACAGTCTACCTCATGATTCTGTCGGTTCTTAGACAAAGTAATGTCTTATATGGAACCATAATTATGTGATGACCTACTTGGTGAAATGCATCACGGAGATGCATTAAACGCCCTTTTCCCAGAGCTCGGATCATCTTTCAAACGTTTTGTACAACTAATCAAGTATAATATAATAGTAAAAGATAATACTCGCATAATTACATATTTAACTCTTACCCTATGTATCCCTATCTCTGGTATCCATTCGGAAGAGTGTAGATGAAGATAAGCTTGCATATCTGTGTACGCTGATCTCGATTTCACTCATCAATGCCAAGTTAAGTCTTTACCAAACAATCCTGCATTTTAAGGAACTTGTGGGTTGTGTGATAAAGGGTTAATTCAGATTGGGTAAAGAAAAATATGTAATGCCAGGGATATTATAACGTTATAAAGATCACAAAGTAAATAGGCCTATGTCTATATAGCAAAATAATATGATCATATTGATTACACGTAAATACCACTTCGGCACTGAATCACAAAAATAGTTTCAAAACATTCACACTTATCTCCATATCGACGAGTATTTGTGCATGTACATTGGACTTATTATGAAACACTGTGGCAAATAGAGAGGTATGGTGCCCTTTATATTCAATTTTCCACATTGCTTTCTTTAGTTGGCTTAATCAGTGTAAAGAAAATTCACTTTAAACACTAGGCTACGTATTCACTAAGCATTCTTAAGAACATTTTTACTCTTATTCTCAAGAATTTTCTGAATTTGAAAGTAAAAAACTTCTGATTGGCTAAACCAAGCCAATCAGAAGTTGTGTTACTTTCTAAATCCAGACTTAAATTAAGAATGTTCAAGTGAATAGTTGGTGATTATAGGCCTCGTATTTCAAATTTGTTCGTTCCAAAATTTTTACTCGACGAAAACATTATAGATCAGTTCATACTGAAAGTATTTGCAAAAGACAAATTTAATTTGGCTTAAATGAAGGGATTTGTCTTTGAAATGGATAGAAAACGTTGGTGGAGAAGGGGAAAATTATGGTTACCAGTCTAAAGAACTTTGAGTCGCGATGTTATTATTTTTACCTTTTGTTTGAAAATTTTAATGCATTCATTTAGGAGTTGAAGCTGATCACTGTTTCGGCGATGTTTATTTGGGAGAGCAGCAAGACGCTTTGGAAGAATATTGTGCGAAGTACCGGTAAAAGAAAGGCCGGGGAAAACATGAATAGGTGCACTGGCCTCCACGATGTAACTGAAATAATGTTGAAACGGCGTTAAACACCATGAAAAAAGACGTGAAATGGTTTATCAAGAATACGATAAAAACCAGTGTTTGCCTAGCCCAGTAGCAAAGTCGGTAACGTATAGGTCTTGATACCAGCGGGTCGCCGATTCGAACCCAAATCTCGACCAAACAATCAAATTTGTGCTAAGTGCCGGTTATAGAAACTTCAGGTGGTAAAATAACAGTGAGTGAAACTCAAGGGTCGCTGGTTTGACTCCCAGCTCAGCCAAATCTTTCCATAGATTTACAGTAGCTATTATGTCAGGATTCATTCTTCTTTACCTCTCACAATTGCTTTGACGATGTTCATGCAGGAAAGCAGCAAGTGGCTTGGAAAGAATGTTGTACAAAGTTATGGTAAATGGAACTCCGGAAAAGCCTGGAGGGGTGAACTGGCCTTAGCGCTATAACTGAAATATAGTTGAAAACATCATACTATAGGAATGGAACACTGTTTACTGCGGTTCGGGATTAAGGGTGATACCATAAAAAAAAACATGGCTCTACGCAACGAGTACACAAACAACTCTGCAGAATTGCAGGTATATTTTAACTTACGCAATTATCTGACATTATACACAGATCAGTTTTAGTCTGTGCCTGTGATAGATAGCGGACGTAACTCATAAAGTGTTTGTTAAGGATTTTGCACGTCAGTGTTTTAAATTTCGATTTATATCATGGAAGGGATTTCCGTTTTATCTTCTTACCCTTTGCCAAGAAATACCGTGTTTGAGAGACCCAGAGATGAGAGCCTTTTGAAAACATTCTGGGAAAAGGAGAAAATACTGTACACAAGTATTATCTTCTTATCCCGAAACGTTATTTACCAATTCAAAGATAGAAATTATTATTTGGGCTCTCTTTTAATTTGTCGTCTGCAAATGGTTTCAGTTTGGTTATACGTCAATTATTATTTCGTTTGGTAAAGAATTTAACACATAGGGTGTAAAGTGTAATTTAAGTCGCTTAAGAAAACAGCGTGGATCAGAACGTGCAGTCTGATCTGAAACTACCATCTGAGCTATTTTGCTGAAACAGTTTGAAACTTTATAATTGAGCGTGGCTTCGGCGAATTGAAGTTTGAAATGCATCTCTATAATACATTATACCAAACATGTGATCACATAATTATGGATCAATAAAATTCATTTTGTCTATTAATCGACTGAATCTGGAGGTAAACGTGGTCCTTGGACATGCAGAAAATTTACATATAGCAAAAAGTCTGCGCGGTATTGTGTTCATTGTATATCCACAGTTCATTTCTTTGGCACTCTAGGGGGTTATACCGAAACTAAATGAGATAGCTCTTGCATAAAAGTGTCGAATTTAATAGCGACCTATTTCTCTGAAAAATAATAATTCTGCGTTTTGAGTTTGTTTTAGACTATTTGTCCTGCCGCACCCTGTTGGCATCTAGACTTCTGAGTTTTATCGATGCTAGTGTCAGATATTGCAAGTTCAAAATCTTATCGGTCAAACAAGTGTAAAGTATGTTAATATGTGATCAGACAGCACTTTATGAAAAATCTGATCCAGATTTGTATTGTTCTCACTACTGTCCAAAGGATTCTTACAGTTTTATTTTTTCGTTTCATCGTTTGGCTTTAAAAACTGTTTTTCCCGAGCTTATACATGTATATAAAACCTCTTTCTTCATCAATGGCAGTGTATGTTTCTATTTACTGACCGTGAAATTCAAGATAAATGTATATAAAACCTCTTTCTTCATCAATTGCAGTATAATGTTTCTGTTTGCGGACCGTGAAATTCAAGATCGGACGACACAGAGTCTGCAGTTCGATTCTAGATGTTCACTGTCCCTTACTTCTTGAGATATTATCAACATGGCCGCTTGAATAGGACTACTGAACCCTTTACCATACATCTCGAGTTTTAACGACCCTGAAGAAGAAAGCTTTTGAAAACATTGTAGGATAAAGGAGAAAATGCTGGTAACCAGCATTTTCTCCTTTTCCCACAATGTTTTCTACCCTATCAAAGACAGGAATAATCACTTGAGCTGCATTTATTTTGCCGTCTGTAAATGCATTTAATTTTGTTGAGTCTAAAGTTTTGTCGTATGGTAAGAGTTAAGGTGTGGTGATTTTGATAAAAATCCATTTTATTTATTTAACACTTTGTAGCCTAACTAGTGCCATGGGCAATATAAAATAGCTTCTACGGACGGCGAAGATCAAGATCAGGCTGAACAGAACCTGCAGCTTGATCCTCGATTCACACCGTCTGATTGATAATCAAAATGCCTAATAGCCGTAAAAAAATTAAATGGCAGAGTTATAGTTGAAGTACTGTTCAATGAAATCGATCTTCTGAGATTGTAGTAGTAGGATTATATTGGCTGTGACATACGTGCAATTCAATTCAGTGAAATTAAATAAAGAAATTTTCTACAAGATTCAATTTCAATTCAGTGAAATTAAACAAAGACATTTTTCCTACAAGATTTGATATGTGCACAATATTTATTTCCTATCTCTGTCATAGCTTACAAGTGGATTCTGTGAATATTTTTCGTGCAATACAAAAAGGAAAACTACCTGAAAATTAAACGGACGATAAATGCCTAACCCTTCACCAAACAGTCACGAATTATAACGACCTTGAGGTGGAAGGGTCTTGAAAACATTGTGGGGAAAAGGAGAAAATCAGGGTGACCAGCATTTTCTCTTTTTCCCACAAAGTTTTTGGTCTTTTTGGAAGAGAAATCCCATCAACTGACTCGCATTTAATTTGTCGTCTGCAAATGCTTTCAATTAGGACTTGTCCAAAGTTTTGTCATTTGGGAAAGAGTTCAGACTATTTAAAATAGAAAGCAGACGATAAATTTAACCAGGCTCAAATGTTAGCTTTATCACTGAAATCTTTAAAAGCACAAAAAACATTGTTGGGAAAATGAGAAAATGCTGGTAACCAGCATTTTCTTCCTTTCCCACAATGTTTTCATAAGCTATTTACTTCAGGTTCGTGGGAAAAAAGGGGATCGTTTGGTGAAGGTGTGAAAGATGGGATGTGGAAGCAGTAGTGGTATCCGATCACGTGCCCCAGAACCACGTGTCTCGAGGAACGAGTACTACGACGGTCACCCGGGACTTCATAACAAACCTTCCGACAATATAGAATCAGAAATTGCAACTCGTGTGAGAAGTAGGTAGCTTTTTATTTTATTTATTTTTTTCTTTCTTTTCAGTATTCATAATTTCATACTTAAGACACGGCACAACCAAGGGAAGACTTGGATAAGTGGGCTGTCGCCGTGATATAACTGTTCTTTTAAAATAAGGTTAACCCTCCCCTTAAAGGCCCAGTAGTCACTAGCGGCCAATTTAACAACGGGAATGATAAAATGCATTTAGATTTGAATCATACCATTTAAAAGTATGGAAATCATTCTGAAGATGACAACCTGTTATTGAACTGTGGCCGGTTCAAGTGTTAGTCGCCAGCAGAAAAACAAATTTTGAAGCCGAGTCAAAATTTGCCAGGTCGCTTTATCTTTTAAATACTTTTTACTTGGTCTTAAAATTCATTTTCTGCCGGCGACTAACATAAAGACCAACAGCACAATAATTTCCATACTTTAAAATGGTATGATTTAAATGCATTTTAAAATCCACATTGATTACTTTTGGTCGCTACTGTGTCTTAAAAGACGTCGTAATATCAAGGCTGTTGTTGCTCATAATGACTTTACCGAACGATAAAATTTTAGACTCGTCCGAACTGAAAGCATTTGTAGACGACAATGTAAACACTATTTAAAAACTAAAAGTTTTCTACCGAAGGAAAGAAAACGTTATGTGAAAAGCAGACAATGCTGGACACGACGAAGGAGGTGAAATACGATACACTGTTCTGTTATGCTAAACAGTCGAACAAAAAAATTCACACAAGTCAATTTTGACATTAGGCCTAACAAAAAAATATCTGTGTTTAGTGTTTCGGTCCGAGATGCTGTAGGTAGGGTAGGTAGGGATTTTTTTTTTCAGAAACTTTTTACATGGACCATGTACCGAAATCACACCCAACAGACATTTTTTTTCGATCGTAGCATAAAAAGTTTAGGGCCGGCAGCATTTTCTAGGTAGGGTAGGGAAACCCTAATCACGGATATTTTTTTAGGCCTTATTAAAACAAAATACTAACAGTTAGTATGATAAAATTAACTAGAGGAATCGAAGTACTGAAAGTACTAAAAGAAGGTGATGGTAGAAATTTGCCATCAAATAGGTTAAATGTGGACCATACGATCGAAGATTCTTTCATCTGATGATTGACAACATTTTTTCTAAGCCTGATAACATCATATTATGATTATTTTTTCTAAAATCGTGTATCTAAGAGTTTTGCATACGGTTTAAGGTATTTGAAAATTCGTTTGGGGTGTTTTTCGGTTGATTTAAGTTGTTTTTTGGGCGATTCAAGGTACATTGGGGGTGTTTCTCTTATTTATTCATCCGCATTGTAGACTTTATAAACTAGGTCATGTAAAAGCTGCTAAAGAAGGCTATTTTTAATCTAGAGATGCCTCTATGACATTTTACTCTGAAGTTTATTGTTTATGTAATTGGGCTCGCACAGTTTATTTTCACATATCAAATGACACAATTGGTTGGTTGGTTGGATTGGGGTTTAACGCCACTTTAACAGCTAAGGTCATATCATGGCGGTCGGTGACGCACATGTGTTTCCTAGCTTTCTCACACCAGTACTAACACAACTTTCTTTCCAAAGCCACCGACTACTTTTCTCACATGCTTCAGCAGAGGTGAGAGGCGAAAATACGCCGGAAAGAAAGTTCGCGTCAACCGGGTATCGAACTCACAACCACCAGGTCATGAGTCCGACATGCTCACCACTGAGCCACCCGGGCGGGGCTCAAATGACACAGATGCGTTTGTTCATTGATCTATGAAGACCTATTGAAACATATCCTCTTGAAACAGAAGAGTGGTTGGTCGTAACAGATTTTAGTTTGACGGTTGGCATAAGAAGGAGAGACATGAAAGGTCATCACCGTCTGAAAATGAGAAATTAAAGTGAAGAAAATCATCGTAACAAATTGCAAATTTACTCAACGATGTTTTCAAATGTTTTGCTTCCGTAATCCGGCAAAAGGATCAGTTAGAAAATCTGAAAAATTTTGATAAATTTTCAGTGTACTACGATGTTTTCAAATGTTTTCTTCCGAATGCGCAGTGAAATGTATTGATATGAGGAATGTGGTCTGATCAATATTTAATGGGATAACCCACTAAACGCTTCGCACGAGTCAATGTAAATTAGTAGACAGTGTAGATCAAGGTCAGTATCATAACATAAAATCTAGGTTGTACACTGTCCGATATCTGTCGTATGATGCAGTGAAGACAGCGTGAAAATTGAACAAGTTTCTACTCAATGAAAATAAACCATTTCCAGGTGCATAGCTGGGAATGAAGTAAAGATGAAGCCCAGTTCATTCTAAATTTTCTTTTCTCTCTCTCTCTCTCTCTCTCTCTCTGTTTTCGTCGTTTTTCCTCTAGCAAAATAGATGTTAGCACCATAAAATGCTAAGCACAACTTAGTCAATATTTTTGACAATGTAAATCAAGATCAGTCTGCATTTTGCGGACGATGTAGATCAAGATCAGACTGCACTAAATGTGAAGTGCAGTCTGATCTTGATCTACATTGTCCGCTCTTTAGTTTTTTTTTTGCACAATCAGTTTTGAAATTGAGATTTGTTGGTATCTTTTCCTGATTTAGAAAGCATATTGCGTTTATTTGATGCGTTGATGTTTAATGTTGCAGCCCGGGCTTCCGGGCGTCCGCCTGGCTACGCTCCTGATTTCCTTTATCACTTTAAGCACCAAATATATGAGCCATGCTCTGACAAAAGGGGACTTAATGCATCTCTGCGATGTATTATAACAAGCAAGTCATCACAGTTTTATAGATCCATAAAATCCGTTTTCTATAACAACCGACTGAGGTACACTGGTCCTTTAACTCTTTACCACACAATCCCTACATTTAACGACCCTGAGCAGAGGGCTTTTGAAAACATAGTGGGAAATGGAGAAAATGCTGGTAACCAGCATTTTCTCCTTTTCCCACAATGTTTTCTATCTATTCAAGAACAAGTATTACCATTTAAAAAGCATGTAAATTTTCCTCTGTGAATCCCCTCAATGTAGACAATTCTGAAATTCTGCCAAACGACAAAATTTTAGGCTAGTCTAAAATGAAAGCATTTGCAGACGACAAAATAAATGGGACTGAAAAATTAAAACTTGCTGTGGGAAGGGTAGAAAACATTGTGGGAAAAGGAGAAAATGCTGGTTACCAGCATTTTCTTCTTTTCCCACAGTGTTTTCAAAAGGCTTCTTTCTTAGGGTCGTTAAAAGTCGGGATTGTGTGGTAAAGGGTAGAAAACATTGTGGGAAAAGGAGAAAATGCTGGTTACCAGCATTTTCTTCTTTTCCCACAGTGTTTTCAAAAGGCTTCTTTCTTAGAGTCGTTAAAAGTCGGGATTGTGGGGTAAAGGGTTAAGCTGCAGAAGCCTCTGTTTTCGACAATTGCAATGACAGGGTTATTCACCGTTCCGTTCTAAGGGTTTTGGCGGATGGGTAGTTATTGATTTGTATTCTATCCTTGACCAATGGTGCAGAAACGTTTTGTTTTATTTTAGCTGTATATCGAACAATAAATTGATAATGCTTCATTTTAATTTCAAAAATTATCGACTCATGTCAGCCTGCGCACTCCGCGCAGGCTGACATGAATCGAAACTTTTTGCTATTTGTACATTTTCTGCATGTCCCAGGACCATTCTGTCTCAGCATTCATTGGGTTGTTAGACAGAATGGATTTTATTTATCATTAATTATGTGATTACTTGCTTGGTATAATGTATCACAGAGATGTATTAAACCTTCCTTTACAAGAGCAGGGCTCATACATTTCAATGCATGTTCGTATGTCAAGATTTTTTTTTTCGTCTCAGTAAAAAAGGTCTGTTTGTTCAGTTATCCAGGATTGTTTTAGCCAAAATACAACTAGATGTACATGTAGTGTTATCGTTAGACGCTCTGTTAAGCCTCTTCGCAATGCCATCATGTAGGCCCGATATATTTTTTTGTTTTTCATTGTATTGCTATTATTAACAATGGGTTTTGCAATCTGTGCGTCATGAAATACAGTGTAATGCTACTTTATGCTTAATGGTAAATTCTTGCTAAATTTTTACCTGTGAATTTCTACTCTACTTACCCATCTTTGTATTTACACAAATCCAGGACAGTTTCCCCCCCTTTCCCTTTGTGCATTATGTTCTAGAACATAACGTGTGTCTTCTTCATATGAGTAGGTAGATCTAACAGTGATTCGCCTCAAGATATTGCATTCCTCGAATCTCTAATGAATATTTAAGCATCGCTTCTAAGAGGAAATAGCATTTGCTCACATAATGGGTTTCTTTGGATAATGTTCGATGTGCGATAATAACGTCATTAACTAATTACTTTACAAGTATATTTTCTACGCACATACAATTGAAAGCTTCGGAAAACATTGCGGGAAAAGGAGCAATTGCTTTAACAAGCAATTGCTCCTTTTCCCACAATGTTTTCTAAAGTTATGAGAAGTCGTATTTGTAGAGTGAGCTTACTGTAAGTGATCTCTTCCTTCCCCTTTCCTATTTCTCATACAACATCCATTTCGCCTTATTAACTCTCTATGACATAATCAGATCCGCCTGTAATGCTACATGTAAATGAGACATGCTCTGTGAAAAGGGGCTTAATACATCTGCAAAAAATATCGACCTCGGTCAGCCTGCGCAGTCTGCGCAGGCTGACCTCAGTCGAAACTTTTTGCTATTGGTCAATTTGCTGCATGTCAAAGGACCTTTTTGCCACATGATTCAGTCGGTTGTAAAAAAAAAAAGCGGTAAAACGTTTATAGGCCGTAGGCCTGAACATTTCAATAAACCATTGAAATAAATTTAATTAAAAATGAGCCATAAAGGCATACCCCGAACTCGCAGTAAGAGTATATGAAATTAAAGTCTTAATTTTCCATGGAATTTTTTCTAACAAAATTAATGCACTGACAGCTCTGTATCTTTGGCCAATGCAAAAAACAATACCGGTGTTTATATCATGTTAGTGGAATAGCACGTACACATTACATACTGGAGATTGAATGCGGAAAAAAAGCATACGGTTGTAAATGTATAATCATAAAACATACCGGGGCCCGTACGGATCATTAAAGTAATAGCTGGTAAATAGACCTGTAACTTACATCGACGTAAAACGTTGTCTTAGATCTATGTCATCATCTTTCAGTAAGGTATATGGCTAGCAACACGCGAAAAGGCGCATTTGGACATTTGCGTAAAGTGTCGTCTCGGATCAGCCTGCGCAGTCCGCGCAGGCTAATCCGAGACGGCACTTTACGACTATATTAGATTTTGTGCTACAGTAGACGTGCGCAAAACAGAAAATTACATTAAAACGGAAAGTGTCGTTTCGGATTAGAGTGTGCAGGCTGAACCGAGACGACACTTTACGCAATGTTCGAATACCCCTTTTCGCGTGTTGCAAGCCAGTTATATCTAAGACATGCTCAGTGAAAAACTTTTAGCTCTGTACTGGATTTAAAAAAAAAAAGACATCCCAAATTCAAAGAATTAGCAGATATCAAAATGACTGTCGATGAACCGATGGAATTTGTCTTCGAAATTGTAGAAAACACTGTGGTGAAGAATGCTGATATGTTTTCAAAAAATCTTTTTTCCCTGTACAGTAAAGAGTAAAAAACTAGGTTGATGTCCGTAACCAACAATCATTTTGAATTCACTTATTGTTTTAAATTCCAAGGCTAGCTATTCCATATATCGAGACGATCTGTATCTTTAGCTTCCGCAGGATCACGGCAATGGCATTGCAGCTAGTCTGGCGTGTCGAGGAGATAAATGGTATTAACCCTTTAATACGCAATCCAGAGTTTTAACGACCCTTAGAAGGAAAGCTTTTGAAAACATTGTGGGAAAAGGGGAAAATGCTGACCTTTCAACAAAAAGTCCTATCATTTGTGCCAAATTTAATTTGTCGTCTGCAAATGTTTTCAGTTTGCACAATCGTAAGATTTTGTCGTCTGGTAAAGGGTTTAGGCTCAAAATAGTCTAGAACTCAAACATTCAAATTTTTATTGTCCTTGTAACAAATTATTTCTCTATTTCCGACATTTTTTTCCGCCCAGGTGAAACTCGTTATTTGAAATTGTTGTTTCTTGTATAATTTGTAACAGCTTTTGGCTGGTCTAAATCAGCCTACACAGTCATAGGTTTAACGGGTAGGAGTAAAGGACTCGAAATAAGTAGGTAGGGCGTTACCCAAAATTTGCGTAACCAATTTGTAATAAATGAGCCATTGACTGTAGGAGTAAACTGTTTTTGGGGGTGCGTTCTAAAATGTAATTTTTCTACACTTTTGCAGTATAATTAATAACTCCTCCCCAGACGACCAAATTTAAAACTTGGTCCAAATTGAAAGTATTTGCAGACGACAATTTAAATAGTACACAAATTATGAAATTTGTATCTTAAAGGGTAGAAAACATCGTGGAAAAAGGAGAAAATGCTGGTTTCCATTTCCCGCAATGTTTTCAACGATCCTTTTTTTTGGGGGTCGTTAAAACTCGGGTAAAGGGTTAAAAAGAGGCATGGTTCCCTGCAACAGTCACAGGAAATGAAACTAGCAAGAATAAGACTAAACATAGAAAAATGTTGTTAAAACGGCAAGATGTTATGCTTGTGATTTTTTCGTTTAGATTTAAGAAAACCATCTACTGATTCATTACAAAGGTGTTTTGTGACAGTTGTTGGGAAAGGGTGAATCTTTAAGTGTTACGTGTTTTCAGTAGCCAAGTATTCAAGTGTCACTTAAAATTATTTGCAATCTTTAAACAGTTGGAATTTCTATTGAGAAGAGAGAGAGAGAGAGAGAGAGAGAGAGAGAGAGAGAGAGAGAGAGGAGCATGCGAGCAGGCAGGCAGACAGACGGACGAACGGACAGGCCAGCAGACAGACAGACTTTATGTGCAGTCTTAACCCTTAATGACCTGCGGACATTGTAGATCAAGATCAGACTGGACAGAACGTGCAGTCCGATCTTGGATCTACACTGTCCGATACGGAGCTATTTTTCTCCAAAAGAATAAGTTTGAAATAACATTATTCGAGTTTTTACCACAGGTTTGAAAGTTTCATTTAACTCTTAGGCTGCTAAGCGCGACTCGCTGACCTTTTGCGGACAGTGTAGATCAAGATCAGACTGCACAGGATGTGCAGTCTGATCTTGGATCTACACTTTCCGATAAGGAGATATCATTCCCCAAAACATAACTTTGAAATAGCAATATTTGGGTTTGTTCTGTCGAATTATAAATTTCGTTTTAGTTATTTGGCAAGATAAAGGTTAACTTATTTAGCAGGAGAAGGGTTAATACAATATTTAGAACGGAGGGTGAACGCGCTCACGAAAGACTGCAGCATTTTGCAACAAAAAAATGCATGTATGCTTCCAGCAAAGTTTTACCTGTAAAGCTGGAATTTATATATATGCAGTAAATGTGCAGCTCAAAATAATTAGACAGGCTGTTTGTGTAATCTTTCAGAGATAGGTGATGGACAGAGATACAGATATGGGGAGAAGTTTAGGGATTTATAGACTTATTTTATGTAGTTATTACCCATAAACGCTTTTTAAAACTTAGTTGCCTTTGCGGCCTGTGAAGATCAAGATCAGACTGCACAAAATGTGCAGTCTGTTCTTTGATCTACACTGTCCGCTTCGCTACAACACAATAGGCAATTTTTAGCGACCAGGAACTTGCATTTTTTTGTGTCTTATTTGTAGACTAGAAACGTCTGTTGGCTTTTTTTTGCGCGTTGATGGTTATTTAAAACCTATGTCAAGGGTATTCATTGGAATTATCTTATTTATGAAATTCTAAGTACATAATAGACAGGTTCTAGCGAGTGTCCTCCCCCTTTCAACATCGGACACCCTAACCTCTCTGGACCATATAAGTAGGTGAACTATCGCCAAATGATATTTCTTAAACTTTGTTGAAGACCTAGTAAACTCATCCAAACATGCTCTTGTTTTACCGCAACATTTCATTAAAAAACAGCTGCAAGACGAAAAAAAAAAAAAAAGTGCCAGCCTGCAGGATGGAATGGCTGAATCGCAAGATTTTGATATCAGACATCTACTAAATACAAATTTAAAATATAATTTTGAAATACATGTAGTTTTGTTAGATTTTTTTGCCTTAATTTACTGGATAAGTAAAATGACTGATCATCATCTACAAATCTGATTTCAGAATCTTGTGATTCAACCAGAAATAAAATCTGTGGATCCAACTTGCACTGCTGGTCCCTTAGGCAAGCAATGCTCCAGTGTAATACCGGTAAAATCAAGGAACCATATGAGAAGGTGAACTGTCGCCGAATCGTGTCTGAAACTTTGTTGATGACAGTGTAAACTCATTCAAACATGATCTTATTTTACCGCAATATTTCATTTAAAATAATGATCGGCTGAAAAAAAATGCCGGTCTGCAGAATGGAATAGCTGAATCGCAAAATTTTGAAATCAGAGTTATAGATGATGATCAGTCATTTGACTTGTACAGTAAATTAAAGTTTAAAAAAAAAAACTATCGAAACTACATACATGTACATTTATATTTTACAATTGTACTTTAAATTTGTATTTGTTAGATGAAAAGGAACATATAAGAGGTTGGAGAGAATAGATCTATCATATGAGCGGCGCTCTGGCAAAAGAGGGTTTGATACATCTCCGTGATGCCTGACAGGAAATAAGTCATCGCCTAATTATGCATCCATTAACTTCATTTAGTCCAACGATCAACTAGATCTGGATGTAGAATGGTCCTTTGACAGGTAGAAAATTAAAAACTGGCAAAAAGTTTCAACCCATGTCAGCCTGCGCGGACTGCGCAGGCTGACATGGGTCGATATTTTTTGCAGATACATTAAGCGCCCTTTTTAAAGAGCATGGCTGATATAGATATTGTAAACATTGTATATTTTTTTTTACGCACAGTTTGAATCCGAAGCACTATAGATACCACATTAGACCTTATAAATATTTAAAATGAGCAGTTAAAACCCTTTTAGCCTCATACAGCTGCTTTTGCGGATGGCTTAGATCAAGATCAGACTACATTAAATGTGCAGTCTGATCCTGGATCTTTACCATCCGCTTGTCTAATCAAGCGTTTAAGATAAGAATCTGTCTGAGTTTCAATGGATTGTATTTACAGCCGTCGATAAAGGTCAAGTTTATATGTTTGTTGCTGAAAGAGTTAAAAACCATCAAAATGTGTCATCACCCCTGCAATCATATTCAGCTCAATACAGATCTTTCACGACCCATCCGTCTCTCAATCTATCCGTCTGCCTGTCCGTCCATGTGCCATTCTGTCTTTCCATCTGTCTCTCGATCGTCTTTTTGTCTTTCTGTATACGCTCCTGCTGTCGGACGATTTTTGAAAAAAAAAATCGTTGGAAAAGGCACTTTATTTGATTTTACCAAAACAGTATCGTAGCCTTTTGCTGTTTTTTCCCCACACAGTTACATATTGGAACGTATGAACATGGTATTTAAACCATACCAGCCTTCGATGCAAACCTACTTATTTAAAAGTGCACTGCTAACAATCAAGACGTGATTGTGATTGCTAACATGAAGAGTTTAGATTGAAAAAGTTAAATTAAAAAAACAAAAATAAGGAAAGTCGATAACTAGACTAGGCGTCAGAAAAAGAAATTGGTTTGATATCGTATAAATGAACGGCGCTCTGGCAAAAGCATTACACCAAGCAAGTGATCATATTATTATAGATCCGTTAAATCCATTTTGTTTAAAATCTGACTGACTCAAGAAGTAGACTGGTCTTTTGACATGCAGAAAATTGACCAATAGCAAAAAGATACTTTTCGCAGATGCGTTCAGCCTCCTTTTCACGGAGCATCACTCAAGAATAAACGTTAACCTAAAGCATTGTAAGGGCTTTACTGAACGATCCCGTGTTGAATACCAATCGAAGGGAAGCTTTTGGAAACATTGCGGGAAAAGGAGCAAATACTGGCAATCAGCAGTCCGCGCAGGCTGACCTGACCCGAAACTTTTTGCTACTGGTCAATTTTCTGCAGCTCAAAGGATCAGTGTACCTCATTATTCAGTCGGCTGTTATACGAAATGGAATTTATTGATCCTTAATACTGTGACGTCTCGCTCGGTATAATGCATCACGGAGATTCATTAAGCCCTCTTTTGAGGCACATACAGGGTTCTTGCTTTTATGATAGATGAGTCTGAAATTCAGTCGTCTACACTGAGCGAAACTTATAAACCGCCACCGCCCATTTCGAAGAATTATGGTCATACCGATGAACACTATCAACAAATTGCTATGAGAAAAATTACCCCATTTTAATCTATCACCTGGTGAGAAATAAGTAGTTGAAAAATGTGTGGTATGACTTTTCAAAAGTGCTCGAGAAAGTGCCTAGAAATAATATTTTATAAAGTGGTAGTTTATATATATTGTTTCGTTCAATGTAGTGTAGAGTAAAAATCAGACGTTTAGAAATCGCATCGTCATATGACATTGCTAGTAAATAGATGCATACCCTTTCGATATCTCAACAATTCTGCGTTTATACTTTCCAGCACCGGATCCAAACGACACGGTTACTATCAATGTAAAGAAGATCGATCTGAATGTGACCGAAAATTGCCAGGCTCACTTCACGGACGAGTACGACATCGCACTCGAAAAGAAACTGCTCGTGATTAGACGCGGCCAGTCTTTTGACGTAGATATTGAGTTCAACAGAGAATACGACAGAGCAAAGGATGACCTTAGAATCGTTTTTCGTTTCGGTAAGTTATGGTGGTTTATTTCATGCTTTCCGGTAGGTTATCAAGAAATATCGGTGAAATATTTTTCGATATTTCATGGTTCCGACCATTGAAAATACCGATTTTTATATTGTAACTCTTCAATTGAAGGCGGAAACAGTTGTTCCCGCGCACTCTTTACCTAGGTAAAATGCGCGTGCCTCGAAACCAGATGGAAATATGACGTAATTTACCTTACATTTCTCGCGCTTGGCATAATATTGTAATGCGTTGCTATGCGGAGTGGGTACGCCACGGGGAATAACCGAAAAGAACTGTACTGGATTTTTATTAAGTTCCCCCTAGAAAGGGTTAAAAGCATGCAATAAATAGAATATTTGTTTTTTACGGTGAAAGATCGAAATTTATTTCATCTCTTGAACATCATCGGTATATTACCGATAATGTTCACTCGATGAAATAAATTTCGATCATTCACCGTAAAATACAAATATCGTCTATATACACATAGTGTTTTTCAAACTTTCTCTGGTGCAGGGCGTAAATAGCTGTAAGACACAGATGGGGGTTAAAGTTGGGTAAGGATAATAGTATAATCCTTCACTGAATGATAGTGTGTGAAATTATTTCGGGAAATAGAGAAAGTGATGTCAGGCCTAATCAGTATTTTCTCCTTTTCCCTGCAATGCTTTCTTCTCTTTCAAAGAAAGCAGTCAATCATGAGAGCAACTTTTAATTTGTCGCATGCAAACGTTTTCTGTTTGAACAAGACTTTTTTTTGTCTGGTATACTTGGGTCCGGGCTGTTTATTACCAGTACTTCGCTAGCAAAACATCTTAACTCCAGGAGACACACCGTCAGAAATTGAGTTCTTTTTTCAAATTCAGAATTAGAATTAGGATCGAATTTTGCGATGCTTGGTCGGCCACTGAAGACTGTTAACATTTTCTTTAACATGTGCTGGTTGCGATACATTTCAAAGTTTTCAAATATCTAAGTTTGTTTGTTTTGAGTGATTAGAAACTTTTGTAGAGGGAAAAAAAAAGAAGAAGACGAAGAAGAAGAAAAAAACATGCTCAGTAGGAATTTCCTGGTCTAAAATATTTCTGAAAATCACATAAAGTGGGACTCATACATAAATAAGTTAAGTGCTTGTAAAAACCGAAATACATACCCATTTTCTGCATTTACCTGATAAAACGAAATGGCAGTTCTCGGGAGTGTCAGTGCTTTGATCTTCTAAAGCGAACAAGGAAAGGCAAAAAACGCTGTGAGAGATGAAGCTGTTAAATGCTAGTTTTTTTACCAAGAGCAGGCTCAAAACTTTCTTTTATGTTGTATCATCAGAAGAAATGGGAATTAAGCAAAAGACCGCAACTTGAAGGCTTACCCTACACTTTATTTTCTGTTGTGTGAACTCTTGTATGGCCTGCAACGCGCGAAAAGGGGCATTCGGACATTTGCGTAAAGTGTCGTCTCGGATCAGCCTGCGCAGTCCTCGCAGGCTAATCCGAAACGATACTTTCCGTTTTTATGTAATTTTCTGTTTTGCGCAAGTCTACTGTAGCACAAAAACCTAATGTAGTCGTAAAGTGCCGTCTCGGATTAGCCTGCGCGGACTGCGCAGGCTGATCCGAGACGACACTTTACGCAAATGTCCGAATCCCCCTTTTCGCGTGTTGCAAGCCATATAGGCCTAATCAGCAACATCTGCGGGGGCAAGAATTATAACAGCATAATTACCTCGTTACTAAGCGACAAAATTTAAGACTTATCCTAATTGAAAGCATTGGCAGACGAAAAATGAAATGTGGCGCTGGTGACTAAATTGGTCTTTGGAAGCGTAGAAAATTTTTTGGGAAAAGGAAAAAAAAAAAATCTGGCTGCCAGCATTTTCTCCTTTTCCCAAATATATTTTCTGAAACCTTCTTTCTAAAGGACGTTAAAACTAGGTAAAGGATAAAATTAGAAAACGAAAATCCTGGAGTGAAGGAAAAAAAAAAACTAGAAAACACTGTAATAAAATAGAAAATTGCTCATAACAGAGAAATGCGCTGTCTTTTTTTTTTTTGTTTTCACTGTTTTTAACAGATACATGCTGGATGTTTGTCGAAAAGACGCCTGCATGCGAGAAAAAATTGGCAGCAAACGACTTTGAAATATTTTGAAATAGGAAAAATAAACTATTAACCCGTGGGCTTCCAAGCACGACTCACTGACCTTTTACGGACAGCGGAGATCAAGATCGGACTGCACAGAACGTGCAGTCTGATCTTGGATCTACACTTTCCGATAAGCAGATATCTGTCTCCAAAAGATAAATTTGAAATAGAAAATTTGGGTTTTTTACCATCGCCTTGAAAGTTTCATTTCACTTATTTAGCAGGATAGGAGTTCAAATCATATTTGTATTTCATACATTTGAAAAGTTATTGTTGGTAAAGGTAAAAATTGCAGCTGTAACTATTGATTTTTGCATTTTCAAAGATAATCCTTAAAAGTAGTCCGCTACAAAACGATAACGTCATTCGTAGGATGAGATGGGTTAAACATAGATGATTCGTGGAAGATAAAAAACTGCTGCTGATGTCAGATATATGTCTTTTATACGTTTGCACTCACTGATGTAAGTTAACTGTAAGCAAACGATAAGCCAGTTTTATCGCCTGCCTTCAAAATCAATCAAATAAAAGTAGTTCCAGATACGCAAGAATACAGCGGGCGACTATTTGATATGTAGCAACCGCGCTTAGGCCTTTTTCCAGACCCCATGTTCTAGGGCATGTCCATACTAAAAGCATGTGTAGATTACAAATTAGATGTGGCTAGAACATTGGGATTTGTCTTTGAAAAGGTTGTAACATTGTGGGATGAGGAGGAAAATGCTGGTTACCAGCATTTTCATCCTTTTCGCATCATGTTTTTCACTATTTCAAATAAAAAAATCTTATCATTTGATGCATATCTATTTTGTTGTCTGCAAATGCTTTCAATATGGCCAAGCCCAAAATTTTGTCTTTTGGTAAAAGTGAACCGATTGATTTCGAAGAGAGCTTAACAAGATCAGACTGCACATACGAGTATGTGTAGTCTGATCCTGGTCAACTATCTACGCGTTTAACCCTTATCCTGCTAAGTAAGACTAAGATTTTGCTATTTCAAAGGTAATGTTTGGAGAAATATATTTCCTCATCGGACAGTGTAGATCAAAGATCAGACTGCACGTTCTGTGCAGTCTGATCTTGATCTACGCTGTCCGCAAAAGGTCCTCCAATCGCGCTGAGCAGCCTTCGAGTTAACACCAAAAGCATCAGAAGTAGTGATTTGCTTCATTTAAAATGTAAAACAAAAACGAACAAACAAACAAAAAACTTTATAAGCAGGATCCTGAATGCCAAGTCAGCGCTTTATTTATGAGCACAAACATGTTTATCACTTCAATAAGATAGCTCTCGTACAACGCAGTTTGATGCATCATCGCAATTAATCATAATTTTCAGGGTTCCGTCTGGTCTGGGTGCTTACACCTGCAGAATTCCGACTCAATAAACGTACATACAAGTATATGAGTGGCTCTCTGGCAAAAAGGGGGTTTATTATTATACTGCAAAGAAATTTCTCGTGATCTGATTGGATAATCTGCCCCGAACATATATATCATGTACACTGGCAAAACCGACGTAAAAGCAGTTTCCCTTTCGGGAGCCCCGTAGACATGACTACACTATCAACACAACATCCAAAATGGCGGCGTCGATCAAGATTAACATCAAGATTATGCGCCAAGCTGCACGTTTTAGCCCGTATTACCAAGGTTTCAGTGACGTCAGTTCCCAGTGACGTCAGTTTTCATTGAATTTGGGCACTCAGAAGGGAAATTCTACTTCGTCAGCGTACTCAATTTTTTAAAGCCAAAAAAGGTACGATTCGCTTCACAAACGTTGGAATGGTAAAACTTTGCAGTATAATAAATTCGTTGTACGGTCAGGTGGCAGGGGACTTGGAAACTTGTTCACGGCTGTGGTGAATCATGTCGCCCCGAGCCGAAGGCGAGGTGGCGACATGATTCACCACAGCCGTGAACAAGTTTCCAAGTCCCCTGCCACCTGACCGTACAACTAATAATGTATCTCCTTGAGGCATTATACCAAGAATGTCATCGTGATTCTTGATCCATAATTTTAACCCGTTTTGTCTAATAAGCTACTGAATCACGAGGTAGACTGAAAATTTGGCATGCCGAAAAGTGACCAATAGTAAAAAGTTTCAACCTAGGTCAGCCTGCGCAGACTGCGCAGGCTGATCTGAGTCGATACTTTTTGCCGATTTATGAAACCCCCTTTTCATATAGCATGGTAATCCGAATGCGCTTTACTGCCCTTCTAAAAAGCCATCTATCGTTACGGCGAGGTAACCTTTGCTTATGACTCTATCTCGATAGATTCCAGGTTCTAGCTTGGTCGGTCTGAATGATTGGTTTTCATTTTGCCTTGATCAAGCGTGATTCTATTGAGGTAGGGTGTTGTCCACGCGTTAGTTTCGTACAGCTCATTTAGTAGTATGACTTAAAATTTGAATGCTTTGACGCAGATAGTTTCTATACTAGCACACAGATGGTTTGTATAGTTACGAAAAACATATCCAGCGAACAGCTGAAATGCGATGATCAGGTTCTAGAATCTAGGTTCTTTTTTTAATTGAATAGCCACAGCCTTTTTAAATACATGTACATTGTTTCCGAGAGGTAGGCAGGCAACCTCAGAGCTGACGAATCAGGAAACAGTTTTAGACCTTACAACTAACTGATTGAAAGTTATAACCTATGAAAGCGCAAAATTTCAGAAAAAAAGATCTAGGCGATCCGTATAATAATTCTCAAGCCCTTTTCTGGTCAGGATAGCTGGTTAAATATTGACCGTTTAGGTTTAAGATCAGACTGCACGTCCTGTGCAGTCAGATCAGGGCCTGCTCTACTTTGTCCACCAGGCAAACCTCCGATGATTTCCTGTTTTCATGATATACCTCGAATATATTATTTTATTATATGAGCGATATCACCTTACGCCATTCGGTAACCTCGGGTGATCCGTGGATCATAAAAAAAGGTACGGACTTGGCCGAGTTACGAAAGACACCTACAACGAACATTTCTTCGCCAGAAATAGACCGCTTTACTGTTCTCAAAATCATAAGACTCCACTTAAAAAAATATAAAATGTCACAATTTTCTATCGAAATCTTTCCAAAAACACTTACGTTGAAAAACTCTAAATTCATTTTTTTAACTTGGTTTATCAAATTCCATCGAAAGTTTTCATCTACGAATTGATAGATGTAAATAACTTCACTTTACTTAACTTAATATCATGTAACTGATATTATATCAAAATGGAAACTTCATGATACAGACGATGATAGATATAGTTACGGAATCGGCCGAGTTGTGACGAGTGCTACATTGTCCTGTTCTGAACTTACGATGCCACTGACACGTTTCTATCAGCAATCAAAGCGTTGAAAGCACTGATGGCTAGGGGCAAGTGGAAACTGCATATATGCGTAAAGCAATTTGCATTCAGTCATGAAATGTCCAGTTAAAAAGTAAAAGAAAAAAATATAGATGCCTATGCTCGGCTGCAGTTGCTTTAAGTGAAAATTGCGAGTCGAAAAGCCGGGCATTACTGTGTCAAAAATATTTAGATGTTTACCTGCCCCTGATTTATGGGTTCCCTTATGATAGTTAACAACTAGCCCAAGTTTGAAGTAAATATGATGGTTAGCAACTACTTCAAGCTTAAGTAAATGTCTTCAGTAATGACAAAGATTTTGTAAAATATCAAAATATTTGAACATTCAAAGTCAAGAATGGGCATTTATAACTGTTTGAAAAATACTTTGATGGATACCTGTCCCTTTTGTATGGGTTTCCCTTTTGATAGCTAACACCAGTCCCAGTTTGAAATAAATATCTTCAGTAATGACAGAGATATTATAGCCTTATCTCTTGCAAGTTCCTATTCTCCCTTACATGAGTATGTTCAGGTTTCCCCCCATTCCATTGTCAAATAAATAGAGTGTTGCTACAAGAGTTTACATCGTATCTTGAAGTCCATTCCGGTCCAATCCAGTCCGTTCCGGTCCATTCCGGTATTTCCATGCACCAGGAAAACACCAACTCATCAACTGTCCAATTTGTATATGTATTACGGCTGACAAGGTAAAGGGTTTTTTCTGTTTACACACCATACGTGGATACACCCCATAAAAGACTTATCAATCAAACGTCAATTTCGCCACGTTCCATCTGGATCCAAAGGTGTGCACACAGTGACGACCCAGGGTAAACACGGGTGTTGGTTGTGTCATGCTCTGCATGAGTATTTGGTGAAATTAACGGGAGAATTTCTTTCTGTTTTAAGCGTTCTCATTTAAAATTCATCGCGCCAACAAACTCCGTTAAAATTTTTTGCTTTGAATATAGGCCTATTTTCTTTGGCATTTTCTCGGTAAATGTAGACACCGACCCCCTCTTTCAATCTCTATTTTACATCACGGATGAATAACTCGTAAGGTGTAAGGCGGTTTTGAGGGGTGTGTCGTTTCAAGCCAGTTAGAAACGGCAGTTGCAGTTCCAGCAAATCAGAGACAGCGAATAGCGCGCATTTATACATGATGTTGAGAGTGGTTGCAGCTTTCATGCAAAAGTCTGAAACGTGGTTACTAAGGCTAGGCGCCGTTGGCCCCTAGCCAAAAATGATCGTTCAGGCATCAAGATAAAACAAAGTACATGCTCGTATGACGTATGATACATACTTGATCGGTATAGTGAAAAGCGTTTCTGACATTGGCGTCATGTGTTTTGCGCACTCATTAGAAACATCTAAATAATACAATCCTAATGAGTAAACACATTAGAGGTTTAAGTATGCTGACTTAACTCTTGAACTCTAAAATATACCTTGTAAAAATGTCATTATATATATCAATAGCTTACCTCTCTCCGAGTAAATGTTTTGAACACGTACTAGTTAGTGGTGTACGACAAGTTTGACCTTCAGCGCATTGTATATTTATCTGTATAAAATGTGCAGTTTATGTCATTTTCAAGGTAAAACTCCACGTCCAAGAAGGAGAACGCACGTGGAGCTCATTCTGTCGGATACAGATCAGAAGGGGCTGTGGGGCGCCGATCTCAAATCCAAGAACGGCAACTCTGTAAAGATAACAATTGTTTCGCCACCCAACTGCCTGGTTGGTAAATGGAAATTGAACATAGACGTCGTTAAACGATTTGAGTCTGAAACTTCAGTGTGCAGACATGAGTATCCTGATCCGATTTATATTCTCTTCAATCCGTGGTGTGAAGGTAAGACGGATATTCTCTCTCTCTCTCTCTCTCTCTCTCTTACTCTAGTGGAGGGAGGGAACGAAAAATAAATGGATTAGCAATTTCCATCTAAAATGACTCATATTTCATTTTGCATTTAATACCCAGAAGACTTACTGATCAGCAACATACGCTTACTGCTTCAGAGAAAAAAATGGGCGGGGGCGGCGGGAATGACAAGAACATGAGAGACAAAGCACGCAGTCTTTCCCGTGTCTTTTGTGTTCTAGGGAAAGGAATATTCTATCAGCAAAATACCGCAGTAAAAACTACCCGTTGGATGAAGGCATTTGAAAACATTTTAGGAAAAGGAGAAAATGCTGGTAACCAGCATTTTCTTCTTTTCCCACAATGTTTTCTATCCTATTAAAGATAGAAAATATCCCTTGAGCTACATTTATTCTGATGTCTGTAAATGCTTTTAATTTGGTCAAGTCGAAAATTTTATCATATCGTAGAGTGTTAACCCTTGCCCTGCTAAAAAAGTCACGGAAATGGAACTTTTAAGCCGTTAGTAAAAGCCCTAATTTTGTTACTTCGAAGATATTTTTTGAGAGAAAATATGTCGTTATCGGACAGTGTAGATCAAAGATCAGACTGCACGTTCTGTGCAGTCTGATCTTGATCTACACTGTCCGCAAAAGCACAGTGAGTTGCGCTTGGCACCCTAAGGGTTAAAGGAGCCAGCAATTCTAGCCAAGCTTTGTGTTCGTCTCTTTAAAGTCATTCATAGATGGGTGACCAAAGATATTCCAAAGATATTCCATGCTACATTTGGGTGGCTGAGCTTGGACGATAACGGACACTGGATTTGAAATTGCCTTATTTTCTTTGTAGCTTCCCTGATTTACCTGAATTAAGTTTTTTCCAGACGACAGCACTTTGAGACTGTTCTAAATTAAAAGTATTTGCAGACTACGACATTAAATGTGGCTCAAATGATGTGGTTTATTTGCGAAAGGGTGGATAAAAAGTGTGGTAAAAGGAGAAATTGCTCGTCAGTAGTGTTTTCTCTTTTAACCGCAATTTTTTCAAAGTCTGTCTTCGTCAGGGTTGTTCAAACACAGGATTGTGTGGTAAAGGGCTACCTCGCGAAGTGCTTTAACTCTTTCCATACCATAGATGACACCAGAAGCTTTTGTGGACAGTGTAGATCAAGATTAGACTGCACAGAACGTGCAGTCTGATCTCTGATCTCCTCTGTCCACCCCTACATTCTAGATTATGACCGAACTGTTTCTTGATCTTGCAGAGGAAATGTATTTTTAGCCTTTCAGAAACTGCATTTTTATTCAGTAGTGAAAGAGTTAATTTCAATGCAAATGTTACCTTTTTCAGCTGACACAGTGTACATGCATGAAACCAGCAAACTGAAGGAATACGTGTTAAACAGTGTCGGTAGAATATACAGAGGAAGTAGTAGAAAAGTGTCACCGAAAATGTGGTCCTTCGGACAGGTATGACTAAAATCTACCGGACAGGCCTGTGTTTTAACGATCTTGAAGAAGAGGGCGTTTGCAAACGTCTAGGAAAAGGAGAAAATTCTGTAAATCCATATGGATATTTTTCTTACATTTGTCTATCTTGTTTATCGCTGGTTGGCAAACTATTTGAAAATTTAGTGATGTTTGCAAATTCAGTGATATATATAACATTATGAAGTTTTTTCATGGTTGGTATAATCTGAACAGCCCTTATAGTTGTATGTGTTTATTGATTGGTTGAATGGTGTGCTGCTTTTAACGGTATGAAGCCTTATTATTTCAACGTCTCTCTTAAACATCTATACTCATTTTTCAGCAGTTTTTAGACCATTTCATCTTTATTTTATGGAACTACAATCATCATTGTATCTTCATGCCAAATATTGACGCGGAAATAACCCAAACATATAAAGCGTCTAAAGTATGTCATATACATGTATTTCCAGTTTGAGGACAACATATTGGATTGTGCCATGTTTCTTCTGGATGAAATGTCAGGGATTTCAGACAACGCCCGTGGAGATCCCATTCCGACTGTTCGTAGAATTTCAGCTGTGGTGAGTTCAGTAAAATATCAAATTTTCGAATACAATTATTAATGAATAGGTATTTGTTCGTTAAGAATTATATTGAACTCATGGTATATATCATACATATATTTAAAGAAAAACCACCAACGCTCGACAAGACTTGCTTCACCTAATTTTAGTCAACTCGTTTGATAAATATGATAATACATAAATACTCATATAAGATCCTCTATATAACTTACTGAAAGTTTATTTAACTGCAGTATACTAATAGATTTTTTTTCTTTAAATTTACAAATAAAACAACATGGGATGGAAGTCTTACCTTATGCATTCCCATATCCCTTTATGCACGTATTCATGTTTTCTGTTTATGTTCTGTAAGTGCCCATATTTTCGTTCCACTTTCAGTACTTTCGGTGCTTTGATTGAAAAAAATAAAACAAATGGGGAGAGGTACAGCAATGAAAAATGTAGCTAAAGATATTTCATGTAACATTCATAGACTTGCTAACTAACTTTAAAAAGAAATCTTGATTTATTGTTTTTATTGTCCTTATTTCAGGTAAATTCACCCAACGATGGAGGAGTTTTGGTCGGAAACTGGTCAGGAAAATACCCCGGTGGAACTTCCCCACTCGACTGGAATGGAAGTGTCGAGATCTTAGAACAGTTCTATAAAACTAAGTCGCCAGTCAAATACGGTCAATGTTGGGTGTTTTCAGGCGTTGTGACGACATGTTCGTAAATAATTTTAAACTGAATAGCTATAGCATAATTTTATAATACAAATATTTCATAATGATAATATAATATTTTGAAATTTGAAAGTATTTACAGTTTTTCTTTTTACAAATACTGAGCCTTTCAATTTTGTGCCTAAAAGGATCTGTCAATATATTTATGTCAAATGGGTTATTCTTTATGTGACCTGTGTATAATTGGTTGGTTGGTTGGTTGGTTGGTTGGTTGGTTGGTTGGTTGGTGTTTAACGCCGTTTTCAACATTATTTAAGTTATATCATGAAGGCTAGTGCACCTATCCATGCTTTTTGGAGTTTCTTTTTACCAGTTCTTAGGAAATGTTCATTTGTAGCTCAAATGACGATTGTTATCTTTGATAGAATAGTAGGTTACCAGCATTTTCTCCTTTTCCACAATGTTTTCAAAAGCCTTCTTAATCAGGGAAGTTAAAGCTCGAGATTGTGTGGTAAAGGGGTTAATAAATCCCTTTACCCTAAATCAAAAAAATAGATCTAGACAAACTGAGTGTATTTGAAGATGACAAATCAACTAAAGATAAAACTATAAAAATGTATTTGAAAAGATGGAAAAACATTTTGAGAAAAGGAGATGACTAGTAATTCCTCTTTTTACCACAATGTTTTCAGAAGCCTATGTAAAACTTATTTTCTAGTCAAACTTATTTACATTTGAGTCATGCTCCGTGAAAAGGGGTTTAATACATCTGCAAAAAGTATCGCCCATGTCAGCCTGTGCAGTCCGCAAAGGCTGGCATGGGTCACACGTTTTGTTATTGGTTAATTTCTGCATGTCAAAGGACTGTTTTACCTCAGAATTCAATTGGGTTTTTAGACCAATTTGATTTTATGGATCCATAATTATGTAATGACTTACTTGGTATCATACGTCACGGAGATGCATTAAACATCCTTTCACCAGAGCATCACTCATTTCTATGTAAATTAAGGTAGTCACGGTCCTTATTCTCCAACCATTCTTAAGAAGACTCAGTCTTATTCTCTAGAATTTTTTTAGATTTGAAAGTAACACAGGTTCTGATTGACTAAACCAAATTAGCCATGCTGTGGCAAAAGGGGTTTAATACATCTGCGAAAAGTATCGACTCAGGTCAGCCTGCGCAGTCCGCGCAGGCTTACCTGGGCCGAAACTTTTCGTTATTGGTCAATTTTCTGTATGTCAAAGGACCAGTCTACCTCATGATTAAGTCGGTTGTTAAAAAAAAGTGGCTATTATGGATTTATAAATATGTGATGCCATGCTTGGTGTCATGTATCACGGAGATGAATTAAGCCCCCTTTTGCCAGAGCATGACTCAAATGGTTTAGCCAATCAGAGCTTTTGTTACTTACTAACTCTAGAATAAAACAAAGGATATTCTTAAGAAAGATTGCGGAATACTGGACCTGAACAAGTCAAATCTGCCAGCTGGTCCGTATTCACCGACCATTTTTAAGAACATTCTTATTCTTATGCTCCAGATATGTATTTCCAAATTTGAAAATAACACATCTTCTGATTGGCTGACCTAAATGGTTTAGCCAATCAGAAGATGTGTTACTTTCAAATGTAGAAAATTCTGAAGAACAGGACAAAGAATGATTTTTGGATACGAACCTAGATCTCGCACGTATTTTCTCTGTATATTTCAGTATGTAGAACGTTGGGTATACCAGCTCGCAGTGTTACAAACTTTGTCTCTGCCCATGACACGGACAAAAGCATCACAATAGACACCTACTTTGATGAAGAAGAGAAGAAAGTGAAGGAGTTGAACTCTGATTCTGTGTGGTAATATTGAATAAATATTTAACCCTTTACTATACAATCTAGACTTTCAACGACCCCGAGGAAGGAGGCTTTTGAAAACATTGTGGGAAAAGGAGAAAATGCTGGAAACCAGCATTTTGTCCTTTTCCTACAAAGTTTGCTACCCTTTAAAACCAAAGTTTTATTTTCTGGCAAAAAGTTAAACAAACTGTTTCTGAAAACCCTTTTTTCCTAATAAGCAGACTGTAATTCTGTACAAAGTTGATCACACCGTCAATGACCACTGCAAATAGCCAAGGCTTGTATCCTATGGCGGTGTCAGTGGCGATCTTATCTTGGTTCTCGGGAAAACTCCGTCATCTAAAATGCTATACGTCTTCTTTAGTCATATTACGCAGTTCTGGATAGCAGTCATTAGGGAAATCCTGGATGTATACTAGTAATCACCAAACCTTCTTAAGAATATTCTTAGTTTTATTCTCAAGAGCATTCTAATTTTGAAAATAACGCGATTTATGATTTGCTTACCAACTGGATTAGCTAATTAAAAGTTGGTTTAGCCAATCAGAGATTGGTTTAGCCAATCAGAAGTTGGTTACAGCCAGCCAGAAGTTGGTTTAGCCGATCAGAAGTTGGCTTAGACATGTAGATTTGGCCTTAGAATGAAATTAATCCTTAGAGCTCCGAACAAACCCTACGAACACGTTCAATCTAGAAATAAGACCCAAATAATTACAACTACAAGGTTGCTTTCGTCCACAATATTTCAGCAATGCGGAGAGAAATCAAAGATTAGACTGCACGTTTGTGTAGACTAATCCCTGCCTACACTGGCCGCTAAGGCAATTATTGTTGTGAAACGCGCATTAAGGGTTAAGAATAGTTAGTGAATACAGAACCTGTTCACCAACCAATCATAAGAACGATCTCAGTTTTATTATTCAGATTTTTCTAAGTTTCAAAGTAAAAAAGCTTCTGATTGGCTAAACCAATTGGTTTAGCCAATCAGAAGTAGTGTTATTTTCAAAGTTTGAAAATCTTGGAGAACAAGACAGAGAATGTCAATAGGAATGGTTGTTGAATAGGGACCCTGATCTTTCTCTTTCTAAGATATAGTTGGACATATTATTCATGTTTATTAATGTGATGCGTGACTTTCGGTTGCAACGTAGCTCTTCGGGTCGTATTGTGGATTTTATTTTATTAACACGGCTCTGCTAATCTATATGAGCCTTGCTCTGGCATGCTGCACGATAACAAGAAATTCAGCACAGTATTATGGATCCTTACAATCCATTTTGTCTAATAACTGACTAAATCATGAGGTACTCTGTTCCTTTGACATGCAGAAAATGTACCAAATGCAAAAAAGTAAAGATCCAGGTGATCCTGCGCGGTCTGCGCAGGCTGACCCTGGTCGAAACTATTCGCAGATGCATTAAGCTTCCTTTTTACAAGGCATTGCTCACATGTTTATCAGTTACTTAAAAAAACAGTCCTTCAACATAGAAAAAACATACATGTATAAATAAGTTATTTCGGTTAAACTCTCACTAGATCTAGCTGAATAAGTTAAATGATACCTTCAACTCGATATTGAAAACCCAAATGTTGCTTTTTCAATTTCTTTCTTTCAGAGGAAGGGAGAGAAATATCTCTTCATCGGACAGTGTAGATCAAAGATCAGACTGCACTTTCTGTGCAGTCTGATCTTTGATCTACACTGTCCGCAAAAGGTCAGTGAGTCGCGCTTAGCAGCCTAAGGGTTAATATTTCCTATGTAACAAGAATTGTGTAAAGTATACAAAGTCTAAGAAATGCATTTGTAGGAACTTCCATGTCTGGAATGATGTTTGGATGGCCAGACCAGACCTTCCACAAGGATTCGGTGGATGGCAAGCCATTGACGCAACCCCACAGGAAACCAGTGACGGTAATAATTAATCAAATGCCTTGTTTTTGCAAAGTTGCATAGTGCATACTTAACCCGCTAAATAAGTGAAATGAAACGTTCAGGTCCATAGTAAAAAAACAAGAATTTGCTATTTTAAAGGTATTTTTCGTGAAAGGTATCTACTTATCGGACAGTTTAGATCCAAGATCAGACTGCATGTTCTGTATATTCTGATCTTGATCTACAACGTCCTTGAAAGACCATTAGGTCGTGCTCTGGCATATGGGTAATACAGCCGACTTGATAGTGAGGTAAACTAGTTCTTTGACACACTGAAAATTGAATTTAGCAAAAAGTTTAGACTCAGGTCAGCCTGCGCGGACTGCGCAGGCTGACCTGGGTCGATAGTTTTTGCAATGCATTAAACCTCCCTATTACAGACCATGGCTCATTTTTGTATAACACGAAAGCGTTTTTTTTTTAATCCTCTGTGAATAAAATAGTTTATTTGTTTCAGGTGTATATTGTTTGGGACCTACGTCGCTACAGGCTGTTAAACATGGTGAAGTATATCTTCCATACGACGGACCATTCGTTTTCGCGGAAGTTAATGCAGACAGATTGGTCTGGATGGTGCATAAGGACGATACATGCGAACTGAAAAGGACCATCAAAAATAGGTTTCAGTTTTTCTTGTCAAAAGTTTTTTTCTTTGTTCAATGTTGATGAAGGTTCCCCCGCCCAATTTTGTTTTACAAATGCCATAGCTGCCTGTGCACCTATGTATTCATGATGTTCTTTACTAGTGTTAAACAAAACTCTCTGTTCAAGTCACTGTTTGCTTTCCCACTTTAAAAGAATTAATACTGTCATTGTTCAGTTCAGAGACAGAGACAGTAATTTTTAGCTTATTATCATCGCCAACGGTTGCCCATATGGGCAACGCCTCCCTGAACGCTGTTAGTTACGAGGGATATTGTAAGATACAGGACAAACCCCGTCCAAAGTTACGCCTGGTTCTCTAACGTGCTTGGTGTATATCACCGTGATAGGGGACCTCGGTTTAACGTCTCACCAGGCATACTAATACTAATTTTAGAGAGCCAGCCCTGGGACTGGAACCCAACCCATTAAGTGGCTGGAGATTTGACGTTTACGAGTCACGAGTCATACCCACTACCACTTGAGCTATTCGGGCTAGTCTGAGAAATGGCCGTTGCAATAAAACTCTTAATATTCATATAGCACATTGAGCCTTTGGAAGGGGGTGGAATTAACATGGTCAGGATTCAGAACTCTGTTACTAAAAGCCATTGTAAGTTAGCTTCGGAGTCTTCATTTCTGATGATGTAGATCTGTGCCAGTTCAGGCTGCTCTGAAAATTTTAGTAATTTCTATGACTTTTAATTTAAAATGTTCTGTGAAAAGGAGTTTAAATGCATTTGCAAAAAGTTTAGACCCAGGTCAGCCTGCGCTGCTCGCGCAGGCTGCCCTGGATCGAAACCTTTTGTTCTTGGTCAATTTTGTGCACGTCCAAGGACCATTCTACATCAGGATTTAGTTGGTTGTTAGATAGAATGGATTTTGTGGATCCATAACCATGTGATGACTTGCTTGGTATAATGCATTATGGAGATACATGACACGCCTTTTGCCAAAGCATATCTCATTTATATTCTTTATACGTTATACTGAGACTTTTATATTTGTTTTCTATATTAAAATTTAACTGTTTTAAATTAACTTGACATTGGCAAAAATATCGGCTTTTACTGACAGCAAATGATCAAGAGCAGACTGCACAGAACTTGCATAGAGTGTGCAGTCTGATCTTGAATCTGGGTTCCTGCGTGGCTCAGTGGTAAAATGTAGTACACGTGACCTGGAGGTCCCAGTATCGAGCCTCACTGGATAACGTTTGTCAAATAACGTAGTATATAGAGTCGTTGTGTTACGGTTTTGATGGTTGTGAGTTCAAATCCCAGCGCAAGCAAATGATCAACTCCTTTCCCCTGTCTACGATTTTTAGCTCGGATGTTTTCGAAGAAAACGTGAAGGTATTGTCGTAGCCCTGGCGTCGTTATCGTCCGCATCATCGTCGTGCAAAAACTTTGACATCTCATAATATCTCTGTTACTACTGAAGATATTTACTTCAAACTCAGACAAGCTGTAAACTATCTAAAGGCAACCAATACAGTAGGGGCAGGTAACCATCAAAATATGTTGGACACAGTTGTGTCCCCTTTTCTACTTAGAATTTTCAAAAACTTTGACATCTTATGATATCTCTATCATTACCGAATATACTTACTTCAAACGCGGACAAGTTGTTAACTATTCAAAGGTGAACCAATGAAACATGAGCATATTATTTCATGCTTTCCGGAAGACTATCGAGAAATGACGATGAAATATTTTTCGATATTTCATGGTTACGACCAGTAAAATATACCGATGTTATATCTTTACTCTTCAATTGAGTGCCGCAACAGTTGTTCCCCTGCACTAGTTACTTAGATAATCTGCGCGTGCCTCTCAACCAGATGGAAATATGACGTAATATACCCTACATTTCTCGCGCTTGACGTAATATTGTAATGTGTTGCTGTGCGCAGGGGGTACGCCACGGGGAATTACCGAAAAGAAATGAACTGGATTTTGATGTACGTTCCCCAAAAAAGGATTAAAATTATGAAATAAATAGAATTTTTTTTTTTTCGGTGAAAGACCGAAATTTATTTTATCGAGTGAACATCAGTAATATTTTCACGATTGGCTGCGCCACTCGTGAAAATATTACCGATGATGTTCACTCGATAAAATAAATTTCGGTCTTTCACTGTAAAAAAACAAATATCCTCTATATGTTCATCAAAGTCTTTCTGACACAGTTTAGCTCCTTTTTCGACTGAGAGATTTCTCTGAAAATCGAGCAACTGCAGCCGAGCTTTGGCACCCGCATGCGGTGCTCTTGGTTTTTATTTTCAACATCCATAAGTCCTTGCCCCCTTTAGATATAGATATTTCTGTCCATTTCAGTATTGGAAAATTTCTCTTATCAAATGGGTTGAGTGATGATAAAATGTTAGATAACGTCACATGGGATTATAAATTTAAAGAAGGTATGTACATACTAGTATATGTGGCCTGCAACATGCGAAAAGGGGCTTTCGGACATTTGCGTAAAGCGTCGTTTCGGATCAGCCTGCGCAGTCTGCGCAGGCTAATCCGAGACGGCACTTTACGTCAATATTAGATTTTGTCCTACAGTAGACTTGCGTGAAACAAAAAATCACACACGATCGGAAAGTGTCGTCTCGGACTGCGCAGCCTGATCTTGGACGACACTTTACGTAAATGTCCGAATGCCCCTTTTCGCGTGTTGCAGGGCAGATTATACTTGTATATTAACCATGCTCTATGAAAAGGGGTTTTAAAGATACATCCTTACAGCCAGAGATAAAAACTGCTGTTAAAATTGTGATAGACTGTAGAATGGTTCAGAATTTAGTCAGCTGTTTAAACATAGATAAATTACCGATTTATGATTTTGGCGTGTAAAGGATAAATATATCGGAAATCCGACATTTGAAACTGGAAACATCACAACAGTGATTTCTTTGATGGCGTCCAGAAAATGAACTGCATTTTCTATCGGTCGCAATCTGCAATCGTCAGGGTCAACATTTGGAATGAAAAATACAAAAATGATTGTAGTTTGATAGAATAAGGATGAAATTGGTTTAAAATTGGCTGAAAACGAGTATAAATGTATGATGCATAGTTCCAAGCAAGTCATCTCATAATTATGGATCCATAAAATCAATTTTGTTTAACAACCGACTGAATATCGAGGTAATGTGGTCCTTTGAGAAGCAGAAAATTGACAGACAGAAAAAAGTTTCGACCCAGGTCAGCCTGCGCGAAATGCACAGGCTGACCTGGGTCGATACTTTTTGAATATGCATAAAGCGTCCTTTTCATAGAGCATGGCTCATACACAAAATACTTTATTTTGTATGCCTATTGCTACAAAGATCCTAAAATATTCTGTTGAATTATATTTTCCGTTTTACTGTAACAGTATTTCCTGTGTACCAACAGTCCCCTTGTGAGAAAGAAAAAGAAATTTGACCTCCTTCAACCCTAAGGGTGAGAAAGAAAAAGAAATTTGACCTCCTTCAACCCTAAGGCTGCTGAGCGCAACTCACTGACCATTTGCGGACAGTTTAGATTAAGATCAGACTGCACAGAACGTGCAGTCTGATCTTTGATCTACAATGTCCGATAAGGACTTACTTCTCCCAAAATATTACCTGTGAAATAGCAAAATTTTGGTTTTTACTGTCGGCTTTAAAGTTTAATTTCACTTCTTTAGCAGGATAAGGGTTAACCAAGTGCTATACAGGCGAATTTTAGAAAAGTTAACTTTATACCATGCAACAAAATTTTAGACTCGCTCATTTCGAAAGCATCTGCAAAAGACTGGTCAAATGAGGCTCAAATGATGAGATTAGTCTCTGAAAGGGATGAAAACATGTTCTTCTTTTCCAACAATGTTTTTAAATGCCATCTCCCTCAAGATCGTGAAAACACTTGGTTGTTTGGTAAAGGGTTAAAAATTATTGAAAACAAACAAACAAACAACAACGACGACTACAACGACGACAACAACAACAACCCCTTTGGTAAATGCTGACATAAATGGCCTGCAACACGCGAAAAGGGGTAATCGGACATTTGCATAAAGTGTAGTCTCGGATCAGCCTGCGCAGTCCGCGCAGGCTAATCCAAGACTACTCTTTCCGTTATTATATAATTTTCTGTTGCGCACAAGTCTACTGTAGGACAAAATCGAATGTAGTCGGAAAGAGTCGTCTCGGATCGGCCTGCGCGGACTGCGCAGGCTGATCCGAGACGACACTTTACGCAAATGTCCGAATGCCCCATTTCGCATGTTGCAGGCCAAATGATTCCAAACATAAATGAATTAAAATATAGAAATGCATAAAGATTCTTCAGGGTTGATAAAAATGATAACACGTAATGTAGAAACAAGAATTGTCCTTTAAAAAGATAGACGTCGATAGAGATACTGGACTATTAATACTTAAACTCTTTTGGGGTTCAATATGATGAAAAATGATAAAAAGTAACCTTGCCCGAAAAAAAGCCTTCATGGATCCGTAGAATAAACATGTCTGCATTTTTGACCGATCATAAATTACTATGTATTCATTCGAATATATCAGTACCATTAAGTAGGTCAAAAGCGAGCGCATTCAGCTACGCCAAAAATGGGAACGAGCGAAATATTCTTTCATCACTTTATAGAACAATGCCGTCTTCATTATTAAGCCTAAAAATGCTAGAAAAAAAGAAAATTTAGAACCATCAGTTAAAGGCCAAATTTTGCAAATCTATCTTATTTCTTTTCGTTAAAAAATTTCTTTGTATTTCTCTGTATCAGACTGTGTGAATTAAGATCAGAGTGCACATTCTGTGCAGTCTGATCTTGATCTACACTGTCCTCAAAAGCGCACTGTATATTTGGTTTGTGTAATGATTCTGAACCGCTGGTTACGCCCCTGACAAGAACTTTATTAACTTTTTATTACCTATATAAGCTGCTAGGCTGGAAACTGTTCCATTTAGACGATTAAAATTTATTCATTCCTATATCACTTCAAATCCGCATTTAGACCCTAACCTGGCTCCAATGATTCTTTCTTCCTCGGAAAGTTTCTTTGCATTTTAACTGTGACTTCAAAGCGTTTCAGTCCAAAAGTATATGACAAAAGGGGGCTTAATGCATCTCCGTGATGCATTATACCAAGTAAGTCATCACGTTAATATGGACCCATCATATCCATTTTGTCAAACAACCGACTGAATCATGAGGTAGAATGGTCCTTTGACATACAAAAATCTTGAAGATATCGAAAAGTTTCGGCCCATGTCAGCCTGCGCGGACTGCGCAGGCTGACATGGGTCGATACTTTTCGCAAATGCATTAAGCCCCCTTTTCACAGAGCATGGCTCATATACTTTTTCATGTGCATTATGAGCCATGCTCTGTGAAAAAAAAGGGTGTGGGGTAATGCATCTGCAAAAATGTATTTACCCATGTCAGCCTTCGCAGTCCGTGTAAGCTGACATGGGTTGAAATTTATTGCCATTGGTCAATTTTCTGCATGTCAAAGGACATTCTACCCATGATTTAGTTGTTCGTTAGACAAAGTGGATCTTTTGGATCCAGAATCATGTGGTTACTTGCTTGTTGTAGTGGATCACGGAGATGCATCAAACTGCGCAGGCTGACCTGGGTCGATATTTTTCGCAGATGCATTAAGCCCCCTTTTCACGGAGCATGGCTCAAATGCAACTGTTCAAACAGTGATTAGTATTTTCGAAAAACGTTTTTTACACTGACGTCAATGATGACGTCGCCAAAATTTAGCTGAAAAATAACAACAGTGGTTTTTAGAGAGCTACAATTTTGATATCAAGAGGCGAACACTCGTAGCACATTAATGTAAATAGGTCCAGTAACCTCGCTTTCTACCAGTCGTTTTCCTGATGCTCGCATGATCATTTCTAAGCTGCCTTAGTAATTTTCTTGCACACTGAAAAATTCATGTAAGTCAACGGGAATTCTAATTTGATGAAATATCCATGACCGCCAGCTGTACTTTGATATGCGTTATATAGATCTATAGTAACAAGAAACTTAGGTATAAATTTAAAAAAAAAAGTCACATTTATTTGTGTTAGACAGTTTCTATTGACACCATAATTTCATTTGCAGTGATCTTTACCTCATTCAACGCTACTTTTTCAATAATTATTGTGACATGTTCTGTTCTGTTTCATGTCAGGCAGTGAAGAAGAACGAGCTGCTGTGAAGAAAGCTAACCTGTCATCAGAAATGGTACCTGGTATTTACGACACAGGTCCAGAGGTCAGGGAAGTTTTTATTTTGTTTTTTGTTTCGTTATGTTTTGTTGATTAATCTCACTTGTGTTTATTATAAGATTTTTTTGTAAAGTCAAGACGTATATAAACCTATTACAAACTAGGTGGTTTACGTCAAAAACAGGGCTCGTAGTAGCCAACAATTCTTAGTTTCATTCTTAGTCTCATTCTAAATTTAGAAAGTAGCACTTCTAATTGGCTAAACCATGATACTTGCTAAGGCTGTGAGGGTGGAAAGTCTTATTTTTACCAAAACTGGTTAACACCGTTATAAATCTAGCCTAACATACTTATATTTGACGGGTTGGTGAGTTGAAAATGCGTCATAATTTGTTTCGTTCTTTTTTTCACGTATAAACGCAGGCTGAATGGGTTGAAATTTTTTGCTATTTGTCAATTTTCTGAATGCCAAAGGACCATTCTACCTCAGGATTTAGTTGGTTTTTCGATAAAATGGATTCTGTTTAATGACTTGTTTGGTATAATGGATCAAAGAGATGCATGAAACACCCTTTGTCAATTTACAGCAAGACCGAGGCGTGCCAAGATCGTAGGCCTGATAGTTATTTATTTGAGTTTACTTTTCTTGCTGAGTTTTCGTTATATATTAACGTAAGAGTTTACATTTTTCCTTCTTGAGAAAGGCAGTCGGCAGACATGTAGAAAAAATGGCGTTTTAAAAATTTATTTTAGCCATGCTCTGGCGAAAGAGGGTTTAATGTATCTCCGTAATGCATTATACCGAGCAAGTCATCGCATAATCATGGATCTATGAAATCCGTTTAACCTTACATTCCACTGAAACATGTGGTAGAATGGTCATTGGAAATCCAGAAAATTTACCAAATCAAAAAGTTTCGATACAGGTCAGCCTGCGCAGTCCGCGCAGGCTGACCTGGATCGATACTTTTTGACATGCATTATACCCCCAAGGCTCATTTCTCATACTTGAAACAATTCCCTAAGGAATCATTTCTCGGTTTGTTCACTTCTTATTCCAGGATGTACATTTTGAACTTCAAATCACAGATGACACATTTATGGGTGACACTGTAGTTGTAAAACTGAAGGTGAAAAACCAGAGTAGTGAAGAGCGGATCATCGACGGTCGAATTACGGTATCCAGCATGTACTATACCGGGGTTCATTTTCGGGATATTCACAAAAATGAAATAAATTCACTGGCCTTACAAGCAAGTGAAGGTAAAGAACAGCATCTTTCACGATGATTTGACTGCATTTTTTTTTCGGTATTTGATAGTTATTCGAAAAAGGGAAATATTGCGATGGTACGTCACACACAAAACGTGCAGTCTGGTCTTGGATCTGCAATGTCCAACATGGAGGGAATTTCCAACGAAAAATAACTTTGAAACTGCATTATTTTGCGTTTTTAAACAATTGACTGGAAATTTTCATTTAATTTATACATGACCTTAAAAAGTGTTAAGTATTTTACATGTGAAAATAATCATCAGTTATCGGCCATCACTCGCAATCATTTGATTACATTACACTTAGAAAAGGGCGCAAAGGGAGAAACAATTTTGAGTAGGGGGCGGTGCATCGTCGATTACCCATCGTACTTTGATGACGTTATACAATTTCTGATTGGCTAAATAAAATGATTCATCCAATCAGATATTGTGTTACATTGTGTTACAAGAAAAATATTGAGAGTTAAACTTAGAATGCAATTTAAAACGGGTTTGTGAATACGTGCCTCAGGACATGTGGATGGAAGTAGTGGGCATTGAGTGTTGAGGGATGAAATTATGAAAACCTTTTTTTTTTTCAGAAAAAGAAATACCAGTCGAAATAGAAGAGAGTGGATATCTAGGCTTATTGATGGATCACTGTATGCTGAAGGTGTCTTGTCTGTGTTTAGCTCAACAAACAAACCAAGCCTTTTTCGAGACTGAAGAACTGAGATTAAGGAAACCTCACCTAGAAGTAACGGTAAAATATCCTATTTATCTCTTTGCCAAACGACAAAATTTAAGACTTTTCCAGATCCAAAGCATTTGCAGACAACAACTGAAATGTAGCTGAAATGGTGGAAATTACCTGTACAAGCTAACGCTAGTGCATGCTACCCGTATACAGTGATACTCGATTTCTATACCTATCGGCACTTACTTGGCCCTTAAGCTGCTAAGCTCGACTCACCGACCTTTTGCGGACAGTGCAGATCAAGATCAGACTGCACTAAACGTGCAGTCTGATCTTGGATCTACACTGTCCGATAAGAAGATATCCTCCTTCTCCCTCCCCCCCAATAGTTTTGAAATAGCAACATTAGCATTTTACTTTTCATTTTTCGGCATCAGAGTTTCATTTTATTTAGCAGGTTATGGGTAAATGAGTTCAGTGGGGCCTACAAAATTGCCTGTAACGAAATGGGTAGAGTATTTACACGTATATTTTGCAGGCCTCGGACCGAGGTAAAGTAGGGAGTCCAGTCGAGGTCGAGACGACCTTCACCAACCCACTCAATGTGAACTTGACTGGTTGTCAGTTGAGAATAGAAGGCCCTGGCTTGCGGAAACCTCTCACTCAGATGTATGGGTGGGTATATTGAAACTTGGTTTCTTTTTTTTTCATTTAATCTTCAAAATTATACTTCATTGAGAGTTCGTATTTGGTCCATCCGGGTTCCAAACTCACTAACGATTCTGAATAATTGTGGTACGCTCTGGCAAAAGGGGCTTTAATGCATCTTCGTAATGCATTATACCAAGCAAGTCGTCGCATAATTAAGTACGTGTATCTGTAAAATCCATTTTGTCTAACAATCGACTGAGTCATGGGGTAGTTAATGCTTTGACATACATAAAATTGGTCAATAGCAAAAGGTTTCGAACCAGGTCAGCCTGCGCGGACTGCGCAGGCTGACATGGGTCGATACTTTTTGCAGATGCATTAAACCCCTTTAAACAGAGCATGGCCCTTATTGTTTTGATTATGAATTCCAAGACAGACCATGTGATTGGCAGATGCATTCTGTCCCAGCCAACCAGATTGCTTGTCTTGAAATTTAGCAAAGGAACTTGACTTTGGAAAGGTTTGTGAATGAGTACCCTGAAATTCATTGTCTAACATTTTAATATTGGCTGAAAGACTGTTTGATAGATTATACATACAAATCGATCGATCAGTCAATCAATTGTTGTATCAACCAGTTGGTCGATCCGTCAGTTTAAAATAGATCAGTCATCTTATGTTTTTATCTACAAGTAAAGTACGTGCATTGGTTATTGAAATAGTTGAACTCACAAAAATAGCAGTCGAAACCTATTGCTCTTCACCAGAGCACAAAAATTTTAGACTTGTCCAAATTGAGAGCATTTGCAGACGACAAGGTGAATGTGACTCAAAAGTTGATTTTTTTTTTAACCAGCATTTTCTCCTTTTTCCACGATGTTTTAAAAAGTCTCCCTCTTTATGGCCGTTACAACTCGGGATTATGTGGTAAAGGGTTAATAAATCAACGAATCAAAAAAACTACTACTTTATCCAATCTACAGTTTCTCTCATATGATCTACAGTTTGATTCACACAATCAAGATATACATTCACATTACATTGACATTAATAGAATCTACAATAACACTCCTATACATATACACTCATTTATACATATCTACACTACAACAGTTGTATTTGATACATACTCTGGCAAAAGGGAGCTTAATGCATTTCCGTGATGCACTGTGCCTAGCAAGTCATTACATTATTATGGATCCATAAAATCCGGTTGAATGCTTGGGAAGAATGGTCTTTGGACATACAGAAAATTAAGCAATAGCAAAACGTTTCGGCCCAGGTCAGCCTGCGCGGACTGCGCAGGCTGACATGGGTCGATACTTTTCACAGATGCATTAGGCCCTCTTTTCTCAGAGCATGGGTCATTTGTAAAATAATAACAATGATAATATATATGTTACAGAAATGTGGATCCGAAGAAGAAGTTCGTTGGAAAATTCGACTTGATTCCAGCTAAACGTGGCAACCGGGAAGTTGTGGTGAATTTCAACTGCAACCAGATACGGTCTGTGGACGGGTCTCATAAAATACTGATAGAGTGAAAGAATTTGATATTTTTCATACCCTTGTGTATTTCATTATTATACCTTGGAACAATGATAAGACATTGAGATTATAACAAAAGGCGTAATCACTCCTTTTATTTCTGCTGATAAATAGCTTTGTTTAAATTGGAGTTTGTGTATCAACCCTTATACTGCTAAGCGCGGCTCGAGGACCTTTTTTGCGGACAATGTAGATCAAGATCAGATTGCACAGAACGTGCAGTCTGATCTTGGATTTACACTGGCCGATAAGGAGATATTTTATCCCCAAGAGAACTTTGGAATGACAATATTCGGGTTTTACTATCGACTTAAAAGTTTCATTTTAGTTATATAGCAGGTTAAGGGTTGATTCATACAAAACATTTTATGCTGGCTTCTTGCTCGTACAAAGATAACAGGCTGCCAGTTTCGCAATTTCCGCACAATGCTCTCTCTCTCACACATTTCAAGAAGTGATTATGAAACGACGACTGGATAAAATATAAACATCCGGAAACTGAAAAATGGATCGCTTATAACCCTCAGAAAGGGGACCCAGATATTGCAAATCACAGCTGATTGACCAAAGTTTCTCACAAAACAGCCGACTATGTCGATCCAAGATCAGACACTATCTTCTATGGAGCTGATTTTGACCAACACTGGACGCAAATCTTTTCAGAGCTTCGTTAAACGTCAAAGTTTATTGAATTTCTGCATTGTCTGGAGAGCTACACAAGCCCTTGTTTTACGACCTCGAGGAAGAAGACTATTGGAAACATTATTGGAAAGGTCACTGGCATTTTTCCCCCTTTTCCAACAATATTTTCTTCTATTATTTGCATAAATTTCATCACTTGTTGTCCTCAAATGTTTTCAATATGGATTGGTCTAAAATTTGGTGCTCTGAGAGAAATATGCAGTAAAGGGGCTCTTGTTCGAATGCAAATAGAACCAAAAATGGTCCGAATAATCAATATGAATCATGAAAGAAAAATCGGTGACTTCATTGCAAGATAAAAACACATGGTATATCAGTGATTAGACCATCTGTCCTATACGTGCGTGTAGGCCTGATTAACCCCGGGCAACAGACTGTGGTGCCTCTTTTTCTCTGCTGCTTTAGTTTCAATAGTTTTGGTTTCCCATCTGATCATTTTTTTTTTCTTTTATGTGAGCCATGATCTGGCAAAAAGGGGCTTCAATGCATCTGCGAAAAGTTTCGGCCCAGGTCAGCCTGCGCAGTCCGCGCAGGCTGACCTGAGCCGAAACTTTTCACTATTGTTCAATTTTCTGTATGTCCAAAGACCAGTCTACCTCATGATTAAGTTGGTTGTTAAAAATAATTGGCTTTTTATGGACCCATAATTATGTGATTGCTTGATTGGTATAATGCTTTACTGGGATGCATTAAGCCCCCTTTTACCAGAGCATGGCTCATATATTCTAACTATACTTCGTCAAATATGACAAATTAGGAATAGATTAATTAAAACAGTTTACGGACACATATCTATATAGACAGTGAAAAGAAGACTGCGATATGGAGCAATTAAGAAATTTTTTAGTGCCTCGACCCAGACGGTAGTTTCGATGGTTCCTTTGTTAAAAGATTTGATATTTCACAGTGCATTAAAATGGTGGGAGTGCATCAAAAAAACTTTGCTCATTTCAGAAGATATTACAATGGATTTTTTTTTTTAAAAAAGGAACATACTATTCATTATCATGTAACATATTCCTGTTCTGAATGTTGTTTTATTCACTGATTTCTTGAGAAGATTTTTTTTTTCACATGAAAGAATCGTGTAGAAATTATATATTTATGAGCCATGCTCTGGCAAAAGGAGGCTTAATGCATCTGCGAAAAGTATCGACCCGGGTCAGCCTGCGCAGTGTGCGCAGGCTGACCTGGGCCTAAACTTTTCGCTATTGGTCCATTTTCCTTATGACCAAGGACCAGTCTACCTCATGATTAGGTCGGATTTTAAAAAAAAGGTGGCTATTATAGTTCCATAATTATGTGAAGCCTCGATTCTTATAATGCATCGCCCCCTTTTGCCAGAGCGTGGCTCATATACCTTTGACAAAACTTTCTGTGCCATATTATATGTTCGAATATGTACATTGTTGGAGCTGTGATAGGAAAGCATATAACCTGTAGTAGATTTAGTCTTGAAAAGAAATAAATTTGCTTTTTATGTTATACCGCATCAAATTCTAAATATCAATGTGCGATATTAACTAACGCCCTTTCTAGTTCTCTCTTTGTGTGAAAACTGTGAAATCCAGTGATATTATTCATATGTATATGTGTACAGTGTATATGCTTGTATTTGCATTTTTTTTTGTGACATCTGTATACTCATTCGTACAACCTTGAATAAAAAATAGGAGAACAAGAAAACTGCTGTAAATCATACTGCTTTTCGTGATACCTGTATTGGAATAATAAACTGTTTTTCTAAAATGTTGCTTTATTTTCTCTACCCTTCAAAAACTCTGAAACTATTCCTGCAAAGACCAAAACAGCAAAATCACGACAACAACGCTTTAAAGTTGTATTAATTGCAGACAAACTACCAACCTATTGCTGAAAACAAAACAACAACAACAAAAGAAAGGGAAAATAATGGCCAAAAAGGAAAATGTTCAGCGCCTTCCAGAAGTATTGACCGCAGGCAATAAACTAGCAACCTCTAACTGAAGACCCTGAACAGGCCAAAACGTTGACAACGCCTTCAAGTAGCATTAATTGCGGCAGTAAACTGCCAAACTGCATTTAATGACATGAACAGCAAAAGCAACAACAATACCTTGCAATTACAGAAACATTTGTGTTAAATACAGACAGAAAACACCGAACTGTAACTGAAGACGCTACCATCAAAATCGACAAAAGCGCCCGACCAAATATGACGATCTCGGCTAGCTTGACCATTGAATGGATAAAATATACCGTGGCATCCGACATTTCAGAAAAGCCTTTCGACCTCTTTCCCCGCCACCCCCACCCCATTCCAATATAAATAGCTTTCCGCCGTAGTATTCAAACACCGAACTAGAATCTAATGCATTGTAAATTCTACCCCAACAACGGGGGTTTACTGAAATCAAGTTCCCAACTTGTCCTTCCTGTCCGTAGAAGCAATTTTGAGCCCTCTTCTCCACCTACCGTTTTTCTATCGATTTGGTTGAAACTCAAATGGAAACCCTCTTATCATGAAGACTTGTGCACCTGCAATTTTCATTCTGCTCGATTATTACGAGTGTTATAGTCCTTTGATTTTTTCCCTGATCCATTTACAAGGCAGCTGGTGATTTTTTTTTTTTTCAGTCGGCCTGCCACACTTCGAGCTATGATAGTTAATGGATTAATTGTTAATTTCATGTCGTTCTAAATGCAAAGGTTAGATTCCTGCTAAGCTGACTATTCATGAATGCTGGCTACAGGATTTAACACATTGTTTAGACTAATATGGTCGATGCTTGATGACTTGGTCACATGACTTGGTACATGTACTGGGATACGAATTCGAATTGTTAGGTCTGCCATTTCTTGGGTTTGCCTTTACAGGGTTTGAAGACTCAATGGGCGACATATACTAATGCTTCTTTTCTCAACTTGACATTGAGTGTAGTGTTAATTCAGTTAAAACAAACGATTGGGGTATGTTTAGTACGTGCTAAAGGTGAAGAAAATGGCATAATCAACGGTGGACTCGCAGACATTTTTATGAGCGGAGAAAATGCAATTTATTTACATGTATTCAGTAGTGAAAGACTTAATTATACAAAGCAAGTCATCACTTAATCCATAAAATACTTTTTTTCTGACAATGGACTGAAGCACGAGGTAGTATAGTCATTGGACATGTAGAAAATTTACAAATAGCAAAAGGTTTTGACACAGGTCAGACTGCGCAGGCTTTTCACAGAGAATGGCTCGATAGTTATGTAACGTTGAAGCCTGAAACCACCTTGGTGGATAAAACTGGTTCTGGTGCTGTGGGTGGTCTATTTTTTTTTTCGTTTGTACTGAAGCCTTCAGTACAAAAAATGGTACATCATGGTTTCTTCTGCAGCTGACTACTCAGTCTGAAAAACATCATGCCAAAATTGCTCGTACGAAGCAATTTTGGCTTTGTCGCATTGTTTTCACCTGTATTCGTAACTCATACTAAAGAATGGTTTTTAAATTCGCCGGTTGCAATCTTGCCTCTGGAGATAATAAGATCACGTTTCACGTTACAGTATATTGGAGAACTTCTCTTTCACTTCCGGGGTCCTGTGTTCGGCTTAGTTGTGAAGTTGTAGGATTCATAATCCGGCTGGTCCGGGTCTGATCCTCCCTTGAGGCACTGGGCCTTCTGTGAGAGTGTCTATGGGCAACACACATCAGAGCTTTGGCCTAATACTGTTGAAACCAAGGACTTACTGGAGTAAGTGAGCTGTCGCCGTGATATGATTTGAACTATGTTTAAAACGGCAACACCATTCCTTCACTCTGTCATAAATACTGATAATTGTAAACTGCGATGCCCATATATTTATGATGATTTCGTGGGTAATTTAGTTCAAAATGGAGGACGCGGCATTAATAAATATTAAAAATCGAGTATCCGGCATTGATAAATAACTAACTTAATCTGTAATTTTGATTTTTTTTAATTACACTTATTCCTGTTCTGACTCTCCTGTGTTTTAACACTTAATTTCTGCTACTTATACTACCAAAATTATACTTTAACAATACAATACCAATTACATGAACCATGCTCCGGGAAAAAGGGGTTTAATACATCTCCAAGATGCTTTATACCATGCAACTCATCACATAACTATGAATCCATAAAATACATTTGAACCATGCTCTGGCAAAAGGGGCCTTAATGCATCTCCGTAATCCACCATACCAAGTATGCCATCGCTTACTTATGGATCCATAAAAGACACTTTTTTTAACAACCGACTTGATCATGGGGTAGACTGATCCTTGGACATACACAAAATTGACCAATAGCGGAAAGTTTTGGCCCAGGTCAGCCTGCGCGGACTGCGCAGGCTGACCTGGGTCGAGACTTTTCGCAGATGCATTAAGCCCCCTTTTCACAGAGCATGGCTCATTTTTTCTAATAACCGACTAATTAATGAGGTAGACCAGTGCTTCGACTGATCAATAACATAGAGTTCAACTGCGCAGGCTGACCTGGGTCGATACCTTTTCCAGATGTACTAAGCCCCCTTTTCACAAAGCATGTCTCCGTCATGTATTACTCACAACATCTTTTCAATCAACCACTCATGCTAAAAGTTCTTTCTCCATCTTTCACTAATTTCTATGAAATTCTCTCCGTTCACATCTTAAAATAAAATATACCTTTTTTAAAATGGTGTATTGATCTCTTTGCAATATAACAAAATTTTACACTAGTCCAGTTGAAAGCATTAGCAGACAACGAAATTGAATATAGCCAAAATAATATGATATAACTTTGAAAGGGTAAAAAAAAAAAAAAATGCGACAAAATGCTGGTTACAATCTTTTCTTCTTTTCTCACAATGTTTTCAAAAGGTTTCTTCCTCGGCGGCGTAGAAACCCAGGATTGTTTGGCAAAGGTTAATTACAGTATGTTCATTTGACAAAAACACATCTACACACTAAACAATTCATCTAAAATTGTTATTTCTTTGAACTGGTTCACTACATCAAGCATCTTCCAAATCCAAATAATTTAAGCAATTGACGTTTTGCTTGATGTTTGCTTGAAAATATAATAAATCATCTCTGGAAGACATCAAGTACAGCATTTGTTTGTTTGCCGTAAGAACACTGTTTTCAATATTATTTCAGTTATATCGTGGCAGCCTATGCACCTATCCATGCTGTCCTGGAGTTTGTTTTACCAGTACTTTGCACAGAATCTTTCCCAAGCCACGGGCTGCTTTCCCACATAACTATCGTCGAGACGATGTTCATGGGTGTGAAAGAAATGAATCCTGTTACAATGGCCATCAACAGTACTCTGGGAGACACTGACCAAACTGGGGATTTGAACCAGAGACTGCTTTGTTTTCAGCCCTGTATGCTTTCAACTGAGCTACCAGGCAGGCCCATTAAGGTAAAGGAGGAAATGCCTACAACTTGTGATTGCACCTATTCTCACCATCTTTTCAATACTGCAGAAAAAATAATTCTTTCCTCTCCTTCCAACAGGTAAATTTCATTTAATGTTAAACATTCTAAAACAGAATACTTCTATCATAGGAAATTTTTTACTCCTTATGGTGTAGAATAAACCCAGTGGACATTTTCAGTTAAGTAAAAGAGACAGAAAATTGCAATTTCATGGTTGCTTTTTATCTTAGGTATTTCAGCAAAGTGGCCTGTGTGGACCAGAGATCAAACTGTACATTTTATGCAGCCTGATCTTAACCTACACTGGCCACAAAAGCAACTATAGTAGTGAATGTGCTTTAGTGGTTTACAGTTTCAAGTCCTAGCTAACATACTTGACATAGAAAGTTTGACAGACATCCACTGTTTCAAATATAGCTTTTTCTGCGGTCAATACACATACAATGAGCCACCCAAGGTGTTAAAGTCATATTTTCATTGCACAATATTCATATAACCAAATACACAATAACACAACAATTCAAACATAGTTAATTTGCTGCCAGTATACTGAACACATGAACAAAAACCTGGAAACGCAAGAGATCTTAGATCATGTTAAACCACACGTCTTTTCTGAGGCTGCCTTTTACTTTGTGTAAGAATGAAATACTTCAGCTTGGCTATGATAAGTTATCTGTATTCGAAAAAACGGATCTTAACTTCCTTCTCGTAATTTTTTCAAAGAACGAAAAAGCCTGGATCTATACTGTTTCTTCTGATATTCTTTGACTTTAAAAAATGATTCAATGTCATAAAAATTTGCTAGCGTACATAAAATTCAGAGCTTAAGTATTAAAGATGTACAAATCACATCTCTTCACATCTTTGTTTCTTTTTTCATCTAAAATTAACTTAAATTTTTGTTGGTTCAATGACAATGCATGCTGGATAATTTATTTTAAATTTAAGGGCCATTGTATACATCAAAAGAATCCAAATATGTTGACTTAAATATAAGTTTCTGTACATCACTTTAAGTTGTTACAAATTACACAAACATAAAATATAAGCAAAAATACCCAAATGTAAAATCATTTCGACTCCTTTGAATCCATGTAACTAGCAGCTTTTCAAAACAATGTGGAACAAGGAAATACTGTTTGTGAAAAACAGCTACTGCTTTTGTAAGGTTATTTTCTATCGAACAATGATCTTGCTACAACTAATCATAACACTACAACATGGATTTGGGTTGCAAAATCCTTGGAATAGTTCATCTATCATTCTACTGCTATCCAAAAATATTTATCCTCACTCTCCCTCAAAGATAAATCAGGGTAATTTTTTCCTTAAATCATACCATAACCAGCTTGCAAAATTGAGGAAGTAAATAATTTGACAATTTCTTTTTCTTTTTTTCAGTCTAAATCCTTAGAGCACTTTCACAAATATAATTGGTTTTGCAGTCAGATCAAGAGCAGACTGAAAAAAAAAATATAGCAAGTTCTTTGATCCAAATCTACCCTATTCATTTTGCTGAAATACTGTAGACAAAAAGCAACCATAAAGTTACAACTTTTTAGGTCTTCATTTCTTAACTGAAAATGCCACATAGGTTTATTCAGCACTTTAAGGGTAAAAAAGGACCTTGTAACACTTTCTTGAGGAAAAAGTTCTGGTTATACCAAGTATACAGTTAAATAAATATACAAAACAATTAATACTTTAAAAAAAAAAATGTACATTTATGCCGTGCTCTTTGAAAATGAGGCTTAATGCATCTGCACAGTCCAGACTGCACAAGCTGACCCAAGCCAAAACTTTTTGCTATTGGTCAAATTTCTGTATGTATAAGGACCAGTCTACCTCATGATTAATGTGATGGCTTGCTTGATTTAATGCATCACAGAGATGCGTTAAGCCCACTTTTGCCAGAGCATGGCTCAATTATGTACATTTGAGCCATGCTCTTTGAAAAAGGGAGGCTTAATGCATCTGCAAAAAGTATCAACACAAGTTAGTCTGTGCACAGGCTGACCTGGGCCAGAAATTTTGTTAATGGTCAATTTTATGCATGTGAAAGGACTAGTCTACCTCATGACTCCATTGGTTGTTTAACAAATTGATTTCATGGATCCATAATTATGTGATGGCTTGCTTGGTACAACGCATCACTGAGATGCATTCAACCCACTTTTGCTAGAGAGTGGCTCATAATAAAATATGTATATAGAGAATAGATGGTTGGTGTCTTGGAAGGGTTAAGTTTATCAGGCAAGGCGGAGGAATTTATCTGGTGAGTCGAAGGCGAACCGGATAAATTTCAGAGCCGAGCCTGATAAACTTAACCCATCAAAGACACCAACCATCTATTCTATTTATCCTGTCAATCACTGTAACGAAACAAAACAAAACAAACAAACTGGAAAAAAAAAAACATTGATAAAGACCGTACCTTTAATAAATTTCCGGAGCCGAGCCTGATAGACTTTCCCAAATCCAAGACACCAACCGTCTATTTTATTTATCTGATTTCTCAATTATAATCCAAAAATCTGACCAAATTGAACATTTCGCTCGAAAAAAGGCACATACTGACATCTTTCTCACTAGATCTATGCGAAACTTTAAAAAATGAAGAACCCTGTTTACAAAACCCTCTGGATATGCAGCTGCAATAATGACGTCATGAATGATATTAGCTACGTCATAGTTATTAAACATGACGTATATCCGCAGAAAAATATTGTGGCAAAGAAGACAATGTGTTTTAACATAACAGACTATTAATTAAGCAAGCAAAAGTATTTGCTAGTGATTGATTCATTCATTACGACAGTAAGACGCTTGGTTGAAAATAGTCCCAGTTAGCTGGTGCGCACTTAGTGGTGACCAACTGACGGATAACAAAAAAAAATATACGCCACCCTGTTATCGCGTCGAAATTGTAGAAGGTGACAGGATAAAAGATAAACTAAATCTACTTTTCTGAAGGTGACAGTTAAAAATTCACATGCTGTTACCCATTGTTTCTTTGATGAAGAAAATATCTATAATCTATATGTATAAAGAGGATAACTTACTTTTTAAGTGAAATGTTAAGGCATTATCAAACTCTTACCTAAATAAAAGGATTTAAGCTTCTTCAAGTTGGAAGGCATTTGCAGATGACAAATCAAATGTTACCCAAAACATGAGATTGGTGTGATAGGGTGGAAATACTCCGAGAAAAGGTTAATTACCAGCATATTCTCCTTTTCCCATGTTTTCAATAATCTTCTTCCTCAGGGTCAATAAAACTTGGGATCGTTTGGCTTGCAACATGTGAAAAGGGACATTCGAACATTTGTGTACAGTGTCGTCTCGGATCAGCCTGTGCAGTCCACGCAGGATAATCGGAGACGGCACTTCATGACTACATTACATTTTGTGCTACAGTAGACATGCACAAAACAGAAAAGTACATAAAAACAGAACCTGCTGTTTCAGATTAGCCTGCCCAGACGACACTTTAAACAAATGTCCAAATATCCCTTTTCGCGTGTTGCAGGCCGTTTGGTAAAGGGATAACTTAATCGATGAGCACCAAAATTAGTTTCTTTTCTTGTTTTTGAATGGCAAAGCCATGAGTGAAAATATTACTTTTCATGGGTGTTACATAATTCACTATCACGCCAAAGCTAATTTCTTTTTTCTTTCAGGCTATAAACAGGAAAAATGTTTGTTTGTATTGAAATTAAATGCCACTTTAACACCCTTGCCTAGGTAATATCATGGCCATCAGTGCACCTACACATAGATTTCCTGGATTTCTCATACCAGTAATGAAACCATTTCCCTTTCACGTCACTGACTACTTTTCTCACATGCATCAGAGGTGAGAGGCAAAAAATTGCTGAGAAGGAAGTTTGCTTTAACTGGGTATCAAACCTGCAACCACCAGCTCACATGTCAGATACGCTAACCACTGAGCTACCTGGCAAGGCCAGACAAAATATCTTTTTCAACTTTTAAACTGACAAAAAGAAGTTTTATACCATTTCCATAGGCTAAGGTCCTACACATGATGTCAACCATATGCTACATGCTAAAACTTTTAATTTAGCATCTAAAAACCAGATACACATTATTAACCCTTTACCCAAGAATCTGGTGACCCAGAGGAAGAAGGCTTTTGAAAACAGTATGGGAATAAGAGAAAAGCTAAAATCAAACATTTTCTCTTTTTCCCACAATGTTTTCTACACTTTAAAAGACACCTCTCATCATTTGAGCCACATTTATGGTCTGCAAATGCTTCAAGTTTGGATAAGGTCAAAAGTGAAAATGGATAAATTTGTGGCATGTGAAAAAAGCATTATATCAACTTCTCAGTCATTGTTTCTCTCTCTCAATCTCATGCAAAAGCTTCATTTCTCATAAGAATGTGTGATCTTCAGAACATTCACATGATAAAAATGAATAATAAAATAAGCATACCAATATTATTTGCCACATATCCTCTTATTTTGCAATTTATGGACTATTCCAAACTTCTGAAGAAAATAATTTTATAAATAGACAAAAAAAACTGACTTCATATTTGTCTATATTTACAGACATAATTTATATAAATAACAACATAAAAAATACAGAACTGCTGCAATATTACTGTTAAACATGCAAGTAAATAGTAAGATATTCTATTATATAGAATAAAAATGACATAGTAAATAAAAATCTATCTATTCTAATAAATACAGCACCTCCCTGAACGTTTATTTACATTTTCTTTTCACATTCTACTTTTTATGATTCCTCTAAGAATGCTTGGTTTTTTTCCCCATCAAAACCTTTAAAGTAATCTGAATGCGGTACATTATTTTTTTTCATCTGTCACAAACATGATAATGAAAATTTATAGATCTGCGTATGTCATCATTATTTAATGAGCAGCTCAAAATAAATACAGCTACCCCTATTCATGGTCTAATTACGCAAAACACGGCAAATGATAAAATTTTGGTCAGAGTTTAGATTCATGAAGAAGACAGAGTAGATCTAAGAAAATACTTAACATTCTGTGCAGTCCAATCTTATTCAACAGCATCTAGTTAAGCTACTTGTGTTATACAGTGAAAGGGCAAATTTCTTGTCCAACTTCTTTACTAATGGAGATAAGAGAGAAAATACAGGACAAATGTAATTAATACATGTATTTTTGCAGTATCTGCAGTGTTCAATTGTTTGAAATTATCAACATTTTAACAAATTGATATTTCACTGCATGTTGAACAATATTTCAGTCTATAACTTGAGTACCAGCTTTCCTATTCATGTGTTTCCTGTGTGCAATACAAAGCATATTTTTTCTAAGCATTTTTTTTTTCAGTGAATGGAAGTCAGCACAAATGCTCAGCATTGAAAGAGGATGTACTGGAACTTTTGATCTACTACCAAAAGTGATACTTCAGACAAGTCAGATATTCTGTCTCTGCCCGCCCCCTCCAACTATACAGATGCAAAACTCTTTGTTAACTTCACAACACCACAATATTTTAGACTTGTCCATATTTAAAGTATTTGTTGACATCAAATTAAATCAATATTTTAACCTTTTACAACACATCAAAATCTTAGACTAGTCCAAATTGAAGGCATGTGCAGATGACAAATTAAATGAGACTCAAAAACTGAAATTTGCCTTTTGAAGGTGTTACGGGAGACCACTCCTTCATGCATGGCTTCGTCCCGATTTAAATACAATACCTAACAACTGCGTTAGAGAGATATCTCTTTAGCTCAGTGGTTAAGGTATTGGTCTTTTAAACCTCGAAAAATGAGGATCTTGTCCGCCATGGGTTCGAATCCCGCCAAATGCGGTTTGTATTTCAGCCATGCATTTGTTCATTTGTTTCTTTGTTACGTACTTTGTTCGTAAGAAAGGGTAGAAAACCTTTTGGGAAAAGGAGAAAATGCTGGTAGCCAGCATTTTCTCCTTTTCCCAAAAGGTTTTCAAAGAAGTGATTTCCTCAGGTTTGTTAAAAATTGGGACTGTGTTGTAAAGAGATAAGGATATGAATCATTTTCTCCTTTTCCCACTATGTTCTTAAGTCTTCTTTAAGGTCATAAAAACAAACTTGTAGAATATGATAAAAACAGGTTACTCTGTCAAATAGAAGAATTTTTCTCATTGCTTAAAAACTTTTCAATGGCTCGCTGACAATCTGGAGAAGGCCATCTATCTAACAACAGATTACATTCAGATTCATTTGTGTGCTCTAGTTTGGACCTCTGCTGACTGCGCATTAACAGCTTTGTGGTTTCCAGAACCTAGAATATATACATATAGATTCAACACTTTATAATCACATCTCCAACCATTACATAATAATACAAAATACAATAAAAAATGGATACAATGCCCACCATGAATAGGAAAAAAATAAGTTTGAGTACTTCCCAATTTTTACAGTGTATCTGTGTAGTTATTCAAACAAATGAGGCGTGCTCTATGAAAAGGGGCTTTATTGCATCTGCAAAAAGTGTTGGCCCATACCAGCCTGCCAATTCCACACAGGCTGGTATGTATCAGAACTTTTTGATTTTGGTAAATTTTCTGCATGTCAAAAGTCCATTTTACCTCAGGGTTCAGCTAGTTGTTAGACAAAACAGACTTTATAGATCCACAATTATATGATGACATACTTGGTATAATGCATCATTAATATGTATCAACTCCTGTTTTGTCAGACCATGGTTCAAATACATGTAATGCATTTAACTTTCTGGCTGTTCTGGACAGTCAGCAGAAAAGTAATAAAATTTGGAAAAGCAGCATAACATTATGAACAATGGATCAATATCAAACTGCCACTGTGATATAATTTTACCTTTCCTGACAGGAGAGCCATGTGTTGTACTCTAGGTATCACCTCTTGCATCATACTAGTGGGCCAGTACACTTGGGAAACAAGACCAAGTTGACAAGCTTCTATTGCTGTTATTTTCCTTCCACCAATCAAAAGCTCATTGGCCTGAGATATAAGAAAAGAAAGGCAACTTTTTGTAGTTATTAGTTCTTTAAGCCCCCATTCCACTAGGCCGCAATCTGCGGCGCTCTCACAGAGCTCCGTAGATCGCCATGCAGAACGCCAAGAACGCTAACAGATCTTTAACGGATCGCCAAGATCGCCATCAGTCTACTCCCTTGCACAAAGATCCATGGCGATCTGTTCAGAGCGCCGTCACATTGCTACTTAATCGCTTAAATCGCTATCGAAACGCAACTTGAACGTAAACATCGTAACTGGGGCGCTACCGGATCGCTCAAGAGCAAAATTGTTCGCCAGTATGCTGGTCATCGCGCTCCGATGTGATCCGATAGCGACCATTAGAAATGCAGTAGCACTCGGTCATCTGGTTGTTATCTGAGTGGGAGTGTCTTCATAATCACCAATCCGGCAGCGATCTGAGGCGATCTACGGCGCTCTGTATGAGCGCACAGAGCGTCGTAGATCGCGCCCTAGTGGAATGGGGGTATTACCAAACAACAATATTTTGGACTCAATCAAATTGAAAGCATGTACAGACGACAAATAAATGCAGCTCAAATGATGATTTCTGTCTTTAACCCTTTACCACACGGCAAAATTTTAGACCTATCCAAATTGAAAGCATTTGCAGACGACAATTTCATAGTGGCTCAAATGACGCAACTTTTCTTTGATAGGGTAGAAAACTTTGTGGGAAAAGGAGAAAATGCTGGTTACCAGCATTTTCTCCTTTTCCCACAATGTTTTCAAAAGGCCTCTTTTTTAGGGGCGTCTAAGGCGTCATTGTGTGGTAATGGGTTAAAAGAGTTAAAAACATTGTTGGAAGAGGAGAAAATTTCTTTTTCAACTCTAGATCATGTGGTAAAGGGTTAACTGTTCAACTTACTGCATACAATATGGTTTATTTCTAAACAATGAACATGCTTTCTCTACTCTTACCAAACAAACTGGCATAAATTTACCAAATAATACGCTGTCAACCAAGTTTCCATGCAAAAGTTTGAAAACAACAGCACTCTTTCCACTGAAAAAAGGGGGTTTTAAGAAGGAATGGTTTGTTTGAATGGTGTTTTACGCCACTTTAAACATTATTTCAGTCATATCACGGCGACATCTCACATATTCATGTTTCCCTGGATTTCACCAGTGCTAAGCTGGGGCTCTGAAGTGTCTTGCCCAAGGACACTCCTGTGAAAAACCTAGTGGAGCCAGTGAGGCTCGAACCCCGGGTCTCCAGGTCACGAGTCCTACACTTTACCACTGAGCCACACAGGACCCCGTTTCAAGAAGGAACAAGATACAGGAACTTTATTGTAAAACTATCTTCATAACAAAACATCCTATAGACAATGTGCTCACTTTTTCATAGGAAAAAAACCATCAAACTTGTGCGTTAATGAACCAAATAACAAAAGCAAGTGTCCTGTAGTAGATTTCTTGATCTTCAATAGGGACGCTCTCTATGTTAAGGTAAGTTAAGCACATTAACTTCTGCAAGGAAGTGACGCTTTCTACTACAAAACCGGTGAAAAAATATCTGAGGATGGCACAAAAATACAGTAATTTTCTGTGAAACCATTTCTCAAAATGCATTTTTACATACCATTGCAACTCCAACACAATTAGGTAATGTGAAGGATGCACAACCTTCAGGGGTCTGAGACAGTTCAGCATATGGCATGTAAAATGAGGCCTTGTCACTTGCATAAACAATGTCACATAATGGGAGCAGAGCAGAACCCAAACCAATGGCTGGACCTGTCACCACAGCAACAAGCAACTTAGGAAATGTGATCAACTTCTTTACAAGATCTCTGAAAATATCATAAAAAAAGGCTAAAAAGTCAGGTAAATTCATGTCAATATAAATACATCTAACACCAATGAAAACAAAATTTCCAAACAATCTCATGTTTTAACAACCCTGAAGAAGAAGGCTTTTAAAAACATTGTGGGAAAAGGAGAAAATGCTGACAACCAGCATTTTCTCCTTTGCCCACAGTGTTTTCCATCCTTTGAAAGCCGTATCTCATCATTTAAGCAACATATGAGTTGTTGCCTCATACAGTTCAAAATTTGTCATTTGGGAAAGAGTTAAGATTGTGATTTAGTTTCTGTTTCAAGAACTGTTTGACAAATTCTGAGCAGTTCTGGTTACAAAACTTTGCCATTCCAAAATAAGACATTATATGTAATTTTGCATACCTAAGAGGTAGTGTTTTTTACATTGCCGCAGATTTATGTTCCTGTTGGTCAAAAATGGTCTCATGTTTCCATCATCCACTTCAACTGTTGCAATAACATGTATGTGAAAACAATCATTGACTCTTTAAAAAATCATTGACTCTTTACCATACTTACGACAAAATTTCAAATTTATCCAATTTAAAAGCAACAACAAATTATGTGTAGCTCAAAATGATTAGATTCCTCTTTTGAAAGGACAGACCAGCATTTTCTCCTTTTCCCGTGATGTTTTCAAGTCTTAAACCTTTTTCCGTAGGGGCTATTAAACAATATTTTTTGGTAAAAGGTTAATAATTCTATAGTTCTGGTAGTTCAGAAATCAAAAAAGATGGCCAAAAACGAAATGCAAGTAGATTTAGCATACCTTAGAGCTTCTGACATTTTCCTTGCCGCCAACTTTTTGTCTCCTGAAGTCAGATAATGTAGGTCTATCCCGGAACAGAACACATTGTCTAGACCACTGAACATAACCAGATTGCTGTCATCATACTTGGCCGCACCAAGGGCCGAGGTTATCTCTTCTATTACCTGAAGCAAGAAACAATGTCTGTGTTTTCTATATCTTTCTATGATAATCCAGAAGTCTAGGTAAGTGGTAGTGTTCTTATTTTTTTAAATCATCTATCAAGTTCCAAAACCTTTTTTATTGGTAAACATTAGACTACTTTTTTAGAAACAATTTCAGTGACTACCACAACAAAGTTTTCATTGACTAACTTATTAAATTTCAACACCGATACATGTGTACACAGAAAATCCTTTCTTTTATTTTTAAGGTATTTTTCAGATAACAGTGTTTTGATAAACAACTTATATACAATGTTTTCCTCATTCAGACACCTTGTGACAGCTCCATAATAGACTTTAGACAAAATGATGACAAACAGAGAAATGCTCCAGAGAAATTTCTGCATAGATCCTAGTTTTGTCCTCCTTTTCTTGATGTTGAATTTTTACCTACATCATTAACCCTCTACCAAATAACAAAATTTCAGACTTGTCTAAACTTAAAGTATTTGCAGGTGACAGATTAACTGTGACTCCAATCAAGGAATTTGTGTCTGAAAGAGTAGCAAACACTGTGGGAAAAGGAGAAAATGCTAGTTACCAGCATTTTTTTCCTTTTCCCACAATGTTTTCAAAAGCCTCTTTCCTCAGGGTCTTTAAAACGCTGGATTGTGTTGTAAAGGATTAAAACCTTTTTTTATCTCTTTGCCAGAAAAAACAAAATTCAAAAGTAAATTTTTTATGAACTTTTTAAACTATATCAATTTAAAACTTTGCAAATAACCTATATCAAATAGCATATTGAAATTTTGAAAAATGACCGAACTATCTACATGGGCGAAGAAATTCCATTTTTTCTTCCTTGCCCATACTAATAGTAATTTTAAACATGTTAAACTTGACAATTTCTACTTGCCTGATCATCAAACAATTTCTACTAGTTCATATACATATAGTTTATATATACACAAAGTTTCATCCATCTCTTGCTTCAAAAACCCCTACCATTACAGAATCATGAAACCCACAGCATCGAAGACAAACTTTGACTGGTTTTGAGATAATTTTTTTTTCCCAGTGGTTATTGTTGATGTCAGATGCTCTGAACCATTAAAAAATTGAAAATCTTTTTGCGCAGTCATAGAAATTGTATTATTTTGGGAAAATAAGAATGCTAACTAACCTGAGGATTCAAGGCATTTTTCATCTTTGTATGCGTGTTCAACCAAATCTGTGTATATCTATTGCACTTTTTAATCAAAATCTCCTTATATTTGAAAGCACATTCGGTTGCTCTCACACTTAGTCTTCTCTCCACATCTTCCAAATCCTCCTCCCCATTTCTTTTACCCTTTTTTGGATGCAGTTGATGTGGAAGGTTTTCAAGGAGAACTTTGTATGACATTGAAGCAGGACTTATGGGTAAACTGGCCTGAGAGTCTGTGTTGGGGTGGACATTGCCTTCCTGAGGTGAAGTCCAGTTGAGATGTGACTGACTGGGCTGGGAGGATGATGGTATGCCTGTAGTTAAAGGTCCTGAATGCTTCACTGTTGTGTACAGTAATGTTGGAGATACTGGTCGCACTGTGTTAGAGAACAAAGTACTCACAGAAAAGCCATTAAATTACACTTTGTATTCTCACTCTTTTCTCAACTCTCAATATGCAAAGTATGACTTCAGGTGGATAAAGTTGATGAAGGTCGGTGCCTTATTCACCAACTGTTCTAAAATAGATTCTTAGTGTAATTCTTAATTTAGAAAGTAACAAAATTTCTGACTGGACTAACCAAATGTGGTTTGGCGAGTCAGAAATTGTGTTACTTTGAAATTAAGAAATATGACTCCTGACTTAGATCATAATAAGAGTGCCTTATTTAGATTTTTTTCTACACAACGATTCATCGTAAACTAGAATGCAAAATTAGACGGCAAATACTGAATCAGTCATCTTTCAAGTTGACCATCTTCTTTACTAGTGATTTTCCAGCAATCACCTTCACTTAACTCAGTGATGAATCATTTTTGAAGTTTGGCGAGGTTATAAAAATCTTAAAAGCTCTCTTATGTTTGAATAAACTTTTGATGGAGCAAGTCAAGAAAATACAGATATATACATGTACCCTAACTATCACAAGCAATGCCTTTATTTGTGTTGCCAATGGTATCAAATTTTGCTAAAGCAGATTTTTGTGCATGTAGGAACAGATAACTATGTTTCAGACAGAATTATATATTGATCTGTTCATAAATAAAAAAGGTGTGTGTACTTACCAGGTTTGTTAGAAGATGTTTGTTTCAGACTGTCTAACAGCCTGATTTTCTTTGATTTACTACTTTTGCTGACAAAATCAGAAGCCGATGTTGACTTCGACTTCTTTGCTTTCTTTTCTTCTTGTAAAACCTTTTGGGTTTTGAGTTTCTTAGCTGTTGTCCCTATGTCTACTTTCACAGGACCTGGAGTTAAACTGTCTCTGTTATTTTCAATACTATGAACAACTTCCAAGTCTGACAGTGAATAAAGGATGTCATCATCATCAGAATCTGAATTCTCAGTTGTTATGCTTACATTTACCTTGTCTGATGTACGTTTTCTTGCTTTTGAAGCCTTCAAAATTTTTATTCTTGATTGTTTCTTGGCATCACTAGGTTTTTCATTATGCAAACTATCTTTATTGTGGTCCATTTTCTTTAATCCAATCAAATTTGCCACAGACAATTTCAACTGCTCCCTCTTTTTATTATTAGGAGAGACTGAACTGACTTTTGAAGTCTTCTTTAATGAGGGTGAAAGAGAGATCAATTGCTGTTTGGAAACCTTTATTGTGTTTTCAGCTGCCACATGCTTATTTTCCTTTGGTTTGGGTGATGGTAAAGTTTTTTTCACTTTATCAGTTTGCAAAATAGAGGTCTTTGAGACATCAGCTGATGGTGATACCTTTGCAATCTTGCTTTCTTCTTTTAATGTCTGGTTTAGAACATCATCTTTCCTTTTCTTCACACTTCCAGGTCTATTGTTAGATTCTAAGGACCTTCCTCTTTTTATACCCTTTGATGCTGAATTCATTACTTTTTTATTTTTTCCTGACAATATTTCAGTTGATTTTGATTTTGCAGCTTTTATGTTATTTGGATCAAGAATTTCCTTTCTTTTATCTGTAGTGTTTTTCTGTTCTTTATGCTTATTTCCACTCTTTTCTTTTCCTGCTGTTTTTGACAGCTTGCTATCTGCAATCTCCATTTTTCCTGCTCGGCTCTTGTTCTTGTTTTTGGCCTTTTTGTCCTTATTACCAAAACTATTGTCTTTATTCTTGTGCAGGTTATTATCTATTTCTTGTATCTGCTTCATATCCTTCCCTGCTTCTGTATCAATATTACTAGTACCTTTCTTTTTTGAATGTGAGTCAGATTTTTTGACCGACGCAGATCTTGATTGGGGACTAGTTTTAGAGAGAGCATGATCAATATCAGCTGAAAGAGGAGCTAGTACCTGGTCTGCTCCTTTACTTAATTTATTTTTATTTTTGACATTTATAGTTGTTTTTACTATTATTTGAGATTTTGTGGTTTTGGTGAGTGAGGCCTTCTGTAGTCTTGGCTTCATCTTTATCTTCAAAGGCAAAGTTTTTACAGGTCTTCTTTTAGCCATTTTTGGTTATTCAGCCTCTCTCACAAACTGGTCTGATGTTGTTTCCTTCTTGCTGTTTCTCCAGCTACTGTGCTTTCCTTTGGATGAAGTGAAAGAAAAACACTTGAAGATGGCTTGCCTTTTTTCCTCGATTTGAATCAAGGCTTAACCCCTGCTATCCAATGGATCCATCATGTTCTTCGGCCTGTCAGACAAAAAGAGCTGTCATTAATCTACAAAGACGACAAATTAATTTTTTGAAATTTTTCTTTTTTCGAAATGTACAGTGCCATGATGGTACTTATCCTACAAATCATCTGTAGTTCAAATTATGAGATTTTCTCTGAAAGGGTAGAAAACATTGTGGTACAAGGAGAAAATGCTGGCTACCAGTGTTTTCAGAAGCCGTCAGTCTCAAAGTTGTTAAAACTCGGGATTGTGTGGTAAACGGTTAACTGCATTTTATCATTTTTCCACCTTTTTTCATTAAAACTCAGGATTATGGATTACACAGTTATGCCTAGGCCTACTAAAAACTAACAATTTATACTAATTATAAAACTGTATACACATAATGTACTTCAAGAAATATTTTTGGGGTTTTCTGATATGAAGTGTTACGGGAGACCGCTCCTTCATGCAGAGCTTCTTCTCGATTTAAATACAATACCTAACAACTGCGTTGGGGAGAATTCTCTTCAGCTCAGTGGTTATGGTATTGGCCTTTCGTCCGGGCGTTCTAGGTTCGAATCTTGTCCGGTCCCTGTATTTCTGCCATGAATTTGTTCATTTGTTTCTTTGTTACGGACTTTGTTCGTAAGATGGGGGCTCGTCCGGGATTGGCCATTGAGCCATTAATCCCATTTGTTGTCAGAAAACGGACTTTCTGCCTAATAAGGCTTTGAGTCATCAACAGATGATGAATTTAAGAGGGGGTGTGTTACGGGAGACCTCTCCTTCATGCATGGCTTCTTCCCGATTTAAATACAATACCTAACAACTGCGTTGGGGAGAATTCTCTTTAGTTCAGTGGTTATGGTATTTGCCTTTCGTCCCGGCGTTCTAGGTTCGAATCCTGCCCGGTCCCTGTATTTCTGCCATGAATTTGTTCATTTGTTTCTTTGTTACGGACTTCATTCGTAAGAGAAGGTACTGACATTCTTACAAACATGGAAGTTCACAACAAATGCAAAGCTCAAATACAAACCGCCCAGGCTGGAATACAAAGCCCTGCGGCAAAAATCTTCATTTTTCCAGGTTTAAAAACCATTACACTAACCATTGAGCTAAAGAGAATTCTCCCTAACCTATTTGCTTGGTATTGATTTTATACTGAAGAAGCTATGCATTTAAGAAGGAGTGATCTCCCATAACAACATCCTATTTTAAGGTAGTAGATCCCTAATGGAAAACAGCTAATTCCACTATAATATTATCCTACAAAATTTGCTATGTTTAAAAATGAGTATTATTGTACTATTTTAACCAAGCCACTTTTTCCTTTTTTTCCTTCTTAGAATTATCATTTATAAATCAAAACCAATATATTCTCATTACAAAGGGAGATAATAATTACCTCCCTTTTCAGGAAACTAACAAAAGTATCAACAAATAATTTCAAGATAGACATCAAAGGAATTTCTGGTCAGTTAAAAATGTGCAAAAGTATTATATCAGTATAAATCCTTATTTATCAACTAACAAGAAATTTTGTTCCATGTTGCACTAGAAGTGTTAGGGTTCTACTACCTTAAACTGGAAAATAGTACATGTATAGTTGGCTCTAACTTTCCTATAGAACACTGAAAGAATGTAAATTTCTCATTCCGATACCAATACTCACAGTTTTTTTATGCCACTGTCAAGGTTAACTCAGTCAGGCCTAACAAAAAAATATCTGTGTTTATGGTTTCGGTCCGAGATACTGTAGGTAGGGATTTTTTTTTTCCAGAAACTTTTTACATGGACCATGTGAGGAAATCACACCCGACAGATTTTTTTTTCAATTGTACCATAAAAAGTTTCTAGGTAGGATCTGGAAACCCTAAACACAGATATTTTTTGATAGGCCTCAAATCACAATTGAATTTTCTGCAAAGTTTAGCACGCCCACCTTACAGCTGCTGCATTTCAAAGCTGACAAGCAGATTAAAGACACATTAAGCAGACTGAAAGATGACCGGTAAGATTTTGAAATTTCCAGATGGTATTGAAGAATGGCTACTGTGAAGGGATGCGGAGACACTTGATCACAAAAATAACATTGGAGCAACCCTTAACACTGAAGCTACACTGCGATCAGTGCACCTATGCATGTATCTTCAGTCTGAAGGGTTGCTCCGATGTTATTTTTGTGATTGGGTCTCCGCACCCCTTCACATCAGCCCTTCTTCAACAATATCTGGAAATCTAAAAATCTTACCGGTCATCTTTCAGTCTGCTTAATGTGTCTTTAATCTGCCTGTCAGCTATGAAAATGGACATGAATCGATAGATAAATGATTTAACTTCACAATGACACCAAGTTTAGTGCAAGGTTTTCATTGATCCTTTTGTAATTTACCATTTATTTGACATAAACACATCTGACTAATTTGTAAAAAAAAAAAAAAAAAACACTCGTTATAAATTCAGTTAACTGCGCATGCGGGTATTTTAATTTTACACTCTAGATGGGTCATAAGAGTGGCTGCTGCGGGGGCTAGCTGAGAAACAATCACAAAAATAACATCGGAGCTAGTCTTCGAATCGGGGGTACTACGCATGTATTTCCTGGCTTTCTCTCACCAGTACTATCATAATTTTCTTTCAAAGCTCCTGACTACTTATCTCACATGTATCAGATGAAACTTTGCCAGATGAAAAATTGCCGCAACTCGGTATCAAACCCGCAACCGCCAGGTCATGCTACGATACGCTAACCACTGAGCTAGACCTATTGATCTACTATTCCATGCCTAATTAGTGACAAAAGTTATGACCAAGATCCTAAACTGTCACTACGGGACACACCAAACAAAAACTAAATAACCACAAAAGTCTTTACGGGGGCATAATAAAAGGCAGATTGCTTGTGCCAAGCAATTCCTCCTTTTGCGCCAATGTTTGTTTTTTTTATTTTTATTTTTCGATGTCACTTCAATTTCCATTCTTAATCCAAGCCTTTTTAATAGAAAGTTACTTTGGAATCGTCATGTAAGTCTGCAAATATGAAGAAAATGGTGTGTATACGATTTCAATAACAAAATATAGTATGCATAATCCAACTTGTGTAACAAAGGAAAAGCCCATTCACTTTCCAGGTTTGTGCAACGTAGCGTTACTAAAAGCTGGGTAAATTGAGACAATTCGACGTGTCTCATTCTACATAAGATATTTGTTAGACTTGATGCTTACTTTGTCCCTTAGTTCTTGCTAATTCGTGCCATTTTCTCTCATGAATACTGTTAACTGAGTCGACAAATTTCTTATATCGGGTTGAAACTCGGGAGGCCCGCCATGTTGGATATTTCTGAGGCTACCGGTCTCCGATAGAGGGCGTAAGATCCAAAATGGCATCTTACATATGCCGACAGATGATATCTCCTGCTCGAATGTAAGAATCTTTAAAAAGTTTCTAACAGTACAAAATGCCATAAAACATTGACGTGCAGCAGCTGTGTTTCTTTTCTCTCATTAATAACTAGGCGAGATGTAGTTTGGCCTACAACACAATTCACTAAAAATTTTACTCACTGCTCTGAAAGATTCAGCGTTACAGATAATGACCTTTTGCGGAAGGTTTACCTTTACCTGAGTACAAAGTTCAAGGTATGTCCAAAGTGGAACAAAGGTAGAAGACAAATTAGATGTGACCCAAAGAAAGTGATAAAACGTATGAAAGTACTGAATGCCGTTTTGAGAGAGAAAATTCTGCTGGTCACCAGCATCTTCTCACAAGACTTCCAACTGGGTAATATGATAGAAAAAATATATGGGTTGGTCATTAATTTGTTCAAAATACCAATAATAAGGAAGGGTAAATGTTAAAGATTTTAAAAAGGGTCAGTCAGCTTTATTCAATCCATAGTGCAAACGAAATGGATTGCTCTATTGTATCCCCGATTCAGGGACTAGCTCTGATGTTATTTTTGTGATTGTTTCTCCGCTAGCCCACGCAGCAGCCACTCTTATGACCCATCTAGAGTATAAAAGTAAAATACCGGCATTGTTTCAAATGGCAGTATGTGTCTATCTTTTCTTTGTCACTGAACAATAAGGTCCTTAATCAATAGACTAATTATTAATCTTTACCAAAAAAAAAAATAATTAAAAAATGACAGTGTTACCTCCTTGTAATTCCATTATTTTGGAATGTAAAAATTGATTGACCCACTTCCAGGGAAATCAAGCTAGGCTTGACATTTACTGTGCGTGTTGCGGAAGTCACTTCTGATACAGTAAAGTACTTTTTTTTTCACAATTTATCGGCTTCTGTGTTATCAGCTTGGGCATTGAAAGGAAAACTAAATGTACTGGATGTATTTCATTTACGAGAAGTTGTATTTATCACATAAAGTGCCGATCACACAATATCATTTTTTCAATGATCCGCAGTTAACTGAATTTATAATGAGTGTTTGTTTACAAATTAGCCAGATGTGTTTATGTGAAATAAATGGTAAATTACAAAAAGATCAATGAAAACCTTGCTCTTATCTTGGTGTCAGCATAAAGTTAAATCATTTATCTATCGATTCATGTCCATTTTTATAGCTGACAGGCAGATTAAAGACACATTTAGCCAACTGAAAAATGACTGGTAAGATTTTGAGATTTCCAGATAGTGTTAAAAGAAGGGCTGCAGTGAAGGGGTGCGGAGAAACAATGATAAAAATAACATCGGAGCAACCCTTCAGACTGAAGGGAGTTCTATTGATGTTTTGCTTTCAGGGGAGAAATATGCAGACAGAAAGGTAATCCTGATGACTGGGTAAACTTTATCTAGATCAGATCACACATTCTGGATAGCTTGATGATGATATTATATATACAAGCCATGCTCTGGCAAAAGGGGGCTTAATGAATCTCCATGATGCATGATACAAAGCATGTAATCACATCATTATTGATCCATAAAGTCCATTTTGTCTTACAACTGACTAAAACATGAGGTACACTGGTCCTTTGAAATATAGAAAATTGAAGTCCAAAATATTTTGGCGCAGGTCAGTCTGTGCAAACTTTGCAGGCTGACCTTAGTCAATATTTTTTGCGGACGCATTAAGCCCCCTATTCACAGAGCATGGTTCATATTCTTTTAATTAAATCTGACAGGCTTTATTCCACCTCTGTCCCAAGTATGAGATGTTTTAACACTGGTAAAATGACAATGGGAGCCTTTGATGCAGAGTTTAACAAAGCCAAAGAAAGACTGAACACATTGAAAGAGGACCCAGGAAATGAAGTCAAACTACAGATATATGCCCTGTTTAAGCAGGTCTCTCTCCTTTTTGGGTCCTTCAGTGACAATTTTGGTGTTGCAAAAGGGGGCTTGATAAATCTCCTTGATGCAGTATACCAAGCAAGTCATCACATAATTATGGATCCATAAAAATCTAGTTTGTCTTTGAACCAGGTGAATCCTGAAATATAAGGGTCCTTGAACAAGCAGAAAATTTACCAAAAGCAAAATCTTTCTACCGAAGTCAGCCTGAGCAGACTGCGCAGGCTGACTTGGGTCTGTAATTTTTGCAGATGCATTAAGCCAACTTTTCACAGAGATACTTTGATCTATGTTGAGCTCTTTGCTATACCTAGTTCTATATTTGCAACAAAATTTCAGAATTGTCCATATTGAAAGCATTTGCAGACAATACATTAAAATGTAGCTGATATGTTCTGTCTCTAAAACTGTAGGAAACGTTGTTGGAAAACAAAGGAGTGTTTCCTTTTGTGTCCATACTGTTTTCAAAAGCCTTCTTTCTCAGGGTCCTTTTAACAAGGATTGTTATGTAATGGTTAAATGGAATGAATGTATGGTATTTTATGAGACATCTATTTCCAGGGTCATTTAGTGCGCAAAAAAAAAAAGGAAAGGAAGAAATTTACTTGTAAGAATGTGAGTGATAAGTACATGTATATGATTAAAGATGTGTTATGAAATCATTCTTGTTAAATGAATTTGTACATCATTACAACAGTATTTCAGTCATACATGTATTATTGAAATTGTATACCTATTCATGTCTTTTCTGGGCTTCACCAGTAGTACTCTGCTGAGGTTTTGCAGTGTTCTGACCATGGACATTGCCAATTTGACCTACTGAAGCTAATGACCACCTGAGTTCAGGGAGTTCATTCATAGAAAATACTCATACTATCTCATGTCGAATATTTGTTTACTGCAGTGTTCTGACTTGGATTCATATTACTTCTCTCTCATACCTCTTCTCCAAACAATCATGTGTTTTTATAACTCAGAAAGACTGAAGAACGGTATGGAACACATTGTGGTAAAAGGAGAAAATGTTGCTAATCAGCAGTTTCTCCTTTCCCCACAATGTTTGCCCCCTTTCTAAGACAGATTATAGCACATGGAATGGGGCCACATTTAACTTCTTGTGTGCAAATGCAATTTAGACTAGTCGAAAACTTTGTCCTCTTGTGGAGAGATTACTCATTCATTACTTCCTGATTGGACTTTGCAGCAGACACCTTTGAAAACATCCTTGTGTCATTTGGATAATCAACAAGAATCACGGTTTATATGTATGAACAAGTGAAAACATTATTCCAAAAGGAGAAATAGCTTGTTGCAATCAATTTATTCTTTTGCCATGATATTTTTTGTTTGGTCTTCCTCTTGAAAGATGAAAAAAGTTGTCAACAGGTGTGTGTATATACAAGATGACTAGATTTCAGACTGATCTAAATTCTAAGCGTTTGCAGACAAAAAAATGAACAGGGCTCAAATGGTGGGATTTGTCTTTAAAAACATTATGGCAAAAGAAGAAAAAGGTGTTTACTATTAGTTTCTGCTTTTTCCACAAGGTTTTCAAAAGAGTTCTTTCTTAGGGTGGTAAGTTCAACATGGGATAGTTTGGTAGAGGTTTATAGCACGTTGGATTTTATTTATAATTTCATTGCAGGCTACAGTTGGTAAATGCAATGCTCCTAAACCAGGTATGATGGATATTGTTGGGAAGTATAAATGGAGTGCATGGAATGATCTAGGAGACATGTCACAAGTAAGACAGTCTGTAAAACAATTTCTGGCCAAGCTAGATGAGCAATTTTTAGCTGTTCGTGTTCATGAGAATATTTACTACTATCACTGAATATCAGCTGAGTTTTATGGTTAAAGAATGTTCTGTTTTCAGACATAATGATTTTCCTGTGTTTGTATTAAATCTAGTTTTTGATCCAATACTTCAAAGTTTACCATTAATGCAAAAGAAAAAAAGGTCCAAAATCTTGTGTTAGTCATTTAACTGTATGCTACAGTTCATTAATATTTTTATGTGAATGATTCTGTACATAACATGCTTCATTGTCATTGACATAATTGTGGCATGCCAAAAAGCAAGCCTTATTTAGGCTTCTCATTAAAATTTTATTGCACAGATTTTAGATTATTATCACTGTCCATGTCAACTATAGACCACTTGTCTTCAAAGCAGTAGTTCAATATATGGCCTCTTCTTAATTCATGCTTCCAAGGACCTTTATCATCTGCCTTTTTCAAGATGTCATAGTTCTGTTTACTTTGGTATGTAGTCATTTCCAATGGAAGTAAACATAGTCCGTGTATGACATTTAGGCTGAAGATGGTGAACTAGGAAGCATGTTTTTCAGCTATTTATTTCATGGAGTAAATAGAACTTTTTCATTTCTTTAAGCTTTGTGAGGAAGACTCAGATATACAAGACACCTGCAAAGACTTGCAATCTATATGTGTCATTTTTTGTCAATTTGTATACTGAAGAAATATTATTTTGTAACATAACGTAACCCTTTAAGTGTCTTTCACTATTATACATGTACATGTAGCTGCCTTTGTAGCCAGTGTAGATCATAGATCAGACTTCACAGAATGTGCAAACTGATCTTTGATTTACACTGTCAACTCTGCAGTGAGATTGTGGACAAGAGCACCCTTGATATTGTAACTGTTTTGGTAGTAAGTCTGGTGTGAAAATACCCATCAGGCCTTTTGGGCACTCCAAGAGTTAATGAAATATTTTATTTTACAAGGATGAGGCACAGAATAAATACATTGATCTTGTAAACACCTTAGCTGGAGGAGCAGAAGAGCCTGCCAAGATTACTACCGAGTCTTCAGAAGGTTCTACTTTTGAAACTTTAGCAGTATCAAACAAGAATGGTACATACAGTATTACTCTAAATCGACCAAACAAAAAAAATGCCATAAATTTTAAGGTAAGATTTTTGTTTACTTCTTCCCAAAGACAGTCGCAAAATTTAAGACTCATCCACTATGAAGCAGTTGCAGGCAACATTTTAACTTTAATCCTGCTGTTTGAAAACATGTATTTTGTAGAGAGTGAAAAGCAAGATCAGCCTGCACATATGTGCAGTCTGATCTTGCTTCCCTCTCTACACTGCTCTATCAGTTATCTTGGTCATATAAACCCCATTAAGTGACAATAAGTTCAACAAAATTTTATTTTATTATTATCAGCAGTTTAACTCTGGCAGGAAAGGGGTTAAGTATGGTTCAAAAGTTTTGATATAAATTAAACCTTTACCACATGAGAAAAATTTAGACTTGTCCAAATTGAAAGCATTTCCCGACGAAAATTTAAATTTGGCTCATATGATGGAATTTTTCTTTGATAGGGTAGAAAGCATTGTGGGAAAAGGAGAAAATGCTGGTTACCAGCAATTTCTCCTTTTCCCACAATGTTTTCAAAAGGCTTCTTTCTTGGGGTCGTTAAAAGTCGGGCTTGTGTGGTAAAGGGTTAAGAAAGGATACAAAACATGGAAGTGAGAAGAGGTAATACTGGTTATCCTTTTCCTAGCATGTTGTCAAAGGCCTTCTTTTGTAGTGTCATTAAAAGACATGATTGTCTAGTTAAGGGTTTGCACTGCAACATGGAAATGAGCCATGCTCTGGCAAAAAGGGTTTAATGCACAATTGCGTGCCTTTGATGCATTTAGTATGCAACTCACTGCAAAATTGGATCTGTAAAATCTGTTTTATCTAACAACCAACTGTATTATGAGGTAGAAAGGTCACTGGACATGCAGAATACATGTATTTACAAAAAGTGAGAAGGTTTTGCCAATGTCAGCCTGCACGGACCATGCAGGCTGAAATGGGTTGAGCTTTTTGCAGATGCATAACCGCACTTGTCACATAGCATGGCTCATTTCAAATGTTCAAATGTCATTTAACCCCAAATAAAGGGATACTGCAGCTTGATTGCTTTGGATCTGATGAAAGCACTCTCTGTTAAGTGCACATATCCTCTTTGATGAGATATCATTGCAATTATTTTTTGAAAAACGTTTAAAAATGATTCTAAATACATGTAGTGGATGGAGTCATCTTGAATTAATGTGTTTCTACGTCTTACCTCATTACTAGACAAATATGATGCATTCACTCCCATGAAAGAGACAGCTTTTTAAAGCATTTACAGAAAAGGTGCTGTTGCTTGTTGGAAGGAATTTACTCCTTTTACAATGCTGTTTCACCATATTTAAAAAAGATATTTTCCTTTCCTTCAAATAAGTCTTTTATTGAAGGTATTTTGTAAACTTAATTTGAACCTTTGAGTTAAAATAGTACTTTGTTACTTCCTTTGAAAACTTCCTAGTAAAATACTGATAAATAAAATAAAATTAGGTTTTACTTTTGATTGCAAATGAAACTATTGTGGCAAAAGGAGAAATTGATGTCGAGGAGAAATATATCTTCAATTTTTTTTAAATCTAAACCAGGTGACCATTTTTTAGACCTGGCTGTATTATAAGCACTTGTAGATGATACATTAAATGTGGCTAAAACTTACGGGATTTGTCTGTGAAATGGTAAAAAACATTGTTGCAAACGAGAAAATGCTGATTACTAGAATTTTCTGCTTTTCCACAAAGTTGCCAAAAGGCCTTTTCCTGAAGATCATTAAAACTTAGGATTGTTAAGAGTTAAATTGTTTTGTATGAGGAAAAATACTGTTTGCAGATGATAATGGGATGATTAATACAAAATTAGCCAACATTGTTAAACAGAAACATCTAACATTTTTTTTTTGTGTAGATGTATGAAGAATGGGGCCAAGCATTAAAACAAGCTGCAGATGATGACTCTGTTGTGTTGGCAACTGTTACAGGTGAGCAGGTTGACACTGACACATTAAAAGTTTGTCTTTCTACCACAGAATTGTATTTAGCACTCCAAGTCTTACAAATTGCCAAATTTTAACATCTGAACAATTACATCACAGTTTCCAGCTCCACTAGCCAAAGGCCAGCAAGCTTTTCTCATGGCCCTTTGTCTGTCATGTGTGTGTGTCCGTCCATCTGTCTGTGAGAATGTGTGTTAACTTTTTTACCAAACATTTTTTTCTCTAAAACTACCTATCCAATGGGGGCCAAGTTATTTTTTCTATGAAAGTTTATTTACATACAGACTTTTTATGATTTAATGTCTCTGTCAGTGCCTTACAAGTGCATGTAATATTTATTGAAAAAGCAGTAGAGGTCTACAGGGCCATCATGGCCCTCTTGTTTATGTAATAAAGGTAGAAAGAGTGTTGTACTGCTGTGTGTTGTACAGGTAAAAAAGGGACCATAAATATATGTACATAGAAATGTGCACTAGCAATGTTTTAATAACTAATCTGCTGTTGCTTCTAAAAGATTTCAAGATCAATGATAATAATAATTTTTAATAGAAAGAAGGTAAAAGTTAAAATGAAAGATAAAGAGAAAAAAATACATTAGTATGTATAAAATGCAAATTTAAATGCAGATTTCTTTTCACTTCAATATATTAAAGATAACTGTTTCTGTGTAAGATCTAGATTTAACTTCATTGAGGGAACAATATAATTGATATTTTCTGGAGTGTTGAATCAACATGTGATAATATGGAATAATGGTGATCTTGGACGAAATGTTATCTGGATCTTAGACTTACACCGATACAAGCTATCTGTCTTTTTATTTTATGCCAAAAGCAGAAAGAAAAGAAGTTTTTGTCAATCTGCAAATGTAGTTTCTGTTAGATAATGTCATGTTCATGACATGAATAATGTGAGTATCAATGTTATTTCCCTCAATCAAAAAAGAAAAAAATATACTATTACATTGGAATAGACACAAACCTTACATAACCCCGAAAGTAATTCATAGTAATGGAATAATCTTGCTTAATTCCTGAAATATATCTCTTTAATCCATGAAATAACATTTATAAGAAATATATAATTGCAGGAGCTGGTGATTTTTACTGTAGTGGAAATGACCTCGGAAACTTCATGAATGTTCCCCCTGATGGAGTAGCAGCTATGGCTGAACAAGGTGGAGTGATTCTAGAGTAAGTTGTACAGCCTGAGTGTAAGATATAGCTGGAAGAAGTGCACTTGTGCCCTTATATAATACTAGACGGCAAAAATTTAGGTTACTCCATACAAAAACCTTTTGCAGATGTCTTTTAAGTTTTGGTTCACATAGTAGGATAAGTCTTTGAAAAGGTAGAAAACATTGTAGGAAAAGTAGAAATGCAGACTACTACTATCATTTTCTTGTTTTCCAAGGCTTAAAAAAATTGTCTACCTAGCACAGGATTGTTCAATAAAAGGATGAAAGATGTTGCAGACAAATTAAATTTTGCTCAAATCATGGACCTTCGTCTTCCAAAGGGTAGAACACATTGAGAGGAAAGGAGAAAATGTTGGCTACCAGCATTTTCTGATTTTCCTACCTTGTTCTGAAAAGCATTCTTCCTTAACGACATTATAACATAGGATCATTTAGTACAAGTTTACAGATTTATAATGAATGTAGAGGTGTATTCTTTATTGTTTCATTGAAAGACTGCTCTTTTAAAGCTTGTTCTCATTTTCTTTACTTCCACATCTATACTACTTTTACTACATTTTGTCTTCTTACTAACTTTCGTACTGTCTGATCTACGTCAAGACAGAGTCTTCTGTGAAATTTTATTTTCGTTTAAATCACATTTGTATTATTGTTGTAGGAAATTTGTGTCAGCCTTTATAGACTTCCCCAAGCCCTTGATCAGTTTAGTGAATGGCCCGGCTGTAGGCGTGTCTGTAACAATTCTTGGACTTTTTGATGCTGTCTATGCCAGTGATAGGGTAAGTTATTTACATGTATTTTGGCTTGTTATTTATGTACAGTCACCAGGATGACAACTTTTTAGAAATGATTGTTAGACCTGGGTTCAGATTCACAAACTCTAAACATTGTTCAATTTCTAAATCCTGATACTAGCTATATTATTGGCTGAAATGGTCTGTCTCAGTTAATAAAATGACGTGTTGGAAATTAAGAATTATAAGTTGGAATTACAATTGACGTTGAGTTTGGCCCCTAAATATTTAATTTTGTTGGATATATGGATTCTGAAACAGAATATATGAACTTAGATACATGTACCTAAATCAATAAAACCTTTCTAGTGTTTGATGAGGTTTTTGGAATCAAAGGCCGTTTGTTTTGCTCTGCTGATAAACAAGGTATGCTGTGTGAAAAGGGGTCTCAGTGTATCTGCAAAAATAAAAAAAAATATGGACCAAGCTCAGCCTATGCAGGCTGACCTGGGTTGAAACTCTTTGATATTGGTCAATTTTCTGCATGTCAGAAGACCAGCATAACTCCTGATTCAGTGCGTTTTTTGATGAAATGTATTTAATGGATCCATAATGTTATGATTACTTGCTTTGTATAATGCATCATGGAGATGCATTAAACCCCTTATGCCAGAGCATGGCTCAAAATTTTTTTACTGTACATTACAAAATGGGAAAGCAGCCAGTGGCTTAAAAAAGGAGTTTGGTTATTGGTATATAACTGACAACGATTGATTGTTTGGTAAAGATTAATTGGGATTACCAACATACATGTAATTACGGTCAGCTTTGGTGGGAAAAAAAAAAAAACTTTGGAAGTTTTGAAAATAAGATATGAAAACAGAGACCCACATGCAAAAAGCCTGTTTAAAAACATTTTGCTAGAAGTGGTAACTGCCATCAATGAAATCTGTACATTCTACTTGTAGCTTATGTTTCTTTTTCTGACAGTCAGCTCAGGAATCAAATTGCACATTAAATAAGACAGTGCAGGATTCGCAGTCTAATTTTGATCTATACTATCTGAAAAAGAAAATCTTAAAAACATTTTTGGTACTTCATTCTTCTCCTATGACTATCAAGTTTCTATTGCATTTGCTGGGCAAGCAAAAAACAAAAAGTTAAACTTGTTGTTGTACAGTCTGTATCCCTTTTTGGTTGTAGGCTACGTTCCACACCCCATTTTCACAGCTTGGACAGTCTCCAGAAGGATGTTCCTCATACGTTTTCCCAAAACTTATGGGCACAGCTAAAGCAAGTGAACTGCTCCTGTTCAATAAGAAAATTTCTGCTGCAGAAGCCTTCAATCGAAACCTTGTGACAGAAGTTATACCTGACAACTCCTTCCTGAAAGAAACTCAGATGAAAATAGAATCTATCTCTAAGTTACCGAAAGAGGTCAGTGGGATCTCGAATGGGTTACATAAATTTTGGCTTCATGGGAATAAAAATAAGTTGATTTTCACAGCATCCAGATAATCTTACCACCTGAATGCTTCAAAGAAGTTTCTGTAAAATAACTAAATGTATAATCTACTTTCCTAACTTAATTTAGCTTTACAGTATTTCGCTGCAACAGTAACAAAGAGGAACAAATATGCCAAAATGAACTTCTTTGTCACTCTGATTTCAAATACAGCTTGAATTTTTATATATACCGTCTGATATCATGCTGGTTTATAAGTCCTTGTGTGAAATTTTTACAGAAAGAAACTATTAAGATTGAGATGAGTTGGCCTCTTCTGCTTTCTGAATGCATCTCTTTTATTTACTTAGCACTCTGTTTATTATTATGCCCCCCTTCAAGGAAGTGGGGGTATATTGCTTTGCTAATGTCGGTCGGTCGGTGGACCTTACCTTGTCCGGATGATAACTAGACACAGAATTGACCTAGGTTCATGAAATTTGGCACAGACATGCGTCTCGGAGTGTAGATGATCCCTATTGATTTTGAGGTCAATCGGTCAAAGGTCAAGGTCACAGTGACCGTCAACATGTTGATATATAGACTAAACCTTGTCCGGATGATAACTAGACACAGAATTGACGTAGGTTCGTCAAATTTGGCACAGACATGCGTCTCGGAGTGTAGATGATCCCTATTGATTTTGAGGTCAATCGGGCAAAGGTCAAGGTCACAGTGACCGTCAACATGTTGATATATAGACCAAACCTTGTCCAGACGATGACTAGACACAGAATTGACCTAGGCTCGTCAAATTTGGCACAGACATGCATCTCGGAGTGTAGACGATCCCTATTGATTTTGAGGTCAATCGGTCAAAGGTCATGGTCACAGTGACCCTCAACATGTTGATATATAGACCAAACTTTGTCCGGATGATAACTAGACACAGAATCGACCTAGGTTCGTCAAATTTGGCACAAACATTTGTCTCGGAGTGTAGATGATCCCGATTGATTTTGAGGTCAATCGGTCAAAGGTCAAGGTCACAGTGACCGTCAACATGTTGATATATAGACCAAACCTTGTCCGGATGATAACTAGACACAGAATTGACCTAGGTTTGTCAAATTTGGCCAGACATTTGTCTTGGAGGGTAGATGATCCCTATTGATTTTGAGGTCAATCGGTCAAAGGTCAAGGTCACAGTGACCGTCAACATGTTGATATATAGACCAAACCTTGTCCGGATGATAACTAGACACAGAATTGACCTAGGTTCGTCAAATTTGGCACAGACATGCGTCTTGGAGTGCAGATGATCCCTATCGATTTTGAGATTAATCCATCAAAGGTCAAGGTCACAGTGGCCTCCAGCTTAAAATGATATATAGACCAAACCTTGTCCGGATGATAACTAGACACAGAATTGACATAGATTCTTCAAATTCTGTACAGATATTCATCTCGGAGTGTAAATGATCCCTATCGATTTTGAGGTTAATCCATCAAAGGTAAAGGTCACTTAGCCTTCAACTTAACGATACATAGACCAAACCTTGTCCAGATGATAACTACACACAGAATTGACCTAGGTCCTTCAAATTCTGTACAGATATTCATCTTGGAGTGTAAATGATCCCTATCGATTTTAAGGTTAATCTGTGAAAGGTCAAGGTCACAGTGACCACCAGATGATTCAGGGCCTGCACTGCCGTTCACCACTTGAGCCATTTGCTAAAAAAAAATTAAAGTGTCTCAAAAATCATCATATGTGGCTCAACTTGTGGCTCCAACATTTTATTCACGTATTATTGGGGACGTAGTAAGCATCAAAGTCGACTGGGAAAAAGCGGAAGTCGAACACGTGTGACGAAAAGAAAATCGATAACCCAGTCTGTGTATCGGCGACTGTTTACAATCTTGTATGTATACACACGGCGGTGTGTATAATTATGCGAATTGTTGACAGATTATCAGGTTTAACAATTGAAGTGGGCTATAAATCAAAAAGATGACATCGATATTTCCCAATCAATTCTTTTGATATCAGGTTATGAACTGTGCCACTTCCTGTATCAATGTGGCAGTAGGGGGGCATGACTGTTTTACAAACAGACATCTTGTTACTATTTTATTTTTTCTTTCAGAGTCTGAAGTTTTCAAAGACTTTGATCCGTGAAGCAGAAAGAGAAAAGTTGCATGCTGTGAACAAAGAAGAATGTAGAGTGCTTGTTGGAAGATGGCAGTCAAATGAATGTATGACAGCTATCATGAGCTTCTTTCAAAAGAAGGAATCCAAGTTATAAAACAATTGACTATATGTACATAGAGTTAAAAAAGTAGAAAAGAAAATATTTATAAATCGTTGTACAGTAATATGAATAAAATTCATCAATTTTTATAGTGTAAATTTGCTTTTCTCTGTCAGTATGTGGTATCATATTTTACGTGGATGCAAAGCTGCGCTTGTTATCTCTACTGGCCGAAGCCCAGTGGGCTTATGTCATGGCCTGGTGTCCGTCGTGCATGCGTCAGTCCGTGGGTGCATTAACTTTTTTTTCGAACATCTTCTTCTCTGAAACTACCCATCCAATTTTGAAACTTCTCAGAAATGATGCTGCCAAGGGCCTCTTCAGATTTCTTGAAAGAATTTGATTCCTTCAAAAACCCTGGTTGCCATGGCAACAAAACTGAAAAATATTGAAAATCTTTGAAAATCTTCTTGTCGAAACCATAAGGCCTAGGGCTACCAAATTTGGCATGTAGCTTTATCTAATAGACCTCTACCAAATTTTTTCAAATTATAGCCCTGAGGTCAAATTTGGCCCCACTCTGGGGGTTACAAGTTTTATATGGGCTTATATAGGGAAAACTTTAAAAATCTTCTCGTACCTAGCCATAAGGCCTAGGGCTACCAAATTTTGCTTGTAGCTTTATCTAGTAGGCTTCTAACAAGAGTGCCCAAATTATAGCCCTTGGGTCAGATTTTGCTTGCCCCGGGGGTCACAAGTTTTACATGGGCTTATATAGGGAAAAGTTTAAAAATCTTCTCATACCTAGCCATAAAGCCTAGGGCTACCAAATTTGGCATGTAGCTTTATCTAACAGACCTCTACCAAATTTCTTCAAATTATAGCCCTGGGGTCAAATTTAGCCCCACCCCGGGGGTCACAAAATTTACATGGGCTTATAAATTGAAAACTTTAGAAATCTTCTCGTAACCGTAAGACCTAGGGCCACTAAATTTAGCCGTGTCTTAGGGGTCTCATGTTTTACAGGGTCTTTTATTGAGGAAAGTTTGAGAATCTTCTTGTTTATAACCACACATTCTAGACCTGTATTATATGGTATGGGGCTTTATCTTGTGGACCTCCACCAGGATTGAAGTAACTATAGCTCTGTGATCAAAAATGGCTTTGCCCTGGGGTCATAACTTTCTCGTAGGATTTTATAGAAAAAATTTTGTGTGTCTTCTAGTTTGAAACCAACTGGCCAAGTATTGTAATGTTTGGTTTGTAGGGTTTTTACTTATTAGCCAGTGGAGCGATACAGGGCCATCATGACCCTCTTGTATATTTCATAGCTGTGTAGTATGTTAGTATCAACTTGTCTTTATATATTACAGAAACTTAATGTATAACAAAAAGAAAAAAGAAAATGGTCTTCCTCAGGTCAGTCCAACGTTTCCCATCGACTTGAAGTGTGTGCAGCTAACTTGGGAATAACGAAAATGAGCCATACTCTGGCAAAAGGGGGCTTAATGCATCTACGTGATGCATTATACCAAGCAAGTCATTACATATGGTGGATCCATAAAATCCATTTTCTACCAGTCAGCTAGATTTGGGGTTGAAATGGTTCTTTGGCATGTAGAAAATTGACCAGTGGCAAGAGGTTTCGACCCGTATCGGCATGCTTGGACTGATATGGATCGATACTCTTTGCAGATGCATTAAGTCCCCTTTTCACAGAGTATGGTCCATTTGATATATTTTTGTCTTGTCCTCAAAAGCATAAAATTCGCTGTGTAGAATGACGCTTTTCCTATCTGTTCAAATCAAAAATTGGCTCTTTACCATTTCTTTTTCAGTAACACCTTTTCATGTTTTATCCCCCCCGGGCCATGAAGTATTTTGTTTATACTTTTGGTGTGTGCGTATGTGTGATTTTGTGTTTCCAGACACGTTTCCGGTGCTTACTTTATCTGCGTGGTGGGATTTGAAAATTATTTGGTCATTATGGAATGACCATTATGACAGGACAAGGTGTGTTGCGTAAGTACCTTGTCACTAGCTGAAAGGTCAAAGTCAAACAAGGGGCGTAGAATATGTGCCTAGGCTGTAGTGAAAACATGCTCGAATCCGGCCAAGAACAATTTCTTGCATAACAGAGTTTCAACATTTTTACCACTTTTAACATCATGACAAGATGATGAGTCATGCATAAGAACGTTGTCGCCAGCTTGGAGATAAAGAATGAATGTATGGTGTTTTATGGCGCATCGACATCTAAGGTCATTTAGCGCGCAATAAAGAAGCAATGAAAGGACAGAACAGAATGTAAGAATGTGAGTCATGAGTATAATTATGATAAGAGATAGGTAATGAAATGATACGATGATGGAAAATAAATAAAATATAGTGATAAAAATAAAATAGTCAAAATATGACAAAAAGGTTTGAAAAAAAATATATCACAATTTTGTGTAAGGTCCAATTTCCTTCAGAAAAGCAATGTCCCTGAATAGATCGACAACCTTTCTGGTATGCCTAGATCCGTCATTGGCAACAGTTTTGCTGGAATTTATTAGTATTTCATAAAACTGATCTATTTGAATGTTTGCTTGGAGATAAAGGTGACACTGGGAACGTCAACTCTGTGCATTTTCTATTGTGGTAACATATTTGTGTCTAAGCCATAACCTTATGCTGCATGTTTAGATGTCAAAATTGTTTGTGCATAAATGGTTATCGCAACAAGGCGGTGTGTCCCATGACAGATTTTGCCCCCCCCCCTTTTTTTTTTTTAGTAGTTTGCCTCTATGAACCTACATATCATACAAAAGCCAATACCTTAAGGTGCCATTTTACCAGATGTACAAGGCAGGGACATCCATGTCCTACGAACACATTTCATGTCATGACATTGCTCTGTAAAATGCACTCAGCTAGATCTAGAATACAATTCTTTTGAAAGATATAAACTTTATGAGTATCATGCGTGATTTATTTGCGATTTTCTGGTAGGCCAGAAGATCAAGATTGTCGGATTTTGGTTTTTTTTTTCACTATGGAGTCGAATGACGTTAAGCGTTTCAGAAGCATAAGAACAGGTTGGAAAAAAAGTGAATGAAACTAATTACGAGGTATCTTAAAGTGAATAGAAAGAAAGCAAAGATCTAAATCTGCCCGTCAATGTCACTGATATCTTCAGTATTGACATCATGGGGATCGTTAAACTCTATACATGTATAATCGATCAATCTAACAAGCTGATTTTGTTCAATACTACGGTACTTAACCATGTCTTACTTCCTAACGAGGTTGTAGGGGTCCTGCGTGGCTCAGTGGTAAAGTGTGGGACTCGTAACCTGGAGGCCCCGGGCTGGAGCCGCTCTGGATCCACTGGGTTTTTCCTGGAAGTGTCCTTGGGCAAGACACTTCAGAGCCCTAGCCCAGGAAACATGATTATGTGAGCTGTCGCCGTGATATGACTGAAATATTGTTGAAAGCGACGTAAAACACCATTCAATCAATCAACCTAATGGGGTTGTATTTAATATTCTTTATAATTGCTAGTTTACACAGTCTAGCTAATAAGAACTAGCGATGCAAATCCGCTTACGGTAATCGGTCTGCCGTGTACCAAAACACTGCTGATACTTCTCAAAGTATATAAAAACTCACCAACCTCGCTATATATAAGCTGACGATTAGAACAAAGTTGTTGATAAGATATTGTTATTGTTGTTGATAATCATTTATGCAAAACAATTTTGACATATAAACATGCAGTGCAAGGTTATGGGTTAGACAAACATGTTATCACAACAGAAAATGCACAGAGTTGATGTGCCCAGTGTGTCTTTATATCTCGTACTCGCTAAAGTATATGCTCTCCTGTAAACATACTAGTTATGTCCCACACGAGTACGTTAGGATGCGCTGTATTGTCAGGCCACTGGGTCAATAAATACAGTGACCATAGTTAACTTACATACCCTGCGTGTTCAATCAAGTTATGTCGTAAACACCCATCACATGTGATTTAACCCTGTACCAGATAATCTTGAATTTTAATGACCTTGAGGAAGAAGGCTTTTGAAAACATTGTGGGAAAGGGAGAAAATGCTTGTAACCATCATTTTCTCCCTTTCCCACAATGATTTCTAAATTTTCATAGACAAGTTTCGCCAGTTAAGCCACTTTTCATTTTCGTCTGCGGATGAATTTGGACAATTTCGAAATTTTGTCGTTTGGTAAAAGTTAAGCTTTTTTTTTTTTCTCTCTCCCCTGTACCACTGATTAAATACGACCCCCAAAAAATCCACTTTTCATGACTTTCAGTCCTTTGATTTTTAAGGTTCCACATCTCCTAAGGACCTTTGTTTAACAAATCGATAGTTAATGGAGGAGTACAATTAGGGGGCAAAATAGAATAGGACAGAATAAGAAATAATTTTTCTTACTTAAATTTTTGGAACTACCCTGAAAACTACGCCTTCTAAGATGCTCTTTAGCATCTTGAACGTGCGGTCCAGTTTTTTTTTTTTTCTTCATTTTTTAAACTCTCCCAAAGTGCTAGCATCTGCAGACGACAAATTGGTACATTTTTAAAAAAAAAAAAATTTTTTTTGGGGGGGGGGGGGGGGAAGGTGAGGGAGTAGGAAACATTGAGGCAAAATGAGAAAAGGATAGTTGCCAGTATTTTCTTTTTTTCACACAATGTTTTCAAAGGTTGTTTTTCCCCTGGTTCGTTCAAACACGGGATTGTTTGGTAAGGACTTAAAGGAACGTGTCATTACCTTCCAAACAAAAGAAAGAAGAAAAAAAAAAAGGTTTTATAAGGATGATTACAATTGAGCCAGGCTCTGTGAAAAGAGAGTTTAACGCACCTGCAAAAAGTATCGACCAATATCAGCCTGCTTAGTCCACGCAGGCTGAGCTGGGTTTAAACATTTACATCTGGTAAATATTTTGCATGTCCAAAGACCATCCTACATCATGATTCAGTCGATTGCTGGACAACATAGAATTTATGGATCCATAATTAGGCTTGCGTGATGGCTTCTTTGATACGCGTATAATGCATCATGGATATGCATTGTCCGTGTTTGTGAGGTAGACCATCGGCCTCGTAACTGTAAGGTCCCGAGTTCGATACCCGGAAGCGGGTGTCAACTGAGGGATTGTTTCTTGGCCCACACAAGTTCGGCGCGAGTACTGATGTAGTTTCCAGAAAGCGGAATCGAGAAAGATTAGTTTAACTCTTAAGCTGCTAAGCGCGATTCACCGACCTTTTGAGGACAGTGTAGATCAAGATCAGACTGCACAGAACGTGCAGTCTGATCTTGGATCCACACTCTCCGAGAAGGAGATATTCCCCAAAGCATATTTTTGAAATAGCAATATTCGGGCTTTTTCTGACTATTCAGTTTAGTTATGTTGCAGGATATGGGTTAAGTTGTAAGAACTCGTTTCTCAATCGATGTAAAATGAATATGTTAAAACTAATTAAATCCCATATCTCCGGAGTGTGGCTTAATTGTTTTATTGTAGAGGAGATATGATCTTGCAGCATCTGAGAAAAAAAAAAAAACTTCGTTGAAATTTACTAACAACCATTTAACCTTCATCTGCTACATAACTAAACTGAATTTTTGAATTCGATAGTAAAAATTCAAATATTGCTATTTCAAAGTTATGTTTTGGGGAATGATATCTCCTTATCGGACAGGGTAGATCCAAGATCAGACTGCACGTTCTGTGCAGTCTGATCTTGATCTACGCTGTCCGCAAGAGGTCAGTGAGTCGCGCTGAGCATCCTACGGGTTAACTGTCACCAAACGACATAATTTTTAGATTCGTCCATTTTGAAAGTATTTGCAGACAACAATTAAGATTTGAGTCAAAATTTTAAATTTGCCTTTTAAAGTGTAGAAAATATTGTGGGAAACGGAGAAAATATTAGTAACCAGCATTTTTTCCTTTTCCCACGATGTTTTCAAAGAAACAGTTTCCCACTGGGTCGTTTCAACACTTAATTTTGTTTGTTAAAGAATTCAGTAAAATAATCTGCTCCAGGTGAGGCTCGAACTCACAGCCTCCGCATAGCCATGTCCCTCGATGAACGAGGGGAAGTACTGTCTATAAGTACGGCGCGCTAACCGATTGCGCCACTGGAGCAGGACGACTGCTAGCCGACAACTTTATCACTAAATTTCATATAGTACACTGAAACCTTATAATCCTTTTCTCTATTTCCACTTTCCCCTCTTTCTCAATATTCGTTTTTTTTCTGTGCCGGATCTTCTAATTGTAACAACATGATATTTTAAAATGTAAGCTTAAAATGACTACCGTGTATTATAGATATACATGTACAATCCAATTTAATGTTCAAACATACATGTATTATTTCTAAAAATGGATAAATCTGTATTGCTTGTTTGTATAGCAAGGTTATTTTGTGTTTTACTTCTCTTCCTCAATTGGGAAAGAAAAGAAAGCAGACAGACAGACATACAGACGCCTTGTATTGGAAAAGAACAATTCGTATAAACGAAGTTATAAGTATGGGCCTAAACTATGAAATCAATGGATAAATAGGCCTACGGCGATAAATAAAATAACATGTATATTTTCACACGTTTACAGATCCTTTCCTTCATCGAGATCTCTCTCTCTCTCTCTCTCTCTCTCTCTCTCTCGACTCCTCCTCCTCCTACTCCTCCTCCGCCTCCTCCTCTTCCCCATTCTTCTCATGTTTCGCGGACCCGGAAGAGTTTAGGACTAATTCACATAGCAATGTTTTAAAGCAGTCCATGAGCGCTTATTTTTAGCTTTGCGCTCGGTCCTCGACGTACGGACTGCCTTTCATGAATTTGATTACTTTTGCGGACTGTCTAGATCAAGATCAGACTGCACAGAAGTTCTACTTTGTTCTCCACCTTTCTTTCTTCTTCTTCTTTTTTTTTTTTTACCTTTTCAGCAGCATAGGCGAAAAAGGATTTGTTGTGAACGGCATAGATCAAGATCAGACTTCACAGAAGGTACGGTCTGATCTTGGATCTAAACTTTTTGTCAGCTTTGCTGGGAGCGAGTTTGAAGAAATCTATGTCATTAATTTGCACATTTTGACGTTTATTATGTTAAAAGAAGTTAAAACATACAGATAAAAGGATAAATTGCTCGTTACAGGCAACTTTTGGTCACACTGATTTCAAAAATAGTTTGATAAGCCCATTCGGCGCCATAGGCTAGCCCAAAACAGTGACTTTTACGGATGACCTACATTGTTCAAGCCAACAATATGACATTCTAAGTACTCGTATAAGTAATTTGAGCCATGCTCTGTGAAAAGGGGGCTTAATGCATCTGCTAAAGTATCGACCCAGGTCAGCCTGCGCAGTTCGCGCAGGCTGACCTGGGCCAAAACTTTTCGCTATTGGTCAATTTTCTACATGTCAAAGGAGCAGTGTACCTCATGATTCAGTTGGCTTTTATACAAAATGGATTTCATGGACCCACAATACAGAAATGACTTGCTTGGTATCATGCATCACGGAGATGCTTTAAGCTCCATTTTGCCAGAGCATGGCTTATTTGTATTTATAGCCTCTAAAACAGATCGAGTTTTAACATACTCGGTGAAAAGGGGATTTAATTCATCTGCAAAAAGTATCGACCCAGGTCAGCCTGCGCGGACTGCGCAGGTTGACCTGGGTCGAAACTTTTTGCTTTTGGTAAATTTTCTGCATGTCCAAGGACCATCCTACCTGAGAATTCATTCGTTCGTTAGACAAAAGGTATTTTATTGATTCATAATTATGTGATGACTGGTTTGGTATGATGCATCTGGGAAATGCATTGAGCCCCCTTTTCACAGAGCAAGGCTGAATGGCTAATCGATTTAAAGCAGGAAGGATTAAAGAGACATCTTTACAGCGAGAGAGTAAAAAAAAAAACGCTGTCAAAACTTGACGGTGTTATAATCTAGTCAGCTGTGTAAACGTAGATAAAAATCTATATAAGTTGTATGTCATTTTCTGCTTTCCCCACAATGTTTTGTACCCCATCAAAGATAGGAATCATCATTTTAGCCCCATTTAATTTGTCATCTCCAACTGCCTTTAATTTGGATCGGTCTAAACTTTTGTCGTTTGGTAAAGACTTAAGAATTACTTTAGCCACCTTAACAAATTTTGCTTAGAATAGGCTTTATTTTAGGCAATGAACTTGGGAATAAATAGGCCTATATAGATAAATACAAGTTCAGACATAGTTAGGGCTTGAAGTTGGACACGATAAATTTTTGCCTAAAACAGGCTGTATTTTATATAAAGGCCAATTTACACGTTATGTTTTTTCGGGAATAAGCCGGGTTTACACGATGTGGACTAGCACTTACGTTGCAGTATTTATGAAAAAAGCAGGTCGTGTAAATTGGCATTTTAAGGATGGTGATACATTTCTAGTACCGATATCTGTTTCAATGGTGTATTATTACAGAGAACTTGAGATTACATCTTAAGCATTAGGCTGCTATATATAGGCACGACTCGTGGACCTTTCGCGGACAGTGTAGATCAAATTCAGGCTGCACAGAACGTGCAGTCTGATCTTGGACCTACACTGTCCGATAAGGAAATATTTTCCCTCAAAAAATAACTTTGAAAGAGCAATATTTTGGTTTTTACTGTCGGCTTGAAAATTTCATTCGACTTATTTAGCAGATTAAGGGTTAAAACAAATACATGTACCAGTTTACACATAATTGACAGAAATTTTTATTTGGTAAATGGTTCTATAAGATCAAGTCATTACCACACGAATAATGGAGATTTGTCAAAATGTGACAAGATACACAAACAGTCCAGTAAAATCAGCATGTTATCAAGTATTGGCCCATGTCCCAGGATTCTACCCAATAACATTCTAAGTATCACAGGCTCATGAAGCCCAAACCCTTCGACTGTATCGATGTGTGGGGCCTCTTTCATCAACCCGTATTTATTGACCATGTCTTGCGTGAAATATGCGTGTACATCTAAATTGTACCCGAAAGGTTTTAAGGTTGCTAGTACATGTTCTAAGCGTTGTTTCATTTCTTCCTCAACTTTGTGTATATTATCAGGATTGGATTGGCTTTTTAATGATGCCTCTTTCTTAATTAGCTGGTATATGTTCACAATACTGTATCCATAGTATCTGAAAATTTAACAGTACTTTTTCAACTACAGACGATGTTTTTTTTTTTTTTTTCCTAGTACCTTACTACTTTCGAAAACATTAAGGCAAAAGGTAAAATTGCCTGTAGAAACTGTTGTCTACAATGTTTCGGTAACACTCTGTTTCTACTTTAACTCTGCTTTGTCTTTACACTATTTACTTATATTTGTGGCAGTTCGTTCTTTACCACACAATCCTGACATTTAACGACTGAGAAGGAAGCCTTTTGAAAATACTGGTAACCAACATTTCCTCTTTTTCGCACGAAGTTTTCTACCCCATTTAGGTTCAAATCCCGTCATTTGAGCCACACTGAAATTGACGTCTGCAAATTCTTTGAATTTTGACGTCTAAAACTTTGTCGTTTGGTAAAGGGTTAATGTATTTATGATATTTGAGTTTCATTTGAATAATGTTCCAGGTGGCATTCAACAGTGTTTGAGTCAAATCACGATGACTATTTACTTGTTCATATCTGTCCTGGGTTTTACCAGTACAAGACTGGAGCACTGCATCGCTTTGCCGAAGTGCACTTCCCACGTGACAAGCGCCACAAACGGAAACCGATCTCAGAATTTTTCTGTCAACAAAACCAAGACACGAGGACCGTTTTAACCAAAGACTTGTTACTACCCTAAAATCCTTAAAATCAGTGGACTGTTATCAGAAAAGCTACAAGATATTGAAATATCACACAATAAAAAAAAAGCGTTACCAAGATATTATCAGCAGTTTGAAAATGCTTAAAATCTAGCATCAAAGATTGGCAATCTTATCAACCGGGATAATCTCTCGACTATTCAGATGGCTATACTTCAGTCTTATATAATTCATAAATAAATACGGACCTCGATATTTAGACATTTATATCTTAATTATAATACCTTAAAAACTCGGACCAGTATTCACCGTTCTAATTTTGAAAGTGACACAATTTCGAATTGGCCAAACAATTTTGTTCAACCAATTAAAAAAAGCGTTAGGGCCTTCTATGAAATTTCGAAAATTCTCGAGAATTGGACTAAGAACACAACTTAGAATCGTTGATTAATACGGCTCCTAATCTAATTCTGATTTCCTAGACTAGATCTAGTCATCTGATAGATCGATAAGTTCTGTGTCGGCTGGTGAGATGGAGCTTTGGTAAAAAGGGTTAGCCTTGACTGCAGGACTGACATTACCTTGATCGTTTTAATTTTCTATCACTAGAACTCCTTTTCGGTCCGGTCACCAATTCCATAATGCGTCGATCCAGCTGAAACGCTATCTCGCCCACAAGTCGCCTGTTTGGTTTGGAACGCAACGCCATATTGGTTGTAAGCAGAGTAACATTCGGGCTATATCCGGTCAGGATGTCAACAGGGCGGTACAGTACAGATTTCACTAACAATGAAAAATAAAAGTAATGAGAATAAAGAAAGAAAAGGGTCAAAAGAGGATTCAAGCTTTTCGTCTGTATGTTAACCCTTAAGCTGCTAAATAAAGGAATGAAACTTTCACGTCGATTGTATAAACCAAAATTTTGGTATTTTGGGGGGGAAAGATATCTCCTTACTGGACAGTGTAGATCCAAGATCAGATTGCATGTTTGGTGCAGTCTGATCTCAATCTTCACTGTCCGCAAAAGGTCTTTGAGACGTGCTTATCAGCATAAGGGTTAAACGTGAACCATTCCAAACTCAAGAGGAGACAAGAATTTTTCATGGATTGGAACGCAACGCCATATCAATTGGTTGTACACAACCAAAGTAACATTTCTTGTTATATCCGACCTGAGCGTCAACAGGGTGGTAAAGTAAAGAATTTTCTAATGATAAAAAAAAAAAAAACCCAGTCAACTACGTTTCATGTAAAACATGTATAAAGGCTATGAGCTATTCCGAAACTGAAGATAAGACAACCATTCTGTTTGTATTTATTTGGAACGCCATGATGGTTGTTAGCAGTGTGGCATTACAGTTATATCCCGTCAGGTTGTCGATCGGGCGGTACATTACATGCTACATTAAATTTGAAATAAAAAAGTGAAAAAAAAAGACGAAGGAGGGGGAATTATTGTTGTTATAGTTATAGGACATACCGAGTTAATCCCAAAATGCCCCATCTATCATCGCCTTTTCCTCTTTTCTGTTTTCTGAACTTGTGTATAAAATTAATGTAACTGGCTATTCAGATATACATGTATAAAATTTTAAGCAAAACATACCAATTTCACTTCTTCCCAGTTTTGGATGTGTCTGAATGACTGCCTCGGCTAGAGATTCGTCAAATTCTTGCCGGTTTCCTGCCAAATAGAGGTATTGGGAATTCTTGATCGTTCAAGGTGTTATAGTTATATCAGTTTGTTTGAAGTGGTAGTTGGAACGATTATGTCTAAAATAACAACAACAAAAAAGGTAGCGGTTCTAGTTCTTGGACCGTATTCATCAACCCTTCATATTGTTAGTCTATTCTAATTATATCTTCCAAGACTAGACTTCTGATTGGCTGAGACGTCCTGTCCAAACCAATCAGATTGCCAGTCCCTGAATTTTTAACACTGTAAAGTGGACAGTAAACATGGCCCTGGGAATGTAATCAACAGCAGGTTGGAAGACCTGTGGTTTGAGCTGGCGTAAAGTTATGAAAATATTTACTCAAATCGTGAAGTTATGCAGTTCAGCGAAACTTGTTTTCAGACTTGATGCTTGCTTACCTAAACTACTTACGCAAATTTCGTCCGTACGCAGTTTAGTGAATGGCACCCCTGTTCTATCTTAAATTCCTAGTTTCATGACCAACCGGGGTCCTGTGTGGCTCAGTGGTAAAGTGTAGGACTCGTGACCTGGAGGCCCCGGGTTCGAGGCTCACTGGCTCCACCGGGTTTATCACAGGAGTGTCCTTAGGCAAGACACTTCAGAGCCCCAGCCTAGCACTGGTGAAACCCAGGAAAACATGAATATGCTAGCTGTCGCCGTGATATGACTGAAATAATCCTGAAAGCGGCGTAAAACACCATTCAGACATACAAACAAATCAAAACCAACCATCCAATTGACTGAAACGTTCTGTCTCAGCCAGTCAGATAGATAGTCTTGGGAATTACGAGTCAAAATAGTTAATTTATTTAGAATCGTAACTAAATACGGCTCCCAAGTCCGTATTCACCAACCATTCTTAAGAACGTTCTTAGTCTTATTCTCTATGATTTTCTATATTTGAAAGTAACACAGCTTCTGATTGGCTAAACCATTTGGTTTAGCCAATCAGAAGTTGTTTTACTTTCAAATTTAGAAAATTTCGGAGAATAAGACCAAACAAAATGGTTTAGCAAATCAAAAGTTGTTACGAGTACTTTCGAGTATAAAAAACCTTGGAGAATAAGACTGAGAATGTTTTAAAGAACGGTTGGTGAATACGACCCCTGGTGTTTGGAGTTAAAACCTAACGCCATTACAACTCGACGATAGCGGATCCAAAACAAACTGTCACTTTACCTGAAAGATGTCTTACCTGTCGAATCAATTCCAGGAGCAATCGTTGGTGAGATGGGCCCGACATTTGACGTCTTGGCGTAATCTGCTCTCACGTCCAGGGCCACACCTCTTGGTGAAACATCAGTTGTTTTCAGTGCTTCGTTTGTCACTAACTGCTCGTAAGTGTTATCTCTAGGCTTCGTACTCTGGTCGATTTCCTGAGCTGTAAAATGAATGTGTATGGAAATTTGACAAGGATATGGTGTTAGTAAGAACGTTTTTTTTTTTTTACTGTTTTGCTTGCTTCTTTTTGTTGGTATACATCAAGCGTTAACCCTTTAATATAAAAAATAAAAAAATAAAGATGTAGTGATGGTCATGTCAAATGAAAGAAAGACAATGCCTAACAATTATGTCAGGTCCATTTTATAGCGATAACAATCACTTACGCTGATTCATAATCGAACGTGAAATTCTATCACCAAGTACACGTACACAAGAGCAAAAGTGTTTTGTATCAAAATTATATTCATCTTATAAAAGAGACCAGCTTAGGTTCGAATTCGAAAATGTTAAGTTTGATACGGTGACAAAGATTCAAAGTATTTAAATCATCTACCGCTATGTGACATCTAAATACCAACCGGGTAGATCACGGGCTTCCTTTTTCGTATAAGAATGTTTTGGTGTTGATGTATATAATGGTGGTTCAGTAACTTGAAAGTCAGCAACTGTTGGGTAACCAGTGTCTTCTTGTTGTTGATGTTCGACAGCAGTTGAATAATCATTGCTATCAACAGAAGTGTATTGATCTTGTGCGTCGTCGTGACCCTCAGTTAATATCCTTGCGCGCTGTGTAATATTGATCCATACTGACTTCTCGTTGTTTTCCTGGTTGTTTTCAATTGACCTGTTTGTATCTGTTCGTTTGTAATCATCCGCAGCTGTTTTGGAGTGGCTGTTCAAAATTCTAAATTGTTCATCTTGCGTTCCTATAACGCTTTGGTCTTGTTTCATTTGACTTTGCTCAGCCATGTTTTGGTTATCTAATACAATCACACGTTTCTTCAATGAAGACTTTGGCGATTTAGTAATTACACTTCTATTCCCATGGACTATCTCATAATCTGATCTGTCAACGGGACTCGGTCTGGGTGGGTTTTTGGAATCGTATACTACTCTTTGCTGCCTAATGTAACTCGGTGCTTCTGATGCAGTTGGCGATACATTTTTCAAAGTTTGACCTGCACTAGTCTGGGAATTTCCACGATTAGTTTTATTCAACATTTTTGAAGCTATGAAATTCATTTCCCGTTGTTGACCAGAACTCGTATATACCGGACTGGAACATTGGCAAAAGCTATCGACGTTTCCGGTAGCAGGACGATGTAACTTGCCCTGATACATTTCATCGTGATTTCTTTCATCTGAACATCTGCTATTCATGTTTGGAGGTGTAAAATCGTTCATAGATGCCTTATGGAATCCTCCAGCTTGTGTTTGGTAGCTCGATAGATTTGTAGCTGGACGTCCATGGCTTGAAGAATGCGTGGTAAATTTTCTATTCGCCATTTCACTTGCTTCTAACGAATCATAAAACGCAGTTCTGGCTGGCGTTGAAGAATACCTAGAATGTTTAAAGGAAGAGAACTTTGAAGAATGAGGATCAAATTGTGTCGAACTTATGTCTTTTTGTTGAGAGTCAAAATGATCTCGTGTTTCATTTTGAGGTCGAGTTGGTGTCATTGTCCGTAAACGATGTCTGGGAGTTTCTGAAAAGAACTGCTTGGGCGGCTGGTTTATTGTCCTTTTATTTGACATGGTTCCCTGTGGACTACCTGTATTTGGCGCGTTTCTTTGTGTAGGTGAAAAAATTGTTCTACGAGTGGGAACTGATGCTATCACTGGAGGTTTGTTTGGATACTTATTTCTATATGTTACTTCATACTCGGCTGTGTATTCATCCTTTCGTTGCGGTGCTGTTTCTTCAAGTAGTTCATTATAGTCCAACTGAGGAAATGACTGGCCATAACTAGAGCTGTCATCATACATGTATTTACCAGTGCAATGTATGCTATCGGGATACTCATTTTCATATGATCCTGGATATCTTCTGTTATCAGATTTATACATTGAGATTTGATTGTCGTCATAGGCCTCAAGCTCACTGTAGTGTACTTCCGGAAATGACGCGCCATAACTTGGTGATTGCGGCTCTGCATTCGCTAAAATTGATCGATACTTGTCTGTTTTTGTATTCACTATGTGCTTCGGCCTGGTGTCAACAGCAGGAGATGGTAGTGGGCTGCGTCTCTCAGGAAAATTGTGTAAGTCTTGAATTGAAAAAAAAGAGAAGAAAATTAAGGTCAGTTGCGACAGAGTGAGATTTTCCAGACAATGTAGATCAAGATCAGACTGCACAGAACGTATATATTTTGATCTACGATCTAAAGTGGTCCCCGTGGATAGATTTTTTTTCCGGAGAAAAGCAGTTTGAAAAAGAATTTACACTACTATGCCGTGTTTTCACGACTCTGAAGAAGAATGTTAGAGACAATATTGTGGAAGAAAGGAGAAAATATTGGTAACCAGCATTTTCTCCTTCCCCCACGATGCTTTCTGCTATTTCACAGGCAAAGGCAATCTTTTAAGCCACACATCATTTGTTTCTGCAAATGCTTTTAACTCTTAAGCTGCTAATTGCGACTTAATGGTTTTTTGCGGACAGTATAGGTCAAGATCAGACTGCACAGAACGTGCAGTCTGATCTTTGATCTACACTGTCCGATAAGGAGATGCTTTTTCCAAAAAAAAAAAAATGACTTTAAAATAGCACTATTTAGGTTTTTACCATCGACTTATAAGTTTCACTTATTTAGCAGATTGAGGATTAATATGGACAATTCTAAACCGCCGAAGAGTTACTGGTTAAAACTATAATGGCTTGCAACACGCTAAAAGGGGCATTCGGACACTTGCGTAAAGTGTCGTCTCGGATCAGCCTGCGCAATCCGCGCAGGCTAATCCGAGACGGTACTTTACGACTACATTAGATTTTGTGCTACAATAGACTTGTGCAAAACAGAAAATTACATAAAAACGGAAAGTGTCGTTTCGGATTAGCCTGCGCGGAGTGCGCAGGCTGATCCGAAACGTCACTTTACGCAAATTTCCGAATGTCCATTTTCGCGTGTTGCAGGCCATTTACAATACAAATTTTGCAGGTAGTATTAACCCTTAACCTGCTTAATAAAAGTAATGAAACCTTCAAGCCGGTGGTAAGAACCCTAATTTTCCTATTTCAAAGGTATTTTTGAAGGAAAGATATCTTCTTATCGGACAGTGTAGATCCAAGATCAGACTGCACGTTCTGTGCAGTCTGATCTTGATCTACACTGTCAGTAAAAGGCCATTAAGTCGCGCTTAGCAGCCGAAGGATTAACCCTTAGATCGCCGAATCAGCCAAAGAAATATTTTCAGTCCAGAAGTAACAGCCAAATTTTTTGAAATTCGGGGTCAATTTTATCTAAGATGGTCAACAAAGCGGACAGTGTAGATCAAAGATCAGACTGCACGTTTTGTGCAGTCTGATCTTGATCTACACTGGCCGCAAAGGCATTTATAGTCTCTAGTTTATATAGCACCTGAAGACAATGGTAAGTTTAAATGAGTAAGCCGGTTTTTAAACTGTACATGCTTGTACAGAACACTGAGTTACCATCGATTATGTAATTCAAGACTAATTTTTCAAGCCATTTCTAACGATACATCAAAAGTTTAGAATTGGTTAAAATATAAGCCAATACTTATTCAAATTGCAGTTGGTATTTATTTTGCATACATTTGATACATACAAATATAGCTTACGTGACAAAGCATTTATTTTAAAACTTTTAACGATACATCAAAAGTGTAGAATTGGTTAAAATATAAGCCATTTGCGGACGACAATTGAGATACCTTAACCGTTCAAATAATGACATTTGTCCTTGAAAGGATAGATAACGTTGTGGGATTAAAGAAATAAATTGTAAATGACTGATTTTTATAACCGGCGACGTTATTTAGCTGAAATATCATTAACAAAAAGAGTTCAAAGTACTTACTCAAAATGAATTCATTTAGTTTTTCATCGCACATTGCTAGTGCGTTTGTTATTATATCCAAAGTTTTGAGATCACAATTTTCTTTCTTTAGTAGTAAGAAGTTACGAAGAATCTCATTTTCCCTGGAAAGAACTTGGTTTTCAGCAACCAGAGTATGGAACTTTTTCCTATAGACTTGAGTGTCTCTGTTTGCTTCACTTGAAACACTAGACAGATGGCGGCCGTAAGGGTCGGTCCTTTGAATTCTACGCTTTGTGAAGTCCTCTTGGTACAATGGTTCGGAACGCCATTGCAAGTCTTGCTGCATGATAAAAGAAACAGATCTTCCTCACTACCCGTGCTCGTCACCCATGTTTTTAAGTAAGAATGAGCTGACAACGACGTCTGCATTCACAGAACGACGTCATTTCCTGGGAGATGTCAAGTATAGCCTTATGACGTATCACACCAGTCTTTTTTTTTTTTCAGCGTAGCCGTATGCGCTGGCTTTTGACTGTTTTTTTTTTTTTGTATTATGAAATCGAATGAAAAGATGATAATTTGCGATTGGTAAAAAATGTGCATATTCTCATTGGGCTTGACCCTGCTGGCCTAACTGCTCGAACTTTCAGTATGACAGTAATATAACAAGCGTTTGTACCGCAAATCGACACCCTAGGGCCTAAAATATTGACACTGTCATTATACCCTAAACCATTTTCTTAACAACTAAAATCGCATGCAAAACGCTTTGACACACGATTTTATTGAAAATATTCCTGATATAATGCTTTCAATCTTTTTTTTTTTAATGTCAACAGTAAGATGAATGAACTTATAATGAAATGGTCCACTGTTAAAACCTATTTGCTGGCAAATTTCTAGTCTATTGCCATCGAGAGTTACCTAGATTCAGATGTAAACAAACAAACAAAGTCATCAAATACTGCCGCTCAGAAATTATTTCTTTCTGTTAGACATCGTAATTCCGATAGATATGTTTACATGAACTACAAATATCTACCACTAGCGCGATTTCTATATACAAAGTCATAGACTAAACAAAATGTCATCGATACAGTTACAGATGTTTGCTTATAGGTAAATTAAGTCAGTGACCTATGCAGACCAGGCACACCTTTACACCTTTGTACCTTTTTTTTGTATGTGTTAATTATGATGCTTTTGCATTGGTATATGTTTGTCTTTGCCATATTCTGTCATTTTGTAAATGGCCATAGACAATTTGTGTCGATGTTGTCAATAAAGAACATACATATATATACTTATCCCAACGCAACCTTTTTCATCCTCGTGTTTTTCGCAGGTCTTGTCTAGCTACGAGTTCGTCCAGATTTAATAACCGAATTTGACCATTTTTCTTCAACCGTGTTTGTACCAACAAACTTACATCTTTACCAAGGCCACTTTTTCCACATTCGCTAGTCTGTCAGCACTTTCAGTACTTTCATTCAGTACCCCTTACGCCTTCTATCTATTGGAAAGACTTTTCTTGTGGCTTTTGATAGTATTTAACATAAAAGAAACCAATCCTATATTATTGAAAATTATGACCATACGAGTTTTCTTCCTTAGATTCCTAGGGACTTGGTTAGAGCAGATGATTGCGTTATGTGAACTACAATCAGATCGCAAGAGCAAATGATACGTGATAGAATATTTTCCTGCTCAGGGATAGGAAACATACACAATGTATCATTATTGACTGAAAACTAGTTCCTAAGGCCTTGCATGGCAGTGCTAATTTTTACACGCTTATAATGTTTATGGAATTCAGTTGCAAAGACCAGAATCGGATATTGATGTATCATGTCTTTATCACTGTAACGTCTGGTGATGACTAACAGGGGTCGTACCTGTTTATATCCAGTCACTGTTCACGCTTAACTCTTTTAGCGCCAGTTATCTAAACCCGGCATCCTTCATCGACTGAAAATTGTAGACATTGAAACTTAGAGTTTCATGTTATAGACTTGGCTGAACAAGCGAAATGTATAATTATAGGATCAGAATTCACATTTTATCCAGTCTGATATTGATAAATATAGTCCGCAGAAAATTTTTCTATGATTGAAATTGAGAGAGAGAGAGAGAGAGAGAGAGAGAGAGAGGGGATTCAAGGAAAGTCACTCAAGACATATTCGTCGATGTAAATGAGACGTTTTTGCCCTTGGACTATATAACTATTGACAACGACGCCTGTAAGACAAAGAGGAGAATCTTTTTATCTATCATTTGTAGACCCTCTTTTGACTGAGCTATGCTCTTGCAAAAGGGGGGGGGGCTTAGTGCATCTCCTTGATACATTATACCTGGCAAGTCATCACATAATTATGGATCCATAAATTTCACGTTTTTAAACAATCGACTCAATTATGAGGTAGACTGCTCTTTTGACATACAGAAAATTGACAAAATTATCGAAAAGTTTCGGTTCAGGTTAGCCTGCTTTAAGCCATCTTTTCATAGAGCATGGCTCTTATATCTAGTTCTACAATGTAACTTGCACATATAACATATGTATATATATTTTTAAAACGGCCTCAGATCTGTTTTACCATACTTGCGTTTAGACCGGGCCGAGCCCTGTAGCTTTGTCAGTAACGAGCAGGGGTTGTAAATTTTGAGAAGCTCGATCAAACTTCTTTCGATGATAAATATCAATAGGACGGGATTCCTTACTCTTTCATCGGTAAAAATTACTCCAACGATCAAGAAAGAATATGAGACTGTTTTGTAAACTGATACCAGTTGTCGAAAAGAAACTCCCTGAGTACATGGATAGCTTCCGTGGTATGACTGCATTAATTCTAAAAACGGCTTTATTTAAATAAGTGTCATTACTAAAGCCATGATTGAGAATTTGAAAGATAAAAATTAAAAAAAAAAGGGGGGAATATGCGGATAAAAAATAGTGTTTATATCATGCCAAGATTTCATGATTTTCTGTATGTCTCTCATGTTTTTCCCCAATTAATTGATACTAACACTATACACATCCACTCTAATGCCTACGAAAGTGAAATGTTCAAACCTTTGTTACACCACAAGGTTATTGAAACTATTTGCAGACTGCAGATCTATGTGACTCTGTAGAGCCATGCATTATACGCGACTGTAATTGAATTCATTCAATGGCAATGACGTATTTTGTTCATAAAGAGGAAAAAAAGAAGAAGATAAACAACGAATTTTATTCTCGGAAAGATTATAGTCTGATAAGATGTTCACTTTTAAAAGTGTCCTTGTATTAGACCTGTAATGCATTTTCTAAAATTTCCTTTCCGCTCATTTTCATGATTGAGTACACGCTGTGTGCCAGTTTCCGGTTAAGCTGGCGTCCTGCCTTTCAAGTTTGTATCACGTCAGTGGACGTTGACCCAAGAGGCAACGGGTACCAGTATAGTTTCCGGTCAGATACATCGCTGACAGTCGTCGGCAACATACGTCAATGAACTAATTTATGCCAATATATCTTTTAGAGAATCAAAACGTAAAGAATGGCAACGCGAAGTCTGACTGAGGTTTTCATTTTAATGCGGAATAATGCACTGCAAAGTCGCAATATTTTCTCAGATCAAGTGAGTAAACGGTACACGGAAAGTGATGAAATTATGACTGAAAATGAAATGACAGATCGGGTGGTGAGTTAGACCATTCGAGACAGAGGTGTTGTGGCTTTATGGAGTCCTAGCAGACATTGTTTATTGCAAGAGCTTAATACGTATAGAAAGCTTGGTTTTCTTTTCATACTTTTGTCTGTTTTTTTAATGGATATAGATTAGTAAAGTTACACACTGCTCATTTGCATGCAATGGGGTGGGGAGAAGTTGTAGGTATGGTTCAAGGCTATTCTAGCCAGTAAATAAATTTGTTACTAGGCACGTGAGGTAATTTGATACTACAGGGCAACTGTATAACTGTCTGAAGTAAAAGATACATATAGGGATGGTATATAATGCAGAGAATATAGAACGTAGAGTTAAGCAGACAATGTATACAACTTAACTCTGTGTTCTATTTTGTCAGCATTTATACCAACCCCTGCATGTAAAAGGTAATTATGGAGCAGTGTTTAGACCAAGCTAAACCACTACAGAATAGCTGCTCTTTTCATCAGATGGAGCGGAGAAAACAAAGACAATTGATAAATTTTGAGCACATGAAGATCACAACTGTCGGAAAGTCTTAGCCAGTTTTAATGCAGTTTTGTGGTAATCTAGCTAGTTTACGAAACATGGTGAATTTCATTGGTGAAAGTTTTCAGAATTATTACAAAATTCCATACTTTCAGGGTCCAGCTAGGTCATTTTCCAATTTGTTTAAATCTGAGGAGAAAATTGGGGGGGAGGGGGGTGTATTACTTATCTCTCATCTACGGCATTTTACTAGTCAACAGATCTCTGGTTGCCTTATCAAAAAAGTTTATTGCTTCTCTGCATTTTCTAGATTCGAGGCTATTCCTGCTTATTTATGGCTCTTGTCAACCATCTGGTAGCAGAGATTCCGACACGGAATCAGTCGAGTTTATTGCAGTGCTCGCGCTGCCAATCGACATTATCGACAATTGTCGATTAATTAATTCAGCTGTCGATTAATTCTTCCAATTGTCGATAAAAATTGTCGATTAATTTATTCCCAAAAAAAGTCGAGTATAATTCCCTTTACTTGCCTGGATCATGCGCTAATTTGCACCGGAAATGTGGTAATCGCTAGTTTCACACCTCGGCGGACGCAACCTTAGGTAATCGACAGGTCACAGTTAGCTTGTATATTCCACAATGCGTGTCATGTTATCGGTTGTTATTCTAAGCCGTTAATTGGAGAACGCGATTATTTGTTTATTTCACGTTAAATTTTGATTGACTATTTTACTCGACGCAGTGATAGAATGCCTTGGATTTCAATACCACCAGAAACGGCGATGGCGACTACAGGAAACCAATTAGACATCATAAATTCGTATACATTGCTAATGTAAACCGGCGCTGTTTAAATGTCGGCGAACAAAAAGAAAACAATAATTCATAATTGAATTTAATTGACATGTTGACATTATTCTAATAAATCTTGTTCTTGAACCCTTAAGATTTTATCATTCTTCACTTATACGTCAACATGGGTCATCCTAAACGGAAACTATCGCCAATTAAAAAAGATAACAAACTAAGGAAAATTTAACTGCATTTACAGTATTGGGTTTAGCAGTGGTACCAGTGAATAGTAGTATGAAAATTCAAATTAAATTTAAAGGCTTAGGTTGATATCCTCGTCCACTTCACTGTTTAGGTACTATCGAGTAAATGACTTTATTTAAGACATTTTAACCTCCTCATTGACTTTATTAGAAAATAATTAAGGTCAACAGATAATAAAGGGAGGTAATTCATCATGTAATAGAAAATTTTATCCTTTACTTGTGCACATCATTTATTACAATAAAAAAGAAAAAAATGTTGTTTGGTAAAGAAGTAACCATTCATCAAAAGAAACTAGGACTTAATTGTCTGTATGCTTTTATACAAATAATGTGGGAAAAGGAGAACTATCCTTAGGAAATGGTGTAGAACAAATTTTCCTTTTCCTACAGTATTTTCTACAATGTAAGATTAAAATGAAATTTTGTCTTTTGGTAAAGGAGTAACCATTCATCAAAAGAAACTAGGACCTAAAAGCCTTTATGCTTTTATGTAACTACTGTGGGAGGGAGCACTATCCCAGGAAATGGTATAGAGCAAATTCTCCTTTCCCACAATATTTTCTACAAGGTAAGGTTAAATATATATGACCATTTTTTTTTTATTATTATTGTTCTAATGGAAATGATTATGTGAATGAAAGTTTGAAACTATGAGTAAAAAACAAAGTTAATGCTACATGTGCATGTCTTTTCTTTTAAACCAAACTTCGCGCGCTTAATTTGTCTATTAATTTTTTCAAGAAAAAATTGTTGGCCATTATTTTACCTGGGCCAGAGCTAGCACTGTTATTGGTTAAGTATACTCGAATATTTATTGGAGTATTTCCATATGGCTATTTGAAAAACATCTTTCGATTGGACCAAAATATACAAGTCAACCAATAGATACTTATTTAGTAGAGAAAGTTCTTCCTATATCATAACATGGCTGTGGAGTTAATACGGAGATGGTTACTGTTAAATATGAAGTGTTTTACCCTTTCCCCACTCTTCTCCCCATCCAAACCCCCTTTTCTTAATCAAAAGAAATCAAAATCAGGTGAAAATCAAATGAAGGTGGGAATGACAAAAAGGACGTGATAAATGCAGAGAAAGATATGGAAACTGGTTAATAGTGACCGATGTAACTGAGGTTGCATTTTGTGAGTTATGCACAAAAACGATCAACTACAGATTGAATGGAAAGAAAGCTTTACCCCTTTATACCTGTAGATTGCTTTGTATGAATTAATTTAAGTTGAAAGGGTTAATTGCTGAAAGAGACATGTTTGAAGGTATCAATCCCTTGGTATGGTGCTAGATTATGAAAATGAAAATTGAGAGTGATAATACTTGAAGCCTTTTTTAAAATGAGGGTGTCAGAGAAAGGGTTTTAACATAGATAAAAAAGCAATGCTTCCCAGGATTCTCTCCTTATCCCACAACGCTTTCTTTTACCTTCCAAAGACAGTTACCATCATTTGAGCCACATTTATATTATTGCCTGCTAGTGCTTTCAATTTGGACAAGTCTCAAATTTCATTGCCTGGTAAAGAGCTAACCCTTTATCATACAATCCCAAATTGTAACGACACAGAGAAGAAAGGCTTTGAAAAAAAAAATAGTAGGAAATGGAGAAAATGTTGTTATCTAGCATTTTCTCCTTTTCTCACAATGTTTTCTTTCCTTTCAGAGACAGTTCCACTATTTGAGCCATATTTCATATGCAAATGCTTTTGAATTTGGACAAGTCCGTAATTTTGTCATCTGGTAAAGGGTCAGTTCTAACAGTAGGTAGATAAGTCGCCTTTGATGCTTTTTCTTAGGCATCTCTGGAGAAATTCAAATCTGTAATATTTTGACAGCATGCTACAGAAGTGCTGACTTGTCTACTGTGCAGTTTACGTAATGCTCAAACAGTATCTTAAAGCCCCAATAATAGCCAAAAGTAAACAATGCAGCTGTTTAAATGCATCTGAATTTACATCATACCTTCTGAAATATGGAACTTATTGTGAAGGAGACAATCTATTATTGTACGGTCGGTCTGAGTGTTGATCGCTGGCAGAAAAATGAATTTGAAAATCAGATAAACAGTAAACAAAAAATGGAGTGACCTGGCAAATTTTGACCGACTTTTAGAACAGCACCTACCGATAGAAATTTAAGTTTCTGGAATTTGAGCTAACAACCTCTTAAGTCACTAACAGTACTTCTGTGGCTCGGAAAGCCATTTATGCTCATTTTACTGTATGAATCTATTGATAGACTTTGGTTGAGAAATTGAAATATGTAATATTATGACAGCATGATTTAGAGGTATTTAGTAGTCTGTTCTGTAACTAAAGCCAATTTCAACAGTTCTTCAGTTATACTGAGCCTTCCAGTGCACCCATTCATATATTCCTGGTTTCTTTAATATACCTGATATCTAGCACGAAAAGAGCCAAAACAATGTTTGCCAAGCTTAGGTCTGAAGTCAAACAATTAGACTGTAACATGACTACACTACTTGTCATATCTGTAGTGCTAAATCTGTTGTATTGGTCTACTGACAGCCTTTTGTACAGTGAATTGATTAACTGATTAATTACTTTTTAACACAAAAGCCTCTGTAAAGATAGAATAATTTCTGTTGTATATTAATGTTCGTCAGGCACCATGTTTTATTGATTTGACTATAGTATCTGAATCTTCAGCAGAAATTCAGATAAGTTTGGGTATTTATTCACTATTGGAATATTATAAATAAGCATAGCATTAATTTCTTAACAAAGTTAAACAGTCTGGATTTTCATTTAAGTTATTTCATCACCAAAATAAGACCACATGTTTGGTTCTTAGTAGTCAGATTTTGGTTCACCGCAGATTGGAAGATATTTTTCGAGATGATGTTGTCCCTATCTCTATTGAGCCCATGAGGCTTTTCTTACTGACTGACAATTTCCTTTGGTTAGCAGTCTGTGGTTTAGATATTTACTATACAACAAAAGTGTTGACTTGTCAAAATTGAAAGCATTTGCAGATGACAATTTAAGTATAGCTCAAATGACACAATATGTCTTTGATAGGATAGAAAACCTTGCGGGAAAAGGAGAAAATGCTGGTTACTAGCATTCTGTCCTTTTCCCACAATGTTTTCAAGGGTTTAATTTTCTGGATTGTGTGGTAAAGGGTTAACTATTGGCATTATAAGGGCAACATAAAGTCCTTGTGGAGGCAGTGTAGTTAAAGATAAAACTATACAGATTGTGCAGTCTAATCTTAGATTTACACTGTCAAATATTGCAATAAAAATTCTGCTCGAAATCCTTCTGGAATAGCAAGAAGAGTGTTTCTTCTACTGACTGCAATGATGTTTCTTTTACATGGGCTGCAACATGCGAAAAGGGACATTTGGACATTTGCGTAAAGTGTTGTCTGCGCAGACTAATCCGAAACGACACTTTCCGTTTTTATGTAATTTTCTGTTTTGCACAAGTCTACTGTAGCACAAAATCTAATGTAGTCGTAAAGTGCCGTCTCGGATTAGCCTGCGCGGAGTGCGCAGGCTGATCCGAGACGACACTTTACGCAAATGTCTGAATGCCCTTTTCGCGTGTTGCAAGCCATATAGCATTCTAAGACTTTACTGCTGAAATGAAATAGATTTTATGTGCTGTTAAAGCTTTGAAATGCAACCCTTCAACTGCATGAAACAATTTTCCCTCTTCTTTGATAGTGATAGGTGTTAACTGTAGATGATCATTTACCAGTAGCTAGATATGTTCAGTGTCAGAGACAGGCATGAAACCTGTGCAATAATCAATGTCAGTTCATTGTCTAGATCCCTTTACAAAAATGATCCTGTGTTTTTATGATCCTGAGGACAATAATAATCATTATGGGGAAAGTCAAAAATGCTGGTAACCAGGCATTTTCTCCTTTCCCTCACAATGCTTTGTATCGTGTCAAAGACAAACTCTTTCATTTGAGCCACATTTAATCTGTTGCCTGCTAATGCTTTAAGTATTGATAAAACTATGATTTTGTTAAATGGTTAAGAATTAGTATTTGTTATCCAGTAACTTCAAGCTGTTTGTAGTGCAAATTCCTGCTATGTGTTAGATGCTTTGGAAGGGAGTGCATGTATTTTAACTCTTTACCAGACAACACAATTCTAGACTTCTACATCTTGAAAGTATTTGCAGACTTCAATTTAAATTTGGCTGATGTAACAAGATTTGTTTTAGGAAGGGTGACGAACTTTGTCCAAAAGGGAGAAAATGCTCTTCTTATCCCGCAACATCTTCAAAAGTTTTCTTTCTCAAAGTCAGTAAAAAAGGGCTGTATGGTAAATGAGTAAAAATGTTTGTAGTGCAAGTTGTGACTGTCTGTTGATGCTTTCAAAGGGATTACATGTATTTAAGTGTTGTACAAAATGTCAAATGAAACCACTCTTTATGGATCTATAGCGAATAGTTTCAAAACTTTTAATGATAATGCATCAAACTTTAAACTCTTTCAAAATGGAGGTAAAAAGGGAAGAGGAAGTAGAAATGGAGTAAGTTACAACTTTATATAAAATTTCCCTTTCTAACAATACTTTCCTGAGCTGTCAACAATAACAATATTCATGTAGATAGTTGTATAGTAATAAGTTGGGCGAGAAACTTGTATATTTTTTTTGTATTTGATTCACATAGATTCAACGATTTTGTTAAACTTTTTGGCACACATTTTGGATATTTTAATCTCTGGAACGGTTATTACAAGTGAATCATAGTGACTCTTTCACACTGAAAGAATATATCATTTTGTCTAATTAGAAAAATATTTGGGATTGAGGGAGGATTATTAATGAGACCTGCAGACATGTTGTATGTACAGAAAAGGAGGAAGACAAAAAAGCAAATCTTTTAATCCTATACCTAAAAATCACAAGTTTCAAAGACCCTGGGGAAAAGGGCTTTTGACAACAATGATGAAGACAATGTTGTGGGAAAAGGAGAAAATGCATGTAACCAGCAGGTAGATACGTTTCGCAGATGCATTAAGCCTCCATTTTGCAGAGCATGGCTTATTTATATTTGTGTATTTCAGCTGGCAGATGACAGAATGGCTCTGGTGTCTGGAGTCAACATAGATCTGGAGTCGGGCTCTGTGAATACAAGATCCTCAAGGCTCCCCCCAGAATGGTGATACACAGTTAATTACTCATAACCTTGTCTCTGTACCATATGACGAAAATTTAGATTCATCTATATTGAATACATTCTTGAATTTTACCTATACAACAATTTAACTCTTAACCACACAACAAAATTTTAGACTGGTCCAAATTGAAAGCATTTGCAGACGACATATTAAAGGTGGCTCAAATGGTAGAATTTGTCCATGATAGAGTAGAAAACATTGTGGAAAAAGGAGAAAATGCTGGTAACCAGCATTTTCTCCTTTTCCCACAATGTTTTCAAAAGGCTTTTTTCAAAGCATTGTTAAAACCCGGGATTATTTGGTAAAGGATTAAACATGAGTCATACTCTGTCAAAAGATGGTTGATAAATATGCAAAAAAAGTCTTAGGCTGACATAGGTTGAAACATTTTGCTCTTTGGTAAATTTTTTACATTTCAAAGGACCTTTCCATCTGAGGATTAAGCAGGTTTTTAGATAAAGTGAATCCACATTATGCCATGACTTGCTATAATCAATTACAAAGATGCATTAACCCATTACCAAACAATCACAAGTTTTAACGACCCTGAGGAAGAAATGTTTTGAAAACATTTTGGGAAAAGGAGAAAATGCTGGTAACCAGCATTTTCTCCTTTTCCCACAATGTTTTCTACCCTATCAAAGACAAGTTCTTTCATTTGAGCCCCATCTAAATTGTCGTCTGCAAATGCTTTCAATTTGGAGAAGTCTAAAATTTTGTCATTTGGCAAAGAGTTAAACCACCTTTTCCCAGAGTGTCACTGTTTGGATTTGTCTTTAAAAGAGTTATACAAATTACAAGAAAAGGAGGAACATTTTGTTACCAATATTTTCTCCTTTTCAAATGATATTTTCAAAAGCTGTATTCCCCAGTGTTCATAAAACTGGGGACTATATTGTAAAGGGTTATATGTAGGTGGCAAAATGATTGCTTCATTCTGTCTATGCCTTGGGTTGAGGGCTCATAGTTCGTAATGCACAAAGTTTTTAATCTGTGACTTGACTGTATACTAGTACAACTGACCCAAAGGGTTGTCTGTGATTTGTAAGCAATTTTTAGCTCCAATGGCCGAAGGTCAGCGAGCTTATGTCATGGCCCTGTGTCAGTTGTGCGTGCGTCGTTCCATTCGTTCCTGACAGTAAGCTACAGCTGTAATATTTTGTGAGATGTGATCAAGTAGGCTTGTTTGGAAATATTTCACGTTACTGCCCTGATATCAAAATTGGTCCCACTTTATGGGTCATCAATATGTGCTGATAAAGTTAATAAATGTGTAGTGATAAAGTGAAAATTCTATAAATCTTCACACTCTTACCATAAATCCTAGGGCTACCAAATTTGGTACATAGCTTCATCTTGTGTATCACTTCTGGATTTTCAAAATTTAGCCGTTTGATTAAAATGAGCCTTGCTTCAGGGGTCTCATGGTTTACAGGGGCTTTATATTAAGGAAAGTTGGAAAATCTTCTTGTTTATGACTAAATGGCCTTGACCTGTTGTATTTGGTATGTGCCTTTATTTTGTGGACCTCTACCAGGATTCAAGTAATTATTGCTTTGTGGTAAAAAATGGCCAAGCCATTGGTTTTATAAACTTTCACATTCAATAAGTCTTCTTGTTTGAAACCATTTGGCATAGAATTTAAATGTTTGGTATGTATGATTTGTATGTATTAGCCATTGGAGCAATACAGGGCCATCATGGCCCTTTTGTTTCTGTCTTCCCCCACCCCCCCCCCCCCACCCCCCCCCCCAGAATGTACAAGAAACGTGGTTTGGAGGGGCTTATTTATATAGTACATTCAATTTGTTAACTCCTTCAGTATCATAGGAAAAAAACAGGGGCCTTAATTGGGAGCATACATCAAGATCAGGCTGGACATTCAATGCAGTCCAGTCTTGGATCTTAACAATCTGGTTGTATATTACAGCTTTAAAAAAAATCACTGTTTCAGCTGACAGTACTTTCAGTAGTTGAAAAAACTTGAGTATTTTTTTTTTTAGCACTGAGCTCTTTTCCAAAGAATCAAATTTTCGACATGTGCAAATTGAAAGCATTTGCAGGCAACAAATCCAATGTATCTCAGATTATGAGATTTATCTTTAAATGACCAGAAAACATTGTTGAAAAAGGAAAAGATGCTGATTACCACTTTTTTCTCCTTTTCCCCCCATTGTTTTCAAAAGGCTTTTTCCTCGGGATCATTAAAAGATGAAATTGTTAAAACCAAAAATCATAGAAACCATAACTGTAATTTTGCAGGGTGGATGGGGTAGAAGAAGTGCAGTATGAACTCACAAGAATAAAACAAAAAAGTATGTATCTCTTTTGATAAGTTTTTCTTTGAAGAGAAATATGTCCATTTGGATCCAACTTTTTTTTTTTTCTTCATATACTAACCCTTGCAGTGCTAAATAAATTGACAATCTCAGTCAGTAATAACTTTGCAGCTATTTCAGTTTTAAAGCTGTTTTTGTCAGAATATCTGATGGTAAAAAGTGGACAGTGTAGATCCAAGATCAGACTGCACATTTTGTGCAACTTGATCTTGGATCTACACTATCCACATAAGCAGAATAAATTCAGACTCAGCTCTACAACAATTAAGTTTGTATAAAAAATCTCTTACTTGCTAACTGTCCTGGAGGATTTAAATGCTTTTAGATTTGTATAAAGTGGATATGAAATATTAACCCTGTATTAACCTTATACCACACACCTCTATATCACACAATCCTGAGTTTTAACAACACTGAGAAAGAAAGCTTTTGAAAACATTCTGGGAAAAGGAGAAAATGCTGGTAACCAGCATTTTCTTCTTTTCCCAAAATGTTTTCTTTTCTTTTACAGACAAATCGGATTACTTGTGCCACATTGACAATGTCCTTTGGAAATTCTGCCAATCTGGATCTGTCTATAATTCTGTGGTGTGGTAAGGGGTCAAATCATCTTGAGTTTTAACAACCCTGAAGAAAACAGCTTGTGAAAACATTGTGAGGAAAAAAGAAAATGCTTGTAAATGTCATTTTCTTCTTTTCCTACAATGTCTTCTGTCCTTCCAAAGGAAAATCCAATCATTGAGACACATCTTCTTTGTCCTCTGCATTTTTTTCAGTTTGGACAAATCTAAAATTTTGTTGTTGCCTCAAGAGTTCAATTGATATGTAATTCTTTGATGTTTTTCTATAAAGTTCAACACATATAAATGTCTGTATACTTGATTTTGGTCCTGTTTTGCTTTTTTTCTGTGAATACAGGTTAAAAGCTTAGAAACCTTTAAAAAAAGAGAAATTCGTATATATAAGAAAAGATCTTCCTTTATCAGACAACAAAATTTTGGACTTAATCAAAATGAAAAACCTTTGCACTTGACAAATGAATGTCATTAAAATGATGGTGTTTGTTTTAGAAAGATCAAAAAAGATTAAGGAAAAAGGAGTAGATGCAGGTTACCAGCATTTTCTCCTCTTTCCACTACCTTTTGAAAAGCTTTTCCCCTAGAATTGTTACAACTTGTGTTTTTATGGTAAACAGTAAATTTGATATGACACCGGTCAATTGGCTAAGGGCCCTAATTCTGCAAAGTTTGTCCATAGTTGTTCATGGCAAGATTGGGTGAAGCTGAGGTATATTTTGAAAACAGTGTGGCAAATAGTTCTGAATGTGGAATAGTCTAAAATTACAGCTTGTGGAGACAAGAGTTTAATTTCATATAGCCTTTCTATGATTACATGGTAACTTCACTTAATCTCGCTCATATGGACAAATTTTCCTTTTTCATTCTATTTTTTTTTGTCAAACAGTGAAAGAACTAGCATTACTACATGATAAACATCTCACCAGACCGGCATTTGATGAAAGTATAGATGAAGAATATGCAATAGAAATTCAAACACAAGAAATTACACAGGTAAAATACACCCTATATGATACATATAGAGTTAGATATTTTTTACCTTTTCTCTCTTACAGTCATGATTTAGTCTATCACTAAATGATCCCTTGCTTTCTGAACCAAAATGACAGGACTTTTCAAGACACTGTGGTAAAGGAAGAAAGTGCTGGTCATCATAATTTTTCCTGTTTTGTACAATAATTTTTAAGTCTCAAAAACAAAGTCCTTATTTAAGTTATTTAGGCTTGCATAAATCCAGGTTATTTGAAGATGACAACAAATTTGGTTTAAATAATGGAACATGCCTTTGAAAGATAGAAAACAATGAAGGAAAAATAAGAAAATGCTGGTTTAAAACCAGCATTTTCTTAATTTCCCTCAATGTTTTCAAACACTTTTTTACTCAGAGTTTTTTAAACTCAGGATAGTGTGGTAAAGGGATCAGCCACATTTAATGTACTGTCTGCAAATGTTTTCAATACAAACAAGTCTAAAAAAGTGGGCCTTGTAGGGATAACTGAGTTACTAATATTTCAAATTTGATACTTTTTCTGAAAGGGAAAATTGACAAGCAGTTTCTCTGTTTCCCATGATATCTACATGTTTATTCATATATAAAGCCTTAAATCATTGACTAACTTACACTGCTTATTCTGCTTTCCAAGATGTTTTTAAGGTTCCCACCTGTAAGTTAGTTTAACCCTTGCCCATATTTCCTAACATCAAGATTTTGGACCAATTTAAATTGAAAGTATTTTCAGGGAACAGTTTAAATCTCTGGAACGGTAGAAAACGTTGTGGGAAAAGAAGAAAATGCTGGTTACTAGCAATTTGTCCTTTTCCCACAATGTTTTCAAAAGCCCTATTCCTCAGGGTCATGAAAACACAGAATTGTTTGGTAAATGGTTAACAAGATTGTTAGTGAAGTTTTTCTTTTTTCTTTCTTTTTCAGATGTTTTCCCATTGCCAAAGACTTATACAACAGATAACAGCTAAAAGTCAAAAAGGAACCGACATGGAAATGCAGTTGTCTAAAAACATAGTTATGTCCCTTATTAGATCTGTCCAGGAACTCTCAAATAATTTTAGAAAAAGCCAGTCTACTTACTTAAGAAGTAATTCATTTTCTTATCTATCTTTAGGAAGATCATTTGTTCGCATTCTATTTCATGTATTCACTCTTCGCCTAATGACAAAATTTAGGACATGTGTAAATCCAAAGCATTTGCAGATGACATATATAATATGGTTCAAATATTGGAAACTTTCTTTGAAAGGGTAGAAAACGTTGTGGGAAAAGGAGAACATTCTGGTTTTTGTCCTTTTCCCAGAATGTTTTCAAAAGCTTTCACCCTCAAGATTAAAAAAGAATTGGGCATTGTGTGCTATAGAGTTTCACTGCAGAATTCACTTAACAAAAGCTATAATCATTTTACTTCTCTGGAAGTATTTTTGTGCTCTGAGAGTTGTTTTGAGTGATTGAGAAACCTTAACTGTTTATCGGGCGACAAAATTTTGGCCAAATCCAAATTGAAAGTAGTTGCAGATGACAAATTGAATATTATTCAAAACATGAAATTTGTATTTCAAAGGGTAGAAAACATTGATGGTTACTTGCATTTATTTCCTTTTTCTACAATGTTTCAAACTCACACTCTGTCCAGAATTATTACAGAAAAAGGATTCGAATTTTATAAAAGAATTGTTACCTATCAAGTTTCTAATGAATGAAAAGTTCTAGCTAGTAAGAATGATCAAGATAAAGTCTCAAGACTGTTTTGAACAGTATATTGCATTAAACTATTGGACAGTGCAGGTCCAAAATCATACTGAACCATCTGAGTTTTATCTACACTGGCTTCGAAAGTAGCTATGGAGTCATCAGTATGATTTATAGCTGTGTGTAGCATCACCACAATATTTTCCCCCCCACAAGAGTTATGTCCTTTTTCATACTGTATAAGTGGAAAATTTTGAGACGTAGAAATTTTTGTGATTTCACGAATTTGAAAAATTCACAAACTTTTCTTTTTGCATATTTTACCACAAGTATACCAACAAATAACGAGTGTCTTAAATTCGCAAACATGTCTGTAATCAGTAATTCGCAAATCTTTCGACTCTTGTATTTATCCAAGTATACAGTACTGAATGAAATTTTGTCTTATCTTTTCTTTCTGTATCCCTAGGCCAATTGTGGCGGTTTCTAACTGGACCAATCAGTATAATGGTTTATTGTTTTGTCTAGTTGTGCACAATTGCATTGTTTTAGATGGCATAAACTTGTATTGTGAATGCATTCATGTTTTAAATTCAATCTGTGTAGATTGTCCTTTTTTTTTACTGTACAGGGATACCGTCAAAGTCCTCTGCTGCAAACTTGTTTCAGGGGACAAAGAGTCAAACCACTGGTATTTAACTATTCCCAATTTTTATTATATTTTAGAAATGCGCAGTAGAGAAGAAAGATCTCAATTTTTTGACACAAATATAGGACCAGATACTGGTTTGTTAGCTGATGATCCGTATGTTGATTCAGGAATGTATGAAAAGGTGCAGTAAATATTGTGTACTATTCTAACCTTTTACCAAATATTCCTTTATTGTAACAGCCCAGAGAAAGAAAGCATTTGAAAACATTTTGGGAAAAGGATAAAATGCTGGTAAACAGCATTTTATCCTTTTCCCTCAATGTTTTCTAGCTTTACAAAGATAAATCCCATCGGATGAGCTATCCCCATATTGTGGGTTGAAAATGCTTTCTATTTCGACAAGTATGAAGTTTTGTCGTGTGGTAAAAGTTTGACCTCTAGAGGACTAAATAAACCCAGTGGACATTTTCAGTCTAGAAATAAAACTCAATTCAGATTTCAAGGTTGCTTTTATCTAGAATGTTTCAGCAAAGCAGGTAGTATAGATCGAAGATCATATCGCAAGTTTTGTTCGTCTAGTCTTTATCAACACTGGCTGCAAAGGCAACTATAGTTGTGAAGGGTATTAAAAGAGTTAAATATTCTTCCAATAATTATAAATGCATGTATACCCAAAGAAAATAAGTGTATTTGGGGGTAATATTTGTACAATGTATGCGTCTGTCTATCTGTCTGTATACATGAAAAATAGGTATATTTACCTCGTGTACTATCTCTTAACCCTTTCCCAAACAATCCCTGGTTTTTACAACCCTGAGGAAGAGGCCTTTTGAAAACATTGTGGGAAAAGGAGAAAATGCTGGTTACCAGCATTTTCTCCATTTCCCACAATGTTTTTTCTACCATTTCAAAACACTGGAGTTCAGTTTTACCTCTTTAAATTCATCTGCAGGTGCTTTGAATTTGGAAAGGTCTAAAATTTGTCATTTGGGAAAGGGTTAAGTATTGTCATCATGTTGAAACTTTATGTAGATATTAAGCCTTGGGCATACAACAAATAATCCCTTTTTATGGCATTTGCAGATGACAAAATGTTGCTCCTATAATTATACATGTATTTGTCTTTGCCATGGTAGAAAACATTGTTGGAAAAGGAGAAAATGCTAGGTACCAGTATTTTATTCTTTTCCCACATTGTTTTCAAAAGCCTTCCTTCTACAGGTTGTTAAAGTTTGAGATTGTGTGGTAAAGGGTTAACCAAAAACGGCAGATGAGCAAGCTACTATTTCTGGATATTTGAAGCTTTGAAGATTTATTTTGGTGCATCAAAAGAACATTTAGAAATGTTGCTTTTGTTGTTGTTTTTCATTTGTTTTTTATGTACTTTTTTTTTTTTTTTGGTATATATATGAGCCGTGCTCTGTGAAAAGGGGGCTTAATGCATCTGCGAAAAGTATCGACCCAGGTCAGCCTGCGCAGTCCGCGTAGGCTGACCTGGGCCGAAACTTTTCGCTATGGGTCAATTTTCTGTATGTCCAAGGACCAGTCTACCTCATGAATAAGTCAGTCGTTAAAAAAAGTGGCTATTATGGATCCGTAAGTATGTGATGGCTTGCTTGGTATGATGGATTACGGAGATGCATTAAGCCCCCTTTTGCCAGAGCATATCTCATATGTTTTTTTTTTTTTCTGTATAGGGATTTACATCTGCACAATTACAAATGGTAGAGGATAACTCACAAGAAGTACAACACAGAGCTAAAGAGATAGCACACATAGTGAGATCCATACAAGATCTGAATGATATCTTTAAAGACATGTCTAATATGATCGTAGACCAGGTTAGTCTTCACTATACTTTAGTTTTTGTCGTTTCTCACCTGGTCACGTAACAAATCATTTATTTCTTTTGATACAGCCAACAATGAAGTGGGGTGGGGGGGGGGGGTGTTTATACTGGAATCAGGTTGTCTGTCTGTAGATGAAAGTTCATGTCCTCTTTTCCTCCTACATTTTTTAACCCTTTAACAAACTGCAAAATTTTAGAGTTGTCTAAATTGAAAGCATTTCCAGATGACAAATTATATGTGACCCCAAAACTAAAATAAGTTTTGTAAGGGTAGAAAATACTGAGGGGAAAGGAGAAAATATTGATAATCTTGTCTGAGATAATGGATCAAATGGCATTTTGTAATAAAGAAAACATTGTGCAAACCATTCATGATTGCTTAAGATTGAATTTTTTATGATTTGAGTATCAGTTGAATGAATTGTACATTTTCCTTACTAAGATATAACCAAAATTATACAGTCTTTGCTGTTTTGTCAGAATGTCCCACTAATTAACTGACAATATAGATCCAGAGATCAGTCTGGACATCTTGAGAAGTCTTAACTTGATCTAAATTGTCAGCAGATGCAACTACATGTATAACTGTGATAAGCTTTTTGTAGGTTTATTAAGGTTTGATGGATGTATTTACTGTCCATGTTGTATAATTGCAGGGTACTATTCTAGACCGTATAGATTACAACATAGAACATGCTTCAGTTCAAGTGGAAAAAGGACTTCAGCAGTTACATAAAGCCGAAAAATATCAAAAGAAAAATAGAAAGATGTATATAATTATTATTTTAGCTTTACTTATAATAATTATGATAATTATTTTAGTGGCCACAAAAACCTAGCAGAGTGTCATACTGTGCAATATTTGTGTATGTTTAACTTAACTTTGATCACCCATTTTTTTTCCATTTAGACACACTCTGACCATTCTGCTTTTGAAAATATTGTAACTAACAGAGACATGGTTCATAATGAACTACATCTGCATTTGCAACAATATTTTCTTGATTGTGAACAAATTTAAATTAAAAGCATGGATAGGTGATCTTTTACTGTTCTGTGACTGAAATACTGTTGAAAACAGCATAAACACTATACAAATAAACAAATGAGCTGGTATGTTGAAAAAAATTTCAGCTATGAATGTTCAAAAGCCATATCTTTTCACATTCTAGTTGAGCTGAACCCTTTACTACCCTGAGGAAGAAAGCTTTTCAAAACATTGAGGGAAAATGAGGAGGAAGTGCTGGTCTCCTTTTCCCACAATTTTTTCTACCCATCCGACGAAAATTCATCTCTGTAGTCTTGCTTAATCTGTTATCTGCAAATGTGTTCATTATTTTGATGTACATGTATATTTCTTTGATAGTTAAGTATTAAGTGGTAGCTTGCTTAGAGCAGCTCATGTTTATTCTTTGGTAAAGATCAAAATTATGTGGCACAAAATATGCCAGTTGATCTTGTATCCAACTGCCTAATAACACACAGCCAAGACTATGCGAAATGTCTTTGAAGCCACATACTGAAATTATTGCAGGGAAACTGTGTATAAGCATTGTGCTTGGTTGTGCAGTGCACAGCTAATCTTATGCACTTTTGTCATCGAATGCCTACTGAAATTGAGTAGATAAAAGTAAAGTCATTTTAATGATGTGTACAAACTAGTGTACCCTATAAAAAGCATGTTAATATATTGTAGATTATAATGATACAACAAACATAAACATTAATACGCGCAAGTATGTACATGTTATTATCCCCCGCTGAAGGTGGAGAGATAAAGTTTTAACGTTGTCCATCCATCCGTCCTTCTGTCGGTCCGTCCTTCTGTAGGTCCGTCCGTCTGTCTATCCAGGACAATATCTCCAATACCATTGGACGGAATTTCGTGAAACTTTATAAATGTGTACAATAACCTATTCCGCCGATATACTGTATTTCTTTTTTTGATTCGATGCAAAATGACCAACTGGGGGTGCGTAAATTTTTGAAAAGGTCTTTTGGGGGGGGGGGGATATCATTTCAACGAAATTGCTTGTTCTATCATGAAATTTGAAGAGGGTGCATCTGACAGCTGTGAGATCTTTCAATGAATAATTCTTTACTTAATTCTTTTTATCCATACTCTATAACATTATGTGTAATGATTTTCTGCTAATTGTTGTAGAAAGTAAGTTAACCCTTAGCAAATGACAAAATTCTCAACTCATTTGCATTGGAACCATTAAGTGTGGTCCAAATTATGGTATTTGTCTGTGAAAGTGTAGCAAAAAATGTTGGAAAAATTATCAGCATTTTCTCCTTTTCAAAATCCTTCTCCATGATGGTCATTAACACTTAACCCTTTACCAAACAATCCCTGCTTTTCACAGCCCTGAGAAAGAAGGCTTTTGAAAACATTGTGGGAAAAGGAGAAAATGCTGGTAACCAGCATTTTCTTCTTTTCCCACAATGTTTTCTTTTCTTTTACAGACAAATTGGATTACTTGTGCCACATTTACTATGTCCTTTGGAGATGCTTTCAATTGGATCTGTCTATAATTTTATGGTGTGTTAAAGGGTTAAGATTGTGTGATAGAGGCTTAATTTTTTATCCCTAGAGTGCTAAATGAATAGAATGATATCCTCTTTGTCTATTAGTAAAACTTACACACACTACAAATTCAAGGCTGCTTGGTCAGACACCCACCCTGAAAGCATAGGAAAATTTAAAGTCATCATTTCATGAGAGTCACAAAAGGGAATTTAATGCATCTCCATGATGCATTATACCAAGCAAGTTGTCATATAATTATGGATCAGTGAAATCGTTTTTGTCCAACAACCAATGAATCATGAGGTAGACTGGTCCTTTTACATACAGAATGTTGACTAATATCAAAAAGTTTTGACCAAGTATAGATTGATACTTTTGGTAGATGCTTTAAACCCCTTTTTTTACAGAGAACGGCTCATATACATTGTCTGCTAAAGCAATTGAAATTGTGGCCATCGGACAAAGGGGAAATGTAAATTGTTGTGGACAGACAGGTTGTTATTGAATTCAAAATATTTTAAGTAAACACATGAAAAATACTAATCTTTGTTATCATTTGTGCTTGTCAACTTTTTGTAAGCAAGTCCTATGTCCTCAATTGGTAGTACCAGTAGAAATTGTAACAGGGTTACAATTTTGAGCCCCCTGGCTTTGTCAGTGACTTTTATGAGGTTTGCTGAAAGTTGGTGGAAGATATTGCAATGATGGTCTTTATCCTGTATAACAGGACAGACTAGTTAAATGCAGAAAGATTTTACTGCATTTGACATACAATGTGATTATTCTATGCTAGTCTGCTTGAAGCCTTCCCAACTCTTTGTTCCATTCACTGCAAATCTTTTTCACATCCATCACTGGCTCATTGTTTATATTCCTGTGCACTTAATTGCTTTAAATAGATAGTAGCAAATTGATTGGTTGATTGATTGATTGATTGATTGAAAAGTGTTTAACACTGCTGTTAGCATTATTTTGGTCATATCATTGTCACAGCTTGCTGATTTATTTGTACTTGTCCTTGGTTTTCACCAGTACTAGGCTCTGACGTGTCATGCCCAAGGATACTCCCACAAAAGACTTGGTGCTTCCAGTGAGGCCTGGACAGATAGTATCGAAAATATTCAACCTGTTGCAAAGTAGTTCCCAATCAATAACCCTGCAGAGGAAGGCTTTTGAAAACATTGTTGGTAAACAGCCGTTTCAACTTTTTCCCACGATAGTGTCTCCTCTTAATTATCTTCAGCAATGCTTTCTATTAAATTGAGTCTGAAATTTCATCATTTTGTCAAAAGTTAAGGGCTTTCTTATTTTTAGTATAAGTATCAAAAGCATAAAATTTGAAACCTAAATATTGATATGTTTTAAAACTTTATTTCAGAAATTCTAAATACAAATGAGCCAAGCTCTGTGAAAAGAGGGCTTACTGCATCTGCGAAAAGTATCAACCCAGGTCAGTCTGCCCAGTCTGTGCAAGCTGACCTGGGTCGAAACTTTTCACTATTGGTTAATTTTCTGTCTGTCCAAGGACTACTATACTTTATAATTCAGCCGGTCATCAGAAAAATGGATATTACGGATCCATAATTATGCCCCCCTTCAACGAAGTGGGGGTATATTGCTTTGCTAATGTCAGTCAGTCGGTCGGTAGGTAGGTAGGTCGGTCGACCTTACCTTGTCCGGATGATAACTAGACACAGAATTGACCTAGGTTCGTCAAATTTGGCACAGACATGCGTCTCGGAGTGTAGATAATCCCTATCGATTTTGAGGTCAATCGGTTAAAGGTCAAGGTCACAGTGACCGTCAACATGTTGATATATAGACCAAACCTTGTCCGGATGATAACTAGACACAGAATTGACCTAGGTTTGTCAAATTTGGCACAGACATGCGTCTCGGAGTGTAGATGATCCCTATTGATTTTGAGGTCAGTCGGTCAAAGGTCAAGGTCACAGTGACCGTCAACATGTTGATATATAGACCAAACCTTGTCTGGATGATAACTAGACACAGAATTGACCTAGGTTTGTCAAATTTGGCACAGACATGCATCTTGGAGTGTAGATGATCCCTATTGATTTTGAGGTCAATCGGTCAAAGGTCATGGTCACAGTGACCGTCAACATGTTGATATATAGACCAAACCTTGTCCGGATGATAACTAGACACAGAATTGACCTAGGTTCGTCAAATTTGGCACAGACATGCGTCTTGGAGTGTAGATGATCCCTATCGATTTTGAGGTCAATCGGTCAAAGGTCAAGGTCATAGTGACCGTCAACATGTTGATATATAGACCAAACCTTGTCTGGATGATAACTAGACACAGAATTGACCTAGGTTCGTCAAATTTGGCACAGACATGCGTCTTGGAGTGTAGATGATCCCTATTGATTTTGAGGTCAATCGGTCAAAGGTCAAGGTCACAGTGACCGTCAACATGTTGATATATAGACCAAACCTTGTCCGGATGATAACTAGACACAGAATTGACCTAGGTTCGTCAAATTCGGCACAGACATGCGTCTTGGAGTGTAGATGATCCCTATCGATTTTGAGGTCAATCAGTCAAAGGCCAAGGTCACAGTGACCGTCAACATGTTGATATATAGACCAAACCTTGTCCGGATGATAACTAGACACAGAATTGACCTAGGTTCGTCAAATTTGGCACAGACATGCGTCTTGGAGTGTAAATGATCCCTATCGATTTTGAGCTTAATCCATCACAGGTCAAGGTCAAAGTGGCCTTCAACTTAATGATATATAGACCAAACCTTGTCCAGATGATAACTAGACACAGAATTGACCTAGGTCCTTCAAATTCTGTACAGACATTCATCTTGGAGTGTAAATGATCCCTATTGATTTTACGGTTAATCCGTGAAAGGTCAAGGTCACAGTGACCACCAGATGATTCAGGGCCCGCGCTGCTGTTCGCCACTTGAGCCATTTGCTCAAAAAAAATTAAAGTGTCTCAAAAATCATCATATGTGGCTCAACTTATGGCTCCAACATTTTATTCGCGTATTATCGGGGATGTAGTAAGCATCGGAAGTCAACTGGGAAAAAGCGGAAGTCCAACGCGCGTGCCGAAAAGAAAATCGATAACCCAGTCTGTGTATTGGCGACTGTTTACAATCTTGTATGTATACACATGGCGGTGTGTATAATTATGCAAACTGTTGACAGATTATCACGTTTAACAATTGAAGTGGGCTATAAATAAAAAATATGACATCAATATTTCCCCATCAATTCTTTTGATATCAGTTTATGAACTGTGCCACTTCCTGTATCAATGTGGCAGTAGGGGGGCATGACTGTTTTACAAACAGACATCTTGTTATATGATGACTTCCTAGGTATGATGTATCACGAAGATATACATTAAGCCCTCTTTTGCCAGAGTGTGGCTCAAGTGTATGTGAAGCAAAGAGACTAATCTAGAATGTGACAAAAATTGGCGGGTCAATGGTCTGAAGTATGAGGAATGAAGTTAACATCCCTAATTCGTGTAGGTCTTCTTTACACTCATTTTTATAATATAAGCCTCTCTATGGGACCTGATGCATCTATAAAAAGTATCCACCCAGATCAGCCTGCTCAGGCTAACCATGGCCTGTACTTTTAGCTATTGGCAAATTTTTTGCATGCCATAGGAGCAGTTTACCTCATGATTCAGTCAGGATCCATAGTTATGTGCTGACTTGCTTAGTGTCATGCAACAGGGAGATGCATTAAATGTCTTTTCGCCAGAGTATGGGTATAGAGGTAGTCTCAGCATTACTCATATACAGATGTTTGTAGAGGACCAACTCGAGATACTTTTCCATTTGTCCACATGTTTCACAATATTTCTTTCACAAGTCAATTTCATCTTCCAAAATGATCTCGGTTTCTGCAGAAACACTGTAAACATTGGTTGAGTCTAATAGTTTAATGAGAGAAAAATAATCATCGACATAATACACTACGATTACTTGTAACTACACATGATTTGGTTTAGCAATATCTTTACCTGAAGTTTCACAAGGTTTCATGGTAATGGCATTCTTGTACCAGTATTTGCAATTCATTACATTTTGTAACATACATTAGCATGTTGCATTTTTGTAGTTTTACGACTACACCTCTTCTTGCTTTTCTGAATTTTGCAATTGTTCAAGCGGTGGATACATTGGAGCTGTGGCGACCGAAAGAGGAATCGCTTCCGGTACCATTTGTTGGTACCCGGCTGCATTAGATCCCGTTTCATCTACACGCCTTAGCCACATACTGTATACAATATCGGCGACCAGTAATTCTGAAGAATTCTGTGCAATCAGTTTCAACGCCATAACACCATCTTCACCGACCCAGTCTGCAAATCTATCAACGTTTAGGCTTTGTATCTTACCGCTCTCATGGCCAACATGCAAGCATCTACTGATGTATCTGAAACAAAATTATTAAGTGATGAAATGAATACATTTGTGGCAAACATTTTTCGTCAAAACGTTGTTTGTGTTTATTTATAGATCTAGATCAAGTTAAACTCGACCGACTTTTGAGCTTAGTCATGTGAGGTCCATCACATGGCCACTTCAATAATAAATACAAGACAAATTTATGATGCATGGCATCATAGAAGCCGCAATCTTTTGGTGGACAATTTCAGAAATATTAACTTTCTAGAAAAAATGTGACGACATTTTTGTATCTGTTTTCCCCCCACAAACAGAAGATCATGACAAACAGAAGATCATGATACTAAAATGCAGGAAAAAAAGACAGGAGTTCAGAGAGGAATCTTAAATTATCTTGTACCATTATTATCATCATAATCATCATTACCATTTAAAGTGATAATGCGTGTGTGAGAAAACATGTAAAAGCATGGGAATTTTCAAATTTCTACTCAAAGTTTGAAAATAGAGAAATTGCGCATTCAAGTACAGCATTTTTCATTATTAAATGATTTTAAAAAGCAAACTTCTGTAGGGGCATCAAAGGCGACACTGCGGAACTATGTAAGTCAGTAATTATTCAAAGTGATATTTAGATCGTTATTCACGTAAATCTACATACATGTATTAACAATTTTTAAGTGATATTTTCTTTGTGTTTCATTTTTTACAAAAAGAAAAAAAAAAATTCAACAACTTTCTTCTAAAACATTTCTTTTTGCTTGTTAAAAGGTATCTTAGCCTGCTTGTAACAAAGGGAATTTTTACATTTCTTCTCCAGAATTAGAGACTTTTGCATAGTATCTCCAAAATTCTTCTGATCATAGCCTTCACAGTTGGCGCGAACCATTAAAAAAAAACAAATTATTTTTTTTTAGTCTTTCAGAATCTGATTCTATTCAACTACAGCATCGTAACTATTACTCTATATACTCGTAAATCGTTTAATAAAAATTAGTTTGAACCATTTTCTGCATAGGCCTTGTACAAACTTATAAAACTTACAATGTAAACTTCAAATGCCATTCAAACCCTTGACCAGCAGCAACGTAAAAAGTTGTATATGCACAGTGATAGGTTCGGTAATAACTTTATCCTTTCAACTACACCGAATGAAATTAATATACTGAGTAAGGAAAAAGAAACAAATTTTTACGTTCACAATATCTTATAAAATATTAAAAAATATTACACAGACTATGATCTTGTCTGATCTTGATCTATTTCTGTCATTTTCGAACAGTTTCAAACCTGAGCACTATGCACCACTTTGGTAATTTTTGTGGACAACTTACATCACAATCAATACATTTTTCACGGGTATAGTAGATCAGGGCTATACTGTACAGAACTTACAGTCTGATCATAACAGCTTCGGCACGTGTACAATACATTAAATGCTAAATTCTACAGGGCTCATAAGGTAGATCGTCCATGCAACAAAATTCCATTCGGCTAAAGTGTCGACGACGGGAAGAAAAAAGGGTTATCTTTTCACAAGCTTTCTATAAATAGCTGATGTAGACTGCTCTTTGTAATGCGATTAAACTATGTAGGGAGGTAACCAGTCTATAACTTGATCAAAGGTTAACCACCCTATTATATTTACAGATTAAAACTGGACGAAACACTTGTACATAAAACTACTTCTGATTATCATATCCTAAGATGCTCTCCATCTCATAAGTATCATTATTTTGTCTTGTAAAAAAGTAGACAAATGCGAAAACCGTTTAAAGGTGGGAAAGCCTGTGATAGACGGAAAGCATTACAATTTCGTTTGGGAACAAGGAAGGAATCCTTTAAGTTGGAACAGTTCGGGGGACTAGCCGATAAAAGGAAGTTTGTTTTTCAGTATTTTCGTTGTTATTTGGGAATGAACTTATACTGCAAGAAAACCAGACTTGATGTTCATGTAGGTCTGATTGAATATTTAAGGAAGAGCCATGTGGAGTTCTTTTGTAACACTAACACCATACTATAAGAAAAATTCCAAAAATAATAACCAATCGAATAATTACTGATCATCTACATGGTAAATAGTTTAGGTACATTCCTATTGGAAGACGCTTTCTAGCGGCTTCCAATAAAACTTGCAGAGATCATAGAGATCATATCTTAAGCCAGTCGTCATGAAACTTTGTCATAAGTTTTTTTTTTTTTTTTTTTTTTTATTAGCTCACCTGAGCACGAAGTGCTCAGGATGAGCTATTGGGATCACTCACCGTCCGTCGTCCGTCCGTTCACATTTTTTTGTTTACACTCTAGCAACTACAAATATAAACCAATCAGCACCAAACTTGGTCAGAATGTATATGACAATAAGATCACGGATGAGTTTGATTATGGGTCTAATCGGACCAGAACGACTAGAGTTATCTGCCGTTCAATTAGAAAAAATGCTATATTTATACCCCCGCAAAACGAATGTTTTCGGGGGTATACTGGAATCAGCCTGTCTGTCCGTTTGTCCTTCCGTGTGTCCGTCCGTGTGTCCGTCTGTGTACAAATAATTGCCTGTTTCTGTCAAAGCGCTGGCGGCGGTATTAAGTCACAATCAGTGACAGCTCTAGTTGACTTTGTTTACACTCTAGCATCTACAAATATTAACCAATCAGCACTAAACTTGGTCAAAATATATATGACTATAAGATTTCGGATGAGTTCGATAATAGGTCTAATCGGACCTGAACAACCGGAGTTATCTGCCCTTAAATTAGAAAAATTGGTACATTTGACTTTTTTTACACTCTAGCATCTACAAATATAAACCAATCAGCACCAAACTTGGTCAAAATATATATGACCGTAAGATCTCGGATGAGTTCGATTATGGGTCTAATCGGACCAGAACAACTTGAGTTATTTGCCCTTTAATTAGAAAAATTGCTATATTTGACTTTGTTTACACTCTAGCATTTACAAATATAAACTAATCAGCACCAAAATTTTTTTCTGGGTAACCTAAGGGCCTAGACCTCTATAACAGTTGTGAGATTTCTCTTTTTTCATTATCATTTGGCCTTGAACTTCGATATTTGGTATTTATCTTCATTGTAGACCTTTACTGCTTAGTTCTCAGGTGAGCGATATAGGACCATCATGGTCCTCTTGTTCTTAATATTTAGGATGAGTTTTAATCAAGGGGCTCGAAGTCCTGAAAAGCGGCTTTGCGGAACAATATTAAGCTACCAATATAGTGTAATGAAAAATAAAATATCCACTACATGTAATGTACGTATATGTATGTAATTAGTAGTGGAATTAGCAAGGGCAATGAAAGTCGAAGTTGTTCTACCAAGAGGGCTGCGCACTTAACTGTTATTTCTTTACTTATATAAGGAGTAGCTTTTAGATCCATCAATCTGCCGCGGTTTTCTACTGGTATAAGAGTTAGAACCGGATGTACAAGTGTGGAACTGTATATTTATGATAGTGAAAAATATGAGGTCGGGGTGTACTAGCTAAAACTGAATTACTCTCTAATTATTCATTACATAAAGGTCAATTTCAGGTCAATTTGTTCGAATAATAGACTGAGTAAAGTGTAAGGGTGTGTGACAGTATTTGCTTCAGGTCAAACCGATGACACAATACAGAGCAGCTATTTGAAACTGAAAGTGAGCTCGCATGCGTCGTTACACATGATGTATTTGGTTCCGGCCAGTTCGATCACAGCGGACTTGCTAAAAAAATTCGCTTAAAATCAATTATGTTTACAAGATAGAAAACTAGGTCAGTGGATCAAAGTAGTGATAATTGTAGTTTGGAACACATTTTCATCCAGTTGTTACGGCTTTTTGCCATGATGTCTTTCTGAACGATACTCGAGTTCTATACTGAAAAACATAGGTGAAAAACTAGGTCACAGGGCAAACATGAAGAACAATTGGTAATGAAATACAAAACATTAATGATTTTTTTTTTTCAAAAAAATTTCTCTGAGGAACTCCTGTTGCCAATCGAAGTTTCTCTAGATTTAGTTATCATCTCATTGTTCTGTTCCACTGAGTTTTTTTTGTCATTTGAATCTGTCTTTAGAAACTTAACGTAACGATATCGTAGTTAATGAATCATTGTCCGGAGACCAGAAATTTGGAGACAAAAAGCAGATCCTAAGTCCCACAATAATTGTTAAGTACAATATACATACCTTCGTCTGAAGATTGGCAGTGCTACTCTCAAAATCCAAACTGCAAAACTGATAGGTGTTATCACGGCTACAATCAGAAACCATACCCACAAGAAAATGTAGACAGCTTCAGTAAATTCATTCATTGGTAATTGGCATTGAACAGTATACCGATGAATGTTCCTGAATTGCCTAATGGCGAAGTCACAGAAGACTTTCCGCGGGAATTTTGGAGACTGTTTCCATAGCGACCCATTGTTACTGAAGAGGTTGTCTTTGATGACGTCACCATATGATGTAGAATTGTCGAATGGCGGATCAGTGGTGCGAAGAAATGAATCCAGGTAAAACATCTGAGTTACAATGTTGATAATGAATAATATTTTTGTTATCAGCCAGGCACATGTAAGGTATCTCCATGGAAACGGACATTCGCACTGTTTACACCAATGATAAATATAGCGACTGATTTGTTTGGCGAGAGAGCTTTTTTCTGCTGTATTTAAATTCGTGTATCCGTCAGATAAACCTGATAGTTTGTTAAAGCTGATCCCGGAATAGCCATGGGCCAAATAAAACAGAAGATTTGGCAGTTTGAAAAGCAGAGCTTGGAACACTAAATACAAAGGTAGCCATTGGTAAAATGTTGTCGTAGCGGATGTTAGCCAAAGTTCTTCGTCGTAACTGGCATCCGTCAAGATCGGAAGAAGCATGCCAATGGGACGTGGACCGCTGATATTTATTAGTTCAGCAGCTTCCTCTATGTCCCTGGGATACTGTATCGTGTGTTTATTCCAACATTCCGTATGGACATAATCAACAAAACTTCTTGTTAACTGAGCTGGCTGCCAGCATCTAATTGGATCACTGACCCCTTGTTTCCAGCTTATAATGACGGCGAACAAAAGTAGCAATGCGCATGTCCAAAAATGATTCAGTCTGTCCGCGAAGTCCTCTAAACTCGCCCCTCGTTGGAATAGCCAGCGATATATTCCTTGAGAGACTGTAGGCATGGCTTATCAACTGTTAATGAACTTGTCTGTGAAAAAATGAGAGAAAACCATAGAAATACGGTTTTATTTTCTTAATATCTAAATGACTATTAGTATATATTAGAAAAACTCTACTGTAACGTTGCATACCTAATAATCTTCTTTACATGGAGCATGGACATTTATCTCGCGTGATAAATAATGTGTATATACCTGTAATTCGAAAGTAATTTTGAAAGGTTACTCTATTGGAATTGCTTAAGCTTAAAAAGATATATACAGAAAAGTAATAGACTCATAGACACTTAAAAAGTTAATTCGTGAAATCGTTTAAGAATTAAAGATATTCTTTTAATGCAAACCTTCAAATTAATTTGTTATCAGTAAAAAGCTAACGGATATCACGTTGTTGATGAAAAAGGATGATTATACCGTACATTTTTTTTTTTCCAACACAATTGTATATTAGTTTAAGAGAATGACATCAAAACAAATATCATGGAAGATAGGATTAAAAAAGAAAGAGAAAGAAAGACAGTGATAAAAAAAAAAAGTTTGGAAAAGCCAGAAAAGAGTTTCTGCTGATGGTAAAAAAATCGTGAAGTTTGAAAGGAAGGTAGATAAAAAACCATACCTCAAGTACGGTTGTGTTCATAGATATTCCGCCTGAACTTTTAACGCGTCCTTTTTCACCCGCTTGTATCTATTGCGATTTTTTTATACCGAGAGGGGCGGGGGCGTTCAAAAACTACGTTGTATGCGTCAAAATGAGCGTCTGCAAGTGGTAACGTTATATGGCCTGCAACACGCGAAAAGAAGCATTCGGACATTTGCGTAAAGTGTCGTCTCGGATCAGCCTGCACAGTCCGCACAGGCTAATCAGAGACGGCACTTTACGACTATATTAGATTTTTTTCCCACAGTATACTTTCGCAAAACAGAAAATTACACAAAAACGGAAAGTGTCGTTTCGGATTAGCCTGCGCTGAGTGCGCAGGCTGATCCGAGACGAGACTTCACGCAAATGTCCGAATGCCTCTTTTCGCGTGTTTCAGGCGCTTTATAACAGTGCTGTCTGAAATGATCTTTTAAATGAAAATTCTAGCCTTTACAGGAATTACTGTAGGCCTACAAACTATTTTAAATCGCAAGGTTTCTTTAACGAAACAGGCTTTTTGTGGTATTTGTCGAAGACAATACCACTAAGAGTTCAATATTGAATTTTAAAGACCATGTATCGTATTTTGTGCAAAGCCGAAGGAAATAAACCCAATTAAACTCAATTTTTCTCTGAAAAATGAGTTTTTCGATAGCACTCAGATATGTAATTGGAAATGGCATGTTAAAATACACTGGGTGAGGCCATCGATCGTGGAAATACTAATTCTTGATTGAAAATAGCTTCACTCGCTCACAGCCTTCTACTGGCGCAATGATATATACAAAATTTGTCTACTGATCGCTTGGTCCTGGGCTTTTTCGTTCCAAAACCAGTTCGTCCCATGATTGCGCGCTACTCCATTTGATTGGGCATCCATATTTATAGATCGAAATAACTGATTGTAATGTTGGAAATTAAATGTTAACGGCCAAATATATTTCAAAATCATAGTTTTCAGGTACAAACTTAATTTTATTTGATATATTCACATGGTTTCTCTCTCTATCCATCATGCATCCTACTGTCAAGGGACGTTACTCCTGACTCCTTCTAATGATCAAAGGGAGACCACCAATACACAAATAATCCAAACTTTGTCATGACTACTCTCCCTTCGACGAAAAAAATATTTATTTTCTTAGTAGTTTGACTTTCAAGCCAATATTTGAATAATATTTCTCCTTTTCTTTCAAATTATTAATTCCACACAAAGGCTTCCTTGACAAATACCACTTCAGGGTTCTCAACGCTTTGATTTTAATTCCAACCCTTAAGCTGCTAAATAACTTAAACGAGACATTCAAGCCGACTATAAAAACCGCGAATGTTGACATTTCCAACTTATTTTTGGAGAAAAATATCTCTTTATCGGACAGTGTAGATCAAAGATCAGACTGCACGTTCTGTGCAGTCTGATCTTGATCTACACTGTACGCAAAAGGTCACTGAGTTGCGCTTACCAGCTTAAGAATTAAATCCACTTGTTCGTAAACCATCACGCAGCGGATGTAGACAGCACCGGAATTAGAGTCGTCTGGCCTCTGGATAAACGTCTGATATGAATAGAAAGACAGACAAAAAGCAAGAGAAAAAGGAAGAAGATACTATGGCGACGGCTTCTTAGAGAGCCAGAGATGGTGGGAAGTACTAACAGTGTCCACATAAAAGATATACATGTAAGGTGGAACGTATAAACAGAGTGAAATTTAGTTTCAAGTATTTCTATAACAGCATCCAAAACTTACATTGCATTTGTTTTACAAACAGCCAAACTCTAAGGACCACAATGGAAATAAAGGATTCTTTCCACCCCCTTTTATTTTCCTTGATGCTGATGTGCTCGATATGGTTCAACAACCATCATATTTTAAATTTCATTTGAACATGGCGCTATTTAAAGAAAAAAAAAACATATTATGTTTGAGTGTCATGGCACTTAGTGAGACCGCATAACAATTCTTTGAGACTTTTTTTTTTACCCAAGTTCTCATTTTAGCCCATTAGAAACTATGTGTGTATTATTAAACGGTAAAAGGATATATCGAATTTACTTTTATATTTAGAGTCCAAAATTGCTTTTGAATTATATCTTGGATTGTCGACTTTCCTAAAACTCTGACTGCCACACCACAAGAGGTTGTGCAATCATAATATAAGGGGTAGACAGAAGTTATACTTCCTGTAGCTTTCTATTTCCGACTGTTTCGTCCGCGGGCCTGTTCGTTCCAAACATGCTCTATGTATTACTGTAAATATTGGGATTGCCATGAGCAGTGTTTGTAATGCATTACCTATAGGCTTGTGCCTTGAACAGATTTAACACACGGGGATCTAAAATTATGTACCATAATGGCCTAAATTCATTTCTTCAAGCCATTTTTGTGGTCACTCGTAATCGCAACCAATACTCATGTGACATACTTTTAGTCTCACTCTGTTAAAGCAGCTCCGCACTACACGTACATCCAGATATCATGTACAATACTCAGATTGGTAAACGCACGGTTTCTCTGCACTTCAGTTCGTTATTATTTATGTAACGCCCCTCCCTTCTGTACCACACTAGTAACTGTTTTCCCAACAGTTGAATAAATAAAAAGACGTGGGGATAAGCAATTTTCTCCTTTTTTTTCGACAACAACACAAAACACAAAACAAGACATGTAGGTAAACAGCCATTTCACAATATTCAAATGACTTATTTCTCAAACTTGATTTTTAAGCATCTCAGGAAAGGTGCCGTGAACTGAAAAAGTACAAGCCAACCTTCAATATTATTTCGAAACTTACACTGCCTGAGTACTTAACAAACTTAATAGTAAAAAAAGAATTCCACCATATGATTTTCAACGGTTTTCACTGCAACTTTCTATCATGCAAAAGATTATTTATTTTTTTCTTTTTCGTTTTTATCATTTGATCGACCCGTTTATTAACTGACTACCAATTGTACGTAAAAATCATAACTATTTTCGTCATTTTGGCTTTAAGTTGTTTTAATAGTTGGTGAATCCTTAGGCTGCTAAGCGCAATTTACTGACCTTTTGCGGACAGTGTAGATCAAGATCAGACAGCACAGAACGTGCAGTCTGATCTTGAATCTACACTGTCCGATAAGGAGATATCTGTCTCCTAAAATACTTTTGAAATCGAAAAAATATTAGTTTTTACTATTGACTTGAAAGTTTCATTTCACATAATTGGCTTGCAACACGCCAAAAGGGGCATTCGGACATTTGCGTAAAGTGTCGTTTCGGATCAGCCTGGGCAGTCCGCGCGGGCATATCCGAGACGGCACTTTACGACTACATTAGATTTTGTCCTTCAGTAGACTTGCGCAAAACAGAAAATTATATAAAAACGGAAGGTGTCGTTTCGGATTAGCCTGCGCGGATGGCGCAGGCTGATCCGAGACGACACTTTACGCAAATGTCCGAATGCCCCTTTTCGCGTGTTGCAGGCCATATTTAGCAAGATAAGGGTTAAATATTCAGGAGCATATAACTATCTATACAAAGAAAACTTGCCTTGTTCAAAGGCATGTCGACCATTAGCGACTACAGAGAGGCTGAATGATGACCATGTCCTAGATACAAACTCAAGGCCGTAAACATTCAATAGAGTTTACGTTCTTGGAATGGAACTATGGAAGATTTATGTCTTGTATAAGAACTTGCTTTTCAAATTCGATTATTTACTCATTGTTACATCTCTCTCTCTCTCTCTCTCTCTCCCCTGTTATCTCCGCCCGACAGGCAGTTTTGTCTGTTATGGATATATGGCTATTGCCATAAGCATCTTAATTATGTTAGAACTCGTTTACTCGGCGGTAAAAGAAACGTTTTGTCTGATAAAATCACCTAAAATGGGAGGGGGGGGAGTTTCGTCTTTGTTTAAAAAGTCATTGACAAGCAGTGTAGATCACAGATAACACTAAATTTTCTGTACAGTCTGACATTTATCTCTGAAGAAACAAAAAAGGATCGGTGGTGTTAAAACTGAAAAAGTTAAACGGAAGTCATGCTCTTTGAAAAAGGGGTTTAATCCATCTTCTGCGAAAAGTATCGACTAAGGTTAGCAAGCGTAGTCCTGGAAGGAAAATCTGAGACAATTCTACCTCATGCTTCAGTCGGTTGATAGATTTTGTGGACTCATACTTACATATATGTGATGATATACTTGGTATAATGCATCACGGAGATGCTTTAAACCCCCTATTCTCGGAGCATGGCTCATAAGTAAACAAAAGTTAAGACAATAATTTTTTATGAATAAATTACAGGACTTGATGATATTACGCAATACGAGTATATCATGCTATGCTCAAGAATAGGGCATTTCGGTACTTTTATTAGGAGAAAATGCGCGCATGTAAGAAACTAAAAGTAACAGATTTGGAAAGATTCAAAGTGATGTTAACACTTAAGCTGGTAGCGCGACTCACTGACCTTTAGCAGAAAAAGCAGATCAAGATCAGACTGCACAGAACGTGCAGTCTGATCTTGAATCTACACTGTCCGATAAGGAGGTATTTTTGACTCCTAAAACCAAGTTTGAAACAACATTCTTTGCGATTTTACTATCGGCTTAGAAGTTTTATTAAACTTATTTAGCAGGAGACAGGTTAATTCTAGCTAAACTCTCCCGAAAATTCCTCGTGTAAACAACATACTCTAAGATATTTAGATCATTCCCAGCGAGTTGTTTGATGTTTGCAGATGTATGTATTCACCCTGTGATCACTTAGCACAGTTTTTGGTTGTTTGTGTATACAATGTTGATCAAGATCAGACTGTCTTTTGCGGACAATGTAGATCCAAGATCAGACTGCACAGAACGTGCAGTCTGATCTTTGATCTTCATTGTCCGCTTTTTCGTGAAATATCATTGGGAAAAATCACGATCTTGCAATATTTGGATCACTTATCTTCACTGAAAAATTCGTTTGATTTATTTTGGGCTCTGCGAGTTAATATATGTAAAAACCTGCTGTGGATTCCATCAACCCTTATGCTGTGTTTAACATGATGTAGTGCGCTTTTCAGTACAGTGTACATCGAGATCAGACGACACAGAAAGTGCAGTCTGATCTTGATCTACACTGTCCGATAGAGTGAGACTTTTTCGGTAAATAAACTTAAAATCGCAACATTTTGGGTTATACAATTACCTCAAAATTATTATTCCCGTTATTTAGCAGTTAATGGGCTAATTGATACAGGTTGTACTTAAACGTAACAAGTTCTGGGCTGCAGAGAGATTCAGCCATTGATATGAAAACACTGTGGTTGGTTGGTTGTTGTTGTTGTTGTAAGTGGTTGAGGTGCGTGTTTTAATGTCGCATTTTAATAGTATTTCAATTATAGCATAGCGGCCAGTGCACCTATCCATCAGCTCCTAGAGTTTCGTTCATCATCGCTGTACCCTGTCCAAACAAAGACTTCCGTCCCAAATAAACGAAGTCGAGATTTTTTTTAGCGTTTGCGACATAAATGAATACTACCCCAAACTTTATCAATCCCCGGAAAGATTTTGGGGTAGGTTATACATCGAGCTTACAACGTCTGGATTATCAATCTCGAGCGTTACCTCTAAGCTGGAGCTCGCCCTGGAAAGGCGGGGCCCTGCAGTGCAGTCGGTAACGTTCAGGACTTTAGACCGGTAGGGTTGCTAATTCGAATACCCAGTCGACTAAATGCTTTAAGAGGATTGATAATAGTCATATCGACAGGATTCATTCCGCTCTTTCACTGCTAATCATTTTTTCGACAATGGTTATATTGGAAAGCAGCCAGTGGCTTCGGAACAATAGACGGTGCATAGAACTGATAAAAGAAACTCCAGGAGAGCATGGATAGATGCACTAGCCGCCGCGATATAACTGAAATAATGTTAAAAACGGCGTTGAACATAATACAAACAGACAAGCCCCTGGACATGATTAAATGTACATAATTATGTGTACATAATTATTTTGAAATGGAAAAGACCCATCAGGAATGCCCGTAAAATACAATTGACTGACGCGATACTTCTTTAAACCTATACCAATCAAACCTACCCTGAGGTAAGAGACTTTTGAAAACTATGTAGAAAAAGGAAGAAATCATCACTAGTAAACCAGCATTTTCTCCTTCTTCAACAATGTTTTCTACTGTTTCCAGAACAAAATGCATCATTCCAGCCACATCACAAATGCTTTTAAATTTGGGCAAGTCTAATATTTAATGCTCTGGTAAAGGATGTGATACAATTTAACCCCTGTTCTGCTCAAAAACTTACTTGAAACTTTCAAGTCGGTATCAAAGAAAAACCAAAACAGAATTATGCTATTTCAAACATATTTTTGAAAAATAATACCTCCCTAGCGTTTGCAGTTAACAAATTTCATTCAAATGGTGTGATTTGTCTTAAAATGGGAAGAAAACATTGTGGGAAAAGGAGGAAATGCTGGTAACCAGCATTTTCTCCTTTTCCCACAATGTTTTCAAAAGGTTTCTTTCCAAATGTCGTTAAAACTGTGGATTGTGCGGTTTAGAGTTAACCCTTCACCACAAAATTTCGACTTTTAACGGCTCGGAGAAAGAAGCCTTTTGAAAACACGATGGGAAAAGGAGAAAATGCTGGTAACCAGCATTTTCTCCTTTTCCCACCATATTTCTACCCTTCCCAAAGCAAATTTTAATTTTTCAGTCATATTTAAATGTCGTCTGAAAATGCTTTGAATTTGGACCAGTCTAAAACTTTGTCGTTTGGTTAAGAGTTAAATCCGCCTCAATCCCCTCAACAAACAATACAAACAAACCACAGGGATTTCAAAATTGCACGAATTATCCTATCATGTAAAACCCACCGGTATCATTGGATGGGACAACTGTATATTACGAAATTTACATTTTTAACCCTTTGGCTGCTAAGCGCGATTCAATGACCTTTTGAGGACAGTGTAGATCACGATCAGGCTGCAAAAACAGTACGAAACGGTGTTGTTGTTGTTATTGTTGTTTTCAGCCGCACGCACTTTGTATGTACAAATTTTTATCGGACTGTTGAATTAAACAAAATCAATTACAAAAAAGAAACTAGGTCTTTATGTATATGAGGCTTTTACCTTGCGTAACGAACTGACTGGTGCTTAATTGGTTCTCATCTCCAATTCTGTACTATAAGTTACAAATATTACCAGTACATGTATTGCAATTACAAACTTCAAATCTAAACATTTTTCAGTTTCCATTTCTTCTTCTATACTCCTACATGTGTTTATTAGGCTACATAAGATTTTATTTGCCTTTCTCATGATTCACGTTATACAGTTTGATGACAATGTATTATGTGATGATGACCCGTACAGGTTAAGCCGATAAAATGTTCTGTTCTGTTTGTAGTCGAAATGTTTCGGTATATACTATTGGCTGGAAATATTTACTCTATTTATTTAGCAGTTTAAGAGATAATGTATTGCCTCCTAAAACAACGCTGCAACAGGCGGTTTTTGAAACACCAACAGAAAAATTGGACTACTTAACTTCAAATATACGATCTCGTACCTTTTGAGCGTTGTCTGCGCATGTCATATTCTTCGTGTATTTGTAGAATGCCATCTAGAGGGAGATAATGACTTTTTGACGCATGAATACATATACGAACACGGTTGCAAAAGAAGAAATTGTTCGTTACGAGCGATGTCTCCCATTGCCTCAATGTTTTTCAAAAATGGTCAGCTGCCAGACGAAAGGAAGTCGCCTGCTGGAGATGAGTTAACTCTTTACCAGACGACAAAAATTTAGACTTATCTAAATTGAAAGTATTAACAGACGACAGATTAAATGTGACTTAAGTTATGAATTTTGTTTCGAAAAGAATGGAAAAATTCTTGGAAAGGGAGAAAATACTGGTTACCCGCAATTTCGCCCTTTTCCACGATATTTTCAAAAGGTGTCTTCCTGAGGGCCGTCGAAACTCGGGATTGTTTCGTAAAGGATTGATTCATACGTTGTTGATATTTGATTTCGCAATTCTATACATCACATCGACTGAACTTTGCGGTGCTCTAATTCCCGGTCCCTTGAAATTTTCGTTCTTGCTTGTATTATAGAAGCCAGTTTCAGATCAAAATCGAGGTAGCAGTGTACTATCGATAACGTAAACAAGAGTTCACAGGATCAAATTCCTGCTTGAGTGGTGCCAATTGTTGAAACTGTCCAGATCTTTGATTTTGTGAAAAATTTTATCGGGAAAAAAAATGTATGAGCCATGCTGTGTGAAAAAGGGGCTTAATACATCTGCGAAGAGTTTCGACGTTGGTCAGCCTGCGCAGATCGGGGCCGAAACCTTCCGTTATTGGTTGATTTCCTCTATGTCCAAGGACCAGTCTATTTCATGATTAAGTTGGTTGTTGAATAAAACGGATATTATGGACCCATAAGTACATGATGACTTGCTTGTACCATGGATCACGGAGATGCATTAAGCCCCATTTTGCCAGAGCACGCCTCGTATGTATATCTTCATTATACTGGCTGCTTATTCAAAACAGTTGAAAGCAAGCATTTAGAATTTCTTTGTTGTGATAAGCTCAACGATTTCATATGCTACCATTAAAAAGTACTGACAGACTAGCGAATTTGAAATAAGTGGCTATGGTAAATGTAAATCTTGGTTGGTTTATACAAGACTGAAGAAAAATTGTCAAATTTGGTCACTGAGTCCATTCTAGTTCCATCGGTTCAATCCGGTAATTAAGTCCAATCCGGTCTAATTCAGATCCAGTTCAATCCATTGACTTTACTCGACGCTCTTGACTATTTACTTCTCAAAACAAGAAACATCATGAAAAACTTCAGTCTGTTAACTTTCAATTCAAAAACAAATTTCGTTGAAATGAAATCTCCCGCCTAAAAAAAAAACCTCTTTAGGTATTGTGTTTATCATGTACACGAACGGACAGTGTAGATTAAGATCAGACTACACAGACTGTACAGTCTGATCTTGGATCTATACTATCCGATAAGGGGATATTTTTCTAAAAAATATAACTTTGAAATAGCAATATTCAGGTTTTTACCATCAGCCAAAAAGTTTTATTTAACTTTTGTTTTAGCAGGTTAAAGTCTCAGTAGCGTCCCAAATGTAAAATAGCCTGTTTATAACATAAAAGTAAATTTCATTTTTACTATGTGAAAATATGGCGATTTTCATGACTTTAACGATATGTAAAGGTGCAGTTCGTAAAAGTTCCAGTCAATGGCAGAGACAAGAATTTTGAAACTAGAACAGATCCTACCATGCCGCATTATCTGTTTGTTTACATCGATGATCGCCGACGATTAGCCGACTTTTCGTCGTAAATCTCCGCAGTGATGTACTAGTGACGTAAACACCACGTGATAATTCAGTGCGTCGGAACAAAACTTTCATTCACTTGATCGTTTTGTCCCCATTCTAGGCTTGAAAAACCAAGTTTATCGACACTGTAAACAGAAACAACGACACAGGCTGTTCGCTTATTTGTTAATCATCAATACAGGAAGAGTTTACTACATCGAAATAAGAAAACAGGTTCAGAATGAACAATCTTACTCTCCGATGGCATAATATTGGAAGCGTAAACAGTAGTCCTGTGTACTACGTCATAGCACTAATGACATGCAATGTTATCACGTGACGTTCTCGAAGACCAAGTTAGAATATACACGAACGATAACAAAGGTTGTCTCGATGAATGGCGACCCTGAAATCGACGGGCTTCTCCATGCATTTTCGGACGCGTATATCATGGCAACCAATGCAGTAACTGACACGTTCGGGTTTTCTCCGATCTTATATATGTGTGTTGTGATGGGTAATCCGTTATATTTTCGAGTTATAAACAGTGAAAATTTTCTATTCTTTGGCATTACTGAGGCTTTAAAGGTGGCCCTTCAGCTTTGGGGACGAAAATTTTACAAAAATACAAAAAAGTCACCCTTATACTACCAAAGCCTTTTAATTTTCATTCATAAAACCCCAGTAGCCGAAAACCAGCCTACAACAAGAGAAATTAGAGATTTACTACGGCCCAGGTCGACACCGACAGGAAACACGGTCTATTTTTACATGAGCAACTTGCTCACTTTACATGCCGGAAATACACAGACGAAGCTTCAAACAAAGCGTTCGAAGAAGACATTATGGAAAATAATTACATGTTTGTTATGTTATGGAATTTAAGCGTCATTAGTCACGTGCCAGTCACTTGACATTCCCACAAAGCTTTTTTTGATTTCTGGCGCGAAATCTAAAAATACCTTATGAGGCTACGTAGCCTTTTAAGGGAACACCATCAAAAAAAAAATTTTTTTTGTAATTTTATGATTCTTAATTATTGATGATTTGTATTGTTTTTTTCATATAAATTTATATATATATATATATGTGTGTGTGTGTGTGTGTGTGTGTGTGTGTGTGTGTGTGTGTGTGTGTGTATATATATTTGGTGAGTTGTGAAAAATCTAAATAACCACCTTTAAGGATTAAATTGGATTATACAGTTAATCAAAAGCACAAGATAACTCTTTACAAAACGAAACATTTTACACCCCTCCACATTAAAAGCTGTTCCAGACCAAAAAGTTAAATTTGGCTCAATTGATGAAGGCATATTCTAAAAGGGCTGAAAACAATATGAGAAAAGGAGAAAATGCTGGTAACCAGCATTTTCTTCTATTCCCGCATTGTTTTCAAGGGGCTTCTTCCCCACCTTTGTGAAAACTCGGGATTGTGTGGTAAAGGGTTAATATACAAGACGTAAAGTAACAGTTTAACATATCAGTTTCACATTCACAATGATCTAAATAATGAATGACTGAAGGAATGAAAAGGGTTCCCTGGCCAGTGAGGGTTTGTGTAGCTGGGATTTGCTACAAGTTACCTGGGGGTATCTATTTTTAGATCCATTGATACTGTACTGCTGAGTAGGAATCAGTGATGTGAGCCTGATTTGCATAGGTCACTTAATTTACATATAAGCAAACATATGCACCTTATCAATGACATCTTGTACAGTATATTACTTTTTAAGTAGACATGTTCAAATTGGGATGGTAGAGAGTCTGTGCTTCTTGTCAAAATTGTCATTTATGACAAAATTAAGATCCCTAACGGTAAAGTGTTATTTTTCTGTGAGGCATTATTTGGCAACTGTGGGTTTTTTTGTTTACATTGAGTCTGGCTCAAACTGTATGCCTATAGACTAGCTTCGCTAGTCTAAAAATGTTAATGCTACACCGTATTACCACAGGCCTTTGAAGCTCTATTGGTCATCACGGAACACTAAGATTTCCCTTGGTCGATCATCGAACACTTATATAAATATCACATCCCCTGTATATTACGGAATATACTCAAATTTTCATTGACACCGTTTCTATAAATAGCACATTGGCGACTCCATCTTTATCGTATATACGATAAAGAGGGAATCGCAAATGTGCCATTTATAGTAACGGAGTCCGATAATGAAAATTTCGTTATCCCTTGATAGACCAATGGAATTTCGGAAGCCTATTGTATTACACAACAGTGATCATTGCATTTTTGGAAGTCAAGCAAATGTTTTCTTTCCTATTACAGACAGGCCGTTCTGTTATTAAACCGATTTATCCAATTTGAATTCTCATTTCGATACATATCTTTTTCCATTTCAGGAATCGGGGGTTTTATTTAGCCCTTTAGTCCATTCTTTATATCATAAATTCCATTTAAATTTATTCAAGCGTTCATGTGATGTCACCGGAATTTCACCAGATAACTATTATAGATCTATAACGGGTACTGAGAACCGTATTTTTTGACTGTCATCTTGATCAGTTTTCCTAATTGATCATTGACAAGTTTTGATTCACTTGAGATTGAGAGTTTTAAAAAATTAAATAAAATATGAGATATTTAGTCAGTTCAAATGAGATTCAAACTACTTTATCGTTGAAGAGTGCCAAATCCGCAAAGCCATAGCCGCGCCCCTGACTGTCAGAACTTTGCCAAGTTAACAAGCTGACGGTGACAAGTCACCTAATGAGCCTCTATATGGCCTGCAACATGCGAGGGGCTTTCGGACATTTGCGTAAAGTGTCGTCTCGGATCAGCCTGCGCAGTCCGTGCAGGCTAATCCGAGACGGCACTTTACGTCAACATTAGATTTTGTCCTACAGTAGACTTGCGTGAAACAAAAAATCACACACGATAGGAAAGTGTCGTCTCGGATCAGTCTGCGCAGGCTGATCCGGGACGACACTTTGCGCAAATGTCCGAATGCACCTTTTTGCGCGTTGCAGGCCATTATTGTTATAGGGTTGTCTTGTTTACACGCCGGAAAAATATTTGCTCACAAGTGATCTTTGATGTTGAAGTGTCTGTTTGTAATACTTGATGTTGAAGTGCCTGAAATGTTCGCGTTTTTGTACTGATTTTGATGAGTAAGGCTACTTTTAGCCTATCAGTTCATTCTTGCTTCAGCAAAACTTTGGGTCTTGATATGTGTTGATGCATGCATGCACAAACGGATGGACGGATGAATTAATACATGATGGAATCCCCTTTTGCCACACAGGGTGATATACAAAATTTATCCGATCGTACCAAAATGGTGTAAACAGTGTATTACTGGTACATACAAGTGTTGGGTACAGGTACAAAATTTTAAACCAGAAAACTGAAATTAATGGCTTTAATATGAAATTCTAAACACAAATATATGAGAATATACGTAAAGAAAGCGACTACTATCGTGGACAACACAAAAATACAGGTTTACAGGTTCTATTTTATCAAAATAAAGAAATATTCACAAGTATTACACTAAATAGCCTCATTATAAAACTTAACTTGGTCTATCTTTTTCACGTGTACACTTTTTTACACTTCTGTAGAAGACCAGGGTCCATATTCACGAACCATTCTTAAGAGTATTCTTAGTCTTATTCTCAAGAATTTTCTAAATTTGAATGTATTATACCTTATGACTGGCTAAACCAAATGGTTTAGCCAATCAGAAGTTGTGTTACTTTCAAAATCCAGATTTAGACCAAGAATATTCTTAAAAATGGTTGGTGAATACGGGCCCAGACACTTCTCTTTTTGTCTTTAGTACTTTGTCTAACTTCATCATTTAACTACAAGTTTTACAATGACTTTGACATCTCAAATTCCTTACATGATTCAGACTGACAATTCTGTAAGAGGTAAAATTATTAATCTACATTTATATATGAGCCATGCTTTGTGATAAGGGCGGGGTTTGATGCATCTGCAAAAAATATCGACAGCGGTCGGCCTGCATAGTCCGTATAGGCTGATCTAGGTCGAAACTTTTCGCTATCAGTGAATTATTTGCATGTCAAAGGACAATTCCACCTCATGATTCAGTCAGGGTCAATTTTCTGCATGCCAAAGTACAATTCTACCTCATGATTCAGTCGGGTTTTAGACAAAATGTATTTTATGGATTCATAGTTATATGATAATTTGCATGGTATAATGCATCACCGACATGCATTAAGCCCCCTTTTTGCCAGAGCGCAGCTCATATTATGGCTTAGCGAAATAACTCTGACCTAAAGCTGCAGTTTGTTACGTGACATTTTTATACAAGTATTTACAATTCAGTTATGTTTAACCGGATTTACTTCTAAACCTTTTCTAGCTTCTCTGCTGTTTGCACTGGTTCCAGTGGTGGATACATTGGAGCTGTTGCCACCGAAAGGGGAATCGCTTCCGGTACCATTTGTTGGTACCCGGCTGCATTAGATCCTGTCTCATCTACACGCCTTAGCCACATATTGTGTACAATATCGGCGACCAGCAACTCGGAAGAATTCTCTGCAATCAGTTTCATCGCCATAACACCATCCTCACCGACCCAGTCTGCGAATCTATCAACGTTTACGGTTTGTGCCTTGCCGCTCTCCTGGCCGACTTGCACGCATTTACTGATGTACCTGAAATGAAATTGTCTGTGTTAATTATATAGACTCTCTCTCACGACTGTGTCATGACAAGTGATAGTTATGCATTAAAAGAATTAGAACATGCAATACTTTCTACTGAAAATTCAAACTTCTTTAAACTTGTTTTAAGGTCCTAACACGAGAATATGATTTTAAGAAATGAATAAAAGTTCTACCGGTAATGAGGAGGATTTTTGAGATACGTCCTGACACTGATTATAAATTCAAAATTGAAATTACTAAGTCAAAATCTAGGCAAAAGTACAACTTTCGGAGTGGCTTCTGTTGCCTACAGACACCAAGTTATGGACTGCTATCTTCTTCTTATTCTCGTTTTTTTCTTCATTCAGCCCCTTGAGCGAAGGCGACATAGAGTATGATCTTGAAAGGTATTTTGTTAGAATATCGCAGAAAAGCAACAGTCAGCATAGATTCACGATCCGATTGCCCTCTGTGCTGATGTCAGACCGCAAAGCATTTCAATCTATTCTACACACACACCACTTACGTGTACAATTTGCTTAAGAAAAGAAACGTACGAAGTAAAGACCTTTTAAAGACTCTTTCAGCGCCTAATGTATAGACTCGATCTCTTTAGATGACTGAAATACAATTCACTGAAACTCTGACAGATGGGAAATATGTTACACTTATAACATATGTTTCACTACTAATGTCGCCTTGGATAGCCTTTACGGACGGTGTAGATTAAGATAAGACTGCACAAAACGTCTGATCTTAGATCTACACCATTTGCTATTCGATGGTGATCTTCAATCAAAAATATGTTCCATTGAAACGTAAAAGACAATTATTGACCACGAGAAAATTAGACTCCATTTGGTTGGCAGTGAACAGGTTGAACTGTATGACAAGTGCCCACGGACATTGACTGATAAAGATTCTAGTGAACACTACGTGCTTCAGTTAGCTAAAAACTAATAGTCCCGCAATAATTTTACGTTCATACCTTCGTCTGAAGATTGGTAATGCTACTCTCAAAATCCAAACTGCAAAACTGATAGGTGTTATCACGGCAACAATCAGAAACCATACCCACAAGAAAATGTAGACAGCTTCAGTAAATTCATTCATTGGTAATTGGCATTGAACAGTCCATCTTTGAATATTCATAAGTTGCATAATAGAGAAATTACAAATGACTTTCCGCGGGAATTTCGGAGACTGTTTCCATAGTGACCCATTGTTGCTAAAGAGGTTGTCTTTGATGACATCACCATATGATGTAGAATTGTCGAATGGCGGATCAGTGGTGCGAAGAAATGAATCTAGGTAAAACATCTGAGTTACAATGTTGATTATAAATAATATTTTTGTTATCAGCCAGGCACATGTAAGGTATCTCCATGGAAACGGACATTCGCACTGTTTACACCAATGATAAATATAGCGACTGATTTGTTTTGCGAGAGAGCTTCTTTCTGCTGTATTTAAATTCCTGTGCCCGTCAGTTAAACCTGATAGTTTGTTAAAGCTGATCCCGGAATAGCCATGGGCCAAATAAAACAGAAGATTTGGCAGTTTGAAAAGCAGAGCTTGGAACACTAAATACAAAGGTAGCCATTGGTAAAATGTTGTCGTAGCGGATGTTAGCCAAAGTTCTTCGTCGTAACTGGCTTCCGTCAAGATCGGAAGAAGCATGCCAATGGGACGTGGACCGCTGATATTTATTAGTTCAGCAGCTTCCTCTATGTCCCTGGGATACTGTATCGTGTGTTTATTCCAACATTCCGTATGGACATAATCAACGAAACTCCTGGTGAACTCAGCTGGCTGCCAGCATCTAATTGGGTCACTGACCCCTTGTTTCCAGCTTATAATGACGGAGAACAAAAGAAGCAATGAGCATGTCCAAAAATGATTCAGTCTGTCCGCGAAGTCCTCTAAAGTCGCCCCTCGATGGAAAAGCCAGCGATATATTCCTTGTGAGACTGTCGGCATGGCTTTTCAAGTGTAAATGTCTGTTAAAAGAAAAAGAAAAAGGCGTTAGGAACATTGTTACTACTTTTGGAGTTGTTGATAGAGCTACAAAAGAAACCCGTACGCTGAAACTCTTTTTTTTTTAAACCTTTTTTGCATCATCGGCGTAACCAGGGGCGTTTTTCGGGTATCATAGATCAAGAATGTGCAACTGCACATACACGGTATATTTCTTCGTCGGAAGTACACCGTTTTACTCTTTTTAAAATTGTAAGTCTTCCTCTTAAAAAAGAAAACATGAGTCACAATTTTTTATCGATATCTTTCTAAGAATATTTCCGTTGACAAACAATTTGTGCATTCAGTTTTTTAACGTGATTTATCAATTCCGTTGAAAGCTTTCAACGACAGATCGATGGATCTGAAAAACTTCACCGTTCTATAGTTCATGTCGTTGCTAAATGATTTATATGGGCACCGCCATGTTTCAGATCATATGACTGGCAGTCTAAATGGGAAACCTCGTTTATACGAACGAGCTTAGATATACATGTAGGTACTGAATCGGCCGAGTTGTGACGAGTGGCTGTGAACAGTGCTCTAGCAAAGGGGGTTTAATGCGTGATACCAAGCAAGTCATCACAAAATTATTGACCCATAAAATCTATTTCGCCAAACGACCGAATGATTCATGAGATCAGCTATGGTCCTTAGACATACAGAAAATTTATCTATAGTGAAATGTTTCGACTGTCCAGGCTGACATAGGACATACTTTTTGAAGACGCATATGTACCCCCTTTTCACAGAGGATGCTTATATTAACTCTTAGGCTGCTAAGCGCGACTCACTGACCATTTCCGGGCAGTGAAGATCGAGATCAGACTGCACAAAACGTGCAGTCTAATCTTGGATCTACACTGTCCGATTAGGACATATCTTTCCCCCCCAAAAACCCTTTGAAATAGCCAAGTATTGGTATTTACTATCGGCTTGAAAATTTCATTTCACTTACTTACGACGTTTTCGTAAAGGCTATTGGGCCAATCTCGGCAGCTTCCGTCTTTTAATATAAGAGTTAGGGGCTATAGACTCACAAACTCATCGGTAAATATTGTGTATCGATTTTAATGTTCTTTTTTTTAAGATGTAAGATCAGAAAATGAAAGGCACAAACAAGATCAAACTACACGTTCTGTACAGTCTTATCTTACCTAAAATGCCGTTTACAGATGATTTTTCTTGCCGAGAGATTTTTCACGATTTCGAATAATGTAGGTAACACAGTTGTAACATTCATCCAATACTAAAAAGGAGAGATTTCCCAAGTATGGGGTATACGTGAATGTGTGTGTGTGTGTGTGTGTGTGTGTGTGTGTGTGTGTGTGTGTGTGTGTTTAAAATATGAAAAGTGTAGATAAATGATCAGACTGCACGCATCGTGTGCACATTTTTGTGGCCACAGTCATAATATCAAGATCACATTTCCCAATGACTGCAGCCGACAACAAAATAATCTTAGATATGAAGTAAGAGATTGCAAATTGAGACAGAAAGAAATAAAGATTAAAAAAAAATCGTCGGTATACAAGTATGGAACAGATACATCTGCTAAGAAAGAAAGTTCAGTATAATTGTACAGGAGATGTATAAGAAACATACCTCTAGTAAAGCGCTTTAAACTTTGCTCCACCTGAAACTAAGAAGAGCAGGTTCATTAATGATAAGCTACTTGTTTTACTCGCGGCTATCACACGCGGTTTTTATATGAGGGGCGTTCAAAAATTATGATATACGTATGACATTAGAGTACATATTTCAAAATGTTACTTTATTTTGAAATAAAGAGGGTCGTTCCCTTATTTTGAAATTAAAGGGGGGGTTGCTTCGTTATTTTGAGATAAAGGGGGCCCATTTTATCTGATACAGCACTTGACTAATCAAATAGAAAAGAGGGTTGAATGCATCTGCAAAAAGTATCGACCGATGACAGTCTGTGCAGGCTGACCTGAGTCGATACTTTTTGCTATTGGTCAATTTTTAGCATGCCAAAGGACCAGTCTACCTCATGATTTAGCCGGTTTTCAGACGAAATGGATTTTATATACGACCAGCCCGCATAGCTCAATAGGTAGAGCGTAGGACTCGTGAACGTGATGTTTCGAGTCACTTGAGGGTGTAGGTTCGATCCCCACGGCTGGCCAACTAAAATTACTAATAGTCTTTCGGATGAGACGTTAAACCGAGGTCCCGTGTGACGGTGCTATACACCGAGCACGTAAAAGAACCAGGCGTAACTTAAGATGGGTTTCTTCCTGTATCTGCACTATCCCCCGTAACAATACTAACAGCCTTCAGGGGGCGTCGCCCATATGGGCAACCGGTGGCGACGATAAATAAACGCAAATTCAATCAATCGATGGATTTTATGCATCCATAATTATGTGATGACTTGCTCGGTATAATGCATTATGGAGATGTATTAAACCCCCTTCTGACCTAGCATGGTCCAAATGCTTATTTGCAATACAAACACTCTCGTATTGCGCAATCCAATGTAGATCATTGTGATAAAACATAAAAATATAAATAAAGCCATGCTCTGGCAAAAGGGGGCTTAATGCATCTCCGTAATGCATGATTCCAAGCAAGTCGTCACATACTTATGGATCCAGTATACAGCCACCTTTAAAAAAAAAAAACTGATTTAATCATGAGGTAAACTTGACCTTGGACATACAGAAAATTGACCAATAGCGAAAAGTTTCGGCCCAGGTCAGCCTGCGCGGACTGCGCAGGCTGACCCGGGTCGACACTTTTCGCAGATGCATCAAGCCCCCTTTTCACAGAGCATGGCTCAAACGATAAAACAATGAACTTTCTATCATTATGTGTTTTTTTCCAAGTGTATACTTCCGATGAAACTTCAACTGGGGAAATAAAACCCCTTACAGCTCTAAAAAAATCAACTGAGTCAAGCTCCGTCAAAAAGCGGGTTGAATGCATTTCAGTAATGCATCCCTCAAAGCAAGTCATCATAATTATGATCATGGATCTATAAAATTCACTTTGTTTCACAAGCGACTGAATTCTGAGGTAGACTGGTCCTTCGACATACAGAAAATTTACCTATAGTAAAAAGTTTCAAAACTGCGCTGGCTGACCTTGGTCGATGCGATTTGCAGTATGAATTAATTTTGTCTGCATTTTGACTGACTTATTGTACACTTTTGGTCTCTATTATGTCTTTAAATAAAACCATGCGTGTCAGTAAATCTAACGCACATTTCTGATATCTTCGTACCATTGCTACACATGTACACAGCTACCTCTACCGGCCCGAGTCACCCAAGCTCGCAAGGCTAGTTACCTATAGGTTGGGGTACCGAATACAAGCTAGGCTGTGCATAAGATTAATAAAAGTCATTGCACCAAGACTCATTCCTCTCTCGCGTTTGAACAGATTTTCAAATTAACCCTTTACCAAACAATTCCGCGTTTAACGTTCAAGAGACAGAGGGCTTTTAAAAACATTGTGGCAGGCAAGCAGTATTTTCTCCTTTTCAAATAAATAATAGACAAAATTCCCTCATTTGATCTACTTTTAATTTGACATCTGCAAAAAAATGTAATCTTGTAAAGTATACTATCATGATACTGGAAAAGAGTTAACCCTTAGGCTGCTAAGCGACTCAGACATTTTGCGGACAAAGTAGATAAAGATCAGACCGCACAGAACATGCAATCTAATCTTAGATTAACACTTTCCGATAAAGAGATATTTTACTCAAAAATAGCTTTGAAATAGCAAAATTTTGCTTCTTACTAATTTACCACAGGCTTAAAAGTTCCATTTTACTTATTTCGCAGGGTAAAGGTTAAAGCGCACGGAGGGAAAAGGGGTTTTGCGTAGCTTTTTGATCAACGGAACCAAGAAATGCGTGGATAGGTGCACTTGTTCCTGTGCCATATATAACGAAGTACTGTTGAAAACGGGGTCAAAAAACCTAAACTTTTCTCATGTAACTGACTCAATCTTTCCATACATTGCCTTGAACTTGTTATGTTTAAGTGCAGGATGAACCAGTTAATGGCTTCAACAGCAGGTTTCGTACATTAATGTAAACATCCTTTTCTCAATAGAACTCACTGAGTAAGATCTTAACCCATATCCCACTAAATAAAGTGAATAAAAACTTTAAAGCCGATAGTAAAAACCCGAATAATGTAATTTCAAGGTTACTTTTTGGAGAAAAAATATCTACTTAGCGGACGGTGAAGATTCAAGATCAGACTGCACGTTCTGTGCAGTCTGATCTTGATCTTCGCCGTCCGCAAAGGGTCAGAGAGTCGCTCTTAGCAGCTTAAGGGTTCATATCACAAAGTATGTAGATTTGAGGGGATTTTTGGGACGTTTATCTGGAATTAGCATCATTTTGTTTGGTTCTATTTTCGATGATATTGGGTTCTCGCATGCACGCACAATCTAGCGATAAAACACTGACGTTATGTTCCTGAGAACTGAATCAGTCATGTTTCTCATTTGTTTCAAGCGCTGGATTCATCGAGATGTATTTTCCTAAACTTTCGGATTCTTTTTTACTCTTTCACTTTCATGGCTGACATAAGTCGTTTATGCTTTCAGTATAGATCAAGATTAGACAGAACACAACATATTGTCTGATCTGGAATCTACACTGTCCTTCAAATAACTCTACAATACCAACGAAGCAAATCCCAGTTAATCATGAAATTTTGTTTCTAAAATCAGAAAATTCGACTTTAGTAAGCTGGCAAAAAGATGGATGGATGGATGGATGGATTTACTGACAGACCGACCGGCCAACCGACGGATCGATCGATCTTGCGTTGAACATTATACTTGTTTGTCAAATATCAATGTTCATTGCATAAAAACACATGAAAGCTTGTGGCAAATTTTCTCATGAGATTCTTTCAATGTATTAAAGTTGACAGACAGATCAAGGAAAGGGGGCGGGGGTGAGGAGGGGGGGGGGCGGGCGAACGAACGGACGGACGGACGGACTGAGGGACAGAGACAGACAGACAGAGGCAGAAAGATTCCTGTCGCAATGGCTTTCATCAAAATAAAGATAGCATCGGTGACCTTCTCGGGATTCAAACCTGAATACCGTTGTGCTGACGAAACTGTACAGTTATCGAAAGAACTGACAGGGCTTTGCTTTGGTCATTAAAACGACAATAACTCAACTTTTCATTAAAAAAAAAACTGCCATGTTTTACCGGTCCTGAAGAATGCTTTTGAAAACATTATGGGAAAAGGAGGAAAAAAACTGGTTACCAGCCATTTCTCTTTTTTTCACAATGTTTTAATCCTTTCAGAGACAAATTCATGTAAGCCTTATTGTATTTGTTTTCTGCAAGTGCTTTAAAGTTAGGGATAATTTCCCTCTATTTTTGTTGTTTGGTAATGAGTTAAAGCTAAAAAAAAAGAAGCTTTCTGAAACATTTTCCCTGATATCCTAAGATAAAATAAGGCATTTCTGACACGAGGTTATATCTGAAATCTAGATAAATTCCCCTCAAAGATTAAATTTAGATAAGTTGCCTCATAAAACTGCTTTTCCTCTGTCAGCATTTATTTATTTATTTAACCCTTAGGCTACTAAACACGATTTTGGGAGCTTTTGCGGACAGTGTAGATCAAGATCAGACTGCACAAAACGTGCAGTCTGATTTTGATCTACACCGTTCGATACGGTACTTATGCCCCTTGTGAAATCAGCTTTGAAAGAGCAATACTTTGATTTTTATTATTGAGTTGAAATTTTCGTTTTATTTATTATTAGCACTTTAAAGGTTTACCCGACCTCTTCCGATAGCCGAAAATACAATCCACTGAAACTAAGTAAAAGATTTAACCCTTATCCAGGTAAATAACTGAAATGAAATTATTGAGCCGATAGTAAAAATCCAATTTTGGCTATTTCAAAGGTATTTTTGATCGGATAATATGTCTCTATCGGACAGTGTAGATCAAAGATCAGACTGCACGTTCTGTGCAGTCTGATCTTGACCTACACTGTACGCAATAGGTCAGTGAGTCGCGCTTAGCAGCCTATGGGTAAACTCTTAAGCTGATAAATAAGGGAAATGAAACCTTCAAGCCGTTAGTAATTTTGCTATTTCAAAGGATTTTTCGGGGAAAAATATCTCCTTATCGGACAGTGTAGATCTATGATCAGACTGCACGTTCTGTGCAGTCTGATCTTGGATCTATACTGTCCGCAAAAGGTCCCTGAGTCACGTTTTAAATACTTCAAAGGCTTGACTACAAAAGAGGACGGTATAGATACCAAATAAGACTGCACATTTTGTGCAATCTGATCTTGGTCTATGCCATCCTCAAAAGCCTCTGTTTTATCTTTGACTCGGAAAGGATCAACCCTGTATCGAACAATTTCGTGTTTTTTATGCTCCAGAGGAGGAAGCTTGTGAAACAATAATAATAAGAAAACAAGAGCGGCAAATTGTCGCAAGATACGCCCGTCCAAACGCCAGTTGTCGAAGGGATAATAATCGTAAAGGGTAGGTAGAAGAAAATAATAGTACAGCAGAAATCATGTAAGTGATTGAAATAGGCATGAATGTCTCCTCTAATGTTAAGGAAACATGCATATAAAGTTTCAGGTCATTCCAACATGAAAAGACAAAGTTATATTATAGAGAAGCATGAAAAGCTGTAAAAAAAATAATGAATAGGGAATAATTCCAACAGGGCATTAGGTAAGGTTACGGCTCCAGTGCATTGCACTTTTCGTAACTGCAACAAACATGTTTACCAAGTCTCAAGTCAATTTGACTTGAGGTGACAAAGTTCCATTCCAGACAAGCAAGAAATACTGTAAAAAATGAGGATCAAAGTGGAATTACTCAAAATCCGTGCTAGGTAGAGTTATTGTTCTTGCACACTGAATGAAGATCAAAAGGAGAATAACTCAAAATTCCTGCTACGAAGAGTTATGGTTCTTGTGCACTGCACTCCGTAATTTTTCAACAATCATGCATACCAAATTTGAAGATGTTCAGACTAGAGATGACAAAGTTATATTCCAGACAAGCAGAAAATGCTGTAAAAATGACGATCAAAGGGAAATAAATCAAAGACAGCACGAGGTAGAGTTATGGTTCTTTCGCACTGCACTCCGTATTATTGCAACAAACACAAATGCCAAGTTTCAAGTCAATCGGACTGGAGATGACAAAGTTATGCTCCGGACAAAGAATTGGACGCCGCCCGCCCCCCCTCCCCCCACCTGTCCCGTCGCCCGCCCGCTCGGACGCCCGTACGCCATGGGTGATCCCATAATACGTCCCGTCTTCGACGGGCGTATAAAAATGGTGATCAGTATTTTCTCCTTTTCAAACAGTGTTTCCCCTCGTTCAAAAAAGAACTTCAATCGTTTGAGAAAGATTTGATTTGTGGTCTACAAATTCTTAAGATATTTACAAGTTCAAAGTCTTGAGGTCAGGTAAAAGATTAAGAGTTACATTGGCATGCCTTTTGGCAAGCGGTGTAGATAAAGATCAGTCTGCACAAAATATGAATTCTGCGTCCGTACTCACCAACCATTGTTAAGAACATTCTAAGTGTTATTCTCCAGAGTTTTCCAAACTTGAAAATAACGCAACTCCTGATTGTCTAAACCATTTGGTTTAGCCAATCAGAGGATGTGGTACTTTCAAATTTCGAAATTCTTGTAGAATAAAATAAAGAACGTTCTTAAGAATGGTTGATAGATACGGATCCTGGTCTTGAAGATACAGTGTTCACTGTGTTGCAACTTTTAAAAAAACAAATATAATCATTTTAGACAGATTTGTTGTCTGCTAAAACTTTCCAGACGGACAAATTTAAAAACATTATCGTCTGGTAAAGAGTTGAACCTTCCGGTACATTGCGGATTGGACCGCGGTGTAGATCAAGATCAGCTTGCAAAGAACATGCATTCTTAGAGATATACTGTTCGATACTTTTTGGGATATTCATATTCTCCATCCACCAACTCAACCCCCCCCCCCCCAAAAAAAAAGGGAGGGGAGTTAGAATTGAAATACCTGTGTACTTTTGACCCACTCAATAATCATATCCGTATCGCTTGTTTATCCCTTAGAGTGCAAAAAAGTTCAATATCGAATAAGGACAGAAATGATTGCAATTGCAAGGTTGTTTGTGTCTAGAATGTCATAGCAAAGCGGACGGTGTAAATCAGATATCAGACCGATGCATTCTGATCTTGATCTTGACATGCCACAAAGGCAAACTTAGTCAGTGTGAAGAGCGTTTGATCCTTCACCACACAATTCCGAGTTTTAACGACCCTGGTGTAAAAGACGTTGTGTGAAAAGGAGAAAATGCTAGTTACCAGCAATTTTTCCTTTCCCCAAAATGTCTGCTACACTTTCTCATACAAATCACATCATTTTAGTAACATTTTATTTGTCGTCTGCAAATGCTTCTAATATGGACCAGTCTAAAATTTGTCGTTTGATCTATTTCAAGGGTTAATTCTCATCTCCTTACAAAGACGGTTTTCACTCCTCGCAGCGGACCGTTTTTGAAAATATTGTGGAAAAAAGAGCACTTTTTTGTCACAAGCAATTGCTTTTTTTCTCCGAACACTCGCTACATGATATCCACATTTTCTTTGAATGTTTGCACAGTGGTGTAAATCTCACGTGGCATTCGGCAAACCTTGGGTGATCCGGCGATCAAGTTAGATGTAGGTACGGAATCGGCCGAGTTGTGACGAGTGTCTCACATGGGTCTAAAGGTAAGCAGGATGTGGTACGCGGTACAATTGTGATCACTGTTCAAACTTTCCTCTAAAATTCTGTTACTCTTTTCCAGACTTCAAATTTTTCGGCAAAGCTGAATGTGCTGGCTTTTGAACTAACTTTTTGGTACTGATAACAAATGAATAAATAGAAATTTGTGATTGGTCTAAAATGTATACATGTTTATTCAGCGGGCCCCTACTGCCATATTTACTCGAGCATTTATAAAACCACTATTTACCAGCGCAGCTACCGCTAATCGGTACTCCGAGGCCGTGATTCGTACCATAGAAAATTAGTGTAACAGAGAAATATCATTTTCTTCTTCCATTCGAAAATTTCATATTTTAATAAGCGTCATCCTATGACCGAATACTACTTTTCAACAAAATGAGAAACGGTGAGGAGAAAGAGGCAATTGCTCACGAGGTTACTTTTCAATATTTTACTTCATATTGAGCTACGAAAGATTTTTAATATTCATAGCCCAGTATCTGTTACGCCGTCTATCTTTTTCGAAGATATTTCTCGTTTAGACTTGTCTAAATTGAAGACATTTGTAGACTACTGATTCATTATCGCTGAAATGATGAGATCAGTCTTTGAAAGGATCGAAAACACTGTGGGAAAAGAAATAAAAATGTTGGTTACCCGCATTTCCTCCAATTCTCCCAACATGTGTTCACAGCAATTTTGTAATCCTATGAGTGGCTGTCGATGAAGCTTAACAATTCGGCTGCTAAGCGCGACTCAATGACCTTTTGCGGATAGCGTAGATCAAGATCAGGCTGCACAGAACGTACAGTCTGGTCTTAGATCTACACTATCCGATTCGAAAATATGCTTCTCCAAAAAATAAATTTGACGTAGCATTATTCGAGTTTTTATTATCGCCTTGAAAGTTTAATTTAACTTATTTAGCAAGGTACGGGTTAACATTCTTATCCACTCTGCTACACGTTTTCAAAGTCTGCGCCACACTGGCTAACATCTTATAAAATTCATACAATACGGTAAAATAAAAAAAATAAGCATTTCAGTATGAAATACAATATGACGTAAACCAATCAAATATATTGCAGCAAAATCTATTACAATGCAGTAATACAGCTGAAAGCTGCCGGAATTCGGCGAAGTTTTTGTTCTGCGCAGTGAAGGGCCATAGTCCTTTGCCACTGTTTTGAACTCTCGCTGTAATTCACTTCTGATGATTTTTAATACAAAGTTGACTTTTGTGTTATTAACTTGCACAGGTCTGGATCGATTACAGCTAGGATCAATTTGTGGATATGATTTCTGTGACTAAAAGACGTCTGAGGGATATATCAAGCGAAGGAAATTGCCGACCACTTTTAAAATTGGGTAGGATGTTGCTAGCGTAGAGTACTTCATGAGTGATTTTTGTTCAGATCTCGACAAGGCTGAGATGCTGCGTAGAATTTCATCAAGGACAAGCCATAAAATGAATCTAATATGGTTCAAGTTCCTATGGCTTTGTTGGTCGGAGTCTGGGGATGTATTGACAATTTTGAACAAACATTCAGCATACATTGTTTACAAAGTAGGCCCTGATCGAGGACATTTTAAGTACAAAGCCGAGCGTTAACAGCTCGTGAATTTACTGATTAACATGCGTTTTCTCCCATTAACGATCGGTTTTTCCCGTTAATGCATGCTTCCGACGGCCCGGAAACGAACGTTTTATGCAAGAAATAGAGGATATTTTTTTTTTTCGATGAAAGATCGAAATTTATTTGCGCCACCCGTGAAAATATTACCGATGATGTTCACTCGATAAAATAAATTTCGATCTTTCACCGAAAAAACAAATCTTCTATTTATTTCATGCTTTTAACCCTTTCTTGGGGAACTTAATCAAAATCCAGTACAGTTCTTTTCGGTTATTCCCCGTGGCGTACCCCCTCCGCATAGCAACGCATTACAATATTACGTCAAGCGCGAGAAATGTAAGGTAAATTACGTCATATTTCCATGTGGTTGTGAGGCACGCGCATTTTACCTAGGTAACTAGTGCGCGGGAACAACTGTTTCCGCCTTCAATTGAAGAGTTAGAGTATAAAAATCGGTATTTTCACTGGTCGTTACCATGAAATATCGAAAAATATTTCACCGATATTTCTCGATAACCTACTGGAAAGCATGAAATAATGACAGATAGTTTTCACGTATTTAAAACAAACAGAAGAACTATGTATATTTATTCTCTGTGAACCCGCCGAAGAAAATCAAGTACTCGATGGAAAAATGCATTCAATTATCCTAACTGGACCTGTGGTCAATCTAATGTAATAACACTTGCACTTCAGTACCGAACATACAAAACTATAAAATGCAAAACAATGCCACTACTGCTGAGCCGCGGTAGCGCAGTCGGTAGCGTGCAGGACTTGAGACCATGGGGTCGCTTTTTCGAATCCCCAACTCGGCCAATGTATTACTTTCCGAGGAGTGATGAGAGTTTTTGGGACAGTACTCACTCCTCTCTCACCGCTGATTATTGCTTCGACGATAATTATGTGGGAAAGCAGCAAGTGGATTGGAAAAAATATTGTACGAATTACTGGTAAAAGGAAACTCCAGGAAGGCACGGATAGGTTAGCCGCCACGATATAACTGGAATAATGTTGAAAACGACGCTAAATACCTGCAATCAATCAACCAATCAATCAGTCAATCAATCAATAACAACACATCACTACTATAGAGTATATTCTAATACAAACTAATACATTCAAATACCATTAGAACACTAAGATCATCCAGTGCGAAAAACTGCTTTAAAACTTTCGGAAAAAAATGTACATTTTTCTACGCTAATATTTGAGTCGTGCTTTATGAAACGGTAGTATAATGCATTTACGAAAAGTTTCGACCCATGTCAGCCTGCGCAGTTCGCACAGGCTGACCTGAGTTGAAAGTTTTACAATTGGTAAATTTTCTGTATGTCAAAGGATCGTTCTACTTCATTCAAACTCATGATTTAGTCGGTTTCTTTTTTTTTTTTTGTAAAATGGGTCTATCTCATGCACTAACCTGCCTAATATGGATAACAAAGATGCAACAAAGATGCATTAAACCCCTTTTCATAGAGCACAGCAAATTTACAATTTTACGACTGACAATATAAGTTAAATCGGGGATAATAGATCCCTGGATAAAGTGAAGTCCTATAAAGTAATAAATGAATCTGAGATATTTTTAAAGGTAAAAAGCTTCTGACAATAACATACATGTATCGCATTAACAGTAAATTCAATATTAGTTAAATATTGCACTGCATGTCTGTATCCGTATATAGCGCTTTAACACTTCCATCTCTTAGGACATTAATTTTGTTCTGTCTGTTATGTATGCCCGTAAAGAGTGCTGTGAACCACTTTAAACTGTTTTGTCTCATCAGACATTTGTTCTGTCTGTCAGGTATACCCGAAAATAGCGCTGTAAAAGGTATTTTCGAACTTTTCATCTCTGAGGTTTTTTTTCCTTGTCTGTCTGTCTGTCTGTCTGTCAGTCAGTTAGACATTTTATATAAGCTACAACCTCTTTATATCTTAGTTTCTGTGTCTAAACCAGGATACATTGGGGGATTGGATTGTGAAGGCTGCTGTACCGGTGCTGAAGCTACAGCTGGTGGCATATGGCCCGCTTGCATCGGCCCTTGATGCATTGGCACAGGCGATGGCCCTTGAGGAACGAGCGTATACCCGACTTGACCATGGTTGGAAGTGCCTGTTTCTTGCTGTCTTCGTTTCCACATGTCGTATAATACTTCGCTTGCAACGAGTTCAGAAGAATTACTGCTGATAATTTTCAAAGCCATCACTCCGTCCTCCCCTAGCCAACTTGCGAACCTGGACACCTCAAAACTATTTAATCCAGATAAATCTTCGTTAACACGGAGCAACCGTGATATATACCTGTTGAATAAAAGGAAACGACCGAACTATTCATATGTATCTCATCAAAGAATAAATACACATCAACGAATGAATAAATACAATGAAAGGAATGAATGAATGAATGAATTAATTGATTAATGAATAAACGAACGAACGAGCGAATCGATCCGATCTGATCGACCAATAATCAATCAATCAATCAATCAATCAATCAATCATAAGTAGATATCATATTAAGAAATCAATCTATTCGATTTAGATCCAAAGTAAAATATCCATTAACTAATGATCATTTTACGACTAACTGAATAAGTAAATATACATTTTATCCATTAACTAATGATCATTTTACGACTAACTGAATAAGTAAATATACATCTTATTCATATGTATTAACGGACTGGCGAGTAGCTGGGTGAAATGGTAGATAACTGAAGTCTAAATAGAGGTCTATGTATCCGCTTTACATTTTTACAACAGCAATATATTTGTAATAGATCTAACAACTGAACAAAATTTAATCATTCTATTTTTTACAGCCAGTCATAAAGCCACGCTGATAAAAGCACATGGGCCCTGAGATACAGACTTTGTTCAAGTTGTCATCAGATGCGATTCCTCAAAAGAAAGGAAAAGTCTAATGCCAAAAGATCGAACTCACCTCTGTCGAAACATTGGTACGAATATCCGCATCAACCACGTGACCAGACTCAAACTCGTTACCACGGTAACAATGAGGAACCACACCCACAGAAACATTAAAGCAACTTCCGTAAATTCATTCATCGGCAGGTCACAGGTCACTGTATAGTGATGGATGCTGTTTATTAGTTTACGCACTGTAAACTCGCAGACAACTTGTCGCGGGAACACCGGAGAACTCTTCCACGCGCTTCCGTTGTTAGCGAATAAATTGCCGGTAATGACGTCAGCATATGATGTAGAATTGTCAAACGGTGGATGTGTGGTTCGGATGTAATGATCTATTTGTCCAAGCTGCATGCCGATATTGAAGCAGTAAAATATCTTCGTCATCAACCAGGCGCCGGTCAGAAATCTCCATGGTAACACAACACACAGCTGATTACACCAATCGTAAATATACCGGCTTATTTTTCGACAAAGAATGTTTCTTTCGTGCATGTTGAGATTTTCGTAACCATAAGTTAAGCCCTTTAACTTGTCAAAACTTAGACCAGAATATCCGTGGATTACATATAGAAAAATACTTGGGAACTTAAACGCAAGCGCCTGCAAGAAAAAGATCAGGGGAATCCATTGATACAACGATGTCGTAATTGAGTAAAGCGTCATTAAGGTAGGTTCATCCGGGTATTCGAACGACACAACAGGTATATCCCAGTTTCTTTCCGATCTAGGCGAATCCGGAAAAAGAATTTCTTCGGCTTTATACCTGTCCCGTGGGAGCTGAATGAAGTGACTATTCCAGCAGTGAGATGTCGTCCATGCCACCATACTGTCTGTAAATGCAACTGGTACCCAACAATGTATTGGTTCCCCAAGTCCTTGTCTCATACCAGTAACAGCGGCGAGTAACAGAAGCAACCCGAATGTCCAGAAATGGCTAAGCCTGTCTGCAAAGTCCTCGATGGTGGCTCCGCCATGGAAAACCCAGCGATACAAGCCTCTAGAAATAGTCGGCATTGTTGTCTATCCAGATTTTCTTTCTTCCTGAAATTAGAATCAAGTTTTGTAGTTAATAATCCAATGTGAATTAAGTTTTAACCCATCAATGTACAGGTTATTTTTGATCTATCAAAAATCTATGAAAAGTGAAAAACAGAAGCAATAGTTGAAGGCAGTAGTTATCTACATTTTTCCCCCAATGATAATGAAAAGATTAGGTTAAGTGGGAAAAATGCCTGTTAAAACATATGGTGGCATATTTCTGCCGCGAGATACGAGATAGCTATCATGATAATTTCAGAAAACTATCGTGATGAAACAAAGTTTCCTGGATTTATTATCTAGAAAATAAAAAAATTTCACGATAAAAATATCGCGATAATTCTACCTGTTATCATGATTTTTTTTGCTTTCGTGCCCATAACTGACATTCACGGTATCTATAATTAGATACGGTTTCGGAACATCTTCGTCTACAACCTTATGAATTCTCCTTTTCCCTGAATGGTTTTAAAGTGTTCGTAGGAGGCATTTCGAGTCGTCTTTGTGATTTTACAGACTTCTGTTCATTTCGAGTCTTGTCAAAATTTACCAATTAAGCTACAACTATTATTTATTCGAACTTTTACTTACTGCAATCTTGTGACGTGAAAAACAACCGAGTTCATCCAAATGATAAATTTTCTATTTATAGATATCGAGAAACAGGTAGAACTATCACAATAATTTTATCTTGCATGTCAGCTTCGTGTACGACTGAGAAATTTTGCGTTAAAATAAGTTTATCGTGATATTTTTTTCAGGAAACTTTTCACTATCTCGATAAAATTTCCAGGAAACTTTAATTTATCGCGATAGTTTTGTTAAATTATCATGATAGCTATCTCGTATCTCGTGGCAGAAATATGCCACCATAATAACACCTACTGATTTTGACAGAATGTTTTTGTAACCAGACTGATCTGTCTGAAGTCTTGACAATTTAAAGGATTAAAAATGTATAGAGGTTTTATTCGTTCAGCTCTCCCTGAGTTAAGGATTACGACCCCTAACTCATCGGCAAATATCGAGTGACATCGACGTGTTCGTAAAGGCTATTCGGCTAATCTCCGCAGCTTCCGTCTTTTAATATGAGAGTTAGGGCCGTAGACTCACTAACTCATCGGTAAATATCGTGTAGCATCACGTTTTCGTAAAGGCTATTCGGCCAATATCGGCAGCTTCCGTCTTTTAATATGCGAGTTAGGGGCCGTAGACCTTAACAACGTAGCCAATGTGCTTGCCTACCAGTTTCCTAAGACGAGTTCTGTGTTCAATTCATTACCAAACAACAAAGTATATTTAAGACCCTGACGAATGTGGTTTTTGAAAACATTGTGGGAAAAGGAGAAAATGCTGTACACCAACATTTTCTCCTTTTCCCATAATGTTTTCTGCTATTTTAAACACAATTTTGTGCTATACTGATATTGCGGTCCGCTCACGCCTTTAAAAGGGAAGAGTCTAAAAATGTGTTGTCTGGTAAAGAGTTACCGATATTACTTTATACAGACGACATGTTTTCTTTTTGTAGCAGAAAACCTTTGCTAGTAATATAACAGCTACGTTATTTACACTTGCATTAGTGTATAAAACCTTGATTAGCGTTGCCACCAAAAATCAAGGTTTTACTGTATAAAACCTTGATTTTTGGCGGCAACGCTAATCAGTTAACTAACACACACTTATTGAACAGATAATCTGAGGGTAAAGAAGGAAAAGTCTCAGTTGCCACAAGGTTATGAGGCTCTGGGTTCAAGCCACGGTGGTGTCAACATACCCAAAATCCCACCAAAAAGATAATAATAATAGTATTAAAAATAATTAGAGTAACAGCTTTCTTCCTTTAACAGTCCGGGTTTTTCGTTGGAGTGTCCTTGGGCAAGACACTTCTCAGCCCTAGCCTATTACTGGTGAAACCCAGGACATACATGAATATGAGCTGTCGCCGTCATAAGACAAAAAATAATGTTAGAAGTGACGTAAAATACCATTCAATTAATCCTTATACAGTGCACAGGCTTTAGCAGACAGCATCGACGACAAACTTAAATAAACTTTGCGTGGTTTAAATACTATCTTGTTTGGTTGTTATGAGGACTAAATTTTCTCCTGTGGCAAGGCCTAATCACCGAAAATAAATAAATCAACCATGCTTTGAAAAGGGGGCTTAATACATCTACAAAAAGGACCGACCTAGGCCAGCCTGTGTAGTCCGCGCAGGCTGACCTAGGCCGAAGCTTTTGCTCTTTCTCAATTTTCTGCGTGTCTACTTCATAAGTCAGACGGTTGCTTGATAAAATGTTTTTTTATGGATCCATTACTATGCGATGACTTGCTTTGTATAATGGATCACGGAGATGCATCAAGCCCCCTTTTGCCAGAGCATGGCTCTCTATTATCGGCCTTAACCCTTATCCTGCTAAATAACTTAAGCGAAACTTTCAAGCCGATAGTAAGAACTCGAATAATGCTACTTCAAACTTATTTTTGGAGAAAAAATATCTCCTTATCGGACAGTGCAGATCAAAGATCAGACTGCACGTTCTGTGCAGTCTGATATTGATCTACACTGTCCGCAAAAGGTCAGTGAGTCGCGCTTAGCAGCCTAAGGTTTAATCTTTAGTCATTAGTTTTAATAGATCTACCTTTGAAAATCGAAAACACAGTCTTTTAGTTTATCGCGGAATGAACAGCTCTACAGGTTTTTGTTAGCAGAATAAAATGCTCATTATGCTGCAGTTGCTCCCCCCCCCCAAAAAAAAAAAAAACACACACACAAACACTCGAAAAGTCAAAATACATCTACGTCTGCCATTAGTGTCCCAAATGCACAAGAACTTATACATGACTTAGCTACGCCCAAGTCGACTAAATGAAATTAATCCAGCTTGATTTCTTCGTAAACAACGTAAGAAATTCTTACCAGTGATCAGCCTAGGTCAACCTCAGATATCGTTCAAGCAAGGATCAAGCACTGAATGTTAGTAAATATCGATTCCGTGATAAAATGGCAAGTAAGAACTATCAATTAACCATTTTCCAATCACACCGTGAAAAGTAAGCCAGTCTTGCAGAGATTAAATCTCCGCCATTTTTTTTGTAGAATACGCCAAGTACAGTGGCATAGCGAAACGATCAATAAACTTTCTATGGGAAGAGTTTGTCCGCGCAGCGCATGTGTAACTTATATTGTAAAACCTTTCACTGAACACTCCCGTGTTTTAAAGACCATGAGAATGACGATTTTTTTTTGAAACATTGTGTTTCTGAGAAAAATTCTGGTAACCAGCATTTTTTTTTTCCAGATTTTTTTTTCTACAAATTTGTGCCACATTAAATTTGTCGTCTGTTGAATGCTTTCGTCGAATCTAGTTCAATTCAAACTATTCCTGATACAAATTTTCGACAGCTAGAAAACATTGAAAACATGCTTGTAAAAAATAAAAAATCAACATAAATGGGGGTTTCGCTCTTGAAAACATGTAAGGGCAGCTGACAAAAGCGAAATTGTTAGTTGCAAGCAATTTCTCCTTCAAATTGCAATATGAAGGGTAACTATGTTTTTCAACTAGTATCAGTCCGTTAAAGAGAGCATTTATATAAAAAAAAAAGAATGTTTATTAATAAAACTGCAAAACAAATACATTGATATCAGCCATACTCTGTGAAAAGGGGGCTTAATGCGTCTGCAAAAAGTATCGCCCCAGGTCAGCCTGCGCGGACTGCGCAGGCTGATCTGGGTCGATACTCTTCGCTATTGGTGAATTATCTGTATGTCCAAGGACCAATCTGTCTCGTGATTAGGTGATTAGGTTGGTTGTTAGAAAAGTGGCTATTATGGTTCCATAATTATGTGATGACTTGATTGGTATAATGCATCACGGAGATGTGTTAAGCCCCCTTTTGCCAGAGCATTGCTCAATTATAAATGTTCCCTATTTCTGTATTTTAGATAAAGGGCAAATAAAAACACATATTTCTGTAGGTTTATTATAGTTGTCTACCTTGTTTATTAGGATGACTCGAATGCAGGGCCTGAATGCCAGGCTACTATGTTTTCAAAAGTGGTTTGCTTCAAGGCGACAGCTGGAGCTATTATGTCAGTAAAAGCAAGAAAAATGAAAGTATAGAGGGATCAATGTTTCCATGTTCTAAACCCTTCCCAGACGATCACCTGTTATAACGACTCTGTGGTAAAGTGACTTTTGGAAGCATTGTAGGAACAGGAGATGATGGTAGTGACCAACATTTTCTGCTGTTCCTATAGTGTTTTCTTTCCTTTTAGTTCTTCACCAAAAGAAAAAATTGTGGACTCCCCCCTAATTCAAAGCATTTGCAGTTAACAAATTAAATATAGCTTAAATGATGATTTTTTTCATTGATACGAAAGAAAACATTGCGGAAAACGGAGGAACTGCTGGTTACCAGCATTTCTCATATTTCTCACACTGTTTTCAAAAGCATTCTTCTTCAGCCTCATTAACCCTTAGGCTGCTAAACGCGACTCACTGACCTTTTGCGGACAGTGTCGATCCGAGACGACACTTTACGCAAATGTCCGAATGCCCTTTTTCGCGTGTTGCAAGCCAGTTTTGCTAATGGAACGACCAATTTCAAAGCCAAGTTGAAAAAAAAAAAAAATCTAAAATGCAAAACCATTTGCTATTTTGCACAAATTCTTGAGGTCCAGATCTACACCTAGGATCATAAGTCTGTCTCAATGCCGTCAATGATGATATATGAGCTATAATCTGGCAAAACGGGGTTTAATACGTCCCTGTTAATTACACAATACCAATTAAGTCATTACATAAATGTGGATCTATAAAATCCATTTTGTTCAACAACCGGCTGATCCTGAGGTACACTGGTCCATTGACAACCATAGCCTGTGTGGACCGCACAGGCTGACTAGGGTCGATACTGTTTGCAGATGCATTAAGCCCCCTTCTCACACAGCATGGTTCATATGTACTATCACTATCATTCTATCATACCTTCACAGCATTCTGTCAGTAATGTTTCATTGGCATTGCACGCTGTACAGATGTTTTCTGGATTCCTAAAGGAGTATTATTTAAAATACTGAAAATAAAACCTTTTACCCTCAGTAGATCTCAGAGATACTAAGATTCTCACGTAAGGCTCGATAGCAGAGGCGTCCAGGAGCCACGTCAACTGTTGGGAAAAACGGAAATTTGCATTTCTCTCTCTTTACAGAAATTTGATACACAACCGCAAGCTAGATGTACATAGCTTTATATATGGCCTGCAACACGCGAAAAGGGGCATTCGGACATTTGCGTAAAGTGTCATCCCGGATCAGCCTGCACAATCCGCGCAGGCTAATCCGAGACGACACTTTCCGTCCTTATGCAATTTTCTCTTTCGCGCAAGTCTATTTATTTACTTACAAAATCGAATGTAGTCGTAAAACGTCTTCTTGGATCAGTCTGCGCGGACTGCGCAGGCTGATCCGCGACGACACTTTACGCAATTGTCCGAATGCCCCTTTTCGCTTGTTGCAGGCCATATCGTACTAGGTTAGACGATTGGTACGAAAGTAACCGAAACCAGGAACAGGATTTTACACAAGAAAGCAAGGGGAAGCAATTTCCTATTCATAGTATTCCTACATATGTGAGTTTCCGCCCTTGTGTCTTCACAATTTAATTGCTCAATGGATTCAATAAATATGTGCAGAAGATCAGAAAACCCATAAAGGTTCCAGTTAACAGTTCTTTTCTCCGTAAGAATCTCGTCATATCGAACATCCATAATCAGACTGCACGTGCTGTGCAGTCTGATCTTAATCTTCGTTTTCCGCAAAAATACATTTAGTCACTTTTAAAGCAGCCATAGGGTTGACACATACGAGCCAGTTGAGGTGCTTTTGTGGACAGTAAAGACCAAGATCAGACAATGTCCTCTTTTGCTAAATAAATTAATCCATAGACGAGGCCTGCTGCAGTCGTAATTTTGCCTATTGAGGCATGCAAAACCATTTTTCTAATCTTTAGCCTGCACATTATCTTGTCAAGTGTGCAGCAAGGGCGTAGCTGTCTGTGTGAAAAAACGCAGTTGCATACACTTTGCAAAAATAAAAAATCCTTAAGAAATGTGTCACGGATGCCACCGCAAGCGCTGTGACCTAGACCTTTGAGCTGGCGACACAGTTGTTGCACGCGACACATCGTCTATCCATGTTTGATCATTTGTGCCAAATCATTTTAGTGATTGCATGGTGTTTAATGCCGTTTTCAACATTATTTCAGTTATATCGCAGCTTCAAGTGCATCTATCCAAGCTTTATTGGAATTTCTTTTACCAGTCCTCCGCACAATTTTCTTTCCAAGCAACTGGCAACTTTCCCACTTAACCATTGCCGATGCAAGGGTCAGTGGTGAGACAGGAATTAATCCTGTCGCAATTACCTTCATCAATCCTCGGAAAGGGATTGGCCGAGCCGGGGATCGAATCAGCGACTCTCTGTTCTCAGGTCCTGTACGCTACTGACTGAGCTACCGGGGCTTGGGGAAAATATTCTAGAATCGGTCAATGCATCTGGAAAGTATTAGCCGGACACGAACACCACTATTTCTCGAAAACACATACATACACGTACACATATATACATACGTACATACGTGCATACATACATACATACATACATACATACATACATACATACATATTTTAGTACATAATTTAGACACACTTTAGTAAACACATACATACATACATACCCGCAAACAAACAAACACACTGACGGGGGTAACACTATATGCCCCCCCCTCCCATTTTAATAGCGGGCGCATAAAAAGAAAAAAAAAAAGGTGTGCCAAAAAAAGTCACGAGAGGCCACCAAATAGCTTCTGCAATTCCAAATATTTGCTAGGGGAAGGTCTCCAGACCCTCCTGGGAATTCCGCGCATCCCACATCCCCGGCACGTCGTACCTCGTAGACCCTCCTGCGAAATCTGCACCCCCTTCCCCAGGCACGTTGCGCCCTAGTTTTACTTTAGCGTATCAATTACTTTATTTTTGGTAACCCCTGAACGTAGTACAGATAACTGTCCGCAAAGGCGATGTTACTTTTTGACTGGTCGCCTCTGGGTACAGAGATGATTGTGAAAAAAATACAGTTGAAATCTCCGCACAGATTTTGTGCGCACGTTTGAAATCTCACAATTTCACAAATAGACTGCAAAACTAGGATTTGAACATACCTGTTGCTTAAGTATTCAATAACCCTTTGTTTGAAATACAAATGTTTTCAATTTAAACGCTGAACATAAGAAAAAACAGTTCATTTCATCTGTTACTCGAGTTGTTTACGTTCCTGAAAACACACAAAATGGCCCCCACACACGATAAATTCCGTCAGTTTTGTTTTTTCCCCGAGATTTACATGTAAAAATGGCTTCTACGAGCTCTTTAGGTTATGAAAGAGGTTTACTAATTTGTATTTGATCATGTTTGTTACTAAAAGTTAATTGCATTTTGCTGCAATACAGATTTAACCGAAGAAACAGAAAGTCGGTATGGCGCTCTATCTTAGCTACCGGAAAATTTACGATGGACTTAAGACAGAACGGTGCGCAATAAATGTCTAAATATGAAAAAAAGATCACCGCAGCGTCTCATTATTGACCCCTGAACAGTGCCTGTGCATAAAAAAATGGCACTAACAACCCATGAATGCAGATCTTCATGTAACAGTAAAGGCCAAATGTAAACAAAGCGGGTGTTTAAATGCATTTGAATTTATATCATACCATTTAAAAGTATGGAAATTATTATGAAGGTGACAATCTGTCATTGTTTGGTCTGTCCAAGTGTTAGTCATTGACAGAGAAATTAATTTCAAAATTAGGTTACAGCCTGCCAGATAGCTGTGTCTTTTGTTTACTCTTTGCCTGATTTTAAAATTCTTTTTTCTGCCAGCGACTAACATATGGCCCGACCACACGATAACAGACTGTCATCTCCACAACATTTTCCATACTTTTAAAATGTATGATTTAAATTTAAATGTATTATGACACCTGCTTTGATATTTTGGCCTTTACTGGGCCTTTACTGATTAATCATTTTCCTTTCAAAAACGCGAAGGAAAAAAGTAAGATGGGTACAAGCTTACAAAATCTATGAAACATAGCACTTATTGTTCCCTAGGCAAAAAGGTCTCACGTTTATCCCATCGAATCAAAATTACCGACGCAATCACACCTTTCAGGATCTGATGAGTATTGACAAGCTTAGCAGGTCCAATCAGTATGGAAGTGTATAGACCAAGATCAGAATACATGCCGTCTGATCTTTGTCTAAACTCATGACAATAGACGTTGTTGGACGCAATAAGCCGGGAGGTTTCGATTAACCAATTACTCACAAGATCATAATTATCCTTTGTTTGTCTTTGATCAACGCCCTTTGAACAGCATTACTTCAGTCACATTAAGAGGAGCAGTGTACCTATCATGGATACGTTCCTAGACTTTCTACTCGAATACTTCGAACAACACTCTTTTCTCACAGAAACATAGTCGAAACAATTTTCAGTGGGGATAGAGAGAATGGAGTCATGTCGCAATGACAAAATCACCGATCGTCGAACAGAATTTTGCCAAGCAAGTGCGTATACAAAAATCCACGACCAAAGTAGTAAATCACAATTTCATACACATGCTTTTAAATCTGCGCGTCTTTCCAAACTTAGTAGATGAGTTAAATTGATACACTAATTCCAAGGGAGTTCCTCTATGTTTTGCAATAAATGCCATCCTCCAGTTCCCTCCCCTTTCGGCCCTTTGTGCCTCACTGTGCTTATTAATACTTCAACCCTGGCTACGCCTATGCTGTACGTTACCGCAATTGCATCTACGAGTAAGCCTCATGTTTGGCATGGAAAGGGTCAGAGTCGGACTTTTGAGCAACGTCCTACTAAATACCAGAGCTCTTGCTGTACTTTGATTCTTTCTATCTTGCAATTGTTACTATTTTAAGAATATTGTCCATTATCTTCTGCTAGATGGCATTCTACAAATGCACGTCTATCTAATTTGGACATTCTGGGTACAGAACCGAACTACTTTTTCAAAACGACAACCGTTACTTTGAAATTAAAAATAAACATTTACTCAATAAAACGCTACCTGGTGCGATTCATTCAGTTATGATCAGCTAGCACGTAACTTATGCACCGGCCATTTATTAAAACAGCTCCTCCAGGCCTGGGTAATAGCTTCAGTATAAGCCCTACTTTTCCCTAGTATATAGGATGGGTGATGCGTCATAGCAGACAGGTCGAATCTTCGAAGAATATGACATGCGCAGACAACGGAATATTGTCCTTTCGTTTTGATAACAGGAGGCGGTTTCGAGTTGGAACTGATTTTTTCAGTTTGTCATATTTAAAACATACTGATTTAGAATCTACAAGTAGGTCTAATGAAATATTTTCATGGTTCAGTACTACTAATTTAGAATGACAGTCAAGAAAGCTTGAAATCGTTCGACATTTACGTCAAAAATCGAGCAGAATTCTCTTTCGTATGTTGACGACATTCTCCCTTGTAGAGAGTATTTAATAGGTGTTCGGCTTGTATTTGTGTGAGCATCCAAGCGGGGGCTCATTTTGCGGATGCCTGATTGACGTTTATTTTTCAGCCCTGTAAAGCCACGTACCATTATAACACATCTCTCTACTGTATTTCTCTTCCAAAAGAATATTATGTACGTGAAATGTGCCTACCTATATCGCTGCGAGATATTAATAGTTTTCGGTTCAGATTATACAATAGTTGATCTTGGAATGTTTTAATAATAGCTATTACGAATAGTATGATAGAGCAACAACCGTAACCTTTAATAAATGTTTCCGTCATATTTTCGTAATGTTGAGGATGATGGTAGTGGTGGCGGCGGCGAAGAAATTGATGATGATGATGGTGATGACTACAAATTCTGAAATGATACTAGGATATATGTACCATATGATTATATATATTACAAGTTGTACTAATAATCTCATAATGAGCAAGTATGTGGCGATAAACATAGAGGATTAATCTGAAATTAATCAATATCCTAGCAATTACATTCTACAATAAACTTACAGTGAATATTTTCAAATCTTTCTTCTGTTAGTCAAGAGAAAAAATATGTTTATTTGGGTAAAGGTACGGGTAAATGAATGTCTTATAACGTATTATGTTGGTGAAAGGGTACGGCCTTTTAAAGGATAGGTTTTTAACCGGTCACGGCTTGTTGTTGTTGTTGTTTGTTTGTTTGTTTGTTTGTTTAAACGAGTTTTCATCGTTTTAAACAGTGTTTCAGCCAGATCACGGCGACAGCTTACTTACACATGCTTTTCCTGAGCAAGTCCAACAGTGCTGGTCTGGAGCTCTAAAGTTTTTTTTTTTTTTTTCCAAATGACGCTCCTGCGTGACCAGAGCTGCAAGTAAGATTTGAACCTGAAGAACCTAATGCCTTAACCATTGAATCACGGAGGACCCGGTCATGTTTGGATGTCTATTTAGACTGCAAAGGGTCATTGTCCGTATACCTTTTTGTCAGCGTAACTGCTAGAACGCAAAGTTAGCTTTAAACTTCCACGGAGTCGATATTTTCCGAAAACATTTGGGAAAAGGTGCCCAATAAATAAAAAAAAAAAAAATCCTGAAACGCACGGATAGGTCAATGCACTAGCCGCAGCAGTATAACTGAAATGTTGAAAATGGCGTTTAACAACAAACAAATAATTTTCTCACACAATACGTGCAATGAGTGAGCAGAAGCCTTCCGTTCTTCCAAAGTAAATTTCATTTAAGTCAAAATAATTGGTCATTTACTTTCTTTAAAATTATCTGGTAACAAGGCGTGAAAACCTTGCAAGAAATCGCTCCCTTCCCCCAATTTTTTACTGAAATAATGTTGAAAACGGTGTATAGCCCCATACAAACAACAAACAAGCAAGCGAAAGGTAGTCTGCCGGATGTAACGAGTTAGTTCGCCATCAGGGAGTTTAGGACAAGAAAATTTATATTTTTTTTTATCAATATCGAGAAATATTTCCGTACATAAAATATTGCTTTCCTCCTTAGGAAGAAATAACCCTTTTTCACACATTTCTGTGCTTTAATGACTCTATGAAAAGCTTTTGAAAAAATTGCGGGAAGAAGAGAAAATGCTGGTAACCAGCATTTTCTCTTTTTTCCCACAATGTTTTCTATCCTTTCAAAGACGGATCTTATTTTTGAGCCACATTTCATATGTAGTCTGCAAATGCTTTCAATATGGATATATCTAAAACTTTGCCGCACAGTAACGTGTTGAGGACGTGCTCGTAAAGAAGACACCGTAACACAATGCCTCCATAAGAGGATTATTTTTCATTTATTTTGTTAGCAGATTAATTTCGAGCAATTTCTCCTATTAGGCACAATGTTTTTATCTATCTCCATGTGTCAAATGTAATCCTTGTTAATTATTCGTATCTTACAGGGAGGTGTGAAAAGTTGTATGGTGCTTGTTTAAGAGGATATTGCGTTTGATGGATGGAAAAAAATGTTTGAAAAATATCTTGATGCAAAGCCGGGAAAAATGGATGAATAACAGTTTGACGCAGAGCCGGATTATTTTGTAAACCGACAGTAACAAAAGTGAACAAGAGGGCCATGATGGCCCTGTATCGCTCCACTAGCTAATAAGGAAAAACACTTCAAGCCAAACAGTACAATACTTGGCTTGGGTTTCGAGCTGTAAGACATACAAATTTTTTTCTATAAAATCCTACGGGAAAGTTATGACCCCAGGGCAAAACCATTTTCGACCACAGAGCTATAATTACTTGAATCCTGGTGGAGATCAACAAGATAAAGCCCCATACCAAATAATACAAGTCCAGAATGTGTGGTTATAAACAAGAAGATTTTCAAAATTTCCTCAATAGAAGGCCCTGTAAAACATGAGACCCATGAGACAGGGCTAAATTTAGTAGCTCTAGGTCTTATGGTTAGTAACAAGAAGATTTCAAAGTTTTCCCTACATAAGCCCCTGTAAAACTTGTGACCCCTGGGGTGGGGCCAAATTTGACACCAGGGCTAGAATTTGGGCACTCTTGGTACACGCCTACTAGATAAAGCTACATGCTAAATTTGGTAACCTATGGCTAGGTATGAGAAGATTTTTCAAGTTTTCGCTATATAAGCCCATGCAAAACTTGTGATTCCCAGGGTGGGACCGAATTTGACTCCCGGGCTATAATTTGGGCACTCTTGGTAGATGCCCAGTAGATAAGGCTACATGCAAAATTTGGTTGCCCTAGGCCTTATGGCTAGGTACAAGAAAATTTTTAAAGTTTTCCCCATATAAGCCCATATAAAACTTGTGACCCCCGGGTCGGGGCCAAATTTGACCCCAGGGCTATAATTTTAAGAAACTTGGTAGAGGTCTACTAGATAAAGCTACATGCCAAATTTGGTGGCCCTAGGCCTTATGGTTTCAGACAAGAAGATTTTCAAAGATTTTCAATGTTTTTCAGTTTTGTTACCATGGCAACCAGAGTTTTTGAAGGAATCAAATTTTTCAAGAAATTCTGAAGAGGACCATGGCAGGATCATTTCAGTGAAGTTTCATCAAAATTTGATGGGTTGTTTCGGAGAAGAAGATGTTCGAAATAAAAGTTAACGCACGCACGCACGCACGCACGACGGGCATCGGACCATGACATAAGATCGCTTGTCTTCGGCCAGTGAAGCTAAAAAATGATTGTTACTCGCAATTTTACCATTTGTCTAAATGCTCGTAACCGGTCTTCTCCGGTAAGTACGTCAAGCATGAAGTAATGAACTGAGTGCCATATGAAAGTGACATCCATAACCTCTATTAATGATTTTATCCGTGGTTTTATCTCACTCCCTTGAGAAAAATCATGAATCGGCATTAATGATTCTGTTAATAACTGTAATAAAAACAAGGTTTTTTTTTATTTGTTCTGATTTGATATGCTATGAACTGTATTTTTATTCTGTTTTGCATAAGTGCATAACACTCTCTGTCTCTGTCTCTGTCTCTGTCTCTCTCTCTCTCTCTCTCTCTCTCATCAAAACAGAGAGAATCGAAGCAAGAACCATCATCAATTAAAAATATGAAATAAAGCAAGCAAGGTAAGAGAGAGATATGCATAGACAGAGACAAAGAGATATTTACGGACGAATAGATGGATGGGCGGACAGATACAGACAGATAGACGCACAGATATGGACCCAGGTTTGCAGGTAGGCATACAGACAAGCTATGATTTCGAATGAAGGTTTTTTTTTTTTCAAGAATGAGCCATTTGAGTGATAGATGGTAACTTTTACAAGTAATGTGTACTCATTTCACGTCCATTTATACTAAATAGGTCGGCGTGGGGAAAATACCTCCAGCATCATTAATGTTTCAGCAATTCGTCGTAATTTGCCGTTTTGGTCGTTCCGCTGCCTCTTCTCCCGCTACGCTGTGTTTCGAATAATGGTCGTAAGATAAAAATAGTGAAACAGTATTTAATTATGATGAATAAGAGGATTGCGTTTATTGTTGCCATAGTTGTTAATGATTATGAAAATGATGATAAAAATGGGGCGCAAACGTAGTGGTTGCTGTTGTTGTTGTCACTGATGATTAAGTTATCATCATCATTGTAAGACGTCTACGGCAAGCATGAAGTCTTACAGGTGGGGGGAAAAAAAGCAAACTGGGGAGAGCACTTTTGGCTATATTCACAGAATTTTCAAAAAATAAATATGGTTCTGGTTTACTCGTTCAAATTAGCCAGGATTGTGTTGTAAAGGGTTTGGCAATTTAAATGTAGCTCAAATGATGATTTCTATCTTTGATAGTGTAGAAAACATTGTGGAAAAAGGAGAAAATGCTGGTTACCAGCATTTTCTCCTTTTCCTATAATGTTTTAGCATTCTCTGTCAGTCGTTTAAAGTCGGGATTGTTTAGCAATGAGTTAAGTCTTTATCAAACGACAAAATTTTAGACTTGTCTAAATTAAAAACATTTGCAGACGACACGTGCATGTTGCTCAAATGACGGAATTCGTCTCTGAAAGGATAGAAAAATGTTTTGAAAGAAAAGGAGAAAATGCTGCTAACAAAAATGTTTTCAAAAGTCTTATTTCTAAGGGTCTTCACATTACAGGATTGGTTAGTAATAGGAGAATAGAGATGGTCACTTTGACATGTTTTTACTGTATAACAGAATTTAAAATGCTTGGGAACGTGCGTAAATTATGACGTGGAGTGCCAACTTTGTCCGAGATAATGTGTTTTGATTCCTACAGGAACTTCTTGTCATTGTCGATCCTTCCTACATTGCCATGGCAACACGCTGGCTTCCTTCATAATTATGATTTAACTATAACTACAAAGCAGGGAAGACATTGGCGAAGACAGATATTTAAGGTAAAAAAAAATTTAATGATGTCTAGGGGCTGAAGAAAGTATCAACTGTCAACTCTTTACCACTTTCCACTCAACTTTTTTTTTCAATTTCCTCTCCATTTTTATTTAATCTGCAGATGACGAATGAAGTGTAATTAAAATCGCGGCATACGTCTGTGGAAAGTAGAAAACACTGTGGGAAGAGGACAAAGTGCTGGAAACCATGATATTTGCTGAAGCTCACTTCTTACGATCGTTGAAACGAGGTGTCGTTTGCCACGAAGTAAATGATATGGACTTTAAAACTTTTTCCAGACAACATTTTAGATTCGTCCAAATTGAAAACAATTGCAGACGACAAATAAATTTTGTCTCAAATGCTTTTATTTGTCTTGAAAATAGCAGAAAACAGTGTAAGAAAAAAAGGACAACTTTTATAAAAATCTTTCCTCCTCATAATCGTAAAAACACGGGATTTTTGATAGGGTTAAAGATTGATTGATTGTATGGCTCTTAACGCCGTTTTCAACATTATTTCAGTTATATTACGGCGGCCAGTGCACTTATCCATGCTTTCCTGTGATGTCTTCTACCATTACTTGGCACAATATTCTTCCCAAGCCACTGGCTGCTTTCCCACATAACCATCGTCGAAACAATCATAACCGCTGGGAAAGGAATGAATCCTGGGGCAATGACTATTGTCAACCGTCGGAAAGAAATCGGCCGAAACATCGAATCCCTGTTCTCAAGTCCTGTGCTCTAATGATTGCGCAACCGGGGCTCGGTAAAGGGCTAAAGCGCCTCACAACTAGTTTTTTTTGTATCGTTGTTTTATGGGAACAAAACATCTTTTCATACGGAAAGTTTTTCAGGCAGCGTGTAAACTAAGCTAATTACAGAAAATAAATCCAGAGAGCATGCTTGATATCCGGATTTAAGCTTTTTTTTACGATTTTCTTTTTATCCAATTTGTCACGGGACAGCCATTATTCCTCATCCAATCAATCACATTTTTTTTTCACGAGCCTGATGAAGAAAACTTTTCAAAACATTGTGGGCAAAGGAGAAAATGCTGGTAATCAGCATTTTCTCCTTTGACCACAATGTTTTCTTCCTTTTCAAACACAAAGAGTTACATTCAATATGTCGTCTGCAAATGCTATCGGTATAGACGAGCTCAAAGTTTTATAAAGAAAAAATGAAGAAGAATTATTCAGTCACTACAAAGACACTGATATTTATGGCTTTCTTTGGCCAGAAAAGTAACAAAGACTATCGGGCATGATGTACATAAGATCAGATAGCACAACACGTCCAGTCTGATCTTGTCCTTTTGGCTCTTCAAAGACACTAAATATAAACTTTCAGAATTGACGTTATGCAGGACAGGACACTTATTGTAAATTGGACTTGTCAGAAAAAGTGTAGTGTATAAAATAATATTTAGATAATGTCTGCGTATACTCTCACATGCGTAGACAATATTCATGTTTAAGATAAGAAAATATATTATGAAACACCCTGTATATTTTGATCAATCAGTTGATCAGTATTTTTTTTTTTTATTTGAATTAGCATTTCGTTAAGACAAGTTATACTATCGTTTTCTTCGAAATACGGTTTCGTTATACCGAATTATTATTTCATTATATCGAATTAGTGTTTTGTAATAACGAAATGAAAATGTGATACATGATACCTACAGGGCTCAGAATTTCGGCGACGGCAAATTTGCCTACTAAACGATATATTGCCATTCGCCATGGGAATAAATCACCAAAAATGGAACAAATGTATTTTTCCTTCTTGGACTTCATCCTTTTTGGTCTTTTCAATTATTTCTAGCAGAAATACAAACGCGTCTTGTACCAGAACACTTAAAAACAAACATCTCCTTTCGCCAAAATGTTTTTACACGTAAATATGTGTGTTAACCGTTGGCTACTAAACATAACTTACAGACCCTTCACAGACTGTGCAGATCAAGATCAGACTGCACAGAATGTGCAGTCTGATCTTGAATCTGCACTGTCTGATAATGTTTTTTTTTTATAAACCTTTGAAATAGCAAAATTTTGGTTTTTGCGATCGGCTTGAAAGTTTCATTTCACTTAATTAGCATGTTAAGGGTTAAATTTTTTTGATATCCACTTTGATTATCAGTATTTTACTAGAATGATTTCAAAGCCGACTGCTGCAGGTTTGTTTCGGGGGCTAACAAGTTGAAAAACTTTCTTAAGTGAGGCGGCTTTTGAATACATTGTGTGTAGGGGAGAAAATTTTCTCCCATCCACGCAATGTGTTCTACTCTTACTAAGATGATAACAACAATTTTGGCTACATTTTGAATTGTCGTCCGCAAATGCTTTCATTATGGACAAGTCCATAATTTTGTCAAGAAAAAGGAGCTCAGTTGCTAGGCGCGGATTTTATCACTTTAACCTTTTACCACACAATCCCGAATTTCAACGATCCTGAAAAGGGACAGCTTTTGAAAATATGAAAACATCGAGGAAAAAGGAAATATACTGGTAACCAGCATTTTATCCATTTCCAACAATGTCTTCTACTCGTTCAAAGCCACACTGAATTCGTCGTCTGCTAATGTTTTCAATTTGGACAAGGCTAAAATTTTGTCGTTTGGTAAAGAATGAAGGTTCAATCACAAAGGATAGACCTTTTGGCAAGTTTTCTCCTATTTCTTGGCACTAATATCTTAACTGCACCTGAGGCTCTTACGCTGTAATTTCCCCTCATCTTCGACAAACTGAACAAGTCTGCTAGACTGGCACATTATTTTGATTACGCGAATTACGTAGAATTCAAACTCCTTTAACTTCCTGCTAACTATATAAAAACTCGACCTCTTTCGATGGTTGAAAATACAATTTCCTGTAACTCAGAAACAGTCTATCTTATACGCTTCACTCAACAAGCGAAAGATATATAAGCCATGCTCTGGCAAAAAGGGGCCTAATACATCTCCGTGATCCATGATACCAATCAAGCCATCACAATAATGGATCCATAAAATCATTTTTGTCTAAAAACCGACTGAATCACGAGGTACACTGGTCCTTGGACATGAAGAAAACTGACTGATAGCGAAAAGTTTCGGACCAGGTCAGCCAGCGCGGACTGCGCAGGCTGATTTGGGTCGATCCTTTTCGCAGGTGCATTGAGCCCCCTTTTCACAGAGCATGGCTCATACCTAAGATTAGACTGCTCGTTCTTTGCAGTCTGGTCTTGATCTGTGTGGTTGCAAAGTTTCGCCGAAAGGGTTTAAATTATTTTGCTCTTGTGGGCATAGCGAGTGGGGGGGGGGGGTTAAAGTGTCTGACCAATCAATCCCTGCAGTCCACAAAGGTGGACAATGACGTAAACTGATGACCCATATTAATCGTCCAAAAAAACGAAAAGCATTGCATGTGCTAAGAAAAGATATATTTTGCTACAGCATTATTTGATTGTATTGCACCGGCAGGAAAGCTGATCCCTCCGCCCTCTCCCCCACCATGATGTCATTATTTGTTTAGAACTAGAGAAAATCTATCATTAAGTTTCAAAACAAAATTCGTCAGCTGACTGTGCGAGAGGAAAACATTTTCACTAGTAATAAATGTATTACTGCTGGCCCCTATGTCTCTGTTTAGGATTACACTAGTGTCTCAATAGAAGATATTTTTAAATTTAGATTTAAAGCAATAGTATTACAATCCAAACTCTATTTATCAAACAAAACTTTAGACTGGTCAAAGTTGAAAGCATTTGCACACGACCTATTAAATACGGATCAAATGATGGAATTAAAAGAGTAGAAAGCATTGTTGAAAAAGGAGAAAATGCTGTTCAACTCAATGTTTACAAAGGTTTAATTCTTCAGGGTCTTTAATTCTCGGGATTGTGTGGTAAATGGTTAAGCAAGCGTCTAAGGGATACTTGAATGTCCTTGCTTAAGATGGGTGTTGGCTTAATTCAAGTACATTTCAATATAGGCCTATTTGACTTCTCTGTGAACTCAATCTATATATGTATATGTTGGCTTAATGGAGGAGGCCAATTAGGCAGGTTTTAATATAGATGGCTGAAACAGACGAAAACATGAAAATAGGGACATTTACTTTTCCATCTGAGTATAGAATTGTAAAGTATGTTTTCTACAGTCTAATTCTCGCATACGAAATATTCACAAGTTTTACGAGGCAACGAGACGCTTTAATTACAATCATTTTCATTCTTTCACTGCCAATGGCGATTTGAATGGCTTTTGCGGACGGCGAAGATCAAGATCAGACTGCACAGAACGTGCCACATTTGAGCCACATCTAAATTGTCGTCTGCAAATGCTTTCAATTTGGACAAAGCTAAAATTTTGTCGTCTGGTAATGGGTTAAACCGCTGTTGAAATCTCCTCCCCTATCACAGTGATTCCATTTCTTGTCGTTTGATGCTGTTCCGTTGTCTCCTCTCTACACTTGAATAATTCAACAACTCGATTGTCACAAATACACAGTAAAATCCCAACAGCAAATCCTTTCAAACTATGTATAATCATCAAAGAACAGTCTGACCCTCTTTCATCTGCGACATAACGAAAGACCAATGCTACATAGTAAGCAAACAATGCTGCACATAGAACTAAAATGCAGTTCACTTTGACTTTCAAGTTCGCCAGTTCCGTCAAAATGGCCGGTTCTTTGCTGATGTGTAGAAGAAATAAATGCCTGTATTTAGGCAGACGGAATCTGGCTATGGCAGCAAACACGACAGTACATATAAACGGAAATACTTCATTTCCGTGTGTGGAATAAAAATGGATTTTTTCCGTTATGTCGTTCCAACAATCGTCTATATACTGAAGGCTGTAATTTGTTTTAATAAGTTTAGCCATTATAAGGTATAAAAGACAGCTAGTACAGGTCCACACCCACGTGGTACAGTGAGACAAAAACTGCGCGTGAAACGAGTAACATTTAGCTGGTTTGATGGTCATCGTCATGTAAAATCCGGTCAGGACTAAAAACCACATCATGAAAAACGTCGAAGTAAATGATGATAGAAACCTCAAAATAACGCAGGGACTTGAATCGTCGAAATCTGTGAGCAATACATTGTACTTAAAGTGAAACACGAAAAAGATAAGTTGATCCAATGCCGCTGAAAAATGAATCCACATACGTAAAACTACTGTCCGACTTTTGGTATCTGTCCGGCTAACAACTCTTGTAATGAATAGACACACACATTGAAAACACATAGATATGGCTAAACATACCAAACCACTGATGTGGCCCGCATCTATTTCTTTTCTTTTCATTCTGATCTTTTGCAAAGCTTCAGCGTATAATCAGATCCTCAATATGCAGGCAGCAAAAGTCAGCTCTGCTCGACAAAATTTGTATGTGTTAGTTACTGACCTTGCTAATGTGATTCCTGTTCGACCGTCTTCTCACTTCCAGACTACCTCATTAACAACGGTAAACTGTCAGGCTTGTAAGTATTGATGCAGCAATTCTATTCCTAGAATTTGTGCAGATGAGTTAAAAACAAGAAATACGTTCGATCTGTTCAATTCAATCCAGCCTCAAATTTCTTCAAATCATTCCAAATTTATGGGCTCAAAGGGTTGTTCCGTAATTTTGCTCATGTGATTTTGTTTGTCCTTCTTGCGAAGAGACTTTATATATCGTTCGTCTCTTTTGTCTCTCTGTCTTATTTCCTTTTAATTCATTTTCAGTTTATTCCTTTATCTGATCATCTTGTGTTTCTATATTCATATTGCACAGTCAGAAATATTCAAAATGTTTTTCTTTCGAGTTTTTCTATCCAATAAAGTATCGTTTTACATCGAAATTACATGTATTCTTAAAATTGTCCTCAAAATCCTTGTATGTGATAACTTTCTAAATACAAATACCACTATATATCCCTTCTAACTCGTCTGCCTTGTCGGAACTTCTGTATTTAATAATCTGAAACGAAATAAGGTCATGCTTGTTAATGTTGTCATTTCTTTAAGTTTCACTGTCACATGGGTATGTGTGGGGGATGGGGTGTCTAATACAGGTGCGTACCATTTGAAGGCGGCTTACGTGAGAGTGCTCGACTTATTCTTATCTATGGAACTGTTTTTTCAGACTTTGAAAAAGACACGAATTTATACATTTTTGCAGCGAAATGATGATGATGATGATGATGATGATAATGATGATTAAACGATGTCTGCAAACTTCCCTGCCAATCATTCATTTCTCTCGGTACAAAATCTTATGCACTTCAATAAATCATGAAGAAAATTAATCGTATCGCTGTAAAGATACACTCCGTGCACTTTAGATAAAACTGAAATGTGCATCAATGTAAACCATCGTTATCCTTTTATACCACTTCTGTACTTGTTTACAATATTACTGGCATATGGAAATTTGGAACTCCTCTCTCTCTCTCTCTCTCTCTCATTTGGAATTCAAACTCTTATCGTCCAACTAGTCACATTAAACCTTAATGTTTCTTTTGCACGATAAAAAAGGTATCTAATTCCAACCACAGATTAGATGTCATTGGCCCGGACTTGGCTTGCCAAGCCGAAGGCCATAGTAATTATGTATACCAATATAACAACCTCTTTCCAAGCAATTACGGAAAAATCCGAGTAAAAGTGCAAAGTACCTCTTGCAATGCATCTCACTACGCTTTAAAAACGACCCGTGAAAATGAAAAAAAGGAAGAAACAATTGGTTTTGAACATTATAGTTAGGTTTAAGTTCTCAAAAAACTTTTATAAGTGTATCTAAAGGTAATCAAAGTGTTGAGAACGCTGATGTGGCATTTGTCAAGGAAGCCACTGTGTAGAATTAATAATTTGAAAACAAGAGGGCCATGATGGCCCTGGATCGCTCACCTGAGTCAATAGGCGAAATTCACTCCACGTGCGTAATTTGATTTCTGACCAACTGTCTGGACAAATGAGCTTAAAATGTGGCCTCTGGAGCGTCCACAAGGAATTTTCTGAAGTTGACCTAGTGACCTAATTTATCACCCGATGTGACCTAATTTAGAACTCGTCAAAAAATTTATCAAGACAAACATTCTGAACACTTTTCAAGTTAATTCAGCAATAAATGTGGCCTCTAGAGTGCCCACAAGGTATTTCTTAAATTTGACCAAGTGACCTAGTTCATGACCCCAGGTGACCCAATTCCAAACTCACCCAATCTTTCATCAAAACAAACATTCTGACCAATTTTCAAGTCAATTGAGCAAAAAATATGGCCTCTAGAGTGCCCACAAAGTATTAGTTGAATTTAACCATGAGACCTAGTTTATGACCCCAGATGACCCAATTTTGAACTGACTGAACACGTTGTGCTCAGGTGGGCTAACAAACTTAGAACAGGTTCACTACATACCAAATAACAAAGCTCTATGCTTTCCAGTTTTAGAAAAGAAGAATTTTAAAGTTTTCCTTCTTTGTTCCTTTGTTCGAACTTGTGACCCCCCGGGGCGGGGCCAGTTTTGACCCCAGCGGCATCATTTGAACAAACTTGGTAGAGGTCCACTAGGAATTGCTACATACCAAATATCAAAGCTCCACACCTTCCAGTTTTAGGGAAGAAGAATTTTAAAGTTTTCCTTCTTTGTTCCTATGTTCGAAATTGTGACCCCCGGGGCGGGACCAGTTTTGACCCAAGGGGCATCATATGAACAAGCTTGGTAGAAGTCCACTAGGAGATGCTAGACGCCAAATATCACAGCTCCATGCCCTCCAGTTTCAGAGAAGAAGAATTTTAAAGTTTTCCTTCTTTGTTCCTATGTTGAAACTTGTGACCCCCGGGGCGGGGCCAGTTTTGACCCCAGAGGCATCATATGAACAAAATTGGTAGAGGTCCACTAGAAGATGCTAGATGCCAAATATCAAAGCTCCACGCCTTCTAATTTCAGAGAAGAAGATTTTCAAAGATTTTGCTATTTTTTTCCTTTCTGTTGCCATGGCAACCAGAGTAAGGGGTGGAACTCAATCTCTTGAACAACTTTGGTAGAGCTTCACCCAAGGAACATTCCTGCCAAATTTCACCAAGATTGGCCCAGCGGTTTAGGAGGAGAAGATGTTTAAAGGAATTGTGGACAGACGGACAGATGGACGCCGGACAATGACCGATCACAATACCTCACCTTAGCACTTGGTGCTCAGGTAAGCTAAAAAAAAAAAGAGAAATATTATTTAAATATTAACTTGAAAATCAACCTCCTAAGCAAATAAATACGTCTCTGGTTAAAAGGAGATTACTGGTGCCTAAGTTTGCGTTATTTGTGTATTAGTGGTCTCCCTTTGATCTTTCAAGAGGAGTCAGGAGTAACGTCCCTTGACGGAGGGATGCACGATGGGTAGAGAGAGAAGCCATGTAAATATATTGAATTCAATTAAGTTTATACCTAAATACTATGATTTTGAGATATCTTTGGCCGTCAGGATCTAATTCCCAACATTACAATAAAGTTTTCTTCCTGTAAATATTCATGCACAATCAAATGAGTAGCGTGCAATCATGGGACGAACAAGCCCAGGGACGAACTGGTTTTGGAACGAACAACCCCGGAAGCAAAGCGGTCAGAAGACAAATTTTGTGCATATCATTGCGCCAATAGAAGGCTATTAAGAGGTGAAGCTATTTTTAATCAAAAAGAAGTATTTCCACGATCGATGGCCTTTTGCAGTTTATTTCAATACGCCATTTCCAATTATATATCTGAGTGCTATTGAAAAACTCATTTGTCTTGAAAAATTGAGTTTAATTGGGTTTACTTCCTTCGGTTTTGCACAAAATACCATACATGGTCTTCAAAATTCAATATTGAACATTTATTATTGATCTCATAGTGGCATTGTCTTCGACAAATGCCACAAAAATGTATTTGACTGACCCAGCATGTACAATGCCTTACTTCTTCTTGTCAGAGTTGTCGCGATATCGTATAATATCTCGGACCCTGACAATTTCGACCCATAACAAACTTGGCAAACAAAATCGAATATATAACGTTACAAAGGGTATAAAAGTTTGTAATATCAGACATGGAAAACCAGTTAAGTAGACCTAAATTGCGGGCGTGTTATATCCTTTAAGTGCTATCTGATTTTGATTCTTTATCTGCACAGGTATTTATCGATAAGTGCTGACGAATTTTGACCTGGGTATAGCATCAGGTTCTGGGCGTTTAACATCAAAGATCAGACTTCTTACTGGTCTTTATCTACGCTGTCAATACAGGATATTTAAGTGTTGATAAGCAGTGAAAGAGTTAGGATTTAAACACATTGCTTATGGATATTTTACTGCCAATTTTTGCAGACAGGTTTAATGTTTTTTCATTAATAAAGTTACTGCAAGCAGATGAACCGCACCTTCCAAAATGATAGGAACACATTTCAAAGCTGATGAATTTTGAAGGTGTTGGAGTGCAGGGCAATTCAAGACTATTTTAGTATTCAACTGCATAAATCCACAATATGACAAAGAATGATGTAAGAAAAACATTTTATCGTCCGATCATGTGTTTGGTTCCCGGCTTGTTCGTCCCAAAGCTAGTTTAGGCCTGGGCTTGTTCCTCCCTGGGCTCTTTCGTCCGAGCTTGTTTGTCCTACATTTAATTTATTGCACGATGTCTTTGACAGTTTTTTCTTAGATAAATATCTGAGCATCGCTGGTTTTCTTAGAACCTTTGACATCAGTAATTGGTGAACAATCTCGAATTAATCACCATCATTGGTTATTTATTTAAGATATTCACATTAAACTTGGACCAGTTGTTAACTATCAAAGCAGGTACTCATACGACAGGGGCAGGTAACCAACAAAACATTTTTTACATTTTTTTTCTCTTTCTTTCTTTACTCAGAATTTTCAAAACCTTCGACATTTTATTATATCTCTGTCATTTGTGAAGATACTTACTTCAAAGTTGGACTATTTGTTAAATATCAAAAAAGGGAATTTTATCGAATTATTCATAACATGATATTAGCCTTAAGATATTTTATGTTTTTTCTTGTCATTGCTCAAAGGACATGGATGGTTGATATGGCAACTTAAAAGCTGCCATGGACTTAAAAATGGGGGAAAAAATGAAAAAAGTGGGACTCATTGCAAAGGCATTAGGGATTTTTGCACTTTTCCAGAAATGTTCTCTGAGTTGTACTCTATTGGCCATACTTTTTTAAACCCGTCAATGTGATTGGTTGCCATGGCAACCAAAGCACAAAATGGAAAAATCCTTCAAAATTATCTCCTTTGACCACGAGGCCAGGACATTAGCCTGAACAAATTTATACAGATGTGACAGAAATTTTGAGCTTGAGCCCTGGTTGGCTTCTTCTTTCTGCTTCTTCACCCCTTCTGATGCCCAGGCCTTCAGCGCTTTGATTTTCACTAACGGAGTGGGTACAAATATTGCATGTTTGGCTGGTTGATGTTTAGCAATGTTTTCGGCATCATTTGATTTATATAGAAATTGTCAGTGCACCTATCCATGCCTTCCCGGGGTTTCTTTTTTACCACTTTGTACAGTTATCTTTCCGAGCCATCGGTTGCTTATAACCCACACATATATTATCGAAACAATTTAGAACAGCGAGAGATGATTGGATCCTATCGCAATTGCTATCATCAATTTCCGGCAAGAGCTTGTATTCGAACCTATGACCCTTATTACAAGCCTTGACCGTTACCGTCTCAGCTACCTGACTTGGGACAGCTAGTAAAACATCAGTCCTTTCCCAAACAGTCCCTCCTTTTAAACAGTCCTGGGGGAGCGTTTTTGATGGCTAGTAAAAACATTTTCTCCATTTTCCACAGTGTTTTTTACCCTAGCAAAGACAAATTTCATCGATTTGGCCACACCTTATTTTTTGTCAGCATATGTTTTAACCCTTCGGCTGCTAAGCGCGACTCACTGACCTTTTGCGAACAATGTAGATCAAGATTAGACTTTACATAACGTGCAGTCTGATCTTAGATTTACACTGTCATATAAGGAGATATCTTTCTAAAAAAACATACCTTTGAAATAGAAAAACTTGGATTTTCACTGCCGGCTTAAAAGTTTCCATTTTAATTTATTTAGCAAGATAAGGGTTAAATTTGGACGAGTCCAAAACTTCATTGTTTGGCAAAGTGTTGATACTTTACCTGTAGCAATGGGCATCTACTTGATTAATCACAAGATTAACAAATATTGTCAGATGTTAATGTTTTGCTAGATAATCTGTTCCAGGAAATCCATGTACCTTAACTCTTTACCAGACGACAAAGTTTTAGACATATCCAAATTGAAAGCAGTTGCAGACGACAAATTTAGTGTGGCTCAAAAGATGCACTTGGTCTGTAAAAGGGTAGAAAATATTAAGGGAAAAGGAGAAATTTTCTGGTTACCAGCAATTTCTGCTTTTCCCACAATGTTTTCAGAGTTCATTTTTCTCAGGGTCGGTAAAAGTCGGAATTGTGTGGTAAAGGGTTAAACCAATACTGAACCATCCCTTGATTTCACGACCTTGAGCAAGGAGGCGTTTCAAAGCATTATGGAAAAAGAAGAAAATTGTGGTAACCATCGTTTTTTTCCCTTTGCCTTAGTGTTTTCTTCCATTTCGAAGAATAATTCTCTCACGTGAGACCAATCAAATTTTTCCGTAGGAAATGCCTTCGATTGGGACATACATGTATCTAAAATTTTGTTATTTTGCGAAAGATTAAATTAAGCGATAGGCAGCCGACCCTGTCTTGTGCAGTCAACCACTGGCACAAACGATTTTTCCTCTTAACTCTAATTAAGACATCATTTTAGACTTGTTCAGTTCGTAAGTATTTGCAGGCGACATATCCCATGTGACTCGAATATTAGAAATCATCTAAAGAAAGAAAGAAAATATGTGGGAAAAGGAGAAAGTGCCGGTTACCAGCATTCTCTGCTTTTCCTGCTATGTCTTCAAAAGCCTTCTTCTTTCGGGTCGTCAAAACACGAGATTGTGTGGTAAAAGGTTAACTCTTAAATAAAGACAAATTTTCGGACCTGTCCAAATCCAAAACATTTGCAGGCAATAAATTAAATGTGGCTAAAAAATGGAAATTAAAGTCAGTGGCTTAGACAGAGAGCTGTGAGTTGTATACTGATAAACGGCAACACCTGGAACGCATGGATAGATGCAGTTTTAGCCGTGATGTAGCTGAAATACTGTGAAATGGCGTTTAATAACCAAACAAATAAATTGTTAAATTTGTGAACTTGTTTAAACTTCTCAGAAAATGGGAAGATCGAATAAGGTTATCGATGTCTAAATTCTGATTTATTATCTCAAGAGACAAAGCTGGGTGTATTCACGTCCTTCCTATTAAATCATCACCAAAAACTATCTACGCAAATATCTTCAAACAAATTATATCACTTTATACAGAAATTCGGAATTTGTTACAAAAAGAATTCGACTAGAGTTTGAAATTCACACAGAAATGAAGCAAGAATTCCCCCCCCCCACCCCAGCTAAGACATTTAATTAAATTTTACGATTTATTTATCAGTAGAAAACTATACTCACAGGCATACGTATTTCTATATCCGAAAACCAAAAAACCTAAGAAAGAAATCCACATCTTCAGAGTTAGTGCCACTAAACAGTTCCTTCTCTTTTTGCCACGATGTTTCTTCTAAGCCTTCCGGGGGAAATACGGTATCGTTTGGTAGAGGGTTATACACTCAAGACATACTCGAGCTGAATTTGAAATTTTATGATAAAGAAACGAGCCAAGTAATGATTTTAACACCCTCCCCAGAGGTTCATTAGATAACAAAAGCTGAAACCGGTCGATGGCAGTTAGTTTAATATTTCCAGTCTGCTACGAGACAACGAATTTCCGATAACTAACATTAACTCTCAACACAAGGTGTTTTGCACACAGTGTAGATCAAAATCATTCTGGCTTTTGCGGACAATGTAGATCATGATCAGACTGCACACGTGCAGTCTGATCATTGACCTACACTGTCCGACATTACGGGGATCTTTTGGTCAAACTACCTGGAAATTTCTGCAGTGCGGGTTCTGTCTAGGGGCTAATGAAATGATTCACCACATAGTTTAGTTTAAACAAATTTATTTTACATCGGTTGAGAAACAAGTTCTTACAACTTATACTAATCTCCCTCGATTCTGCTTCCTGGGTTCTACACCAGTACTCGCGCCGAATGTGTGGGCCAATGAAAAATCCCGAAGTTGACACCCTCTGCCGGATATCGAACTCGGGATCTCATGGTTACGAGGCAGACGCTCTACCTCACAACCGCGGATGAGTTAAATGTTGTTAAGTCTTTATTCAAGACGATAAAAATTTGGATTTGTCCAAACTGAAAGCATCTGTAGACTACAAGTGTTGCTGCCTAAATGTGTATCATATTCTGTGATATGTCTTTGAAAGGGTAGAAAACGTTGCGGTAAAAGGACAAAATGCTGGTTGCCACAATCATAGGATTAATTTTCCGTTTTAAAAAGAGTAGGGTAGAAAACATTGTGGGTATACGAGAAAATGCTGGTTTTGCGCAATCATATGATTAATTTTCCTTTTGTAAAAAGGGTAGGGTAAAAATATTGTGGGTATAAAGAGAAAATGCTGGTAACCACAACAACATGATTAATTTTCCTTTTTAAAAAGGAGTAGGGTAGAAAACAGTGTAGGAAAAGGAGAAAATGCTGGTGACCAGCATTTTCTCCTTTTCCTACAATGTTTTCAAAAGTATTTTTCCTGAAGTTCATTAAAACATGGAATTGTTTGGTGATAGGGTTGAAACTGCGTCTAGGTTGCAAATTACCGGGATAGTTGAGTCAGAAAGACCGTAATGATGTTCCACCATTGTCATTCTCAGCCCTTTGTCATACAGGCCACTTTTTTCTGGATCTCTATGTCGGTTACACATGCGATTAGAAATCCCGGAGTTAACCCCTAGGCTGCAAAATAGATGAAATGAAACATTCAAGGCGATAGTAAAACCATTTCATAGTTAATTTCTGGGGACATATATCTCCTTATCGGACACTGTAGATCCAAGATCAGACTGCACGCTATTGACCTATACTGTCTGCAAAAGGTCCACAAGTCGCACTTTGCAGCCTGAGAGTTAGAATCTAGAACCCACCTAGGTTGAATTTCGGCCAAAATTCCCGAAAGTCATTTTGAGTAAATCATTTTCTCACCCATATTTTGTGATCTTTTTGTGATCTCTGGTGAATGAAAGCTGCCGGCAGCTCGGAAAGAGAGTTATGAGCAACACTGTGATAATGATGACGATGATAACGACGACGACGATTATGATGATAATGATGATCCTCATACATATTGAAAAGTTGATAATGATGATAATAGAAAGAGAATGTAATGCGTACGACACTGAAGTACCAACCCTTAGAACACTGATGATGATAATGATGATGATGATGATGATGATGGTGATGATGATGATGATCCTTATATTGAAAAGTTGATAATGATGATAATAGAAATGGAATGCAATGCCACGACCCTGAAGTAGTAACCCTAAAAAGACTGTCGCAGAGGAAAGTTTCCATTTGCTTTCTCCTATTGTTAACTCACAGCTTGCATGGCTGAGTATAGCAACCTTCAAAGAGCAGGGAAAAAGTGTACCAAGATCAGACTGCACGTCCATGCAGTCTGATGAGACTCCACGTCTATGCAGTCTGATCTTGTTCTGCTCGCATTTGTACCCATTGAACTGTTTAACATTCATCTTACCCTTTCGGAATCAAGAAGTGGATCTCCAACAATGCTTGTTTCCTGTACGACCTTCTTGGACGGCTGAAAACACAATTGAGAAAAATCTACAAAATAGGTTTAACTTTGCAGTCGGACGATATAGATCCAAGATCAGACTGCACGTTATGATTTTGATTTATGCCGTCCGCAAAGGCTGGCTTCCTTTCGCCTTTGGCTCTAAAAGGGTTGATTCTTTAACTCTTTACCAAACGACAAAATTTTAGACTGGTCCAAATTGACAGCACTTGCAGATGACAAAATAAACGTAACTCAAAAATAGAAATTGTTTCCAGCAGGGTAGAAAACATTGTGGGAAAAGGAGAAAATGCTGGTTACCAGCATTTTCTCCTTTTCCCACAATGTTTTCAAAAGGCTTCTATCTCAGGGTCGTAGAAACCAGGGATTGTTTGGGAAAGGGTTAAGAAGACAGGGTTTTAGACTCGTTCATATTGAAAGTATTTACAGACGAAAAAAAAGGTGGTTAAAATGGTGATATTTGTCTTCGAAAGAATAGAAAAAGTTCTGAGAAAAGAAGAAATTGCTAGTTACCAGCACTTTCTTCTTTTCTTACAATGTTTTTCTTTATAAGCTCTGATTCTGAAGGTTTAGTTTAATACAGTATAGTGTGGTGAAAAAACCTTAATATCACCCCTCCAAAAGTCAAGAAATGGACTCTCAACTATTCTTGGTTCCCTTCATTATTTTCCAGACGACAAAATTTCAGACTTATTCATATCGAAAGTATTTACAGACGACCAAATTAAATACGGGGTAGGGGGGGGGTGGACATGTTTTTTGAAAGGGTAGAAAAATGGTGAGAAAAGAAGAAAAAGATAGCATTTTCCCCTTTTGGACAAATATCAGCAAAAGTCTTCATCCTCAGGGTCGTAAAACCATGGATTGCTAAGTCAAGAGCCAATCAGCAGGCTAGGATGGCTTTGATTGAAGAAAGGCTGCACTTTATTTTTCTTTGAAAAAACAAAAATAGCTATGGCCGTAAAATACGTGTAATGAAGGTCGGTGAAGAATCTGCCTAATCAAGTTTTAGAACGGTCGAAATCTAATTTTCTCTACAAATCTTAATTAATTCCCAAGTTGTTTGCTTGTCTGTTTTCATTCCATGAATATGTTTCAGCCACGTAAACAAAACAGTTTTTATTATTTGATATACTTTTTTTTTTATCTCCATTCAAGCTATGGAGAGCAGACAACTAATTAAAATGACTGTGGACTTCAATCCCCCGTACCGTTCTTTCCTTCTTTCTTTTCTTGCTAACTTACTAACTAACTAACTAACTAACTAACTAACTAACTTACTTACTTACTTACTTACTGACTGACTGACTGACTGACTGACTTACATATACTAACTAACTAACTAACTAACTAACTAACTAACTTTCTTACTTACTTACTTACTTACCTGCCTACCTACCTACACACTCACTCACTCACTCACTCACTAACAGGTCAAACCAGCGGAAGCACAGGTTTTTATCCTTCTCTGACATCTTAATGAATTGGAACTTTTTATTGGTCTGAAATTACAATTCCAATACAGTTTAAGATGATCTGGGTCATAGTTTAGCACAAGGTAGTAGACGGTATAGATCCGGGATTAGACTGCACATTCCGGTCAGTCTGGTCTTGGATCTACACCGTCCGCAGTATTGTAATACCCCCCCCCCCCCCACAACCTTCCTGGCATGAGCGCTTTAAATGGTATTACTAGAATCAGGGATTACATCTTTCTGCTGGTGGAAAATTAGTTGTTCAACAAGACTTGTCACCATAAAACGACAGACAATATCGATACGACGTAAAACATTGGACAAAATAATCCTATGTCCATGGGCGTATCCAGGAATGTAATAAAAATGAAGCCCATGCTAACTGCGTGACCGAGTACTTCTTTAATTTCTCTGTCTTCTCTTTCATTCTGTATTTTTTTTTTCAAAATGTGTCCACTTACAAAAATGGCATTGAAGCCAAGGCTAGAGGGCCTGTCTCATTTTCCAGATACATGAAATACCCTTCATTAGATCCCAGTAGAGGGGGAAATGGTTTACTTAAAGTATCCATATAGAGCTGGGAGTTGGATCTATCGATCTTGTAAGTTCTTTGTTCTTCATCTTCTTCCGTCTAACTTTTTCGTAGAAAATTTATCTCTATGGATTTTGCGAAGCACTCTCGAGAGAGCATAAACTGGAGATTCAAAAGAAAATACTGAAGCTAAGCTCTGTGAAAAAAAGGGGCTTAATGCATCTGCAAAAAGTTTCGACCTATCTCAGTCTGTGCAGTCCGCAGAGGCTGACTTGGGTCGAAACTTTTTGGTATCGGTCAATTTTCTACGTGTCAAAGGACCAATCTACCTAATGTTTCAGACGATTGTTCGACAAAATGGATTTTATGCATCCGTAATTGTGTGACGACTTACTTGGTAAGGTGTATCAAACCCCTTTTTTGCCAGAGTGCCTGTCATTTCCTTTGTGTCTCTTTAGCTCAATCTTTAGCAGTCTATTTCTCTTTTTATCGATCATGAGGAAAGAGTCAAGGGGAAAAATGCTGTAGTCATTTGAGCCACACTTAATTTGCCGTCTGCAAATGCTGTGAGTTTGGATTAGTCTATCAATTTGTCATCTTAAAAAAGGAAAAAAATAAAGGCCCAGAAAAAATAAGATTCAATGTGTTCTTTTTGTCTTCTTACCTTTTCGATTAAGTGTTAATTGCTAAACCTAAACGTATTCATTTTACATTGATTGAGAAATAAGTTCTACAACTTCTATCATTCATTCTAATGCCACTAAAATGGGGGATGGATGAAAAAATGGAAGATAAAAATATAAAGATGCAAGAATGAGGACGGGATGTTTAACTTTTTGCCTTACAATCCTGTGTTTTAACGACACCGAAGAAGGAGGCATTTGAAAGCATTGTGGGAAAAGAAGAAAATGCTGCTGGAAAGCAGCATTTTCTTCTTTTCCCACAATGTTTTCTACCCTCCGAAAGACGAATCTTATCATTTGTTCCATATTTTATTTTTCGTCTGCAAACGCTTTAAATTTAGACTGGTCTATAAATTTTATTGTTTGGTAACGATTTAACATGGAATAAGTGGCTTAATTTCAGGACATAGCCGAGATGGGACCCATAATACTCTCCCAGCTTGATATCGCACCATGTTTGGTGGTTTAGTACCCGGATGACAGCATCTGATAATCGCATACTGTTTGATCACGTGACCGTGCAGTAAAGAATGGTGTAACTCTTTGCTTTAATGACAGTTTTTTAGATTCGTCTATAATGAAAGTATTTGCGAACTGACTTATTAAAATTAGCTTTACTAATGGAAATTTTCTTTGAGAAAGATGCTGATTAGCAGATTTTTTTCTTTTTAAACAACGATATCAAAAGTCCTCTTTCTCAAGGCCGTTAATACACGTGGTGTCCTCTGTAAAAGGTTATTTAGGACCAGGTACCAATAAAACGAAATGTGTCCGATAATTGGTTCGATAATAAGTATTTTATGTCCGAATACAATCGCGTAATAATGGGGACAAGAAACCCTCTCCCTGAGCATCCGAAATTTTAACAGGTTTCATTGTCCTATATATAATTATCCCATGGTACAGCTTCTTTCAGCGTAGTGTTCCGAAATCCGGATGATGATTAAGAGATAGCCAGAGAAAAACGACTCTCTCTCTCGCTCTTTCTCTCTCTCTCTCTCTCTCTCTCTCTCTCTCTCTCTCTCATAGGCAGATATTTTCTTAACATCTCACCACAGCCAGATTCTCCTGTGTTTTTGGGTTTTTTGTCAAGAAACGTCCAGCGCAAGGACGTTCAAACCATGTACTTGTGGTGTGACGGATAAACACTTCAATAAAATGAATCGAATTTCACTCTAAGAGCAGCTTGCTGTGCTCCTGCATATATTGTAGGTCAAGATCAGACTCCTTCAGGAGATGAATGTCGGGTTTTGCTTTTTCACAGACGAAAAATTGCCCACATTTTTTTCCTCGCAGTAACGATGTCTAATGTTTTACACCTCTCATATACAGAGTTTGTTATACTGAATGTAGTTGCTCCTATCAGCTGAGAGTAAAGAAAATTTTGGGCGAGGGGTGGGGTCAGTCGGACAAGACCGCAAAACACAGTTTGGAGACTTACACCTGATTTGTACAGTACTCGTAAGCCTTTACCGCATAGTCCCGAATTTTAACGATCTTGAGAAAGAAAGCTTTCGAAAACATTGTGGGAAAAGAAGAAAATGCTGGTTACCAGCATTTTCTTCTTTTCCCACAATATTTTTCTATACTTTTCAGAGAAAAATCCAATCATTTAAGCCACATATTATTCCCGCCAGTTTTCAATTTGGACAAGTCGAAAAAATTTGTCGCCTGGTAAGAAGTGAAACGGGTAAACCGTACAAATTCAGAACGGTAGGAAAACACTTGGGTAGATAAAATATTGTGCTATTAGGAAATATCAGGGACAGTTTGATTAAAGTATTTTGATATGTTATTCTAAGATAATTTTGACTATTTGCATATTTATTCAAATTTTCTGTTGTGAAACAAGACAGAAAGTCGATCTGTTCTGTCATTTTGGATTTGTTGCGCAACAAGGGAATTCTGTGTGGGGTAACTCCGGTAGTACTCTTTTTTTTTCTCACGCAACTGAGCAAAAACTAAGTCAGTTATCTAGGCATAAAGTCGGCATTCATATGCTTTATGTGTGACTCTCACTCTTGTAACCAGTATATTAGACAGAAAAACATGTATATTCGGAATTCGAATTAAGGTAGTACCCTCCTAATGGAAAACAGCTATTTCCACTATAATATTATCCTACAAAATATGATTAAAAATGAGTATTTTTGTACTACTTTAAGCGAGCCACTTTTTCTTTTTTTTTCCTTCTTAGAATTATCATTTATAAATCTAAAACCACTATATTCTCATTACCAAGGGAGATAATAATTACCTCCCTTCTCAGGACACTAGCAAAAGTATCAACAAATAATTAATAAGATAGACATCAAAGGAATTTCTGGTTGGTTAGAAATGTGCAAAAGTATTATATCAGTATAAATCCTTATTTATCAACTAATAAGAAATTTTATTTCATGTTGCACTGGAAGCGTTAGGATGGTAATACCTTAATATGTATCTTGGAAATCCAACCAACAAAATACGAATCCTGAAGTAGTACCAGCACAAAAGCTAAAACGAAGCTAAAATGATTTTTTTTTTTTCTTGGTACAAATAATTACAAAGCATTATTTTAAAAAAAAAAAAAAAGATAAAGAATAAGTAACAAAACAGGTAGAAAACGTAAATTCCCTACAATATATTCCTCTCTCAAATCAGTTCTTACATCCAATTATCACTGCTTTACCATTGGCATTATTTTTTGTTGAAATGCTTAAGTTGAAAAGTTCTACGTGGTTTTTTTTTATACATTTATGTAATTTTGAGTTGGTATACACTTATTTAATTTTGTACTAATCTGAAAATCGAGTATGAGAAAAGATCATCATCATCATCATCATCATCAGCGATGTTATTATTATCATTATTATTATTATTATTATTATTATTATTATTATTATTTGACGTAAGAGTTTTCAAAAATAATTCTGAAAATTTTGTAAATTTTCATCATATATCCCAGTTCTACAAATAGATCACATGTCTTTTAACCAGAAAAAAAAAAATGACTTCTTCCAGGCCAGATGTGACTACTTTAGTCTTAGTATTATTTTTTTTTTTCAAAAATTGTTACATCTGTGATAATCAAAATTGAGCTATGCTCTGTGAAAAGGGGGTTTAATGCATCTGCAAAAAGTATCGACTCAGGTCAACCTGTGCAGTCCGCGTAGGCTGACCTGACTCGAAACTTTTTGCTATCGGTCAATTTTCTTCATGTCAAAGGACCAGTCTACCTCATGATTCTATCGGTTGTTAGACAAAAATAGATTTCATGGATCCATACTTATATGATGACTTGCTTGGTATAATACATCACGGAGATGCATTTAACACCCCTTTTGCCAGAGAGACACAACTATAATTGAGTTACTTATTCAAACGTGCTGACCGCTGAAGAAGACACTGGTAACAATATGCACTTTAAACCAGCTTTATAAGAAAATGTTTTACTCCATTGTAAATGTTTTTTTTTTTTTTTTTCCTGTCAGGTTAATCTTTTTTCCCTAGAATATTTACTTTTTGTCTATACAGATTTATAGTTTTTCGGCTATCCCTTAAATGTTACATTTCAGTAGCTGCATCTCGCTATTTTGAACGCAGAAATACAGGTTAATACAGACAGGAGACCGAAATTTGGACGGTTAAAATACAGAGGAAATAGAGATGAAGACAGAGAGACTGAATTGTGCCGTATTCATTCTGTGTTGTGTCACATTCGTTCTACAAGCAGTAGGGTATCTTGCTCCTGCCTGGTTCGTTAAAGAATACAAGGTGCAACATGGCGCTGAAGGCTTCCTCTTAGACGGCAAAAGATTTGTTTTGATTGGAAAAGAATCTATGGACAGCAATAAGGTAACACATGGCTCGCCTGTTGGCACTCCACATGATGGGATGGGTCTTGGAAAGCGAAGTGTATCTCTGAATGAAGACACTTCAAATACAGACAATGGTGTACAGTCTACAGAGGCTGATGAGGGTAAAAACCCGAATGCAGGTATTCCGATGCTATTGAACTTAATGTCCAATGATGACCCCAGTGATGGTCCCCAAACAAATATAGATGCTGATAATGAAAACGAGGATACAGATCTACCAATTATAAATCGTCGACCCGAACCAGGTACAGGTGAGACTGGTGAAACAGCTGTTGTAAATAAAAATGATGCAGCCACGTCTCATAATAATGACGATCAAGTTTCAAATACAGGAATGGTGAATAGTGACGAAAATTACCCCAGCTTATTTGAAACGTCTGATTCGATGGAAAAGGGAAGGATGATGGAATCATTTTTAAACCATAACAGGATACTACATGTTACTGCAGGTCTTTGGTACGGCCGCGCATGTGTTAACAGCCTGAACTTGCTGACTACTTCCGGTGAGAGTGAGGAAACTGAATGGTGTACTTTGTATATCAGAACGAACGAATCAACACTACGTGAGTACGAAGCTTTGGAACCTCGATGATCAGCTTGATTAGATCTTCTTTGGTTTTAAAACAATTATTGAAAAAACAAAACGCTCTAGGCAAATGAGATCGAGAAGCAATACTTATATAACAATGAGTACGAAGGATAATGAATGTCACTGAATTCTTTATTCAGATCTATAACGAGGGTCTCTGAACCAAAGTTACCGACATTTTTCACTGTACATACCGGTACAAAATCTAGCCATGCTCTGGCAAAAGGGGGCTTAATGCAGCTCCATGAAGCATGATACTAAGGAAGCGATCGTGTAATTGTAGATCCATAAAATCAACTTTGTAGAACAACTGATTGAATCATGAGGTGCACTGGTCCTTTGACAGTCAGAAAACTGACCAATAGCAAAAATTTCGACCCAGGTCAGCTTGCGCGGACTGCGCAGGCTGACCAGGGTCGATATTTTTTGCAGATGTATTAAAACCCCTTTTTACAGAGCATAACTCATTTCTGTCAGTCCATTTCTAGAAATTTTATCAGTGAACTTTTTTATCCCACTAACATTCGTACAAAAATCGAAATGACCAGATAAGTAGATCTACTTTAAGTTCTTTTTTCAAAACAATACAGGCTGACTTATCTGAATATATTCATGATGCAAATTAATTCCTGTGCTGAAATTCAACTGAGTCCTTTTTTCAGAGTGAAATTACGTATTTTTTACTTGGTGGCATATAAAAACATGGGGCCTGGGTCGACATTCATCGACCATTCTGAATCTAATTGAGCCATGCTCTGTGAAAATTTCGTTAAATACATCTCCAAAAAGTATTGACCAATGTCAGCCTGCGCAGTCCGCACAGGCTGACATGGGCCAAAACTATTTGCTATTTGTGAAGTTTCTGCAAGTCAAGGACTATTCTACTTCATGATTCAGCCGATTGTTAGACAAAATAGATTTTATGGGTCAAGAATCATATGATGACTTGCTTGGTGCACGTGGAGTGCATCACGGAGATGCATTGAACCACCTTTTGCCAGAGCATGGCTTAACTCAAGACTAGCCACCTGGATGGCTGAGACGTTCTGTATTGCACCGAATGTACTATTGTTCATAATAAGGAAAATTACTGCTTTTCGAATAATTCGAGGAAGGTTTATACAAGTATAGCAAATTACCAAGTCTCAGGAATGTAGCTGCATTGAGTTCCATTTGTATCGATCTTTTACAGATAACCAGAAAGATGTCTTCGAGTTTCGTATTGAAGCGTCGATTGGACTCGGTATTTGTTTGGTCGGAATGCTGGTTGCCAGTTCAGCTTGCTGTCTACAGTCACGTCAGGGAACCAGGATGGTGTTATCATTAATATGCATGTTTATTTCAGGTTAGTCTTTTTGTCTGCAGTAAAACCTCAGTAGCTCAATGGTAATGCCAGAAGCTACTGATCCGACTCTTCGGCCTGGCTGAAATTCTTTCCAAGGCTCGATGAAAGTCATTGCAGCAGGAGTCGTTCCTCTGTAACTACTAAACTTTTTTTTTTTTTATTTTGTGTTCGAAGGTAGCTGGAAGCTTGAAAAAAGTGTTCGAGAACAGGAAACTCCTGGAAAGCATGAATAGACATGCTAGTTTCCATGATATAAATGATGTCTGTTAAAAAAAAATGAAAGGTGCTATGGGAAAAGGGAATCATACATTCGTCGTAATGCATAGTACCGAGCAAGTCGGCGAACTATATATGCAGAAATTTTCCTATTAGCAAAACGTTTTTGGCCAGATCAGCCTACGCGGACTGCGCAGGCCGTCATCGGTCATTATTTTTTGCGCTGCATAAACTATCTTTCAACAGAGCATGACTGAAGTCGGATGATTCCGAACTTAAATAATGTAATAACTAAATAACGCATTAATTAACCCCTCTGTCTTTACCAAGCGGTAAAAATCTTAGACTTTTTCAGATTGAAGCATTTGAAATGTGGGATAGATACATCTAGCAGAATTTTAGGTCAGAAAACATTACGGGAAAGGACCTCTTACTGAGGGTCGTTAAAACTCGAGATTGTGTGGTAAAGGGTTTTAAATACCAAACAAGCTTAATCGAATTATTAGAAAATGTTTTATTAAAAGTGTATTATTCCTAATATATGAGCTATCATTCAAAGCTAAATTCATCATAAGGGCCAATAATTCCGAACTTAAACAATCTCAATAATGACTGAATAACGCATCGCCTGCCTTAGCAAATGTGAAGCAGACGACTTTGAAAATATCCTTGAACATTGCGGATACATCAAATTGAAATTAAGCCCTTTGACAACTAAAGCCATTCAACGGGCTTTTTTCCGGTCAAGATCAGACTGCGCAGAATGTAGTCTTGGATCACTTATGTCCGATACGGTAAGATTTTATCCGTCGAAAAGAACTCTTGACTTTGCGATATTTTTGACTATCAGATTAAAATCTGCGCTTGATTTCATTTACAGCTTCAGCATTAACCCTTAAGATGCCTTTAACAAGCATAGTTGCTTTTGCGGTCAATCTGGACCAGGATCAGACTGCGCAAAAGATATAGTCTAGTCTTTGATTTACGCTATCCGCTTTTGAGAAATGTTGATAAAAACATCCTTAATAGCGAGACAATTTAGACGTTTTCTTTAATTTCGACTGAAAATGTTTGTCTGGGGTTTTTGGGGTTTTTTTTGCGTTTTAGGGTTAACAGCTCACTACAAGTAAAACCATTGTTGCATTTGTAACTTCATATCAATTAACCCTTTAACAGACGACAAAATTTTAGCCTTGTCCAAACTGAAAGCATTTGCAGACGACAATTTCAATGTGGCTGAAATGGGGCAATTTTTCTTTAATAGGGTGGAAACATTGTGGGAAAAGGAGAAAATGCCGGTTACCAGCATTTTCTCCTTTTCCCACAATGTTTTAAAATGGTTTCTTTCCCAGGGTCGTTAAAAGTCGGCATTGTGCGATAAAGGGTTAATAAAAGATAATAAGGCTCTGATGGAACATTTGTAGGTGCCGTTATGCTGATTCCTGTTGTCCATATGATTGTACGACATCAACAGTTGAGCGGACTGTTCCACAGACAGCGTGTGTGGTCACGTTTCATGGTCCATACCTATGTCCACCATGACCTGTTTGACCACTGGTCCGTGATCCTTTGTGGCTGTGGAAGCATCCTATCAGTTCTCGGTTCGATCGTTTTCACGGTCATCGGTTGTCGAAACCAGAGGCCATCGGAAAACATATATGATGTTAGTAGATCGGAGAAAGGGACCATCATTGATGACTTGCCGGTAAACTGGGTTCGAACCGACAAAATTAACGGACTGTCGGGCAAGATGCATGTGAGCGATACCCCGGACAGTATAGAAGGTATGGCATAATGTGTCCACGCCTATGTTTGATAGTTTCGATTGTTTAGGGTTTAACGCCATTTCTAACATTATTTTAGTTATACTACGCCGGCCAGTGTACCTATCTGAGCAGTCCTTAAATGTTTTTGCTTGAACTACGCTCAAGGCTCTCTCCAAACCGGTTGCTATTTTTCCACATGAACAAAGTGAAAGACAATAATAAGCTTTGAGATAGAAATCGATCTTAACGTTTTTCAAATTTATGTACATTTAGGATAAACAAACTCAAAAGATCCGAGAGCGAACTGCTCATTTTGTGCTGTTTGTTCTTGATCTACGCTGACGGCATTAGTATCTATAGATGTGTGAGGCATTTTAACTCTTTACCAATAAATGAAATTTTAGTCTTTTCCGACTTGAAAGGATTTGCAGACGACAAATTCATTGTAACTGAAATGGTTGGATTTGTCTCTGAAAAGGTAGAAAATATTATAGGAAAAGAGAGAAAATGCTGGTTACCAGCATTTTCCCCTTTTCCTCACAATGTTTTCAAAATCTCTCTTTCTAGGGTCGTTAAAAGTCGAGATTGTGTAGAAAAGAGTAAGTTCTTGTCACATTTAGTCATTACCTCTTGGAAACGACTTGTTTTTGCATATTGCTATAGACCACTATGGACATAATCTGTAGTAAAGGTAGGAATACATGTACTTTGTAACCAAGTTTACACGCGTATTCCTATAATCAACCGTAATACATGTTAGTAAGCGATATTATTTCAAAGTCGTCTGATGCAGATTTGTCTCAAGAGGTAATGTGCTAAAAAATTAGGGTAGTTAAATTCCTTTTGGTGCAAAAATGACACATCTATTTCAACAGATGATTCTGACTATCATACCGAAACGAAGGAGGAAAACTGTCCGATGGAAACTTTTACCCAGGATGGCTCGTCTTCAACGGAGGAGACCAACGTAGAAACCGGAAGCGGAAATGACGTCGTAAATGTAGAGCAGATTGACATTGAGGCTGGAGAAGCAGATTCTCAGGATGGTGTCGAGTACTTCGAGACTGTCTTAGACGATGACTAAATAGCTATTTACCGCAGACAACCGCACCTGACTTTCAAAAAAGATATGCCAAAAGGCAAATTGTGTCACAAAGTTTTCACATGTATTCAATGCTTAACCTTGATTCACGTTGATTGTCCATGTTTTACTAGAATGCTTTCTAAGGCGTCATCTTATGATTCATTTCAGGAGTATCATGTGTTAAAGGTGGAAAAACAAATGCAAGCATAATATTTCAATGAAGTTAATGGATTTTAAGTAAGGAACCATGTGTGAACATATCGATTTCCGAATTTGGGGGCTCGTGTTGATTCGTTATTTAAGCCTGTTCGAGTTTTAGATTTTAACTCTTTTAGAACCAAATACAGTAACTAACTTGATATCTTTTGCGGACGGCTAAAAACTCATAAACGTTTTCATCTTGAAAGCTGAACTAAACAAGCAGATGGTTTAGATTCAAAATATGTCTGCACTTTCTACGCAGTCTGATCTTGATCTGTGTCGTCCGGCTATTACACTGACTCTTAAAGAACGATGAGACTGGATTCAGAATATGGCTAAGAAAATGATATGAGCAATGTTTACGTGATAGTCTACCTTTTTATCTTTTATTACAATGTTTGAAATATTTTTTTCAAGATACTATTTCTATTTTGAGAGTGAAGATCAGTATTGGACTGCACGAAACGTTTATGCGCTCAATCTGATCTTCTAATCTTGGGTGTGCACCTTTTGATATTTTTTATATATTTAGACCTGGTTGTTTGGACTTTTTAAAGCACCAATAGCGGCCAAAAGTAAACATTGCGTGTGTAATATTGCATTTAAACACATGTAATACCTTTCAAAATGATCTGTACTGTCCGATAAGGAGAAATGTTTTCTCAAAAATAAGTTTGAAATAGCAATATTTGGATTTTTACTATTAGCTGGAAAGTTTCGTTTAAGGTTTTAGTAGATTAAGGGTTAAACAACCTCGAAGTACATTTTTAAAAATATAGTTGAAAAAGAAAAAAAGGCTGGGTACCAGCATTTTCTACTTTTTTCACTTTCTTTTTTACTCTGTCAAAGACAAATTTTATCATTTAAAAGACATTATTTGTCGTCTTCAAATGCTTTCAAATTGGACGAGTCTAGAAGATTGTCCTCTGGTACAGAGTTTTTAACACAGCATTCTGGGTGAGAGAAATTGCTACGACAATAATCGACGGTGATGAGTTTTAAAGTTCAAAGTCGAAGGGAGATAATACGTTTGAGTTGTATCGTTACTTTTTTGAAAATACTATTTTTTAAAATTAATCAGAGAAACGTGATTATTTGTGTACAAATAAATTGTTATTTTCATAGAAATTTGTTTCTTAAATTTTTCAGCCATACATTTTCATGGTCATACGAGTCCTTCCTGGATGCCCTGGTACAGTTTCTAAGCTCCTCTCGGCATCTAGGACAATTTTGGTTACCGTTGTAGACGGTGTAAATTAATATTCACCAAATATTCTTAAAAATATTCTTAGTCTTATGCTGAAGAATTTTCTTCATTTGAAAGTAACACAACTTCTGATAGGCTAAACCATTTGGTTTAGCCAATCAGAAGTTGTGTTACTCTCAAATCTAAAAAAAAAATTGAGAATTAGATAATAAGAATGATTGGTAAATACGGACCCAGGACTGGTATTTGCTAACCATTCTTACTTTTATTCTTGGTCTTATTCTACATATAGAAAGCAACAGAAATTCTGATTGGCTAAACCATTCTTTTTTTTTAGCCTATCAGAAGCTGTGTTGCCTTAATTTTTTCAAAATTCTTGAGAATAAGACTAAAACTGTTCAAGATTAAGAATGGTAGGTGAATACGGATCCAGGATCGCACATAGAGTGCGGTCTGATTTTCCATCTGCTCAGTCGGATATTTTCCTAGATATTTTGATAAAAATATCGCTGATTTCAGATTATCGAGGTCCTATTTTCTTCCGCCAATTCAATATCTATTTTTGGGTCATTCTCTGTGAAAAGGGGGTTTAATGCCTTTGCAGGCTGACCTGGGTCGAAACTTTTTGCAATTGATCAATTTTTTGCATGTCAAAGGACCGGTCTACTTTGTGATACAGTTGGCTGTACGACAAAATTGATTTTATGGATCAATAATAATATAGTGACTTGCCTGGTATAATGCATCACGGAGATGTATTAAACCCCCCTTTCCTAGAGCACGACTTATAAATGAGCCATGCTCTAGCAGAAGGGGGCTCAATGCATCAGCGTGATACAGGATACCAGCCCAAGTCATCACATAATTATGGATCCATAATGGGCACTTTTTTAAACAATCGGCTTAACAATGAGATAGACTGGACCTTGGCCATACAGAAAAATGACCAGTAGCGAAAAGTTTCGGCCCAGGTCAGCCTGCGCGGACTGCGCAGGCTGGCCTGGGCCGATACTTTTCGCAGATGCATTAAGCCTCCTTTTCACAGAGCATGGCTCAATTATAATTTGGTCTCAGAAGATTTATTAGCTTGCAACTATGGCGTGGAAAAAATGACGGGCGAGAGAGGCCAGCCCCTCCAATCCTCTCCAATAACTTTGTAGGTGGTGGCAAAGTCTGTTTTAGTCCCCTCGTAGTTTGGAATCATTTCTTATCTATCTTTCATTTTCACAAAATTACTATATTTTAGCCATGCTCTGGGAAAAGGGGGGTTAATGTATCTGCAAAAAGTATTGATCCATGTCGGCCTGCGCAGTCCGTGCAAGCTGACATAAGTCGAAACATTTTACTATTTGTAAATGTTCTGCCTAGCAATGTAACAGTCTACCTCATAATTCAGTAGGTTGAGAGACAAGCCGGATTTTATGGATCCATTATTACGTGATAACTAGCTTAGTATGAATGATCATGGAGATGCATTAAGCCCCCTTTTGCCAGAGCATGGCTCATTTGTCCTTTAATATGTTTGGATATGTCTTACTCTTTACCAAAGGAAATTTTTTTAGACTCGTCACTATCAAAAGTTTTTGCAGGTGACATAAAAACGGCTCAAATCTTTGAAAGAGCAGAAGATATAGAGGAAAACGGAGGAAATAACGTGTAAGTAGTTTCTTACAATGTATTAAATACCTTCTTCCTCAAGGTCGTGGACACATAGGACCTTTCAGTAAAGACGGTTGGAAAAAAGTCTTCTCTTCCCAACACTGGTCCCTATGTCTATAAATCTGATGTACACGCAGTACTCTTCTTCTCCTTAAAGCTCTTGTAAAAATCGAAAAGAATATTCAAATTCAGCTTGATTTCAAATATAATTGAGATTAATGCATCTGCTAAAAGTATCGACCCAGGTCAGCCTGCGCAGACCTCGGCCGAAACTTTTCGCTATTCTTTATTTTATTTTTTTATTTATTTATTTTTTTTTTAATGCCCAAGGACCAGTCTACCTCATGATTAAGTCGGTTATTTAAAAAAAAAAGTGGCTATTAAGGATCAATAATTCTGTGATTACTTTCTTGGTATCAGGTATCACGGAGATGCATAAAGCCCCCTTTTGTCAGAGCATGGCTCAATTATAATCTAGCAAAATGAGGAACCTGTATCGTTGTTACTACAAGAGTTGATACGGTCCTCAAAATTGGAGTAAATTTATGTCTTGAAGCATGCTAACATTTTACCAGACGACAAAGTTTTATTCTTGTCTAGCTTTGAAGCATTTGCATGAAACATACGAAATGTGATCCAGATCAAACAATTTGTTTTGACAAGTTAGATAACATTATGGGAAAAGGGGAAATACTGGCTACCGGTATTTTCTCCTCTCACAACCATGTTTTCAAAATCTGTTAGCTAACTGTTTTCTTCAGATTTTTTAGAACACGGAATTGTTTTGTTAAAGATTTATCATGGTATTTACAGTGTTTCCCTTCCTAATAATTCTAACAGCTGTCACGGCCAAACTGTCTTCTATTTGTTTTGAGTCTTCGTATAAGCAATAACTCGGAATAAAGAAGAATTTTCGATGTTGAACATTGCTTTTGCAAGTGATCCGACTGTCAGTAGCGGAGGTATAACTGTCTAGGTCGGAAAACGAGACCATGCTAATGTTAAAATGGCACAACTTTCGGTCCCTCTCCCTATTTCTTTGCTATGATCATTGACGTTTTTTAACCGAGTTAGTGTGACTCTAACATATGTCTGTGAAAAGGGTACTTAATGCAGATGCAAAAAGTATCGACCCAGGTCAGCCTGCGCAATCCTCGCAGGCTGACCTGGGCCGAAACTTTTTGCCATTTGGTCAATTTTCTGCATGTCAAAGGACCTCAGGACTAAGCCTCAGACATAATTGATTTTATGGATCCATAATTATGTGATGACTTGCTTGGTGTAATGCATCACGGAGATACATTATACCCCCTTTTACCAGAGCATGGCTCATTTATAACTCATACTAGAGAACAACTGCAGCTGAGACTGTCGTCATTAGCAGTACTTAAGGATAGGGCACCCTAATGGGATTCTTGTAACACCGCCTTTCATCGCAGAAAAAACGAACGGATTCGACTAAGACTCGGGTAATCCGTAATCGATCGGCCAATATAAGCTGGTTCCCCGCATCGATTACGGATTACCTGAGTCTTAGCCGAATCCGTACAATTTTGGCGATGAAAGGCGATGTTAAACGAATCCCATTAGGGTGCCCTATCCTTAAGAGATTTGTCTAGCCAAATCCAATAGCCCTTTACGGTAACGCAAGTGGTCAGTAATCAAGAGGTTAGATCGACTCCCAACTCCACCTGAGTGAAATTCTTTCAGAAAATCAACGACAGTCACTGCAAAAGTACATTCTCCTCTCACTGCTGGGCACTGAAGAGCTGTTTACCATCATGAACATGAAGAAGAGGAAAACAGCCAGTATCTTGGTAAAGCATGGTATTCAGTGTGAGTGCTGGCAAAGGGAACTCCAGAAATACATAGGGATCGAGACCTCCGTCATATGATTTAAGTAATGTTTAAAAAGTCGTGTTATTAAGAATAAATAAATAAAAAAATAAATAAAAGACCAAGGTAATAATTTTCAATAAATGCTTATCGTGGTTTCCTTTCACGATCTACACAGATATGTGGTAAAACTGTTAGTAGGTCCCATCATCATTTTGACAAAGTAACGTCAAAATATGTGAATAGAAAAAAAAATATTAGACTGGAACCCTGGCTAGTCCGGGCGGACCAATATAGCCTTACATTTCTCTATTTATTACTTTGCACGCTATTTTGTACCCACTCAAAAGATAGTAATAATGACACCGCGGCCAAATATTTGAAAGATAGGAAAATATCGTTTTTCAACAGTAAGGAAAACACTGAGAGGAATAGAATTTTCAGGCTTCGGAAAAAACCGTAGCTAGACTATATGTAACTCTTTTAGACCCGTATACTACGTAACACGAACTCACACTTTCGAATTGCTAAGCATTTACACAATGGTTAAAGAAGAAGAAGAAGTTTCCAATAAATCCATATTGTACCCGCCACCATCTGTCCTCTAAAATTAGCTCCAATTTAACTCCAAAAATTCGTTATGATCAATCTCTTCTCATGTTGTCATAATGTTTTGAGATTGGACAGTATGATCGGATAACTCTGGGATACCTGCAGAACGGAAAAAATGTTCGTCAGCCGGAGATAATGATTTAAAAAAGGCCGCTTTTCCACCAAAATGAATGTCGCTATTGAAATTCCTTCAGTTTCAATACAGCTCAAGACATAGATAATAACAATTAACGAGATACATATACAAGTTTCAAAAAAACTCCGATACAGTAAGTCGCGAAATTCAACTGTACGAATCACCATTTCAGTAACTAACCAATCAGAGTCGGTGTTGCATTTCATGTTTCTTCACAGGATTTTTACGAAGTTGCGGGAAAGTAAATAAAGTTACAAACAATTTAAAAGATCGTAAGTCAGCGAAGTTATTGATATAAGTTGCACCCAACAAGAACAACACATTACAGAAATTTTATAGTGTAAATACAATGGATTTACGTTAAGCTGAAGTAGAAAAGTTGCTTACTCGAACAGGTAGGGGCTTCGATGTTTCAATCAAGATACCGTGCCAAATTTTGGAAATTTGACCTTTTATTTTTATTCAACGAATTGTAATTATTTAAACAACGGCCTAAATCAATTGATAGATAAATACTTAAATTTATCTTACGATTAGGTGACACATTGACATAGTCGGGTAACCTTAACCAAATGACGAATCGTACTGTATTAGACATTAAACTGCAAATAAACCAGATGGAAACACTGAGATTTTTCTAGTAATGGGAAATTTTCTCATATATCTTTTCCTGTAGCCTGTGGCTTGCCCAATGTTATTATTTTTTCATTTTTTCTCTGCTAGCCCCCATGTCAGCCATTTTTCCCATGCTGCTGGAGTGAATTTGATCATGCTGTACAGGCATCTCTTCTAATGGCTTAGCTTTTGTGATAGTGCTGTGTCAGTCATCCATCCTGCATCATCCAGGCATCAACAATTACCTTGTGTACACTAGGGGTGTGGAAATCTAAGAAATTTCTACTTGTCCACGGACAAGTAAATTAAAAAAAGTCCACTTGTCCGCCAGTGCGGATTACTTGTCCAAAGCAAATCCATTATAAATTGCATTTAACAGCTCCTTGTTAAAAAGACACTGTCTTGTCTGTCATATTCCTTGTCTATTTACATGTAATATTTAAGTGGAGGAAGGGTGAAGGGTGGTTTCTTGTCTGCAATTTATTATCAGTAATCCGGTCCGTTTACACAAGGTGTCAATTTTCCGTTGACTTGTCCGACTAACGTTAAAACAATTGATCAAGTTACAAACATGGTACCAGACTTGTCGCACGCTTTACGGTTGTCGTAAATTGTTAACAAATTGTATTTTTGCACCTGTTTAATTGCTGTGTGATGTTGAATGGGAATTTTAATCCAATAATCTAAACTGTTAGGTCTGATTAGCAAATTAAAGGCTATCATTCAGGTAATTAATAATTATCTGTATCAGTTATTTGTAAAACATATTTTGAAGTTGATACTGAGGTTCGGCATCGATTGAACGGTAAGTTAATGGGTGTGCATGTTTGCAAGTTTCTTCACTAAAAATATTTTAACTATATTGTGGGTGAATACAAACATTTACTCTGTCTCCTCTATAAAATTTGGCTGCGAATCGTTTTTGTCATCATTTTCAACATGGCTTCTAAACGAACTCTTGATATTGAATCTAAAGGAACACCGACTATGAAAAATAAAATTACCGAATTCACCCGCTAGACACTTTAAAGTTTCGTGGAAACTGGGCAGCTATTGGTTGATATATGACCCTACAACATAAGGTCCGGGAAAAGAAACACATTCACGATATTTGGGTAAAAAAAAAAAGAAAATGCTGGTAAATAACATTTTCTTCGTTTCCCACAATGTTTTCAACACTTCCCATATCAACTTTAAAGTTCCATTCCTTGTCTTCTAATGCTTTCAATTTGTACTATTTAAAATTTAGTTGTTGGGTAAAGAGTTAATCCTGTACCACACAATCCCTACTTTTAATAACCCTGAAGAAGAAGGCTTTTGAAAACATTGTGAGAAAAGGAGAAAATGCTGGTAACCACAATGTTTCTTTCTCTATCAAAGACAGAAAATATCACTTTTGAAACATTTCATTTCTCGTCTTCAAATGCTTTAACCCTTTACCGCACGGCAAAATTTAAGACCTGTCCAAATTGAAAGCATTTGCAGACAACAATTATATAGTTGCTTAAATGACGCAACTTTTCTCTGATAGGGTAGAAAACTTAGTGGGAAAAGGAGAAAATGCTGGTTACCAGCATTTTCTCTTTTTCCCACAATGTTTTCAAAAGGTCTCTTCTTCAGGGTCGTTAAAAGGCGTCATTGTGTGGTAAAGGGTTAAATTTGGGTTCATGATTTTGTGGTTTGGCGAGGAGTTACTCATGTACAGAAATGATGGATAGTAATGAGCAAGGAAAGGAAAAGGCATTTATATAGTTTTTAAAAGGATGTAAATATAAGATATTATTGTGTCCGATACCTGAATGGAATAAAGGGGGATAAATGGGCGTGAAAAGGAAAGTAGCAAAAATGTAGAAAGAAATGGCTCATAAATTAAGAAAAGTGTGGAAAGAAATGGCTCGTAAATAAAGAAAGTGGAGAATATTTTTTGTAAATTGGCGAAAATAGTGGTGAAAGAGAAAAAAAAAGCCAGAACAGGCCCTGATGTTTGTCTTGATATCTTTGGGCCTGTAGAAGCTAAAATAGATTATTTACAACCGTACATGTGGCCTCGATTACTATATGAGCTTGATACAAAGTTGGTCACTAATACTTGTGTTTTAAATGATCTCTTCAGCTTTATCAATCCTAGATGCCTTTACTCAGGTGAGTGCTTAGGGCCAACGACACTCTTGTTTTCCTTAGAACATAGAGTTGGTAAGACTACAGTAAAGGGTGAAATGAATAATGAAATAATACATTTATATTGCAGAAGATGGAAGTTAGAGCTTCTCTTAATGCAGAAAACAATTTAGCCATCGTGACTGGTGAAGGAGAAAAGTCATTTGTGGAAAATGACAGTTTCTTTGCTAAAGCACCCCCTCAAGCTGCCTCAACTGTTGGCAGAACAAAAACAAGGTAACCAAATTGTTTCTGGGTTTGCTATACATGTGGTGTTCTTAGAGGATCAAACTAACCACCTAAGTTTATAACAATTTCATTTAGCCCTTATGTCATATTTAATGGTATAAGGATTTAGGTTGTTTACTAAAGAAAGATGTTGCCTGTCACAATGGGATTCTGTGCATCTCAATGGTGAAGGTGTAGGTTTGATCCTGTCTTGAAGCATTTTTGGGTCAGACACTCAAAAGCTCTTGCCATATTCTGATGAAATTCAGGACATTCCATTTCATTGAAATGTCTTTCAAATAAATAAATCAGAAACCAGACATAAATTTTGGGTATTATATTATCTTTCAACATTGAAAAATTATTTACTCCTAAAGTAAGGCGCTCTTCTACACTGGATTTAATTGATTGCTTATGTTAGACTTGAATATTATAAATCGATTTTAGACTGGTTAGTAAATACAGCTTCTAACATTTTTAACACCCATAGGCGCTTCATGCAATATGACTCAGACATGGGATCCTTTCTGGACGACATGCCAGGTAGAACGATATCTCCCTTTGATACCCCAGCAATGAATGGAGCCCGCCCAAAAGTCATTGACCCAGTGGTAGGGGAGCAAGCCATGGAGAGAAACAGGGAGGAACAGATTGGCCAAAATATTGACTGGTCAGTGGTAAATGCTTGGTGTAGGGATAATAAATCAGATTATGATAAGTAAGTACATGTATTCGGACAATAATTGCTAGTACAAAATAGGGGAGTATAGATATATATGTATATGAGCCACGCTCTGGCAAAAGGGGGCTTAATGCATCTCCATGATGCATGATATCATCACATAATTATGGCCCATAAATTCCATTTTGGCTAACAATCGGCAGTATCCCAAGGTAAACTGGCCCTTTGACATGCAGAGAGTTGACCAGATGCAAAAAGTTTTAACTCATGTCAACTGGGCAGACTATGCAGGCTGGCATGGGTCAATACTTTTTGCAGATGCATTAAGCCCCCTTTTCAAAGAGCATGTCTCATGTATATCACACAGGCAGTTCTTAGAGGTAAAAAGTTGCAACTTGATGTGACACAGACGTTTAAAGAGAATGTTCTTTTTTTTATTGAAATGGAAACACTGTGGAATGGAAATCACAGTTTGTTGCAACAAGCATTGCTTCTTTTTCAGCAAGGGTTTGTAAAGCTGCTCTCTGCAGAAGTTTCATATTTGTTCAGTAATGAGTTTTTAACAAGGGAAACAGGAGATGAGTTTATGTAAAAAAACACTAGTTTGTTTTTACCAACTTTTCAAAATACTCTTTTAATTTTTATATATCAAATGGTACCATGTTTTCATGGGACTTTGAAAAGGCTTTTCTGGAAAATTTTGGAAAGGAAAAACTGCTGGTAATCAGTATTTTATGTGTCTTTAAAGTTTGAGCCATGTTTTCTAGCCATTCTAATACAAGTCCCATCACTACCTTCAGTTTAGCCACTAATGTCATGTGATCTGCAAATACATGTACTGTCAATTTGGTTAGGCCCAAAACTTTGTCATCTGGTAATGAGCAAATACTGGTGGCCGGATCAGTTTTAATGAAATCTCTGTACATCCAGTTAAAGAGAAGCTCTTAGTATATTTAAATTAATTACATGATTTATGGGGCTTTCAAACAAGAAGATTAATGAAAGAAAAGTACTCCCCTATTCTGTGCAGTGTGTGAGTGACTAATGCTGTGTGTGATTTCTTATAACACTTTACCACACAATCGCAAGTTAACGACCCTGAAAAAGAAGCCTGTTGAAAATATTGTGGGAAAAACAGAAAATGCTGGTAACCAGCATTTTCTCTTTTTCCCACAATATTTTTTACCCTTTCTGAAACAAATTTTAATTTTTCAGTCACATTTAAATTGTCGCCTGCAAATGCTTTTCATATGGACCAGTCTAAACAAATGTTTACTGGTATGAACAAAACTAACCTTGAGATCCAGAAGGGAAAAAAAACTGCTTAACTCTTTACTAGACAAGAAAATTTAGACTTGTCCATAGAAAAGCATTTGCAGATGACACATCAAATGCCACTCAAATGATGAGATTTACCCCTTGGAAAGGGTACTAAACATTGTTAGAATCTGAGAAAATGTATGACAAGCATTTTCTCCTTTTCCTGCCATGTTTTCAAAAGGCTGTTTCCTCAGGGTTGTTAAAATACAGGATTGTGTGGCAAAGGGTTAACTCTTTTTAATAATCCCATTTTTTTCCAACCTGGAGTAGGGATTGTGTTGCAGCATTTTCTCCTTTTCTCACTTTATTTTCCATCCTTTTAAAGACAAATCTCATCATTTTAGCCATATTGAATGTGTCGTGTACATATCCTCACTATCACCATTCCAAGTCTGAAATTTTGTTTTCTGGTAAAGATTTTACCATTAGGATGCCAGCCATGACTTAACAGAAAGAGTTCCAGCAGATCATAATCACACTTCACAAATACCGTACCGTAATGTCTCTTATTATCACTCCGCCTCTAATTAATGCTACCCCAGCTTTTTGATAACCAAAAATGGGCTTACCAGACAGCCATTCTATCGATAAAGTTGCAATAAATGAGAGGAATAAAACTTGGGGCATCGACATAATCCTAATTACATCACAAATTGATGTCATCAACACCTGACTATCAGGATAAAGGTAAACTGCGGATAACATTACAAACTTCCAGTTACACAGAATTTGTCAACTAACTTGGAAAAACTTTTAGAAAGCAAAAGTATTAAAGACCAATGTCCCACATTAATTGTGAACGTTACTTAATGTCAAAATGAACCATGATAGCAGAAAAATTGATATTCTGAGTAAATACAGCAGGTTTCTCAAATTGCAATCACTTTGCAGTTGGTAGAGACTAAAACATATGCAGTAATGTTATCGTCATTCTCGGAAAGTTCTATGTCATTTTACCTCCTTTAATCATTCCCTTCTTTCGGAAAATGTAATGCCCAGGGGGGCGTTAAAAAGAGATAATACAGTATGTCAAACCTCAAAATGTATATTATTAACTTTGGTTTTAGTTGGTTGCATGCTGCTACTCATATGAACTGCATGTTTGGTCTTTATATTGGAAACATTTTCTTTTTTCTATTTTTTTTTCCAAAGCACTATCCAAAAAGCATTTTACTCCTATTTTATTTGCAAGCACTAACCACATACTGTTGTACTTTTGAAAAAAAGAAAGATTTGTGTATACAATTCATGATCTTTGACTTTGTGAAAGATCCATAGATGATCCATCTCTCATTAGATGAGAGTAAGTAGTCATTGCTGAATTTATACTATGAATTTCTATTAAGCTATTTTTTTTATAGGATTATACAGTTCTTTATTGACTTTGCTGAGCTTTTATTAAGAACATTAGATATAGAATAGTAACTGCTCCCAGTCGGAAAAAGAAGCTTTGTAGAATTGTAACTTGTTAAGACAAACTTTGCACAATTAGAACAGTTATGCCCAATTAGCCTCTCTAAAGAATTTATCCATTTTTTAGTGTTTGATACTAGTATAGATACATGCATGTAAAAGTCAAGTGATAAAGAGATAGTTCTTACTAATATAGGTAATGAATGAAGGAATGTGTTAGAGATTTGTGTCTTGCTCTGTGAAAAGGGGGTTTAATGCATCTGGAAAAATCATCAACCCATGTCACCCTACACAGTCTTGTAAGCTGACTTCAGTTGAAACTTTGTTATTTGTAAATTTTCTGCATTTCCAAGGACAAATCTACCTCAGGATTCAGTCATTTGTTGGACAGAATGAATTTTATGGATCAATAATTATATGATGACTTTTCTGTTAAAATTCATCATTGAGATTCATTAAAGGCGCTTTTGCCAGATCATTACTTATTTGAACATATGGTTTATTATGTGTAGCTTTACATGTAACATAATTTATCTACCAACTATGTCAGTACTTTTTTAACCCTTTGCCATGCAATCCTGAGTTTTAAGGACCCCGAGGAATTTAGCTTTCAAAAACAACATGGAAAATGGAGGAAATGCTGGTAAACAGGATTTCTTCCTATATCCATTTTAGCCACATCTAAGTTACAAACAGTAAAACATGTATTCAGGGACTACCTATTGGAAGTAAGAAAAGTAGTTTGTTATAGTAGCTGGACTTTTTATTCAAATTCAGCGAAGTGAATTTTAGGGGTAAGGTAGAACTTTAAACTCCTTACTAAGGGACAAAACTTTGACTTTTCTATATTGAAAGCATATGCTGCCAACAAATTTGATGTTGCTGAAAGGATGATATTAAATTTTATCTCTGAAATGGTAGAAAATATCCCTAGCTTTTTCTCCTTTTCTGACAATGTTTTCAAAAGGCTTATTCCTTTGGTATGCTACTGTTTGATTAACACAGTGGTCTTTCAGAGTATTGGATTGCTCGATAAAGGTGGTCTCTAACACAGGTTTGACTTTACACATGTGTACATTAATGTAAGCTTTCATCTCTATGTAAAGGTTGAATATTATATGGGCGGTGCTCTGGCAAAAGGGGGCTTAATGCATCTCCGTGACACATTATACCAAGCAAGTTATCATAATAATTATGGATCAGTAAAATCCATTTTGTCAAACAACTGATTGTATCATGAGATACACTGATCCTTTGACATGCAGAAAATTTACCAATAGCAAAAAGTTTCGGCCCAGGTCAGCCTGCATGGACTGCGCAGGCTGACCTGGGTCAATACTTTTTGCAGATGCATTAAGCACCCTTTTTACAGAGCACGGCTCAATTATAAATATGTGGCACTCTGGTGAAACAGAGTTTAATACCTTTCATTGATGCATTATACTAACCATCAAATAGTTACGGATCCATTAAATCCATTTTGTCGAACAACTTTAAAAAGTAACAAAAGTAAATCATTGGGGTAGATTGGTTCTTGGACATGCAGAGAATTTACAAATAGTCCAAAATTTCGACCCATGTCAGTACTTTTTGCAGATGCATTAAACCACCTTTTCACACGGCATGACTCATTTGCATGTTGCAACCATGTTTGCTACTATTAAATTTGATAAAATCAAGGTGCGATTGAATGATATTTTGTAATCTAGATTGTTACCAGTCATAGGATTGTTACTGAAACAAATATTGTACAGGCATTAGCTAGAAATGTCTCAATGAGTAAATTTTCCATTTGTCAAAATGTGACCATCAAATTCTACATCTGCTATGAGGAGAAAAGTAGACAGTGAAATTAAACCTGAAACTGAATTTAATTTTGGTTTATATTCTTAGATTGAATTATCTGTTCATTTCTGAAATTTCTCAATTAAAGAAATGAAAAAATATGTTCTTCTTATTTGATAACTGTTTAGTATTACATTTTATCTATTTACATGTATCTTAACCCTTTACCACACAATCCCGGCTTTTAATGACCCTAAGGGGGAAGCCTTTTGAAAACATTGTGAGAAAAGGAGAAAATGCTGGTTACCAGCATTTTCTCCTTTTCCCACAATGTTTTCTTCCCTTCCTAAAACAAATTTCAGTTTTTTAGTCACCTTTTATTGTTGTCTGCAAATGCTCTCAATTTAGACCAGTCTAAAATTTTTTTCATTTGGTAATAGACCTATTCATTCAAACTTTGATGAAAGTCAAGATGAATATTATTTAAAATGTTTGAGGTTTAACTTTTTCTCTGCTTAATTATAACAATTTTAGCAACACCTTTTGCAGATGACATAGATCAGGATCAGAGAGCACAGAACATGCAGAGTGATCTTTGATCTACACCTTCTGCTACTAGATACTAACATTTGATCAAAGCAATCTTCATTTTCAATGGAACATACTTTTAGAACTTCAGAAATGTAGAATCTGTAAGATTGGTACTGAAAGTTAAACTTCCTCTGAGGTAGTTGTTGAGATGACAAAATAAGGCAAGTGATGGTTTGGGCAGGATATTGTACTTGCAATCCCTAATGCTCAAGTCTCACATACCACCCATTGAGAGGCCATAATGATTCCTTTTTTTTTTTAGATTTTTTGCACTAGGTTTTTTTTTAATCTCTTTTTACACTCAAAAATGTTTTAAAGTTTTTATCTCCAATTTCAGGTCAAGCCAAGATGAGAGATCCTCTCTTGGAATTATAAATATAGATGAAATGGGTAAGTAATTCTTCACATACATGATATAGACTGTTTTGGAATGTATAAAACATGGTTTTAGATGAACATCAAACACATCTTGTGTATACACAACTTTGTTTTGTCAAAGATTATGTTTGCATCTTTGTTCTTTGAAGTTTAGCATGCGTAAGGCACAAATGCATTGGCAAACTAAATGTTTGCAGTAAATTGTTCATTTATACCACTGGCCTCATACATTGATAAAAAGTGCTGACTTTCAAAAAGCTTAGGGCAAATTAAACCCTTTGCAATACAATTCCAAGTTTAACAAGCCTGAGGAAGAAGGCTTTAAAAAAAATTGTGAGAAAAGGAAAAAATTCTGGTAACCATTATTTTCTCCATTTCCCACAATGCTTTCTACTGTTCCTCAGACAACTTTTCCCTTTGAGCTACTTTTAATTTCTTGCCCGCAAATTGCTTTTATTATAGGCAAGTCAAACATTGTGTAGTTTTTAGCTCTTTCATAGATAGTCTATATCAGGAATATTTTTTGAAGTACATGCACTGTACTTTTGTACCCCATACGTACCCCATAAGACAGAATTTTGATGATCCTGAGAAATTCAACTTTTGAAATCAATATGTGAAAAGGAGAGAATGCTGTTAACCAGCCTTTTTCTTCATTCGCCACAATGCTTTATAACTTTCTAAAGACAAAGCTTATCATTTTAGCCATATTCAAGTTGTTGTCTTTAAAGTTTGGATAAGTCTAAAATTCTTTTGTCTGTTAAAGAGTTCAGTTGATTCTTGAATTTGCAATTTTTACCTGAATTATTATTATTATTATTTTTTTTTTTTTTTGGCTGAAAATAGACATTTCATGCATTTAGCAACCTTGTCTAAGTTCTAAGCACTTGAAAGAAATTTGTGACACAGGACTAATAAAGTACCCCTGTAAAAATTATAATTTTATGTAGGTACAATATTCATTTTCGTATCAACAAAGATATTGAAATAGTTTGACGGGTACAATATTGTATTCAAAGTGCTGTGGTATTGTGGATCTAAGATTTTGTTGTTTTAGAACTGAAGTTTTGAACAAAGTACGTGTTCACCATCAGAAAATTCATTACACTTCTATTTGATAGACTTGTCCACCAACAACTTGTTACTAGAAACACCATTGGATGAACTGAGAAGACAGGACACAGAGAAAGAATTATCAACTAGTGAGTCATATAATTTTATCTTACCTTGACACTTTACCAAAGAACCCTGACTTTTAACGACCTTTTACAACAAAGCTTTTGAAAACATTGTGAGCAAAGGAGAAAATACTGATAACCAGCATTTTCTCCTTTCTCCACGATGTTTTCTATCCTATCGCAGACATATATCACCTTTTGAGAAACGTTTAATTTTTCGTCTGCAAATGCATTCAATTTAGACCAGTCTACAAATTTGTCATTTGGTAAAGAGTTAACCAAGCCCCTATGGCTCAGCACATAATGTCAGGACCTGTAATTTGGTAGTTTTGAGTTTCAGTCCCAGTTCAACCAAAATTCTTTCTGTCTGCAGAGTTCAGGAGACAGCTGAAGGTTGGAGGTTCAAGTCCCAGTCAAGTCATTAAAAAAAAATTGATAGGAAAATGAAGATCATTGCTTTTCCTTCATCTCCCAACCATTATTTGGGACAGCATTAGTCCTGGTCATTGTGTTTTAAGTCGTTTTGACTGGTTAAGTTTTGCTTTAAAATCATCACAAAAACAGATATGATAGAAAATCCAACTAAAATATTTTATCTCCAGAATCGAATTTGAATTAGATGACTTATAAATAGTGTAACAAATTTGTATAATCAACATGAATGAAGACTTAATACATGAATACAAGTGAAATAGGGAAGCATGAGGAGAACTATTTGTTACTTTAAATTTGTTTCTTTGCCACAATGTTTTCAAAAGTTGTATGAGGTAGGAATCATCATCGAGGATAATAAGATTTCTCTAGACTAAAAATGCCCATTACATTTAGTAAGCACTATTTGTTAATACTAGAGCAAAAGATTTGGTGATTTAATAACTCTGTAGCCAAAGGCCTCAAAAAACCAAGAAAATGTGCTCTTTCTTTCAATCTTTTGTATCATTTTAGAAGCAAGTCAAGTCATTTGATATCTCCACATGCTTTCAATATGGATGAATTGGAAAATTTTGTACTCTGGTAAAGAGTTAACCCTTTACCACACAATCTTGTGTTTTCATGACCCTGTGAAAGAAGCCTTTTGAAAACATTGTGGGAAAAGGAGAAAATGCTGGTTACCAGCATTTTCTCCTTTTCCAACAATGTTTCTTATCCTGTCAGAGAACTTCTGTTCATTTGTAACATAAACTGAATTCGTCATTTGCAGACACTGTCAATTCTGGAGAGTCTAAGTTAGAAAATTGAGAAAGGGTTAAAACATAAGATAGACTCTGGAGAAAATAAATGAAAGAGAAGTGCTTTTACCAACATGAAGATTTATATGATTTTTTTTTATTCTTTCAGTCACAGCAGGTTCTTCGATACAGAGGAATTCCAATTCTAGTGAAAATTCAACTCTAAGAAATAACACACCAAGTGACCTGTTACCATGGAAACATGATGGCTCCTCCTCAAACAACAGTCATGATACAAAGCAGGACCAACCATTTGCAAGGTCGCAGATAAACACTGTTAAGAAAATGGGTGCAAATCCTAAACCACCAGGTATGTAATAGCTGTTACAGGTAATGTTGATGCCTCTGCAAAAGCCTGTATAAAACAGTATGACATATAAAAAAAAAAATGCTCAAAATGATATTAAATCAAAGATCATTGACCTCTTATCAGACAATCCCATGTTTGGAGTCTGATCTTGGATGTACACTTTCCACTACAGTTTCACATATTCTGGCCAAAAAAATATGAAATCTAAGCTTGGTTGTTTTTCCAAACTGAAAAAGGACATTACTTTGACTCAGATCGCAAAAGGCTAATTCAAAGAATAAATATGTTTCTGTTGCTTTTCTAGATCCCATAACAGCAGCAATTCGTCATTCACTATTTGGACAAATGACTATTGGAGAAGAGGGAGAGGAGAAAGATACCAGTGTTTATAATGTGGAACTACAGGCTGAAGAGTTGAATGAAATAGACAATGACTTTGGTGAGATCAATCTGTCAGATAACAGTGAAGATGAATCCAACACACCTGTTGCCCAAACTGTACCAAAAATGACAGTTTCAGGTGAGTATTTGCCATAACTCTTAACCAAACAACAACATTGTAGACTTGTCCAAATTAAAAGCACTTACAGATGGCCTGCAACATGGGAAAAGGGACATTCGGATATTTGCGTATAGTGTCGTCTCGGATCAGCCTGCGCAGTCCGCGCAGGCTAATCTGAGATGGCACTTTCCGTTTTTATGTAATTTTCTGTTTTGTGCAAGTCAACTGTAGCACAAAATCTAATGTAGTCGTAAAGTGCCGTCTCGGATTAGCCTGCGCGGATTGCGCAGGCTGATCCGAGACGGCACTTTACGCAAATGTCCGAATGCCCCTTTTCACGTGTTGCAAGCCAGATGACAAAATAAATGTGATACAAAAAATTAAATGTGTTTTTTGAAGGCTAGAAAACATGGGAAAGGGAGAAAAATGCTGATTACCAGCATTTTCTCCTTTTTCCATAATGTTTTCAAAAGCTGTCTTTCTCAGGGTTGTTAAAACTTGGGATTATGTAGTAAAGGTTAAGAATACCGATCACAACTTCTGGTTATTTGGCAGACAATAGATCAAGTTGATATTGTATAAAAGTACAGAGATTGCAGTGAGATCTTGGTTCTTCAGTGTTGGATATTTCATGAGATAGCCAAGATACAAATAGGCTAGAGTTTGCAATATGTGGATATTATTTTTGCACTGAAAATGCTTATTTCATGTATATTGCACTGGTAGGGTTAAAAAAGAAATTACTTATATCAAGTGAAAGAGATCTTTCAGTAAGCTTTCTTAGCATATATTATTTGCTCCCTTAAATAACCAAGTAAGTTACAAATGAGAGGGTTACAGTGAAATCTGTTGTGCGGCCATCCATTAACCCTTTACCAGACAAAGAAATTTTAAACTCATCGAAATTGAGAGCGTTTACATAAACAAATTAGTTGTGGCTCCAAAGGTCAAATTTATCCCTGGAAGGGAGGAAAACATTGTAGGAAAAGAGAAAATGCTGGTTATCAGTATTTTCTCCTATTCCCACAGTATTTTCAAAAGCCTTTTTAATTGGGGTTGTTAAAAGAAGGGATTGTGTAGTAGAGGGTTGAGCAAGCAACTTGTATAAAGCAAACATATATGAATGTTATTGCAAAAGGCAAGTATGTTGGAATGTACCATACTGAGCAAGCTCCTGCTAGAAGTAAGCACACTTCGAGTATCTCATAATGTGCAATTTTTTATACATGTTGGACAATCTTACCTCTATACCAAACAACAGGTCCAAATTGAAAGTAGTTGCAGGTGACAAATCAGATGGCAAGAGTGATCTTTGAAAAAATAGAAAACTTAGTGGAAAAAGGAGAAAATGCTGGTTACCTTCTTCTTTAGTGTTGTTAAAAGTGTGTATTGTGTGGTAAAGGGTTAAGCAAACCCATGTGATTTACTGGTATGTTTTTTACAGGTGATGAAATTAGGCTGAATTCAGTGTACTTCAGGCCAGGAGTAAATGGGGAAGAACAAACAGCCAGCAGTCTACCTTTCTTGAGTAAAGTCAGTTTGTTTGAAGGTAAATTTCTAAAATCTTGATCCAGATTTTAAACTCTGCATTATGCTTTAACTATTCATTTTCATGTTTCCATGAAGAGGAGATGCATATCTTTTTAAAGTGATTTCTAAATTACAAGGAATGTTACATACTTCACTTATCAGATGTCCATGCATACAAAACAGAGAACAGCTTTACATTGGCATCTTATTTTGAGATGTTCACAAAAGCTTGTTAAACATGGGACATCAAGGGAATAAATCAGAGAAATTGGCAAGTAAAGAAATTACCTTTGATAAAAGATTTCACCATAATTATAGCTTCTTGTGAAATGTCCTCAATGTTAACTAGTTTTACAATTGCCTGTGTTGTAATAAGTGAGAAGAAATGAAATTCTATTTTTTATCTGTTATTATCAGTGTGGCCTTCTATATTCCTCAGGTGGAAGTGGCAGTGAGATAGATACAGAAGATGAATTAGAACAAGCAAGAAAGGTATTACATTTTACTAGGTGCTCATCTCTTTTTAGATTAGCTCAGAAAATGTTAAGGATGACTTAAAACTCCCCCAACTTGCACTGAAATTTACAGCTTTTTGACAACTCTATGGGTACAAAAGCACTTACTAGTAACAAGCAATTGCTCCTTTCCCATCATTGGATTTCATATGTTGATTTTTTTTTCCTTTCCTATTGATATTAGTCTTTTGATCTATTTTTTGTAGATTTTTTTGAGAAAGAAAAGAATTTCAACCAGCAATCAGTCAAGCTATCTTGCATAAGATTGGCCTTAAAACTGAGTGAGGTTATTGCACACTGATACCAAATGAATCTTTTGAACCTTTTAGAATGTAAACTGTTGTCATTTGAAGAAAAATAATGTAAAGATCCCAGATCAATTTTTAAGCTTATAGTCTGTAAGCAATGAGGAATTCCAAATACATTTTGATTGTGATGTGTTTCAGGAGCAAGGAGCAAGACATGAGGCTGCTGGAGAGGCCTCAGACAGGGAATCTTCACGACCAGGTAATGCTGCAAACAGTTTTGGAAACATGCTAATGAGCCATGCTCTGGCAAAAGGGGGCTTAATGCATCTCTATGACCCATTATACCAAGCAAGCTATCACATAATTATGGATCCATATTTGCCACTTTTTTTAAATAGCTGACTGAATTATGAGGTAGTCAAGTTCTTGGACATATAGAAAATGGACCATTTTGTTTCGTTTTTTCGCACATGCATTAAGCCCCCTTTTCACAGAGCATGGCTTGAATAAATTACGAAAAATCAGCTCAAGGTTTTCATAAAATAAAATATATGGCCAATATTTTTTGGGTTGTGAGTTAAAATCTTAGCCAGTCTTGTTGGACATTGATTGCCACAGGATGCTTTTTTTCTCTCATCACTGGACATTTGTTTGACTGTTTATTAGGAAAAGCAGTCAGTGGAATGGAATGTGTATACTGCAATTAAATGGAAACACAAGAAATGCATGGATAGGGTCACTTGCTGCTGTCACATTACCAATACTTTGTTGAAAATAGTGTTAAGCCTTTACCATACGACAAATTTCAGGTTTTTCCATAATGAAAACATTTGCAGGTGACATCTGTGGCGGTAGTGATTTGCTTGATTCTGATTACTGTATAAGTGGAAAGTTTTCCGACGTGGAAAGTTTTGCGATTTCGTGAATTTGAAAAATTCGCAAACTTTTCTGTTCGCGTACTTTACTACAAGTATACCAACAAATAATGAGTGTCTTGAATTTGCAAACATTTCCGTATGCAAAATGTCCGTAATCGGTAATGCGGAAATTTTTCGACACATGTATATATCCACGTATACAGTATCCTTTTCCATTCTTTTTTCAATAACCGTCTTCCTCATTAACACATCAGAATGTCTGGTAAAGGGTTGGTGTGAATAAGCTTATAAAGCCTCAAAAGGGGAAAAAGAGATTGTTCAGATTATCACTTTAGGAAAAACAAAGGTTGCCTATTGTGCAGAGACAGTCAACTGCAGGGCTTTTGTCTCATCATTAGCCCCTGGAGATGTGTTTTGAGGGGGGAGGTGGTTGTAATGGGTTGTAGACTGATGATAAGCAACTGTTTCTAGCAACCAACAGTTGTCTTTCTGTATTGGCGGTATATGTACAGTATATATATGGAATCATCCTAAATTTGGTAAAAATGGCCAAGATCTTCAATCAAAAAACAAGTCACATGAACTTTCCACTTATAGAATAGCTTCTACACTCTTTAAATAACTATATTACTCTCATCCCGTTTGATTGTTTCAAGTAGACCATGTATCAAAAAACATCAAATTGACTATTGTATTGACTAGTTATATTTATTTTGCAAAATGTACGTTGTTTACATTGGAGCAAATAAAATGTATACTACTGTATATACACTAACCATTACACATCATTAGCTCATGATATTCATTGGAAAGATGTTAAAACATCCTTGCTAAATAAGAATAATGAATATAAATGAGGGTTTGATAAATGGACAAATCTGAAAAATAGTGTGACAGGAGAAGAATTGCTTGTTACCAGTATTTCTCCTACAACATAATTACCGTATATCAAAAGTCACAGGAGGTAATTAGATGCAATGCAAAGGATCTTATTTATTTGATGCTAGTTTAACTCTATACATTATATTACCGTTATAGGGCTTGAAGGGGACTGTTCAGATGATCACTCAGGGAACAAAAGATTACCTATTACACAGAGACAGTCAGCTGAAGGGGATGTTGTTTCCTCCCCAGTCCCTGGAGATGGGGGTGGAGGGGGTGACGGTAGTAGTGGGTCTGAGAGTGATGATGGGAGACAGTCTCGTGCAACTACCAGTGGTCGGGGAAGTTCAGAGTATGCCAGTAACTTGCCGTCTAACAGACAGTCCCAGAACATAGAACAAGAGGTATATTTTGATATGTGAATATTGTAAAATTAGGCTATATGTACTGGCTTTACACAACAAGTACCATATTTTCCGGACAATAAGCCACTGCACTGTATAGGCCGCACCTGTTCATTTTAACCATTTTAGAATTAAAAAATATCCGAGAGGCTGCACCGGCACATAGGCTGTGGCTGATATGCTTGGTTAATATACAATGTCATCCATCCAAAGATATATGTATCTGTATATGTATAACACAACAAACAAAGTAATCCGTTGTTTTCACTGTTTTTTTTTTTTTTTTTTTTTTTTTTCATTCTATTGGAGTGATTTCCCCTTTTGGAGATTGAGGGCATATTCCATTCACCTGTTCTGGCACAATGTCCAGTGTTCTGGAATGCTCTTCTAAAATGTGCGAATGGAATATTTCAAAAAACATACACTGTTCTGGAATTATGTTCTGAATGGAGCATTTTCGGAACATTGTTCTAATCGATACCGAAATTAATGTACATTGCCATGATGGCTGTTGCAAGAGCTACTGTCTTAGTTGTGCTAGTGGAGGATATGATTAGCTGCGGAGAGGGAGTAGAGACTGACACTGCCGAGTCTACAATGCTCCTATTTATGGCGTTCATATCGTAAAAAAGACAATCGCAAGTTTCGCCACAAAGAACTGTCCATCTTTCAGCCATCTTGAATCACCTAGCAACCGTTCAGCAGGTGCGCTGCACCTCGATTGAATTAAAACAGTCAGAACATGTTCTGAAGAACACGGCACTGTGTTCCAAAATATTCCATTGATTTAGAACATGTTCGGAGTGTTCGGAGTAGCGAAAGGAATACACCCCAAATCGCTCAGAGGACTTGAGGCCGTCATCATTGGTTTATCATTCGTTTATCCCTTGTCAAATGTTTAAAGGAACTTCGTAATTGTCAAATTTTCAGTTCAATTGATGGTAGGTTTACACACCAAATAACACCTTTAATTACATTTGCAGTTAACCACTGATTGGTACCAATCGACATTATCAATCAATAGGTGTGAAAATCTAGGTTGGTTACAAGTTTTAACACATTCGTAAGTTTGCCAGCGCATTAATTTACCTACCAATTAAAGGAAGGTATAAATGTTCGAAATATACTTTGGAGGCATGAATTGGGCCCATTTGGGAAATCGTAAACTGGTTTCCATTTATTTTCAGTTTAACAGGCTGCACTAAAAAATCATTTAGAAAAATGAAATTGAGGTATAAGCCGCTTTGTCTTATAGGCCACACCCTTGAAAATTTCCACTTTTTAAACAAATGGGCCACGGCCTATTGTCCAGAAAATATGGTATGTGGCTTGGATTTAATGGGTTTTTTTTTTTTTTTTTTTTTTTTTTTTTTGTTTCTATGAGTTTAGATATGCCTTGCTTTAACTTTCTGTGATTATTATTTTCGGTGGCTGAAGCTAAACCTGTGATGGATGGCATGTGTTCAACACATTAAAAACTTTGTCATTTTTAAATCAGTTCCTTTTTATTTTCACCAGTCAGCATCTGATGATTAATTTCTACTAGACTTCCAGAAAATCAGAAATTGATCATAAAATAAAGCACAAAATCATGAAATTTCTGCATAGAATTCCAGGATAGACATAGGATAGAAGTTGTACTTTTGCTCAAATGCAAAGCCACACTTTCCTTCACAGTATACAGTGATAGTTAAAAAAAAAAGAAAAATGTACTTTTGTGAACCTGAAGAAAATTGAACTGAAGGGATTCTTTGTAATAGAATGTTCTTCTTTTCCAAGGAACAAAGAATTAGGCCCATGGGAGACGATTTGTTATCAGAAATGAGATTCAGGAAATATGAGGTAATGTTCGAAAAACTTTTGAAAAGCTTAGATCCTGTATCTATGACTTTTCTGCAAAGAGCTTTAGAAGGTTTTCAGATACATATTTTTTTGAATAGAGAACTATAATTCTGTACCCAAAAAAAGGTATTTTGATTCATATGAAAGAGACGATCTGAAAAAATAAATTTGTAAAATGAGAACACTGCTTATAAGGCAATTTTTTGAGATTTCACTTTGTTTCTAAGATCATATCAATATGGTGTCATATTTTGAAATATTTCTGTGCCTCCATTCAAGGAGTATTTCTGCCCATCTATTCAAACATCTATAATTTGAATAAACTGAATTATTTCATGTGAGGTAACAATTAACAATACACAGTACTATACTTTTACTATATGCAACAAATATTTCTCAGGCTTCAGCTAATCGTGATTCAGAAGATACAAGACTGGCCTCCAGGTACTTGGCTAGAATCAGTCCAGTGGAAGACACAAACCCAGACAGTATGATGATGGAAGATTTTCTTGAAAGCCAGAATCAGACAGGAGAGGAGGAAGATTTCTTTCCTGGAAATAGACTGGAGGCATCAGGGTTTAATGCAGATGACTTTCCAGTACTAAATGTAAGATTTTCACTGAATTAATACTTTACCAAACAACCCCAAGTTTAAACAGCTTTGAACAAGAAAGCTTAATGAAAATATTGTGCGAAAAGGAGAAAATACTGGTAAACATTTTCCTCTATGTATTCCACGCTTCTGAAGGGAAATGTTAGTTTTAGAGTCACATATAATTTCTTGTCTGGAAATGCTGTCACTTTGGACAAGTCTAAAACTTTGCAGTTTGGCAAAGGTTTAAAAGGTATGATTGTTCTTTGAAAAGAAAAAAAAAATCTTTATGGAAAGACATTGAACTATGGCAGTTTTTGGTGATGGGTAAATGAAACATCTCCCGAGCTTTCTTTAGCTTTCATGAGTTCAAATGGACTTTAGGTAAATGGTAATAATGGTACCTTAACTTTTCTGTACTTTCAGCAAAAGCAAGATACAGGAAATAATTCAAATCCATTTGGCCAGTTAGAGTCATCCTTTGGGTCATTTGGTTTGAGTCCAGGACCGGGGGGCGCCAGCCAGTTTCAAGGTGAAGGTCAGCCACACTTTGATTCAGGCCAACAGATAAATGGATTGGTTGTCGAGGCATTGAATAATCAAGGCCAGACTTCACAGGAAGAGAAAGGTAAACTTACACTCAATCCATTACTGTATAGTAATGGTTTTTGTACACTCCTGTAAATGACAGCGTCAGAAAACATGGTAGGAAAAGGAGCAATTACTTTTAACAAGCAATAGCTCCTTTTCCCACAATGTCATCTGTCGTACTGAGAAACAATAGTTAGTTTGTCCTCGGTGTAATTTGTCTAGATTGTGTAAGCTCAAAAAAACTTATCTGCAGTCATTGTTAAGGTATGAAAATAAATATATACATGCTTAACCAAAAATTTTACTGAGATGTTTGCAAGTAGGAACGTTTTTCAATAAGGTAGATTTCAGGCTTAATCTCTGCCAACAAGGTCAACACATGTTCTTACACAAGTAAGATTCCTCCTAGCTCAAATGTGGATCCAGATACAAAATAGTTTTTTTTTTTTTCACAGCATAGCTGTTTCGTTATACCCCCCACCTACGAAGTAGAGGGGGAGTATATTGGTTTCACTATGTCTGTCCGTCCATCCATCTATCTGACCATCCTTCAGTCCATCAGTCTGTACTTTTGTTTCTGTACTGTAACTTAAAAGCTGTTTGACCTAGGTTCCTGAAACTTTATACTAGTGTTGCTCATGATCCAAGAAGGTGCCCTGTTGTTTTTGGGTAGTATGGATCAAAGATCAAGGTCACAGGTGATCTTTGTTTTGAAAATCATTTCCGTTCTAAGGTTGTGCTGCTTCAGTGACAAGGTGCTGGTTGGAGGTATTTGTCCGCTTTGTGACAGTTCTTGTCTCCCATTTTAACCCTTATTTCGCTAAATAAAAGATAATAGTAAATGATAGTAAAAACCCAAATGTTGTGTTTTCATCATATTTTTGAGGTGAAAACATCTCTGTATAGGACAGTGTAGATCCAAGATCAGACTGCACATTCTCTTTCAGTTTGATCTTAATCTATACTGTCTGCAAAAGGTCTTTTAGTCAAGCTTAGCAGCCTAAGGGTTAGATTTCTTTGTAGATAAAAGGTCCAGTGCAGAACAGTCCTGGACACAGCTAATTGGAAGTACAGGAAACAGCATGGGTAGTAAACAGAATAGCCTTGGATCAGAACCAAGAACAAGTGGGGATATTGCACCCTCTGCCAGCCTATATGAGCAGACAGGTTATGCCAGGCTTGGGTCAGAAGAAAGAGGTAGTTTGGGCCGAAGTTCAGGATCAGGCAGTCCAGCAAGGTATCTAACAATGAAACCTAACCTAACAATTCTCTCTCTCTCTCTGTCTCTGTGTGTGTGTGTGTGTGTGTGTGTGTGTGTGTGTGTGTGTGTGTGTGTGTGGTCTTCTTAAAGGTACACGGAGGAAGAACACATTTATGATTGAGTTATTGGGTAAAGAGTCAAGAAAATTTTGAATTGTCATATTGGTCATTCCATGGATGGCAAAGCTACTTTAGTGTTTCTATTCATAAATAATTCAGTAGTTGTTTTCACAATGTTGGTGTGTTCTGAATGGCTGAACATTTTTATTCATAGCTCCATGAAAATAAAAAATCCTGCAGTGCTAGAATTACTTTTGCTGTCAAACTAATTATGTAAACAAACATGTATACAAAATTTCATAATGTTTTTCTTTTTAATCTTATATAGAGTCCACAGTTCAAATACTAGCTAAGTTTATTTTCTCTGAATATCATATATTAAAAAATCTCTGACAATAAATTCTAAAGGAGAATTTAGAGAATTTTAAGAGAGAACTTAAAACTCATTGTCAGTTTAATGGGTATGAATTATCTAACTCTAAGGGGGAATTTAGAAAATTGTAAGAGAAAACTTAAAACTCATTGTCAGTTTCATGGGTTATGAATTATCTAACTTTAACTTACTTCCAGCTTATTAAATTTCTAATAATAGATCTGGAAGTGTGCTGGACGTAAGTTGAAAATTAGATAAATTGTACCCAGTAAACTGACAATGAGTTTTAAGTTCTTGCAGGATGTATTTTTCAGTTTATGACATTCAATTAAAATAACTTAGCTAGCAAGAAAGAAAAACATTATGAACTCTCGTATACATGTTTGTTTACATTAGTTTGACAGCAAAAGTAGTTTGGGCACTGCAGGATTTTTTTTTATTGAGTTATGAAAAAAAAAAATGTTCAGCCAATCAGAACGCACAAACATTGATAAAAACATCTAATACTGAATTATTTTTCTATTACCTACCTTTAGACAATGTGGAACACAGACACTTCATTTTCCAACTCGGCATTCAAACTATTGTGGGCACTTTACGTAATGTCCCAGAAACAATTTTGTGGCAACTTTAAATTTTTTTTTGTAGAATTTTTTTTTTTGTAAAATATTGATGATAAACATGAATTTTGATTATATACAGTTGGAAAATCTGTGGCAAAAAGTGAAATTGCTCGTTTCAAAGATTGTTTTCCTTTGCCTCAATGTCTTCAAAAGTGGTCTGATGCAAGTCAGAAAAAAAAAAGATATTTCTGCAAAGATAATGATTGTTTTTTTTTTTTTTTTCGTTGAACAGAAGTTTTTCTGGTCAGGGATTGACAAGCAGTGTCTCTTTGAGCGGATTTGATGCAAATTTGAGAAAATCAGGAAGTAAGCCTGAACAGAAGGACAGTAGTATCTTCAAGAAGCCTTTCCTTCCAGTGCCCAAAGCTGCCGCAGTGTTTACAAAGTCTGTTGGTAAGTGTATACAGCAGAACAGTATTCTTATCATATCACAGAAGTGTCCTGTGAGTTTGCACTGTAGAAAATACTTACCTCTCCCCGTTACTAATGTTCTGTCAAAAATAACCTTAGGCAACAAATGAAAACCTGTGAAGAAAATAATGGCCCGACCATGACTTAACCTCTGAACCCTTGAACTCTAGACAATGTGCAATTGCTCTACTGACTCTTCCAAGTTCAAAACAAATTCAAAATTGATACCAAGGAGTTTAAGTTCCCTGATAGGGTTGAAAATACTGTGAGAAAAGGAGAAAATGTTGGTTACCATTGTCCGCAGTGACCTGGGTCGATACTTTTGGCAGATACATTGAACCTTCTTTTCACAGAGCATGGCTCAAATATGGTTAGGATGAGCTGTAATGATAAAGAATATGGTCTGAAATTACAAGCAAAAGTCTCTGCAATAAAAAAACTGGGCACTATTAGATGGAAAATTGTATTCTACCAACAAAATCTAGATTTCATAGAAGTTTAAGGTCGTTTGTCAAACAGTGGTGCAAACAAGTCTAAATCTTAAAGTTTATATACCAGAAATTTGATAGCTGGACAAAGTACTTTATTTTTCATTATGTCTCCCCCCCGTCAGGGTCGGGAGACATATTGTTTTTCCCTATGCATCCGTCTGTCTGTCTGTCTGTCTGTCCATCCGTCTGTCTGTCCGTCACAAATCGTGTCCACTCTATAACTCGAAAACCATTTAAGATATTTTGATAGAACTTCACACATTTGTAAAGCACCATGACACGAAGTGTCAAGCACAAGAACCATAACTCTGGCTTGTATATTTTTCGAGTTATTTCCCTTTGATTATTTTCCTTACTCATTTTACGTACAATTTCATGTCCATTCTACAACTCAAAAACCGTTAGAGAAAAATGACCATTATTTCAGTTATAAATTGCCTTGGTGACATATAAATCCTTCTGACACCAAAAAGGGGGAAGACATCTGTTTTTTTGTAGAAAAACAAGTTCTAGTTTATCTTGATTCTTGAAACCGCTGAATGTTGCAACTTGTTGTTCTCATGAAAGTGTTTCTATCAAGGTTATCATGTCTCGCCATTAATGAATACCACCAGTTACAAATGTGCAACAACTAGTTTTGAAAACATATTTTGGATTAAAATATATTGATTTTTTTCCCCCCCAAAGTTATTAGATTTTAAATTTTGTAGATCAACCAACTATTGTATAGCTTTTTTTTTTTTTTTCTTCAAAAAGACCTACCAATAAAAACAAAATGCTCTGAGGACAAAAATTTGAAAGAAAAAAAAACATTTCTTCACTTGAGTGGAAAGCATTGTGGAATAAAATGAGTAATTGCTTTTGGCACATAATTGATCCTTTTCCCATAAGTATGTGTAGAAAGCAAAAGCCCTTTTCCCTTAACTCTTTACCAAACATTCCTTTGTTGTATTGACTTTGAAAAAAAAAAGGGGCTTTTGAAAACTTTCTAGGAAATGTGTAAAAAAGCTGGAACAAGCAGTGTCTCCTCCTTCAAACAGTGTTTTCTACCATTTCAAATACAAAGCCTATAATTTAAGCCAATTTGACTTTTTGTCTCTAAATTCTTTAAACATAGAAGGGTCTAAAATTTTGTCTTTTGTTAAAGTGTTAATGTGTGCAAATGCTGTCTGCTTTTAGTGCATGAAAATGAATTAGTGCAGGTATTTTACTTAACATGTTGAACTTGGACCTTTTAGCCAAGCCAAAGACCTATCAGTCAGGCAGTTACCAAAGTAGCAGTGGCAAGGCCAGTGGACAGTCCAGTGGCAGTTCTGTGAGGTCCGAAATGAGTGACTTCAAAAATGACCTTGCTTTCCGACTTTCATTTACCAATGAAGCAGAGGAACAGAGGGTCGGTCTAAAGAGGGTTCCAAGTGTTGGAGAAAGTAACACCATGGACCTAACAGTAAATGATGAAGATTTCTTTGCTAATGGTAATATTGAATTTACTCCTTATCACCTAAAGATGATTTAAATTTGTCTTGCAGTCAGCCATATTTTAAAATCAGTAGTTTTTAAATCACTTTTTCTCATTTTGACAAGAATTGATTTTTTAAACCAGATATTTTCATTTATTAAACTCTAATTTTTGTTAATTATTTGTATTTGATGAGGATGGTTGCAATCTCTTCTACATTTTGTAGGGTTCAAGTGGGCTGCAGACTTGATTTAGTAATACATTCATCTTGAAAGTTAAAGATTCAAACATCAAACCGGGCATTAGTTTGGCTTGAAAATGGTGGTAATGACCTCTTTCCTTATCATCAAAGGCTAAAGTGAATGTAAGAGTGTTATTTGATGCAAAGGCTTGTGGAAATGTCACATGGTTAGTTGTACCATGCTTCGATTATGTGGAATCATCTTGAAATAAGCATGGTAACATCATATCTGATCTCATTGAAATAAAGGATATCATGAACAAAAGTTGTCAGTCTATCTGTAGATGTGATTCCTGTCCTGGTTGTCCTCATTTACACCTACAGTTTTCCACCACTAAAATTTGACTAAAGTTTTAGTCGAAATCTCCCCATCATTGGAACTTTAGCATCCACAGTTTTCTCTATGATTTGTAGACTTACACAAGTCATGGCCCTTTAAACCTTTTTCTGATCGACTGATAAGGCAATCAGTCTGGTGTATTTGTCAGTCTGTTAGTTGTTTTTGCATTGTAAATTGTTTTTGCATTGTAAATCATTAATGTCAGGGCTTCTTCCATCTGTAAGTGGTTAAGGCAATGGATTTTTAATCAGGAACTCCTTTTCTGATATTCATTGTTTGCAATGGTTGAACTGGACTGTCTGTAGGTGAGGCAGACTCGATTAAAACCGAGAGCTAATTGATTTTGTATCCTTTTGTTTAGATATGACAGAAATGCCATTTAAGGTGACTTTAAAAACCATTTACCCCTTTACCACACTATCCCAAGTTTTATTGACCCTGGAGAAGAAGCCTTTGAAAACATTGTGAGAAAAGGAGAAAATGCTGATAACCAGCATTATTTGTTTTTCCCATGCTTTCTCTGTTTTCAAAAGCAGATTCAAATCATTTTAGTAGCATTTAAATGTCATCTGTAAATGCTGTCATGTTGGACATGTCTAAAATTTTGTCGTGTGGTAGAGGTTTAAACAAATCATCATTTACATCAAGTTGGTCAAGAGCATGAGGGATTGTGATTGAGACCTCATGGATTCCTATTTATGTGAACAAAGAATGCTGACTTTTTTTTTTTTTTAATTATTTCAGCTGATGCCCTAGCTATGTTGGATCAGGATGAAAAACAATTCGAGGAAGAAAATGTTTTTAGACAGGTGAACACACTTTTAAATCACTAGTTCTGCAAAAAAAAATGTTTCTGTCTTACTCTAGTTATCATTTGAGAAGCTTACTTCAGATATTAACTATTGATGATTAATTTGAAATTGATAAATACAGGTCAAATGCTTGGATCTGTGAATAGGAAAAGTTCTGCAAGAAATACATATTTAGATCTATGCTGTGGTTGTATCCACTGTTCATGCTCAGTGTAGATTTTCAAAAATTCATTGCAAAATTGTACAAAGATAGACATTTTTCACAAAACTGGTAGTATAACTTCAAATTGAAAGAAAAAAATGCTTGCGTACTTTTTGTATTTTATTTATAGTAGTTGTCACTTAACTTTAATGGAGAAGGCTTTGTATCTTTTTTTGGTGGTGTATGCAAGCATGCAGCCACATGTTTAAATATATCTATCTTTTTTGCAAACACTAACCTTGATAGTCTTATGTGGAAATGATTTCTATTTTTTCCCCAAGGATGATGCTATGGCAGATACTGCTTCTCCTGCTGAAAGCTGGGCATACAAAAGCATTATGTCAATTGCCCGACCTTCCTGGTTGGATGACCTGTCGAATGAGGAGAAGGTTATTGTGAGAATATCTGTGGGATCCTACATGAGGGGCAGGACTGAAGCCCTTGGGTCTTTGGATGGGGATGAGAATGTGAAAAGGGTATATCTTATATCTATTTTTTTGTTGAGAATGCTTCTAAAATAAGTAAGAGTGCTTATGAACTCAAGTAGTCATGTTCTTAAAATGTTTTTTTTTTTTCAGATTTCACTGATATTTTATGCAACAACTGACATTTGTACTCCTAATGTAATTTTTGATCTCTAAATGCACTTGATTCTAGGCAGTATAACCCAACATCAGAAAAGCTAACAGCAAGGTAAAGGTGACACATTATACCAAGCAAGTCATCACATAATTATGGATCCATGAATCGGTTTTATCTAACAACGATCTGAATCATGAGTTAAAATGGTCCTTGGACATGCAGAAAACTTGCCAAAAACAAAAAATATTCACCCTGATCAGCTTGTGCAGGTTGATTAAACCCCTTTTTCACAGAGCATGGTTCATCTGTATATTACTTATTGCAAAAAGGCTTGTCAGGTACTGGTTCAAAGCATCAAAGTACCTGCTTGAATTGTTTCTATCTGATACAATCAAGACTTGTATGGCACATAACAAAATATGATTACTTTCTTTCCACCTAAATAGCCTGACTTTGGTATGACCATTACTTCACCCGAAAAAGCTGATGAAAAGCCAGCATGTCTGATTGAAGAAGATGATGTATTTGATGAAACAAGAACATCAGGTGTTGGACAACAGTACAATGGTAATTATCTTGTTAGATTTTTGAACAGAAGAGTCAAGGTTTTTTACTCAGCAGCAGGTCTCAATACCTGAATGCCTGACGACAAAATTGTAGCCTTGCCCAAATTGAAAGCGTTTGCAGACATCAAATTTTTTAACCCTTTACTACATAACAAAATTTTAGACCTGTCCAAACCCAAAGCATGTGCAGATGCTAAATTAGTTACGGCTAAAATTGTGCATATTGTGTGTGATAGGGTAAAAAACAATGTGAGGAAAGGAGAAAATGTTGGTTACTTTTTTTCAAGTCTTCTTTCTCAGGTACGTTAAAAGTCAGGAATGTTTTCTACCCTATCAAAGAAGAATAATTTCATATGATCCACATTGAAACTGTCATCTGCAAATGCTTTCAATTCGGACAGGTCTAAAATTTGTTGTGTGGTAAGGGGTTAAGAGTTAATTCAGTATTTCAATTCTAGCACTGTGATTGGCTGAGACAATGCATCTAAGCCTATCAGACAGCCAGCCTTTGAATTTACATTTAAGTTTGAAATGATTTATTAAAACATATCCTGGTGCTGGACAATATAACATTTATACATTTGATTATTTTGTTGGATAGAAGTGGAACTAGGGATGTAATTGAATAATCCAATATTTGAATATTCTAAGAGTTGCTGAATATAGCAATATGATGTTAATATTCAAATTCTTGCTTTTTCTTTATTCATTTGTCTTTTTAAGGTTTTATTCATTTGTCGGTTTAAGGTTTTAAAACAGAGATATCATTAGTCACTAAACTATGTGTATATCGATGTGTTTTTAACACATGTCAAACCGGCATTTTCTTCCTTTTCTCAGAGTGCTTCTATCGTGTCGAATTCACTTTCCATTATTAGAGCCACATTTGGTTTGTTGTCTGCTTTAAATGCTTTAAATTTCCAACAGGTCTAAAATTTCTGAAGACTTCTAGACAGTATAAACTATCATTATTTATCAGAAAGTGAACAATTGGAAAACCTTGATACAAGTTGAAGACTGAATATGTCCCTATAATTGCATGTCTTGTTAAACCGGTCAGATTTTGAGAACATTTTCAGCTTGGCTGTTTGGAAGAGAAAGTGGTGTAATTGTCATAGCTCTGTCATTGTCTGCATCAGCTTCTGCGTTGTCATCGTTGTGCAAAAACTTGAACATTTTATAATATCTCTGTTATTACTGAACGTATTTTCACCTCAAATTTGAACAAGTTGTTAACTTTCAAAAGGGGTACCCACACTATAAGGGCAGGTAACCATCAAAGTATCTGTGACAGTTATGCCCTTTTTTCTACCCAGAATTTTCATCGAAAATTAAGCAACTGCAGCAAAGCATTTGCACCCGTATGAGGTGCTCTTGTTTAAGACACTACAATTTATATGTAGTCCACAATGATTCAAAAGGTTTATTCCTCAGGCTTGTTAAAACTCAGAATCAGAGGTCAAGTGGAAACTGATGTAATTTGGAAGATTTTTTTTACCCAAATCAGAATTGCTGAATGTACTTATTTAGACTAATTGTATCCTCAGATTCTCAGAATAGACCCTATACAGCAATCAGAAATGAAAAGATAGCACCAGCAACTCCAAAGAGAATAGATAGTGAAGGTGTAGATGATTATACTTTAACCATGGACTCCCTGATGAAAACTCCAAAAGCTGACCCAAATATCACTGATGCTACAGGTTTATACACTGATAGGTCTATGGCTGTTGGAAATGGAAGTGAGTTCTTGATTACAGGAAAAGATATTTTATTCAACTGTCATGATGTATGCGTACTTACTCTGAAGTTATGTGTACCAGGGCAGCATTCACAGAGTTTCTGCATTCAATTCAATTCAATTCCAACACTAGTAATCTTACTGGCTGAAATGCCTCAGCCAATGAGATGGCTAGTATTAAAATGCATTAGCCAATCAAATGATTAGTCTTTAGATATCTCAGTGAATCAGGTGGCTAGTATTTAGATGCCTCGACCAATCAGATGAACAATCTTGAAATTTAATCTTATTTCAATATTTACAATGGTTAGCAAAACCACTTCTGGTATGGTACCTGTTTAGTATAGAAGACAATCTAAACAGAAAAGAAGATTTGTTATCTTTTATCACTGGATTACTTGTCATCCAAGCTAAATGACCTTGTAGATATGCCATAAAGCAAGATTTATTCACAGAAGACATTGGACTAGGCCCACACCTTCTCTTCTTTGTTCTCGATATTTAAAGTATAGGGTTGCAGTTAGGGTGTTAGGATCTTGTTTCAAGTGCTGATAATTTGCATTGACATTTTTTTAATGAAATAGGTTTATCAGCCTATTTTTAATTTTGTCATCTACATGTAGGTTTGAAAGAAGGTTTCAATTGTAATTGAAGATGATTTGTTCATCATTCAGTATAAGGTAGCAGATGGTGTGGATCAAAGATTGGACTATGTAATCTGTGCAGTCTGGTCTTGATCTACACTATCTGCAAAAGCCATGTAAGTTGTCAACAGCAAAATAAAAGTTAATGAAGAAGAAAAAAGATCTGCCACATCATGTTAGATTTCTCATTTCTTCAAGTATTTTTCTTTTTTCACAGCATTGACTTCAGAAGTGAGCGCCTTCCTGAAGCGGGATTCTGATATAAAGACAATCTACACAAAGTTTATGACCTCACAGCCCAAAAACCAACAGACAGGGAAAAAACAAGAATCCGAGTGTATTCCTGCCTCACCATCAAAGTCATCACATCTTCCCATCAAAAAGGGTTCTACTTTAAAGCAAAGTTTACGAAGCAGTGACATGAATCAAAAGCCTGCATATTCTACAGAAAATTTGTCTCCGAAATTGTCTGTTAACCAGAGAGGTTCTGGATTTAGAGATGATAAAAAGTCCTCAAGAAGGTTGCCCCATGAAAATACAGAAAAATGTGTTTCACCCAAAGCCTCCAGTCCAGATGACATTCCAGATAATGTGTGGTCATCACCAAATACATCCAATTACCGTATGCCTCATGATGGGCTATTTGATAGAATGGATGAATTCCAATTTTCTGGGAATCATCAAAGTTCTGAAAAATCAAATCTTAGTGGGCAGCAGCTACAAGATATAAAAGAAACATTGAAAGCTCAGTACTCCCTTGCAGGAGTTTCTAGTGGTAAAGTACAAAAAGATCGTGAAAAGACTCCACCACCTGATGGAGAAGATCAAAGACCACATCATATCAAACGGTTACAAAAGGATCTCCAAACTGAGTTAAATAAAGTGGAAAATTCAAAAGCTGGTAATGAATATCCTGTTGTGGAAACCTCAGTGTCCAGAGACATGAACAATACAAAGGCATTAACTTCTAAAAATGGCAAAAGCATTCAAAGAAATATTATAGGGTTTGATCCAAGACAAGATATTTTCCAGAACGTAAATGATACAGCTAGACTGAAAAATACTGCAAATGATCATGGTTATATGCCTGGACATCACATTCCAGATGGTACAGCATATAGTCAGAGATCTGACTACTCACACATGGACCATAAAGGAATGTCACGTGAGGATGTAGCAGGTGTTGATGATATAGGCCTTGCTGAGTCTAGGGGGTTTGATATGTTACAGAGAAAAAGGGATCATGTTTTAAGTGAAAGAAAGTCTCAGAATGCAGAAACAAGAGAGCAGACATCAAGAAGTAATGATTCTGTTTTTAGTGTGAAGCCAGTACAAAGTTTTAACTCGCTCCCTATAAATGTTACCAGTCAACTTAGTTCAATGTCGCAGACTAGTTCTATAATAAATCAGAGTGCTGGACCTGATTTTACAAAAACTGATGAGACCAATTCTAGAATTGACACTAATAAACTAGAAAGTTGGACACAGACATCATTAGTGTTTAGTCAGGGTAGTGAACTTCAGCCAGATTCTTTTGTGCCACATTCATTTAACAGAGAATCACATTTGAGCTCCAGTTCTCAAAAAGATGGCCATTTTCAGTCTCTTCCAACTGACTCTTTTAACATGACTGACAACATGAAAAGCCAGCAATATTGTAATCCAGATGTCTTGCAGAGTGAGCCAGAAAAACTTCATCTCCTAACAAAGAACACATCACTTTTAAAAACCAAATTTGCTCAAGATAACCTGAAAAGAAACTTTGGTATTGAAGTCATGGACAAAATTTACTCCAATAAATCAATTCCGGACGATATTCCAGATATTCCCCCTCAGACAGATGATAAACGCTGGTCATTTCAGTCTGTTGCAGACTGGACACATTTACAAGGCCACCTTACAATGGATGCATCTCACATGCGGCTTAGTGATGTGGGTAATCTTCATCATCGGTTACCCTCGGCCCAGTCCACACCCATGCCTAACACAGTCCAGGGCTCACTTCCTACCTCACAGTATTCAATGTTGACTACTATACCTACTGGTGATAATATGACCCAGTTTTCCATTTTGTCAACCACCGACAGCCATTTGTATAAAACACAAGGTAATGCATTTTTAGCTCAGCTATTTTCTGAAATCTAACATTTCGTTGTGTAGTAAATAGACTTAAGTTAGGGTTGATAAAGGTCAGACTGCAAAGACTATGCAGTTTGATAGTTTAAACTGCACTGTCTAGTGCATTTTGAGATACTCTGGCTTAAATTTGTAGACTTGATCATTTCCACGTACTGAACATGACCATTTCATTTACTAGTATTTGGCTATGAGGGTTAACTAATATTTGTGTCTTCCACATATACGAGGAAGCAGATCAGGAAAGTGTTTATTAATGAACCTTTATGTACAAGTGTATTACCCCATCTTAATATTTAACTTTAGGTCCAGCAGGGACTCTATGATCAAAAGTTGGGAGCAGCTTGGCCACCTGTTCACTTTTACAACCAGAGGCCCCACCGCTCTGACTCATTCTGCGGAAATAGCTGTTCTTCAGACTGCCTTCTTAGTACAGTTGTAGTAGACACTCAAATTTTATTGTATTGCCTATTATATTTTCAATTGTATAAAGTCTTTAAATCTTGATATTACTGTGAAAGATGTAGTCTATAAACCTATTTTTTGTTCTTGATATAGGTCGAGTCACACTATGTCCAGTAGAATCTCCAGGAGTCTTGAAGTTCAAAGATGCTTGTTGTGTTGGAATATCTAAAACAGAAATTTTGCCTTTAAAAAATCCCACAGATAGATGGATGGAATGTATTATACAGGTATTTGTTTCAAACTTTAAGTAAACATGATTATGTTTTAACAAACTGAATATCCATGCAATAACATCTATGCAATATTTATTAGCTAAAGATAACATCAAGGTATTGCAGTAGCCCTGGCATCGTCTCCGTGGTAGTCATCAATGAGCAAAAAGTTTGACATTTTGTAATAACCCTGTTATTACTGAAGATATTTTCTTCAAACATGGACATGTTGTTAACTATCAAAAGGGGAACCTATATATTAAGGGCAGGTAACCATCATAGTATTATTGACACAGTTATGCCCCTTCTTTGAGTTTAAAGTTTACTAAAAAGCATTTGCAGCCGAGCATTGGCTCCTGCATGAAGTGCTCTTGTTTTTGATATTCCACAGATATTAATGGAAGATGAACAGATTTTCTGTAGGAAAATGTAATGTTTTTATGACATCATTCATGACATTATTATTACACCATACATGTATCAGACTAAATTGAATAAATCTGTTTCTCTTGAAATAAGGTACATATTTTTCACATCTTTTTCATGATTAGTAAAAATCAGATGTCAAAAAATGAAAGAATACTTACAAAGTGTTGTCGTATATCAAAAATATCTAACCGATATGAGAATTCTCATTTTTTTTTTCTTCTGTGTTGATCAAACATAGGATTGTTTTGTAAACAGGATTGTTTTGTAAATAGTTTTTTTTTTTACAGGTGATAAGTTTGGAGATAGATGGTCAGGCATCATCAATGGACAGTTTTCCATTTGAACTGAGACAGAAGAAGATAATCATTGACCCATACAAATTGGAAAATGTTGATGTAAGCAGACCACTTGAAAACAATGCATCAAAATGAGTCATAGCTTAATGAAAAATTTGCTCAAAAAACATTTTTTTTTTTGCTTCAGTGTTTTACATTATGTGCATGAATTTAATCATAATTTTGATTTCAAATATTTTGATAATGATGTTTATTCCTTAATTTCAGCAACGTTTACAGCAACATTCAATTTGCTTTTTGCAAATGCTTTCATTTTAGGAAAGTCTTAAATTTTGTCGTCTTGTAAATAGCGAGGTGACGGAAAATATTTATACAAGATATAATTAACAGGTAGCTTTTGAACTAAATTAATAACGTTAACTTTAATGATTTTCTTTTTTTTTTTTTTTTTTTTTTTTTTTTTTTTTTTTTTGATATACCTTATTGTCTTTTATTAACGTTCCAGCTCTAATTAACGCTTCCCCAGCTTTTTTCTATCCAAAAAAGGGCTACCAGACACTGAATCCACCAATAAAGTTGAAATAAATCAGCTGGAATACACCTACAGCATCCAAATAATCCTAATTTCTTCACAAATCAGTGTTTTTAACACCTGACTATCCTAATATACATGCACTTCCAATTAATGTTACAAACTTCAGTTAATACAAAATTTGTCATCAAACTTGTTAAAACTTGAAGAAAGTGAAACTATTGAAGACCAGTGTCCCATATTAATTGTGAATGACATTTAATGTCCAAATGAACCATAATCGGTGGTAAAATCAATAGTCTGCATTAATACACAGGGTTTCTCAAATGGCAATTGGCACTGACTAAAAACCCGGACTGTAATATCACCATCCTCAGTAAATTCTATGTTGTTTTGTCTCTATTAGTCGCTCCCCTTCTAAAAAATGTAACACACACACACACACACCCCGGTGTTTTAAAAAGATACAATCGTGTACGTTAGATTATTGCAATATTCACTTGTGGCTCTTTCTCAACTTTTTGAAAGTGGATTGTGTAATAGTGCCGAAAAAGAGCAATTTTATACCAGATTTGTTTTTTCAGTGGCTATCAGATTTTGCACATGTAATGCAGACATTGAGTCATGTGTTGTGTAAGCATTTGATCAGTTTAAAGGATAACAATATAACTTAAAAATAAATTAAAGCCTATTTCTTTTTAACATTATGCTGTATACATATTGATCTGTTAAAGTCCTTTTATGGAAAAGAAAGTTTAATTCATTCCTGTGTGAGCCATGCTTAATGAAAAGGGGGTTTAATGCATCTGCAAAAGGACTCAATCAAGGTCAGCCTGGGTTGAAACTTTTTGCTATAGGTCAATATTGTGCATATCAATGGACCAGTCTACCTCATGATTCAGCCAGTTGTTATACAAAATGAATTTTAGGCATCCATAATTACACAGTATGTGATGATGACTTGCTTGGTGTAATAGATCATGGAGATGAATAAAACTCCCTTTAGTCTGAGCATGCCTTATATATGGCCTGCAACATGCGAAAAGGGGCATTCGGACATTTGCGTAAAGTGTCGTCTCGGATCAGCCTGCGCAGTCCGCGCAGGCTAATCCGAGACGGCACTTTCCGTTTTTATGTAATTTTCTGTTTTGCACAATTCTACTGTATCACAAAATCTAATGTAGTCATAAAGTGCCATCTCGGATTAGCCTGCGGGGACTGCGCAGGCTGATCCGAGACGACACTTTACGCAAATGTCCGAATGCCCCTTTTCGCGTGTTGCAAGCCATATATTGATGATTGTTTGTTTTATACAGATCATATTCTTGCCAAAGAGAGCAGGTGCTTATGTAGCTCAGGTACAGATATTTTCACGAGCTTTTACAAAGGCTGATGACCTGAGAAAGGACACAATACCAGTCAATGTGACATTCCAGGCTATTGCAGAAGAACCATGGATAAAGGTAAACCAACCCCCCCCCTCCCCCCCCAAAAATAAACTATTTGCTTTCTTTCCCTGATTTTGGAATTAACCCTTTACCACACGATCCCAAGTTTTAACGACCCTGTAGAAAAAGACTTTTTAAAACATCGTGAGAAAAGGATAAAATGCTGGTAACCAATATTTTCTCCTTTTCCCCTAGTGTTTTCTACCCTATCCAAGATTTTAAGCTCATTGGAACCTATTTTTAGTTTATTATCTGCAGATGTTTTGAATTTGTCTAAACTTTGTTGTTTGGGAAAGGGTTAAACTAAGATTATTAGCTATGGAGATAGTTCAATGAATTTGAAGTGAACAGGTTTAAATATTTTGTCATCACAGATAAACAAAAGAGAAATTCTGAAAATATTTCGTCTTGATAACATGCAACATTTTTTTTTTTTTTTTTAATCTTTTTGTCTTCAGTTCCCATAAAATCCTCTTGTTGCAATTTTATCCCTGTAATTGACAGCTGTAGAAAAACATGTGATAAAGAACAAGAGCTTGAGACAATTACTGCTTTTTCCACAAAGTTTTTTGTACAAATGAAGAATTTTTTTTTTTTTCTTCTCTTCAAATATTTAACCTTTGTAGTATTTGTTGTCCTTCATAGGTCTAAAAATAGCCTTTGAAGTAAAGGTATAACATTTGATTTGAAATTCCAGGTTCAGTGTGAAGATGATCAAGGAGACACTCTAGACTTTGGAGAAATGGAATGGGGTTCTTGCACAGAAAAGACCATTAGTTTAAAAAACATGGGCTATGCCACAGTACCTCTACGACTTGCCATTACTTCAGTATGTCTGTTAAATTGCTTGTGTTATGTTTGCTCCATCTAAGACCCATTTTAGTTTCACTTACAAGACTACAGATTTGCTGTCCAAGATTTAGATTAGAGCTGAAATTACCATGGATTATAATCATTGATTTCTTATTGTGCTAAGTAATTGTAACAGAGAATTTCATTCACTAAAAATGACTCAATTATGACAATGTCAATGCAGTTTTGGCAGAATATCTCTAAAAATAGCAGACAATGTACATTCAACACCAAACTGTACAGAATATGCAGTTTGATCTTAATATTTAACCCTTTACCACACAATTCTAAGTTATAATGACCCTGAAGAAGAAGGCTTTTGAAAACTTTGTGGGAAAAGGAGAAAATGCTGGTAACCAGCATTTTCTCTTTTTCCCACAATGTTTTCCACGTTACCAAATGCAATTTTAGTTTTTAAGTCGCATTTAAATGGTGGCCTTCAAGTCCTTTCAATTTGGACCAGTCTATAAATTTTTAATGTGTGCTTAAAGAGTTAAAGACCGCAAAGTAAACTACTTTTGGTGTTACACAAAAGATCATGTAGAAAATTTTACATAATTCAGTTAAAACAAGCCTCTCTTTTTCAGACCAAAGGTTGGCATTGTTTCTGCTTTGAAACAGAGAGTCGCATGTCAGATGTTTCTATCATATCTGGCAGGCATGTACAGCAGTCAGGTCAGGGTAAAACGATAGTGAATCTCAGTCTTTCTGGGTGTAAAGAACACTTTGATTACCATACTGTTAAAGTCTGGTGTCGACCACCAGAAAAACAGTGTACCAGAAGTAAGTTACCGTTTCTGTATGACTCCTTTCTGCTGAGAGATTCAATTTGCTGTAACTATGGTAGCAGATTTGAAAACATTGTGAAAACTGCAAAAGTGCTCATTCTGATTAATTATTATCCCCCGCGGAAGGCGGAGGGATATAGTTTTAGCTTTGTCCATCCGTCCGTCTGTGTGTCCGTCCAGGACATTATCTCCAATACCATTGGATGGAATTTCATGAAACTTTATACATGTGTACAATAACCTATTCCGCAGATATTCTTTTTTTCTTTTTTGATTTGATGCAAAATGGTCGACTGGGAGCGATTTTGAGTTAAGTGTTCGTGTAAATTTTTGAAAAGGTCTTTTTGGGCGAGGGATATCATTTCAACAAAATTGCTTGTTTCTATATTTTAACAGTGTTGTCTTTCAGTCTTGTGCTAATAATATTTCTGGTATAAGCATTCTTTTCTTGCTTTTAACTGAATGGATGGCTTGAAATCATTTTGTGTCAAGTGTCTCAAAACTCCCTGATTTGTACATCTGTTGTTGTGTTTGTGACATATCCAGGCTGCTGCAGCTGCAAGACTAGCCTTTCTGTAAGGCTACCAAACAACAAAATTGTAGACTCGTCAAAATTGAAAGATTTTGCAGACAACACAAAAATCTTGACTTAAAAATTGACAGTTGTTTGAGAAGGCTCTTGAAAATGTTACAGGAAAAGGAGAAAATGCTGTTTACCGGCATTTTCTCCTTTTCCCACAATTTTTTCGAAAGCTGTCTTTCTCAGTCATTAAAAGTCAGGATTGTGTGGTAAAGGGTTAATCTACTACCTATATTGAACCAGTTTGTAAGTCCAGGCTTATTCAGTGCTAGCTCTGGCCCAAGTAAAATAATGGCCAACAACTTTTTCTGGAAAAAAATAATAGACAAAGTTAGCGCGCAAAGTTTGGTTTAAAAAAAATGCACATGTAGCATTGAACAAACTTTATTCTTTACTCATAGTTTCAAAATTTCATTCACATAATTATGTCCGTTACAAAAAATTATCATATATATTTAATCTTACCTTGTGGTAAACTTGTGGGAAAAGGGGGATTTGCTCTATGCAATTTCCTGGGATAGTGCTCCTTTTCCCATTATGTTTGCATAAAAGCATAAAGGCTTTTAGGGCCTAGTTTCTTTTGATGAATGGTTTCTCCTGTACTAAACAACAAAATTTTATGTTAATCTTACATTGTAGAAAATATTGTGGGAAAAGGAAAATTTGTTCTACTCCATTTCCTGGGATAGTGCTCCTTTTCCCACAATATTTGCATAAAACCATAAAGACTTTTAAGTCCTGGTTTCTTTTGATGAATGGTTACTTCCTTACCAAACAACAATTTTTTTTATTTATTGTAATAAATGATGTGCACAAGTAATGGGGAAAATTTTCTATGATGAATTACCTCCCTTTATTATCTGTTGACCTTAATTATTTTCAAGTAAGGTCAACGAGGCGGGTAAGATGTCGTAAATAAAGTCATTCACTCGATAGTACCTAAACAGTGAAGTAGACGGAGGTTATCAACCTTAGCCTTTAAATTTCATTTGAATTTTCATAGTGCAATTCGCTGGTACCACTGCAAAAACCAATACTTTAAATCCAGTTAATTTTTCTTTAAATTGTTATATTTTTATTGGCGATAGTTTTAGTTTATGTTGACGTATAAGTGATGAATGATAAGATTTTGGGGGCACAAGAATGAGATTTATTAGAGTAATGTCAACATGTCAATTAAATTCAATTATGAATTCTTGTTTTTCTTTTTGTTCGCCGACATTTAAACAACGTGAGCAATGTAAACGAATTTATGATATCTAATATTGGTTTCCTTCACTCACCATCACCATTTTTGCGGTATTGAAATCTAGGGCATTCTGTCGCTGCGTCAATTTAAACAGTCAATCAAAATTCAAAGTGAAATATACAATAATCTCAAATTGTTGTCCAATTAACAGCTTATAATAACAACCGGTAACATGACACGCGTTGTAGAATATGCAAGCCAATTGTGACCTGTCGATTACCTAAGGTTGCGTCCGCCAAGGTGTGAAACAAGCGATTACCACACATTTCCGGTGCAAATTAACCTTTGAACCAGGCAAATAAAGGGAATTTTACCCGACTTTTATGGGAATAAATTAATCGACAATTTTTATCGACAATTGGAACAATTAATCGACAGCTGAATTAATAAATCGACAGTTGTTGATAATGTCGATTGGCAGCGCGAGCTCTGCTTATTATACCCCACATAATAGAGTTAGAGGGAGGGGGCATATGTGAATTATGTTGTCCCTCCATAGATGCAATTTTGTATCCTCTTCTCAATCTAGAATTTACAACAAAACTTGACAGAAATTTTTATGCAAGCCTTTTACCATGGGAACATGTGAACCTGCGGATTTTTTTGTGATTGGTCTACTACCATAGTACACATACTTGTGGCACCTTGATTTTTCCCCGTCCAGTTACAAGGTTACCACTAGGGGTAGTGATAGGCCTGCAACAGTTCCAGTTTTTGACTCAGCTGAAAAAAAAAAATACTTAATGAACAATGAAGAAATATTGTTTTTCAACAATACTGAAAAAAAATGTTGGGAAAGGAGCAATTGCTTGTAACAGTTCAAGCTCAACTACAAGAATATTTAAATAGTTGTACATGTATTAACCTTTTTCTGAATAATAAAATTTCAGAAATGGTCCAAATTGAAAGCATTTGAAGTTGACAAGTTAAATGTGACTCACCTGTTGAAATTGGTCTGGGAAAAGGTGGAAAACATGATGGAAAAAGGAGAAATACTGGTTAATAGCATTTTATTCTTTTTCCCTCAATTTTCAAATGCATTCTTGGTCAGGGTTGGTAAAACTCGGGATTGTGTGGTAAAGGGTGAAATAGTTTATATAGATAGCAAGAAGGCATCTGTGTTAGCAAGGTTGAAAGTCATGTGTTTGTTTTATTTGTTTGATGTTAAATGAATACTTCAAACTTTGGGTTGTAAGTTTGAGATCCTTGAATTTAAATGAACATATTTTTGTTTAATAAAATGCCTTTTTCTTTTCAATGTATATCTCATTGCTAGACAACTAATTTAGCTTATTGATGTAAGAAGCAGACATGAAACTGTACGTTGCTCAGAGCATGACATTTGTCTTTGAAAGGGTAGAAGAAGTCTTGAATGAAAGAGAAAATGGTGGGTACAAGAATCTTGCCCCTTATGCCATATTGTTTTCAAAAGACTTGTTTTCTTAGGTCATAAAACACTGGAGTGTTGCTAAAGAGATAATATGATCATTGTAGTGATGGCCCGGCAGCCAGCTGAACAACTATCCTGTAATATAGATGTAGAAGTAGATATTCCCTGTTGTAAATTCCCTAAACTGGCATCGCTCAGAATGAAAGCTACTGTGGGCGTAAAGAAACTTCATATACAGTCCAAATTGAAAGTAAGTATCATTCAAAATGCAAAATATTTGCACACAATAAACAAGGTTGTGTCAAATTATGGGATTAGTCCGTATATTAACTCTTTACTAAGTGACAAAGTTCTGTACTTGTGCATATTCAAAAATTATTTCCAGACTACAAAATGAATATGACTAAAAAATTGAAGTTTGTTTTTGTAAAGGTTAAAAACATGGTTGAAATAGGAGAAAATGCTGGTTACCAGCATTTTCTCCTTTTCCAACAATGTTAGGGTCATTTAAACGATTGCAATTCTTACCACATGACAAAATTTCAAATTGTTCAAAATGTAAAGCATTTACAGAGGACATAGGTGCCAAAGATATGGAACTTTCGTTTTTTGAAGGGGTAGGAAACATTGTGGAAAATGGAGAAAATGCTGGTCACCAGCATGTTCTCCTTTTCTCATGATATTTTCTAAAGCTTTATTCCTCAAGATTGTTAAAAGTATGGATCATATGGTAAAGGCTTTAAACTTACATGATTACACAAAATATGGTTGTAGTAAATACTGTAGGTAGTTAGAATCATGTTTCTCATTTCAAATAGGTTCTTCTCCCTTTTTCAACTCATTAAGTACTGAAGCAAATTTCACACAGACAACTTAGAACAAATCCATGTAGGTTAATGTTCATTAACATGAATTAAGGTTTTATACACAAATATATAAAAACAGTGTGACAAACAGAAAAAAACCTGGATATGAGAAATATCTCTCTCTTCTTTATCTGTTTAAATATTATCCATCTTGTGTTCAAAATCACCTTAGTTGAATCTCCTGCACCTAACAAAAAAAGGTGCATTCATTCCAATGTTCTCTTCTCTGTGTTTGACTGACTTTATCTTCAACTGCATGCATTTTGGATTTAGAGATGTTACAAAGAATATCTTCATTGATTTCAATATTGATTACTTGTTCCTGATTATCATATTCATACTGGTTTTTTATTCCTTTCATTTTTCTAGGAAATCCAGTTATCAGCATCGCCAAACTGTAGCACAGAGACTTGTGTTAAGTTATTTAATGCTGGAAATCTAAATCTAGATATAACATTTGGTTTCACCGAGCACAAGAATCTGTTTACTGTGGCACCATCTCGTCTTCATATATCACCTGGCGTGGACGCTGAACTGAAAGTTGGGTTTAAGCCTACAGAATACAGTTCATCTAAATTCTCATCGTGAGTAAAGTTTCTTATTTTTACATAGGAATGTTGCTGTATTATTCTTTTTTGTTTTGTTTCGGTAAGTTAGAGTTAGTTTAATATATGAAACAAAGGATGGATTTGAAAATATTCTATTTAAACTTTAGCCTTTACCAGATGACACAATTTTAATACTCATCCAAATTTCCAGCATTTGCAAAGGACAAATATAAATCAAAATATAGTATACAAATGTATAAAAATGTTTATAAAACATGATGGGGAAAAGGAGAAAATGCTGGTTTCCAAAAGTTTACTTGCTGAGAGTCATGAACATGAGGTTGTTTGGTAAACAGTTAAAATGTAGAGTTTATTGTTGTGCAGGGAAAGAGCACAACATGATATCAAGTTTTTATGAATATGTTTCAGGTTGTTGCTGATGATGGTGTTGCCACAAGGTCCAATGTTTGAACTCAAGCTACAAGGCAGTGTAATGCAGAAGAAATCAATCCCCTATATACTCTGTGACTGTACTGACATGGACTTTGGTGGGGTTGCCATTGGAAAAGCAGTGTAAGATGGGATCTAGCCTAAAACTTTACAGTCTAATTTCATCTATATCTCCATTATTTCTGTGAATTGTATAATTATCTGAACTTTTGTTGAGAAGGGAAAGACTGTTTCTATGCTGTTTATTTCTGTATCAAACGAATGGTATTTGTAGTCATACAAATTGAAAGCATTTGTGTACCTCAACTTATGTAATACGGCTGGATCTGTACTTTTTGGCTGTTTAGCCAGTTTTGAACCCATTTCATACTTATTTTATGAAATTATAATTCTTATATCTTCATACCAAATGTTGCCCCTGAGGGCTGCAAGGTTGCACAGATTATGCCGGATAGAAAATGCATTTCATGTTTTGGAGGCCTTCAAAGCCTTTGTTATTGTTGTTTCCAGTTTGAAATGCAGACGAATCCCTTGAGTTTTTCTATGTCTTTTACCATATATATTAGTATTTTATCTATGTTTACACAACTGAACCATACTACAAACTTTCAAGTTTTAACAGAGTTTTTTCTCTATAGCTGTAAGGATGTATCTTTAACTTTTGATGTTGCTGATTATTTATAACCAATTTCTTCAGTGTAAAAAGGTACAGACTGATCAACAAGGGTGATGAGCCATTAACAATGACAGCAGAGGCTAGAGTGGACGATATAAAGGTGAGAGAAGTTAGATTATTGAAAGACTGAGACAAGGTCATCTTATGCCTGCAAAATTAATGGTTTTGGAGTCATACAATTATTAAAATGCCTGTCTGTGGACAGGCACACAGGTATATTTGTGTTGCTGATTCCTCCCTCAGGTTTGCTATCATTGTATGGTCTGCACCAGACAACATAATTTTAGACTTCTTTATTAACATAAATTTCAGTCAGCAGATTAGATTTGGCTTGAAAGTTTGAATTTGTCTTTCATGGGAAAGAAAATATTGTTGAAAATGGAGAAATACTGGTTACCACCATTTTTAGCTCCACTGGCCGAAGGCCAGCGGGCTTATGTCATGGCCCGGTGTCCGTCGTGCGTCCGTCTGTCCGTCCGTGCGTTAACTTTTTTTTCAAACTTCTTCTTCTCTGAAACTACCCATCCAAATTTGATGAAACTTCACAGAAATGATCCTGCCATGGTCCTCTTTAGAATTTCTTGAAAGAATTTGATTCCTTCAAAAACTCTGGTTGCCATGGCAACAAAACTGAAAAATATTGAACATCTTTGAAAATCTTCTTGTCTGAAACCATAAGGCACAGGGCTACCAAATTTGGCATGTAGCTTTATCTAATGGACCTCTATCAAGTTTCTTCATATTATAGCCCTTGGGTCAAAATTGGCTCAGCCCCAGGGATCACAAGTTTAACATGGGCTTATAAAGTGACTCTAATTTAAAATAGTAATCAAGGGAAGCAACTCCTGTTATACAAGATAAAGTTTGTTACTATTTACCTCCCTTGATTATCAAACTGCAGTTATACATTACTGGAGTTTGGTATTCAAGTTTTTTGAAGAGGAAATGTTCTGTTTTAAGAGAGAGTGATTTATGTTGATGCTAATAGTTATGCTAACATGAATGGAATGTTTAATTTAAAGTAAGGTTTCTATCACTCAAATTTTTTCAGAACTTTACCTTTCATGCTAATGAATAAACCTGCTTGTATTCACTGACATTATCTTTGCATTTAAAAAGATTTGACTCTTTTTGTTTAGCGGGTGGGGTGGAGGTTATGTTTTCAAAGTAAGTTTATTACCATACAGACTTTTTATGCTGTATATCTCTGTCAATGTCAATTAAGCGCATGATACGTTAATTTTACTCTTTAAGAAATGACAAATTTTTTTTTACTGTACCAAGTTTAAAGCCATTGCAAAAAGACAAATTGAATGTAGCTTAAATGACTATTTCTGTCTTTGATATGTTAGGAAACCTCGTGGGAAAAGGAGAAAATACTGGCTGACAACATGTCCTTTTCTCACGATGTTTTTGAAAGCCTTCTCTTTCAGGGTCATTAACACTACGATTTGTGTGGTAAAGGGTTAAAAAGCCAGTGGAGCGATACAGGGCCATTATGGCCCTCTTGTTTCCTTTTCCCAGGATGTTTTTTTTTTTTTAAACTTTCCTTTCCTCGAGGTTATCAGAGCTCAGGATGGTATGGTAAAGGGTTAACACAATGTTAACCTGAAACCAGCATTTTCTCCCTTTCCCCACAATGTTTTCAAATTGCATCATTTGAGCCACAATTGAATTATCATCTGCAAATGCTGTCAAGTTGAGCAAGTCTGTTTTTTTTTTTTTTTTTTTTTTTGTGTGGTTAAGGCCAAAATTACATCTTTTGACTTAATCTAACCATCCAGTTTCTCAACGCTTTTAGAGCAAAACAATTTTTTGTAGTACTTCTGATTGTTTTACAAGAAACTTTGGTTCACAGCAAAAAACCTAAAAAACACAGGTTCACAGCAAAAAATACAAATATGCCTTGTTAATGGTAATAATTATGATGATTCTGTATCTCAAATTTAGTTTATTATCCCATACCAAAGGCGGAGGGATATAGTTTTCGCTTTGTCAGTTTGTCCGTCCAGACAGATATCTTCTACTATCCTGGACGAAAATTGATGAAACTTCATACATGTTTTCCTTATGAAAGTCCACTGATATGTTCTGTTTTTTTTTTTAAATGCCCTGGCATAGAAAATGGGGGCTTAATGTATGGACCAATAATAAAAAGGCCACATGTACATGCAACACACAATACCTATTATATCTTTGTATTAAAAAAGGTCTTTTTCAGCAGGGGATATCATTTCAAAGAAATAAATTGCTTTGTTTCTTTGTAGCTATTGCTCTCACCCAACCCATCATCGATTGGAAGTAAGAAAATAGAGTTGTATCTACCCCCAGGGGAAACCCTGCCAGTTTATGCAGAGTTCTCACCTACACAACCAGTGTCTTTATCTGGTAAAATTGTCATGAAACCAAAAGATGACATCACAAAATATGTGGTAAGGCTTTTTCTTTTAGAAGTAAAGCAGTATCTGTATGTACATGCAGGACACAAGCTTTACGACTCTTTAAAAGATTAGAAAATTTTGGACTTGTCAAAATTGAAAGCACTGGTAAATGAAAAATTGAATGCAACTCATATGGATTGGATTATGAAGGAGAAAAACATTGTGGGAAAAGGAGAAAATGCTGGCAACCAGCATTTTCTCCTTTTCCCACAATGTTTTCAAAAGTTTTCTTCCTCAGGGTCATTAAAAGATGGGATTGTCTCTTAAAGGGTTAAACAGGCTAGTGCTGACCAATATCTAACCTCTTCCACAACACTTTACTCTGTTTAAAGCATTTCTGTTTCATGCTTTTTGGTAGTTAATTGGGAAATAATGGTGGATTATAAGGTTTGATAATTCATGGTTATGAAAAGTGAAATTTACAGTAATATTTCTGTAACTCTTTAAATGAAGATGAAACAGTAGTTCCCATGCACTGATTACCTAAGTAAACAGTGCATGCCATTCAACCAGACGGAAATATAATGTAATTTATGCGCATTTACTCTACATTTACTTGTTATTATATATTCCAGGTGAAGGTGCGTGGGTATGGTGGAGTAAGTAGGTTAAGTTGTCTGGACTCAACAACAAGCATACAAGGATATCCATGTGTCTGCTTGGATGATACTACCAAGATGAATGAACTGTATATACGTAACATTGGTGCTCAAGCAGCTAGTGTGAAATTAGCTTTATATAGTGGTAATTGTCTCTTTGGTGTTTGTTGTACATGCTATCTTAATATATTTTGGCCAATCTTGGCAAACACATATGATCTTTTTAGCTAATTACCGTAATTGCTTATTGCCCATAAAAGTTGTGTTCATACTGAACTGAATTGTAGTCAACTTTAAAGGGAGGCTAGTCAGAGTTTCTAATGATACCAATTTTCAATAATTGCACTCGTTATATTTATTGTTTTTTGATTGGTTGAATTCAGGTCATCTGACAAAAAAACTGTCATGCTGTTTTTCGTTGAACACAATGGGACTATTTTCGTTTTTTCCAAATTGTCCTGTTTTATCTGATTTTAGATTTCATGCAATCTCCTTATGTGCTGTTTGTAGATTTCCACGTTTGAATCAGTCCAATGCATATAAACTGATTTATTTTCCTTAAAAAACTTCAAATAAACAACAAACCTGAAAAAAAATATTTATTATCTGTATTTGAACCCTAAACATAGAAAACATTATAAGGAAGAGTGTCATGGCAGCCAATGGCTCTATTGTGACAGTAGCACCAGAAAACCAGATCAGCAAAATTTAAGGCATTTTGGTCCCTTCTTTTAATCTATATGCACCTTTTAGAACAGATTAAAAATTGTTTTTGACACCATTTTGTAAAACATCTGAAAATATACAAGGGTGGTTCATTTAATTGTGTCACTTACAGGCCTCTATACCATATTAACATATGTATCACACCCAAAGTAACGGTATTTTTTACAAGCAAGGTGTTTTGAATACTGGCACGAAATTTTGTTTTGATAGGTTCATTCTTTCAAAAGTTATTGAAAGTTAAAGTAGGTGAAGTCATATACATGTACACTGAATGTACAATGAACCCAAAAGCAAAGCTTGAAATTAGGGCCTATATTAATAGTGGCTCTAGTCTATTTCAGCTTCACAAATATTTAGTGAATTATGTCAGATACACTGGGCTTTTGCGGTATCAAAACGGTTGGTTTTCGGATGGTATAAAAAAATTTATAGATGAAAGAACTTACTTAAAAGATGCCCCAAGTCCTAGTCAACCCAAAACTGCAGCTTCCAGAGAAAATGTATTTGCTATAGCAGATTTAATTAAGCAGGATGCCAGGCTTACAGTGAAAAAAATAGCTAAGAGAGTTGGGATATCATCAAGGTCAGTTCATAAGATTGTGACCAAGGAGTTAAAACTTCGTAAGATTTGTGCTTGATGGGTCCCCCACCTCTTGACAGATGAACAAAAGGCTACTCGTGTAAAAATGGCCAAAATTCTTCTTACAAAGTACAAAACGCAGAATATCAGAACTGTTCACAGGTGATGAAACCTGGATTTATTATTTTGAGCCTCAGAGACGTGTCAATGATAAAACAGTGGCTGCGCTAAGAACAAGCTAGGCCGATCATAGCAAAAACAATAAAAAGCGCTGGAAAAGTTTTATAGACCATATTTTTTAATTCAGACGGTCTAATTGCTCAAATTCCTGTACCGAAGAACCAAAATGGTTACAGGCAAGTTTTTTACAACAACAATGTTCTGTCAAAAGTGAAGAAACGCTATGAAAAACAGAGACCTAGAACCGGATTAAGGGACCTGTGCCTTATTCATGACAATGCAACTGCTCACAAGTCTGCAATTGTTCAGAATTTCCTGGAAACAGAAAAGGTGGTACAGCTTCCCAATCCACCCTATTCTCCCGACCTCAGCCCATGTGACTTTTCTCTCTTTCCCTTATTGAAGAAAACTCTCTGGACGTTGATGTGGCTCTAAAAATGCCTTGGGAAGTGCCAATTTTCAGGTTCTGCTTGGTGTCTCCAGAAAAGCTTATTTTGCAGCATTCACAGACTGGATTTCCAGACTTGAAAAATGTATTTCTGTCAAGGGAGAATATTTTGAAGGGATGAATTGAACGAAATATATATGCATTTAAATAATGATTTTATATAACGCGTCTCAGAAACCCAATGACACAAATGAACAACCCTCGTAGAGTGTCTTGAGAAGAGGGTTGAAAACATTAACTGTAAGTAGCAGCAAATGCTCTGGAAAAATTGTTCTGTCCTAAATAGGTCATGAATTCTCTGATCTAATTATAGATTGGAATCAGCATTCTCTTCTTTTCAGACAATATTTTCAAAGGCCTTTAACTTCAGAGTTGTTGAAAGTTGGAATTGTGTGGTAAAGAGTAAAGCAAGTTTTACATTTTTTGCCAGAATTTCGCAAAGGCTATTACACATCTTACTTGCAGTTTTATATCAACAATTTTCAGATCTCAAATGTTCCCAGAGACTAACCAGTGGTCAGACTGTGATACAACCCAGTGAATTCATTATAGAAGCTCAACAGAAGAAAGTATTAGAGCTAGTAACCAGTCTTTCTCAAAGGGAACTAGCAGCAAAATGTGATGCAAATGGACTCTATGCTGTTGCAAAGTTATCCTATAAAGATGTTGTAGATTCAACAAAACCGCATGGGTGGGTAGTTTTTCAGAGTGCTTATTTCATGTAATTGTAATATATTTGAGCGGCACTTTTGGTTTAATGCATCTTTGTAATGTGCTGACCTAGCAAGTCATCAAAAAATCATTTTGTCTCTATCAGCGACTTTAAATCTAAGAATGGTATGGTAAATGTTTAAACCTTGAATAGAGAAACAGAGGGTGTAAGACATGTTTCATGTATGCGAAATCTGATCTTTGTCTTTTTATAGGATCATTTATGGCAGGTAAAGGCTGAACTGTCCTCTTAAATATTTTGTTTGAGGTGTTTTTAAGTCAATATGATGAAAGAGATAGAGGATATTTGCTTTTTTCGGTGAAAGACCAAAGTTTATTTCAACGAGTGAAGATCATCGGTAATATTTTCACGAGTGGCACACATGGCTTTTGGTGATATTTTCTTGAGTGGCACAGCCACGAGTGAAAGTATTACCGATGATGTTCACAAGATGAAATAAATTTCTATTTTTCATAGAAAAAAAAAACAAATGTTCTATTTATTTCATGCTTCTAACCCTTTTTTGGGGGACCTACATCAAAATCCAGTACAGTTCTTTTCGGTAATTCCCCGTAGCGTACCCCCTCCACACACAACACATTACAATACTATGTAAAACACGAGAAATGTAGGGTAAATGACATCATATTTATACCCCCGCAAAACGAATGTTTTCAGGGGTATACTGGAATCAGCCTGTTTGTCCGTCCGTCCGTGTGTCCGTCTGTGTACAAAATACTAGTAATTTTGTGTCGCGAACTCCTACAGTTTTGCTGCTATTGTATTGAAAGTTTGTTGATACATTGATCGTATACTGAAGTTGTGCAAGACGCAGTTTTCAATCATCTACTCCCTATGATTCAAGGGTAATCTCCCCTTGAACTTAGAAAATTTTTTTGTTAAATTGCCTGTTTCTGTCAAAGCGCTGGCAGGGGTATTAAGTCACATTCAGTGACAGCTCTAGTTCCATCTGGTAGAGTGGTACGTGAATTTTACCTAGGTAACTACTGCACAGGAACTAATGTTTCAGCCTTCAATTGAAGAGTCAGAATCACTATTTTTCAGTGGTCGTAACCATGAAATGTTATAAAATATTCAACCATGATTGGTCGATAAAGTACCGGAAAGTATGAAATAATTTGATTTATTTTCATGCAATACACTGGTTTATATTCACCAACCACCTGCCTAAGTCTGCCCTGGCCTACTGCTATGATAGGTATCTGGGAAGAGAAAAACCTTCATGATAAATACCTTCCTACATTATGGATTTTGGTTTTATTTGATATCAAAACGTGTGTCAGTCAGTTAGATAACAATTTTCAGATCTGATCTGTTTGTTGGAATAATTCTCAACAATCAGCCATTGGACCAAGTTTCCAGCACCTACACACCTTGTAAATCTACACAGAGATTTCCACAGTCATCTAGAGTCTCACAACCATTACAGGATACTACAGCTTACAGGTATGTATCCTTTAAACTCTTCTCTTAATTTCCAGTTTTCTAACTGTCCTAATCCCTGATGAGCACTTAGCCCTTTTTCAAACAATTCTGAGTGTTGACTATCCTGAGAAAGATGGATTTGAACATACTGCAGAAAAAGGTGAAAATGCTGATAACCAACATTTTCTACTTTTTCGTCAATGTTTTATGTCCTCTCAAAGGCCAATCCCATTATTTGAGCCATATTCAGTTTTTGATCTACAAGTGCTGAGTCTGAATTTCGTCTCTGTTAAAGGTTAGCTCTTAACCAAAAGACAAAATTTAAGACTTTGTAGACAACAAATTGTAATAGCATAGAAAAACATTGTGCGAAAAGGAGAAAATGCTGGTTACCAGCATTTTCTCCTTTTCCCTCAATGTTGTCAGAGGCCTTTTTTTTCCCCAGGGACATGAAAAATTTCTACTACTACTTTTTAACAGCACAACATATGATAAAGAATTGCAGCGTCCACTGTTTCACGTATCACACAATACATATTTTTTGCACAATGCTGATTTTGAATTACTTACAGCAATCAAGGTGGTATATGTGATATTTTAAGGTTGGTCAATGTATGATGTAGGTTTATGAAAAAATTTTCATGGTGAGAGATCATGATCAGCCGATAGTACAAGTACCTTTTGCTCCTAGTAGGGAAAAAAATGATCCAATTAATTAAACAGGTTTAAGCACAGTGGTAATACTGGTAAATGACATGAAAGACATTTTTTGTATGAAAAATTATTTTGCTCCACAACTTTACCGAAAGTCATACAGTTGCCCTTCCATTTTTAGCTTGGCTATTTTCGACGAAATCAGATATTGGCATAGCCCTGGTGTTGTTGTCTGTGCTGTGGTACAAACACTTTGTGACCTGTATAAAAAGTTTTGCATTTTATTATATCTCTCTTATTACTGAAGATATTTACTTCAAACTTGGACATCATGTTAAATATCAAAAGGGGAACCCATACAACAAGGGCAGGTAACCATCAAATTATTTTTAACATGGTAATGCACCTTTTCCAGCTAAAAATTTTCACTGAAAATCAAGCACTTGCAACAGAGTGTTGGCACCTGCATGTGGTGGTCTTGTTTATCAAGTGACCACTGAGTTTCTATGTAGACCACAAGCTAAGACAATAGGCTTAAGTAGTCTGCTGAGTGTGATTGCTCAGTCAGTCTGGATTATATAGGGCTTGTAATCCCTAGCTCAGCCAATTTCTTTTCAAGAACTGATGATAATCATTGTACAGGATTCACTCCTCTTTCGTACCTCTGATCATTGTTTCAAGAATGATTATGTTGGAAATTAGCCAGTGACTTTGGAAGAATATTGTGCAAAGTATGGGTCAATGGAATTCAAGGAAAGCATGGATAGGTACACTGGCCTCTGCAAACAGAACTGAAATGATGATGAAAATACTGTTGAACATTATACAAACAAACATACCTTTTTTGTCTAGATGAATACTGATTTGTTATTTATGATAACAACATTTTTTTTTTTTTAAATTACATATTTGCTATATTTCACAGAACTATGGAGAATGTTAGCTCAGTTAGTTCAGATAATGGATTATGGAATGTTACACCTCAGGATCTGGTTTTATATTGCTCAAAAAAAGGTATGACATTCAGTTTCTTTGTCCTTTATGTGTGGTGAACACTTTACCACACAACAATTTCTTTTTCTTTTTTGAAAAGTCCGAGTTTAAAGCATTTGCAGATGACAAGTTAAATTTGGCTCAAATGATTGAATTATCTCTGAAAGGAGAGAAGACATTGTGGGAAAAGGAGAAAATGCTGGTTACCAGCTAGGTAAGCATGAATAGGTACACTGACCACCGTAGTATAACTGAAATAATGTTGAAAAGAGCGTTAAAGACTACACGATCAATCAATCAATATAATAGACTAGATATACCCCCCCGCAAAATGAATGTTTTCGGGGGTATACTGGAATCACCCTGTCTGTCCGTCCTTGTGTCCGTCTGTGTACAAAATACTAGTAATTTTGTGTCGTGAACTCCTCCTACAGTTTTGCTGCTATTGTATTGAAAGTTTGTTGATACATTGATCGTATACTGAAGTTGTGCAAGACGCAGTTTTCAATCATCTACTCCCTATGATTCAAGGGTAATCTCCCCTTGAACTTAGAAAATTTTTTGTTAAATTGCCTGTTTCTGTCAAAGCGCTGGCAGGGGTATTAAGTCACATTCAGTGACAGCTCTAGTTTTCACGTAGCTGACAAAACTGTATCTCAGTTCAGAGTAAAGTAAACATGTAAACTGTATCTCAGTTCAGAGTAAAGTAAACATATAAACTGTATCTCGGTTCAGAGTAAAGTAAACATGTGAATGTACAGAAAGATTATTTACAAATTTTAGGAAGTTGTGATCAGATGAGAATGTGCAACATTATCAACAACACTAACAAGGATCTGAGGTAAACCAAATCTTGTTTATAGATGGTTTATATATCACATGTAGTTAACATGATTTTTATAACGTAACAAAACATGTTTTAACCCTTTACCGCACAAAGCCGACTTTCAACGACCCTGGGAAAGACGCCCTTTGAAGACATTGTTGGAAAAGGAGAAAATGCTGGTAACCAGCCTTTTCTCCCTTTCCCACATTTTGTACCCTGTCAAAGAAAAATTGCACCAATTGAGCTTCAGTAAAATTGTCATCTGCAAATGCTTTCAATTTGGACAAGGCTGAAATTTTGTCCTCTGGTAAAAGGTTAAACGTATATAGCCTGTCTACCCATCCATGGTCGGCAGTAAGTACATTTTTGATTTGATATCTCCCTTTAGTTTTGCTGTTATTGTATTTGGCATTGTTTGGTCTTAAAAAAAAGCTATTTAAACAGTACTTCATTTAATCATGAGAAACATTCTTACAATAATTATGTTAGTTGACATTCAGCTGCTGTTGTGCATACCACCATGGATGAACAAACTTGATTTCTGATCCTGTCTGTCTCTGGTGTTGAATAATTTTTCTCACTGTATGGTAATATTTTACATATATGCCTTTGATACTTATTAGAGTATATGTTACACAGTACCCAGTGGTTGTGAAAGATTGGTGAAAGATTGGTGTGTGTAGTGCTGGTTTCTTTCCCAAACGACAAAATTTCAGACTTTCCAAAATTGAAAGCTTTTGCAGGCAACAAATTAAATGTGGCCCATATAATGATTTCAATCTTTGAGAAGGGTAGAAAACAATATTGGAAAAGGAGAAAATGCTTGTCACCAAAATTTTCTCCTTTTCCTTCAACGTTTCCAAAAAGCTTAAGTCAGGATTGTGACTTAGAGGGTTAAAAAACTCTAGGAAAAAGGTGATAGGTGCAACAGGAAGCAGCATTACTAAAACACCGTTGAAAAGGATGTTAACATCAAACTAACATTCAAGTGGTCAGTCCGAACTAAGAGATTTCTTTTTATTGCTGAAAAACAAATTATATAGATTGGCTGTTTCCACCAAGTAGAGCAACAAGAGGTACTTCTCCACTCAGAGGAAGAATTATGTTACTGTTTTGTATTTTATAGGTTTGAAATATCGTGGCCTGGTGATATGCTTTCAGTTGTACCTGGACAAGGCTTGGTGAAACCTAGGTATGCGTTAGATCTCTTTTCATGCCAGTAATACAGAAGTAGGGGCTATAATTTACATTGACCAACCAACTGTATATCTTTTACTATTTAGCAGAAGATAGAGTTTTAGACTTGTACAAATTAAAAGTACATGTAGTTGCAAACAACAAATTTGATATGCCTTTAATGATGGGATTTATTTTTGAAAGATGAAACATCATGAGAAAATGGAGAAAAAGTGGGTTACATTACCTGCTTTTTCTCCTTTTTTTACAATGTTTGCAAAAGTTTTCTGAAGGGTTATAAAAGCAAGGGCTTATCTGGTAATGATTGTTTATATGAGCTTAAGAAATATGTTAATGTAATAGTCATGTTGAGTAAGTCATGTTTAAGATTAAAAAAAAAACCTTACTGGTAAATTTAATCTGTTACCACAAAGTCATAAAAAATTATTATTTGTACTCTTTGCATAAATCACAGACTTCGTTTGTCTTTTTCAGAGAGAACACTTATATACAAGTATTTCCGTCAAGTAAAGCATCCAATATGTTAGACCAGTTACCCTGGTCTGGAAAGGTAGCTGTTATGTCAAATGACGTCATAAAGGTGTGTATCCTTGTTTACATGAATTTTTTGGAACAAGTGACACATTCTGTAAGATACTGTCAAACATGTATTCAGATACCACCAAGGGCAGTATGAAAAGTACTGTCTTGCTGCAATTATCTTCTAATAAAAGTTCAACCAAGTTAGTTTCAAAAGAGCTGTGTCTTAAAATAGTGGGTTGCTTACTACAGGTGCTGCCTTAGGCTGGTAACCAGCATTTCCTCCTTTTCACACAATGCTTTCTACATTACCACACAATCCTGACACTTAATAACTCTGGAAACAAAACCTTTTAAAAACACTGTTAGAAAAGAAGAAAATGCTGATAACCAGCATTTTCTTCTTTTCCCACAAAATTTTCTTCCCAAAAGGAAACAAATTTCAATTTTTGAGCCACATTGTATTTGTTGTCTGCAAAATCTTTTAAATTTGACAATTATAAAATTCTGTCACTTTGTAAAGAGTTACATTTAACTGATATGTGTTATTCTCCCCTTCTTTCCTACATAGATCATCAAAGTGAATTTGAGACATGATTCTTCTGGGAATGAAAATGAACCTGTACAGGAAGACTCAAGACTTGTTCCTGTTTCCATCAACATTCCACAGACTGGTTCCACTTCTAACAAACTGGGTCACCTTGAAGTGTCAAGAACCAAGGTTATGTTTACTCCGACATGTGTTGGTAAAGTCTCGGAGGAATCACTCTGGTTAAAGAATGATGGACCAGATATGTTGAGATGGATGTTCTCATCATTTGCCAGTCCTTATCTCCAAAAGGTGAAGAGTTTCTGCCATTTCTGAGAAATGTTAGCCTATGGTGTGCCTATCATAATTTAAGTTCCCTTTGAAGACAGTGTACACAATAATCAAACTAATTTTTTGGTCCTGTCTCTGTACTGTGTGCTAAGTTGAGAAAGGGGCTATGTTTTTTGCTTTTGTTTTAGCATTTTTTTTTTCTCACTTATCATTCATGGATTTTGTGGTGGCCTTTGATACCCAACTGGTCTGTATCATTGTAGTGCAAAAATTTTTACATTGTCTCATATCTCTGTTATTACTGAAGAAGTATACTTCAAATTTGAGGTAGTTATTAACTATCAAAAGAAGGACTTACACCAGAAGGGGAAATAAATCTTGACAGTTATGCTCCTTTTTTGTTCTTGAAATTAGCCAATCAGTAGTATTTCATATGGCTGAGACTGTCAGTCCTTCTTATTTATTATTAAGGCGTGTTTGAACCTACTACAGGGACCACGCGTAAACAAAAACCAATGATATCATACATGATGTACAAACAAACACAGTCATCTGTACTTACAGAGGCACATTTCAATGTGATGCAGAGTCTAATAAGTATATTTAGGCTGTCGTTTCTCATTTTCCTGTGCCTTTATAGAGTAGTTAACGATTTGGCTATGTTATGGGCACCGTTTAGGTTTCAATAATATCCCGCTGTCTTACGAGACTTGTTTATTTTCTGACCATATGTACACAAGAGTGATCAAAGAGAGATAACTCTTTCGGCCCGGCAATAATAAGTATTAGATATTATTACAGCTACCGTTTTTTCCCTCTTTCTTCATTATTTATTCAATTGTTTTTCTGTAATATACAGACTGCTGACAAAACCAAAGAAATGTTCCGTGTCTCCTACAAAGTGTTTGATTTCTCTAGACAGTTTGGTAAACTAAATGGACATGATACAGTACAGGTTAGTAAAATTATTTTCCCCCACTGAAGGCAGAGGGATAAGTTTTTTATCCCCAGCTGAAGGCGGAGGGATATAGTTTTAGCATTGTCCATCCATCCATCCGTGTGTCCGTCTGGGACAATATCTCTAATACCATTGGACGGAATTTTATGATACATTATACATGTGTACAATAATCTATTCTGCCGATGTACTTTTTTTTTTTTTTTTTTTTTTTATTCTATGCAAAATGGCTGACTGGGAGCGATTTTGAGTTACGCGGTTGCGTAAAGTTTTTGAAAAGGTCTTTTTCAGCAGGGGATATCATTTCAACGAAATTGCTTGTTTTACCCAAGTAAAATATTTGAAATCTTAATAACCTTTGGTCATACCTAATCTTTAAGCACCTAGTTGTACCTAGCTCTATACCAAACGACAAAATTTTTGTACTTGGCCAAACTGAAAATATTTGAAGCTGACAAATTAGATGTTGCCCAAACGATGATTTTTGTCTTTTATAAAGTAGAAAACATATTGGGAAAAGGAGAAAATGCTGGTTACCAACATTTTCTCCTTTTCCCACAATGTTTTTAAAAGACTTCTTCCTCAAGGTTGTTAAAATTTGAGATAGAGTGGTAAAGGGTTAAAGAGGGACCATATTTGGTTTATTGGAATGCATACACCCTTTTAGTTTAGTTTATACATATTTATTTTACATCATTTTAGAAACAAGTTCTTACAACTTATACTAATCTCTCTCAATTCTACTTCCTGGGAACTACAGTACTCGCGCCAAATGTGTGGAACAATGAAAGATTCCAAAGTTAACACCCGCTCCCAGGTATCAAACTCGGGACCTAATGGTTAGAGTTAAGGATATCCCAGTTTACATAATACACTGGCTACTTGTTTTTGAAATGAACTATGGCCAATACTGCGACAGTAAAAACTAGGCTTGAAATGTGGATGAAGCAAACATGAGGTATAATATTGTCATAGCCCAGCAGATGTGTGCATTGTCATGCGAAAACTTTTCTCATATCTTTGTCGTTACTGAGTATTTTTAGTACATGTACAAACTTGAACTAGTTATTAATTAGCAAAAGTAGGACCTAGAACCCATTCAACAAGAGCTGGTAAGGCAGGTAACTCTTGAACAGTTTCTACACAGTTATGCCCCTTCTTCAAACTGGAATTTTCACAGGTAAAGCAATTGTAGCCAAGCTTCAATACCTGCATGCAGTGCTGTTGTTTCAACAATGGTGTAACCCTGTACCATAAGACAAAATTTTAGACTTGCCTAATTGAAAGCTTTTGCAGATGTCAATTTAAATGGAAATCAAAGGAGGAAATTTGTTTTGATGGGGTAGAAAACATTGGGGGAAAAGGAGAGAATACTGGTGACCAGCATTTTCTCCTATTCCCACAATGTTTTCAAAAGGCTTCTTCCTCAGGGTCGTTAAAGGTCAGCATTGTGTGGTAAAGGTTTATTAATGTTTTCAACAATGGTCTGTTATTAGATGATAGAGGTAGTCGTCAGATGGTAGGATTTTGTTGTCATCAATTTGAAAAGCTGAATTTGAGATAATGGGTAGAGATAATGGTTTTCTGAATTAATGTCAAATTATTTCAGTTGACAGTCCAATTCATGCCAAGGTCATCAGGGACTTTCTCTCAGTATTGGGACTTACAGTTCACTGGAAATTCTGGTGGTCCTAACACAGCCCATAGACAGGACTTTATACGCATTCATTTTACTGGAGAGGTAAGACACACGGAATATTTTGTTGTAGTAACATTCCTGGTGCTTGTATTTAATTGGAGCAGCGTGAAATAATTTGATATCGCGCAAGACCAAAGGTCTCGGGCAATGTCAAAATTTTCTTACTTTCAACCTTTCAACTACAACATTTTGCAGTTATTGACATTTTATTCAAATGAGACAATGATGGTAAGAAAGGAAATGACTGTTTTTTATAATTGGCGGATTGCTATTATAGGGTAACATTTTGACTAATCAAATCGCAAATCAATGCAAGTTTAGTCCATGCGTGAGATATGTCATCACACAATATTTGGAACTATATTTCACAGTCTGTAGATACAGGCTTTTTTTCTGTCGTGTGTGTTATTTTATCAGATTGTGCCGCATGTATTTGAGGTGCAAAATTTACTGGTATATAATAGAAATGTATATACTATAGATAGTTTGAATTTTAATTGACCTTGATAACAACTGATATAGCCCTTTACCAAATAACCCCATGTTTTAACGACCTGAGGAATAAAGGGCTTATGAAAACATTATGGGAAGGTGAGAGATTGCTGGTATCCAGCTTTTCCTCCTTTTGCTACAATGTCTTCTACTCTTTTAAACAAATCATTTTAGCCACATTTCATTTCTTGTCAGCAGATGGTTTCGATTTAGTCAAGTCTAAAATTTTGTCCTTTGAGTATCCTTTTGAAGGCAATTCTACAAATATTGTACTATGTTTGTCATACGCAAATGCTTTTGATTTTGATAAGTTGGAAATTTTATTGTTTTGGTAAAGAGTTCTACAATTACAATGAAGCTTAGCTTTAGACCAAACATTAACCCCTTACTACACAATCCAAACTTTTAACAGCCTTGAAGAAGACTTTGGACAACATTTTGGGAAATGGAGTAAATGCTGGTAACCAGCATTTTCTCCTTTTCCACGTTTTCAACCTTTTTCGAAAATTTGTTGTTTGGTAAAGACATAACCCTCTACCAAACACTCCCATGTTTTAACAGCCGTGAAGAAATAAAGCTTTTGAAAACATCATGCGAAAAAAAAAATGATTGTAACCAATATTTTCTCCATTTCCCATAATGTTTTCTGTTCTCAAAGACAAAAGCCATCCTTTTAGACATACTTAACCCTTTACCACACAATCCCGACATTTAACGACCATGATAGAGAAGGCATCTGAAAACATTGTGGAAAAAGGAGAAAATGTTGGTAACCAGCATTTTCTATTTTTCCTATATTGTTTTCTACCCTTCCCAAAATAAATTTCAATTTTTGAGTCGTATTTATGTTGTCATCAGTATTTGCTTTCAATTTGGACATAAGTAAAATTTTGTTATTTGGTAAAGAGTTAATTCATCGTCTGCAGATATTTTCAATTTGGACAAGTCTATAATTTTATCATTAAGAAAAGGGTTAACTGGTAAAACTCTCAAAAAACTGTTCAAAGGAATGGAAATTTTCCTTTGTTTTAAATGGAAAGTATTGTGTAGATAAGGGGTATTTGTTTGTAGCTTGCATGCAACTTTTTGTTCTACTAGGATGGAAAAAGTGTTTTTTGTTTTCATGGTAATGAGTTGATACAAGTTTGACTGTTATTCAGATTATTTTCTTTTCTTTTCTCAGGCTTTTGAAGAACCAGAATCCCAGTCTAAAGCAGCAAGTATTACTAAAGACATAATACAAAGGTAGAAAGCTTTAGTGGTTATCCTGTTACAGTCATTATTTTAGTTTCTAAAGTGTACAGATAACAGTTCTGTCATACATACAGACAGTTTCTTAAGCATACCATTCTATTTTTATTATGTTCAAATCTGTATTAGCTTTAAGTCCTGTTCAGTAGCAACCTCTACTAAACAAGAATCACTGTACGTATCCAATTAAGTAACAATAAAGGCCAAAATTTAACAAAGCACTTAAATTTATATCATACCATTTAAAAATATGGAAATAATTCTAAAGATGACAATCTGTCATTGTACGTTCAAGTGTTAGTCGCTGAAGAGAAATTTATTTGAAAACTAGGTTAAAACCTGCCAGGTAGCTGTGTCTTTTATTTACTTTTTGCCCAATTTTAAAAATTCCTGTTTCTGCCAGTGACTAACACATGGCCCGACCATGCAATAACATACTGTCATCTTCACAATATTTTCCATACTTTTAAATGGTATGATTTAAATGTATTATGGTGCCTGCTTTGATAGTTTGGCCTCTACTGGGCCTTTAATGTTTACAAATGTTTCTCTAGTTTTGCTCCAATTTGTGCTAGGTTTAACATTGGCCATTCAATAATGGGTTAAAATGGCATAAAACTGCATTACTTTACTATTGTAGTTTCTCCAGTGATAACAGGCGACTGATCCTCTGCAATGACAAAATGACATTTTCCCAGACCAGACCAGAATCCTGTGTTATACAGAAAGTGGAAATCAAGAACACTTACATAGAAGATGTGAAGGTATAGTAGAAATTGGAGAACGGTACAGAATATAGATCTATAGATATGAAGAGTATTTTGATGTTCGAAGTCTTATATCTCTGAAGACCTTAACTCAAACCAGTGGTTTGAGTGTAAAATCATTTTTGTTAAAATTTTATATCCTGCTCTCTTATGCTGTTTTCTGGATCTCCAAAGCAATAAATGTTAAAATTTTTGCCCTCGGGCCATTTTTACTTTAATGTCTTACAAGACCTATGTGAATATTTTGCATTTTACCTGAAACCAGGGCCATTGCTTATAAAACTTGAGTTCACATGCAACTGATTTAGTGTTCATACTTTAATTTCATCATGCTTCTGCAAATACAACAATGAGAAATAAAGACGTCATTTGATAGGAGGAAGGAAAGAGTTGTTCGAAAAATTAAAAAGTTGCTTTGTGAGATGTATAGCTTTGAAATGTAATTCTTGGCTGACTTGAGCATGAAAAAAGTTTTATAAGCACCGGCACCATAGTTATCCAACCTGCAAAAGTCATTGAGGTATAGTTTCTATCATTGGTGTCAAACCTATGAATTAGGCTGTTATTTACAAAAGTTCTATAACTAAAGCACTATGTCCTAAATGTTTTGTAACTAGAGTTACTTTTACTTAAGAATTCTTTCATTATAATGTCTGTTTTATCCATTTCAGGCAGAGGTGATTGCACCAGCTCCACCATTCTATGTTAAACATCAACACTTTACTGTGGCGTAAGTGTGTTTAGGTTCATAACTTTGCCTAAAATTGTATACTTTACCTTTTTGTTGAAAACTTTATCTTCATTTTAAGACAAATTTGCATAAAATTATAGTTTACCCTTTCTTTGAGAAAGACAAAATTAAGTAACCCTTTACCACACAATCCTGAGTTAGCAACCCCAAGAAGGAAGGCTTTTGAAAATACTGTGGGTAAAGGAGATTATGCTGGTAATCAGCATTTTCTGCTTTTCCCACAATGTTTTCTACCCTACTAAAGACAAATCTTTTCATTTGAGACACATTTTATTTATCTTCTACATATAGTTTCAATTTGGGCAGGTTATGATTTTTGTTGTATAGAAAAAGTATATGTAGTTGCTAATTTTTGCCGACATCATAGGTCAAAATCAGACTGCATACACTATATGGTCTGATCTTAGATCTGCTTAATCCCATGTTTTTAGAGGTATGTTTGCAAATAAAAGTTTTTAAGGAGGAAAAATTAAAACAGAAGGTAAAAATCATTATGAGAGGCACTGTATGAAAAGGGGGTTTAATGCAACCCATGATGACACATTATTTCATGCTTTCCGATAGGATATCAAGAAATAGCGGTGAAATTATTTTTCGATATTCCACGGGTACGACCAGTGAAAATACCAATTTTTATATTCTAGTTACCTAGGTAAAATGCGTGTGACTCACAACCAGATGGAAATATGACGTCATTTACCTTACATTTCTCGCGCTTGACGTAATATTGTAATGCGTCGCTATGCGGAGGGGTTACGCCACGGGGAATAACTGAAAAGACTGTACTGGACTTTGATAAAGTTCCTTCCAGAAAGGGTTAAAAGCATGAAATAAATAGAATATTTGTTTTTTTCGGTGAAAGATCGAAATTTATTTCATCCAGTGAACATCATCGGTAATATTTTCACGAGTGGCGCAGCTGTGCCACTCGTGAAAATATTACCGATGATGTTCACTCGATGAAATAAATTTCGATCTTTCACTGAAAAAAACAAATATCCTCTATTTATACCAAGCAAGTCATTACATAATTATGGATCCATAAAATCCATTTTGTCTTACAACCAGCTAAATCATTAAGTTGAAATGTCCTTGGACATGCAGAAAATTTACAAATGGCAGAAACGTTTGAACCATGTTGGCATAGCTCGCACAAATTTCACCATTATCAATGAAAGATTTTGAATAAGTCTTGTTTGAGTTAGCTGCTATTGAACACATATGTATATGTCTACAAATATATTGCAGGAAAAGACGTTATTTGAGGTTCCCAGTTGAATTCAGACCCACAAGGCCAGGAAAGTTCACTGATAAAGTGAAATTTCAGACTTCCAAAGGGGACAACTTAATCATGTACCTGTATGGAGAATGTAGTTGATAATGCAATACAGTTTATACCATGTTGTATATAGTGCTGGAACTCAAGGACTCATAATGTATGCTTCATTGCTTAACTCTTTGGGAAATGCCAAAAATCTTAGACTCGTCCATTTTGAAAACATTTTCAGCCAACAAATAACTGGGGCTCAAGAGGCCTGTTGTCTGTGAAAGAGTAGAAGACATTGTGGAAGAAGGAGAAAATGCTGGTTACCAGCATTTTCTCCTTTTTTTTTCTCCTGTAATGTTTTTAAAAGCCTTCTTCCCGTGGGTCATTAAAATTGGGGATTGTTTGCTAAAGGGTTAATTCTTCACCACATATTTCTGAGTTTTAACAACCCTTGGGATGAAGGCTTTTGAAAAGCATTGAGAGAAAAGGAGAATATGCTAGTAACCAGTATTTTCTCCTTTTGCCATGTTTTCTAGCCTTTCAGAGATGAAAATCATCAATTTAACCACGGTTGATACAAAATTTAAATCAAAGAGCTTTTGAATGGCCTATACATCTTGTAGAAAAGATTTACATGTAAATATTAAACTCATGGAAAATAGCAAAAAGCAAAATAAAAATGGAAAAGCAAATTAGATTCAAAGGTAGACAGAATTTATTCAAAAGGAGACAGAACATGGACTGCAATTGTCTGGGTTTCTTTTTTTTCTTGGTTAAAAAAACTGTTTTCTGACCTGTGATAATTTTAATTGATGTGATAGGTACAAAGGTTAAATGTATGAATTAACTAGCTTAAAACTGAATTGTTTATTGCGTGTATTAATTTAATAATTTGTTTTCAGTTGCATAAAATGTTTTGAATTGATTTGAAACACTTTACATCATAACAATAAGATATTTGCATTTCAAATTGCTTAATATAAATAATGATAAGATTCAAATGTTCCTTAAATGAGAGAGATTATGATATTGAAAGAAGTATTCCTTGGAAAATCAATGTTAGCTCTATACCAAACAATCTCAGAGATAGAAAGTTTTCAACAGATTTTGGGAAATGGAGAAAATGCTGGTAAACAGCATTTTCTTTTCCCACAATGGTTTTTGCCCTTGTTGTCGTCTGCAAATGCTTTCAGTTGAGACAAGTCTAAATATGTGTCATCTGGTAAAGAGTCAAAGTAATTTACTTCAGTCATTAGCTTTGTTTTTGTGTTTTTAGTTTTCTGTACTTCTGGTCTTTAACTCTTTACCAGACAATATCTTGGGCTTATCCACTTTGAAAGCACTTGCAGACAACGAACTTAATGTGGTCGGAGTGAGAGAAGTGATCTTTGAAAAGGCAGAAAACATTGTACGAAAAGGAGAAAATGCTGGTTATCAGCATTTTCTCCTTTTTCCACAATGTTTTAAAAAGGTTGTTAAAACTCGGGATTGTGTGGTAAGGGTTAACTCTTTACCAAACGCAAAATTTTCTACTTTACCAAATTGAAATCAGTTGCAGATGCCAAATTGAATGTAGCTCAAAAGATTATTTCTGTCTTTGATAAGATAGAAAACATTGTGGAAAAAGGAGAAAATGCTGGTTTCCAGCATTTTCTCCTTTTTCCATGATGTTTCAAAAGCCTTCTTCCTCAGGTTCGTTAAAAGTCGGGGTTGCGTGGTTAAGAGTTAAAAAAAAAAATGTAAACATTTTTCAGATATATGTCAGAGATTTCACAAATATGTGAAAAGAAAGATTTCATCCCTTCTCCAAACAAAAAAAATTCATCAGTTTCAGGTTGATTTAGAATTTATTTGAGTGTAAAGCCAACAAAAGATCAAACACATCTTGAATATCACATGGATTCCTATGAATATAGACCATAAGACTTTAAAATGGACACCCTTTTGCTCTTGATAGTAACTGTTTGAAAGAAAGGATTATACATATATGTAATTTTGCAGGAATGTGTCAAATACTGTGGGGGGAAAAGGGGGCAATTTGCTTGTCACTAAAATTTTGTAATTTGTCTGTGAAATGGTCAAAAACATTAGGGGAAAAGGAGAAAATACTGGTTACCAGCATTTTATCCTTTTTCAACAATGTTTTCAACAGGTCTCTTTCTTGGAGTAGTTAAATAATAGGGGTATCAGCCTGTGTGTCTGGAGTCTCGACATGTGCAAAGATTTGTATTGCAAACTCCTTCCCTAGTTGTATGATCTTCGTATTGAATCTTTAACTCTTTACCAAACAACAAAATTTTAGACTTGTCCACATTGAAAGCATTTGCAGGCAATAAATGTGACTGAAAAATTTAAATTTGTTTCAGGAATCGTAGAAAACATTTTAGGAAAAGGAGAAAATGCTGTTCACCAGCATTTTCTTCTTTTCCCACAATGTTTTCAAAAGGATTCTTTCTCTAGGTCGGGGTTGTGTAGTAAAGGGTAAATAAAAGTTTAGCACAAATTGTACAAATGCAAGATGGAACTTCATAATTATGTTCTATTGTGTCACTCGTTTATAACAATTCTAGATAAGTTTATTTTGTTTAGTATGTATACATGTTTTACCAGTATTGCATTTAATGTTTTTCTGTGTAGATGTAAATTGAGCCATAGAATGCTAGATTAATGATAACAGTCCCTGTCATAGTATAAAATACCCTCCAAAATATTGTAATTCCAGGGCTGGTTTTTTTTTTTTTTTTTTTTCGAAAATATCCAGAAATTGGGCAGGCAGAGTAGATTTAAGATCGGACTTTATGTTCTTTACAGTCTGGTCCTGGTCTACACTGTTTGAAAAAGGGCTACACAAGGAGTTTCCCTTTGTATGCTAATATGGGTCGATACTATTTGCAGATATATTAAACCACCTTTTCACAGAGCTGGACTCAGCTAGGGCAGTCCTTGCAAGGTGACCTTGGTCGAAGCTTTCCACCATTGGTTAATTTTCTGCTTCTCAAAGGACCATTCTAACACATGATACAACTGGTTTTTGGACAATATGGATCCAAATTGTGTGCCTACTTCATTACGTAGATCCATTAAACCCCCAATCCAAAGGCTCAGGTGAACAGTCCAGGGCCATCAAGGCCCTCATGTTTTCCACAACTGTATAGCAATACTTGAAGAATGACATTTATGTCGAAAATCTTTTACTAAAGAGATAAATATAAGCAAAAGCAGGAAATTACCAGCATAAATGTGAAAAGGTGGCATCATGTGGTTGCATTCATTAGGAATGAAAGAAAAGATGAAAGTTGTTGCAATAATAGATAACACTGACATATAACACTGCTTGACTTAATAGTATTTTTGTATTTTGTAAAATTAATCTTTTGACCATGATAATGTGATATATTTATGAAATAAAACAATCTGTCTCGTAATGTCATTGTTGTAGTGGTTTGTGCAAGCTTTCCTTATTACCAGATACAAAATATAACGCCTCTCCATAAAGCATTTGCAGGAGACAAACTAATTGTGGCTCAAAAATTTGGATTTGTCCTTGGCAGGTTAGAATACATTTTACAATAAGGAAAAAATGCTGGTAACCAGCAACTTCTCCTTTTCCCACAATGTTTCCAAATGCTATCTTTCAAGGAGTCATTAAAAGTAAGGATAGTGTGGTAAAGGGTTAATGAGGATGTATTTATACCGCCCACCTACGATTTACAGGGGCTGTGGTTTTTACCATGTCTGGTCTTCTAGCCGTCTTATTTTCATTTCTGTGCTCTAACTCAAAAGCCGTTTGACCTAGGACCCTGAAACTTTATACAAGTGTTGCTTATGACCCAAGGAGGCGCCCTGTTGTTTTGGGGGTCACATGGGTTAAAGGTCAAGGTGACTGGGGATCTTTGTTTTGAAAATCATTTTTGTTCTCTTATTGTGCTGCTTCAGTGACAAGGTGCTGACAAAGGGGGGGGGGGGGGGGGGAATATTTGTCCGCTTTGCAACAGTTCTAGCTTTCAATTAGGATAAGTCTAAAGTTTTGTGGTGTGGTACAGGGATAAAGAGGTAATGACTTGCCAGATTACCTGAACAAGGGAAAAAAAACTTAATCCAAGACCTTCTTGTACAAAAGAAGAAATAAATAATAACAAACAAGTAATATTTCTGTACAAGTACTCTTACTTCATTTCTAGCATCAATAAAAATATTCAACAAAAGCACCGATGCAAAAGCATTCTGTAGTTTATAAATAAAAACAAATACAAACACAGTGAACCACAATATTCCCCCTACTTCACGCCCCCTATCTGAAGCATACAATTACAACGTACCTCTATCAAACAACAAAATCTTAGATTTATCCAAAGCAATCGCAGACAACAAATTAAATAGGGCTCAAGTTGTCAGAATTGTCTTCAAAAGGGAGGAAAACATTGCCAGAAAAAGAGAAAATGCTGGTCACCAATATTTTCTCCTTTTCCTATAATGTTCTCAAAAGCTTTCTCTGGATCTTTAAAATTCATGATTGTTTAGTTAACCCTTTAGCAAACAATCCCGACTTAACGACCCTGAGAATAAAGCATTTGGAAAACGTGGGAAAAGGAGAAGAGGCTGGTAACCAGCATTTTCTCCTTTTCCGCAATGTTTTCTACCCTTCCCAAAACAAATTCTACTTCTTGAGTCACATTTGTCTTGTCTGCAAATGCTTTCAATTTGGACAAGTCTTTTAATTTTTGTGGTTTGGAAAAGAATTAAGGGTTAAACATCTACAGTCATGACTGACCATAAAAAAATTTTTTACTGTTGCCCAATTTCTCTAAACACACAATGAACTCTAAAGACCTTGTCTACAACCCTAAAGAAGATGACTGTAGAAAACCTAGTGAGAAAGCGAGAAAATGCTGGTAACCAGCATTTTCTCTTTTTCCCACAATGTTTTCTACTCTTTAAGAAAATTCCCATCATCTGAGCCTTACCAAACTTGTCTGCACATATTTAAAAAAGGATGAGTCTAAATTTTTTTGTCTTGACAAACGAATCCAGATCCATTTCAAAGTACATGTAATCTTTTTTGAACAGGTAAAACTGGTAAAACCTGAGGAAGAGGGATTCTGAAAAAGTGGGAAAAGGAGAAAATGCAGGTAGCATTTTTCTCCTTTACCCATAAAGTTTTCCATTCTTTCAAAGCCAAATCTAATCATTTGAGCCGTGTTTAATTATATTCCCTGCCAATGTTTTCAATATGGACAAATAGTAAAATTTTGGACAGAGTTAACTTGTATTGATAATCCCAACAGATATAAGACAAATCACCCCTTTACTACACAATCCCGAAATTTAATGACCCTGAGGAAGAACACTTTTGTAATCATTGTTGGAAAAGAAGAAAAATGCTAGTAACCAGTATTTCCTCCTATCTGACAATGTTTTCTACCTCGTCAAGGAAAATCTTGTCATTTGAACCACATTTAATTGGTCATCTGCAAATGATTTCAATTTGAACTAGACTACAATTTTATAGTTTGGTAAAGAGTTAAGTTGTTTGAAAAGATGCTGACAAGAGATACCAAGAGGACCATGATGACCCTGTATCACTCCACTGGCTAATAAGCAAAAACCCTACATGCCAAACATTACAATACTAGGCCAATTGGTTTCGAACATGAGACCCCTGAGACAGGGCTGAAATTGGTAGTTCTAGGTCTAATGGTTAGTAACAAGAAGATTTCTAAAGTTTTCACTATGTAAGCCCATGTAAAACTTCTGACCCCCGGGATGATATCAAATTCAACCCGAGGGCTATAATTTGGGTATTCTTAGTAGAGGCCCACTAGATAAAGCCACATGCAAAATTTGGCAGCCGTAGGCTTTATGGCTAAGTACAGGGAGATTTCTAAAATTTTTCTCTATATAAGCCCATCTAAAACTTGTGACCCCCAGGGTGGAGCCAATTTTGACCCCAGGGCTATAATTTGAGTACTCTTGGTAGAGGCCCAATAGCTAAAGCCACATGCAAAATTTGGTAGCCCTAGACCTAACGGCTAGGTATAGGAAGATTTCTAAAGTTTTCTCTATATAAGCCCATGCTGACAACTAGCATTTTCTCCTTTTTCCACAATGTTTTCTATCCTATCAGGACAAATCCCTCGATACATGTATAAGCCTCATTTGATATGTTGTCTGCCAATGTTTTCAAACTGGACAAGTCTAACATTTTTTCATTTGCTAAAGAGTTTAATCATGGGATTGTTTGTTAAAGGACTAGGGGGGGGGGTGATTCTAAAGCAAAAACTTAACATGATGTTATGAATTGATTTAAAACAATGCATGTGTATACAAACAAGCTACTTCATGGTGTATGATGAATTACTTTGGTCATCATTATGATGAAAAAAAATGATAAATAATATAACCCCATTAAATGGGATTTTTCTCATTACCATCTACAAATGACTTTTTAGCCACCACACAACTTGAAACTCTAGACCCTTTACCACATAATTCCGAGTTTTGATGACCTGAGGATGAAGGCTTTTGAAAACATTGTGGGAAAAGGAGAAAATGCTGGTAATCAGCATTTTCTCCTTTTCTCACCATGTTTTCTAGCCTACCAAAAACAAATTTCAATTTTTTGGTCATATTTATTTTGTCCTCTGCAAATGCTTTCTTTTTGGACAAATCTAAAATTTCATCATGTGATAGAAATTTAAACAAACAACAAAATTTTAGAATTTTCCAAATTCAAAGCATTGGGTGACAACAAAATAAAAGTGACTCCGATATTGAAATTTATTTATGAAAAGGAAGAAAATATTGTGGGAAAAGGAGAAAATGCTGGTTACCAGCATTTTCTCCTTTTTCCACTATATTTTCAAAATTCTTCATCTTTGCTGTCTCTAAAACTTAGGATTGTGTGGTAAAGGGTAAAAGAAAAAGAAAATTACCCAGAAAGATTGCTCGAAATGAACAATTCCTACTTGGACTACAATGGTTTTTGCATGCATCAAACTTAAATATTCATTTTAATACTCCTCATTCAACAAGGATTCGGTAAAAGAAGTATCAGCTGCAAACATGATATTGGGGTGGTAATGAGTTAATGGTAAGCTATAAATGACTGAATTGCAAGAATGGCTCATGGTAAGAATTTAACTCTTGTAGAGCTAAATAAATGTCAGTGACAATCTCAGGCAGTACTAAAGATGCAGATATTGCATATTTCAAAGCTATTTTTGTCAAGATATCTGGCAAAGAAACAGACAGTGTAGATTCAAAATCAGGGGCTGCATTCACCAACCGTTCTAAATTACACTCTCAGTCTAAACTATAAGAATAGAACAATTTCTGACTGGCATATGGTTAAGCAAGAAATTTTGTAACTTTCATACTTTGAAAATTCTTGAGAAATGGACTTCAAGTATTATTTAATTCTTTACTACACTGTCCCAACTTTTAACAACCCTGAAGAAGAAACCTTTTGAAAACATTGTGAGAAAAGGAGAAAATGCTGGTATTCAGCATTTTCTCCTTTTCCCAAAATGTTTTCTGCTCTATCAGGGAAAATTGTGTAATTTTTGCCACCTTTAATTTGTCCTCTGCAATTGCTTTCAATTTGGTCCAAATATCTGCCATTCGGTAACGAGTTAAAGTGGTTGGTAAATACAGACACAAACTGAGCATTTCATGCGGATTGATCTTGATTTACTCTAATGACAAAAGGAGTTTAATCTGGATTCAGTACTACAAGTGTCAATAAATCAGATAACACCTGTAAAGGGGATTTGAACTCAATGAAGATAGGCAAAACAATCAGCTGAACTTGACTTGGTAAAATAAATAATAGCAGTAACTTCTATACAACAGTATTGTTTCCATGCTGTGTGAACTTCCTGGCAAACTGTTTGTGTTTCTCTACATCCTCTGGTTTCAGGCTTGGCTTTTGTGTCCGTAGAGCAACCAGAACATCACACTATGAAAAAGTAAATTATCTCATTTTTCTCAAAACACTTTACCAAACGACAAAGTTTTAGACCTATACATATTGAAAGCATTTGAAGTCTATAATATGATCAGATTTGTCTTAGAAAGGGTAGAAAATATTGTGGGAAAAGGAGAAAATGCTTGTTACCAGCATTTACTTCTTTTCCCACAATGTTTTCAACGGGTGCCTACTTCAGGGCCTTTAAAACTAGGGACTTTACCAAACCACAAAGTTTTAGAGTTGTCCAAGTTGAAAGTATCAACAGAAAACAAAGTAAAATGGCTTGAATTACGGTAATTGTCCAGGAAAGGGATAAAAACACATTGTGTGAAATGAAGACCATGCAGGAGACCGGTTTCTGGCATTTTAACCTTTTCCCACAATGTTTTAAAAAGCTTTATTATCCAGGGTTGTAAAAACTCAGGATAGTTTGGTAAAAGGGTCAAAATGGGGTAAAGCTTAAAATGAATCAAATTAAAGTAAAAGATACTTTGTGGATATCACTTTTATTTGGATGTTTTCTAACCCAATATCATAGTATTTTTACAACCTACATGAAAACAAGGGTACAAAGAAAAAATATCTGCAGAGAAGGAAAAATAATTTCTTATTTCTAGTATATACAAACATTATGTAGCCTGGGTTTCAGTCTGTTCATTTTTTCCTTTTCTATCATGTGAACATTGCTTTGTCAAAAATGACGGTAATAGTAACGGAACCAATAAATAGAAAGAGCCAAAGATCAACAGAAAGCCCCATTTAGGAGACTGTAAAATGGAGTAAGTATTAAATTATTACCGCCTGGACACAGGCTAACATTATGGGAAAATAGTCAATTACACAAAACAAGCAACAGCCTTTTTTTCAGTGCATCAATAAGCATCCATAGCAGACATTTAAAAAGCAATATCTGTATTGTTATGAATAAACATTGCCAAAGGTAGAATCCTAACCTTTTCACTTAACCCTTTACCACATATCCCAAGTTTCAATAACCTTATGGAAAAAGGCTTTTGAAAAGCATTGTGGAAAAAGGAGAAATGCTGCTGACCAGCATTTTATCCTTTTCCCACAATGCTTTCCAGCCATTCACAACAAAATTAATCATTTGTGGCATGTTTATTAAAAATTCTGTCATCTGCAAATACTTTCATTTTTGACACTTTTGAAATTTTGTTGTCTTGTATAGAGTTCAATTTACATAAATTGAAATCCTTTTATATTTTTTTTCTCACAGTATAAACAGTATTCCTTCTAAACGCATAGAAGCCTTTCCACAAAAAGATGCCTTTCCCATAACAAAAGTCATACATCATTTAGCACAGCCTTAGTATTGGTCAAAGACCAACAAACTCATCTCTTAGAGTACCTTTTGCAAATGTAATTATCTCTTGTAAAAATTGAAGAATGAAAGCTAAACTTTCACCAATAGAAGAAAAAATAAATGGTGACCTACCAATCGAATGACCGGTTCTAATAATTTCTTTTCTGGAACTTGAGTCCAGTCCATTTCTATAGCACCATTTTCACCTGGACTGCAAGGTGTAAACATATCTGTGTAATGACTGGTTACATCTCTTGCAGTTACCTGACAACATAAAGAAATTTCTGACTTTACCACTACTTATGTCTGAGAGAGGGAGAAAAAAAACATCGTCACAATTAAAAAATATAGTGCAAAACAGCAATGTAAAGTTAAGAAACATAAGCATAGAAAGTTATCTCTACCGATGAACACTTATACTCTTTTGAAAAGTCGCAAACATTGTGGTAGGAAGAAATTGCTGGTACTCAGTAATATTTTCTTTAGCCCCATGTTTCCACATGTATTAATAACAATATGTTTGTCAAATTGACAGAAATTCTGATATTACACAGAATTACCTTTTTAAAGTATGTAGCATCCTGTATTTTTCGTACTGACTGTATCAGTGTTTCATTGACAACTGTAATAATATCAGCACAGGAATATCCCTCTGACCAGGCACCTAGTTCTCTGAAATGACAAGAATTTACCTTATCAGCAGGGTGAATACAATTAGGAAAGTCATTCACGAGTGGAAATAATGTAAAGTCATCTTGATTTTATTATCTCTAAATAAATCAAGCACCGGTACAGTCAAACTTGTATTTAGAGACCAACTAAGAGAAGACAGAAAATGGCCTCTTTCAGCAGATGGTCTCTAAATACAAGATCAGTGGAGTAGGGTTAAGGGGGGATCCAGGATCTTAACAATGGTTTTTTAACCCTTTAGTACACAATCACTACTTTAAATGACCCTGAGGAAGCCAGCTTTTGAAAACATTGTCGAAAATGGAGAAAATGCTGGTAATCAGCATTTTCTCCTTTTCCAACAATGTTTTCTACCCCATGACAGACAGATTTCATATTTTGAGTCACATCTAAATTGTTGTCTACAAGTGCTTTCAATCTGGACAAGTCTTAAATTTTGTTGTCTGGTAAAGAGTAAAAGCACATGGCTGCTTAATACAGGTGGTTTTCAAAAAAAGTTTGATTCTACTCACATAAAATCTTCTTCTGTCAAATTGTGTTGTGTTTGTTCGAGATTCTCACGGAAAAGCTCTGCTCTAGATGCTGCAGATGGCAACGTTATAAAGATTCTCTTCTCAAATAATTCAACCACTGACTTGTCAAGTATCCATGGAACGTCAGATATACCAACTACCAACAGACCTGCAACCAATCAACAGAAAGATTTATTCATAACTTTATTTCAAGATAGAAATGAGATGAGCAAATCAAACCTTTGGACTACTCTCACTACAGCATGAGTACTGCTAGTGGCTCCAGGTAGCAATCATAAAGAGTAATTAACCACAGCAAGATTTATATGTAATGAAGGAGTTTACAGATGAGCATTCAAATGTTTTTAAAATGATAGTATTTGTTGTTAAATAGGCAAAATACATTGTGTGAAAGGAAAACAAGGCTGGTTGCAAGCATTTTCACCCCTTCCCACAATGTTTTCAAAAGCTTTCTATCTCAGGGTCATTAAACCTCAAGATTGTGTGGTAAATGGTTAACTCCTTACAAAACGACAAAATTTTGGACAGGTCCAAACTAAACGCATTTGCAGACTACGAAGTACATGTAAATGTAACTCAAATATTTAAATTTGTTTTGGGAAAGGTAGCAAACATCGTGGGAAAAGGAGAAAATGCTGGTTACCAGCGTTTTCTCCTTTTCTAACAATGTTTTCAGAAGGCCTTATCCTCAGGGTCGTGAAAACCCAGGATTGTTTGGTAAAGGGTTAATATAAATATATATAATTTGTTCCTCAAAAAGTTTGGAAAAAATATTTCTAAAATAAAACTAACTTAAACTAAAAGCATTTTGGGTTCATTTAATGTATTAATCAACAGTTCTTTTTTAAAAAAAAAAAGAAGAATATTCATATACATAATTTACATGTTTCGATTCTTCTTTCCTTACCACAGACAATACAAAGAAGCTTTTGTAAACAAAACATACAGTCTGATTGATGATCTGTACTGTCCACTACTTTGTTCTAAGTTATCACCAAACAGTCTCTTCATCTTGCAGCTAAACTGTATTCATAGCCATTGGAAAAGTGTAGTTTATTTACTTGGTAGGTTTTCATACGGATTTCAATTCTTCTCCTTCTAAAGAAAGAATAGGAACATGCAAATGCATATATTTTGACTCCAAACTTGATGTTACAATGTCACTGTTCTTTTCACCATACCATCAAGCAAAATACTAGACAATTTAGATCAATGGTCACACTGCATGTTATGTGCAATCTCATCTTGATTTACAATGACAACAAAAGCACATCATTTTACCCTTACTACAGTTAGAATTCAACAGAAAATTTGCTACCTAACTCTTACCTTCAAGTTCTTTCTCTGTAGAAGACATCATTTGTTTGTGAAGTTCTCTGGTTTCACTTGCTGACAGGCCTTCTAAATGATCAATAATGATAACATGTGGAACATTTTCTCTGGCTTTTTTAAACATGGCTGTCACTGCATTACCACTAGAGTTATAAACAAATGATAACTGCTACAATTGTTTCCCTATGTATACCTTTTAGATACATATTACAATATTTAAAAGTAACTAGCACATGAACAAAAAAATATTATTTTTGAGTAAATGGTATTAGTAATCCTTTAGCAAACAATCATTAATGAAACTCAGAAAAAAGGCTTCTGAAAACATTGTGAAAGGAGAAAATGCTGGTAACCTGCATTTTCTCCCCTCACAATGATTTCCTCTCTTTCAAAAACGAATCTTATCATTTAAACCACATTTGTCATCTGCAAATGTTTTCAAATTGGACAAGTCTAAAATTTTGTTGTTTGGTACAGAGTTAATGCATACTTTTGAGTAATAATTGAATTTACAATTAAAACAATCTACCATTTAAAACACACATGGACAAAAAGAAATACTTTTATAAAACTTTTAATATTTGGGGGGATCTTTGACTTGAATTATACTGAAATACATGTAAAAAAATTATTCTGTATTAAGAGCATTACAACCCAGTGACCATCTTCACTTAAAAATCAGACACAAACATTTACCTGTAACTGTTTAGAGTCATAAATGTTTGTAGAGTACAATATGAATGTCTTATCTCCTTGGCAACAGCAGTGGCTAAACTGGCCTTTCCGCTTCCTGCTGGCTGCAACATTAAAAATTGAACAAATGATTCTTTGCATGTCTCTGTATTTTCCAATTTTAGCATTTACCTCACGAGGCAAAAAAAGGTGCTTTTGGGGACAGTGTAGATCAAGGTCAAAGTCTGATCACAGACCTACATTTACTAGTATCTGTTTGAAGTTGTACATTACAGCAAAGCAGATGTGAAGCAAAAAATTTTGTATTTCAAGGAAGTATCTGTAATTTTTCTATAAAACTTTTAACTAACTTTTCATTTGTGACCTTGGTAAATAAAAGTAAAAAAAACAAAAACCAGAAAAACTGAAAAGAATCAAGAACATTTTAGAAACTGACAAAAATTGGTATTTTTTTAAATGTCAAAATACTCACACCAAATAGAAGCAAACCCCTCCATGCATGACGTTTCCCTGAAAAAAGAAAAAAAAGCCTCATGAATAATTTATAACATGTTTATTATTATCTATACGTGTATAATTATATAGACAGAAATAAATTCATTGCATGATAATGAGTCATAACACTTCACCTCATATTGGCTTTTAATATTCTTAACCCTTTAATTACCAAACAAGCACAGGTTTCAATGACCCTGAGAAAGAAGCCTTTTGAAAACCTTGTGGAAAAAAGGAGAAAATGCTGGTAACCAGCATTTTCTCCTTTTCCCACAATGTTTTCTACCTTATGATAGACAGATTTCATGATTTCAGCCACATGTCAATTGTTGTCTGCAAATGCTTTTAATTTGGACAAGTCTTCATTTCTGTTGTATGGTAAAGGGTTAATTGCCTATCAAAACTAAAGTTCCTTTTAAGTACTTGACATCTGTGTAGAGAATGATAGGACTGCAGAGAATGTGCACTTTGATCTTGGATCTGTTCTGTCCAAAATTCTATGTTTGCTGGCAAAAACCAGAATTAAACCTGCAGTATTTTGATCCATTTTTTTTTTTTGCCACACAGTCCCAAATTTTGAAGACCCTGAGGAAGAAACCTTTTGAAAACATTGTGGCAAAAGAAGAAAATGCTGGTAACCAGCATTTTCTCCTGTTCCCATAATATTTTCTAACCGTTCAAAAATAAATTTAAAATTTTTAGGCATGTTTATTTTGTCATCTGAAAAAGCTTTCAATTTGGTCCTGTCAAAAATTTTGTTGTTTGGTAGGGGTTAAATTCCCCCAAAAAGGGTTCATCAGATCCAACCAGAGTAAACAGCATTTATATTCATTGTGCAACATTTTGAAGGCAATGATTTGTATATGTAGATCTGCTGGTTAAATATTTCCTATGGGCTTTTATTCATTAACAATATGAAATAACTTTCAACTTCCTACAGATCTTGTTAGGGTGCCAAGCCCTGGTAGCTCAGTCGGTAGAGAGCAGGATTTGAGAACAGGGAGTGTTGGGTTCAATCCTTGGCTTGGTAAATTTCTTTCCAAGGATTGATGATAGTCATTGCGACAGGATTCATTCCTCTCCCACTGCTGACCATTGTCTCAATGATGGTTATGTGGGAAAGTAGCCTGTGGCTTGAAAAGAGAATTGTGCAGAGTACTGGCAAAAGAGACTCCAGGAAAGCATGGATAGGTGCACTGGCTGCTGCGATATAACTGAAATAATGTTGAAAACGGTGTTAAACACCAAAAAATTTATCGATCATGTTAGGGTCTTAGCGCTTTACCATTTAATCCTGTGTTTTGATAGCCATTGGGAAGAAGGCTTTTGAAAACATAGTGGGAAAATGAGAAAATGCTGGTGACCAGCAATTTCTCTTTTTCCCACAATGTTTTCTTCCCTTTCAAACACCAATCTTATGATTTTAGCTACGTTTTATATGTTATCTGTATGTGAATTTGGAGTAGTCTTTTCTTGATGTTGTTGTTTGATAAGCAGTTTAAATGTAAATGATGTACTGGATATATATTTTAAGCAATTTAATACACCTTTCAAATTACAAATTTAAATGACTGCAGGGAAAAAAATTCTTGGTGTGCTAAATCGATTGAATTAAGAAATTGATTTTCAATTACAATTTCTGTCATCTTCAGTTATCAATTGACTACCTCCAGCAGACAACCTTTTGCACCTTACCCATAATGATATCTTTTTTTTTTCTTTTTGCCACAAAATATTCATACAAATTCATTTCTAAGCTTAAGTCTTTGTTTATCTATATTTCACTCCAAGCTATTAAACTTGTCTGTTGAAAATTTGTGTCAAGAGGTAATAAATCAACAGCAGAAGAGAAAGACAAGTAATGTCTTGTCTCTGTAAAAAAAAAAGAAAGGAGGAATGCTCTCTGAAAAAAGGGGCCTAATGCATCTGCAAAATGTATCAACCCAGGTCAGACTGCGCAGTCTGCACAGGCTAACCTGGGTTGAAACTTTTTGTTTTGGTCAAAAGGACCAATCTACCTCATGATTCAGGCAGTTGTTAGACAAAATGGATTTTATGGATCCATCATTATGTGATGACTTGGCTTCATATAATGATTCACAGAGATACATTGAACCCCCTTTTCCCTGATCACAGCTCAAATACAATATTCAATAGGTCTTTGTTTGACACAAGATATTGGAAGCGTCTAACCAGTAATCACTAGCTTGGAAGGGTCTGTCCTTAATACTTTATCATACAAATACATTTTTTAATTCATGCAGAAGATAGCTCTAGGAAAAAAAGACCATTGAAGAGAAAAAGTGTTATTGCTTTAGACAAACCACTTACAAATGTACCATGCTCCGTGAATTGTGGGCTTAATGCATCTGCACAAAGTATCTACCCAGGTCCGCCAGCACAGTCCACACAGGCTGACCAGGGTCAAGACTTTTTGCTTTTGGTAAATGTAAAGGACCAGTGTACATGTACCTCATGATTCAGTCAGTTGTTATACACAATGGATTTTATGGATTCATAATTATGTGATGACTAGCTTGGTATCATGCATCAAAGAGATACTTTAAGACCCATTTTGTCAGAGCATGGCCCAAAATCAATTGATATACCATTCAGTAAAGAGGAAATATCTTAAGAGAGGAGAATGTCTTTTCTAAAGCATTATTAAATCGTGGTCTAAGAAAAGCTACCTGTTAAAGGTTTCTGGTTCTATTTCAAAAATGCATTTTCTGCAGGATATATTTTACCTACCGGTATGTTGTAATGGGTAAAAAGCTTGTGTGATAACAGATTAAAATTTCTCTTTAAGATAATTTATGAAACATCATATTTACTGCCACTATACAAAACCAATTTGCACCAATTTCAGGTCTTTTTGATCAGAATATCCTAATAAAATACTGAACAGAGTAGATCTGTAATAGAAATCAGAATAAATATTCTGTGCAGTCTGATCTTGATCTACACTATCAGTAATGCAGTCTGATCTTGATCTACACTATCAGTAAGTTCACAAATTGCCCTAAGCAAACTAAGAGTTAACTCATGTATAGATGTATTCAAGAGAAATAAATTTTAACCAGACATGTCGCTGAATAATATTATAAACCTGTGACACACTGTACCTTTAACTGTTGAGCTTACCACACAACAAAAAATTCAGACTTGTCCAAATTCAAAGCATTTGCAGATGACAAATGTCTTGTCGTTTAAGTAATGAAATTTGTCTTTAAAATGGTACAAAATATTGTGGGAAAAGGAGAAAATGCTGGTTACCAGCATTTTCTCCTTTTCTCACAATGTTTTCAAAAGCCTTCATCTTTTGGCTTGTTACAACACTGGATTGCTTGGTGAAGCCTTCAGAAGGGTAAATTTCTTTTGATTCATATAGGTATATGTTCAAATATGTTTATATCACATCAAAACTACTGAGCCATACAATATATGTGCATGATTTAGGTTTCACTTTTTAGTTCAATGAATAAATATAGTGAGCTCTAAACACTTTTTTAAGTGTTGATTTTTTCGCCATTTATGGTTTAAGACTTTTTAACCCTTTACCAAACAACTAGATATTTTATGAACATTAAGAAAGAAGGCTTTTGAAAACATAGTGAAAAAGGAGAAAATGCTGGTAAACATAGTGAAAAAGGAGAAAATGATGGTAACCAGTATTTTCTCCTTTTTCCCACCATGTCTACCCTTTCAAAGACAAATATCAAAGTGTGAGCCACATTTGCATGGTCTGCAAATGCTTTCAACTTGGACCAGTCTAAAAATTTGTCATTTAGTAAAAAGTTTAAATGCTTGAACAGCTCTGAAATGATCTTTGTATTAAATGGGATACTCTACAAGAATTTTGATTAAATATAATAAACACCCATAAAAGAATTGTGGCAAAGGGAAAAAAAAAAGCTCATTATGAGCATTTTTTCCTTTTTCCACAATGTTTTAAAAAATTGTGAGACAGTAATTAGCAGCAGGTAATGAGCTTGTGGAATTTAGAGGATTTTTTTTTTTTTAATTGATTTTTACATGCATCATACAACTGTACATTTTTCAATTCAATTCTTTGCTCCACATTGATGTTCTTACATTTATTTTGAAGTGAAGAAGACACTTTACTGTCTGCAGACAACCTGAAACATTGTGGCAGAGACAGAGAGGAAACAAAGATCATTTAAATAAAATCATATGTGCTTAAAAAGCTGAACACTGTCAAGCAATTTTATGAAGATCTTCTGCTTATGAAAGCTATAGAGTACTCATTGGTCTATTCTGTTATTATGATTTTTTCTTTTTACAAATGCTAAACTAGACCTACATACCTGTAAATAACTGGGGAAATTTTGTTGGTATCAAAACTGTTTCTTTTACAGCATTTTTCTCTGGTCTTGTTCCCAAATCACTATAACTGTTTCGCCTTGGGCTGATGACAGCTGGAATGATATAACAGGTTGAAATTTAGGCTGTGCCTGATGATCAAACAAATTTTAAAAAAAAAAGATCTATAGTTAGTTTCTTTTTCAAGTTTCCCCCTCCAATTTCTTGTCGACAAGTTGGCAGCAAGCCATAAACAGAAACCATCTGTGGACGAAAACAGTAGAAAATCTGTAAAATGGAATAGACTCAAAACTGCTATTAAATCCAGTTCAATCTGGCATTACCAAACAATCCAGACTTTTAACAACCTTCAGAATGAAAGCTTTTGAAAACTTTATGGGAAATGAGAAAATAATGGTAAGCAAGCAGCTCTTTCTTCTGTGCAAACATTGTTTTCAACTTTCCAAAGGCAAATTCAACAATTTGATCCTTATTTAATGTGTTGTCTGCAAATGATTTGGATTTGGAAAATTTCAAAGTTTTGTAGTTTGGGAATGAGTCAAACTGAATGATAAAGTTACTAGCCAACCACACAACAGTTAAGATCAGAAGGGTCTGTATTCACCATCAATTCTTAAGAACATTCTCAGTCTTATTCTTAAGAATTTTCTAACTTTCAGAGTAACATAGCTTCTGACTGGCTAAACCATTTGGTTTAGCCAATCAGAATTTGTGTTTCTTTCAAATTTAAATCTAGAAAATCTTGGAAAGTAAGATAAAAAATGTTCATAAGAAAGGTTTATATATATAGTTATAACATATTTATTTTACATCGATTGAGAAACAAGTTCTAACAACTTATACTTATCTCTCTCAATTCTGCTTCCTCTAAACTACGCAAGTGTCTAATGTGGGGGCCATTGAACAGTCCCAAAGTTGACACTTGCTCCCAGGTATCGGACTCGGGACCTTTTGGTTACGAGGTCGACACTCTACCTCACAACTATGGACACCACAGAATGGTTAGTGAATACAGACCCAGCACTTCAGATTGTACTTCTTAAGGATTTTTTTTTTTTCACGCAAATTAACTGACTTCAACAATGATTTTATCCCTTGATTGATTTTTTTCAAATTCAGACCTGGCCTCCTCGATGGCTTGTAATTGTCAAAAAAGCTGTAAAAAATGGCGGATATCTCCGGTGAAAAGGTGTCTACTTAAGGATCGCCGAATGTTACAGGTACATTTGGTGTTATCTGTTACTAGGGTAAAGGAAATTGTGATCACTCTTCGTTTCGTTGGTGATTTTGGGTGGGTAAGGCATTTTTGTGTTGTCGCTGGTAATCAAGGCGTTGCATTCCTTGTGTTTCTTTATACAGGGGAGTATTTTTTTCATATTTAATCATATATTTTCATTACAGAATGTCAGATTCCTGTGGTCCAGTCAGCTAAATGTTCAGTCAAAGTTTTCAAAAAGTATCCCGCCTAAAATTGCATCTCACTATAGTTTTGTTATTGTTATTATAAGTTGCATTGGCATTTTCAGCTGGTTTGTTTGAATTATAATAAGACTTCGTCCAAATGCAACTGTATTTCAGAAATTTCACAAAAGTCTTCTAATCTAATAATACAAAAAACTCACTCTCCCCTAACAGATCTCAAGTGATGCCTCGTCTGTGAATTTTAAAGCGTTTCGGAACTGAAAGCAACAGGTGTAAGGCATGAAAATTGTAGGCCTACCTAGCAACTGATACATCGTTTGAATATATCCATTTCGGCCATTGGACGCATTTTTGTTGATCTTATAACCCTACTTCTTGATAGTTCGGTGTATGTGTTACATTTTTTTTTTAACAAGTGTGGCAAAATTCTTATACGGAATCCGACTTAACATTTTTCCACCCTTAATGCCTTTTTCCCTTTCCATGTTTCTATAGGCTGCAAAAGTCGTCTGCGTTTTTAGTCACTGCGCTAAACTACTCTCTACAAAGAAGAATTCGATAGTTTTCTGAAAACGACATTCTTTCAATTTTTGCGTGATATCAGCAGCCATATCTCACCTTTTGGAATAAGATATGATTTGTTTTTCCATCAGATGTTCAGGCTATTGTATTCGTCACATTTAGAAATAAACATAAATAACAGAATCTCTTCATACTTCTAAACCAAGAGCGCGCTTGAATTTATTTCCATACAAAAACATTGGTACGAACCGAGGTACGAAACCTAGTTCTGACTAAAGGACACAAGCGAAGCAAAGTAACGGAACGGAAAGGAAACCTTACTCAGAAACGGTTTTAAATTTCGACTGGAGTTTACCTTAATACAGCATTACACGCTTGTATGATAATTTACGGATAAATACAGTATAAATGTGTTACAGTTGGCACACTTGGCAAGCTCCGCACTGTGACAGAAGGAAAAAATTCGTACAGATTTTTTTGTAAAAGTACAAATAGCTGTCGAGCCTAGTGAAGGAAAAGAGAAAAAATGTAAGTCATGTATATATATCGAATAGCTCAGTCCGATATTAATATGAGGAAAAGTACGAATATGAAAAAAGTCGGCGCTTTGAGGGTGCAACCTAGTCCTCACAAAAGGGGTAACATTTTTCTGATTGAAATGTACAAGAAACTGACAAGTAAGGTCTGACATTTTCTTTCAGTGCGCCAAAATGCCCCCATCTCCTGTGTGTAATCGATTCCTAATGTTTTACGACTGATCAGACATTAACTAATTTGTAACCCATGCTTCTAACTCGGATCTCTGTGTCGCCAATGACCTGGAAAATTGTCCATGGTCATACCTGTGTCATGGCCTACTTTTCTACATCGAATAATCGGCTATCAAAACGACGACACGTATTCATCAATCATTATGCATTTGAAATTCCCAGCTGGCCAATATTATTTGCTGAGAAAAAAAAACCTGAACCGATGGCTTTTCAATCCCTGAATTTCACATTACGAGATCTGAACAATGGTGGTTAGGTCGGACGTTCTCCGGTTTGAAAAAAAAACTTATGCAGTGTTCTTGTTCGACTCTGGGACAATTTGTAGTAAACAGCTCGTGATGACTGCTATCATTTTAAGGGTCAACGGCAAGTCCAATGCACATAGATCGTTTCATGACCTCTACATGGTCAGTAGCCATCAGGTGCTATGAAAATCGGTATCCGGTAAAAAGCTCTGAACATAACTACAAACAAGATTGCTATGAAACGATAGAATACATTATAAGATAAGGTGAAAATATTGGTTTCGCGCATTTCCTCCTTTTCCTAGATTGTTTTCAAATGCCTCAGCCGCCAGGATCTTTAGAACTCATGGTTTTTTGGTAAAAGAGTTAAAATAAAACTTACCTTTTGTAGTCTGTGGTGGTAAGGTTTTACTCTCAATCGTGATAACTGGCTTTTCTTTCTTCACCAAACCGTTCCTTGTTCTAGGTACATCTGTTTCTACAGGACGGTCCCTCTCTTTTAAACTGGCCATTTTTGTCGGATCATCTGTAGTCTTGAGATTCTTTGTTAGGCGATTTTTATCATTAGGCTGCACCAGCTTCGTCTGATCATCCTCAGTGTTTTGAGCTCCAGTCGCTCGATCGTTTTTACCCGAATTTGGTACTGTTATTTGTTCTTTTTCGACTTCCGGGGCTTTAGCTGGGCGGATGTTATTGCCTAACTTAGATGGTTTTATTTGTTCTTCCCTTGTTTCCGGTGCCTTAAACAGAGGATTATCATTTCTGACTTTAACAAGGTTTGGTTGTTTGTCTTCGATGTCTGGAGAATGACTTTCACGATTATAAACATCGCGTTTCAGGGGTTTTACTGGATTGTTTTCTCGGCTTGAATCTGACGGCTTTTCCAGTTTTTTCTCAGATTTCGGAGAATTCTTAAGCTCATGAAGATCAAGATATTCCGTTTCATCGATTTTCTTCGGCTCATGTGTAGATTTTTGTTTTTCGGGCTGTTCCCGATCTTCAGAAGGCTTTTTATCGACGGACCTTGGAACGCTGTCGTATTTAATAACAGCCATTGTTTTGGTAATAACATCACTATAACGCGGTGGCGGACTTGCTGCCTTTAGTTTCTGTTCTTTCGTATCTTCATCATCTGAATCATCTGAACCGCTGATCTGCCCAGTGTTTTCTGCGGTAAGTTTTCTAGCGGTTTCTTCCTCTTCATCGTCGTCTTCAGCTTCATCCTCTTCTGTGTTTTTCGTTAAGAGCCCTTCAAGTTTTGCCACAGACGGCTCTTTCACTTTCTCTCTTCCTTTTACCGTTTTTGGACTGGTATCACCCACTGATTTACCTCCATTCACATAATCTGGTTTTGAATAAGGTTTCTTTTCCTCATTTTCAATCTCAAGTAGTTCTTTTCTTTGGGTTTCTTCAGGCTCCACATAAAAATCCCATCTGAGACTATTCAGTGATCTTGAACGATCTTTTCTTGTTCTAGAGTAGTCTTTTGCGTATTCTGTGTCCACATAAATATCCCAGCTATAGGGTTCATATCTAGATTTATATCGTGTGTAAGGTTGTTCACGTTTTGCAACTCTGTACGGCTCTTCTTCAATAGAGTTACCGTTAGGTCTACTTTGAGCTGAAGTACACTGACCCATTGTTAATGATATTGAAATATTATCTAAATGGTTTGATTCTGTAGAAGATGCTGTAAACACTATTGTATTTTCGTTAATATTAGGTTTAGCAGATATATTTAGAGATATACCGCTATTGACTGTTTCTTTAGGTTTTTCTTTTTCTTTCGAACGCTCTCCGAACCAGTCGTAGGGCTGATATTTATAGACTACCTCTGAATAATCGTAATCGCTCTCCCCGTTCAAACACTGGCCCATTATACATGTATATGATATATTCTGTCATCTTCATTGCAGCAGATGATGTCTGTACCTCCTCGTTACAAAATCTTTTAATCTGTCAGAATTAGCGTTAAACCTAAAAACAGGCAAAAGCGTATGAGCCATGCTCTGGGAAAAAGGGGTTTAATGCATCTCTGTAATGCATTCAATACCTAGCAAGTCATCACATTATTACCCACATGTATACAGTAAATCCATTTTGTCTTACAACCGACTGAATCATGACATAGATTGGTCCTTTGACATGCAGAAAATTGACCTATAGCAAAAATTATCGACTCAGGTCAGCCTGCGCCGTCGGCGCAGGCTGACCTGAGTCGATAACTTTTGCAGATGCATTAAACCTCCTTTACACAGAGCACACCTCACATGTATACAATGGAATCTTTACCTTCTAAAAGATGACTTAAACGCTTAAATGTGTGCAGCGTAATTAACTTCAGTATTCGTCTTTTCAGGAATGATCCACCAGATTTAAAATTCCCAAGTGTTTGATTGTGAATTTTATAAATTTATCATTATTTTCTCTAGTGGCGTTAATCAAACACAGCGAAACCTGTCTTACCGGCCATCCTCTTGTGTAAGCGACCTGTAACAGCAAACAATCGAGTTCACAGAAAAGGTCCATGTGTTAAAATGTACCGGTACTAATCAAGCACCTGCCTTAAAGATACGTCTGTACTCCTTTTTATTGAGTTTTTAAACCATTTCATCTTTATTTGATCAATCTATAATCGTTCTCGTATCTTCATGCCTAATTTCGCACCAGCGAGTTGTAACATTGCATAGATTACGACCGACAGAAAATGCATTTCATTTTCAAGGGACCATCAAAGAAATCACTATTGTGACGTTTCCGGTTTTAAACCAAAGATTTCTCATACACGTATATAATTTATCCCTTAAACCATATATATCGGTAATTTATCTATTTTTACACAGCTGACTCAATGCTGAACCATTCTTCAGTCGATCAAATTTTAACAACACCTCTCTCTTTCCCCCTCTCTCTCTGACTGTAAGGATACATGTATCTTTAAACAGAGGTGCCTGCTAGATGCAGGTAGGGCTATATACAGGAAAGCATGGATAGGTCATTGACCGCCGTCACGAAATACAGTTGAAAACCAAATAAACAACTTACATTCGCGATCTTTAAACTTAAAGGCTACTTGAATTAGTAAATTGTCATACACGGCTTTAAAAGCCACAGATAGTTATCGGTACAGTCAATAACAGAAAGAATAATTCGGAAGACTGTTTATTGAAGTAAAAAAAAAAGATGATTTTTTTTAACCTGTATCCCGTTGAAATAAGAAAGAGATCATCCTTTAAGATCCCCTTGTTCATGTTAACTCTTTACCAAACAATACCGATTTTAAACGATCCTGACGAAAAAGACTTTTGAAAACGTTGTGGGAAAATGAGAAAATGCTGGTAACCAGCGGAAGAAATGCTGGTACCCACAATTTTTTCTATCCTTCGAAAGAAAGAATATTTCTTTGAATAATTCTTTCATTATTTGATGCACATTTAAAATGTCGTCTGCTTATGCTTTAGGTTTGGACAATTGTCTTCTGGTACAGGGTTAACCCATGGCCTGCTACGCGCGACTCACTGACAGTGTAGATCAAGATAATACTGCACAGAACGTGCAGTCTGATCTTGGATCTGCACTTTCCGAAAAGGAGATGTCTGTCCCAAAAGAATACCTTCGAAATAGCAAAATTTGGATTTTCACAATCTGCTTGAAAGTTTTATTTCATTTATCTAGCAGGATAAGGGTTAAGATAGTACAGTACAATATCAACACTGAAAAAAAAAAACAGAAGACCGACCGCGAACTCTTTCACCTCTAGGGTTTTTTAAATGTCTTTTAAAACTCTTCACAATAGTTGTATTATCATAAGATCTTTGGGGGGGAAAAATGCGGTTGAGCCGCTATTTTAGGACGTTTCAATTGGTACGCTGACATTTGGCGCGGTCATTTTTGTGTGGGAACGAGTGCTTTACGGTCGATTTAGGACGCTCTGTCTAGTAAATCAGAGCAGCACTCTGGCAAAAGGGGGTTTAATATATATCCGTGATACATTATACCAAGCAATTCATTACATCATTAAATATCCAAAATATCTATTTCATCTAACTAAATCATGAGGTAGAATAGTCCTTGAACATGCAAGTAAATGACCAATAGCAAAAATTTTCGTCCAAGGTCAGTCTGCGCGGATTACGCAAGCTGACCTGGATCGTTAATTTTTTTTGGCAGATGCACTGAACCCCCTTTTCACAGAGCATAGCTCATATACATGTACCATGAAAAAGATCATTTAAAGCGACATCTTTACAGCCAGAAAGTAAACAAACGCTGTTAAAACTTGACGGTGTTATAATCTAGTCAGCTGTGTAAACGTAGATAAAAAATCAATATAAGGTGTATGTGGTAAAGAAACTGTAGGGATTTGTCTTCGATTTAAACCGGAAACTGTGCAATAGATGATGAAATGCATTTTCTATCTGTCGTAATCTGTACAAGCTTGCAACCATCAGGGGCAATATTTGGCATGAAGATACAAGAGTGATTATAGTTTCATAAAATAAAGAAAAAAAAGAACAGTTAAAAAACTGGATGAAAACGAGTGAAGATGTATGTTTAAAATATATGTAATCTTATTCGTAGGAAATTCTGTTTAAAGCGTCGCTTTCTACCTTCCATTTGCCAGCAAACTTTTTCCATAAGCTGATCAATCGTGAGAAATAGCTGATACTGTCCCCTTTTGCTGCAATGTTTTCTCTATAGTTTTTGTTTAGTTTTGTTTTGTTTTTATAAAAAGAGCATGATGCAATATCTGACATCCTATCATGTTCTCTTTACCTACCTTTACCCCTTTATTCAGCTGTGACGTTAGAGATAAATAAAAATCCTGTAATAATGTGGTAAACTCGGTACGTCATGAAACAAATTTACAACAGTAACGTTATACATGTAATTTGAAAACATCCTGGTAAAATATGGACGATTAAAATAAAGTAATGTTTAACACACAAATACATAAGAAAGCATTGGGACAAAAGGAGAAATTGCTCGTCACGAGCAAATTTCTCCTTTTGTCCTAATGTTTTCCAAAAAATATGCTGCATGACGTAAAAAGTGGTCTGTAAGAGGTAAAAAGCGTCTACTCGTTATCTACCTTTTGTTAACAATAACATCCGTTTATATACGTACATAAATTATTTGTGACATGACATGCATTCATGCAAGCGCTTTGAAAAGCTTTTGTACGTGAGTTTCTATTCTAAGTCGAGAAAGACATCGAAAAAAAAGAGAGCTTTAAAAGATTCCATATCTCTCTTTTCTTCTATCAACGTGCACACAGCCTGTCTCTCTGTCTCTCTGTCCCTGTCTGTCTGTCTGTCTGTCTCTCTCTCTCTCTCTCTCTCTCTCTCTCTCTCTCTCTCTCTCTCTCTCTCGCGTTCTTTTTTTCTATTAACAGACATCAGGATTTGCGTAAAACCTAGATAAAGGAAAAAACGCATGCACGTAAGTTGCAGTCTGATAACAGAATTACGCTATCTGATAACTTAGTGTGATGGAACAAAACATCATTGAAACTGCAGTATCTGGAGATCTGTTTTTGATGATTGAGAATGTTCATTTCTCTTATTTGACTCTCCGAATACTTGATCCTTACCACAGATCATCCTGCATTTTTTCCGACTCTGTATTATTAGCACTTTAGTAAAACATTGTGGAAAAGTAAAAAATGCTTTTTACTTGTAGGCCTATTTTCCAAAATGCTCTAAAACCCTTTCAAAGATAAAGCACATAATTTGATCTACAGCATATGTTCCGTAGACCTACAATTTGCTTTCGAGATTGCCAAGTCTAAAATGTTGTCTGATAAAGAGTGAAATTTGTCGATTGTGACAAAGATAACTTCTCAACTACATAACAATACTCTACGATAAACTTGTATAGTACGTGACTTTTAAAGCAAATTAAGTATAATTTACATTTCTAGATCTAACAAATGAAATGAACCATAGTGTTACAGCTTAAATCTTTACCTGACGACAAAATTTTGCCCTTGTTCTTCTTTACAGCAAATGCAGATAAAAGCGGGATTGTTTGATAAAGGGTTAAGTATGGCTATTTTGTCGACAGGTACCCGATATCGTCCATCCATCAACCGAATGGTTGAGAGAGAGAGAGAGAGAGAGTTGAACGAACAGACATTATTCACTTGTCATTATCAATGGCCTACAAATACACAATGGTTTTTCCAGTAACAAGAACAAAGTAACTATCTTGAAAATGAGATGTGCAGGTTTTGTTAACGTCTTGATATTGCCTCATTGCTTTTGTTTTATCCTATATCCCATCACTGATTATGTTTTATCAGCTTCACTTATATGTGTACTTATGCGTACTTAAACACTTTAACCATATCGCCATATTGACCATCTCCCTCATATAAACGTTTTTTTATGGATGCAAAAAATACAGTGAAAAAGACAGGGGCAGGGTGATGTTGGAGGGTAGGGGACAAGGGGCGGAGGCCACGGAGAAGAGAGAAGCTTCTCATGTAGCCCAAATCGGTGAGGGGCGTTTTATAGGTTATTTTGTTAAAGTACTAGTATACATACTAGACAAGTTCTTTGACGGCTATTTTAATACAAGAAGTAAATTTCCTGGTCGAAAAGTCCCTTTTTAATTGCCTATCTTGATAAAAGACCAACAAAAGAAACGAAACTCTGACGTTTGTATTATCCCCTGCATGTGATTTCAAATAGACGCTATTTGCAAAAGTTTGTCGGTATTTGGTGTGATATCAAAAGTTTGAAGAAGTGATCTCACTCTGGTAAAACTTTGGCTTCTGTCTACAAATTACATAATCACCAAAATGACCTGAAAGGGGGGGGGGGCAATTTTTTCGTCCAACGGGATAACTCCCAACACATAAACACATATCAACAAATCCTTACGAATGGTTGCTCAATCTTTTTTATTCCTATTTTGATCTCTGGATTTGCTCCCATTTCTGGATTTACTCTTATTTTGAAGTCTACCATTTCGTCTGTACTCACCGACTAGTTCTAATGAAATGAAATAGACGTATATATACTAGCGGAAAAAAGTTCCTGTGCATTTTATAATATGCTACACAATAGACTTCTGTAGGTGAGCAGCACCCAAACCATTATATAAAATTGACCTCAAATATAGACTATAGAACGACGTCGCCGGCGTCTTCCTAACCAACCGTGCTTTAACTGGAAAAAGACCTGTCTCAGATATGGACTGCTATTGCACAGGCTACACTGACAAACTTGGTGCGATTCATGCAAAATCAGTAGGTAGAATGCATGGCAACAAAGGGCGGTCACACAAGACACTGGATTGTACATTTGACGGGCTGTAATGCCTGCGGAAGTTTTTGTAGCGGCAAATTTGCTTTATTATCAAATTGCTAAAGCCTAAATACTTACTTCATTTCGATAGATTGACACCAACCCCCTTTCTAATTCAGTCATTTGCGACATAGTAATGCACAGGAACTATTTTCCGCTAGTATATTTTTTCAATTCTTGAATGTATCTTAATGTGTACTTTTAGCCATCTCTTTAATAATAATATTTCTTAAATTGCATTGAAGTTGCCTGAAAATTCAAAAGCACTACAAGAAGTCAATTTAAGTATTCCACTTTTACAAAATAAGACCTGGACACAGAGTCACTCAATAGGATTAGATGAGATGGGAGAAAACGAAATGGGAAAAATTATCCTTTCTATATACAGTTACTTTCGGATTGAATACGTAGATATGAAGACCCTGGTGACAGATAATGTCTCGATGAGCAGGAGGGTCAATAGGTCAACGAGACATTTTCAGTTTTATTGAAAAAGTTGAAGAATGTGATAGAGGTCAACCTTGATAAACTGTGACTGTAGTGATGAAACCCTTATAATCAATATTTTAACTCTTTACCAAATGACAAAATTCTGGACTTCACCAAACTGAAAGCATCTACAGACGACAAAAACAAAAGAGGCCCTTAAGTAGATTTCTGCCTTTGAAACAGTAGAAAACGTTGTGGAAAAAAGAGAAAATGCTGGTTACCAGCATTTTCTCCTTTTCCCACAATGTTTTCAAAAGATCCCTTCTGCAGCGTCGCTAAAACACGGGATTTTGTGGTACATGTAATGGTCAAGTCTTTATCAGATGACAAAATTTTAGACTTGCTTATTTATTTCTTTCGTTGAATTAGTCTTTAGTGCATTTGCCCCACTTATATCGATAATTTCCACTTTTTCTGCAAGTTTATGGGATACTTGTCCCTTCTCAGAATTGTCCTTGGCAGAAAAAAATGTAACAATAGGCCTACTATACGGTGTACTTGTCTGTTTCGTGTTTAAAGCCGTTTCCAACTTTATTTCAGTTATATCACAGCGACCAGTGCACCTATCAGTGCATTCTTGGAGGTTTTTTTTTTTCTACCAGTAATTTGCATAATATTCACTTTCCAAGCCACTGTCTGCTTTTCCGCATAACTATCGTCTGAGCAATGATCAGTGGTGAGAAAGGAATGAATCCTGTCGCAATGACTATCATTAAACCTCGGAAAGAAATTGGCCGAGCTTGGGATTCGAACCAGCGACCCCAACGGTGTACTAGTCAAACGACCGTTTATTCCACAATATTTGGTTCTTCCCAAAACCATAGAATGATTCAGTACATTTCTAAAGTAGTCTTACGGTTTAATCTTGGCCTAGTCAAATCATACGTTATTTATAAATTTATTTATTTATTTATTTATTTATTTATTTATTTATTTGTTCCTTAAATCATTTTTGAGGGGGTAGTGTAGATTAAGATCAGCGTATACATACGTGCGGTCTGATCTCGACCAACACACTCGGCATCTATATACATGTACATAAATTTTATGGTTACAGTCAAACAATGCCCAACGAAGGCAAAAAACCCTAAATAATATCTATTTTTGTGACGGTAAGGAATATGCGTCAAGACTTTGGGTTTACTGATTATGTCATTCAATCCTATCAACTATAGGATAACTCGAAACAATATAGAGATAGATCTGTATACATCACACTCTGATAGGCCAGGTGAAATGCAACCCTTAATCAGACAAGTAAACAAAGGTAGGCCATTTGCAGTCTACCAGAAAAGACTCTTTGAATTGCCATTCGGGACCTACTTTTGGCCAGAATGTCGCAGCATATCCAACAGTGTAGATCTAAGATCATACTGCAATTTTTGTGCATTATGTCTTGTTTTACACTGGCCATAAAAGCCATAGGTATGATAATAACTCGAATTAACATTGTGCTTGAGTTACCAACTGCTAAATATATAAAAGGAAAATGTCCAATCAAAATAAAAAAAACAAATATTACGATTTCAAAGTTGATTTCACCGTAAAGAAAATATCGCAGCGGACAGCGTAGATCAAGATCAGACTGCACAAATCGTGCAGTCTGATCTTGATCTACATTGTTCGCAAAAGGCCCTCGAGTCGCGTATAGCAGCCTATGGGTTAAAGTCAGACCGCGGTCATCTCATGCAATACTAACAAACCTTAGGTCATGATGAAACCGTTTTCTAAACTGCGTGCAAGAAATTTCATGCGAGTTTGCTGCGTGTGGGTGAGGTTGTGGCGTGTAGATACTAAGACTGAGACAGAGACAGAGAAAGCGAATAAATTGACTGCCTTATTGTACGGTGTTTAACGCCGTTTCCAACATTATTTCAGTTATATAGCGGCGGCCAGTGCACCTATCAATGCTTTCCTGGAGTTTCTTTTACCAGTACAGTACTGTACTCCGCACAATATTCTTTTAAAGCCACTGGCTGGTTTCCAGCATAACCATTTTCGAAACAAGAAAGAAAATTAAATGAAGAGATAGAGATTCAGAGAAAGAGAGAGAGACACACAGAGCGAGGGATAGAATAAGACAGTAAGAGATCGAGAGATTAAAATAAGTTAGAGAAAGAAAAAGACAGAGAGCGAGGGAGAGAATTAGACAGACAGACAGAACAATGCAAAGAGCACAAAGAAACATTAGCGTACGTGTTTTATTTCTATTCAAAAGCAGCACGAAAAACAAGCCTTGTTACACGATTTCTGTACTTACATCTTTGTATATCTACATCCTTGTCTCAACTACTTGAAGTATTTTTTGGTGTTTACCTGCGGTCTCTATACACCGCCCATATATAACTTTTTCACCCTTCTTCGCCCTTTGGCCAACTTATACGCAGAATAACTCGACCTAATACAGATGACGAGAGAACACTGAATGGTGAAATATTTGAAGTCAGGGGCGATGTCTCTTACAAACAATTTGTCAGTTATTGCAGGAAAGGGAACCATTCGTGGCAATAAAAAATTGCCCTTTTTTCCCACAACGTTTTCAAAAGCTACCCCATGCAGGGATGTACATGTAAGGATTTGTATTGGTGTGATTAATAATTTAACACTTAACCCATAAAGCACCCTTCACGACTATAATTGCCTTTGCAGCCAATGTAGATCAAAATCAGACGCAGTCTAACCTTTGATCCACACTGTGAGTGTCCGCTTTGCCTGGACATTCTGGACAAGGGCAACCATGAAATTGCTCGTCATGTCTTCTTTCTAGAACGAAAACGCCCTTTTTTGGTTACTCGGCGCTCTGAGGCTTAACCTTTAAGGATGCTGAAAGCGACTTACAGACCGTTGGCGGACAGTGTAGATCAAGATTAGACTGCACGGAACGTGCAGTCTGATCTTGAATCTACACTGTCCGATAAAGATTTTTTTTCTCCAAAAAATAAGTTGGAAATACATGTAGCAACATTTGGATTTTTACTATCGGCTTGAAAGTTTCGTTTAACTTATTAAGTAGGTTAAGGGTTAAACCATTACATAATGGAAGCTTTAGGGAACGACATAGATAAAGATCAGACTACACAGAAGTGCTGTCTGATCTTCGATCTACACTGTCCGTTAGTTTTGGCTAAAAAAAACGACCTAAATGATCTTTATTTTGCTGTGCAACTGTACTTTCAGACGTAGTGAAAGAAACTATAGCAATCATCCAAAAGTCCACTAGCCGCCGTGGTATTACTTGAACGATGTTGAAAACACCGGTAAACCACAGACTTTTTCTTTTGTATAAAACGGACCTAGATCAGACTGCACGTTGGGGATAAGTACAGTATAAGGTCACCGTCATAATTTATGACTGAGAGATGTTGAAAATTGGATTGAAACACTTACATCATACCAACATACGAACTAAGCACGGCCTTTGGTGTTCTTATAAAAGGACAATTTAGATCAATATCAGACTGCACAGAACGTATAGTCTGATCTTTGATATAGACTGTCCAATATTTGTGATACATTCTGGCCCCCAAAAAACCTTTAATCCTTTACCACACAATCCCGAGTTTGACGACCCCCAAGGGGAAAGACTTTTGAAAACAATGTGGGAAAAGGAGAAAATGCTGGTAACCAGCATTTTCTACTTTTCCCCCACAATGTTTTTTACCCTACCAAACACAAGTTCCATCAGCTGAGCCACATTCAAATTGTCGTCTGCAAATGCTTTCAGTTTGGACGAGTGCAAAATTTTGTCGTTTTGTAAAGAGTCAACTTGCAATATCTGAATTTTTTACTGACTGAAAATATCTATCTCGTCTCGTCTAAAAAAGGCTAACTTATCACTAGACGACAGTATTGTCTGCCTTTCCGAATGAAAAACATTGGCAGACGACAAATCAATTGATGCACAAATCACCGGATTGATATTTAAAACGACGAGAAAACATTATGGGAAAAGGAGAAACGCTGGTTACCAGTATTTTCTGAAATTTTCCTTAGTGCTTTCAGAGGCCTACTTTCTCAGGGTCGTGAAAACACATGACTATTTGGTTAAGGACTCTGTGGGATAAGATTAGAGGTAAAATCGTAATACTTGTAGAAATCCTAGCAGAAAAAAAGTGTAAACCTTAGGCTGCTTAGCGAGACTCAAGGACCTTTTTGCGGAAAGTGTAGATCAAGATCAGACTGCACAGAACGTGCAGTCTGATCTTGGAACTACACTGCCCGATAAGAAGATATTTTTCTAAGAAAAAAAAAAGTAGGAAAAAGCATTATTCCGGATTTATAATTCTGGCTTGAAAATTTCATTTAATTTGTTTAGCAGAATAAGGGTTAAAAGCATTTGCAGACGACAAACCAAATGATGCATAAATGATCAGATTTATATTTAAAATGATAAGAAAACATTATGGAAAATGAAGAAACGCTGGTTACCAAATTTTCCATAATGTTTTCAGATGCCTACTTTCTCAGGGTCGTGAAAACACATGACTATTTGGTAAAGGATTCTGTGGGATAAGATAAGAGGTAAAATCGTAATATTTGTAGAAATCCTAGCAGACATAAGTTTGTTTCGTACACACTCCTTGACCAGAGAGTGTTTTATCCCAAGCTGATCACCTCATGCGACGACCTTCTTTTGCGACTTAAATCAGATCGATTTTGTAAACAGAGGCAGTAGGAGAGATTGCTCGTAACGAGCGATTTCTTCTGTTGCCACAATCTTTTCACGTGTACTTTCTTCATTAAACTTTTACCAAATAATCGTGCGCTCTAACAAACCTAAAGAAGAAAAAGCCCTTTTCAAAAAAAAATGTAGAAAAAGGGAAAAATACTGGTTACCAGCTCTCTCTCTCTCTCTCTCTCTCTCTCTCTCTCTCTCTCTCTCTCTCTCTCTCTCTCTCGCCACCCGTATTTTCGTCCTTTCAAAGATAAATTCGATCTATTGGGCCACCTTCGAACTGGCTCTCGTAAGCTTGTGAGAAAATTAATTTGAACTTTGGATTTCATCGCGTTTACTTTTTTATTCTGAAATGAACTTTCGACATAAAGTGTAGATATTGCACAGGCGTACTAACCATATCTAATCTAATAGGAATTTTGTTGAAATTGCTGTTGTAAATTAACCTATCGCTGTGCACCTTCTCCCACCTTCTGTTTTTTTGGACAGAAGTCTATATTCGGGGCGGTGAATGCTGGACTAGTAAAGTAATTAATTCGGAAATAATACGCTAGTAAAAGTCGAGACAAGGTTAATATTACCCCCCTCCCGAAAACAAGTTATGTGGCCCGCAATCAACATCTTAAACTCTTTATTTAGACTAGTTTAAACTGAAAGCAAATTTGAAATTTGTCTTTGGAAGGGTAGAAAACATTCTGGGAAAAGGAGACCAGCATTTTCTCCTTTTCCCATGATGTTTTCAAAAGCCTTCTTCCTCAATGTCGTTAAAACTCAGGATTGTGTGGGAGAATGTTAAATAAATACAGAAATGAACAAAATGTCAATAGAAAGTAAATACGTAATGATATGTCTACCTTTTAAAATCTTCAGCACACGAATATCCAGAAAAAATCCTACAGAACACGTAGTTATTTCCTTTTGCGAAGGTTTTCAAAATATGTTTGATGTTATCTTCAAAATCTTCATACACTAGTAAATATTAGAAAAATCACACGGTAAATAGTTAACTATAAATAGATAATTTTCCTTCTTTCAGTTTAACAAACTTATCAAAATGTTATCTTCATCTAAATCCAGACGATGTATCGAATATCGACACCAAAACTATTTCCGCCAGTGATTTCATGCTGACCTAGCCCCCTAGTGTAAAGTCAGGCGATGTACCTGAGTGAACACTTTACCACACGATCCCGGATTTTAATGATCCCTTGGGAAAAGCATTTTTTTTTTTAAACTTTGTGAAAAAAGGAGAAAATGCTGATGATCAGCATTTTCTCCTTTTCCCACAATGTTTTATATACTCTTTCAAAGGGAAGTCCTATTATTTGAGACACATTTAACTTATCGTCTGCAAGTGCTTTCAATTTGGGCACGAGCGTAAAATTTTGTCGTTTGGTTAAGAGTTAACGCTGTACCACAAGACAAAAATTTTTTACTCGTACATATTCAAATGTGACTTACCTGATTGGATTTGTCTTTGAAAGCCTTTGAAGTTTTAGAAAATACCGTGAAAAAAGGAAAAAAAAAACCCTGCTGACCAGTAGATGATTTTAACGGATTTCTTCATCAAGGTCTTTAAACACGTGATCGATTGGCAAAGAGTTCAACTGATGGTAATCAATTTTGTATGCAAGGTACATCCATTACAGAATAACACCAATCAAAAACTAATTCAAACTAGGAAATTGAGTTACATTTAAAAGGAAAGGAACTATTTTTTTTTATTGGAATTGAAGATAATAATTATGAAAAGAAATTATTACCTGTAACAAGCAGTTACTCCTTTTTCTTCAATATTTTACAAAGCTGTAAACTGGAGGGGTGTAAAATTGTATTTAAGCGGTGAGTGGTTAACCCTGAATAGCGCCATAGTCCAAAATAGGGGCTTTTGCGGACGATAGAGATGCAAGATCAGACTACACAGAACGTGCAGTCTGATCTTGCATCTATACCGTCCTCTTGTTTAGTCAAGCCTAATAGTTTAGAGTTTTTCTGGGTGTCAGTTGATTGTATTGTCAGCCCTAAAAAAGGTCGAGTTTATAGTATTTGGCGCTGAAAAAGTCAACCCTTTAGCAAGCAATCCCTGAGGATGAAGACTTTTGAAAACATTGTGGGAAAAGGAGAAAACCAGCATTTCCTCCTTTTCCTACAATATTTTCTACCCTTTCAGAGACAAATCTCGTTACTTAAGCCATGTTTAATTTATCGTCTGCTACAACTTTGAATTTGGACTGCTTTGAAATTTTGTCGTTTGGTAAAGAGTTAAACATCCCACGTACGTCTAGCTATATTTAGGCGTATGTATACATCTAGCCTTTTATATATTCATTCTTCTACAACTAAATAAATAGAGAAAAGGTTTGCTTTCAGCGATAGTTTAAAATCCAAGTAATTCAGTTTAAATGTTTATTTTGGGTCTGGTTACCTCGGTATATTGGATAGTTTAGATCCAAGGTCTGAGAAATGTCTGATCTTCATCTTCAATGTCCTGAAATACATCTGCTCTTGCTCGGAGCTAAAGAGTAAGGATTCACTCCTCTCTCTAACCTTTTAACATACGACCAAAATTTTAGACTTGTCCAAATTGAAAGCATTTGCAGACGACAAATCGAATATGACTCAATTGATGATATTTGTCTTTGGATGGCCAAAAAACATTGTGGGAAAAGGAGAAAATGCTGGTTACCAGCATTTTCTCTTTTTCCCACAATGTTTTCAACAGGCTTTTTCCTCATGGTCGTTCAAAGGCAGGATTGTGTGGTATGGAGTTAACATGTAGGTGGATTACTGTAAACATGTAAAAAAAAAAATAGGCCAAAAATAAAATGTATACATGACGTTATAGTCTTATCAACTCATGTTTCGGACAACACAGTGACAAGTCGAGAAATTGCGTGCTCTGGGCAATTTTTCTACTTTCCACAGTGTTTTCTAAATACATCATTTAATACGTGTCAAAATATGTATAAATGCATTAATTTTTTACCAGACTACAAAATTTTAGACTGATCGATACTGAAAGCATTTGCAGACGACAAGTTGAATACGGCTTAAATGGATAGTAAACACTGTGGGCGGAAGAAAGGGGAAAACTGGTTATCAGTATTTTCCCCTTTTCCCACAGTGTTTCGCTCTCTCTTTCTCTCTCTCTCTCTCGCTCTCTCTCTCTCTCAGTGTGTTTTAAATCCTCTTTCATTTAAAACACGGGCTTATTTTGGTAAAGGATTGAAAATAGGGTATGAAATCACTGATATGGAATGTAGGCACAGGCCAGTGAGCATACTGACGTCATACACAGGTTGACATCTTCCCTCAAACCCTCGCCTTTTTTACGTTACCGCCTACTGGTATATTGATGCGTCTTGCAGTAGACCTCTTAAAATATTGTGGCAAAAGGAAAAATTGCTCTTTTATTTTTGTTCCTCGAAGTTTGCACGTGCTTACGTGTATTCATGAAACCTTAACCCTTTACCACACCATCCCGAGCTTTAACGACTCTGACAGAGAAACCTTTTGAAATTATTGTGGGAAAAGGAGAACCAGCATTTTCTCCTTTTCCCACAATGTTTTCTTACCCGTCATAGACAAGCTCCGTCATTTAAGTCAGGTTTAAATTGTCGTCTGCCATTTTATGTATGAGAGAAAAAGAGTTGAGCTATTCAGAAACAATTCATTGGAATGCTATACACATATTTACTTAGTAAACAAGACAAGACAAATAACTTTAAAGCTATACCTTATACCAACGCTTCTCGTCGTAAAATACTAAAGGTACTTACATAAATCCACACTAACTCAGAGCCAAACAATCCCGAGTTTGAACGACCTTGAGGAATGAGGATTTAAAAATGTTGTGAGAAAAGGAGAAAATGCTGGTAACCAGCATTTTCTCCTTTTCCCACAACGGTCTCTACCCTTTCAAGGGCAGACCCCCACCATTTGTGCTACTTTTATATTGTCATCTGCAAAATTCTTTCAATATGGGCAAGTATAAAATTATTTTAAAAAGTTACTTTCCGATAAACTTATCGAAATCTCGCAGTTTTTTTATTTTCTATTATTATTATTATTTTGCTCCCTCAGAGCCAATGACATGAGTTTGACGGGACAAGAGTTTAACCCTTAACCTGCTCAATAAGTGAAATGTAACTTTCAAGCCAATAGTTAAAAGCCCAAATTTTGCTATTTCAAAGGTATTTTTTCCGCGGAAAATATCTCCTTATCGGACAGTGTAGATCTAAGATCAGACTGCACAGACTGTGCAGTCTGATCTTGAACTACATTGTCCGCAAAAGGTTCTTGAGCTGTGCATAGCAGCCTAAGCTTTAATAACAAACAGATTTGGAAGGAGTACAGTTTAAACAAGTTAAAGAATGATAATAACAAAATGTCAAATTCCGTTCATCCTTTTCAATATTCATACAGTTCTGTCGGTTTACATCTAAAAATAAGAAAACACCAATAATCAAGCTGATTACCAAAACACCTGGAAATAGAATCATCCACTTTTCGTATTCATAAAAATATCGACTTACAGCTTAAAAAATGTAATCTGTAATAAATAATAGATACTAATACACAATGCATGTATCAATATACTGATTTATAACCCCGCCCCATTTCTTTTTTAAGTGTTCATAAAAATATACATCAATAAATATATGATAAAAAAGGAAAATTTATAAAAAATGATATTAATAATACACAATACATTGTAGTTAAAAATCGATAACTGATTGTTCAATAAGGTGTGAATGGTTATTTTCACTGCTTCCAACAGTACTGCAATTTTATCACAAAGACAGGTCACTGATTCACGTCTTTCTGGGTTGTACCTGTGATAGGATTGGGCCCCGTAGTACCTTGCACAGGGAGAGTCTCAGTCTCTTGAACGTTATGAGCATTTCTAAGAGTATTTCTCAGGAACTTGTGACAATATTAGAGCAAGGGTAACTATTCTTTATCACTCCCTTCTATGTACGGACCAAACTCTCGAGTGAATTCATCTATTTTTGCGAGATACTCATCCGTAACTGTTGGTTTTGACTTGGTCAAGGCTTCTAGCATCATATCCTGAAAATAAAATTGATAAAATAATCTCACTTGTATTTCTGTAAATATAATACTAGTATATTGTTCAAACAACAATGGCAAATAAGCCCATTTAAACCAGTTTAAGTAACGATGTCACACTGAGAGAAATTCCACAGAAATGACCGAATTATGTTAACATGCCTTGTCAGCGAGTAAACAGTAGTAATGGGCACTTGTCTGCCTTTCTGTCTGTATGTCTACCTGCCTCCTGCGTCTGTCTCTGTCTCTGTATGAACCTCTCTCTCTCTCTCTCTCTCTCTTTCTCTCTCTCTCTCTCTCTCTCTCTCTCTCTCTCTCTCTCTCTCTCTCTGAACTACCTATACATCACATACGGGTATAGCGTGGACAAAAAAAGATCCAAGGTTAAATCCTGCAATATTTAAGTTGTTTCAACTTTTTTGCGGACATTATAAACCAAAGCTCAGACTTCACAAGTCGTACACCCTGATCTTACCCACAACATGCTTTATCGTGAGATCTGGCCAAAATTGGCTATAAAATTGCAATCATTATTTTTTGTTTGTTTGCTTCTTTTCAGTGAGCCTAAGAATACCCTGAGCAGCTTAAAATAGACAGCAAACAAGAGCCACATTCACATGGCCATCCCCCGCCGAATGCTTGCTCAATAGAAGATGTGTCTTCTTGTAGGTTAGTGTAAAGGCTAAAACAGCTAGATGTAAGAATTATTTTCTGGCAATGCTAAATACAAAGTAAAATAAAAACATCAACAAGGTACACTTTTCTTAGTCTCTCACTGACGCCTTTTATGGTTTTCGAGTTATGCTCCGGACAAAATTATGAAAGTATGAAAAATAACAAAGGGCAATAACTCCTAAATTATGCAATCAAGAGTTATGGTTCTTGTATACTGCACTTGTCCTCAATGTCATCTATCAACCTGTGAAGTTTCATGTTTCTATCTCATGTAGTTTTCAAGTTATGCTCTAGACAAAATTAAAGTAAGAAAAAAAACAAAGGGGAATAAATCCTAAACTATGCAACCAAGAGTTATGGTTCTTGTGCAATGCACTTTTTCTCAATGTGATCTAACCACCTGTGAAGTATCATGTTTACACCTCGAAAAATTTTTTAGTTATGCTTCAGACAAAATCTATGAAAAATAACAAAGGGCAATAACTCCTAAAGCATGGCAGTGAAAGTTATGGTTCTTGTACGCTGCACTTCTGCTCAATGTCATCTATCAACCTGTGAAGTTTCATGTTTATATATCATGTTATTTTCAAGATATACTCTGGACAAAATTTAAGTATGAAAAATAACAAAGGGCAATGATTCCTAAATTATGCAATTCAGAGTTATGATTCTTGTGCACTGCACTTCTCCTTGATGAGATCTATCAACCTGTGAAGTTTTGTGTTTATATCTCATGTAGTTTTCAAGTTAAGCTTTGGACAAAATTTAAGTAAGAAAATAACAAAGGGCAATAACTCCTAAATTATGCTATCCAGAGTTATGGTTCTTGTGCACTGCACTTCTCCTTAATGAGATCTATCCACCTGTGAAGTTTCATGTTTACAACTTTTATAGTTTTTGAGTTATGCTCCGGACAAAAAGTGAGACGGAAGGACGGACAGACGGAAGGACGGACGGACGGACGGCTACTATTACCATATCCCCCGCCGCCTTTTTGGCGGGGGATAATAAAGTAAGTGTATCAATATTCAACTAACCATGCTTATTTTCCGCAGAAAGAGTTTTTCTTCTGTAATTTGTGTCCAGTTCATTTCAATTGCACCAGGGTCATCCGGAGAACATGGGGTCAAAAGGTCATCTACAGTAACACTTGGGTCTTTAACAGAGGGACCTGTAACCTGGTTGAATTTAAAACATTAAATCCATGAATTTCAGACCTGCAATTACCGAAAGTAGTTTTAACCCCAGACCTGCAGCAGACGACTTTCAATTACAGTACATTATAGATGGTCAAAATCAAAAGTTTTAATTAATAAATAAAAGTTACAGCATTGTTGCACAAAGATTATTTCCATTCAAAAGTAGTTTGCTGCAAGACACAAAGAGTCCGAAGAACATATTTCGTAAATGGTTCCTCTAACTATACTGGTTCTGAACAGTAGATCTAGTGGGTCTTTATCAGACGATAGAAATGTACACTTGACCAAATTGAAAACATTTGCAGACGACAATTTAAACGTTAGTCGAATGATGAAGAGGGTAGAAAACATTGTGGAAAAAAGGGGGGAAATGTCGGTTACCAGCATTTTATCCTTTTTTCCACGAGTTTGTCAAAAGCAGTCTTCCTCAGGTTCGTCAAAACTTATTAAAGACAAAGGGTGAGATGGCGCAGTAGGGTTTAAAAACTTGCCTGAAATGTTTATTACCTTTTTAAAATGTGTAGCACTACTGATCTCCCGAACAGGTTTCATCTGTGCATCTCTGACAACGCAAAATATATCTGAACCCGTGTAACCTTCCGACCTTTTACCCAAATCCCTGGAAATAAAAAAATGAAGGCGGAATACATATCATAAACACAGATGTTGTATAGTTCCACGAAAAAGCCAAATCATTTATATACACCGTCAAACCTATCTTAATGGCCACCTCAATTAATCAACCAAGTTGTCCTATGATACCAACATTTCAGTTACAAAATATTATTTTTTGAGCAACCATCTGTCTTTAGTAATAAATGGTAAATAATCCCTTGGCCGATTGCTCAATACAATGTCTGTCTGAGGGTGTCATTAATAAGTATGTCAATTTGATTTTGTATTTTCTACGTGGACGGATATGCTTGAACGTATGAATGCATCTATCTGTCTTTGCATGTAGATGCACGATGCGAATGTGACAGCCGAAGGCTTAACTCGTGATAACCTGATAATTAAAATGAATTAAGGTCACAGGAATACAAGAGAAAACTGCTCGTTACTACATGTAGCAAAATCTTTTCAAAAGTGGTCTGCAGAATTTAAAAGAAAGTTGTTCGCTACATTTAATTAGGCGACAAAAGGCGTTATGCCTAACATGACACATGCAAATAGTTGTAATACTAATTAATAAACGATATTTATAGACAAAATCACCCAACTCACTCGAAATCCTCTTCTGTGAGGCTGTGGGCAGAATCGCCTAACAGAGTCTTGAACATCTGACTCCTTGCTGAAAGGTCTGGTAAAGGTACAACAACCCGTTTAATTAGACATCTACGAACAGACGGTTTGATTTCCCAAGGCACGTTTGTTGTACCGACCACCTGGATTCCTGTAAAACATGTTGATGATTAAATAGGTAAGTTAGGGTGTAACTCTTTGCAAAGTAATTCTGAGGAAGATGACTTTTGAAGACTTCGAAAAAATTGTGCGGAAAAAGAAAATTCTGATAACCAGCATTTCCCCACAATGTTTTCTGCACTGCCAAGGATAAATCCCATCATTTCAAAAATTATAAATTTGTGATTTGAAAAACTTTCAAATTGAATGATTTTTAAACGCCGTTTTCAATTGTATTTTCAATTTCATTTGTATTCACATTTAATCCTTAGGCTGATAAGCGCGACTCACTGACCTTTTGCGGACAGTGTAGATCAAGATAAGACTGCACAGAACGTGCAGTCTTATCTTGAATCTACACTGTCCGATATGGATATATTTTTCTCTAAAAAATAAGTTTTAAATTGCATTATTCAGGTTTTCACTATCGACTTGGAAGTTTCCTTTAACTTATTTAGCAGGTTAAGAGTTGAAACAATTCGAAAGATAAATCTTGTTAGATGTTTTTGTAACAGCGTTTTCAACAGCAATTCAATGACTTATGGTTGTCTTTTCTGGGTTTCACTAGTACTTGTCCTAGGACACTTCCATGTGATGCGAACACATCTACATAGATAGATGGCAGATTTTTATTTTTCATGATGATTTAACCTTGGAACACGAAACACTAAATCATAAGACAGTTTAGCAGGAATAATAATGAGACAAAACTATAGTCGACGTTAGTTTTGCCAGACTATCCCATGTGATATAGGACTGGTCTAAACTGTATTTTCTGGCATCCCCTAGTTAACTTTGTGAGACATAGAAATTAATTTGTCTTTTTTCAGGGGTCCAAGATAAAAATCTCTTAAAAACTTTAGAGACTCTTTCGTAATATATTAACAATCGGATTGTTGTTGATGTTTTGTTGTTGTTGTTGTTGTTGTTGTTGTCATTGACGTTGTTTTAAAAAAGTTAAGAAACGTTAGACTTTTTTACTGCTTTTTGTTTGTTTGAATAACGTCGCTTCTACTACCCGTAGATCTACTAGTGTATGAAAAAGTACATACATGTATTTTACACACCCGTCACAACTAGAACTATCATAAATCAGACATATACCCCCACCAGCACATTGTCAATGAAGCGGCACAATCAGAGAACGGAAATGATTTTCAAAACAGAGATCACCTGTGACCTTGACCTTTGATCCGTGTGACCAAAAACCGATAGGGCACCTCCTTGGATCATGGGCAATACTTGCATAAAGTTTCATGTCCCATGTTAAAGAGCCACTGAATTAGAGCACCGACAGTATATCAAACAAAGTTCATCAGTGACTTTGACCTTTGACCCATGTGACCCAAAAATGAAAGGGCACTTCCTTGGGTCATGAGTAAGACCTGTATAAAGTTTAAGGGTCCTAGGTCAAACACCTATTGAGTTACAGCAAGGAAACGATTTTCAAAAAAAGTTCTCCTGTAACATTGACCTTTGACCCATGTGACCAAAAAACGAGAGGCCACCTCCTTGGGCCATACTTGTATAAAGTTTCAGGGTCCTAGGTCAAACGGCTTTTGAGTTAGAGAACAAAAACGAAAAGTCTACAAACGGACGGATTGACGGACGGACGGCCAACCGAATGGATGGACAAAAGGACAGACAGACAGATAGACATGTTGAAACCGGTATACCCCCCTTTTACTTCGTAGGTGGGGGTATAAAAATGCAGATCTTTAATAAAGCTGACTGCAATTATCTGTTCTTTCGAAGTCTATGGTGGAAAGAAACTATTCTTCCGTCGCTATTTTAACACATTCAACATGGAATTGCTGAGAAATGATCAGTTTAAACGCCAGTTTCTTTCAACACAAAGATGTTTTGATGTCGAAAATAAACTTGTCTGCAATGTGAGAAACCTGCAAACATATTACTGACGTCATGAACGTGACGATAAATTACCTTTTTACGTCATGCTCGTTTGGAAGAATTTAAATACTTAATGACGTTTTCAAAAGCTTTTTATCGTAATCAGAGACCGCTAAATGAGTCAGCATGTAACAATGGGCTGCATATAACCACAAACTGCGAAATCTGCCCATACCGGTATTTCCCCTGTAACATTTGTCTATCTGGAGAAGGAATTCGGTTTTAAATCTTCTTTCCCATTCATGTTTTTCCCGTTGAGAACTCAGTAGGTCTATATCATCAATCAGGATTACACATGGAGAATTCTGGTGGGCCTTTTCGAACAGTGCCTTTATTAACCTGGAATTCCAGAGCAAAACTCATTAATTTAGCCCTTTACCAAACAATTCTATATTCTGACGGCTCAGGAAAAAATGCTTTTTGAACACACTGTGAGGAAAGAAGAAATGCATTTTTTTATCTTTTACACCACAATACTTTCCACTCTTTCACAACCAAATGACATAATTTGGGCCACATGTCATCTACAAATGCTTTCAATGTGGATAGGTCTTAAATTTTGTTCAGTGGTAAAGGGTTGAATATGGTAAAATACAAACCATCAGTAGTTTACCGGGAAGTATAGAAGAGACTTACTGTTCATTGTTTCCAATGTATCTAGACATTAAATCCGATCCGTGAACATGGAAGAAAGAAGCATCGCCTCTATGGATTGCAAGGGCTTGTCCTAATAAAGTCTTCCCTGTGCCAGGCCCCTGGAATAGATTAATTGAATTAAATGAATGGTGTTTTAAGCCGCCTTCAACATTATTTCAGTCATGTCACTGCGACAGTTTACATATTAATGTTTTTTCTGGGTTTCACAGGTACTAGGTTAGGGCTCTGAGGTATCTTTCAAAAGACACTCCCACGAAAAACCTAGTGGATCCAGCGAGTCTCGAACCCGGGACATCCAGGTCACGAGTCCTACACTTTTACCACTGAGCTACGCAGGACCCCTGCCTGGAATAGACATGTAAAGAACCTTCACTTATGTACATAGTTGTGCTGTTCAACTTAGCTCTTTACCAGGCGACAAAATTTTAGACTATTCAACATTGAAAGCATTCGAGTCGATAACTTAAATGTGGTCCCAATAATGGGATTTGTCCGTAAATGGGTATGAAACATTGTGGTAAAATGAGAAAATGCTGGTTTTCAGCATGTTCCCCTTTTCCCACTATGTTTTTTAAAGTTTTCTTCCTCATAGTCGCTAAAACATAGGGTTGTTTAGATTTAGCATTACGTTCCCGAAGTTGGGTGTCTGCACTGTTGAATTAACTCTTTACCAGACGGCAAACTTTTATACACGTTTTTATGTGAAGCATTTACAGACAAAATTGAATGTGACTCAAATGGTGAGATTTTTTTCTTTTCTATGGTAGAAAACATTGTGGGAAAAGGAGTAAATGCTGGTCATACCTATGTTTTTAAAAGCCTACCGGGATCTTTAAAGCACCAGATTATTGGGCAAATGGTAAAATATGAAACAATTCATACGTACACCATACAGCAAGACACCAAATTGTGGCCGTCGGCTTCCTTTAGAAAAACAGATAAAGAAACTTGTAGAATGATGTTCTATCAAAAACAGGTCCTCGAGTTACGTCTTCAAATTTTCCCCCACCTTATTACTATATAAAATTATTTACTGGTATAGATTCAACAGTACATGTGTCATAATAAACGGAACGAAGTGGAAAAAAATCCTCAAATGATCTTAACTAGAAAGACATGCCAAAATTTAGAAGTTATGCGCTGAACTGATCAATATCCACATCCGAATGGACATACTTCATTTTTATGATTAAGCAAGCTGGTCGCTTTGTGAGTAAATAGTTATTTTCAGGTTATATAGCCTTAAGAAGAATTGTCGACTTTCATTGCTTCGTTCTGCAGGGAACGACAAAGAATGTCCAGATTATGCCAAGAGAAGTTGACAAATCTCGGATTATTTGACTGTAATTAGGAAAGACCCCACCCCTTTGGAGCCAAGAAAACCCTTACCGGTAAATAACTGTGGAAATTTTAAAGGTAACACGACCGCTTCTAATAACGTTTTTTTAGCAGCGTCCAATCCAATAACGTCTTCCCATTGTGTTCCAGGTGTCTGTCTTAAACACTGCCTGCAGAATTAAATAAGTAGGTATATAGATCTATCTATTCGTGAAGTGTTCAAAGTAGTTTTCAATAAAATTTCTGTTATGCCAAAACGACAAGTGCAAGTGTCTTTGTATTCCTTGTGTCTTCGGCCTGGCCATCACTTTGCACAGCACTGTTTGCGAAGCACTGGCTGCTTTCTATATAAAATGCTTTGATATCCCAATCACCATACAAATGTTTTGGTAGATATGACTGCAAATTTCATATCAGTTTGATATAAAATTTTGTCGTCCAGAAAAGAGTTAAGATGTTGGATTTGTAATCAGAAGACCGTGACCAGCGTTCTACTGATATAGGGATTCTTGGACATAGTCTTTTATCACTGTATTGAAAAAAAAAAGTCCCATCATAAAGCACACAAGTAGCCTAGACTAGGACTTAAGTCCAACTCATTTTCAAAATTTTATTGAAACATGGTCTAGAGTGCATTTATCTCACTTATTCTGAAAATAGCCTGAAAGTTTATGGGGCAGTTGTCTCTCCTCTGAATAACCATTGGGAGAACTAGAACACTGCCTGGCATCTATTCCTGCTTGCAGCGATGGTCACGTGGGCAAGTCCTTCGGTAGCTCTGTACAGTCCTTATCTGGTTGCTGGTGAAACTCAGAAAAGACATTTGAGGTGAGCTGTCGCCTTGACGTAGCAGTTTTAAAAGGGGAAAAAGTCCGGTTCAAACAAACTAAAACAGTATGTGATTTTTTTTTTCAAAAAAGGAAAAAGGAAAGCAAGGATCTATCGAAACGCAGAGAAAGTGAACTCCGAAACAGAGCTGAATATATATCTAGATCTTCTTTTTCATTTTGAGGTCCACTGTCTGTGATGTAAATGACTACAAATTTCTGAAAATTCCTCTGGAAACAGGATATTATTAATTTACAAAGTGTTCTGTCGCAAATTGCAAGAAAAGAAGTTCGTCTGGACTTAAGGAGGAGATAAACTTGTCCTCGTATTTTAATGAGACGTTCAGATCAAGATCGTGTAAACTTACGAATATGAAGAAGATAAAATATTTAACTTGTAAGGGAAAAACTATGAAAACAACTGACTTACCCCAACAGTTCGTCCGATGCCATAATGAATATAGATGATAGAGTTAAATATTTAAAAAAAAAAACACCGGTCAGTTTGCAAGAGAGTACTCGATATTTAGTTGTATGTTACCTATCACTCAAATTCTATTTTTAAACATAATCTAAGTCACAGGAACTTGATCCGTACACAGTCACGCGCTCGTGTGTACCGTACATGCTCATGTGACACATCTTGTTGTAGCAATTATTCAATTCCGTACGAGGAAACATATTTTGAATCGATTCATTCACAGAATACGTATTTTACTATTTTCCAATGATCACGAAATTCAAAAGAATGCACCATCTTTATGTAAGGGGAGTAACTACGAAATCAAATACTCCAAGTATCACATGAGTAATTTTTTTTACTTAGAATGAAAATAAAATGAAAGTATGTTATCTTCAACGCTCTGCTGTTCTTTTTGAAGTATGTGGAGTTTTGCTGTTTTTTTCTGTGTTGCATATACTTTTGATTATCTTCACTCGCCATTAAAAAAAAGGTGAAGAACATGACACAATGAGCGTCGAACTTCCACACTGATCCTCATCAAACAACTAGATCTACCAGTTTGTTTATTACATGAAACTGATCTAGATCTGCTACCATATCAACTAAGGTTCTATATGACAGAAAAAAATGTAGTGTTTCTTAGTGTAGCCATTGATGTTATGTCATACATCAACGCTACATATTTAACCAAACCGAAAAAGACAATTCTGATTCAACTTTGAAAACCGTGGAAAACACCTGACACTGGTGGTATTCAACCCGGAATAGGTCCTATTTAGAACTACACTAACAAGTGTCGAGACTGCTGTAATGAAGAATGCTACCACCTACGACCAAATCAAATCATGTAGTATACCATATCAGAGAACATCACATATGTCCATGATTTGAATTATGTGATAAATGACGTACTGTCGTAGCAAATCAAATAGAATATAATCACATGTACATACAGATGAAAAATATCGTCTCATATTAATATCATACAAAATCACATAACATCATGCTTTATATGAAATAGAATTCGGTCATTAGTACATGTATATCAGATGATAAAAGCCATATAAAAGGCTTTGTACTGCTTTTATTGTTCCGTACATCCACAAGTAAAATTAATTTAGGGACGTCGACTCATCAATCGGTCTAAGGTTAAACTATCGACATTTCACATACATACAATCATAAGTTCATGGGGTCGATTTAGCCTGGGTCCAGATGGTAATCATCTTTTAATAACTCCTTATCACGGTTTCATTTTAACGGTCTGTACAGACCTGTGGCAAAATTGTTAAACGGTTCTACAATTAATACTGTCATTTTTTCGGCGTAGCTGAATGTGCTGGCTTTTGACCTACTTTTTCGTTCTGATAACAAATGAATAAACAGAAATTTGTGATTGGTAAAAAATGTAGACATGTTTACTTTAAGGGCCCGTTCCTATTTGCGGGCAAATTTACGCCGTCTATCTTTTTTACATATATTTCCTGTTACAAAGTAACGCCTGAGGAAAAAGTGACTGGACTGGAACCCAGGCTAGATCGAATAAGCAATTGTTCGAAGATCAAACTGCCGGAATTTCACATATATAGCCATATTCTGTATAACACTGAATATCGTTGAGTTCCCAGGAGTGCGGTCGATAGAGGCGGGCACAATGATCGTTACCGTCAGTATTCAAATTATACTCCCTCCAAATATCACCGTCCATTGTCTGGTTTAAACCTGTAGAAGTGACCCAGTGGTCATTCGACGTCCCAACTCTCATCGTATCCACCCAATAGCCGTCTAAAAAAGGAAAAAAATACAGAGAATTGTGTAGGCTGTTCCAGTTGTACATTACACGTATAAAGTGTGGAATCCCGTTTCCGCCTTTCTGGCCCCGTATCACACACACCCGTGTTTTAACGACCCTGAGCAGGAGGGTTTTGAAAAAAAATGTTGGAAAAAGGGAAATGCTGATAACCAGCATTTTTTTTTTTTCACTTTGCAACCATGTTTTTTTTACACATTTGCAGGACAAAATTAACGATTTTAGTCTAGTGTAGATTGTCGTCTGCAAATGCTTTCAATTTGAGCCAGTCTAAAATTCTGTCGGATGTTAAATAGTTTAATCTTTATCCTGCGGAATTTGACTGATTATGTCGACGAGTTCACAAAAAAGGTTCCGCTGAGTTTAGTGGCATTGAACTGGGTTTGTATGACCGAAACTACAGATAAAGTAGTGAAGAGTATAGAACAAGATCAAATTGCACGTATGTGCAGGCTGGTCTTGCTCATTACTCTCTGCAAAATACATAAATGGTTAAGGGTTAAATATCGCCCTTGCAAACCACGCCAAAGAGAATATGATTGTGTTGTTGTCGTTCAGAAATGCACATGCAATGTTTCACTATTTCACGGCCAGGAGCAGCTTTACTATCCTTTAAATATCCGAGGCGGTGCAGATCCTAGTCAGACTGCACAAAATTTGCAATCTGATGATGTTATCTTCGGCGTTCTTCAGTATCTATCTATCTATCTATCTATCTATCTATCTAATGAATAAATTAATTTATTATTTATTGATTAATAAATTAAAATCAAACAATCGAACCTGTTCCGGATCCAACGAGTAAAGTCCGCAAATAGTCTAACTTTTCTAGCGTAAACATTGTAATTAGGCTGGCTCCATCTGCAGCGCAGTTCTCGAACGCTGTACTTTGATTGACCTCGAAGTCAACAATCCTGTATAAGAAAAGTATTCCATTTCGTTCCATTACACTGTCATTACACCCTGCAGACAACCTTTTGTATCCATTTCTAAAAACATTGTGGCGGAGAATAAAATATCATAATAGAGATTTTTCCTTCTGCATTAGTGCTTTCATGTGTATGAATTTTTAGGAGTATTTTTCACAATTTGCAACAGAAAACTGAACTTTTTTAGCTTTGTTGGTGTGCGAAAACAGCAAGCGGCCTCGATGGAATGCTAAAAGATGCCAAGTTCTGGTGAAGTATTCAACAGGCATGCATGAATAAGTGCACTAACTGCCTAGACATTTCTGGAATATGGTATTATCAAAAGGGGCGTTAACTTTTTACTGTTTTTCTAAATAATCCTCAGTTTTACGGCCCCAATGAATAAGTCGTTTTAAAAAATGGTGGGAAATGAGAAAATGCTAGTGAGCCTGAATTTGCTTGCTCCGTTTCCCTCATTTTTTTTTTTTTTTTTATGTCCTTTGAAAGTCCAGTATCATAATTTGTGTTAGACCCTACATGTCAACTGAAAATGAGCCGTGTTCTGTCAAGGGAGCTTAATGTACATGCGAAAAGTATCGACCAAGGTTGACCTGGGCCGAAACTTTTCTCTATTGGTTAATTTTCTGTCTGTCCAAGGACCAGTCTAGTCTACCTCATGATTACATCGCTTTTTAAAATCAGTAGCGATTATGGATCCAAAATTATGTGATGGCTTGCTTGGTATCATGGATCACAGAGATGCATTAAGCCCCCCTTTGCCAGAGCTTGGCTCCAATCATTTGAATTAGGATAAGTCTCAAATTTTGTCATCTGGTAAAGGACTGAAAGAAAAATGGCAGTTTGTTCAAATTAGTTAGTTGAAACAGAGAAAAATAAAATTGAAAAAAAAAATTGCAACGATAACTACTCACTTTAATAAAAATGGCACGCCGTCACTAAGGTTATGTTTTGTATAACCACATACATTCAACAGATTAGTCCATTCTCCTGTCCCGGAACATACTGTAATATGTGGATAATGTCTGTTACTTGAATGATTGTAGCACTGATAAGCCAGTTTGCCGTTGACCGTATATACATTGCCATATATGGTTCTATTGTGGTTTAAGCGAGGTTTTCCACACGCTGAAATAAATGATATTTGAGTTAACAAACGAAAACAACAATAGCAGCAATATCAGCAAAAAAAAATCAGAAAAGGATGATGATTAGGAGCAGAAGCAAGGACAGCAGGACCTGGAAAAACAGGAAAAGAATGAGTAGGAAATATAGCTGCAGGAGATGAAGGAAAAGAAAAAAGGATGAACAAGAGGTGGAGAGAAGCAGGTGGAAAGCAGAAGGATAAGGAGAAGCAGCAGGTAGGGAGCAGAAGGATAGGGAGTAGCGGTTGGGGCAGGAGCAGTAGGACGAGGAGGAGCAGGAGGAAGATCGGGATCTGGAGCAGAAGCGACAGTTGGAGGAGCAGCATCAGGAGAAGGAGCAGCAGGTAAAGGAACAGAAGGGGAGGAACAGCAATATGAGGCACAGCAGCAGGAGAAAAAGAAGCTGCAGGAGAAGAAGCAGCGGCAGAAAGAGCAGAAGGAGGAGCAGCTGCAGGAGGCGGAGGAGCAGCAGCAATGGGCGGAGGAGCAGTAACTGAAATAAGAGGAAAACCAGTAGCAGCAGCAGCAGGAAGGAAGAACCAGAGGCAGGAGGAGGAGCAGCAGCTAGAGCATCAACAGGGGGACTAGCAGCGAAAGGAATAGCAGCGGCAGTAAGAACAGAAGCAGCAGCTGAGACAGAAGGAACAGAAGCAGGGGGAGGAGCTATGAGGACTTCAGGAACAGCAGAAGGAGGATTAGCTGAAACAGGAAAAAACGAAGGATGAGCTGCAGCAGGAGTAGAAATAGAAGGAACAGCACAGCAGCAGGAGCATGAGAATGAGGAGCAGCAGCAGCATCGGGGAAAGTGATCGCAGGAGGAGGAGTAGCAGACAATGAGAAGAAGACGAAGCATGAGGATACTCGATACTTTTTTGAAGAATGTTTAAAAGTATTCATAATTATATATCAACTTTTAAACCTAGGAATGGTTTAGTATAAATGGCAAATTCCTCTTCCATTCAGAAGAAAAGTAAACCATGTTTATAAAAAATGTTTGGCAATATGAGTAATGTTAAGTGAAGACATATAGATGGAAAAATAGATATATCAAAGTTAATATAATAAATTAATAAATATGAGAAAAAACAAACACACAAAATGTTGGGATATTTGAATGACAAGCTGTAATTTTTTTCATTCTTCTGCCATAAACATGGTCCATTCACCGACCATTCTTAACATAAGAACATTCTTAGTCTTATTCTCGAGAATTTTCTGAAGTTCAAAGTAACACAACTTCTGATTGGCTAAACCAAATGGTTTAGCCAATCAGAAGTTGTGTTACTTTCAAATCTAAAAAGTTCTTGAAAATAAGGCAAAGAATATTCTTAAGAATGGTTAGTGAATACGGATCTTGATGTATCGGACGGTCTGATGTTTGTCCATATCTCCACTCCCCTTACAATGGTATCAGTCATAGTAATTCTTATCGAATGCCAATATACTTGTCATGTTTGTGATAGTCAACAAAATAAATACCGGTACAAAACAATAAGGACTAATTTACCGAAATGATCGCAAGTTTCCACAGATTGCATGAAACAACTTTGACTGGCGTTACACGACAAACAGTTAACTTCAGTCTGAAATACAAAAAAAAAAGTTCATACTCAGACGCAATTCAACCCGTATCCCGCCAAATAACTGAAATAAAACTTTTAAGCCGATTGTAAAAAACCCAAATTTTGCTATTTCAAAGGTATTTTTGGTGGGAAAATATGTCCTAAACGGACAGTGTAGATCAAAGATCAGACTGCACGTTCTGTGCAGTCTGATCTTGATCAACACTATCAGCAAAAGGTCGGTGAGTCGCGCTTAGCAGCCTAACGAATAAATCTTTCAGCACCGTTTACAATCTGTATTATATATTGAAGCCAACCTCTTTCCACGGCTGAAAATACAATCTACAGATACTAGGAAAGATTTCTATTATAAAGTCTTAACTAAATAAGTGGACGGTTGGATCCAAGATCAGACTACAGTTCTGTGGGCATTTGTTGGCGGCATAGAACAAGATCAGGCTGCATATAGTGTGCAGCTCGACCTTGGATAAATGCCGTCCGCTTGTTGTAGTCAAGCCTATAAAATTAACATTTTTCTGAGTTATAGTGGACTGAACTTTCCGCCTTCCAATGAGATCGAGTTTACCCTTAGACTGCTAAGCGCGACTCACTGACCTTTTGCGAACAGTGTAGATCAAGACTGCACAGAACGTGCAGTCTGATCTTGGATCTACACTGTCCGATACGAAGAAAATTTTTCCTAAAACATATCTTTGAAATAGTAACATTTGGGGTTGTACGATCGGATTGAAAGTTTCATTTCAGTTATTTAGCAGGTTGATGGTTAGTATATTAGGAGCTAAAAGAGTTTAACAGTACAGTCAAAAACCAACGATTGCCTTATTTCTGTCTGTCAATTCATTTTTCGTTTGTCTGTGAAATGCACATTAGTATATTTGTGTTCTGAACTCCCTCTTCAACATTGCTGTCATTGATCCGAAATTTCAGTAAAAAAATGTTTGAAGTTAAAAACACAATTTTCCTTTTAACCCTTAACCACACTATCCCGTGTTTTAACGACAGTTTTTTCACAGGAGTGTCCTTGGGCAAGACACTTCAGAGCCCTAGCCTAGTACTGGTGAAACCCGGGAAAACATGAATATGTGAGCTGTCGCTGTGATATGACTGAAATAATGTTGAAAGTGGCGTCAAACACCATTCAAACAAACAAATTAACAAATTTAACGACAGTGAGGGGAGAGTCGTTGAAAACATTGCTGGAAAAAGAGAGAATTTGTTGTTGTTGTTTTTTTTTTTTATTCCCACGGGTTTTTTTTTTTTTTAGCCCTTTCAAAGATAATTCCATCCTTCTAGACACATTATAATATGTCGTCTATAAGTGCTTTCAAATTAGAAAAGTCTAAAATTTTGTTGTGTGGTAAAGAGTTGAGCGTTGAGGAATTATCTCCCCTTGAACTTAGACATTTTTTTCACTAGGCTAGGTTTGAACTAGATTGGTTACTTTCCCTGCGACAGCAAAGTGGATTTGAGCCAAGCTCTGGCAAAAGGGGGTTTAATGCATCTCCGTAATGCATGATATTAATCAAGTTATAACATAATTATAGTTTTATAACAGCCGCTTTTTTTAACAATCGACTTAATCTTGAGGTAGACTGGTCCTTGGACATACAGAAAGCTGATCAATAGCGAAAAGTTTCGGCCCAGGTCAGCCTGCGCGGACTGCTCAGGCTGGCCTGGGTCGATACTTTTCGCAGATGCATTAAGCCCCCTTTTCACAGAGCATGGCTCATATGTATAACGGGGATTGGCCGAATTTAAGTTGGAAGAATTTGTGGCCCGACCCCATTCATTTATTGAATAAAATATGTTTAAACTAAGCTATAACGGGAACCAGCTTAGGTTTGAGCTACTACCTTCTGTCAGAGGGGATTGGAAGGGGGGATAAAGTCACTATTTTTGACAGATTCTAGTTTTGACCAGCTATGAGATGGAAGTATCAGGGAAACTGATGGTAGAATAAGAAGAGTCTGTACGATTTCAAACAATGAAAAGTAGAATTATTTAAAAACTATCTTGTTGCATAATGCGAAATTTAAGAGTTCCGGTTCGAATCGCCATTACAAAAGATCAACGTTAAATAAATTTTGGAATTGTTCAGATCGAATTTCTTGACAGGGAAAATATAATCCTAATTAAACGCTGGTCTTAGATCTAAGTTCTGTCGGCTTTCCTGTGAATTCTTTCCGAAATCGACACAAACTTGCGTTAAGACCTGAAAAAAAACTGCTTTTTCGTTAACGCTTGTAAAAGATGCTAGTCGCTAGGATTTACTTTACCTCTTCCCTAGTAAAAAGACAGGATCGTTTTGAAAATAAGTCGTGGTTGGCGAAACAAAATAATTAGTTCTTTTTTTTTTTTTTTTTTTCTTTCTTTCTTTCTTTCTTTCTTTCTTTCTTTCTTTCTTTCTTCTTCCTTCCTTCCTTCCTTTCTTTCTTTCTTTCTTTCTTTCTTTCTTTCTTTCTTTCTTTCTTTCTTCCTTTCTCTCTTTCTGTCTTTCTTCATTTATATATGCATTTTTTTATGTAGGCCTATTTATTTATTTATTTATTTATTTATTTATTTTTGCCATAGCGAAGTAGGGTCAAGGGAATCAGAGAAAAGAAGGGTCGTGTAAGCGGAAGCGTTGCTATTTTAGGCCTAATTGCACCTTTGAAATGACTGAAACGTCTCTTTCATCACTTCAGCCCTCTATGGATTAATGAATGTAAATATTGGCATTTATACAATGGATTACTTGCAAAACCATTTAGCTTTTGCCATGTTCATAACAAACGAAATATGTTTGAAATATTGCCACTAATTGAAATATTGTTCACTACATGCGATATCACCACCATTTTTTATGTGTGTCTCAGCCAAAAGATTACACACTTTATTCATATATCGGCAACTTTTAAGGCTTTGGTATGCCAGGGCCAGTGTATATTGATTTTTTTTTTTTTAAAGTAAAACTCATCCGGTCATATAACTGCAGTTTTTGTAGTTGACAGAGCGGAAAATCAGTTTGGGAAAGGGAAAAAAATAGTGGTTAACAGCACTCATTTTTTTTTTTACTTTGTTACCGAAAATCTGTTTTCTTTCGATTTGAAAAAAAAGAAAAGAAAGAACGATCAATGTGTCAGAAAATACATGTGCCCGCAAATAGGCCGGCAGGTGCCCGCAAAGTAAACAATACTATATTTTTTACCAATCGCAAATTACTATTTTCTCAACTGTGTATATCAATACCAATTAAAGAGATGGGTCAAAAGCCAGTTTATTTATCTACGGTGAAAAACGGTATTGTTAAAAAGTTAAGTAGTGCTAATGGTTGAATTACCGTATTTAGTCTAGCCCAGGACACAAACCCGGCCGTCTTGTCTTCCGCCACACGGACACTCAGCGTTCCTGTATAGTGTGTCAAAGAACAGACACGCCCCCTTGGTCTGTAATTACCCACAATACAACTCGTCGTTGATTTACACAATGTTACACAGTCGTCAATGCTCGTAATAGATGTTGTTTTAAAAAAATGTCGTTCGTCACTCGAGTCTACCGACCGAAATACTGGTTTTACAAGAGTTGCGGGCACAATCACTCCAGTCGACGGTATGAACATTGTGAAACATACAACTTGCGTCACACTGAGAATTTGAAAAGTCATGTTTGCTTTGACGACAACTTGTACACATTTGGACCACAAACATCAACAGTTTCAAAGTAAAGCAACAAGGCACGTAGGGTTTGAGTCACCCTGAGAAATCCGTGTTTAGAATCATTAGTGATCATTGAGACCTGAATGTTAAAACTTAGTCTCTAACCCATTACCAAAATAATCCCCTGTTTTGATCCGGAGGGAAAATGATTTGAAAACATTGCGGGACAAAGGAGAAAATGCTGGTTACCAGCATTTTCTTCTTTTCCCGCAATGTTTTCTACTCTTTGAAGAACGAATTCCATCATTTGAGCCAAAATTTGGTCTGTTGTCTGCATATGTTTGCAAGTTCAAGTCTAAAATATGTTACCTAGCAAGGGGTTAAATGTTTCAAATAGGAAAAATGTAAAATGCTGACAAACTTAGTCACACACAGAATTTCAGTTCGGCAAGTCCTATTTATGTTCAGCACTTTTAATAGTTAATGGGAAAAAACTCATAACCAAGTGGTAAATTTTTATTGTAACAAATGCGCTGAAACGAAACCACCGTGTCGATAATCCGCCATGACATTCACCGGAAGTTCAATTACTGAGTCCCAGGACGAAAAAAATAAATGAAGTCTTTGAAATTGTCGTTAAGACCAATTTTCTTCTCATTTTTCCCACTGTATTAATGCAATTGTACTCTTCGCCATTCATATGAAATGGCGTATAAAATGCAATTATTCCGTTTGATTATCATGACCGGGAAATAGTTCCTTCGAAATTTGATTAAATTGTCGGTAAAAAACTGCAAAAATATAATTGGTTTGAAATAACTTTCGCCAAGCGGCTATATATTTAGTTTTTTAAGGATATCAATATTTACTATACTTTGCCTTCAAAGTAGTGCTGGAACAAACTGCATCTACAATCCTAAAATATCACAGTAAACACTGGCTGGTTTACATGCACATGTATTTAAAGCCCCACGCCCTCTTCAAACCCCCCCCCCCCCCATTTTCTTATGGAGGGTAAAAATCATCAAGATAAATGAAAAAAGGATCGAACTTTAGTAACAGCATTCCTGTTTACATTGATTGCGTACTGAAAATAGCCCACGCAAAAATAAAAAAAAAATGACCAGGAGGCGGAGAGATGCAGGCGCATAACTTATTAGGAAGAAGACAAAGTATTAAATATGGTATTAATAAGCAGTATCGAAATACTTCGAGGTACATATACGTTTGCGTGCCTTTTTTTATTTCTACTTTAAGATATCCCGGCAGTATGCAAATTACCTCACACCTCATTGCCATATTTCGAGTAATGCCTCGAAATATGTATAACAGGGTTTTTTTTTTTCTCGTTATTGTTCTATCAATTAAAGGTGGCCCTTCAGATTTTGGGACGAAAATTTTACAAAAATACAAAAAAAAAAATCATCCTTATACTCCCAAAGCCTTTTAATTTTCATTCATAAAACCCCAGTAGTCGAAAACCATCCGACAACAAGAGAAATTAGAGATTTACTACGGCCCAGGTCGACACTGACCGGAAACACGGTCTATTTTTACATGAGCAACTCGCTCATTTACATACTGGAAATACATAGACGAAGCTTCAAACATAGCGCCCGAAGAAGACATTATGGAAAATAATTACATATTTGTTATGTTATGGAATTTAAGCGTCATTAGTCACACGCCAGTCACTTGACATTCCCACAACGCTTTTCTTTTTTTGGCGCGAAATCTAAAATTACCTTAAGAGGCTACGTAGCCTTTTAAGGGAACACCATCAAAAAAAATTTTTTTTGTAATTTTATGATTCTTAATTATTGATGATTTGTATTGTTTTTTCATATAAATTTCAGTGATATATATATTTTTTAATTTGGTGAGATGTGAAAAATCTAAATACCCACCTTTAAAGCTTCAGTGAAATAACAACTTTCTCGTAACTATTCTGAAACTATTGTCTACCTATTCAATGGCTTACTTTGATTTGTTAGCCTATCGCTTTCATCAAAGAGGGTATGAGGCTTTAAAATTTGTTTTTATATGGTCATTGGACCTGAAAGACGTTTTTTGAAAAACCCATTTTTCATAATTTCCTTCAAAGCTTTAGCAGCTAATATACTTTAGAATATAAATTAGCCATAGAAACATTTAAATTTGAGATCTTAAAAAAGAAATGAAAGTCTATGTACTATTGGCATGATAAAACTATAGGCCTAAATACACTTGAGCAATGCACAGTCCGCGCAGGCTGACCCAGGGCGAAACTTTACGCTATTTGTCAATTTTCTGTATGTTCAAGGACGAGTCTACCTTATGATTAATTCGGTTGTTTAAAAAATGGCTATTATGGATCCATAATTAAGTGATGACTTGCTTGGTATAATTCATTGGAGATGTATTAAGCCCCCTTTTGCCAGAGCGTGGTTCATTTTTAATTCACCTGAAACAAATATCTCTTCAAGTACGCACTTTTCTTGAGCAAAACCTTTAGTCCGTGTTCCAGTAGTAAGACAATGTAATAAATACGTCCATATGAGAAAAATGTCGTAAACGTGCAAAAAAAAATATCCTTAAATAAATGATGTTTATGGTATAATTCTATCAGACTTAAGTATTTGTTTAATAATGAAAATCAACACCACAATTGTTACTGGCATAAAAAATATATCTCAATAAACTGTCGGGAAAATCGCACATCATATGATGTATAATTAGAGAAGAGAACAAAAATCGTATGAGTAAAGGGATTAGAGAAATAAAACAAAATCTTTATCTCACGAAATCAGCTCTAGCTTTAAAGACAAACAAGGGGAAAAAAGAAGGAATATAGTTTTGTAGGAAAGGAAAAACTTTTTTTTAATATATAAATCTTAAGTAAATCTCAGATCACACAAGGTCATAGATAATTAAAAACTAACGTAGTTCTTTGCAAAAACCGTTTCGCATCAGCACAATGACAGCGTGACAGTGTTCTCCAATATACATACATGTACAAAAAAAATTAGAAAAATATGCAAATGCTTGTCGTTATTCACAACCACTGTACTAAAATTTACAACAATATGACTCTTAATTTAACATCCGCTCTCACTGGTCTATATTGAAAAGAGATCATTTCTAAATCAGATTAATTCCAGAACGTGTACTCTATGTCTAGAACGAAGATATTTATGATCTGTGTCTATGCTCAATCGCACTTATCGTATTCTTTGTCGGATTCAGGTATTAAGGTATATAGAGTGCATCACGAAAACCTGTGACTATTCAAAATGCATGGATGAACTCTGGCAGTATCGCCGTAACTCACCCAGTATCGCACAAAGTTTCTGTTATAGGAGACTGTTAGTTTAATCCTGTCGGGGATTTTAGAATTTTAAGCGTACAATGTAGATCAAGATTAGACTGTACCGGACATGAATTCTGATTTTTTACCCACCTGCCTTGTTTAAGATATTGTGACCAAAGTGACTAAAACTAGAAAGTTGAAAGTCTTGCGCCGTATTTACAAGATTACCAGTTCGATTCTAGCTCTAAATTCAAGCAAGAAATATCTTTTAAGAGGGATAGACGGCGTAAACGATACTAGAATAATATTTAAGCTCTTTTGTGGCTCCATGTGAAGTAAAAATGCTGAAAACTAACCTCGTGAGCTATTGCCTTGTTTTCCTCGCCGTTTTTCATTTTGTGAAAAAGTAGTATTGGTTATAAAAATGTTTAATTTCCAAATAGAACAAGAAAAGGATGATTTTTTATTCCATTAATTTGCTACGGTATGAATCAAGGCCCGGGGTATCGATTAGCGGTAGCAACGCTGGTAAATAATGGTTTCGTAAATGTGCAAGCAAATATGGCAGCAGGGGCCCGCCGAATAAACACGGGCACATTTTTTACCAATCGCAAATTACCATCCATTCATTCTATATCAGTGCCAAGAAGTAGATCAAAAGCCAGCGCATTCAGCTACGCTGAAAAATTGCCGTTTGATTGGCTGAACTGACCGCAAGTCTAGGTATTTCGAATTAGGAACACTCTCTTTGTAGTGACTAGAAATAAAATCTCCTCCGGGATCGTGTTTATTCTAACAATTCTAAATCGAAGTCTGATTTGATATCATAGGCGGCTAGCTATCTGGGCACGTAATCACCATCCATGTTAAATTATATTCTCAGTGGAATTCTAGCGAATTTTTCTCCTGAAGATTCACAGTAACACAATTCCGATCAGCTGAAGCAAATAGCCTACCAACCAGAAATTATTTTACTAATTTAGAATTAGACAAAGGTTGCAATTTAGATTGGGTAAGTGATTAAGGTCCCTGATTGGCTGAGACGTTCTGTCTCGGCCAATCAGATTGCTTGGCTTCGAATTTAGAATAAGAACAATATGACCGATGTTCTGTATAAAAGGAGCTTAATTCATCTGCAAAAAGTATCGACCTATGTGGACTGCGCAGGCTGACATGTGTCGAAACTTTGTGCTCTTTGTAAATTCTCAGCATGTCAAAGGACCACTCTATCTCATTATATCGTCAGTTTTTAGACAAAATGGGTTTTAAGGATCCGTAATCACATGATGACTTGTATGTTGCATTACAGAGATGCATTAAACCCTCTTCTGCTAAAGCATGACTCCTATATACAATGATTGGTCAACATGATCCGGATTTTTGAAAAAAATATTTGAGCCGTGCTCTGTGAAAAGGGGGCTTATTGCATCTGCGAAAAGTTTCAACCCAGGTCAGCCTGCGCAGTCCGCGCAGGCTGACCTGGGCCGAAACTTTTCGCTATTGGTCAGTTTTCTGTATGTCCAAGGACCAGTCTATCTCATGATCCAGTCGATTGTAAGACTAAGTGGACTTTATGGATCCAAGGTCATGTGATGACTTGCCTGGTATAATGCATCACGGAGATGCATTAAGCCCCCTTTTCACAGAGCATGACTCATTTATATGAAATTGAAATTCCTTTACTAAGATCACCAGTAATTTGTTGAAACTAGCCGGTTATAAATTCTGTGGGCAGTCTTTACCAAAATGCTTGGGGGCGTGTCTCCAGAGCTAAGAGGTTATGGATCTAGTATTGTCATCAGGAAATCATGGTTCGATTTTCTCTGCAAGCACTGGTCACGTTATGCATTTCCTAGACAAGGCACTACACAGAGCTTAGTATCTATGAAATCCTGCAAATAAGCCATGCTCTGGAAAAAGGCAGTTCCAGGCGTTTCTACGATACTTTATAGGCCTACCAAACGGGTCATCACACAATTACAGATCTATAATATCCATTTTGTCCAACAACCGACTGATTAATTGTGTAGAATAGTCCTTTGACATGCTGAAAATTTACAAATAGCAAAAAGTTTTGACCCATGTCAGACTGTGTGTGCGGACTGCACAAGCTGACACGGATCGATATGTTTTACAGATGCATTAAGCCCCCTTTTCACAGAGCAATGTTGAAGTACATTGATAAGTGAGCTGTCGGTATGATATGACCATGCCATCTGATGTTTATTGCAGCTGGATCTTTTTTCCATATTCTTCAACACCCAATGGATTTTTTAAGCACGCACAAACTAGCGCACCTAAATCAAGCTATTTTCAAAAAGATTTACAAAGAAAATAGTTCTATATATTATTTCCCCCGGCCCCCCCCCCCCCACCCCCTCTTCTGTCAACTTTTTGCTGCAGACAACTTTTGACTTCATATAATCGTTCTTAATTGCCACTGTTTCAAAGTACTTCAATTAACGTAACAGAGATATTATGGTCTGCAACATGCGAAAAGGGGCTTTCGGACATTTGCGTAAAGTGTCGTCTCGGATCAGCCTGCGCAGTCCGCGCAGTCCGCGCAGGCTAATCCGAGACGGCACTTTACGTTAACATTAGATTTTGTCTTACAGTAGACTTGCGTGAAACAGAAAATCACACACGATCAGAAAGTGTCGTCTCGGATCAGCCTGCGCAGAGTGCGCAGGCTGATCCGAAACGACACTTTACGCAAATGTCCGAATGTCCCTTTTCGCGTGTTGCAGGCTTTATATCGATTAACTTCCTTTATTTTGTAATATTTTTTACCCCTTTATGTTTTGTACCATTATAGTTTCAGATCAGTGACATATTGGGCCGATCTAAGCGACAACCTAACTTCAGTCTCATTTGTACTGTAGCCATTAGCTATTTTATTGGCTGAAACAGGGATCTTATATGTGTATATACGATCCCTGGCTGAAATGGTCTGTCTCAACCAATCAGAAGGCCAGACTAGAATTAAATCAATATTGAGAACAATCATTAAAGATACCCGTTTACTCATTTTAAGCCAAATATAACCAATTTCGTCGATATTTCATCAAACTACAATCATTATTGTGGCTTCATGACAAATATTACACCTGGCGGTTGCGAGATTGAATAAATTACAACGGATAGAAAATGTAATTTTGGACTTGGTTCCTATCCACTCATTCAGTCGAGGATACCTCATGATGCTTGTCACGTGACTTTGTACGACCTTCGCCTTGCATATTCATGTAGCACTCGTCACAACTCGGCCGATTCCGTACCTACATCTGGCTACCATCACCCGAGGTATGCCGAATGATTCGTGTAGCTGGCAAGAAAGTAGAGCAGAGATACACTACACAGGTCTCCTACGTACGGAATCGGCCGAGTTGTGACGAGTGAGGTCTCCTGTCGCAACAATCTATGTCACAAGAACCCAACAGCAATTTACTCAAGGATGTCGGAATTTTATATCGAAAGTGCAGTGGAATGGTTTAACAGACAGTAGAAATGTAAATTTCATATGTGCACATTAATATTAAGCGTTTCTGGATTGCTGATAGAAGGAGAAAAGACATGATCCTACAAATAGACGAGTGCGCTAAATATTCTCGTGTTGAAACAACAAGTAGTCTAGCTTTCTATTTTTACATGAGGGGTATATAAATAACTCTGGTGATACACCCACCCCGTTGTTTACAATTTTGACCTGACGTAATCTTCTCCCGACCAATATTCATTTCAAATTACAAATCTGAAACTTCTTTTCAATCTTTGGGGCTCTAGATATTTCTAATTCATTGATTTAAACACATTTCTACATTCGGCTAAAATGAGTAAATGGGTATCTTTAAGTACGGCTTTTTGCTTGGTTTTACATGAATACTATATAGGCCAACTCGGTGAACCGGTCATGCATGTAGTTTTTGTTTCTTTTTTTTGCAATTTATAATTGATGTATCAATGAAGTCACTATGTAGGTCGATGTATTGATCAATATCACCGGCTATTCTGTAGAATATTTCATTCGATTGTAGTGATCATTTTTCTATATTTCATCTAAATTAATGATCTATCAATGAGGTCAAGTTAAAGGTCAGTGCTTTGAAATCACGTGCTATTCTACAAACAATTTGATTGGCTTTTTTTTTTACTTTGTGGAACCAGTTGATCTTTTTCATGGGCCTGCTTTTGCTGTCTGTTTATTAACTGACTCTTTCCCGTTAACTCTCTAAGACACGAAGAAAATCTTAGATTGTTTTAAATAAGAAGCGTCTGCAGACGAACAAATTAAATGATACTCAAATGATAAAAGATGTCCTTGAGAGGGTAAAAAACATGATTTTCTCCATTTTCCACAATGTTTTCTAATCATGAAAGATAAATCAAATCATAAGTCAGAGACACATCAAATTTGTCGTCTGCAAATGTCTTTGACGTGTAAAAGCCTAAAAAATTGTCGTCTGGTGAAGGGTTAACAATAACAGGTGGTTGCGCTGATCCGGTTTGAATAATTTGATCTAAGGTGTCCCACCACTGCAAGGCTGCTTCCGGGTTGTAGTATCAAAAGTAGTCCCATGTGAAATCTTGCAGTAGCACATTTTTTTGCACTGTTTCATGGAGCTGAGAGGGCCTTGAGGTATATAATTCAGATTTGCTTCAAATTTAGGCAGTGGGGAGACCACTTAGATGTGTTTTTATTGTATATTGTCTGGACTATTTTGTGTCACTTGGAACAAAAAATTGGCGACGTGAACAGGTGTTTTTGAAAGGACAAATTCTGGGGTGCCTTTTTTTTTGGGGGGGGGGGATTAGCAAAAAACGTAATCAGTTGACTTGTTTTTTAATGCATTTATTGAAGTACTGTGGACGTACTTTTGAAAACAAGAGACTGAAAAGCCAAAGGTTTGCCATCAAGCGATATGTGAAGCTTCAGAGACAATCGATTTCACTGTATTTTTTATATAGCAAAAGAAAAAACAGTGGTGTGGCACCTTAGATTAAAAAGAATAGCGAGGGCGACTAGGTGGAGAGGAGACAGTCACGTCGCGGTCTCGTTAGCCTAGCAGGTATAACATTTCAAGTTATCAATTATTTCGCTCACGGAAGAAGTACTTTGATTCCCGTTTTAGCGGCACGGGAAATGGAAATTAGTTTCCATTAATAATTACTAAATCAAAGGACTCAAAGTCCTGGAAAGCGGATTTATGGGGTAGCAAAAAAGCTGTAAAATGCTGTAATGGAAAAATAAAACTACATGCAACACATGTATAGAGTCTATATAATCATTTAATCGAGTTAGCAGCAAGGACAAGGAAGTCAAAGTTGCGCAGTAACTGTTATTCTATTACTTGTTCAGGAGTGGTGATTTGATCCGTCAATATAACGCAGATTTTTGCTGGTATTAGATTTCGGGCTAATATGTATACACCTGTAGGACTGTATATACGGTAGTGACAAAAGCGAGGTTGTTCAAGTGTATCAGTTAAAACTGAAAGTAGAATTGATAGAGCGCAAGCGTATATGACAGTATAATTTAGTTCGGGTCAAACCGGTAACATAGTACATAGTGAGCGCATGCGTCGTTACGCATGGTGTATTTGGTTCCGGTCAGAACGATCACAGTAAGCGGATTTGCTATAAAATCCGCTAAAAAGGGAGAGAGGATAGTGTGCGTAGGGATTAGTAAGTCTCATACTTGTGGTTTATTTAACCCTTAGGCTGCTTTGCGCGACTTGAAGACCTTTTGCATACAGTGTAGATCAAGATCAGACTGCACAGAACTTGCAGTCTGATCTAGGATCTACACTGTCCGATAAAGAGATATCTTTTCTCCAAAAAATACATATGAAATAGAAAAATTTGGGTTCTTACTATCAGATTGAAAGTTTCAATTCACTTATTTAGCAGAATAAGGGTTTAAGATGGCTGCAATAGTTCGAGCAGGTCTTCTCACACGGTATTGCATTGTTCAAAGACAAGTTTTCCATCAACAATTACATGTATTAGGTTCCCTACATCACACGATAACTTTGTCAGCTTCTAAAACTATTTGAAGCACACGATATTGCAAAATGTTTTTTTTTTTAAATATGGATAATCAACCATGACGAATTGAGGTTTGTTACTCAATCAAATTTGAACACTTTGTTGCGAATTAATAAATGAGCCATGTTCTAGCAAAAGGGGTTTTATGCATTTCCTCGATGCATCATACCGAGCAAGTCACCGCATAATTATAGATCAATAAGATCCATTGTGTAAAAGCCAACTGAATTATGGGGTAGAATAGTCCTTTGATGTGCAGAAAGTTGACCAATAGTAAAAGGTTTCGACCCATGTCAGCCTACGCAGTGCGCGCAGGCTGACATGGGTCGATACTTTTTGCAGATGCATTAAGCTCCCTTTTCACAGAGCATGGCTCAGATTATTTGTTTTAATTAACTTATCTTGTTAGGTACCGCAATCTTTTTTTTCCAAAATTTGCCTGCTGCAGGACGAAAAACGCCGTCTCTCGGAGAAAATGAATTGATGTACCCGGGTGATCAAAGATAGTTATCACAGGTTACTATGGCCAACTTTTACAAGCCAAATGATTATGCTTCAGAATTTTAACCTTACTATTCAATGTCCGAAACGAAGATATCGACCTTGATTACACAAACTCTACCACCGCCAAATAGATTGGTCTCTTCCCGGGGGCTACAAACACGATTCCCATGTACATGTAGAGAGCGCTCGGTCTGGATTTAGAATCAGAATCAAGAGGCAGGCGAAGTCGATCAAAGATGAGTCTGCACGTTCTGTACCGTCTGATCTTAATCTTCGCCGGCTACAAACTGTGCTTACACTGCCCATGGTAATGAATGACTTAAGCTTTAGACAAAATAACGTGTGCTAGAATAAATAGAATACACTAGAATAAATAGACAGATGTGCTGCCTTTTGAAAGATACGCCGTTCAAGTTTTATTAATAATTTAAAAGAACTGCTGATCCAGTGTATGACTGCATGTTGTGTGCAGTCTTTTACTTTGGTTCTGCGCAGTGTACAAGACGCCAACCAGCAGACGAAAAAAAAAACCCGCAAACTTATCCATGTCACAGGCATTTGCAAAAGACATACAGGCATCAAATGCGGCTAAAAATAATGGAGCTTATCAGTAAAACGGTAAAAATATAGTACGTTAAGAAAACGCACTTGTCTCCAGAATGTTTTTCTAACTGTAGCTTTCAAAGGCTTTTTTTTTCTTGCAGGGTCCTCAAAACACGGGAGCGTTTCATAAAGATTAGGGTTTAAAACAAAAAATCTTATACCTCCCTGAGGAATAATTTCAATGAAGAAAACAAATAGGACTTTTGTTAGATCTACTCAGAGGAATGAATTATAAATAATTAAAACATTAACACCGGCAGACGACCCCTATTTCTCGTCTTTCAGCAGATCTCTTTTGAAAACACTGTAACAAAAGGAGAAATTGCTCGTAACGAGCAATTTCTCCTTTTGTCACAATGTTTTCACATATATTCATGTATTGAGACGTTATTCTTATTAATTATCCATGTTTTACCAGGATAGCCCCGCCCGGGTGGCTCAGTGGTGAGCGTGTCGGACTTATGACCTGGTGGTTGTGAGTTCGATACCCGGTTGAGGCAAACTTTCTTTCCGGCGTATTTTCGCCTCTCACCTCTGCTGAAGCATGTGAGAAAAGTAGTCGGTGGCTTTGGAAAGAAAGTTGTGTTAGTACTGGTGTGAGAAAGCCAGGAAACACATGTGCGTCACCGACCGCCATGATATGACCTTAGCTGTTAAAGTGGCGTTAAACCCCAATACAACCAACAAATTTACCAGGATATTTTCAAAAGTCATCTTCTAAAGGTTTGTATCAGGACGTAATTAGTTAAGTGAAGACGTCGATATGAAACAAGTACCACAAAATAAATTATTTAGCTCTCAATATTAAGTGCACTTCAAAATCCTATCAAGTATTCTAAGACCATGGGACGAAAGTGCCTATGTGAAAACGCCGATATCTATACCTATGGGAAAAAGTTAAGCGTATTTTAAATTCCTTAAAAAAGAGGTAATCAAAGACCAAAATAACATCGCATATGACTTTATTTTGTCTGGTGCATTTCATCCATTCACTTAAATATAATTAAACGCTAAACAGAGATATTAAAGAAAATGATACATTTGGGCGAAAAGAATTGTTTTAACTGTATGAGATAAAATATGCTTAACTTTTTCCCGTAGGTATATTTCAAAGGTACCGGAGTCACAGGAACTGCCAATATTTGAAACTGTTTCCGAAACAACCTTAAGCGTGTGATGTGTAGTTTGTAAACAATGTCATTTATTCGAGTCATGCTCTGGAAAAAAGGGGATTTAATGCATCTCCTTGTTGCATTATATCTTGCTAGTCATCACATGATTGTGTATCCATAAAATCCATTTTGTTTTACAGTCGACTGGATCTGGAGATAGAATGGTCCCCTGAAATGCAGAATATTTACAAATAGCAAATAGTTTCGACTCATGTCAGCCTGCATGGACTGCACTGGCTGATATTAGTCGATACCTTTTTGGAGATGCATTAAGCTTCTTTTCACAGAGCATTGCTCATTTTCAAATGAGGATAACGGCCAAAGTTAACGCTTAGGCCGCTAAGCGCGACTCACTGACCTTTTGCGGACAGTGTAGATCAAGATCAGACTGCACAGAACGTGCAGTCTGATCTTGGATCTACACTGTCCGATACAGAGATGTTTTTTTCCCTATAATATATCCTTGAAACAGCAACATTTGGGGTTTTATTATCGGCTTGAAAGTTTCATTTCAGTTATTTAACAGGATTAGGTTTAACCGAATGATTTACTACCGAGCCTATCTTTACCTTCGTTTTACTCGTGATTATGGGGATACTTCTAAAGTAGCATCTCATGTTACAACTCCACTGGTGAAAACATTGTGACAAACGCTGAAATTTCCAAAGTAGAGCGATTTCTGTATTTGTTCTACGCACTGAAACATAAAGAGGAATCGTTATGAGACGGTTTGGGAAGAAAATTTCAGTTATTTTACGAAGACTATCTTTACTGGCTTGTTGCCACGTATATTACCTTAAGAATTGTTCATCTAATAGGATGGTAGAAACAATCTTAAGATACAAATGTTGCTAAAGTATGAGAATTAACCGAGTGTGTCGTTCACACGCACACACACACAAAAAAAACCTTCTTGTGGAAATGTTGATCATGCTTGCTCTGTTAGCAATAAAGATCTGGTGAAAGATAAACAGGTTTAATGAAATATTGTTATAAAAGCAAATTATATATGTATAACAATGAAACGAGAAGTATTGATGAGCGGTCATATTCTGCAGTAGACTTTTAAAAACAGATATATTAACACAGAATATTAAAATGGTTGTCTTAGAAGCACAAGCACCATTTGTTGTCCTGTACATACTCAACAAAAAAAGTTACGGAAATGGTGTTCGGGAGGCTATGACAAAAGATCTAAAACTCTTTAAGAATTTTGAATTCCTCAGTATTATAAAGTGTCCATTTTCTTCAGAATGATGCTTTATTTGAGTTTATAGCACCTAAAACGGCTTAAATAATCAATGTCAAAAAAGCATTGACTGGTCTTCCCGCCATTTTTCGCAAAATTGCAATATTGACTGGTTTAAGTAAAGAGTATCACTGTAGAGTCTCGCCCAAAAGAGCCTTTAATTAGCCCTTAGGCTGTTTACTTATCTCAGATAATTTGAACAATACATGCCCGACTGAGCCAATATTTCAATTTCAAAATCAGTTTAATATCTCCAATGCTATCAGGTAGAATCGTCCAAGAATCTTTCGTCAGAAAAAATATTGTGCTCATTGACCTGCCAGTGGGCTCACCGGATATGTCTCCTACTGAACATGTGTTGGACATTTTGGACTGGGGGTCCGACGCAGAATACTGGCACAACCTCCAGGCTCTTGTTGTGGGGCTACAGGAGGAATGAAGGCTGATTCCTCAGCTCCAAATTGCCAGAATTATTCGACGTATGCGATGCCAGTGCAAGTCCCAATTTGACCCTGAATGGGGGCACACATGTTACTGAAGGGATATTTTGAACATTCTCATCTTCCATATGTGACATTTGAGGCTATCATGAGAAGGGACTTACGTGAATTTCATGTGACATTCAAGGCAGTTGAATTTCAAGCAATTCCTTCGCCTAAGCTTATTCACGACTGTGTTTTGCATAAAACAAGAGGAAATACTCAGTAGCCACTTATTATGCGAAAAATGACTTTGACCCCTGGGTTACTTGACATTGTGCCACAACAAGGATATTATTGCTATCAAGCTAAAGGAACCATTTTTTTCCCAAGCTATGAAATATATATCTAATGAAATAAATAAAACTGAATGATTATTCGTTTTTGATATTCTTTTGTTCCGTGGTTTTCTGAAATTCCCCTGACTTTTTTTGTTGAGTATGTATAGTTATCAAAACTCATAGCTACGATAGATCCCATAAGAAGATTTTATTTGTGGGCAAAGTGAATGAAAAGAAATTGGATAAATTTCACTTTGTCCACAAATAAAGTCTTCCTATGGGATCTATCATAGCTTTGAGTTTTGAATTGTTGATTTATTCGTTTGTTCGATTTGTTCAGTTGTGTATGCATTTCAATAACATTACAAGAATCAGAGCGCCGCCCATATTTCCTACCTCGCCCTACTCACACTCTCCTAAAGCCACATGCCGGTTTCCAGAACACGGAGTGTAAATGAGGAACTTTTTATCTTAGCCTCTTTGCCAAGATGAAGCTTCAGTGAAGTTCACGTTGGTTAAGCCATTGCAAAACATTAAGTGTCACGTGCGCTGAATGGCTCTCGCTGTGAAAGTGCCATAAAACGGTTCACTTATTCATTCATTCATTGTAAACCCCCATAATGGTTTCTAAATCTGTCCACTGCATTGAATGAAGAAAAATCTGTTTGTAAGCAGGCCATTTATAGTAACTTTAATCTCTTGTAATTTGTAAATTCTGTGAAAGTATTTCTATTTCATTATTGACCCTTGCAGCGCTAACCACAACATTAGTTGCCTATGTAGACTATGTAGATAAAAATCAGACAGCACAGACTGTTTAGTCCGATCTTGGATCTGCACTGTCCAACATTTTATGACTCATAATTGGACAACCGCTTATTATTTTTCCCAAGTCTAAACCAGCATTTTCAGTACTTTCAATGATAAACCATTAGGACGTAAATTGCCCCTGGTGATCTATCAGTCATACAGACACAGAGATGAACTTTGGTCAAGCTAAATCCGCGGCCGCCATTGATAATTTGATCGATCCAGTCTGTACATAGATCATTACTGTAGTTCGATGGTAAGATGAGAGGAGAGCAGGGTACCAGTTGGGCGGCACAAATTTCCCAAATCTTCCCAAATCTCTCCCATTATCTTTCCCAAATCGTCCCAAATCTACCCAAATCTTCCCAGACTATCCCCTAAAGTAACCAATACCATTACAAAATGGACTAAAGTAAATAAATTTCGAACTGCTATCTGATTAAAAGATGTCAAGTGGTTTATTTTTCTGTTTCTTAGGGTCTTCTTATTTTTAGAAATTTTAACATTAGTTTGGTGAATATAAGTAGAGATTATTCACTAATTCCCCAATTCAAGTTAAATAAAGTGGTCGATCAAAGATTTTATTTTAAGTTTGTTAAAAATGGTGAAAATTTGGTGGTGTCTGTGGTCGTAACTCAGAGCGCTGGTCTTGCGATCAAGGCTTTCTGTGTTCGATTGGTATGAGCGGCCATCAACCCATGCAATTTTCATTACTAGTGTTCCTGTATTTGACAAATTGTTTTCACACGATGACTGTTTTCTTCTCCGTAGTAAACCAATTCACCAAATTACCCTCGTTTGTCTCGAAAGGAAATATCTTGCATACAGCCGACATCCCGCGAGTTTGACCTATAGAGTAATGAATGAACGAACATTTTCAGTTTAGAAATAAGACCTAAATAATTGCTGTTTCAAGGTTACTGTTGTACAGAATATCTGTAAGAAACAGACATTGTACGTCAAACATCAGACTGGAAGTTTTGTGCAGTCTGATCTTGATCTACGCTGCCCGTAAAATCAACTATAGTTGTGAAAGGCGCTTAATAAGGGTTAAGTTTAAAACAATCGATATTAACAAGCTGTGACCACACAAAAAGGTACTATCTCGGATCTACGATAAATATCTACCCAGGCCAGTCTGTACAGTCCATTCTGCTCAATATATTTATCAGTTCGCCGAATAGATATCCCGTAAATAGATCTACATTCTTTTTCATCAAATGCTAATCAAGTGCACAACCTAACGCAGGCAAACTCCCTTTATGGCAGAATTCTTAAATAGATGGTAAAGATTTGGGTAGGTTAGGGAGAGATTTTGGTAAATTTGGGAAAAACTTGGGTAGATTTGGGAAATATTTGGGAAAGATTTAGGAAGATTTGGGAATTTCGTGCTGCCGCACCAGTCCTTGTTCTCTTAATAATTCCTTCCTCCAGTAAACTTTTAGCTACTTTTATATGAGTCATGCTCTATGCAAAGGGGGCTTAATGCGTCTGCAAAAAGTTCAGCCTGCACAGGCTGACCTAGACCGAAACTTTTTGCTATTGGTCAATTTTCTGCTTGTCAAAGGAACAGTTAATCTCATGATCCAGTCAGTTGTTTGATGAAATAAATTTTATTGGTCCATAATTATGATCACTTGCTTGATATCATGTATCACAGAGATGCACAAGAGCCCGTTTAGCCAGGGCATGGCTCAATCAGCGCTAAGAAGATAGTGGCTAGATTTTTCTTTGACGAAAGATTTTCTAACTCTGTTATTCGATTCTACGACCATATTTTACCAGTACAAGATGTTTTCTAATTCTAAATACAGAGATGTCTTATGATTTAGAGTTATTATTAAACTTCGAAATGAACCCTGGGCGGAAAGTCTTGAGCTAGCCTGACACAATAAATTTTTGAAAAATCAGTTATTTTGAAAATAAATTCACCGAAAGCCTTCGTCATTATTGCTTTGGCTGCTGTAAAATTGTATTGATAAAAGTGAATCACTTTACCAAAACATGGCTATTCCATGTTATTGTATATTTTTTTAAACCAAGTTCTACCACCTTGGGTGGTTGGATAACTAGTTGGATGCCTGCACAAGTTGGAAGATCATTATAACTGAGCAAATGCTAATAAATGATTCAAAATTTAATTACATTTGTTTCAATGATTATAATGTTTTAAGTTACATAACATCGACACAACTTCACAATCAACAGTAACTTGTAGGTAAAAAAAAACTACTTCAGTTCCATCCTTAATACCCTACCGTAGAAAATGCACTTCAATGAAGGTTTTAAGACCTTAACATAAATAATGAAAAACATTGCCATGGCTATAACCATCACTTCAGCAAGAGTATCTCTTTCTAATGAATCGCAGTTTGAACAAGCTTTACATCATAAATACGTTTTTTCATCTATCCAATACAAGTTGTCAAACCAGTCATTCACCACTTTAATATCTATTTACTGTACAGACTCTTTTTGGATCGACAAAAATGTATTACACATTACACAAAGAAAAAGGAAAAGAATATTAGAGCCATGCTCTGGCAAAAGGGAGTTTAATGCATCTTTGTGATGCCTTATACCAAGCAAGTCTTCACATAGCTATGGATCCATATAAAACATTTTGTCTAACAGCCAACTGATTAATGAAGTACAATGGTCATTGGACTGTGCTGCCCTGAACCAGGTCGATCCTTTTCGAAGATGCAATAAACCCCGTTTTGACAGAGAATGGTTTTGAAAGATAGAAAACATTGTGAGAAAAGGAGAAATTGCTGGTTACCAGTATTTCCCTCTATTTCCAACAATGATTTCAAATGTCTTCTTTCTCAGGATTGTTTGGTAAAGGGTTGGACAACATAGGAAATGTTGTGGGATAAAAAGCGGCAGCAGGTTAGATGCAATTTGGCTTGCAACACGCGAAAAGGAGCATTCGGACATTTGCGTAAAGTGTCGTCTCGGATCAGCCTGTGCAGTCCGCGCAGGCTAATCCAAGACGGCACTTTACGGCTACATTAGATTTTGTGCTACAGCAGACTTCCGCAAAACAGAAAATCACATAAAAAACGAAAATTGCCTTTTCGGATTAGCCTGCGCGGACTGCGCAACTGATCCGAGACGACGCTTTACGCAAATGTCCGAATGCCCCCTTTTCCCGTATTGCAGGCCATTTCTTCTTTACACACAACACATTCCAAAACTTTCAGCTTCAAAGGCATGAAATGTCATATTTGTAAAGCAATATACGTTAATTTTTCTTTGACAGAACATGTAATTAACTGAACGTTCACTATAAATGAATAGATTTTTCTTTTTGTCAAAAAAAGAAATCAGTGCAACAGTAAGACACACAAAAAAAAAAAATGTACATCTCTGTATCAATGCACTATCTAAATTCTCATGTTCAAGGGACATCATGCTAAAGATTGCCCTTTAAACCTTCAACAGACAACAAAGGAGTTGACTTGTCAATAAACAAAGCATTTACCAATGACAAAGTAAATGTTACTCAAATTATGGGCATAGTCTATGACATAGTAAAAATCATTGTGGGAAATGACAGAAAAAATGCAGGATACCAGGAATTGCCCCTTTTTCCACAATGTTTTCAAAAGCCTTCTTTCTTCTGGATAGTTTCAATAAAAAATTGTTTGGAAAGGGTTGTAAAAATTGAAGATTTTCAGTGAGATAAAAATACCAACAGACGATGTTATCTCAAAGCTGTTTTGGTCATAACAACTCAATGTAAATCCAATATTAGTGTGCATGTTCAGCACAATCTGACCTCAATCTACACTGTCTGTGGTCATGCAAAGTTAAACATTCTAAAACTTGACAGATTTTAGCTTTCCAATCTAATACAAATGTTACACATGTACATTTATTGTAGATTCCAGATCAGGTTTCAAGAACCTTTCAAGCTGATGATCTGATAATGCACATTCTTCATAGCATTTAATGTTGTCACAAGTATGCCTCAGGGATGCTACAATAAGATGCAGCAAAGAGGGATGATAAAGTATCAAATTTAAGACTAAGACTAACCAATTACTTTTAAGGCTATTTTTAACCTACCAAAAAAAAAAAAGAAGAGGGACAAACATTTGAAAGATAGATAAATGTCTCATTGTTCAACATGTAGGAAAACATTATGGCAAAAGGAACAACAGCTTGTTCCCTTTTCAACAATGTTATCCAAAAATGTCAACTTCAGGAGAGTTAAAAGTTGTATTTGTACAGTAATAGGTTAACTGCTTCTTTGATATAAAAAGTTTTCTGTCACACACATGTAAACCCTGTCTGTATGACCTTTATCATTATATTCCATCTCATGTCAAAAATCTTGTAACAATAATCAAGGAACAGCAAGCCTCTATCCTTCTTGTCCGAAATCATTTGTAAATTCTTCCAGTTTTTTCAAGTCATCTTCATTTACTGTAGGTTTTTGTGTGGTCAAAGACATAAGCATATCACTCTGAAAGAAGAAATAAAGAATGCACTCATTAATGACCAAGTCTCACTCAAAGAACACAACTAGGATTCTGACAAGCCTTAGAGAAATGGCCTATGAAAACATAGGAGAAGGAGAAAATGCTTGTAAACAGCATTTTCTACAAGCATTTTCTCCTTCCATTTTCTCTTCCAATAATATTTTAGAATTGATTCAAAGATAAAATTAATATTTGGGCCTCAAACAATTTGTAGTCTGCAAATCTTTCAATTTCAACAAATCTAAACTTCTGTTTGGTTTAGAAAGAAACTGTTTAGAAACTGAATTTTCGTAAAACTGAATTTAAAAGATAGAAACATTAACATGAATGAGGCATGCTAAACCCTAGTGGACATGAAGTAGATCTGTCTTTGCTTTGACTGCTCCAAATGAGCAGTCTGCTATTGTGATTTAAACAGCCTAATATTAATTGTCAGATAGGCTTTTTGTGTATATGTGTGTGTGTGAGATATTAGTAGAACTTGTCACACAAAAAATGACTGAGCCAACCTCTTTCACATAAATCATATGTTAAACCTTTATATATGTAACCCTTTTTTGACCAAGATAAGTTATAAGACATCTCCTATTTGATTATCTTAGGAGGTTATGAGATAAATGTAAGCAAAAGAACTTTTTTTTCAAAATGAATGTTCTCTCTCAAGGACCTGTATTCACAAACTATTCTTAAAAGCATTCTTAGACTATTTCTATAGAATTTTCGACTTAATTTTCAAAGGGACGAGCCCCCGTAGCTGTCAGTTGAGGACTTGAGAACAGAGCCACTGGTTCAATCCCCAGCTCGGCCAATTTCTTTCCGAGGATTGATGATAAGTCTTTGCAGCAGGATTCATTCCTCTCTCACTGCTGACCATTGTTTGAATGATGGGTATATGGGAAAGCAGCCAATGGCTGGAAAGAGTATTTATTGGAGTAATGGTAAGAAGAAACTCCAGAAAAGCTTGGATAGGTTCACTGGCCGCCGCAATATAACTGAAAGCACTGGCCGCCACAATATAACTGAAATAATGTTGAAAACAGAGTTAAACATCATACAATCAACCTATCAATAATCATCAAAGTAACACAGCTTCTGGTTGGCTGAACCAACCTATTTAGCCAATCAGAAAATGTGTTACTTTCAAAATCTAGGTTTACTCTGCAAAACAATTCTGTGTTTAAATGACCCAGGTGAAGAGGTCTTTTGAAAACATTGTGGGAAAAGGAGAAAATGCTGGTAACCAGCATTTTCTCCTTTTCCCACAATGTTTTCTATCCTCTTAGAATAAGGTTTTTATCAAGTAAGCCTCATTTTATTTCTTGTCTGCAACAGCTTTGAACTTAGACGAGTGTAAAATAAAGTCGTTTAGTAAAGAATTAAGGCTAAGATTGCAGTTTAGAATGGTTGGTAAATACAGACCTTGGTGTATTCTAAAAATATCTTAGACTTACCATACTGACAACAGGCTCCATCAATTTTTCCCCCGGTACTTGTGTCCAGTTCATTTCTATTGCACCAGGAGCCCCAGGGGAGCACGGGGTCAAAAGGTCATCCACGATCCTATTTGGGTCTTCTCTACAAGGACCTCTCACCTATCATGACAGAAAAATGGCTTTGGTCTCCAACCTTTCCTTCACAGGTATTGTATACTTTGCAACAGGATTAAACAGGCTTTTAAAAAGTTTTAGTGCACGAATATATTTGTAGAAATTGAAAATATTGTGAAATGCATTACATTGTATTTTCTTAAGCTTTTGCAAGGCAGAAACAACCTTCTTTTGAAGGTAGAGAGATCCAAATATTTGTGAACAAGAATAGAGTTCATCCATTTTGGGTTTTACATCATTTTTTTGTAGTATATTTATTACAGAACAGCATATAGCACACAACTTCACACATCCTAGGCATACTTCTTACAGCAAAGGATTTTTTTTCCAAAGTTCTTTGCCACTCTTACAAACTGGGAGGACATTATTTTCTCAGCAAAAGATATTTAAAGCAAAGTCTCTCCTCCTCTCTATCTGTACATCAGCAATGTTGAGTTGCTTAGGCACTTGACTAATGCACTTTAGAAATGGGCCGAGTTCAAGCCAGTGCTATAATAACTGTCACTGCTAAATGTCATGCCAAACTAGAGTTTGAACTTTTACCACACAATCCCGACTTTTAACGACCCTGAAAGGGAAGGCTTTTGAAAACATTGTTGGAAAAGGAGAAAATGCTGGTAACCAGCATTTTCTCCTTTTCCAACAATGTTTTCTACCCTATCAAAGACAGGAATCATTATTTTAGCAACATATACTATAAAACCTGCAAATGCTTTGAATTTTGTCTGGCCCAAATTTTTTTTCATAGGTGAAGAGTTAAACTTTAATTTCCAATATTAGTTTACCTAGCCCCATGGCAGCAAGCTAAGCTACCCTTACTAGTCACACAGAGGATAAAATCTAGATAAATACAAACCTTTCTAAAGTGAGTGGCTGTTTGTACTTTTCTTACAGGCTGCATCAGCGCATCTCTTACAACTATAGAAATATCTGCTCCAGAATAGCCTTCGGATTTTATTCCAAGATCCCTGTATCAAATAGACACTATTTGTACATGTTTTGTGGCCAACTTGTTTAAAACATCTATTTGCATTTTGCAGCAGAGGTCTTTTGAAAATGTGGCAAAAGCACAGTTTTGCTCAAACATCTTACTTTTGGCCACTATAATGTATGTGTAACCATGTAATAGGCCTCTATAAATATTGCATATCCATACTTTCAGAATGCTTTCAAAGTTCTCTGCTTGTTATTTTGAGAAGAAATGAGTTTTTCAACGTTTAATGATGATGTACATCTATAAACACTTAATTATAAATAGTCATGCTTCCAATATCATGCTTTAGACAATCATTTTATTTTCGTTCGAGATGGCAATGAATACTAATTTAAAGCACTGATTAAGTATTTAGTATTTACAAAGGTAAAAAAGCTTACCATAACCGTTAGAAACATTAAACTTTACAACACTGTACCAAGTTTTCTACAGAAGGATAATTTTGAAACCAGTGAAATAAGGAGAAAACACCAGTATATCAATCATACACAAAAATGTTCCAGTTTAAAAGCAGGAAATTCTTCAACAATTTAAATTGCCTTGTGCACATTTACAGTTTATCATGAACAGCTGTACCAAGTTTCAGCACAATAACAGCTCAGGGGCAGTTCACACCACGAATATACCTAATTGCATACAAGAGGGCCTGTGGACAGACAAAAGTCTGATTCAAGTATACCTTTGTGAAATGAATATCCCTGACTCCATTCTTTTTCAGGGATATAGCAACCAAACATTAGGAAAATTTCATAACTGACAGAAAGTAAACCTACTTAAAATCTTCCTCTGTCAAACTATGTGGTGTGTTTCCAAGATGAAGTTTAAACATAACACTTCTAGCTGGTGCTTCTGGTAAGGGGATGTAAATTCTCTTCTCAAATCTTCTTCTGATGGCTGAATCTAATACCCAGGGGATGTTGGTTGCTCCAAGCACAAGAATACCTAAGAAAAATCAAGGCAATGAATAAGTTCTTGAAGTTCTGTAATATTTTCACTATACAGCTTGATTCAAGACCTACCATACATTTTTTTTTTTCTTTTAAAGATAGAGCAGGCTCAGTTCCAATAGCTAAGATAAGTATTCAGAGCTGCTGCCTGCCTATTACAGCTTAAACGCCAAAGACACAATATCATTCAAATTACAGTCAAACTTGTTTTAATGGCCACCACAGTTAAGCAGCCAACCCACCTTACAAGGTCAACATTTAGATCCCACAGCGGGAGCAGTAAGAAGAAATTTTCCTGTACATGTATTAGCTCCTTACCTAATGACAAAATTTTAGACTGGTCCAAACTGAAAGCACTTGCAGATGACAAAGGTGGCCCAAAAAGACAAAATTTTCCTTGATAGGCTAGAAAATATTGTAGGAAAAGGAGAAAATGCTGGCTACCAGCATTTTCTCCTTTTCCAACAATGTATTCAAAAAGCTTCTTCCTCAGGGTCGTTGAAACTCGGGATTGTGTGGTAAAGGATTAAGCAAGTACCTGCCTTAAGCAAGTGTTTTTCTATTATCCTTCAGCTGCTTGCTTAACCCTTTACTACCTAATCTCAAGTTATAACAACCCCGAGAAAGAAGGCTTTTGAAAATGTGGGAACCAGCATTTTCTCCATTGCTCACACTTTTTTCTAGCCTTTTAAGGGCATATTCATCTATTTAAGCTAAGTACAATTTGTTGTCTGTAAAAAAATTTCAAAAGTGAATGAGTAAAATTTTGTCATCTGGTAAAGAATCAGAACAAGTATGACAGTATTTGAAAAATTTCAATTCTTACCATTTACCATTACTTACCATCACTATCATTTCCGACCCCTTGCATTTGTACAAGAAACTCTGTTTTGATTCGTCTGGCTGACTCAGACTCATTTTCACTACGAGAACCACACAAAGCGTCAACTTCATCAATAAATATGATGCTTGGCTTATTCTCTCGTGCCAGTCCAAAAAGTGTCTTTACTAATCTGTAATAGATTGTATGTGAGGATATACTCAGGGATAAAACATCCTTAATCCTTTACCACACAATACCAAGTTCTAATAATCCCAAGAAAAAGGATTTTGGAAACATTGTGGGAAAAGGAGAAAATGCTGGTGACCAGCATTTTCTCCTTTTCTCACAATGTTTTCCATTCAATCAAAGGCAAAATCATCATTTGAGCTACCTTCAATTGTGTCCTCTGCCAATGCTTTCAATTTGGTTACGTCCTATTTTCTATTGTGTGGTAAGGAGTTAATAAAGCCTCAAGTATATATATCATCCACTAAGCATAGCTTCAATATTTCTTTTAGACCAAGAAAATTTGTGGTAAATTGCTCCACCTTCAACCAAAACTGGCATTATCAAACTATGACAACAGACAACACGACCCCCTTTACAGCAGAAAACTTTGAAAATATGGATAATCAACATTATATCATGGTTCCATACACAAGTGCATGTATATGAAAAAAAATCTTTGGAAAAGACAGACATTGATTGTTACCAATGACGTGTGCTTCTGTCATAATGTTTTCAGTAGTGCTCTGATGCAAGAGGCAATGACATGTCTGTCCTGTGCTGAAAAATGAATCATTTCATTAGGACAATATGAACTGGAATCCCCCAATTCAGATACATACACATGGATAGCCTTGATATTGATTAGGCGAAAAAATGAATAATATGTACTTACTTTTCACTTTCACCGAGCCATTTGGACACTAAATCAGCAGATGATACAGAAAAGAAAGTTGAGTTATTGGCCTCTGTTGCAACTGCCTTGGCTAAATATGACTTTCCTGTGCCTGGGGGCTGAAATGAAAATGCTAACATATGAAACTACTACATACTACATGCATGTTCTGAATTTAAGCCTTAAAATACTGACCATGACCAAATGTTATTTTGTGGACAGTGTGGATCAAGATCATACTCAACAAAAAGTAGTGGCTAATCTTTAATCTTCAATGTCCATTATCTTCTGTAATTTTTTATCAATATCCACCTTACAATTGCAAAATCATGTTTTCTCAACTTATTTGTTGCTTTCCTGACATGTTTTGCATAAATTTCACTGGAAATTCTATTCCCTTTCAATGTTACTCCTTTCCTTTCTAGTGTTGGTGCTTTGTTAAGTGTATATATTCAGTAAGGGTAAAGTGGATAAGTAAGTTAAAGGTATCTGATTCCTAAATTATCTTTTTTTTTAACTTACACCTTTAATGTGAGTACCCATTGGCATTGCCTCATGGGTTATAAGGAAGAGCAACTTTGAACTCCAAAATCTTGGTTCTTATCTGCACCCTTAAGTGATAACTATGTCAAGCTGATAATATCCTATATCTGTACTTTTTTAGCACCAGTGTGTAAGTCACACGTCATCAGTTTTACTAAATAAGACAGCAAGGTTAAGTATAAAAGCACACTTACCCCGAAAAGTAAGATACCTCTCCATGGCTTTCTTTTACCTTTAAAACAAAGACAACAGTAAGATAAAAGTACTATCACAGCTTAACTATGAAATTGAGTCATGTAAATATTTAAAACATGTTTTTTGTTTTTTCTCTCGTTTCACTGTTTCTAATATTTCTGTCAATTTCATCGTGACATCTAGTATCAACATTTTATCTATCTTGATTGTGTCTGTCATAAATGTTTCAGGTATTATTCAGTAGCAATATCCTTTTGGCCTTTTCATAGCTCAAACCAGTAGTTCTGTAGTAGCACAGAGAGCTAGTAGTCCAGGGATTATGAGTATAAATCCCTCCTCAGCCAAACCCTTTTTAGACAACTGATGAAAAGTCATTAAGGCACAATTAATTCCTCTCCAAAAAATCAATATCATGTCAACTTGTAACAGTGAGAGAGCAGCTACTGTCTTGGAGAAAGTGTCAAGCAAAATACTGGTTAAGAAACTAAAGGTATGCATATGTATACGTAGGTGCACTGATACGACTGATGGTTGAAAATGATGTTAACCAAACAAACCAAATGTCATCATTAAGAGACTCAGTCTCATTCAAACTTACCTGTGAACAGATGAGGAAATTTGACAGGTAAAATTACAGCTTCCTTCAGAGCTTCCTTGGCACCATCTAATCCTGCTACATCCTCCCATTTTACATTTGGTTTTTCCATTACAATGGCACCTGAAACACAAACACTTCACGCTTTAACTCTTTATCAAACGACAAAATGTTAATTTTTTCGAAATTGAAAGCAATTGCAGACAACAAAATAACTATGTCCAAAAAACTGATATTTCCTTTTGGAAGGAAAGTAAACATTTTGGGAAAAGGAGAAAATGCTGGTTACCACCATTTTCTCTTTTTCCCACAATGTTTTCGAAAGGCTTCTTTCTCCCAGTCATTAAAAGTTGGGGCTGTGTGGTAAAGGGTTAACTTGAAATGGTAACTGTCTGTTAAATTCAAATTCCCACATCTGTATTTCATTTTTCACTTTTTTTTTCTTTCTTCATATCTGAATAAAATTTTATATCTTGCAGAGAGCATGAATGAATGTTGTTTTATGGCACATCTACAGCTTTGGTCATTCAGCGTGCAAGTCTGTATTAAATGATAAAAACAGATTTTTGAGCTGAAAAGGTTTGAACATGATGATAGCAATAAAAAGAATTGAATTAAGAAAGATTATGTGTGATCTTGATATGTATAAAAGACATTAACGAGTGACAGGGCAGTCCCTATTTACTCAAAAAAGGTGAAGTTAAGACTGTGATAAAAAGATTTTAACAAAATGTTGAAGTGATAGTAAAAGGTCCTGAAATGTAAAAGGACTTGCAAAGAGCAATTAAAATACTCCCTCGAAAAAAAAATTCTTACATGATCTGCTAGTGTAGCACACATTAACTTTTTAGTCTTTACAAAAGAACACAATTTAAGACCAGTCAAAATCGAAAGCATGAGCAGATTACAAACTAAATGTAGCACAAATTATAAAATATTTCTTTCAAAGGGAAGAAAACATTCTGGGAAAAGAAGAAATTGCTGGTTACCAGCATTTTCTCCTTCTCCCACATTGTTTTCAGATGTCCTTTTTCTTGGCAGTTGTTAAAACTCAAGATTGTGTAGTAAGGGGTTAAGGACAAATATTTTCAAGAAAGGAAAACATCAGGGAAGCAATAGCTCCTTTGACCATAATGTCTCAGAAAGGAAACAGCAACATTTGTATGAAAAATCATCATTAAACAATAAGTGGTTAGACATGACAAACCTGAGAGTGCATTTTGAAACTTCTTTTTGTCTGGGTCTTTCTCATCATCACTGTCAGATTCATTTCTGATAAGAAAATGACAAAATAATGATAAATTGATCTACTCTCATTAAAGATTACATTAACAGAAAAAAAAAAAATCAGTTGTGGACATGATCAGCATTCTGCTGTGACAAAAACAAGCTAGATACCCTTTACCAAACAACAAAGTTTTAGACATGTCCATGTTGAAAATATTTGCAGACTATATGGCCTGTAACACGCGAGAAGGGATATTCGGACATTTGCGTAAAGTATCATCTCGGAAAAGCCTGTGCAGTCCGCACAGGCTAATCTGAAACGACACTTTCCGTTTTTATGTAATTTACTGTTTTGCGCAAGTCTATTGAAGAACAAAATCTAATGTAGTCGTAAAGTGCCATTTCAGATTAGCCTGCACAGACTGCGCAGGCTGATCCGAGACGACACTTTACGCAAAAGTCTGAATGCCCCTTTTCGCGTGTTGCAAGCCATATAATAAATATGACTCAAAGCTTGAACTTTGTTTTTGAAAGGGTAGAAAACAATGTGAGAAAAGGAGAAAATACTGGTTACTGACACTATTTTTTACCCATCATCATCATTTCTCTTCTTCAACCTTGCCAGTGGCATAAAGTCATTTGGTGAGCAGCCATTGGTTTTTTATTAATTTATGATCTGGACTATTACTTTTAGATAATTGTGACCAGACAGCAGCAATGTCTGGTTTAAAAGGGGGTATATTAAAAGAAGATGTTTAACAGAAATCCATCTGCCTGCAGAGATGGACCCTTTCAGGACCAACATGTGAGCCAACAATGTTTTCTACTCTCCCAAAGGTGTATTTCTATTTTCTAGTCACACTGTTTTGTCGTCTGCAAAAGCTTTAAACTTGGGCAAGATAAAAGTTGTTGTTTAGCACAGGGTTAATTTTAGTTTCATTATCTTATGTTTGAGCTCTAGGAGTCTGTAACATGAGTACAGCTTCATCTCTACTTCAAATGCATCATGACAACAGCGTAGTTTCATACTCTGAAAAGTCAAGGAGGAGAACTACATAACTCAGACCTCAGGAATTTTATCATCAGTATAAAAGTACACATATATTATTTCATAACTATTATACCAGGATAGGTTAAACCATTTCCTCATGGCAAGCTCTAGACTACTCTACACTGAAAGCTCCTGAAAAAAGGGTAAATAAGAAATATACAATTAGCATTTACCTGACAAGGCCAATGAGAAAGCATCATGATGGAAGAAGAGGTTGTACAGTCAATCATGAGCAATTTCTTGATTCATCACAGTTTTTCAAATGCATTAGACTGCTGAAAGGCACTGTATCTCTAACAAGCTAGATGTATATACTCACTTTTTACTTGTAGTTTCACCATCTTTCACTGGTTTTTTGTCAGAACCTTTATTGAGGTATGTCTTTAACTTCTCTGCTCTGTCCAAGTATTGGATGCATTTGGCTCTGATACTTTCCTTAGCTTTCTCACTTTGAGCTTCATCTGTAAAAGCAATGGTACAAATCATAAAACAATGCCACCTGAACAGGATTTTTTTGTCTGCCAGAGAAGAACACTCCAACAGTCCATACCCCCAAACTGAAAGGGATTGTCTTTGTTACTTATGACTTTGTACAAACAAAACCTAGTCCCATTTAACTCTTCCCCAAACGACAGATTTTAGACTCTTCAAAAATGAATGTTTTAGGCAACTACAAGTGAGAAATTATTACAAATAAACAGAAGCCCTCTGACTGGGTAGAAAATGTGGGTAAAGGGGAAAATGCTAGTTATCAACATCTTTTTTACCCACCATCTTTTCAAATAAGTTCTCCCTCAGGTTTGTCAAAACAAGGGATTTTTAGATAACAGATTAATTCCTTAACATGTAATGTAAGCTCTTAGGGGCAGATAATAATCTAATTTTAAGTAATTCTATCGGTTGTAATGTCCTTGTCCATATAATGCAAATGTTCTGTCTGCAGCAAAATTTATTTGCATGATACTGTGATAATTACAAAAGGTGATGCCTTTTCTTCTTTTGAAAGATGATTAACTCAAAAAAGCATTCTTTACAAGATGACAAAGTTTCAGTCTTGTTCACATTCAAAGCATTTCAGACAACATGTTCATGATCAAAATAATGGGGATTGTCTTGGAGAAGAAAACCAGCATTTTCTCATTTTCCCACAATGTTTTCAGATACCTTTTTCCTCGGGGTCATTACAACATGGGGTTATAAATGTAGAGAGATAAAACTTGTTGTAATACAGGGTTAAATGGTCTCTGGTCAAAGGGAGGAGTTGGTATACCAAAGATACTAGTAATAGATGTTGACCCCCAAAGAAAAAATGGGAAAGAGAAGAGTTCGGTATACAATAAAACATTTTTCTCACATTTAATGGCATGAAGAAAGTACTCTACAGCATGCTGATACAGATTCAATGCTTCCTCATAGTTCTTCTTCTTATCTTCTTCTGTAGCTTTGGTAACAAGCTCTATGGCTTTCTGCAAAGATATTCATTTCATTTAGAATTTTATGCCCTTTATAACAGTATCTCCTAAGTTTAAGAACCAAGCACCTTTCAAAACTTTAGCTGCTTATATCAGACTGTACACAGAATGTTTGGTCTGATCTTCAATCTGAATCTACACTGTTTGATTTGGTGAGTAGTTGTGAAGCAAAACAACATTCACGTGAAATCATTTTGGTCTAATTTTATGAGATAAAATTACTGCCGAGTTACTCGGCTCTTAAAGGATTCGTGATAATATCAATGAACATTATGATGTAGAAATGTGCACAGGACAGGTCTAAGCTGCCAACTATTATCGAAAACATTTTCTAAAAAACTGACTGTCCGATATTTTGGAAAATTAATTTTTAGCCTGTCAGAATATCTAGGAAAACTAATTTTTAGGACTTTCCAGAGTAAGTACGTAAAAAAAATATTTTTCAAAATTTAGGGGGTCCGAACATTTAGCAGTCTTGTTCCTAGGTAAAAAGTATTGGGGGACACAGGTGTCCCCCTGGGTTAAATATTAGCAGTGTTTCTCCCACAGCGCGTTTCTTGCGTTTTTGATTTCAATGATTTCTAAGCTGACGCACTAAAATTCCTCATGTGCGTCTTTTCTGACACAACCAAAAATGTATCAGTTCAAACAAAACAATAGTTTATAATGCACACTATGACGTCGAGCTGAAATACTAAGGGGCAAAATAAATTTCGTATGCAGAGAAAGATTTTGTCCGCCATGATTATTTTATACTGGTAGTTTATGATACGGAGCCCAGTGTCTGAAACCGATTTTATCGATAATTTATTGATAAATATCTGCCCATACTGTACAAAAAAGAGTTAAAGAACATGAATTGCTACCAACTGGCTTCTCTCTGACACAGCGACACATTTGAAGCTCTTGTTTAGTAATAATTAACTAGGTACGGAATAACTATAGGAAGGTCAATTTGTCGCCCCGTTTTAAACGTGTACAGTCTGTGAATTCTAGACGCTTTCCGAAACAGAATAGCAGGTAAACCGAAAAAGAAAACAGAAAGGACTTGCAGACTGTTTTGTTGTCCCTTCCACAAATAAACACCTCGAAAACGTGAAAAAAATGAAAAATCAACAAATGCAACAAATCTCCTGGTCTTGTCAGACTAAGAAAAATAGTTCCAGTCGGCGAAGTCACAGGGAAAGGTCCCTAAACGTGAATTTTAGTAGCTTTAAAAAGGCATTTATATAAGGTGACACTCAAGATTTTTGTATGACCCCCAAAAATTTGGAATTGGGGTCACAAATGACCCTAAAAAATTTGAAGCTGGGAGAAACACTGTATTAGGGGACATTCTGTGAAGCAGAGGGACTAAGACCACTTCAAATAAAGTTGACTTCATGCCTGTAAAGAATACTTAAATACATATTACTACAACACTCATTATAAACAAATGGTTTTGAAAGTTTCAAAGCAGACTTGCGACAAACTTAACATACCTATGAGAATCATTCAGCCGTAACCATGTGAATATGCCAGGCCACATCTGAAATTTCTTATTTTTCTCTTTGGATTTAGAGCAAGGTACATTTTAAGAGCTCTAATTTCATTATTATCGCTGTTTTCTGTCAATTTCCCTATTTTAGCCTCCATTGTATGGAAATATTGCTCATAGCTGACGACGTTTAAACGCATGATGCATACAGACTGCTTAACAAAGTATTGTTAAATGCTATGTGACAATAGTTTGAAAATATCGAGACAGGGTCTTTTAATTTTACATACCCCTACGGACTGGTCACCAATATTATGTTAAACAGTACGCGACAACTAGCGGAAAAATCGAAACGCGGTCTATGATTCGCGCTATCCAATATAGAATGGAACAGAATGGAGTATTATACTGCATGTATCGGGCAATGCAGAGTGAGAAAATCCAGAACTTGAGCATGCCCGATATGCGACTTACGGCCCGCGCTTCTGCATTTTTTGGGGGACATTTTCATAAAAATTGCAGGAATCCAACAATGGCGTGGCCTAGGCACAACACTGATTTAAGGTGTCAAAATACATTGGCAAATTACAGTAACCCAGATTCATGCTAATTATCAAAGTAGGCATTTCCAAAGGTTGCCTTAGCTCATCAAGGGATTCAGATGCAGATGCTCTGATGCTTCGATTCTGTACCAGATTAAAGCCAAATATGAGAGTAAAATCTTACTTCTTGTTTAACACATTATTTTTTACAGCATACAGGGTCCGACGAATTACCAAATACCACCGAAACACCGAAATACCCCATTTTTTTCCCCCTATAATTAGTTAAAATTACTAATATAAGTATGGAAGATTTGTCTTTTTTGTGATTTTAACACAACTTATGTTTATATTGATGAAAGGTGGTTAGTTTAAAACAAAATGACAAAATAACAACATACCATTGACATACGCCGTAATGAATGTTCACCCAAATACCCGTTGTACACCGAAATACCCACACAACGTAGTAAATATGTCGATTCAGGGGGTTTCCGTTCTTACTACAGTAGCTGTTTTACAAGGTTGATGTGTCTGATCTATAGCCATAAATATGCTCGGAAAAAATCGTTTTCTTTCGTGATATTTGAATAATGAAATGAAAAATTAACGTACCTAGAAAACTGGCCGCCATTTTGAATCGGGTAAACATGTTACCCGGCCTTAAATTTGTAGACTTGTCTAAATTCCACATCTGCTGACGATAAATCAAATATCGATATAGATCTACATAATATAGATATATATACAACTGCAGTTCACTCTATAGGTCAGTAAAAATTGTGGAAAAAGCAGAAAATGTTGGTCAAAGGCGACACGCGCGTTACAATGGATACATCACGCAATGCTTAATTTAGGTGCTTCGTTCTCAAATGGAATGCACTTGCATTCTCTGGGGGGTATATTTGTGTTTATAATTTAAAGAAATAATATATAGGTGGCAATGCCATACTGATAACTCCTAAGTCTTTATTTTGTGTAATAAAGATCATTACTTTGATTAATCGTGTTTTCTGTGAAAAAGAGACAAATCTTGTGGAGGTAGAATCCCTAAATTAATAAATATTTACAACGTCGAGCAGGTATTTCGGTGGACTTAAATACGGCTATCCCGGTGCACATTGTTTACGGCAATGATATGTTGTTATTTTGTCATTATGATTTAAACTAACAGCCCTTCTCTATAAACGTTATTTAGGTCAAATACCACCAAAAAAACCAAATCTGTTGTACTTCAATAGTAATCAGAACACAGTAATAAAAAATTAGGGATATTTTGGTGTTTCGGTGATATTTCGGTATTTCGGTGATTCGTCGGACCGCTGCATCCTGTATTTCAATTTCAGTCTAGGATCACAATAAAATACTCCACATCAAAAATTTATGCCAAAGGTACAACATGGGAGAAAATGATACAGCCCAAGTATAAATGTGCTGTGACTAGTGTTGGGCAATCGGTTTAAAATCTCAATCAATTATCGCTTTGTAATCGGAAGAGCAAACCAACTAGCTATTGGTAGTACAATTGGTTTCTCCATTTAACTGAGAATGCCTTTTTGCTTTAAATACTGTGACAATATTGTCTACATGATATTAAGTTTATAAAGATGTTGTGTTCTGCACTTTAATCAACGGAAATACATTACAATTAAATTTTCTGCTTTATTCAATATCATTCATTTTGTTCCTTACATTTCAATTTCCAAACCAGTTAAAAAGAATCAGACATATTTCAAGCATTTGCAGATGACATCCCCCCCCCGGCTATAGATCTATATTTTCATTTCATAAAACAACATTTGTTTTCGCTCATGAACAGAATTTTAGCTTCCACTTATTGCTTTATTCAGAGATTTGAGTAAATTCACTGTTTAAATTCATTATTAAAGATGAGAAGACAGTTTGAAGTCCCTCTGATCGGACGATGCCACGCTGCTCATGGTAGTGTCATGGGTTTTCACATTTTTTTGGCAATCTATTTTTTCATGACAATTAATTTTTGGAGAAGTATTAGTATAATTACTACATGATTTGACATCAATTAGTCAGTTTGAATAGCAGGTAACTTTAAAATATGTCACTTTACACTTGATAAGAGGATTAACACTTTTGTTACTTTGTCATAAATAACTCGCCAGCTTCATTATCATCCGCGTCCTTCGCATTTTATACTGATCGTGTTTAGCCCATATTTCTGCCGGATGCGCGCAAGCTAGGTTATATGAAGCTCTAGACGATAATTTCATGCATCAGATTGACATTTAGGCAGATATTTTTCATCGTCAAAGACAGGTCATTTCAAATTTCCAAGTGTCAAAACCCTGGCTCAGGGATCAAATGAGAAGCTTGCCAGTTATCAGGTTTTGTCAAGGCATCCATGGACAAAGATTTCCTTCTCATTTTTCCGGCCAATTTTCCTGTTTGTTATCCACTATGTTTAATCCAAGATTGTGATTTACAATAGTCACAAAACCAAGCACTAAAAACCAGAATTCAAGTTTTGGCACCAAGCGAGTTCAGGAACCGACTACAATCGATTCCGGGATTTCTCAATCGATTATCGGAATCGGAAGCCAAAACCAACTGACTTTCGACTATAGTCGATCATCAGCCGACCACTAGCTGTGACATCATAATATTCTCCTATCGGCATGCCCATGCCATAACTTCTTACATATTTTAGTGTCACCTACTTACCAAAATAGCTGGGCCACCATAGTAGTTGCCTCTATTTGGTATATAACGCTCCATTTAAGTGATATTCTCATAAAGGTTTTCCATACAGTGAATCAAGTGACAAGAGCAATGGCTTTTAAAGGCAGGCAGTTTACAAGCTGTAGTCATGGAAACACATTCACATGACACTGAGACAAACTAACCCTTTCCGTCACCTGAATGATACTACTACTCAATATATTAAAGTATGTACCTTTTATAATACAAAGTATCTTGAATACATGTAAAAAGTGGAGATTCGGGAATCTATACAGGATGAGAAATACCCGTTTTTGCAAATCTACTACATAAAATTTGATTTTCTCATCTCAATTTGTGGTGATACAATTTTATTTTCATGAAGAGTCTTCAGCTATTTATTTACCTTATAACTCTGCAATGGACATGTGACATTTGGTTATACCTAAAAATAGCACATTTTTTCTTTTATTCTGAAATAATATGTAAAAATACATCTTATTGATTAACTGTCTGTATATTTTTTTGTATGTTGTATGAGAGAATGTAAATGAAAAAATCAGCAAATCTTATTCATTTACCAGTAATTCACTAATTGATGGAGCTCTTGGTTCAGTTTTGTTGAAATGTCAAAAAAATACTGTCAACATATCGATTCATAGAGTGAATTAAGATAAGTCTTTATTGTAAAGTCGTTGAATCTCGTTCATTTGACTACAAGGTCGCAATTTTATGAAACAAACACTCAGTTAAGAAATACTGTCACACCCGGAATCACCCAAGAAATGAAGAGATTTTGCGGGTGGGGTAATGTCAACAATCAAACAACCCTACCTGTAGAGTGTTTCCGGACATTTATCTTGTCGCTTTAGATCTTGATCGGCTAACGAGATTTAATATCAATCAGACGTGACAAATAAAAATTCTTTTAACTTCGTTATTATTTTTATGAAATGGTAATACGTGATTCATATTATCAACTCATAGTTAAAACAATCACAAGTTTTCTTCCTTACTGCTGGTCACGTGACATGAAATTCTACTAAGGGAAACAACTCTAACTTAAAACTGCGAATTCTACTGTAAGGGTTATAAGAGTTACTTCCCTTGCACTAGGATTCACTGTCAGGCATCGATCCTGCGAGGATGTGGTCTTACTAAAAGCACTGAAGAAACTAAAAGGCTTGGTGTTGCTGTATATGGCGTTGGATGGACTCACGACCAGTTGCCCAGCTATCTCAGTTGATAGAGCTGCGGTACTAGTGTTCCTGGGTTCGTGGGTTCTAGTCCCACGTCGGGCACACTTTTCTCCGATGATATACTTCATTGGTGACGAGGTCAATCGGTGAGTGTTGGGAAGCGGCACCGGCGGTCCGTGGGGACCGAGGGTGGGTTGGTGACTCCAAGAAAATCAAGAGGGGAAAGAGTGTTGTTGTTGGCGTTGGGTGGACTCACGACCAGTTGTCCGGCTAGTTCAGTTGATAGAACTGCGGTAGGTCTACTAGTGTTCCACGGGTAGTGGGTTCGGGTTCCACAACGGCACACTTTTCTCCCTTGATTTACTTCAGTATTAAAGCTCTGCATTGAAATCAAGGTCTTTGCGTGCACATGTATGCTTCAGTATCAGACACGTTGTTGTTTATTCTTCGTCTTCTGTTAATGCTAGTCCTGATCAGATGCTCTTTTTGGTCACAGTCTGATTAGAGTCACCAAAGTAACTACGGCCTATCTTAGCATAAATATTTACTTTTTTTTTTTGTTAATGACCAATAAACTTCCATTTCATTAAGTAAGTCCAGCAGATGCCCAATGATATTAACTTAAATGAAAAAACAATCAAACAACAAATAAATAAGTGAATGAATAAATAAATGAGCCATGCTCTGGCAAAAGGGGGCTTAATGCATCTCCGTGATGCATTATACCAAGCAAGACATCACATAGTTATGGATCCATAAAAATCAATTTTGTCTAACAACGGACTGAATCTTTAGGTAGACTGATCCTTTTACACACGGAAAATTGTTCAATAGCTAAAAGTTTCGGCCAAGGTCAGCCTGCGCGGACTGGCAGGCTGACATAGGTCGATACTTTTCGCAGATGTATTAAGCTCCCTTTTCACAGAGCATGGCTCAAATAAATGCATATTCCCCCGCCATTTCCCTACTGATTCTTATCTTTTGTCACCTCTTATTTCCAATTGTAAACATGTATCCCACAGGCATTTTGCAAATTAGACAAAAGCCTTTGACAATGATAATTTTATTTTTGATGTAAATGTCTTTTAATACGACCTGTAACTGGTTGTAAGGACGTGCATCTTCTTTTCTTTGTTAACAAATTTTGACAGTAAAGCATCTCTCTCTCTCTCTCTTTCTTTCTTTCTTTCTTTCTCTCCCTCTCTCTCTCTCTCTCTCTCTCTCTCTCTCTCAGTTATCGCTTTAACCAGGGATCTTATATATACGATCTCTGCTTTAACTTTCTTCAGCACTCCAAAATGATTTATTTTTTCAAACTAAACGAAACCGTACCCTTAGAGTTTACATATAATGAAAGATTGGCCCACGATAATAGTCTAAGGGAGAAAACTCGAACGAGCGTAAACTTGTATTCCTGTCAGAGTGACACCCCTTATAGTTGTGGATAGCATAAAACCAGTCACGCACGAAACCCGTTGAAGTCTATATAAACGATCATGGATAGGATCATAACTGTTTAAAAGTTATTTTCAAAGATAGATCTCATGACATCAGTCAGAAGAATGAGCTGCTTAAAGATATACACAATAAGTGTAAATTAGACGGTTGTCTCCCTTGTACATATATTTCGTCACCATTTGTAAACACTATATAAGCGCCAAATATTCAAAGGGATAAATACAGGGTTGGATAGCAAGGTAAGATTTAGCTTAAAAGAAGTTTTAGTCAGGTTATAAGATAGTAAATCAATAAATGCGACCATCTACAACATCAACCTACCGGGTACACCCAGAAATTTATGTGATCACAACAGAACAGCTATCAAATGTATTTTCAAACATCTTATTTTGATTTATCAGCCGCTTTTTCTGGAAGAAGGATGGGGGAGGGGGTTGTCACAATAAGGGAGATCACTCTGTATAGGATACGCTTGATGCCATACGAGTTTTTTCCCTTAGACTTAAAAAAAGAAAGATAAACTTTAGAATCTCATTATAACTACGTAGTTCGTATTCTAAATGACTACTCCTGCTCAAACTGTATGATAAAAAAGCAAAGCAAATCAGAACCATGTTACCTAAATTGTATGGATCAACATATTGTTTAAATCCACGTTTCTTACCTGTATTCTTTCACAGTTCTCTAAAGAATCTAGATCTACGAGTCACGATTCAAGCGGGATGTTATGTTAATAAAAACTTTATTTTTCTAAACGATTATAAAAAGATCTACGGTTCAATTTACTTGACACATGTTGTCAACTTTTTTTTTTTTTTTCACCTTGTTTTAATCGCTTTCATAAATAACTTAACCTTATTTGAGCAACGCTTATTCTTAATTTAATTTTGTATCTGTATCTTTGTATCTAGCAGTGAAGTACTGATCAAAGACGTGCAAGCACGAAAAAAAGACAATTTACTGTTAGAAAAAAGTTAAAATATAACAGAGGCAGGGGAGATAGACTCTGGGTCTTCATCAAAGCTATTTCGGGGCCTGCCCATGTGGAGATAAAGTTGGTCAGAATAAAAACGATAGCCCGTCTTTCTAAAATATTTTCAACATGGATATAGGAACATTGTTGTTATCAGCTCCAGATCATGACATCAGATTTAAGAAGGAACACAATGATATCAAATAAAAAAAATAAAAAAATTAGCAACCAAATACATCAATTTTCATTAACTCACTGGTAGGTCGAAATTTTACTTAAAATTTGTGTCATTCAATTACACCATTTTGTATGTTTAAATGTTCACTTAAGTTTGTAAATCTACTACTAGATAATGGGGAAATATGGGTCGAACACGGAAAATATAGGGCGGAATCTTAAGTTAAGGCGAACTGACCTGTCACCAAGTTTTTATTTAGCATGTGTTTCATTCCCTATTTTCAGAAAATCCATCGATTAAATTGTCATAAAAATGATAAACGTTTTTTTTTCTTTTAAACAAATACAGAAGAGCGAATCGTTCCAGGATAATTTGGTAATCACGCTATCCCGATTGAAATGTCTGTGGGGCGAGATGTATTATATGAGGTTACCTCCCTTGATAGAAAAATCACAATGGCGTCGAATGTCACTGCTCGGACTGGACATTTCGAAGTTTTTATCCGACAACAATGGTGTAGAGTATCTGTGACTCTTACAGATGAATCTCTGGTATTATCACTAGATGAAGCACCAGAAAATTTGACGTCATCAACTACAAATCAAGACATATCGTCGCATTCACTGTCTATGTCAACAAATCAGGCAAAAGTTGAAGTTTCATCAAATTCAATCCCTGATAATGTGCCTGGACAAAAGAGGAATGTGAAGGTTGTTAAAGAAGAACAAAACGGTCTAGGAATAAGTATAAAAGGTGGAAGAGAAAATAAGATGCCAATACTGATCAGCAAAATTTTTAAAGGCATGGCAGCGGATCGGACTGGAATGCTTTATGTAGGAGATTCCATTTTGGCCGTAAATGGAGAAGATCTGAGAGATGCGACACATGACGAAGCTGTGAGAGCACTTAAAAGGGCTGGCAAGGTTGTAGAATTGGAAGGTAACTGAAATGAATCACTGAGGTTTAGAATATTCAAAGTAGGGTCAATCCGGGTAAATACGGACAGAGGTATAATTACTGACACAAGCTACATTTCGGAAAATCCCCGAGCCTATTTTTAACTCCAAATATCCTTGCTACTGTCTATTTAAAGCACCCCCATCTTATTTCTGTGTCAGTGTGCTATTTTTGATGACGATTAAGTTTATGTGATGATGCAAACACATTTAACGTCACACGTGACTCGCCCTTTCTCAATCGTGCTTGAATTCAAAGATTTGTGCTTCAACTCTGACAGGTACTTGAACGCTTTCACAAATTATAGAAATTTTACACTAAGCCCTAATAATGTTAAAAACTAAGACAAGTGATTCAAGAAACGTAATGAATCATCAGAATAATGGCAAAATACACATTAGCAGAAATAACGAAGAAAAAGACAAGTGTCCGTATTAAACCAGTCGTTTGAACACACTGTAAAATTACGGACACTCGCAAAAAATATTTCTTCTGTGCTACAGAATTCTTCTTTATCAAATATTTGAAAAGGAGGATATCTATAGGGTAAATTGATAGCTGGAGTCGGACACGATCTAGAGTAGGGTGATTCGGATAATAAATTAGAATGCGATACTATTCCGAAAATAAACACATTGAGCAAAATGATCTTTCATTTCACTGCATTTTGTAACTATTATCCTGTGTTTGTGTAGGTCGTGTTAAATCTATTACTATTATTATCCATTTAGGCCACACCCAATCCATTATTTTATTAGGTTATGGCAGTATTATTCTTTTTAAAACATTATAGGGAAAGAAGAAATAGCTTGTACAGAGCGATGCCGTATTTTTACCACTAAAAGTAAGGTGTCCGTAATTTTCCAGTCTGTGTCCGTACTTAACCCCACATGTCCATATTTACCCGGATTTGACTAAGTAACTTCAACTGCATTTTCGCAGTATCTTGGGCGAAGTAAACTATACAGTATAGCGAAAATATCAAAGAGGAAAGTCGTGAAATGTTAACAAATAGGTTTTGGGGGTCATGGCTTTCAAACTGTAAGAGTATTGACTAATGAAAGTGAGCTGTGTAAAAATCATCCGTATTTACCCGGATTGACCCTATATATGGCACAAGAAATTCAGGTAGCCCTGACGATCGCAAATATTGGAGACTATTTATTTGCCACCATATTCAGCATTGGTAAGAAAACACCAAGAATGCAGGGGTTTGGATGACGCGGATTTCTGCGTCCACATATACAAAAATATAAGACCAAACATGTTTTTTAACAGTACGCATCCCATGAAGGCACAAAAATTTATTCCAAATCTGGATAAAGTCTTGAATAGAACAAAAAATATCTCATTGATTGCGGTTTCTTTAAAAATTTTCTCTAGATACTGTACTGCAGTAAAAATAATGCAATTGCAGTCTTTTGGATATAAGGGTCATACTTGAATTGCAATCTCTGGTACCTCCTATATACTCCGAGCAGCAAACCAGATTAAAGTGTGTCGGCACAATCATCAGTCACTAAAGACAGGCAACGCTATTATTTTCATGAGTAAGATTTTTTACTTTATTAACCTTTGATTCTATGGCATAAGTGTTGAACCACATGGCTGTTATGGCTTACTTGCTTTTAGAATGCTCTTTGGAACAAACAGAGTAGCAAATCAAGTCTGACCTGCATTTGGAGTTTTCGCATGTCTTCCTAGTATACTAAATTTGTTAGCAGACGTCAAAAGATAATATCTAAACAATCTAATCTCTTAAACTTGAGGGGGAACAATGAGGACCCCAAGCACCCCCTGATGATCAGGATAAAGATCAAAGGCCACTTCTTTCCATAAACAACTCTTCACCCTGCACAGTAAAAAAACCCAAACATTTCAGTCACTTTGGCTTCAAAAATGAAAAATAACGCTGGCTATGATCTGAGAAAGATACCAGGGAAAGCTTTGTCAAATCCCTTTACTGAAGGATGTTTGAATTTTCAAAATTCAACTTTAACACGGCATATTAAATATTCCAAAAAATATCTGTCAATATAATTTTGGACCCTTAAAACTAGAGCTTGGACCGCTGATTTCTTCAACATTGAGTCCAGAAGACCTCCAGTTTTCAAAAGCTCTGTAAAACCCTGAGAATGTATTAGTGCTCTTGAACAAATAGGGTTTTGAAAAAAGTGTACTTTACTATAGGGGATGTTGTAGAGAGTTTAGATCAACATCAGTCTTTGTTTTCTAATTTTGGATGCAATCTGTCCAATACAATTGTCATATCATGTTCCAGCCAAAACTGCCGTAAAATTGAGATAATTTTGTATTTCTGCAGACTGTCTATGTCTTTTAACTCTTTTCCCAAACAACAAATTTTGGACTCTTCCAAACCGAAAGAGTTTGCAGACGACGATTTTAGATTTGGAGAAAATGGCAGAAAGTTATCAAAAAGGGTAGAAAACACTGTGGGAAAAGGAGAAATTGCTCATTATGAGCAATTTCTCCTTTTCCCCCAGTGTTTTCAAAAGACTTACTGCAGACACGTAAAAATCAGGGCTTGTTTGGGAAAGGGTTAAACACATGAATTTTACAAGGTAGTTTTAGCCATGTGAGCATTCAAACAACAGTCCATTTTTTTCATTGTTTGGGAAAGGGTTAAACACATGAATTTTACAAGGTAGTTTTAGCCATGTGAGCATTCAAACAACAGTCCATTTTTTTCATTGTGGTATTTGTTTCAATTTATGTTCATTTGGAGTGCCAGTCAAGGTTTAGAGCACCAGACCATCTGAGCAAGCATGTAAGTTCTACCACTGAATTTCTTTCAAGCTCCAGTTTTCTGACAGATCACATATTTTGTTTTACTTTGTTTGAAATAGAGTTTTCTTTGCTATTGGCTTTCTGGCCATGAAAGGTTTAAATATCAGTGGCTGATAAATGCTAAGTAGTCTACATCAGGGTGGATGTGTTGAACCAATAACCTTTTATCCACAAATAAACATATATCACATGGCTGCAAAAGCTAACTCTGTACCAAGGCAGTAATAAGTGGCAACTTATAATACTGTATAAGCGGAAATTTTTGCGACATGGAATTTTTTGCGATTTAACGAATTTGAAAAATTCGCAAACTTTCGTGTTCGCGTACTTTACTACAAGTATACCAACAAATAACAAGTGTCTTGAATTCACAAACATTTCTCTTCGTAAAATGTCCGTAATCGGTAATTCGCAAATTTTTCGATGCATATATATCCACGTATACAGTACAAGTGCCTATGTATACTATACCTGTTTCACATTTAATTTTACTTTATTTGTCTCAGAGACGGAGATCTTTGTGAATATTGAGCCATTCTAATGCAGCTTTAGGTCATCTGTATTCAGTCTCACTTAAGGCCAAATGTTACATGCTGATCAATAATCTGCCTAGGGTTGAGATCAAACCCACAAATTCTGGTCCTTAAGCAAACATTCTAGACACTATCTCACTTCCAAATCTAGCTCTGTAGCAAAGCAGAATGTCCACCAACATATACTACAATCAGTTACATATTATAAGGGGTTAAAAAGTAAGAAGTTTAAAATTTACACATTCATGGTATTTGTGTTGCAGATTTGCTTTCAAGCAACTTGCTTTATTCATACCAGGGTTTTCTGGCTCAGTGGTTATGTTTTGAATTTTTAACTTATTTATCCCAGTTCATTTCCTGCTGATAGAAGGTGCTGCAGTGTCCCAGCATTATACAGGTACTGGTAAGTTAAAGAACAAGAGAACACATTCATGATGGATAAGGAATGAGAGGGTGTGATACACGTATAAATATTCAACTGAAAATTTCATGTATATACCGTAACATACCGTTCACTCTTTCCTACCAAAATGTATTTTATCATGGTACTTGCTCTTGAAAATGATCAAAGTAGTAATTAGAGTGAAATAACCTGCTCAAATCACTAATTGTTTGTTTAATTTCAGTAAAATACCTCAGAGAAATGACACCATATTTTAGGAAAAACTCGGCTTTAAATGAACTTGGCTGGGGGACACAGACAGACACAAGTCAAGATGGAAGTAAGACAAACTGGTCAGAAAGTAAAACCATACCTCTTAAACTCTGCTACCTGTGTCGAAATTTAACTATGCAGGACTCTGAAAGACGAACAGTAGAGCTTCATTCACCAGATGGGAAAAGTTCCTGTATACTACGCTTTCCTGACCCGTCCATTGCTGCTGACTGGTTTAATGCTTTGCACTCTAATGTTACAATGCTGACGGCTCAAGCTGTCACAGATGCTAACATCATAATGAGCTCAGCGCCAAACCAAAGAGAAATTCGCCATGTAGGATGGTTGTCAGAACAGGTATACACATGAACTGAATAATTTCTGAACTATTACATAGTACCGTTACTTGTACTACATTGGTCAACAATATATTAGCAACTTTACTTATGTCATAAATTAAAAAAAAAAAAAAGCCATTCACCTAAAAATCCTGTGTTTTAACCCTTTATCAGATGACAAAATTTTGAACTGGTCCAAATTGAAAGCATTTGCAGGCAACTTTTTCAGCATGGCTCAAAAGGTGCAATCTTCTTTTGATAGGGTAGAAAACATTATGGGAAAAGGAGAAAATGCTGGTTACCAGCATTTTCTCCTGTTCCTACAATATTTTCAAAACGTTTCTTTCCTAGGGTCGTTTAAAGTCGCCATTGTGTGGTAAAGGGTTAATGACCCCCAGGAGGAAGGTTTCTGAAAACACTTTGAGAAAACTCTTAATAGACTTCATATTGATTCAATCTTTGCTGAAACCCTTGAGCTGCGTTGGTCAAAACTGAAATTATGTAGCATTTATTAATTTGAATACTTATATTAGCATAAGCATTTTCTTATTATATCACTTTGGATAGGTTGATACCGGAGGAACTAATTTTTCATTGGACAGCTTTGAAAACATACATGTAAAATATGTACCAGTATATTCTTCTTCCATTTTAGGCCCTAATTTTTTCACATGGCCTGGAACAAACGAAAAGGGGCATTAGGACATTTGCATAAAGTGTCGCCTGGGATCAGCCTGCGCAGTCCGCGCAGGCTAATCCGAGATGGCACTTTACGACTACATTAGATTTTGTGCTACAGTAGACTTGCGCAAAACAGAAAATTACATAAAAACGCAGGCTGATCCGAGACGACACTTAAAGCAAATGTCCGAATGCCCCTTTTCATGTGTTGCAGGCCACAAGTCATGTCGTAAACCTTAATTGTTTACCAGACAAGTCTGTATTTTAATTAACTTTAATGTAGAAAGCTTTTGAAAATATTGTTGGAAATGGGGAGATTCTTGTAACCAGTATTTTCTCCATTTCCCAATGATGTCTTGTACCCTTTCAGAGAACTTAAGCTGTTTTGTATCAATTTCAAAATTGTTATCTATAATTTGAAACTTGTTGTTTGAGAAACAATTAATGCTGATTATCAATTTCAAAGTTGTCTCCTGCAGACTTTCTGAAAGTAAATTGAAAAGAAAGGATAATTCTAATTTTGTATATTTGTAGTTGGTGAATGAGACCAGTTTGTTGACGTGGAAGCCAGTTTTTATTGCCCTCACAGATAAAGATCTCCTCATGTATGACACAGCACCCTGGAGCAAAGAAGAGTGGGCCACACCGTTTCAGAGTCATCCCTTGCTGGCAACCAGGTAACCTTTATAATGTACAAGAACAAAATGTGCCATGCTCTGGCAAAAGGATGCATTTGATGCATCTCTGTAGTGCATAATAGCTAGGTAATTATCATATAATTATTGATGAAATTGATCCTTTTTGTTCATTAACTGACTGAATCCTGAGGTTGTATGGTCTTTGGATGTACAGAAAATTTACAAATTATGAATAACAAAAAGTTTCAACCCACGTCAGCCTGCGCAAACTGTGCAGGCTGACATTTGTGGATACTTTTTGCATATGCATTAAACCCCCTTTTCACAGAGCATGACTCAGTTATGTGTTGAACAAAATACATGAAGTGACAATTGCTACACTTTACTTAGATTGGTTGTTGAGTGTTACTACAGGTCAAACCCAGATAAGACAAAGATAAGGATATTTATTATACATGAGCTGCTGCGATGATGTCACTAATAACTATGTTGTTGAAAGCAGCATAAAATACCATTCAGACAAATAAGTTAAAAGAATTGCTAGGTTTTAAGAGAATTATTTGATGGACTTTCTTTTTGAATTGAAAGCATTGTACATAAATAATTATGGATTGAATCTGGAAAACACTGCTGTGAACAGAAAAGTAGGCACTGTTTTTTTCTAGCTCTTACGTGCCCTACATTACCAAAACCATACTATTAAATAATGTGAGTAGCACAAATTAGAATTATTTATAGGAGGAGAAATGGTTGGAATGCAATGTAAACTATTTTTAGTAAATGCTTGTAACAGTTACTTGCTTTTTTCAACAGTTTTTTTTTTCAAAAGTTATCCAACACACTGACATAAATAAGTTTATTTGTATGGTAAATTATTTACCCTTAACCCTTTACGGCACATCCGGGGTTTTAATGACCCTATCAAATACAGAAATCATCATTTTAACTACCTTTACTTTGTTGTCTGCAAATGCTTTAAATTTGGTCGAATCCAGAATTTTGCTATATGGTAAAGAGTTAAGGCTTTGTTGCACGTACTATTTTTAGACATATCAAGAATGGTGACAGATGACACAAATGAGAAATATGTCATGTAAGCAACAATTGCCCCTTTTCCCCAGTGTTCTTGAAAGAGGTCTCTTGTAGAAGCATATAAACATGAATCAAGTTTTACCTTTGATGTTTACCAAACCTAGAAATCAAATTATGCAGTCTGCTTATACTGGGCTCCTACGTTATCATTATTGCATGTTGTAAGTTGTTTCTCCTCTTCCTGCACCATTTTTCTGATCCAACTCAGATGTATATTTATCTATTTTCATCCTTTATTCGTTCAGGATAGAAGCTTAGTAAGAAAATTGGCATATTTTATGTAGAGGTTCTGGGTTTCAATCCACACATATGGCACTAGTCACTTGGAATTTGCCTTTAGTATGATGATAAAGTAATGTAATTTCAGGGCTACAAAATGTTAAACATTGTTGGTGCAAAATCAAACTCTTCATCCATTTCAGTCTGATCTTGATTCTATTTTGTCATCAATGAAAGATGCATCCTTACAGCTAGAGAGAAAAACGCTGTTTAAACTTGAAAGTGTTGAATGGCTCAGTTTTGTCAACATAGATTAATTACCAATATATATACGTTGTAAGGGATAGAAAAACACAAGGGATTTGTCCTCATTTCATACCAGAAAGGACAACAGCAATTGCTTTGAAGGCCTCCAAAACACGAAGTGCATTTTCTGTAAGTCGTAATCTGTGCAATCTTACAGCCATCAGAGGTATTGCCACAACATTTCTCATGAAGATTCCAGAATGATCATGGTTTCATAAAATAGGGATGAAATGGGTTAAAAACTGGCTAAAAACTGCCTGAAAATGAGTATAGATGTATCTCTAAGACTAAAGATGCCTTTAGCATGGCATGGATCAGGCTCAAAATATAAATAATTTCCTTTCTTTTTCACAGACTTGTTCATTCTGGGAGACAAACTAATCCAACAACTGGACTAGATGTTTTGACGTTTGGTACCCGTTCTGGTACAAGAAATGGTATTGAATCACACATATTTCGGGTAGAAACACAAAGAGATCTTGCTCATTGGTCGAGGGCTTTAGTTCAAGGGTCACATGGTGCTGCCTGTCTTGTGAAAGAAATAACATGTCGTAAGTTTTCTTAAAACATATATCTCACACACAGTTTACAGACTATCTTATACCTAAAAAATTTGAAGAAAGAATATTGGAACTTAAATTATTACCAAACCATCCTATGTTTTAATGACTGGTGAGAAGGGCTTTTGAAAACATTATGGGGAGAGGAGAAAATGCTGGTAACCAGCATTTTCTCCTTTCCCCACAATGTTTTCTACCATTTCAAAGAGAAACCCAGCTATTTCTTTAACTATATTTAATTGGTTTGCTAATGCTTTTAATTTGAACAAGTCCAAAAACATTTTCCTTTGGTAAACCAGTGCTAGCTCTGGCCCAAGTAAAATAATGGCCAACAACTTTTTCTTGAAAAAAATAATAGACAAATTAAGCGCGTGAAGTTTGCTTTAAAAGGAAAGACATGCACAGTGAAGTGGATGAGGTTATCAACCTAAGCCTTTAACTCTAATTTGAATTTTCATATTGCTATTCACTGGTACCACTGCTAAATCCAATACTGTAAATGCAGTTAAATTTTGTCTTAGGTTATTATCTTTTTTTAATTGACGATAGTTTTCGTTTAGGACGACTCATGTTGACGTATAAGTGAAGAATGATAAGATTTTAAGGGTTCAAGAACAAGATTTATTAGAATAATGTCAACATGTCAATTCAATTCAGTTATGCATTGTTGTTTTCTTTTTGTTCGCCGACATTTAAACAGCGCCGGTTTACGCTGTCAATGTAAACGAATTTATGATATCTAATTGGTTTCCTGTAGTCGCCATCGCCGTTTCTGGCGGTATTGAAATCCAAGGCATTCTATCACTGCGTCAAGTAAAACAGTCAATCAAAATTTAACGTGAAATAAATAAATAATCGCGTTCTCCAATTAACGGCTTAGAATAACAACCGGTAACATGACACGCGTTGTGGAATACACAAGCCAACTGTGACCTTTCCATTACCTAAGGTTGCGTCCGCCGGGGTGTGAAACAAGCGATTACCACATTTCCGGTGCAAATTAGCGCGTGATCCAGGCAAGTAAAGGGAATTTTACCCCACTTTTTTGGGGAATAAATTAATCGACAATTTTTATCGACAATTGGAAGAATTAATCGACAGCTGAATTAATTAATCGACAATTGTCGATAATGTCGATTGGCAGCGCGAGCACTGGTAAACAGTTAACACAAGTAAATGTTTCAAGAGAAAACAAAGAAGGAAATATTTCGAAAAATGACAAGGAATGAGCAGGCTTTTCATTTGTCAAAGACACTAATGGAAGTGGAAGGTTTTACAATATGTTTAAATTATGGATTCAACACTTTGTGGTTGATTGACAATAACAAATTTTAGAGCCTACTGCAGTAAAAACGGTCAAACCCTGGATATCAAAAACATCAAAAGTCTAAGAATTATAATCAGATTTGGACTTGGCAGATTTTAAAGCATCTCTGTTTTTGGTGTTATACATAGTTTTCAACAGTGTTTTAGTTTTATTGCAGAAGCTATTGCACCTATCCATGCATTCCTGGTGTGTCTTTGGTAAGTGTATCACTCAAAGCTCTTACCAAAGCAATGGCTGCTTTCCCATATTAACAGTCAAAGTATATAGTTCTGAGAGGAATGAATCCTGTTGCAATGACATTCATGAATCCTCGAAAAGAGAAAAGCAGAGAGCAGCCATGAATACACTGTTGTAAAGGCAGAAATCTTCTGTGTTATGCTGTTTTTTTTTTTTAAAAGCTTTTTGTTGGTAAGTGCAAACATGACTGTTTTTAGAGAAAGAGACGTAGTAACTCATATAAATGATTAGAAACAAAAATGAACTTTCTGTTGTAGCTGCAACTTGGCAGAGTCAAAAGGGGAGACTGACACTTCATTTTGAGAATGGATTTGCTTTGCATTCTGTCAGACCAGCTGCAGATGGTGAAAAACCGAAGCTATTATGGTTTTATCCATATGAGAAGTTACGGATGTCTGCCGATGACGGACACCGACTTTTATGGTTAGATTTTGGTGAAGAAGGGGAAAAGGTATGATACCACGTTTGATAACCCTTTACCATACAGTCATGTTTTAACGAGTCTGGAAAAGAAGGTTTTTGAAAACATTGTGGGAAAAGTAGAAAATGCTGGTAACCAGCATTTTGTCCCTTTCCTATAATTTTTTTTAACCTTTTCTATAGGCAAAAATCATCCTTTCAGCCACATTTGATTTGTTATCTGTATATGCTTTCAATATGGTGTAGAACAAAATTTTGATGGATGGGAAAGAGTTAGATACTTGTTTGTTATGCTATTTGGAGTCACTTTGTTGGAAAGTACTGGGAAATGTACACAATATGAATGTGTTTTGATGATTTTGTAGGGCTATATGGCCCCTTTCAACAATATCTCATATTTCAGATCATGGCTTTGTAGTTCACTTACTGAAGCAAACCTTATTTCCATAGTCTCTATGAAGTATGGCTTTGATATGTCGTGGAACACAATGCAAATTTAAGTGTCCACAAATTCTGATATTCTCATGCTTTTAAGTTATTAGCCCTGGAAAAATGTCTTAATTTAGACATGATAGTCACCTTTATCTTCTCCTTTGCATTTTATCTCACAAAAGATCACACTCACTACTGCCAGACGGGAGGCCAGATTTCTTAACTTTTTGACTGTTAAATGTATTCCATGACAAGCAATGCCTAATATACATGTAGAAAGATTTTTACCATGGGACCACAATTTATCTTTACAGGAACTGGATCTTGAATCATGCCCAAAACCTCTAGTGTTTGTGTTACACACTTTCTTGTCTGCGAAAGTCAGCCGTCTTGGATTAGTAGCATAACAGTTGACCAACCGAGTGCTACAAAATGTTTATGCTACCTTCTATGATGATGACCCTTGGATTTGTCTTACATAGACATTTTTTAAAATCAGAGAAATTGATGGAAAAGTTTTTTTTTTTTTTTTTTTCAAATTGTCAGGTTGCATTCTTGATTGTATTTATGTACAATAGCATCTCGAATAAAAGTGTCTGGGCATCGAAAATTGTGTAAGCAGTGCAATTTCTCATTGACTATCAATTACATTTTAGTGTTAAACTCATTACAGTAGATACTGGACTGGTCCAAGACTGGACATACCTCTAACTATTGTGAGGAAATTGTCTTATTGAAATGACTTTGGGAATATGGGCAAAGTACCAACTGCTTATGACAACTAATTGCTTCTTTTTCTAAAATATTTCAACTTTAAGAAAAATGTGGTTTAGTAAGAAATAGTTTCAGTTTACAAACAATAAGTTTTTACTTTCTGAGATTACACATTATGTAATGTTATCAGAATATATTTTTATCATATATTGATTCAATGCAGAATTTTTATTGGACCTTTATCCTTACATCTATTTATATTTGTCAGTATGTTTATTTATTTGTGTGTAATGACTGGCTGTATGTTGTAATATGTTTTTTTTTTTCTATCATTAAGTTGCAAGTTGAAACATTTGAAAACTTGAAAAAGCAAGAAATAGAAATATATCTATGAATATGTATATTCAAATTGTTCTTTTGTATATATCACAATATTATTTGTTAATGATAAACAAAAGTTGGATACAGTTATGAGAACATCTATCTATCCATTTGTTTCATTTGTGTACAAGTACTACAAATAATAGCTGTTTTGAACCCTGGCTACTTTCTCACATAAACAAGGTTGAGGAATGTTCAGGTATGGCGGAGGAATGTTGCAATGGCTTTCATTAATTCTTGTATTAAATTTTGGTCTTGCTCGGATTTGAGCCTGCAAACTTTGGACTACTAACCTTTTGCAATACCTGTGAGCAACATGAACTTACCAGTTGTTATCAAGGACCCATTTGTTAATTTTAATAATCAAAGGTCATGTTAAAGGGTGTGTGAGTATGAATCTCAGACTTGTGAAAAATTGTTTACTATATTTGGTTGGTCATTTTGACAGGAATCATGGTCATTTTGACAGGAATCATTGTTTTCTCGTAGACATGTATCAAACCTACCAGAGAGCTATGAAAGTGACCAAAAATAATGATCTGTATGGAAAAAAAACTATGGGAAAAATTAGGTTCTTGCAACAAGAAGTCTCCGGGTTTCTCTGAAGTTTTCAAAGTCTGTCTACAGTAGGGAAATAAAATGTAGAAAAAGGCCTTGATGAGAAAATGTTGGTAAACAGCATATTTTGTTCCCTCTTTTCTACTATGTCAAAGGAAAAGCCTGTCATTTGGGCCACATTTTACTTGTCTGCAAATGTTTTCATTATGGATGGAAGAGTCTAAATTTTTTCTCTTTTTAAGAGTTAACCCTTTACCAGACGACAAACTTTTAGCCCTGTCCAAATTGAAAGCATTTGCAGACGACAATTTCATTGGCTCATATAGTGAAATTTTTCTTTGATGGGTAGAAAACAGTGCGGGAAATGGAGGAAATGCTGGTTACCAGCATTTTCTCCTTTTTCCACAATATTTTCAAAAGGCTTCTTTCCCAGGGTCGTTAATAGTTGGCATTATGTGGTAAAGGGTTAAAGGGCACCAGGAATGCATGGAGGGTTGTACTAGTTGCTGTGATAAAATGGGGTTCTGTTGACAACTATATTAGTCAGAAAAAAAATGCTGATAGGATATTATTCTATTGGGCTTCAGGAACATTATAAAATTGTAAAACAAAACAAAAATGTTCATGAACACTATGATAAGATATTTTTCTAACCGTTAGCTGTATTAATTAATTAAAATCAAACTGTTGTGCTAGTCGTTAGAAGATGCTTGAGTAGAATTGTCACTTCAAAAATCTGACTATATTTTCTATCTCTCCAAAACAAATTTATAAACAAAACAAAGATAGCAACAAGCTATTGTTATCTGTTGATGTGAGGTTATTTTTCTTCCTTTTCATTTTCTCTCTGTCTGTCTGTCTATCTCTTCCTCTGTCTGACAAAACCAAATTAATCCTTTACCAAACAAACCCCCGTTTTAATGACTTGAGGAAAAAGCCTTTTGAAAACATTGTGGGAAAACATTATTTTCTCCTTTTTCTACAATGTTTTTTTACCATTTTACAGTCATATCCCATTATCTTGGCTGGTTTTTATTTGTTGTCCGCACATTCTTTCGATAGGGATAAGACTGAAATTTGTTGCCTGGTAAAGAGTTACGTTTAGATTAACATCATAAGGTTGGTATCTTTTCCTCATACCTCTCTAATCAACATATGTGTTTGTTCTTCAAATATGCATGATACATGTAGGCTAGTTGTTAATGTACATTGTCCACATATGTAAAAAACAAAGACTTAATAATTCTATTTTTGTATTGTAAATGTGTATAGAAATATCAGCAACATCTCCAATACATTAAGCGCTCTGTTCATTCTCATTGCAAAATGGTTGCCATCTTGAATACATGCTGAACCATGAATAAATTAAGGAATTTTTTTGGGGGGGTTTTGTGGTTAGCGTATATTGAGATAAGACAACACAAAGTGTGTAGTCTGATCAAAGATCTACGATTTCCATATTTTGTTTAACTCTTTACCACATGATACAATTTTAGACTTGTCCAAACTGAATGCATTTGACCAAAAAAAATTGTGATTAAAAATTGAAATTTGTCTTTGGAAAGGGAGAAAATATTGTTGGAAAAGGAGAAAATGCATGTTAATTACAAAGTCTTCTCCTGAGTAGTTAAAACTCTGGACTGTGTAGTAGAGGCTAAGACTTTTGCACTGACCAGCCCTTGAAATAGTAACTTTTGCCTTTTTCTATGGCGTCGAATGTCTAATTCATGTATTTGGCACAGAGTGATGATGCACTTATTCCTGTATACATAAGTGGTATTGATTAGCTTTATTACCATATTTCCTTAAATCTTTACCAAACTACAAAAGTTTGCCTTGAATCAGATTCAAAGCATTTACAGATGTCAAATTAAATGTTGCTAAAATAATTATTGTAGTCACTGAAAAGGTAGGTAACGTTGTGGGAAAAGGAGAAAATGCTGGTCACCAGCAGTTTCTACTGTTCCCACATTGTTTTCAAAAGCTGTCTCTTTCAGGGTTGTCAAGAGTCAGGATTGTGGTAAAGGGTTAAGCTTTTAACAACACCAACTCTTTACCACACAACAGAATTTTAAACTTGTCCTGATTGAAAGCATTTGTAGACAACAAATTGAATGCTACTGAAATGAAGGAATTTGCTCATGAAAATGGAGAAAACAATGTGATTCAAGGAGAAAATGTCGTTTACCAGCATTTTTAGTGATCGTGCTGTGTCCGTCGTCCGTCATACATCGTCAACTTTTACCCTGTGTACACTCTAGAGGCCACATTTTCAGTCCGATACTTGTGAAACTTGCTCAGAATGTTTTTCTCGATAATATCCCAGACAAGTTCGATTGTGGGTCATGTGGGATCAAAAACTAGGTCACAAGGTCAAATCTTAGAAAAACCTTGTGTACGCTCTAGAGGCCACATTTTCAGTCTTATACTCTTGAAACTTGGTCAGAATGTTTGTCTTGATAATATCTCAGACGAGCTCGATAATGGGTCATGTGGAGTCAAAAACTAGGTCACTAGGTCAAATCTTAGAAAAACCCTGTGAACGCTCTAGAGGCCACATTTTCAGTCTGATACTTGTTAACCTTGGTCAGAATGTTTGCCTTGATGATATCTCAGACAAGTTCGATAATGGGTCATGTGGGGTCAAAAACTAGGTCACTAGGTCAAATCTTAAAAAAACCTTGTGTACACTCTAGTGGCCACATTTTCAGTCCAAAACTCTTGAAAGTTGGTCAGAATTCTCGATAATATCTCAGATGAGTTCGAAAATAGGTCATGTGGGGTTAAAAACTAGGTCATTAGGTCAAATCTTAGAAAAACCTTGTGTACGCTCTAGAGGCCACATTTACAATCCAAAACTCCTGAAACTTGGTCAGAATGTTTGTTTTGATGATATCTCGAACGACTTTGAAAATGTGTCATGTCGGGTCAAAAACTAGGTCACTGGGTCAAATCTTAGAAAAACCTTGTGTACACTCTAAAAACCACATTATCTGTCAAAAACTCTTAAAACTTGGTCAGAATGTTTGTCTTGATGATACCTTGGACGAGTATGAAAATGGGTAATGTCGGGTTAAAAACTAGGCCACTAGGTCAAATCTTAGAAAAACCTTGTGTACACTCTAGTGGCCACATTTTCAGTCGAAAACTGAAAATTGGTCAGAATTTTTGTCTTGATGATATCTCAGATGAGTGTGATAATGGGTCATTTCGGGTCAAAAACTAGGTCACTAGGTCAAATCTTAGAAAAACCTTGTGTACGCGCTGGAGGACACATTTTCAGTCCGATACCCCTGAAACTTGGTCAGAATGTTTGTTTAGATGATACCTTGGATGAGTTTGAAAATGGGTCATGTCGGGTCATAAACTAGGTCACTGGGTCAAAAATTAGAAAAACCTTGTGTATGTTCTACAGGCCACATTTTCAGTCTGATACTCTTGAAACTTGGTCAGAATGTTTGTTTTGGTGATAATGGGTAATGTCGGGTCAAAAACTAGGTCACTGGGTCAAAAATTAGAAAAACCTTGTGTATGTTCTACAGGCCACATTTTCAGTCTGATACTCTTGAAACTTGGTCAGAATGTTTGTTTTGGTGATAATGGGTAATGTCGGGTCAAAAACTAGGTCACTTGGTCAAATCTTAGAAAAACTTTGTGTACACTATAGAGGCCACATTTTCAGTCCAATACTCATGAAAGTTGGTCAGAATGTTTGTCTTGATAATATCTTGGAAGAGTTTGAAAATGGGTAAGGTCGCATCAAAAACTAGGTCATTAGGTCAGATCTTCGAAAACCTTGTGTACTTTCTAGAGGCCTCATTTTTAATGCAATGCTCATGAAACTTGGTCAGAATGTTGGTCTTGCACCAGTTTGCAAGTGGATCATTTCGGGTCAATAACTCATGAACATCTTGGTAGAATGTTTGTCATAAAATCTCAAAAGAGATTGAAAATGGGTCATGTTTGGTCAAAAGACTCAGGTGAGCAAATTCAGGGTCATCATGACCCTCTTGTCTCCTTTTTTCCCAAAATGTTTTTATATGGCCCTCTCCCTTAGAGTCGCTAAAATTGTTTGGTTAAGGGTTATTTAAGAGATTGTATAGAAGACTATTGTATAAATGTTGCCTCCACCCGCTCCTTTTGGTTTGGCTACCCCTGTTTAATTATGACCCGGTTGTGCTATTTATAAATGTTGTGAACGTTCTGTTTTATAAATAAATGTAGGCCAGTATAGTATAAAGACACATTAGCTCTTACAAAGAAGATTTCCATAACAGAGAAGATTTAACTCGTGACCAGAAGACAAACTTTAAGACTTGTACAAAGTGAAAACATTTGCTAAATAAATGCAACTCAGAAACTGAAATTAGTATCTGGACGGGCTGAAAACATTGTAAGAAAAGGAGGAAATGCTGATTATCAGCATTTTCTCCTTTTTCAACGATGTTTTCAAAAGCAAATTGTCACTAAAACTGCGGACTGTGTGGTAAAGTTCAAACAACCAACGTTTAAAGAATTCGTTAATACAAAGTAGACGCTTTTTGAAGGACATGTTTACATTACTTGAATTCTAATGAAAACATTGTTCAAATAGGAGAAGCTGCCTTTTACAAGCAATTAATCCTGATCTTTCTATGTTTTCATGATCAAAGCTCTCTGCATAAGACAGCAGCTTACAGACGTGATATCTTTGTAAGCTTTTTTTCCATCTTTTTATGCACAGAACTATCATCTTTGTTTTTGAGCTACTGTCACCTTTGTTTTTGTGCTAATGTTGTTTTTAACTTCATTAACCATGTTGAACTAATAAGGAAAAGAAAGATATAGAGATGAATAAAGAATAATGTCATCTTGTCAATGTCCATTTCCTTTTTTAAATGTGAAATTATCCGATTATTTCAGTGCCCAGTAGTATATCCCTGTACAGTAGAAACCCTCCAAAGGTAGAGTACAAGTCGCCATGCAATCCTTTGTCCAGGGCCGTGTTTTGTATCGATACGTCGTCACCTCTGTTTAAATGAACTATCACTGTTTGACTGCTCTGCACACCTTTCAGGTGGATTTTAGCTATAATCGCTCCGTTTACCATAAAATGACCCCATGATTCGACCCCTGATGCGTGTAAAGTCGCACAAAAAACGTAAGTCCCAGCAACAGGTGCGATGAAGGTGCCATGGTGACCGTTGTAGGCAGAGCCAAAGTTTGTGACGACATTATCGAATAGGATATCCTGACTGGTTCCCAGATGGTTCTGATCTTTGCTTATAGAAGCAAAAAACGCGACTCTGTCTTCTCCCTCGGCTGAAATCTGTCGTCTATCTTTGTTCAGTTCTGAAAAAGAAACATTTCAATCCGTTTGTTTTGAAGACGATGATAAAAAACTGGATGCAGAACAGTGCCTACGCAAAATGGTAGCAGTTCATTTCTAGCCCCCCACCCCCTGAAAGGCCAAGAGTGAAGGTGTTATTGTTTTGACTATACTAGTCCCTTGTCCGATTTTTTCGCCTGCAGAAAAGTATGTCCCCCTTCGGCGAGGAATACCAAACCAGACTTGTTTTCTCTCGTTTTCGATGCTGGCCGTAGCTTACTCTTTCTTTTTTGAAGTGTAAATTGGAAAACCGAGTTGGAGTAAAAAGACACGTATTACTCAATTATCAATGACTTTCGGGATGATAAGTGTCAGGTCATCCAAGTCTAACAGAAAGGCCAAAGTTATAATAACACCACTGCTTTGAGTTGCTGTAGAGCTCAAACCTATCCGTCCAGGAGGCTGAACATTGACAACTGTTGCAATATTAGGCGGAGACTATGTAGTTCTCCGTGAAACACTTGTGAACATTGAAACGGAACTATACACGAGTAATTACCTTGACTCCTCTTCCTCTTGTTGGCTCCTAAACGGAGGTTTCGTTTGTAAATGGATCGCTTCAGCTTACGCGTACAGCAAGGTTCTTCGAAAACACGATCGTTTGAACTGACTTCGGAATTGTTGGCAATTTCCTTCTCAATAGTAGCGTCGATATTAACCTTCTTCTGAAGGTTTTCGATTATTAGTTTGTATTCTGTTTCCATCTTCTTAAACTCCTCTTTTAATGTCGAAATTTCCCTTTTCAGCCCGGTCTCTAAACGTTTCATTTTAGCCTCCATATCATTCTTAAGTTCTTTGACATAAGTATCAATATCTACGAATGTGTCACCCGTAGAGACACAATTACCAACATAGACTGATGTCAAAATAAACATCATCAAAACCCAAGGAGCCATCATCAAGACAACGATTAAAACCTTTTTACCAAATGTGAGTCCGACAGCCTTATCTTATCAATTAACTCTTTACTAGACGACAAAGTTTTAGACTTGTCCAAATTGCGAGCATTTGCAGACGACAAATTAAATTTATGTGGCTGAAACTATTTGTCTTTAAAAAGATTGAAAATAAAGTGGAAAAGGGAGGAAATATTGGTTACCAACATTTTCTCCTTTTCCCATAATGTTCTCAAAAGCTTTCTTATTAAGGGTCCATTAAAACAAAAGGTTTTTTGGTGAAGGGCAAATCAGTCTATTCTTTTATGTCCCGATTTTAAAAGAACCAAATCTCAGTTGATGACGGTAGTGTTTCGATTATAATTTGAGTATTTAACCCTTAGGCTGCTTACTCACTGACCTTTTGCGCACAGTGTAGATCAAGATCAGACTGCACAAAACGTGCAGTCTGATCTTGGATGTATACTGTCCGATAAGGATATGTCTATTATTTAAACCCAAAAAATAACTTTGAATTAGCAAAATTTAGGTTTTTTACTATCTTCTTGAAAGTTTCATGTTAGTTATTTAGCAGAATAAGGGTTACCTGTGTATACCGCCCACAGGCGTTCGTTTTGTGACGAACTCTGTCATGCATATAAAGTAATATTACTTTATCTGTATGCCGTAGTTCGTCACAAAACGAACGCCTTTGTTACCGCCATACGATTCCAACCATTAACAAAAAACCTTAACTCTACCAAACGACAAAATTTTAGACTTGTCCAAATTCAAAACTGTCGCAGACGACAAAGTGGATGACACTAAAATGACCAGACTTGTTTTCAATAGGCTAGAAAACATTGTATTTTCTCCTTTACCACAATGTTTTCGAAAGCCTTCCTTCTCAGAGTCGTCAAAAGTCGGGATTGAGTGTTGAAAGAGTTTAACATTTGCCATGCAAAGCACAGCACCATATGCTTTTGCAGTGTTCGATAATCAAGATCAGACTCAAGACACGTTGTGCAGTTTTATCTATTATTTTCAACCTGTCCTGTTTTATCATTTTGTTTTTTTTTTAATCAAAAGTCGACCTAAATTCAGAACCTCATCCTTTAATTCTACTTATTGATAAGGGGAAACAGACTACATTATACGTTAGTTTTGAATGACGAGAAAAAAAGATTATATGACTTTCAGAAATTTTGAACTTACGTTGGACTTTTGCAATCGACTAATGAACTTTGCTGCAAAAAATAATGGTATTCCACGGACATAGTTTTAACTTTTTTCACCGGACCCTTTTCATTTGCCAGCTTGCCACACGACGTTTTCAAACGTTAAAGATGCCAGTCCAAAAATAGTTCCTAGGTGCACTATATGCGTATATCTTAAAATTACGTAAGCCGCAGTGATGCAGGGCCCGGGTTTCGAGCCAAGAACCGTACAGATGCGCGGCTACATTGGAATCTAATGATGCACAAACATTTTAACTCCATTTCACTGCGACAGGATTCACTCCTCTATCACTTTTTTTCCCATAGGTTTTAATGTTTGCAGCATGTTGGTTTCGAGCTTTCTATTCAAGTGACAACATTTTCCAAAACTAAATGACATGGTAAGCGCATCGTAAACCATCTATAATTTTTAGCTCGCCTAGACAGAGTCCAGGAGGAGATATTGCATTATTCCCGGCGTAGGGGTTAGTTTTGGTGTCAGCGTTGGTGTTGGCGACCACATCAACGTTTTTTTTCGAGAGCTCACATTTACGATGGATTTGGTTCGTATTTGGCTTCATGACATATAGGCCCAAACTTTCATTGAGCAATACCCTAGCCATGCCCATGATCTTACGGTCAATGTCACAGATTTTGAAATTTCATGTCAATGTTATTCTATAGCTCCTATTTCCAAGATCGAGTTATTGATTTGGTTCATATACAGTATAATTATGGATATAGGTTCAGTTTCGTCATAGGCCTCTGAAACTCCATTGGTCTATCAAGGGATAACGAATTTTTTGTTATCCGACACCGTTACTATAAATAGCACATTGGCGACTCCCTCTATATCGTATATACAGGCGATGCACCAATGTGCTGGAAGTGTTCGATGATCGACCAAGGGAAATTTTCGTGTTCCGTGATAGAACAATGGAGCTTCAAAGGCCTGTGGTTTCATGCAGCTCCACGATGCCCATGCATGTAGCCAAAACTTTAAGGTCGAGCTATAGCACTAACCCTTGCCTCGGAGTTGACGACGGTTCTTCTGTCCTGGGCTGGGACCATGTTGCTGTTTCAAAGCACTGCTACCCCGAACAATGAACATTCTAGGCGAAATGTGCTGTGTGATGGTAGTTCTTATTTAGAGGGCAATAGGTCTGCCGTGCTGTTCAGACTCTCTTCATAATTCGTCAGACCGGCCTCATGTCTGTCCGGACAATTAAAGAATCTCAAATCAGAGGTATCTTTATTTACATTTTGTTTGAATCTATACACAAAGGAGACTATGATTTTTTTTTTTTTTTTATTGATTGACGTTTTAAAATATGAGACATGATTTTCTACCTACGCCATTTTTAATAAGACGGAAAGTTTTGTGAGTAGGAAGTAATGAGTTAACAAGGTAGCTCTGAGACGAACAAGTCCTCTTGTCGGTAAGACTACACTACTATCTTCTACATCACCCCCCAACCGTCTCATGCCATCATTTTCTAAATAAGTCAAATGAAACTGTTAAGCCGATAGTAAAACCCCACAATATTGCATTTTCAAAACTATTTTTGAGGGGGAAAATATTTCCCAAACGGACAGTGAAGATCAAGATCAGACTGCACGTTCTGTGCAGTCTGATCTTGATCTACACTGTACGCAAAAGGTCCTTGGGTCACGCTTAGCAGCCTAAGGGTTAAGATCTATAACACACTATCAATGTACTGGTAAGATAGCCTATCACTTAAATAGTATATAGACAACGAATCATCTATCAAACAGCACATCTTCATCGTCTTCTTCATTATTGTCTTTAGTGTCCGCTGCACTGTCAACACACGCTTCTGAATCCGACTTTGGATCAGTAGGACGGGATTTGAAAAAATCTAATACTATGTTATTACTGGTTACCTGAAAGGATATTAAAAAAGTCAATCCTGTATTAACCATCATTTTTTTTTTTAAAGCAAGAACCTGTATTACACAATAAAGTTTTCAAATCACTGCTGACAAATAAAAGAGGAGGAGAGAGAGAGAGAGAGAGAGAAATTATTTTTTGTTAAGCAGCCGTTTGTTTGTTAAGACTAGCTATGTAACTACCAATAGATGGCTACCTATACAGAGACACAAGAACTCTGAGTTTTAAACAATACTATGATATGTATATTCTGATTCAGTGTCTTTCCTTCTCGTGAATACGTCCATTTGCTACCACTGACTAATTTTTTTTTTACCAAAAATTTCATGGTTTCATAGCGTTGTCTGCGCATGTCATATTCTTCGAGGGTTCGACCTGTCTGCTATGGCGCATCACACGGTCCTGTACAGGATAAATATTAATACGCCGCTAATATAGTAGCCATGGAGAAAATGGCAATAAACAATACATCTGTGGAAAAATATAGCCTGTTTTTCGCTCCAAATATCTTAAAAATTTAATTATTTCAAAAAGAAAATTAGTTTTCACAAATACTCTCGTTTTACTTCACATCTTTGAATACAGTTTCTAAATATAGACTTTAAGGAAACCAGGATTCGTGCAGGGTTTTTCCACATACTTATCAACAAGAAATGTCTAGGCTTATACCGAAGCTATTACCTAAGCCTGTAGGAGCTGTTTTTTTTATAAATGGCCGGTGCATATATTACATGCTAGCTGACCATAGCTGAATGAATCGTACCAGGTAGCGTTTCATTGAGTAAACGTTTACTTTATTTTGAAATTTAAAGTAACGGTTGTCGTTTTGAAAAGTAGTCCTGTTCTGTATCCAGAATGCCCAAATCTGATAGGCTGTGTATTTGAAGAATGCCACCTAGCGGAAGATAATGGGTTTCATAGTTCTATGCAATGTAGAAAGAATCTTAAAAATGTGTTTACCCGCCTACTGACTTTGGGTTTAGTTCAGCAAAGCACAAGAACCTGAATATCGAGCAAAATTCTAAAACAAAACACAAGGACGGTAAAATTGTGACGGTAGGTCTTTACCAATACATTTCCTGGAATCAAGTGTTTGAGAAAAGTGTTCAATTCCATCTCTCGTTCTTCAGCAAGCTCTCTTGAGTTCATTCGGAACAGTCTTCGGCCTGTTTAAAATTACAAAACAACAAAATTTCAAAAATCTATTTATCCAAGTATCTGCAGATGACAAATGAGATGTCTTAAATAATAGTTTTTTTTTTTTTTTTGGGGGGGGGGGGGGAGGGGGGGCGCAGAAAACGTTGTAGGAAAGGGAGTAAATGATGTTTACCACACAGTTCTTAAAAGCCTTCCTCCTCAGGGTCGGTAAAACTCGGGATAGGTTGGTGAAAAGTTAAAACATGACATTTAACTTTTATCAAGTTGCGTTTACTGTTCAGGCATGACTATCATATAGCTATTGAAAACATTGCGACGAATAGATAAATTGCACAGAATGAATAACTTAAATCATTTGATAAGCCACTGTACCTTTAAAACAAGGAGATATCATAGATATGTTATCAGATTTGTGTATATAACCATGTATCACGATGTCTGATAACTACTGGTAGGCCTACTAAGTACATTTCAACATTTATCCTGCTAATTTTTTAATTATAATAATGTACACGAGCTTTCGGCGGTACAACCGCCTTCTTCTAGTGTGGTCCTGTGATACAATGCCTGCAGGCATTGTATCACAGGACCACACTAGAAGAAGGCGGTTGTACCGCCGAAAGCTCGTGTACATTATTAGACAGGCATTGTATCACAGGACCACACTAGAAGAAGGCGGTTGTACCGCCGAAAGCTCGTGTACATTATTAGAATTAAAATTTACATTTCCTAAAGAAGAGGATATCATGTGTTGTTTATCCTGCTAAATAACTAAAATGAAATTTTCAATTCGATAGAAAAAAAAATATTGCTATTTCAAAGTTATGTTTTGGGGAATAATATCTCCTTTTCGGATAGTGTAGATTCAAGATCAGACTGCACGTTTTGTGCAGTCTGATCTTGATCTACACTGCCTGCAAAGGCAACTACAGTAATGAAAGGTGCTCTTAGGGTTAAGCCAATCGGTGGTTGAGTCAGGGGTCCTGAATAGCTAAGTGGTTGGGTGGCGGTTTTTAATCCACAGGTTCTGGGTTCATACCTCCCGGCGGCTCTGATTTTTGAGGCAGGGTTTTGTGAAATAGCATTGCAAAGCTCAGAAAAAACAAACGGTCAGTGGATGTCTCCACAGTCGACGGGAATGAATCATATTTCAGCTATTGTATTAAAAAATATACCTTGAATAAACGGGATGTAGACTGGTGCTTTGATAATTCCACTCTGATACTTTGACAAGAAATGCTGTTTTAATAAATCGTGAAAAATCTCAAACTCTCGGTAACATCTCTTCACATACGTAGTTCTTTTATCCGACCAGAATATTTCTATTATGAACAGAAATTCGTCGCTCGGCCAGTACTTTATTTTTTGTTCTACAAATCCAGTAACACTGGCGTCAACGACGGAAACACTGGACGCTGACACGGCTTCATACATCGTGATATGTTTACAGTTTTTCAGCATTACGCAGTCGGATTATTTTCAGTCCAAAACCCCTTATGACAGCCAATAGTAAGAGATGTGCTCTGGCAAAAGAGGGCTTAATGCATCTCCATGATACATGATACCAAGCAAGTCATCAGATAATTATGGATCCATAAAACCGACTTTATATAAAGACCGACTGAATCATGAGGTACTCTGGTCCTTTGAGCTGCAGAAAATTGACCAATACCAAAAAGTTTCGGCCCAGGTCAGCCTGCGTGGACTGCGCAGGCTGACATGGGTCGATATTTTTTCTAGATGCATTAAGCCCCCTTTTCACAAGGTATGACTCAATAATATTAAGCAGCCAGTTAAACTAAGTAGCCATCACTTTAAGTTTCTAAATCCTAGTGAGATATGTAAAAAGCCACCAAGTCTAAACTGTGTCATCAAGCACTTGTGTTGAGCAGCTACCTGCATTAAACTGTGTCAGACTGCAAAATTTTAGACTCGTCCAATTTTAAAGTGTCTGCAGACGAAAATTTCAAATGTGACTAAAATGTTTAGATTCGTTTTGAAAATGGGAGAAAACATTGTGGGAAAAGGAGAAAGTGACTGCGCATACTGACAGGAGTCGATACTTTTTGCAGATGTATTTAACTACCTTTTCACAGAGCATGAACCAATATTTCATTTTTTTTTTTTTTTTTTTTCACAACACCACTTAAATATTAAATTATCGCACGATCACAAGTAAAAATCACAAAATAAACTTCATTAACACATTAAAATTATTTCAGACTCACTACTATCTTGTACGAGTCATGTCCGGTTACAACACAACCAAATTTTAAACTGGTCAAAATTGAAAGCATTCATAGACGAAAAATTAAATGTGGAATTTGTCTTTGAAAGTACAGAAAACATTGTGGGAAAAGGAGAAAATGCTGGTTACCAGCATTTTCTGCTTTTCCCACAATGTTTTTAAAACCTTTTCTGTCATAGTCGTTAAAAATCAGGATTATGTGGTAAAGTGTAAGAGATAACAAATGAAATATCGAGTTATCTGCATACCCACCCATGTAACAATTACAGGACATTATTTCATGCTTTCCGGTAGGTTATCGAGAAATATCGGTGAAATATTTTTCGATATTTCATGGTTACGACCAGTGAAAATACCGATTTTTATATTCTAACTCTTCAATTGAAGGCGAAAACAGTTGTTCCCGCGCTCTAGTTACCTAGGTAAAATGCGCCACTCGTCACAACTCGGCCGATTCCGTACCTACATCTAACCTCGTCCGTATCAAGGAGATTTCCATTTTGAAATGAGAATCACGTGATTCTATATATAGCGCGCCACTGACAGTCGTTTAGCAACGACATAAACAACCTCGATGAAGTTATTCACATCTGTTTATCTGTCGGTAAAAATTTCAATCGAAATGATAAACCACGTTAAATAATGAATGTACGAACTGTTTGTCAACTGAACTGAAATATAGTTAGAAAGGTTTCGATAGAAAATTGAAACTCAAGTTTTCTTTTTTAAGAGGAGCCTTACAATTTTCAGAACGGTTAACCGGCGTATTTCCGGGTATGTACCGATCTGGTGCATATCAATCCACCAGTTACAGCCGAGGGATATGATGGCTCCCATCACCCGAGGTATGCCGAATGTAAAATGCGCGTGCCTCACAACCAGATGGAAATATGACGTAATTTACCTTACATTTCTCACGCTTGACGTAATATTGTAATGCGTTGCTATGCGGAGGGGGTACGCCACGGGGAATAACCGAAAACAACTGTACTAGATTTTGATTAAGTTCCCCTAGAAAGGGTTAAAGCATGAAATAAATAGAATATTTGTTTTTTTCGGTGAAAGATCGAAATTTATTTCATCTCGTGAACATCATCGGTAATATTTTCACTCGTGGCTGCGCCACTCGTAAAAATATTACCGATGATGTTCACTCGATGAAATAAATTTCGATCTTTCACCGTAAAAAACAAATATCCTCTATATCTAACAATATTGTATCACGAAATTTAAACACGCAAAATGAAATGCATGACCATGCTTCGATCTTTATTGCTTGAAACAAATTCACAGCTGACAAAATTAATATGTTCGTTTGTCTGGTGTTTAACGTCTTTTCCAACTTTTTAACTATGTAGCAGCGACCAGTCTACATATTCATGCTTTCTAGGAGTTTCCTTTACCAGTAAATTGCGAAATATTCTTCCAAAGCCACTGGATGCTTTCAACATGACTTTCATGAAAACAATGATCAACAGCGAGAGAGGAATTAAATTTGCAACAATGACTAATATCGATGCTTGAAAGGAATTGGCCGATCTGGAGAATATTTGAACCAGCGATCTCCCCTCCCGGTTTCAAGCCCTGTACGATTCCAATTGAACTAACGGGACAAGACTATTTTGAGAGAATGATTAGTCAAGATGAATCTTTATGAATTACAAAAGTCAGGTAGGCTATAAAACTATTTTTCTAGATAAGATATTTGGCAGACTTGGGTCGTATGAACTGGTTCCGTATCCACAAACCATTCTTAAGAACGATCTTAGTCTTGTTCTTTAGAATTTTCTAAACTTGAAAGTAGATCTAACATAACTCCTGATCGGCTAAACCATTTGGTTTAGCCAATCAGAGGTCACATTACTTTCAACTTCAGAAATATGGCAGTGCACCATATAGTATCCTGTACCGGTCGTCACTGGCACTCGAACGCATGAAGAGGTTAACGTCATAATACATGTATATGCAATATAACTTCCTCCCAAAATTCATTCGATTACTTTTTCACTCAGCCCAAAAAGAGGCGTGGTGTTTATAATGTATTTGAAAAGAAAAAACATCTTTTGTGATTTCTTCTCTTCCTTTAAACACCAAGTTCCGGTTGATGAATAATTTGTAACAAGAGATTTGACTGGCTGATGAAGGCAGGGGTGGTATACGAGTATACACGTCTATATACTGTATATATACAAGCCCTGATGTAAGTAAAGGATTTGACCAATAATTTGCTTATACCTTTTAAAGGTGATGTTATTTCATCATTGTATCAATTCATGTATCAGGTACCAAATGAACATAATATCCAAAAACAACGGGACATTACATGAATGGCAGGCAATGAAAATGATCCAAATTACAGTAGGAAGTTCAAATTAACAGGTTTGGATACAGTTATGTCAGTTACCTAACTTAAAGAACGTCCACAATTTGCTATAAGTGTAAGATATTCAGATGGACTGATAGGCGCCATATTATCTGTACCATGCTGTGAAAAGTATCGACTCAGGTCAGCCTGTACATACCGCACAGGCTGACCTGGACCGATACTTTTCGCTATTTGTCAATTTTCTGCATGTCAAAGGACTAGTCTGCCTCATGAATCAGTTGGTTGTTAGACAAAATGGGTTTTATTGACCCATAATTATGTGATTGCTTGCTTGGTACAATACATTACTGAGGTGCATTAAGCACTCTTTTGACAGTGCATGGCTCAATTATGTACGTGAAGGCTTAGTAGTACATATTACGTCGATGGTGATATGAGTACAAGCATGTTGATATACGTTATTGTACATAAATACTGAATCACATCCACCTGTGTAGATCGTATAAATCACATGATCTGCACGCTTTATAGTTAATATACAAAGAACAAGAACAATGTTCAGAATAAAAAAATCCATTCAAATCCAGCTTTTGAGGATATTTTTATTGTCTTATATACTGAGATGCATAAGAAAGTTTACATCTTGTTTGATTCTGACTGTTATACGAAACTTTTCTTAGAAGCAAGCCTTTGCATGTTTTCTGTGGCAGGCTAATCATTTTGACATACGTGCAATAACGACCTGCTCTGTATAATGCATCACGGAGATGCAGTAAACCCCCTTTTGTCAGAACATGGCTCATATAATTGGCTTGCAACATGCGAAAAGGGGCATTCGGACATTTGCGTAAAATGCCGTCTCGGATCAGCCGGCACTTTACGACTACATAAGATTTTGTGCTACAGTAGACTACAGTAGACTTGAGCAAAACAGAAAATTACATAAAAACGGGAAGTGTCGTTTCGGATTAGCCTGCGCGGACTGCGCAGGCTGATCCGAGACGACACTTTACGCAAATGTCCGAATGCCCATTTTCGCGTGTTGCAGGCCATATATGGAACCCTCTAAGCTTTGGTCCTTATCCTTTTCACTCGCAAGTTGTAATGTCAGTAACATATATATGAGTAAAATCTGATTAATATGTATTTAACCCTTTACCAAATAATCTCATGTTTTAACGACCCCAGCATTTTCTCCTTTTTTCCACAATGTTTTCTACTATTCCAAAGAAAAATCCCTGTAGTTGAGCCATTTTTTAATTTGGACCAGTCTAAACTTTTTGTTGTCTGGTACAGTGTTAAAACAATGAAATGAATTAATTATCAATTAGTCTTCTTCTGTACATCTATACCAGTCACCGTGTATTTGGCTTTCCTCTGAAATTCCTCGCTGAATACAAAATATACCATCGGCTGTAGACAGCAAATCAGTTTCATAGAGAGATGAGAAAACTCCACCCCTACGAAAGAGGAGAAAGGTCTGGCCCCGCCTCTTATGTAATAAAAGACTCGTAATGCAAACGGTAGGCTACATACTGCCAATATTCCCAATAGAGCCGTGCAAATCTGAAAGGAAAACATATAGAAATGACTAAGAGAGAAACAGACAGTTTGAAAAAAGTCAGATAAAAAGAGTAATAACGTTTAAAAATGAGAGTTGCATAAAAGAAGGGGTCTGTTTTAGGTACATAAAATGACATGAAAGAGCTATACAATTCAAACGCAAATCAGATATTACTTTAGAAACGATTGAAGCATGTTAAAACAGCCAATGGAATATCAATTGCTGATCTGCTTTTGTCTTGGAAGTAATATCATGCCAAAGTATTTCTCATGCAAAATCCACCATACCACACGACAATTTTTCAGACTGATTCAAACTGAAAGATTTTGCAGACGACAAATTCGACAAGTTCAATATATAATTGTCTGTGAAGGGGTAGAAAACATTGTGGGGAAAAGGACAAATTGCTGATTACAGGCATTTTCAACAATGTTTTGAAAAGCCTTTATTCTGAGGTCGTTAAAACATGGGATTATTTGCCAAAGGCTGAATAAAGGCAAGTGCAACCTACTTAAAATCAGAAATACATGTTTATCAACAATGGGATGTAGTCTAAGACTGTGCAATCTGTTCAATTAAGACAGTATTACCTTCACTAACTCTACGTCTGACATAAGTGGATGAAAGGTGTGAGTTTGCGAATCAGGATGTCTCCATCTTGCCTTGCCCACGACAAAAATGGCGGCCGTAATCATAATCCCAAAGAGAACAGAAGCTGTGACCAGGTAAGGAAGTTCTTGTTCAACTCTTCTGTTCAAATCGATACCACAACTTGTACTTGATTTCTCGTATGTGTACCTACATAGAAAGGTAGATTGAAATTTTAATGATTTATGCCATCAAATAGTATTAAAACAGTACCAACGAAAAAGATAAATAAAATGTATGGAAAGTTAGGCATGTCATGTCACAACCACAAAAAGGATTATCGAAATCTCCTACTACCACACACACAATCCCTGCCTCGACAAAGACATTTTGACAGTTGTCCCCCTTCTACAAGAATATCATACGTTTCTCCTTTACGAGGTAATGAGTTAGCATTTACAATATATGGTGAAAGAACGGAATTCCGTTACAAATATCAAGTTTTCTGCATAACTGATACATAGCTGAACTCTTTAACAGACAGCAAAACTTGTGGCTTGTTCATATTGTTACCACTTGCCGATAACAAATCAAATACTGCTCCAATGATGGGATTGGTTTTTTGGTATGGGTTGAAAACTTTCTGCTCAGGGTCTTTAAAACAGGGGGTTGAGTGGTATAAGGTATTAATAATTTAAACTAAGGCTTCTAATTTCATTTTTTTTGTGCTGTTAGTGAAATAAAAGTTATCAGACATAGATATCTTATGCAGCAATTTCTACATAGAGACTCCCCGATCCAGAGAACTTTTCCTTTAACCTCCATCCAGATGAGATACAAGGTTAAACAAAAACAATCTTAACAGATATTTTACAGCGTAACATTTTCACATAAACATGACTGAAACAAAATTAACAGCAGTGCAGTGGTCACCAAGTCTGTCATTAGGGGTTCTAGACTAGTTTGATAAGCAGGCTTTCACTTTGGAACTTTCAATACCTTTGCTCTTATATTGGTAATGTTTTCAGGGAGCAAGACTTATCAGAGTGATTGTTAAAAGTTGTAAAACTTGTTCCATGACAGATGTAAAAAAAGAACACAGCATGTAGGTGCAAACGCTCGGCTGCAGTTGCTTTTAGAAATAGATTGATTTTCAGTGAAAATTTTAAGTTGAAAAAGGACATAACTGTGTCAAAAAATATTTGATTGCCTACCCTTGTTGTATGGGTTCCCCTTTTGATTTTTAACATCTAGCCCTATTTTGAAGTAAATATCTTCAGTAATGAAAGAGATATTACTAAATGTTAAAAATTTTGCACAACGAATTCTAAATCAAAAAAGGGCATAACTGTGTCAAAAATATTTTGATGGTTTCCTGTCCTTTTAGTACGGGTTCCCATTTCGATAGTTAATTAACATCTAGTCCTAGTCTGAAGTAAATTTCTTCAGTAATGACAGAGCTTTTATAAAATGTCAAAGGTTTCACACGAAGGCACAGACGGTACATGACGACGTAAACGACCACAAGGCTATGACAGTACCTCGACGATATGTTTTTAAAACAGCCGAGCTCATAAATAGGTTTATACCAACAAAACTTACCTTCCCCATCCGAAAAATGGTGCTACAGAGAACACTACGGCATACAGCCATGAAGCCACTGACAGATGCATTATCATTTTATCTGACAACCATTGTTTATCTGCCAAAAGAAATTCATGAAAAACAAACCAACGTTAAGGCGTGTTTAATGTCGCACTCTACATTTCAGTTGTACATAAGTTAGTAATAGCTCACTTCTAGGTGTGATTTTTCTCTGACATGTTTTTACAAGTAAAAGGCCGGAGCTTTGTGATACAGTGCCAATGACACTCCAATAAGAACAGCGCCTTGCGTGTAGTGGAAACGCGTTTCCAAGTCACAGAACTGTTGCTTTTTAAAAGGTTCCGCTAATCAGACACAAAGAACTGTGTAAGATCGTGCATTATTGACCATATTTTTGCACAGAGTTTCATGTCTGGTCATGTTTACATGCATTTGCAATCCTTATAATCCTAGGCCTTTGAATCAAATTTTCAATGTCCTTTTGTATGATTCAAGCAAAGTAGAGTTTTGAAAATTACATTTATGAAGAAACCATCCGTATTATGCAATCTTTTGTCTTGTATCTTTGTCAAGTGAGTTTGTATATAGAATTTTCAATGTTTGTTTGCTACAGTCCATTTTAATCCATATACCAGAATTTCAAGCAAGTTTCTTTGAAAGAGTGATGTGCGTAAAGCTCTAGTAATAAAGTGTGACATGAGAAAGGTCTGGCCAATGGCCACTCTCGACAGCTGCTTCCTGACAATCTAACCAGGGTCCGTATTCACGAACCATTGTCAAAAACGTTCTTGGTCTTATTCTCCAGAAATTTCTGAATTTGAAAGTAAAACAACTTCGGATTGGCTAAACCATTCGGTTTAGCCAATCCGAAGGTGTGTTACTTTCAATCATTGAAAATCTTGGAGAATAAGACAAGGAATATTCTTTAAAACGGTTGGTGAATACGAACTCAGGCTTCGCGTCTCATGAGAAGGATAGTCCAAAAGTCGACCCTAATCATCTCTGAATTCAAACTTAAAGCCTCTATTGAGTCAGTGAATGATCATGACTTCTTCGACGTCCTAATGAATACCTGAGTGCCCACAGCACTTTGATTATGAATTGTTGCCTTCTTAAGCGTTGTCTGCGCATGTCATCTTAAGGCTGTTGCCAATTTAACCCAGTTTTCGCCCGCAATTTTTAACAAGGGACTTGGAGCTTGGACTGATTATCATGATCAAAGGCTATTTTCATTTTACTACAAAGTACTGCGCATAAATGTGCCGACCTAGAGACGAAAATCGTCTCTGATATTGTCTTCACAAACGTTTGATCTCAAAATGCTTTTTAAAGTACATCTGTCTAAGAGAAGTCGTAAGCAGGAGGTACTAACTTTACAACAATTATATTGCATTATACTCACATTGTGATTTCTTCATAACTGCTACAAAACACTCAAGGCAAACAAGGCAGGTAAAGTTTATTTCAGCAAACCCGAAGAGGAAAGCATGAAATCCAGTATACCGACAGACACCGTCACCGAATATAAATCTGAAATATTAATCAAATAAGAATATGTTAAATCAATCGATTTATTGATCAATCGATCTGTCAGCCAGAACTCTAGGTATTCAGTCACTTACTATACCTGTATGTATATTGTATGTCAGATCTGAGACCTTCTGGGTTTTGAAATTGATAAAACTTTTAACTTTGAAACTGAAATTGAAATTCAACCGGTAAGTCTAGCAGTGACTTAATTGGTCGGTCAACCACTTTTAAGCATTCATCAATCCATTTATGTATGTAACCAGACAAACAATTAATAACTTTTCATCAATGTATTTTCCAATTAAAAAGTTGAAAGAGTAATAAATGGATTTAGAGAAAGGAAAGAAAATAAGAAAGAAAGAAAGAAAGATAAAAACAACAGTGACGACGACAACAATATGATGATGATGATGATGATGAAAAAAGAGAACTCACTTTCCTCTTAGTGCACTGGGACCAATAACGGCTATGACAGCCATGCTGAATATATTAACGAAGGCTAATTGTATATGAAAGAGTAACTTCCTTCTGTCCTTCCAAAACGTCCGAATGACAAGAATATTTGCTGCAACGCCCACAGTCCCTAAAACACACAACAATGACATGTATACTATAGTCATCATGTGGAATTATTACATGTATATCTGGTTTTAATCCTTAGGCTGCTAAGTGCGACTCACTGACCTTTTGCGGACAGTGTAGATCAAGATCAGACTGCACAGAACGTGCAGTCTGATCTTGGATCTACACTGTCCGATAGGGAGATATCTTTCTCTCAAAAATACCTCTGAAATAGCAAAATTTGGGTTTTTACTATCGACACGAAAGTTTCATGTTAGTTATTTAGTAGAATAAGGTTTAAATAAAATTCGACTTTTTTTTCCGTTTGTCAGTTAATTACTCAGTCTGTCGGTCCGTCGGTCACAGACAGACAGACAGACGGATGGACGGACGATCGGACGGCCAGACAGGCAGACAGGCAAACGGATGGACAGATGGACGGACGGACGGCCAGACAGGCAAACAGATAGACAGAAAAGACTAGACATGATACAGGGATAGACAGAATCGAAAAGAGAGGAAAACATTTACACTAGCAAATGGTTGACTTACCCACTATTGTATACAACGCGAAAAACAGCATCTGGTTTTCTGGGGTGAGCGATTCCATGGCGTAACCGTTCTAGTTCCGTTTTTGTCCTCTTTCTTCTTTGTAGAGATGTAAATTACGTACAGAAATTAATATATATCTTTCAAAACGTTGTATTCTTCTCTGTCTTTCTATTGTTTTCTTGGTATCGAGGTATACGATTGTTTAATATGTTTGCTAAATATGATCTTAATCGGTCTCCAAGCTTTATATTTAAAACCAAACTTCCAAGAATTTTTCGAACAACACTCGTATATCTAAAATCAAGCCAAAATACAGAATTCTTAGATATGAAAACTCATCGTCTGCAGATTAATTTCGCGTATATCGTGAGATATAAGATAACATAGACTGTTTTCCACAAACCTTCTTAAAATGCTACAGTTGTTATGGCAACCGCAGTAACAAAGGCAGTCGAACTATTGATTTTTGATAATTGTCTCACGTGGTATCTGCAGAAAAAAAGAGACTTTTATTGGGAATTTTTCGGGATGGTAATTTTAACATTTCCAAAAATAAATAAGTAGACTTTTTTGCCACAAAATAAATGAGCCATCTTCTGCCGAAAGGAGTCTTGATGCATCTACGAAAAGTATCGACCCAGGTCAGCCTGCGCTGTTCGCGCAGGCTGACCTGGGCCAAAACTTTTCGCTATTGGTAAACTTTCTGTAGGCCTATGTCCAAGGATCAGTCTACCCTATAATTAAGTTGGTTGTTAAAAAAGGTGGATATTATGAATCCATAATCATGTGGTGTGCTTGTTCGGCATTATTTTTCACGGAGATTCATTGAGCCCCCTTTTGCCAGAGCATGGCTTAATAATCAACTTTTTTCGACAGCTAAAAACAACATTTGACGGGATTTAAATTCAAGTTCAAAATGGAGAAGCTGGCGATGCAGACCAAGGTTAGACTATAAGCTACTAATGCGGTTTTCAGCGCTCATTTTCAATTTTTAACCCATTCTTCAAAACCGATTTCTCTTGTCTGTAAACAGAACATAGTTGACAGAGATCGAAAGTCCTAAGTCCTGGGGTGGCAAGTAAGGTAAACGTGTCTCTCTCTCTCTCTCTCTCTCTCTCTCTCTCTCTCTCTCTCTCTCTCTCTCTCTCTGTGTGTCTGTGTGTGGTGGGATGAGCGGGAAGAGGGGGGTAGGCATAAGTTTGGAGCGTCAGTACCTGATATTAGAAGTTCCGCGTTCGAATCCTGTGATTAGCGGTGTCCCTTTGAACCACTACACGGCGCGAGCACTGGTTTTAGTTTTCAAGAGGCAGTTGCCGAGAGCGGTGCTCTTATCTTTAAAATTAAGTGTCACAATCGACGTGGAAAAAAAAAAGTAAAAGTTGTAACCATATCAGCGCCAGACTCGACCTCTTTCGACGGCTGTTGAAACAGTCCACTTTAACTCAGAAAGATCTTTTTTTATCTTCTAGGCTTGACCAAACTAGTGGACGGTATAGATCCAAGATCAGACTGCACGTTCTGTGCCATACAAAATGACCTCTGGCGCTAAACGGGTTAAACTAATCAGGGAAAGCAGCATGCCTTTCGGGTATTTTGTGTGTGTATTGGATTGTACAGGTGTTTCATATTATCTGTCCTTTTTCTAAGAGTCAATATTTTCCACTAATTTCAATTTAAACTAAATTGAAAGCTGCCAACTTTTTGCAGACATAATAGAATTTCATACGATATGTATTACATAGACATTACTCTTATAATAGTTAATACACTACACTTTTTCTGACACGTCCATTTTACAACACTGACAACTACTCTGAGCAATTCTGGCGTCGAGTTTATTGTGAGAGTTCTTCATTACATGTCTTCGAAAACCCCTCCTTCGCTATTTTCATAAATTTCTTTTTTGATTACAGCTTTAAAGTTCTAAGTATCTCCTGACATTAGGCTGTGCACCTCTATAAAGCACCTTACAAGTAAAAGTCTGTAGGGTAAGAATATGTAACCATTCCTAAAAGAAATTAACTTTTGCCTGGATGCTTTTGAAAGTCATTCAATTATGTTTCCGGTCATGTGTTGTGTGGCTCCTCCTGGCTAAAATCAAGCGCATGTACTAGTACCCGTGTCTTCAATGTTAATGCTTTTTTCCCTTGGGTATCGGAATGAAATTCTTCCTCAGAAAATTCAGATAGCCCTGTAGCAACCAGTTTTGCAATAAAAACGAGAATTGCAATAAATTATTGCAAAACTCGTTGCGATGACAGAAAATTTATTACATTTCACTTCACAACCAGTTCTGCAATAAAAACGAGAATTGCAATAAAATGATTATATATATCATATTCGATCGTTTTCCAATCAAAACCAAATTAGAGTGCAATTTAATGTTAAATTGGATTATAGCAGACCTAAATTCAGTTACAGAAAGTGCGTTTCAAAAACCAATAAGAACATTTCAGGCTAAACACTATTAAGGCTTAAATCTTTGGAAACTTTCATAAAGTCGACTAAATACCGTAAACAACATTGAATTTTTATTGCAGTTCTCGTATTTATTGCAAAACTGGTTGCTACATAGCCCTCCTTATTTACTGTGTCGGCATTGTCCTCGCCATATGCGAAAAACATGGGAACCACTTTACCGTCTGCACTGAAAACACCTCATTGTGTCTCATTGTGTAGCAGTTTTGCAATATGAAAGCCCGATTTCTCTGTTGCTCTAAACCCATTTTGCTGCTTGTAAACCTGTATGCTCCGAGGATAATCAGATATTTAATAACACACACAACCCGTTAATTATCCTCTATGTGCCGGTAATAGATTCATGAGACCATTCTGTTGCAGCTATATTTTATCGTCAAATAAGAGCTAGGAATCGTATTTTTCGACTATTCGCTGATAAAAAGAGGCTAAAAATTAGAAATCCTAAATATAATTTTTGGTGAGGTTCAACATGCTTGAAATATTTTTCAAATAAATCGGGGACAAAAAGAGAAGTAAAGAAGAAAAACATAAAACATAACTAATTACATGATTCATCTGTATGAAAATTTACGTTCAAGTATTTTATATATATGAAGACAAGGAAAAAAAAAACAATAAGGCACTTTCTAATGAACAATTATTACGTTTGAACTCAATACTAAGAGACAAAATTTTAGACTTGTCCACTTAACTCTTTCGGTGCCAACTATATATGAGCTATGCTCTGGCAAAAGGGGGCTTAATGCATCTGCGAAAAGTATCGACTCAGGTCAGCCTGCGCAGACCGCGCAGGCTGATCTGAGCCAAAACTTTTCGCTATCAGCCAATTTTGTGGATGTCCAAGGACCAGTCTACCTTATGATTAAATTGCTTGTTTAAAAAAGTGGCTATTATGGATCCATAATTATGTGATTGCTTGACTGGTATGATGCATTACGGAGATGCATTAAAGCGCCTTTTTGCCAGAGCATGGCTCATAAAAAACAGATCTATTTCGATTGCTAAAAAAACAATCTACTGAAACTCAAAAGAATTTTTTACTTACAGGCTAGACTAAACAATCCGACAGTACAGATCCAAGATCAAACTGCACGTTCTGTGACTTGCATTTGAAAGGGTAGAAAATATGGTGGGGGAAAAAGAGAAAATTCTAGTAACCAGCATTTTCTCCTTTTCCGACATTTTTTGCACGAGATTGATCAACGAGATTGTTTGATCAGGGGTTTGGACAAGACATTCTGAAAAATATATACATGTGACTCATGCTCTATCAAAGTGAAGTTTATGGCATCTACACAAAGTATACATCCATTTCAGCCTGTGCAGGCCGCACAGGCTGACCTTGGTCGAAACGTTTTGCTTTTAGTCATTTTTTTTGCATGGCCAATAACCATTCTACCCAAGGATTCACTCATTTGTTAGAGAAAGTGGATTTTAAGGATCCATAATTATGTGATGACTTGTCTGGTATGCTGCATCACGGAGATGCATTTAACCCCCTTTTGCCAGAGCATGGCTCATATATGAGCGGCGTTCTGGGAAAGGAGAATTAAATACATCTCCGTACTTCATTGCAACAAGCAAGTCATCACATTATTATGGGTCCATGACATCTCTTTTGTCTAACTGAATCCTTAGGTAGAATGTTTATTTGACTTGCAGAAAGTTTGAAATCGACCCATGTCAGCCTGCGCTGACTGTCCCGGCTGACCTGGGTCGATACCTTTTGGAGGTACATTAAAAATCCGAGCATGACTTATTGGCTTGCAACACGCGAAAAGGGGCATTCGGACATTTGCGTAAAGTGTCGTCTGTGATCAACCTGCGCAGTCCGCGCAGGCTAATCCGAGACGGCACTTTACGACTACATTAGAATTCGTGCTACAGTAGACTTGTGCAAAAATTACATAAAAACGGAAAGTGTCGTTTCAGATTAGCCCGCGCGGACTGCGCAGGCTGATCCGAGACGACACTTTACGCAAATGTCCGAATGCCTCTTTTCGCGTGTTGCAAGCCATATGTGAGTGATGCACTGGGATAAGATGGTTTAATGCATATCCCTGATGCATTATATTTAGCGAGTCATTACACAATTATAAATCCGTAAAATCCATTTTGTTTAACAGCCGAATAAATCATGGATTACCCTGCTCCCTCGACATGAAGAAAATTGACCAATAAAAAAGTCGACCCAGATCAGCCTGCGCTGACTTCGCAGGTTGACCTGGATCGATACCTTTAGAGTTGCATTACACCAGCTTTTCACAGAGCATAACTCATGTATCATAGCACTGTTTAACAGACAACTGCAATGTGTATGATCTTACCATGAAATAAATGTTCACGGAATGAAATATTTGCTGTAGTTTACGAGTGTATATGCAATCTTCTAGCATAAATCTCTCTCTCTCTTTCTCTTCTTCTTCTTCTTCTTCTTCTTCTCTCTGTACCGATTTCCACAAGGGTTACATTTTTAGACTTTTCACAGAGGATGTAATTGGAAAACCTTACAAGCAATGAGGTCACTGCTTTGCACGAACAAAGATTTTATATTCAGAAATACTCTGCATCAGTAAATACCTATCATTTTCTTCGTGAAAACAGAATAAATGCTGTATTCAAATGTACCTCTTGCGCTTTTCCTACCAAGAACTGTTACAACGATCTTTTTTTTTTTTTTCTTTCTTGTCCTTCACCACCGGAGGCCTCAATCATTGTCTTGAAGCGATTTATCTTGGGTGTCCGCCTCCATACGTATGTCATTCTGTGACACTTTAAATATTTCTTTGTGCTCCATGACGCATTTATATGCTGGAGGGTTCGGGCTATTTTCAGAGTAACATTTTACATTTGCAAATGCATCATCGTTGACATTTTCTCCAGTAGAAGGCCCCTGCGTGTTGTCCTCTGTCACCCGCTCTATAAAAACCGGAAGTGAATTGTAAGAGGGTGGGGCGTATCTATTTTCAGCCTCTATTTGACTTTCTGACCTTTGATAATTGACAGGCCTGTCCTGACTACCACTATTAATAATCTCTGCTCCATTTGCAGATGCATAATCTTGTCTCTGGAAATAAAAACAAGAATCAAGTTTTCGTGAAACCAAACGCATTTTGGAGTCCTTTTACCATAGGTCGCTTAAGCATTTATGACATGTTATTCCAATTATCGGGCAATCTTTCATTAAACAATGATGCTGATCAACATAGCACGTCGTGCCTTATTTAAATCGTGTAACCAACTGAAACAATTAGTAACCAGACTCAACAGACTAAAGCTGAATTGCATAATTACACAACAATAGGAATTAACGAGATTGCACGATTTAGTTTAGTTAAATACTGAAGATTTTTTCTTTCTTTTCTGTGTGAAGGCACTGAAGTTCCACTTCGTGCCAAAATTCTATCGACAAGTTTATAGCTTATGATTGTTCCTGTATTTCTAATATATCAGATAGTTTGCCCGGCCGGGTAACTCAGTGGTTAGCGTATCTGACTCGTGACCTGGTGAGGCAAAGTTTCTCTCCGGTGATTTTGCCTGTCACCTCTGATGTATGCAAGAAAAAGTAATCAGTGACTTGGAAAGAAAGTTGTGTCCTTACTGGTTTGAGAAAGCCAGGAAACACGTGCACTGGCCGCCGTGATATGACCTAAAATGTAAAAACGGCGTGAAACCCCAATATACACACAAGTTATCAGTCATTTTTTCAACAAATATCAGATTCTGGTGCTGGAGATCAATTTCTTAACCCTATACATGAAATTTCTTTTAAAGTAGCTGGGTGGGATCTACACAGAACCACCATCTGTCTGTACAATATCAGAAACAAACGGAGGGCTCCAATGTGTAATAGAAAGGCCGTGCATGTGGGTTTGTAAAGCAAGAATTAAATTCCAAACAGTGCTGCCATGACTAGAAAGCTTTGGACTCTTAAGCATTTCTTAGACTCAAAGATAGATTGGGGGATTGGTTGCGACACGAATAATTTGTTAATAAGAGATGTTATATAGCAAAAACAAACGCATAATCGAAAATGTGAAGAAAATCTACGCAGTACGCAATGTGACATGTTTTGGTAACTTACCCGTCTTTTCCGTCTGATACGGTAACATCGACAAAACACAAACGCTACAACAATCACCAGCACTGACGACACAGATAAAGCAATAATGGAGGCCAAGAGGACCGGATGGGAATTGTCTTCTACTTCCTGTGGTGTAGATATGGGACAGTCAGAATTGTCCCCGCATGGATTGTAACCGTTGCAGGATAGCTCTCCCATAATGCACCGACCGTTCGCGCATGGGTACTCATACGATCGGCAAATTCCTGGAAAAAATAGAAAAGTAATATCCACACTCATAAGTTTCCAGATTATTTTTTCGAAGCGTTAGAGCAGAGCCCTTCCCCCGAACCCCCTCCCCAATATTTGAATTCTCTTCCACAAAAACATTCTTTTTCGCACGTAAAAGTCTGTTTATCATATCATGTGGCACCTCCTCAAGATTTTAGCCTTCTTATCCACTTGACGGTGGCCAGGTCACTACATCATTTGTTTTAAAGTTAGTAGTTGTAAAGCATCGGTATCTGGTTAGGTAAGCCCATTGCACCAGTCACATTACCGTTTTTAACGTCAAGGATTTCCTTTGAGATAGTATACAAAGAAGGCATAAGTTCCTTTCAAATTATACTTGCAGTATGATCTGTTAAGTTAAAAGCATAATTAGCTTTTGAAATCTTGCCAATGGTAACCATGGTACTTCAAGTACTTGTGAACATCTAAACGTGTAAAGACGCGAGAAATGTCGTTTAGTAAATCAAAATATTAAAAGAACCGTACAAAACACTCTGTAGCATAAATAATCTGAGCCATGCTCTGTGAAAAGGAGGCTTATTGCAACTGCGAAAAGTATCGACCCAGGTCAGCCTGCGCAGTCCGCGCTGGCTGACCTGGGCCGAAACTTTTCGCTATCAGTCAATTTTCTGTATGTCAAAGGACCACTCTTCCTCCAGATTCAGTCATTCATTAGACTAAGTGGATTTTACGGATCTCTATTGATGTTATGACTTGCTTGGTATAATGGATCACGGAGATGCATTAAGCCCCCTTTTGCCAGAGCATGGCTCATATTATAAGTATGAAAAGTTACTATCAGGGAAAGCCGTAATGTAAGTGAGTCATGCTCTATGAAAGGGGAGTTTGATGCTTTTACAAAAAAGTATCGACCCGTGTAAGCAGCCCGCACAGGCTGACATGGGTCAAAACCTACTACTTGTACATTTCTACATCTCAAAAGGACCATACTGCCCCACATGATCCAGTCAGTTGGTAGACAAAATGGGTTTTTTTATGGATCCATAGTTATATAAGGACTTGCTTGGTATGATGCTTCACGAAGATGCAATGACCCCCCCCCCCTTTTTGCGAAAGCATGGCCCATGTAAGTATGAAAAATTACCATCGTGGAAAGCTGTAATGTATAGTTTCAACCTGTCAACATGGAGGCGGTTGCCTTGTAGACGTATAGTAAGGTATTTATCGGAGGTAACAAATGACCTGTACATGACAACATCTCGGTGGTATCCACATATTTGTTTAGGAAGACCTGGTAACATATGACAAGACAAAGTAAAAAATAAATCTTCACATTCTTTTTTTTTTATTTATCTCGAGTAAATGAAAAAGCGGATGAGGAACATTAACCGTTCAATTTATTTTAGTGTACGATAAAAAATGTATATTTGGGTGTTTATTATATCAAGAATAAACACATCTGAGTACAAGAGTTTCTATTTTTTCTTTTTTTAATTCATTGGAAATTCAGGCTCTATGCTGTCAAGCTCATTAGAACAGACGATTGAAGTAATCGGAGTGAGAGTAAATTACCATCAGACGACCTTGTTCAATGCAGCTTTCTTGCAAACTAGAATGGAAATACCTTATGATCTATTACCGCTGTGTTTGACAATGGAGAAAGTCTGTTTTCTGACTCCATTTACTATCTATATTTTACAAACCATTCTTGATTCCATTCTAATTATATATATTCCATGACAAGCTATCTGATTAGGCGAACACAGAATGTATAAAACAACTAGCTAGTTTTGCCGTTCAAAATTAGAACATCTACATTTGTTGTTGAATAAGAGTGCTGAATTACCAACAACAGCCATGTGTGATTTCGATCAGAAAACTAGAAATTTACAATCAAAGTAGTACTCTACTTTTTTAAAAGTAACATAACAGAAGATCACAGTGATTTATTCGTGAGTACTGTGCACTGAAAGAACAAGGATATCTTTAAATTTGTACAAACAAAAGACAATATTTTTCATCATCTTCAAAGAAATAAAAATAGTTATATAAATAGTAAAGGGATAAATACCTGCCAAATTATCCACATCATTCAATCCATCAAGCAGCACCAGTGAAGATTCCGAACAGTTGCGAGTGATGCTGAACTCCTCAAAGCGTACCATTAGTTTATTTAAAAAATCCCATGATTCCACAGTAATGTCACATGATCCAAGAGGATTGTACGGAGGACCTGACAGACCTTTTCCAAGGCTTGTGGTGTTTTGAACGGATGAAAAAGTTAGCTCAGCTGTATAGATACTTTTCCATTTAAGGTTGATGTAAGCTCCACAAGTGGATGGTATATTATCTATGAATAAACAAACAAAAAGGATCTGTTATAAATGACGAATTCTCCGAAAATAGAACCACTGCATCTGATCTGAAATGGTAGTAGTTTTACATTACCATGTATCACGAAAAAAGACTGGTAAATAAAATTAGCAACAAATGTCAGTTCGAATGATACTCTCACTTGATAATTTTTCTAAACAATCAATATACATGTAGAATTATCTATGTAATACATTCTGATTTCCCATAATGAGCATGAGAAATCAGAAGGTATTAAATGTTTTTTTTTTCAAATCGTCAATCCCAACCAACAACATTAACAGCCTGAACAACACACCCATTGACATCCTAATCATTTCATTGTCCATACATGTATTTTCAAATTATTATCATCACCATCACATTGAAATGATGGTTAGTCGGTTACATCGCTTCTAGAAGTGTCTTAACAAGAAAGTGAAGCAAAACCCGTGGTTTCCAATTTAATCACCCAGACTGCTGCTGCTATGAGAAATTATCTAATACCTGCTTAATACAAGTTAAATACTGTTGAAAACAGCGAAATCGCGGCGACCTGTACACCTATCTATGCTGTTACGGAGTTTCCATAACCAGTAATTCGCAAAACATTCTTTCTAAGCCACTTGCTGCTTCCCACATAGCCATCGCCGAAACGACGATCAGCGGTGAGAGAGGAATGAATGCTGTCGCAACGACAATGATAAATCCTTGGAAATGAATTGGCCGGGTTTGGGATTGAAGCTACGGAATACCGTTAGGGCCATCGCCTATGAATTTGTTTATTTCAAACGCGATGCTCGATAGTACGATGACGATAAAGCGATAGTACGATGATGATAGTGCGATATAATATCGCGTTATCATCATCGTACTATCGCGTATCACCATTGCACTATCGCGTTATCATCATCGTACTATCGCGTTATCATCATCGTGCTATCGCGTTATTATCATCGTAATATCGCATTATCCTCATCGTACTATCGCGTTATCACCATCGTACTATCGAGCATCGCGCTTAAAATCAATGAATTCATAGGCGATGACCCTAACGATACTCTAGGAATACCGTTGGGGCCATCGCCTATGAATTTGTTTATTTCAAACGCGATGCTCGATAGTACGATGACGATAAAGCGATAGTACGATGATGATAGTGCGATATAATATCGCGTTATCATCATCGTACTATCGTGTATCACCATCGCACTATCGCGTTATCATCATCGTACTTTCGCGTTATCACCATCGTACTATGGTGTTATCATCATCGTGCTAACGCGTTATCATTATCGTGCTATCGCATTATCGCCATCGTACTATCGCGTTATCATCATCGTACTATCGAGCATCGCGCTTAAAATCAATAAATTTATAGGCGATGGCCCTAATGGTATTCCGTATGAACCAGTAGAATATATTGTATTTGTGATTTTGTATCAAAATTAAACCTATTCGAAACAACACCGAGATTTAACAAGCCAATGACAGAGAGCTTTTCAACAAATCATTGTGGGAAAAGGAGAAAGTGCTGGTAATCAGCATTTTCTCCTTTTCCAACAATGTTTTTTAACCGAATCTAAGACAAACCCTTTCATATGATCCATCTTTGGTTTGTCTGCAAATGCTTTTAAATTGGACGAGTCTTTTTGTCGTTTGTTAAGGACTTAAACTGTGGATTACTACCATTGAAGTAACTATTATGAGGGAACGGGGTCTATCACAGGTGAGCTTCGGGCCTATTTGTCTCGCTCTAAATACCTGTCAGAAAGTAAACTTGCATCATTGTTTACTATGATCGACTACTTGTTTGAGCGAAATAACTTGTATGATTTATCAAGTCATGCCTGTTATCCTTTCAGAGCGATTGTAGCTATCCGTTGCAAACTATGTAGATCAAGATCAGAAAGAACGACTATTCAAACTCGTACACTCCGTTTTGGAACTAACGTTTATGTAGATTAATTGTACAAAAGTAAACAGTCCATTCATTTGTATCGGAGTAGTATTTTAAACTTTGGCTAGAAATTCTACCTACTTTGAGGCGAAAGAGTTGACCCTACCGTCAAGTGGACACCTTTTGACAGACATCATAGAAAACCTAAGCAACACTCGTAAATTGCTGAAATCATATTGATCAGTATGAGTATAGGCCTGTCTCAAACAATACCAGACCATGTAATTCATCATCACACTGCAAATTTCTGCTCAGTCTACTTATTTGGACATCGCTCGATAACAACTTACAAGTGTCTCGTGCTCATCAGAAAGGGGGATTGTAACTTCTGTGTACTTACTACACGTCAGAGAGAGAGAGAGAAAGAAAGGGAGAGAGAGAGAATGCATAGTTTGAAAATCACGTAAGAACGACTTAGTTAAAACAAGCTTAACTTACATGAAGTCATCTGAAACTCCGACGCAGCCTTATTTAACACATAAAACAGAAGAAACAGTGTGATAAACATTGTTAAATTCCCGTTTCGAACCGTAGTTTAAACTGAAATAAGATAAACTGTTGTGAAGAAAATCCAAAATTAAAGAAATATTGATCCGGTCTTTATCGGTCCGCGTCAAAAGATCAAATACACAGGCTGTGTGCAAAACAAAATTAACCTTTACCCTTTATAAGAGACCAGTTCAGGGGCTTCTGCAGACAACGTAGATTAAGAACAGATTGCTCAAAACGTGCAATCTGATCTTTGATCTACATCACCAAATGTTTTGCGAGATTTTCTTTACCCTGAATATTTCCACTGATAGTAGCCACTTTTTCAAAACTGGAAATGTCCATTTCGTTTAAGCCTTTAACTGTCCTGGGTTACTTTCAATTTTACTTTTGCCGACGGTGTAGATCAAAAATGACTGCATAAAATGCTCAGTCAATTCTTTTGAAAGCTTTGTCGTCCAAATACTAATTCTTAATTTGAAGAAAGAAAAAAAAAAATATGCATTGGCACTGGTTGTATATAATTATTAAGGTCTCGAAAAAGGAGGAAGGCGAAAGAGTTCTACATAAATCAAGGTAAAATCAAATGGATTGGGTTGTAAGGCAGTCACTTTATCCCAGGTATTTTGAAATGTGAGGGGTCTTATGTAAATTAACCCTTTTATTCGTTCTAATGCATTAAGACTTGCTTTTATTTCTTCAGCCTGTCTACGCCACAGGCGAAAATAAGGGCATTTGCAGACGGTATAGATAAAGATCAGACTGCACAGAACGTGCAGTCTGATCTTGGATCTATGCCGTCCGATTGTTTAGTCAAGCCTACAGGATAAAAACCTTCTTAGATTGCATTTTCAGCCATCGAAATAGGCCGAGTTTATGATTGAGCCATGCTCTGGCAAAAGGTGTTTTATGCATTTCCGTGGTGTATGATACCAAGCAAGTCACCACATAATTATGGATCCATAAAATCCATTTAGTTTAACAATCAAGTGGATTTGGGGTAGAGTGGTCATTTGCCATGCAGGCAATTTGCTAACCGCAAAAAGTTTCGACTCATGTCGGCCTGCGCGAAACACTGGAATTTCGTGGGAGTGTCCTTTGGCAGGAAGCTTTAGAGATCTAGCAAAGTACTGTTCAAACCAAGAACATACATGGATACGTGTAAGCTGTTGCAGTGATAGAGCTGAAATAATGTTGAAAACAGCTTAAACATTCAATCAACCAGTTCATTTCAAATTCTGTTTTTCAAATTAGCAGATCAAGAAAACGTTGCGGGAAAAAAAATGAGAAATTGCTCAATCGATCACAACCTTTCATTTGTCACAATGACTTCCAAGATATTCAATTGAAAAGGGGGTAACGATAAAGGGTTTAAAACCCTTAACGACACAATTCCTAGTTTTATGACCCTGAGAGAGAGTTTCTTGAAAATATTGTAGGAAAAGGAGAAATTTCTGGTAACCAGCATATTCTCCTGTCCCACAATGTTTTCTTTCTATTCAAAGGCAAATTCTATCATGTGAGCCACATTTAAATTGCCATCTGCGAATGCTTTCAATTTGGTCAAGTCAAAGATTTTGTCGCATGGTAATGAATAAAGATGAAATGAAATACGGGTTTACTATTTCCATACATTGCAGTTCAGCTTATCAAAGGCAGATTTAAAGCGGCATGCAACGATTTGGTTTCGTAAATTTTTGACAAAATTTTAACATGCCTTCCAGCAGGGATACTTTTCACTAAACTGCGTAGATTTACGCAATTTTTAGGAGGATTAAATAAGCACACACGTACGATCCCTGCTTTACCCAAAGATGTAAAGTGGTGTAAAGTTACGAGACTTACAAAAACTGCGTAAGCAACTTTCGTGCGTATGCAGTTTAGTGAAAGGTGCCTGCAAAACGGATGGACTAAAAGGCAAAGATATGGACAGAAATACATGAAGAAAAATTTGGGATTTCGGGGGGCCTATAGAAGAAGACAATGGGTTTTGCGAACGGAATAGATCAATATCAGACTGCACAGAACGCACACAGTACCGTGAGCTCGCTTGGAGAATCTTTAAGATAAACATCTTTCCAAGTTTCAGTGGTTTGTATTTAAAGAGAGCGAAATAGGTCGAGTTTATAAGAGTGGACCATGGTCTGTGAAAGGGATCTTACTGCATTTGCAAAAAAATATCGACCCAGGTCAGCCTGCGCATTCCGCGCAGGCTGACCTGAGCCGAAACTTTTTGCTTTAGATACATTTTCTGTATATCAAAGGAGCAGTTACCTCATGAACCGGTAGGTTGGTATACAAAACGGATTTTGTGAGTTTGTAATACCTCAAATCTGATTTAAGAAAATGCTTATAAATTTTGAATCTGACTAGTAAAATAGATTTTAATCTCTTGCTGACGTACCGGGGATGGAAGTCGACCAGCGAGCGATCACAGAGGCTTATCTCGAGCACCATGTGCTCAGCTGACCTTAAAATAATTAAATGAAGAAAACATTTCAGCGACTTTTATTTAAAGTGCATGTGTACAATAAAATTAAAACGTATGAACAATGAAAAATGTAACAATAAATGTCTGATTGCGAAAAACAGCAACTCATCTCATACGGGTATGAACATGTGATGTTACTGATTATTGTAGAACAAAGTTTCTTCCTGGTTCGTGACCTTTGATCTGTAACTGAACCATGCTCTGTGAAAAAGTGGCTTAATTTATCTGCAAAAAGGATCGACCCAGGTCAGCCTGCGCAAACTGCGCAGGCTGACCTGGATCGAAACTTTTTGCTGTTAGTCAATTTTCTGCATGACAAAGGACCAGTCTTCCTCAAAGACATGAATCAGTCAGTTGTTTCACAAAATCGATTTTTATGGACCCACAACCATGCGATGACTTGCTTGGTATAATGCATCACGGAGCTTCATTAAAACGCTTTTTGCCAGAGCATGGCTCAAATATTTTAATTCAATCGGCAATGTCATTAATTTTATAACTAGCTGGATGACTGTTCCCCCACGATTCGAACATACTCGCCAATATTGATGACGAATACGTAAGGAATATGCCAAAAGAAGGGAATCAAAACAACTTTATACAGAATATGACGAGGATACTTACAGATAAATGTCGGAGTTTGCTAACTTGCAAAAGATGAAGAATTCACCAGTTATGGCAGAATTCACTCTCTGTCCTTTACCAGACGACAAAATGTTACAGGTATACTTCGCAAACTTTAAAGAACGGGCAGAGGACAAATTTGATACGGCTTTCAATTTGAAAGGATGTGCAGACGACAAAATTAAATGTGGCTCAAACAGTGAGATATCTTTATAGGCCCAGTAAAGGCCAAAATATCAAAGCAGGTGTCACAATACATTTAAATTTAAATCATACCATATAAAAATATGAAAAATATTGTGGAGATGACAGTCTGTTATCGTTTGGTCGGGCCATATGTTAGTCGCTGGCAGAAAAAAGAATGTTAAAATCAGGCAAAAAAGTAAACAAAAGACACAGCTACCTGGCAGGTTTTAACCTAGTTTTGAAATTAATTTCTCTGTCAGCGACTAACACTTGGACCAACCGAACAATGACAGATTGTCATCTTCACAATAATTTCCATACTTTTAAATGGTATGATATAAATTCAAATGCATTTAAACAGCCGCTTTGTTTACTTTTGGGCTTTATTGTCACTTTAAACGAGTAGAAAACATAGCTGTAAAAGAGGAGAACATGCTGATTACCCGCATTTTCTCCTTTTTTCCCACTATGTTTTCAAAAGTCTTCTTTCTCAGGGTCGTTAAAACACGGGATTATTTGGTGACGGGTCAAAGTGTTCAGTAAATGAAATGGGTATCTTAGGTCAGTATATACAACTTACACCATGCAATTTCAATGTTTTTTTTCTGCAATAACATGTTACAAAGTACTAAACAGTGTAGCATGAAAAATCAGACTGCACGCTCTGTGCAGTCTGGTCTTGACCGACATTTTCCAATAAAGCAACAAAAGTTGTGCTTGCCGCACTAAGACTTGAACATAAAAGAAAATTAAATTTGGAAAACTTAACTTACTCAGATTCCTGCACTTTGCTACAATTTTGCATTCAAAGATATGCTCGAAATGAGACATTCTCATAACAAGAGGACCATGATGGTCCTATATCGCTCACCTGAGTAGGCCCTGTTCTATCGACGTGGGGCAGAAAATGCAACAATTTGAAATTTGATCAGTCTTGAATTTTGTCATTATTACCATGGATACGAGTTACAGACTAATCCAAATGGAAAGTTGTAGCAATAGCTGATCATATCATCAAAAGGGCAACATAAATCTAATTTGAGTAAAAAAGGGTACAAAACATTGATTGTAATTGATTACGTTACCAGCATTTACAACTTTTTCTTTTACCTTATTTCCATACTATGGCCAAAATTTGAAGTATTTTGGTAAAGGGCCACTAGATGATTCTACATGCCAAATATGAAAGCTCTAGCCCTTACGGTTTGGGACAAGGAGATTTTTAAAGATTTCCTTCTTTATCTCTATGTGAAATCCGAGAACCCACAACATAGGGCCAAATTCAACACTAGGGCCATAATTTGAAGAATTTTGGTAAAGGGCCACTAGATGATGCTACATGCCAAATATGAAAGCTCTAGCCCTTACAGTTTGGGACAAGGAGATTATGAAAGCTCTAGCCCTTACAGTTTGGGACAAGGAGATTTTTAAAGATTTCCTTCTTTATCTCCATGTGAAATCCGAGAACCCACAGCATAGGGCCAATTTCCATACTAGGGCCATAATTTGAAGTATTTTGGTAAAGGGCCATTAGATGATGCTACATGCCAAATATGAAAGCTCTAGCCCTTACAGTTTGGGACAAGAAGATTTTTAAAGTTTTTTTCTTTCGGTTGCCATGGCAACCAGACTTCTTCATGGAATTCAAATCTTTGAAGTATTCTGAAAGTGAATCACCTAAGGATCATTTCTGTGAAATTTCATTGAAATCTGATTGGCGGTTTAGGAGGAGAAGATTTTTTTGTAATTGTGAACGGACGGACGGACGGACGGACGGACATTGACCGATCACAATAGCTCACCTTGAGCACTTCATGTTCAGGTGAGCTAAAAAAAATTGGAAAAAAAATTTTTTTTCCTGACTGACCCTACCTACTGCATCTAGGACTGAAACCTGAAACACAGATATTTTTTATTTAGGCCTCGGTAATATTGCAACAAACCTGCATACCAAGTTTGAAGTCGTTCTGACTTGAGATGACAACGTTATATTCCGGACAAGCACTAAATGCTGTAAAAATGACATTCGAAGGGAAATAACTCAAAGACAGCACGAGGTAGAGTTACAATTCTTGTGCACTGCACTTCCAAATATTGCAACAAATAAGCATACCAAATTTCAAGCTATTCCTACTTAAGATGACAAAGTTTTGCTCCGGACAAGCAAGAAATGCAATAAAAATGAAGGTCAAAAGGGGAATAACTCAAAATTCATGCTAGGAAGAGTTATGGTTCTTGTGCACTGCACTCCGTAATTTTCAACAATCATGCATACCAAATTTGAAGATGTTCAGGCTGGAGATGACAAATTTATATTCCAGACGAGCAGAAAATGCTGTAAAAACGATGATCAAAGGGAAATAACTCATAGACAGTACGAGGTGGAGTTATGGTTCTTTCACACTGCACTCCGTATTATTGCAACAAACACAAATGCCAAGTTTCAAGTCAATCAGACTGGAGATGACAAAGTTATGCTCCGGACAAAGAACTATTCTAAAGAACTTTCTAATTCAAGGGCAAATAACTCCAGTCGTTCTAATCCGATTAGACCCATAATGGAAGTCATCCCAGATCTTACAGTCATATATATTTTGACCAAGTTTGGTGCTGATTGGTTGATATTTGTAGATGCTAGAGTGTAAACAAAGTCAAATATAGCAATATTTCTAATTCAAGGGCAAATAACTCCAGTTGTTCTAGTCCGATTAGACCCATAATCGGTCTCATCCGAGATCTTATGGTCATATATATTTTGACCAAGTTTGGTGCCGATTGGTTGATAATTGTAGATGCTAGAGTGTAAACAAAGTCAAATATAGCAATTTTTCTAATTCAAGGGCAAATAACTCCAGTCGTTCTGATCAGATTACACCCATCAAACTCATCCAAGATCCTATGGTCATTTATATTTTGACCAAGTTTAGTGCTGATTGGTTAAAAATTGTAGATGCTAGAGTGTAAACAAATGCAAATATAGCAATTTTTCTAATTCAAACACAAATAACTCCAGTTGTTCTGGTCCGATTAGACCCATAATCGAACTCATCAGAGATCTTATGGTCATATATATTTTGACCAAGTTTGGTGCTGATTGGTTGATATTTGTAGATGCTAGAGTGTAAACAAAACAAGATTTTTAAAGATTTCCTTCTGTATCTCTATGTGAAATCCAAGAACCCACAACATGGGGCCAATTTCCATACTATGGCCAAAATTTGAAGTATTTTGGTAAAGGGCCACTAGATGATTCTACATGCCAAATATGAAAGCTCTAGCCCTTACGGTTTGGGACAAGGAGATTTTTAAAGATTTCCTTCTTTATCTCTATGTGAAATCCAAGAACCCACAACATAGGGCCAAATTCGACACTAGGGTCATAATTTGAAGTATTTTGGTAAAGGGCCACTAGATGATGCTACATGCCAAACATGAAAGCTCTAGCCCTTACAGTTTGGGACAAGGAGATTTTTAAAGATTTCCTTCTTTAACTCTATGTGAAATCCGAGAACCCACAGCATAGGGCCAATTTCCACACTAGGGCCATAATTTGAAGTATTTTGGTAAAGGGCCACTAGATGATGCTACATGCCAAATATGAAAGCTCTAGCCCTTACAGTTTGGGACAAGAAGATTTTTAAAGTTTTTTTCTTTCGGTTGCCATGGCAACCAAACTTCTTCATGGAATTCAAATCTTTGAAGTATTCTGAAAGTGAATCACCTAAGGATCATTTCTGTGAAGTTTCATTGAAATCTGATTGGCGGTTTAGGAGGAGAAGATTTTTTTGTAATTGTGAACGGACGGACGGACGGACGGACGGACGGACGGACAGACATTGACCAATCACAATAGCTCACCTTGAGCACTTTGTGCTCAGGTGAGCTAAAAACAAAACGAAACAGGAAACAAGACACTCTGTATCAAACAACAAAATATTACATAGTTCATGTGCGAATTAAAAGCTTTTGCAGACAACAAATTGTAAATGGCTTAGAAAATGGTATTCGTCTTTAACTCTTTACCAAACGACAGAATCTTAGACTTGTCCAAATTGAGAGCATTTGCAGATGACAGATAAAACGTGACTCAAAAATTAAAATTTGTTTTGGGAAGGGTAGAAAACATTGTGGGAAAAGGAGAAAATGCTGGTTACCAGCATTTTCTTCTTTTCCTACAATGTTTTCAAAAGGCTTCTTTCTTGGGGGTCGTTAAGTCAGGATTGTGTGGTAAAGGGTTAAACAAGTACAAAAAGATGAGGAGGATGGAGAAAATGCTGGCCACTAGCATTTTCTCCTTTTCTCACAGTGTTTTCAAAAGCCTGCTTCCCCGGATTTGTTAAAACAAGAGATCGTTTGATAAAAGGTTAAAGGAAACATAGCTCAAAAATTAAAGGTGAAAACATTTCCTCTCCTCATTTTCTATACAAACAAATTTTCAACAAAGAACTTTGAAAATATGCTTTACTCATTACCTATGGACAAACTCTGGTAACTTCCAAAGTGAAAGTATCTGCATGATGACAAAATTAAAATTAGTACTAATAAACTGAAGTCCTCTAACAGGGTAGAAAACATTGTGGGAAAAGGTGAAATTGCTTTTTACAAACAAGTTCTCATTTTCACACAATGTTTTCATAAAATTTCTTCCTCAGGTTCTAAATACACAGAAATGTTTGGTAAAGGGTTAAGTTCTTGTAAAACAGGGTATACCACAATTTTTCATCTTGTATTTATGTATTGAGTTATATTTATTCTGATTCCCCATATTTTTGCCAGGATGTTTTCAAAGTCATCTCCTGCAAGTTGGTTTCCATAGTTAATGAGCAAAACAAACTTACAAACAAGGAATAAACAATATCATGATCATAAGACATATCCACTTTTTCATCATTCTTAAACAAAATTACAAAAATATCCACTTCTTCATTATTCATAAACAAAATTAGATATGGCTTGCAACACGCGAAAAGGGGCATTCGGACATTTGCGTAAAGTGTTGTCTCGGATCGGCCTGCGTAGTCCGCGCAGGCTAATCCGAGACGGCACTTTACGACTACAATTGATTTTGTGCTATATTAGACTTGCACAAAACAGAAAATTACATGAAAACATAAAGTGTCGTTTCGGATTAGCCTGCGCGAAATGCGCAGGCTGATCCGAAACGACAGTTTACACAAATGTCTGAATGCCCCTTTTCGCGGGTTGCAGGCCATATGTATACATTATGATTTAACTCTTTACCACACTATCCCAACTTTTAACGTCCCAAAGAAAAAGACTTTTCAAAAGATACTTGAAAAAGGAGAAAATGCTGGTAACCAGCACTTTTTCCTTTTTCCACAGTGTTTTCTACCCTATCAAAGACAGAAATCAATTTAAGTGCTACATTCAATTTGTCATCACCAAATGCTTTCAATTAGGTATAGTACAAAATTTTGTCACCATGTAAACAGTTATATCAATTATTATATTGTTCCCAGAGAAAAAAATAATAATAAAACAAGAGGGCCATGATGGCCCTGAAGTCACTCACCTGAGTCTTTTGACCAAACATGACCCATTTTTAATCTCTTTTGAGACATTATGACAAACATTCTACCAAGCTTTCATAATTATTGGACTGAAAATTTGGCATCTAGGTGGTACACACGCTTTTTTCTAGAATTTCTCTCATTGACCTACTTTTTAGCCAAACACAGCCCATTTTCCCATTGTAGATATTATCAAAACAAAGATTTTGACCACCTTTCATAAGTATTGGACAGAAAATGTGGTCTCTAGATTTCCAAGATTTCACATGGTGACCTAGTTTTTTACCCATTTTCAATTTCATCATATTGATCATCAAGAAAAACATTCTGACTAATTTTCGTAAGTATTGGACAGAAAATGATGACTCTAGAGCTACACAAGCTATTATAAAAATTTGACCTGGTGACCTAGCTTTTGACCCACAGTGACCCATTTTTAAACTCATTCAAGAGATCATTAAGACAAACATTCTGACCAAGTTTCATGAGTATTTGACTGAAAATGTGGCCTCTAGAGGGTACACAAGGTTTTTCTAAGATTAGACCCAATGACCTAGTTTATGACCTGACATAACCCTTTTTCAAACTAGAGCAAGAAATCATCAAGACAAACATTCGGACCAAGTTTCATGAGTATTGGACTGAAAATGTTGCCTCTAGAGCATACACAAAGTTTTTCTTTTTCTAAGTTTTGACCTAGTGACCTAGTATTTGACCTGACATGACCCATTTTCAAACTAATCCGAGATATCATCAAGAAAAACATTCTGACGAACTTTCAAGAGTTTTGGACTGAAAATGTGGCCTCTAGAGCCTACACAAGGTTTTTCTAAGATTTGACCTAGTGACCTAGTTTTTGACCCGACATGACCCATTTTCAAACTCATCCGAGATATCATCAAAACAAACAATTTGACCAAGTTTCATAAGTTCATAAGTATCGGACAAAAAAATGTGGCCTCTACAGCGTACAAAAGGTAAAAGTTGACGACGCACGACACATGACGGACACAGCACGATCACAAAAGCTCACCATGAGTACTTTTTGCTCTGCTGAGCTAAAAACAACAGCATTAACTATTTCTATTACCGGTATTAAAAAAGGCAAGAAATTTAAAAAGGTTCATTATATCAACCCTACTGTTGAAAAGAAAATCTGCGTTTATAGTTTTAACTGTTGACTCACAGGATGCAAAGCACAACAAAAAGTACTTTTGTATACAGTTGAAGTTGAGATTAGACTGTCCACAGTGTAGTCTGATCTTTCTCCCAAAGACCGTCTGATATTTCAAACAATATACTGGACTTACCTGTTTGACATATTTCAAAAGATATACTGGCCTTACCTGTTTGACAAACGATAAAAGTATAAACCTATCCAAATTGAAAGCATTTGCAAACAACAAATTAGAAGTGACTCCAAAATGTGTTTTTGAAGGGTAGAAAACATTGTGTGAAAAGTAGAAAATGCTGGTTACCATGTTTTCAAAAGTCTTCTTCTACATAGCCATTAAAACTCTGGATTGTTTGGTCAAGGGTTATAAACCTATTAATTTGGCCTTTCTTAGTGACTGAAAATGGTGACCATGGTCTGCAGTTCCAATGCTCCAATTGTCTAACTTCTCTTAAATAGATGTAGTCCCTGAGCAAGTAGATTCTCAAGCTTCATTTGTCCAAGGGCTGGTGATTCTAGAAATGACAGAGCTAATGAGAACACATTCAGCAAATTAACAGTTGCGATCCAGCTGTGTGTTTTACAGCTCTATTCTATAGTATATCCTTGCAAGGGTAAACACATGGAAACAAAATTGGAACTAAGTAGGTATATCTTTCTCTTTATTGTCACAAAATTGACTTCAATTGATGTATAAAAGCAGATTTCCATCCCAACTAGCAGGACAAGTGAGAAAACTGGGAATTTCTTCAACCCCTATTAATTTCTTAGATCAAGTTTTCTCTAATGAAACTTTACATACATAATATAAAACAAAAACTTAGATAAAATGAACAACTGGATAACTGGCAATGAAGACAACGAAGTAGTATGAATACATGATTTCCAAAAAAGCAGTCTTTTGCCTTTCTACACAGTGAAAACAGAACTGTATGCAAAAAAGATATGTCTAAAAACAAAACAGCTATTAACATAATACTTGTTTCACACATTATGTGCCAAGTACATAAATTAAGTTGCTTTCATGGCTAATGTAGATTCAGATTAGATGGCATATTCTATGCTGCCTGATCTTAGATTTAAACTTTCCATAAAAGAGACAGTGATCATCACAAGAGTAAAAGTAACCAGGGTCCATACTCATCAACCGTTCTTTATTTCTTTAACTCTTTACCACACAATCCCGAGTTTTAACGACCCTAAGGTAGGAGGCTTTTGAAAACATTGTGGGAAAAGGAGAAAATGCTGGTAACCAGCATTTTCTCCATTTCCCACAACGTTTTCTACCATTTCTCAGACAATTTTTCCCTTTTAGGCTATATTTAATTTGTCGCCTGCAAATGCTTTCAGTTTGTACAAGTCCACAATTTTGTTGTTAGGTAAAGGGTTAAGTCTAGTTCTAGCTTTAGAAAGTAATGCAACTTCTAATTGGCTAAACCATTTGAATAAGCCAGTTAAAAGTTGTGTTACTTTCAAATTTAGAAAATTCTTGAGAATAAGACTATGAAGGTTTCCAAGAATGATTGATGTATAAAGACCCCGGTGTAATGACATCTGAAATCCTGTACACCAAAGATTCTAAATATTGTTGTAATTCTTAACTCCATGACAAGTCATTTGATTCTGTCTCATCCAACCAGATGGCTAGTCTTGAAGGTCAGTGTCTCAGCAAAAATGGCCACAAAAACAGCCTATTCAAAAAACAGAGTTTACTGATTGGCAAATTTCTTTGTTTGACTGACAAAATTCTGTCAAAGCCAATAATATTCAAACAAAGGATTCAAATTCAACATAGAAAATAATAACTGCATCAACACATCTGTATGCCTACTCCTTTTCTTGTTACCCCTCTCTTTCTTTTAATGACCCAAATAAAAATGGCTTAAGAAAACACCTTGGGACAAGGAGAAAATGCTAGTAACCAGCATTTTCTTCTTGTCCCACCATGTGTTCTACACCTTCTGACACAAATAATATCATTAAAGTTACATCTAGTTTCTTGACGGCAATTACTTCCAATTTTGACAAGTCTACGATTTTGCCAACTGGTACAGTTAAAAAGCACCACTGCTGTAAGGCACATTGCCCATCATAAGTTATATTTACTCACCAATTTTCTACCTGTAAACACAACAATCACTGTTACCTGATAAATACTACTTCTTGTGTAATATACACAGCTTTTCAGAAATTTTGGAAAAAGGAGACACTGTTTGTATTTACCTATTCTTTACCAGTAAAAATATTTCAACACGTTAAAAGAAAAGTATTTTCATTTCTGTTTCTCTTTTTCTCAGTCACTGAAAAAGATTTTGGCACAATGCTCTGAAGGTCGAAGTTTATCCAAACACACACAAGTTTTTTAGACCCTGAGGAAGAAAAATTTTGAAAACATTGTTGAAAAAAGGAAAAAATGCAAGAAATCAGCAATTTCTCCTTTTGCACGTACAGTATGTAACAGTATTCCCATTCTGTTTTTCTTCAATGTCACTCACCTCATAAGTTTTTGGCACAATGCTTTAAAGGTTAACCCTTTACCAAACAAACACATGTTTTCCAAACCCTGAGGAAGAAAACTTTTGAAACATTGTTGGAAGAAGGAGAAAATACAAGTAATCAGCAATTTTTCTCATTTTTTAACAATGTTTTCACTTTCTTCAAATACAACTCATCATATCAGTCTCATTTTTTTGTTGTCTTGCAAATGCATTTAATACGGTGGAGTCTAAACTTTGTCATCCTCTAAATTGTCAGACTCATCCTCTAATTCAAGCTTTGCATCACTTGTTCCACACGCATCCGACATAAATGTAGTTTGATCAGCCTTTTGATCACTTTCCACACTATCTAGCAATGGATCAACATTATCTTCAATATCATTTGAAAGTGTATTACTGTCATTTTCTACAGTATTTTCATTTGAAATACTAAAATTGTTCTCCTTATGCTCCTTTCCTAGACTGTCAGATCGTATCTCCAATTCAAGCTCAGCATCTCTAGTTCCAAATGAATCCGATACAACTGCAGGTTGATTGGCCTTTTTTTCTCTTTCAGCAGTATTAAGCAAAGATTCAGCATGATCTTCATCATCATTTGAAAGTGTATAAGTCTCTTCTTCAGAAATGTTTGCAGTTGTAATGTCACAATTGTTCATCTTATCCTCATCTTCAATATTGTCAGACTCTACCTCCAATTCAAGCTCAGTGTCTGCAGTTCCAAATGACTCCGATAGTATTGTAGATTGATCATTCCTTTCTTCACTTTCCACACTTTCTAACAACGATTCTGCATTATCTTCAACATCATCATCTGCAAGTGTATTACCGTCATCTTCTGAATAGTTTGAATTTTCACTTGGCAAAAGTAGTTTACGTAACTGAACTACTGGCACTCCAAATAACTTTTCATAGTTCAACAAAGACACGTCAACATTAGCAACAACACAGCTTACTGGATAGATTTCTGAGTAACTTTTACCAACAGAACCAGTTTTATCATCTGGACATGCTTGATCCTCTGACTGAGTGTTACTTTCCGATGTCAAGTCTGATAATTCTACAGAAGACTCGGGTACAGATGTTTTAAATGCTATTTCAGCCTCTTTTGTAGGATAGTGACAATCAGCATGCTTCTTCACCCCATCTTTTGTTGTGAACACATCATTGCAGATATTACACTGAAACTCAGTTTCTGCATCTTTCTCCGATGATCCGCCAGGTTTATCTGCTAATGTACTTTCAACAGCATCTTCATCGGCTATCTCCATCTTTATACCATCAACAGGATGACTAATTTCTCTTTTTAGTTCTTCATCAACATCTGTATCATTGACTACTGCATGAAATTGTTTTAAATGTTCTTTGTACTCAATCTCTGATTTGTACAGCTGTTGACATTCCAAACACATTACACATCCTTGTCTCGTTGCGCTGTCATTAGCAACTTCTAAATGTCCATGAATTCTTCTGTTATGTATCTTCAAGCCCCTTGAGGTTCTCACCTTCTCACCACACTCTTCACATTTAAAGAATTGTGGGCTTTTTCCTACTGTATCCGTACCTGCAGCTACCTTTCCATGCAAAGTATGAATGTGTTTTGTATATTTCAGTTCTGTTTTAAATAAAATCCTGCACATAGCACAGAATCTCCTTTTTGACTTGGCAGCAATTTTGTTGTGAGCATGAAGCATGTGAACATGCAAGTTAAATTCATTTATGAATAACTTGGTACACAGATTGCATTTTATATCAGCTTTTCTAACAAATGCAGAATCTGTGCCAGGTTTAAACCTTGATTTGGCACCTTTCTGTCCTCCTCTCATTCCTTTCATTTCCTTCATCTTTTTTCTCCTGTTCTGCACATCCTCCTTTTTACTTAACATCACTGATTTGTTCTTATCAGCTCCTTTTGGTTTCTTCTTGATAGTCTGATGTAACTCTTGATTTCTACCCGACTTTATTGATGTGTGACTTAGCATGTGCTCCAATAAATGTCTTTTTCTGTCAAATGATATATTACAAATGTTACAGGTCATTTTCTCCTCCTTATTAGTTGCCCTTTGTTTTATAGGTCTATCATATTTGACAATATCTGACTGATGACTATGACATCTGAGTTTATGTTTTGTTAATAGCTGTCTACTTTCGAAAGATTTGTAACAAACTTTACACTTATGTAGCATCAGCCTACTTTTATAACTGTCTGTCACTCTGTCTAAGCTTACCATATTGTTCACTCTAGATTTTTTAGCATTTTTCAGACCATTTGTTCTTCTTTCTCCTGTTTTTCTAATTTTGCATCTTCTTGTATTGAGGTCAAGGCCATTTTTAGATCTTTCCTTTGATATTTCATAATGAACCTTTTTCTGCTTTTCATTCAAGATGTCTCTATTTAGTTGTCTATGTTTAGAAACATGCTCATGCAGTTCAGACTGTGTCTGGAAGTCAGACTGACAGATAGCACATTCATACAAGATACCTGTTTTCTCCATGATGTCACCGACTGAATTCTTTTGTGCCCCTAAATCACTTTTATCTTTCCCATTGACACAACTCTTGGCATGTTTGTGGTACATATGAATACCCAATTTCTTGAATGATTTGTTACATAATTTACAAAAAGAATTTTTGTTTTTGGTAACATGAACATTATCTTCACCTGGATGTTTATTTTGCATATGTTTTGTTAGATAACTTTCAAATGAAAACTGTTTAAAGCAGATCTCACACTGAATCTGATCCAAGGTTTTGTGAGATTTCTTGATGACTCTTCCGCTTGTGCTTACCTTTGTGGGAGAGAGCTGTGTCTGCTGCTTAGAAAATTTTAAAGGGTGTCTGTTCTTCAGGTGATATAGAATACCTATATACGTTCTATACACATTTTTACAATTTGTACATGGATAATTCCCCTGTCTATCTTTCCATATCAAAGCCTTGTGTTTATCTGCCTTTCTTAACGTTGAAAGGGAACACTTGTATCTGCCCTTAATTTCTTTAACAGTATTCCTTTTTTCTTTGCTAATTTTGGTGGTAGTTTTTCCATCTGCAGATTCAGTTGTACACATGTTACCTGCTTTTGAAATACCAAGAGGCAAAGTGATTCCTGGATGTTTATGTCTGACATGAGATGCTAGTCCTAAAGATGTTGCATACCTATTACCACATTCCTCACATTTAAATACTAGAGGCTGAATATTGTTTTCTTTCTTTATTTTGTCATCAATATCAGTGTCTTCATCATGTATTAATGTATGTTTTAATAACATGGATTCTCTGACAAACCTCTCTCCACGTGTACGACATTTATGTGGTTTGGACTTCACTTCTTTCACAAAAGTTGATGATGCTTCCCTCAAGTTGAAGTTGTCACCAAGGAATGACACAATGTCATCTTTACTGCTTCTTCCATTAGATTTGCAGGAATCACACTTTCTCTTTCGCTTTACGATACCTCCGGGTAAATCCAGTTTATCATCCCTGTCAGCTTTTAAAGAAAGAAACGTTTTAGCCTTTGGCTTCCTGCCTCTTTTTGCCTTCACCTTTACTTGCTGTTCTGGTAACTTATTATTCAAAGGTTTAACACCAACTTTCCTTGAACCTAGTCCTGTATCATGCTGTTCTATATGGATTTCATGAGAAGACTGTTGTTCAAATTCTCTCTCACATTGACTCTGTTTGCTTTCACCAGAAACTGTCACTTTGTTTGATGCTGTCAGATCAGTTGTTGCTGTACAATCACCTAGTGCTGTACAATCTTCTTTAAGCTCCACATGTGACACTGACTCTTGACCTTGATCTTGCAGATGCTCATTTAAGTCTTTTAGATGAAGAAAGTATAATCCACAGTGATCACACATCACTAGGTCTGTGGGTTCTTCAGTCTTTAGATCTGGGCAAACCATTTGCACTTCACTTTTGACCAGATTCAAATGCTTTGTCAAGGGATGTTGTCTATTTTCAGGCTTACTTACTGTTGCAGAACTACCAAATTTACCATTATTTTGTACAGCAATTCCTGGTGCTTCAATTGCATCAACCTCAATAGCATCCAATTCAGACGTCTTGTCACCCTGATTTTGTGTTTGTGAGCCTTTGTCTTGCTCAGAAGTCTTTTTCTTGGTCCAATCCTCCCTTATCAGAAATTCATCTCCTACATATGAATATCTTTGCTTAAACTGCTCCCAATGAAATAGTCGCAAATGTTCATTCATCTTCGATTTTGAATAAAATTCTGCAATGCAGAAAGAACATGCAAACGGTTTCTTTCCAGCATGTGTCTGTTGATGTCCTATCAGTTGAGAAGACTTCTCAAATTTTGCATCACAATCATTGCACTTGTACATTCTAAATGCCTCTATGAGTAGTGATCCTTCAGCCCTCACACTATGTTCCTGCTTTACATGCTCTTTGAATCTTCCCCTACAACCACATTTAGCTTTGCAGATAGGACATATGAAGGTTTTGAAAGCATGTTCTTCTCTCACATGGTCAAGCAACTCTTCATGTGTTGTACATTCACTGAGGCAAAATGAGCATTCAAAGGGGCCAACATGAACCTTAATATGGGCTTGAACCTCAGACTTTAACTTGAATACTCTTCCACAATATGGGCAAGCATAGCCTCTTTTAAGCCCATGCGCAGATGAAATATGCCGATTAAGCTTATACCCTACATTAAATACCTTACCACAATAACTACAATTTAAGTCACTCACACCCTTGTTGCCTTTAGATATTTTAACTTCTTGTTCTTTGTGAAGCTCCAAATGGGAAGATAAAATCTCAGATGTTGCAAAATCACTGTGACATTTTGGACATGTATGGGTCATGTCATGCATTTCCTCATGACTTTGATAAGCCTTCAAAAACTTAAAAGTTCTTGGACATTTTGAACATTGATACAAATTTTCTGCATCTGACACTGAAGTCCTTTTGTCACATTTTACATCATCTTTGGCATGTTTCAACTCTTTTGTGACTTCTTGTGCCAAATCAGAGCTTCTGTCAATGTCGGCCTGTATAGTGGCCTTAACCTCTGTCCCATCAGCCTGTGCAATGATAAATTCAATATCTGTTTTACCTTCCAAAGATCCAAGATCAATTCCAAGAGATTCAAAATTGATTGCACTGAAGTTTGTCCCTTGCGTATCTTTAGTGACAATAGTTCCATCTTCATACAGTTCTAATGTGACATCTGAATTGGGTACCCTGAATTTAAAAATATAAATGAGCCATATTTGGGAAAAAGGGGGTTTAACCCTTTACCAGACGACAAAATTTTAGACAAGACCAAATTGAAAGCATTTGCAGACAACAAATCCAGAGTAACCCAAAAACTGATATTTGTCCTTGAGAAGGTAGCAAACATTGTGGAAAAAGAAGAAAATGCTGGTTACCAGCATTTTCTCCTTTTTCCACAATGTTTTCAAAAGGCTTCTCTCCCAGGATCGTTAAAACTCCATGTGGTAAAGGGTTAATGCATCTCAGTAATGCATTATACTAAGCCAGTCATTACATAATTATGAACCCTTAAAATGCATTTTGTTGTTAAATTAACTAAATCAGCAGGTAAAATTGTTCTTTGACATGCAGAAAATTTAAAGATACCTAAAAGTTTAGGCCAATGTCAGCCTACATTAACCCTTACCAAACAATCCCTGGTTTTCACGACCCTGAAGAAAGCCTTTTGAAAACATTGTGGGAAAAGGAGAAAATACTGGTAACCAGCATTTTCTCCTTTTCCCACAATGTTTTCTACCCTTCCGAAAACAAACTTCAGTTTTTGAGTCACGTTAATTTTGTTGTCTGCAAATGTTTTAAATTTGGACGAGTCTAAAATTTTGTCGTTTGGTTAAGAGTTAAATGCATTAAACTCCCCTTTTCACAGATCACGGCTCAAATGCAATGCTAAAGGTCAAGAGAATATTTTGGGGTTCTCAAAGAGTAATTACAAAAATACTTCTTTGATTAAGATCTATCAGAATTTTCTAAATGTGAGTGACAATTGTAATGAGTACCCAAAACATACGAGGCCTGTTCGATATGTAATGTGTATTGTACCACAGCGCGATAACGCTTTGCACGATTTCGTGGATGATGATACGCTTGAATAGCTCTATTCAATACCTTTCCAACAGTATAAACACGAGCCTTCAGCTCCACATAGTTTTAAACTTATAGTCATTTCAATAGAGCTAGTCGTTAACCACTGTTGTAAAAATGGTTGGGAAACGGATTAAGAATATTGAAGAAATTAGAGCTTATATAAAAGTTCGCACAAAACTCGGTCATTCGGTAATGCAGATTTTTACTGAATTGAGGGAAGTTTATGGGTCTGATAAGGTATCTTATGAGACAGTTCGTTTTTGGAGAAAGAAATTTCTGACTGGCACAGAGTCCGTCAAAGATGCAGCAAAATCTGGCCAACATGTGACTTTAACAGGCAAGGCAAATGTCTCAAAAGTCAGGGAAATAATTGAAAGTGATGGCAGATACACGATTCGTGATATTGCCAACGCTGTTGGCATATCGCTATCGCGGGTGCATTTCATTTTGAAGCGTATTTTGAAAGTACGAAAGATTTCTGCCAGATGGATACCTCATGTATTGACAGATTACTAAAAACGGGTACGAGTACAAACCGCTAAGCAATTGCTCAAAATGTTTCCCAAATTCAATCAAAGACAATTTGCAAACACTGTTACTGGTGACAAAACATGGGTTCACTATTTCGAACCAGTAAGAAAAATTGGAAACAAAATATGGCTAACTAAACACGGTAGAAGGCCTGTAGTTGCCAAAAGAAGCACAAGCACAAAGAAGGTTCTTTATTGCATATTCTTCTCATGTGATGGTATAGCCATACAAATTCCGGTGCCGAAGGGCAAAAGTGTTACAGGTCGGTATTACCGAGATGTTATACTAAAAAAGGTCAAGAAATATTATCTTAAGTGACGCCCTGTGTCAGGATTTAGGCATGTTTGTCAACTTCATGATAATGCTCCATCACATACATCTGAGCTTGTGAAGCAATGCTTGAAGTCGGAGAAGGTTTCCGTCTTGCCACACCCACCATACTCTCCAGATCTAGCCCCATGCGACTTTTTCCTTTTTCCAAAACTTAAAAAGTTCTTATCTGGTCGTCGTTACAAGTCCCGACAAGCCCTTGGCTCAGCCATCAGTCAGTGCCTCAGAGGTCTACCTAAATCAGCGTACCATGACGCATTTCAGAAATGGATTCAGAGATTGAAATTATGTATTTCAAACCGCGGAGAATACTTTGAAGGGATGTAATGTTCATTTCACTATTTGAGTCGAATGCTTTTGAGATATCGTACAATACACATTACATATCGAACAACCCTCGTAGATTGTACTTTGAAAACATTTTTTTATGAGTCAAGTATCTCCACTTAACCCAACCTCCATATTACGTATGGTAATACATTATTAGACAACAACTATGCATAATTATCATTTATCTGTCCTTTTGTCAACGGAAGTTTCTAGTCTTCTGAGTGCTAAACAAATCAAAAAGACTTTTTCAGACATAAAGACCCATACAATGTAATTCAAGGCAGTCTGGTCAGCAAAATACCAATACTAGTAGTGAATACCCAAGATTATGCTGCTTAATATTCATTTGCTGTCAGTTTAGATGAAGATCAGAGCCAACAGGGTTCAGTCTTATCTTGGTGTAAATTGTTAGATGGTACTTTAGAAGTTCTAATCAAAACAGCCTTGAAATTCCATTTAACAATCTCATTACTGACCTGAAACAAATTTGCTAACATCCTTGTAAAATATGTATAACCAGCATGAGTTAAAATTCATTACATGAATACACTTGAGAACATTGTAGCAGAGGGAAAACATCTTATTCCTGCTACAAACACTTCTCCTTTTGCAACAGTAATTTGAAAAAAAAAGTTGCTACCAAACAAAGAAAAGGCATCCGAGAGGTAAAGGAACTAAACTTGCTGTAATGTCCATTCAAATCAAACACACAAGCAAATGCTGTACTTTGTTTTCATAAGTAGCTTATTATTCAGATTTCCTTATGTGGTTTCAATTATTTCATTCTTTTAATCATTTAACAGAGCAAAAAATATCATGGTATTCCGAATTGAAAGCATTAGCAAATGACAAATGGTGTTATGGCTGAAATAATGGAAACTGTGCAAGTAAGAATTAAAATTTATATGGAAAAAGAAGAAAATGCTGGTTACCAAGATTTTCTACTTTTCCTACAAAGTTTTCAAAAGCCTTCTTCCTCAATAGGAATGCTTGGTAAGGACTTAAACATTGTGACAATTTATATACATACATGTGAAAATTTCCAGGGCTCAGTATCTCAGTGGAACATGTAACATGCCCTGCCTGTAATCTAGGATAGCCAGTTCTGTTTAACTCTTTACCACAGAACAATATTTTAGACAGATCTAAATTGGAAGCATTTCCAAAGGACATAGTAAATGTGTCACAAGTAATGGGATTTGTCTGTATAAAATAAGAAAACATTGTGGGAAAGAAGAAAATGCGGGTTACCAGCATTTTCTCCTTTTCCCAGAATGTTTTCAACAACTTTCTTTCTCAGGGTCCCTAAAACTCAGGATTGCGTGGTAAAGGGTTAACTCTTTACCATAAGCAACAATTTTTTGGTAGCCCGCACTGAAAGCATTTGCAGACTAAAATCTAAATGTGCTCAAATATTTGAATTAGCCAAGAGTAGAAAACACTGTGGGAAAAGAAGAAAATACTAATTACTAGCATTTTCTCCTTTTACCATAATGTTTTCAAAAGCCCTCTTTTTCAAGGTATTCAAAAATCATGATTGTGTGGTAAAGGGTTAACTCTTTCACTACTAAAAAAATAACAGCATTTACACAGTGGCTACAAATGCAGTTTCACAAACAAGATCAAGACACAGTTCATAATCTAGAATAATGCAGCTGACAGTATTGATCACAGATCAAACTCCACATTTTGTGCAGTCTGATCTTCATCCACACTATCCACAAAAGCTTCTGTTGTAATCTAGGGTATGGAAAGAGTTAAAGTGCTTCTACAACTCTCCCAGAAAGTAAATGACGGTTTTGGCTGTATTCGTTTCTCTGTAAGAGCTAATGTGTTCCGACTATGTGTATTTGGGAGCAGCCAGTAGCATGGTGTGCTGTGAGTAGGACTGGTAAAGAAACTCACAAGAAATGCCTGAATATGGCTATCATGATACAACTCAAATACTGTTGAAATTGACATTAAACACCAACAAACAAAACTAGTGTGGAAAACACAAAGTTTCAATAAGGAGAGCAGCTAAATTCTATGATCTACATTTTCATAAACGTAGGTCCAGTAAGGAGTCATTGTTATTCCCAAACTTCATCACATTCTTTTCTGAGGATTAATAGTGGCCATTGCAACAGGTTTCATTTCACTCTCACCACTGAATGCTGTTTAAATGATTTCATATGTAAGAAAGCAGCCAGAGCCTTGGGAAAAAATGTTACACAACATACTGGTGAAAGAAGCTCCAGGAAAGCATGGATGGGTGTGGTGGCCACCGCAATATTTAACTGAAATAATGTTGATAACAGCATTAATCCTTTCCCACATGATCCAAAGTTTAACAACCCTGAGGGAGAAGACTTTAGAAAACATTGTGAGTAAACTCTCTTTTCCCACAATGTTTTGTACCCTTTTGTCTTCTGCAAATGCTTTCAGTTTGGACAAGTCTAGAATTTTGTAGTGTGGTATAGTGTTAAACACCACACAAACAATGTAGATCTACAAGAAGTTCTCTTTTAGCAAAGATTTTTGACACTAAAATATAGAATACTTACTGGATGGTTTGAGGTGTTAAGCTGTATGTTTTCTCATTCTTCTGGGGTATATACTGCACAGTTTGTCCACATGAGTCTACATAGGTAACATTTTCTTGGTCAAGATCTGACTTCAGAGAACCCTAAATAGATAATGTTACTTAGCACCAAACTGTATGTAGACAGACTGAGACATCAGTTCACAAATTTCATAAATGAACTTTGAAAACATTGTTGTCAAATCAAACAAATTCTCAATATCAATTTGCCATTATATTTTATATATACATAATGCGACAACTTTTACAGCAATTGCTTGTTTTGCCATAATGTATTCAAAACTGGTTTGCTGCAAGATGAAAATGCCTGTCCACAGGGGGTGATGAATAAACTCTGTAGATGAGGACAAATTTTAGATTAGTCCAAATTGAAAGCATTTGTAGATGTCAAATGCTTGGTTAGCTCTTTACCATACGACAAATTTTAGACTGGTCAAAATTAAAAGCATTTGCGGACAATATTGATCAAATGGGAAGATTTGTCTGTGATAGGATAGAAAACATTTTGGAAAAAGGAGAAAATGCTGGTTTCCAGCATTTTCCTCTTTTCCCAAAATGTTTTCAAAAGTCTTCTTTCCGTGGGTCGCGAAATTCCGGAATTGTGTGGTAAAGGGTTGATGGTTCAACAATGATCCAAGATCAGACTGAATATTCCATTAAATCTGATCATGATTTACACTGTCTACAAAAGGCAAGGTAATTTTGATCTAAATATCCAAAGGTTTAATTCTTTTTTCATACTGCCACTTTTAGGGGTGTAACGATACATCGGACTATCAATGGATCCCGATGGCGAGCACATCGATGCTACTGCATCGATTGCTCAGTTGAAAATCGACAACTATCGCCAATAGTTACCTCAAATATCGATAGTTTCGATAGTTTCACTGACAAGAAAGAGAGGAAAAAATACTGTGATATGCCTATGTATTCGGACGCCCTTAATGTTCGGACACGTTGAGTTATTTTCAAAAATAAATTATTTTTAATCCTTTCTCTGAACAGCAATGTTCACGAAGTAAGTTTTCCTTAACATCTGGGCGGTCTGTAACGTTAATTTCCCAAAATATTGGACATGTAATATTAGGAAGCTCCTTCTTTTTCAGGCTAAAAAGGTTAGGAAATGTTTAAACACACGTATATGTATTTCAAGATTGAACACACATCGAAAACTATAGGCCTCCTACAGTTTGGTCACAAGCGAGACCTCACTTAAGAAAATACATGGATAAAAAAGGCCATTATCCGCTTATCTTGTGTAAAATGACAGGTTTTGAAGTCACTTGTTACCTTTATTGACAATTTTTTGTCAAATCATGCGGAAATACCTATCCAGACATTAATAGACATGAAAAACTGATCGGAGCAAAAAACGCGGAAACCCATGACACATCAAAGTGTCTCTTTGACTTTGTACGATCAAAGTCACTTCAGACTACCTTTTCAGCCTTTAAATGACTTTAAGCAGTAAATTTACATAAATATCTTAATATAACATACTTTTTTGCTGCAAATCATCAATATAGATTGCTTTACCTCTAAATGAGAACCAGTATTGTCATACCCTCAAGTATGAAATCTGTACCCTTGAAATAAAAAGCTAGTGGGAACACTGCTTTAGAGTTACTTTACAATTACTTTTTTATTAGGTGTGTCTATGAACTATCTGCATTTGTCAGCATTTTATCCTGTTCATTCTGTTGTATAACAATCTGACTTAAAGGCTGACTTCTTAAAAAGTTTAGAGTAATTAATTAGGTATGTTTAATTGTAAGCGAACCATCTACATTTAGAAAAAAATAGTTATTGAAATTAACTGAGCATCTTGCATTTAACTCTATTTTCTCCCTTTTTTCTTTTCTTTTTTGTTATTCAAAACATGTACTCAGGTGGAATTTAAACTACTCAGAGAAAGTATTAGTATAAAACATGGTTTCACGATGTAATTTGGTGAAATTGCATCTCCTGTAATTCATCCAATATTATTGCAATAGTATTGCAATAGCAACAGGCAATATCAATACTATTGCAATAGTATTCTTTTCCAATGTCAATACTATCGCAACAGTAGATTTTGGCCTCAATAGTCAATCCTAGCCACCTTCCACTTACTCTCCACCTAATACCTAACACCCGGGAGCGGGTGTCAACTTTGGGATCTTTCATTGGCCCACACATTTGGCGCGAGTACTGCTGTAAGTTCCCAGGAAGCAGAATCGAGAGAGATTAGTATAAGTTGTAAGAACTTGTTTCTCGATCGATGTAAAATAAATATGTTTAAACTAACTCCACCTAACATTTTGTGTTTCTAAATGTATCTGAACGGTGCTAACCTGCTATTAGTAGAATTCTGTACAACTCAATGCCACATTGAATAAATATGTAGCAGACAAGTCACAACTTCAAAAGCATCTCATGAAATGGGAATAATCATCATGCACAATTTTTCCTTTTGCCACAAAATTTTCAATCAAAAGTGTTCTGCTCCAACACAGTAAAAATCACTGTCATAAAAAAAAAAAATGGTACACAATGAAGGAATAGAAAAATAAGCATTTACTAACAGCATTTTCACAGCAAATATAAAGGTATCCCTAAACATATCTGTCCCTGTCATCCCCCTTTTTTTCTCCTAAATTCTAAACATTGCTTGTTTATAAAAATGGATCAAAATGCTTATTGCCCTAATCTTATAACATGACTCAACAAATTTCTGTCTAATCTCCATATACCAGATGAATTTTGAAATTGTTTGAATGCATGCTTACATTGTGCGTCTCTTCTCCTCTGTTCTTAATACTGTTTCCACCGTACTCATTTTCTGCTAAATGAGTCATTTCTATGTCTGTATCAAGTGTATCACTTTCTTCAAATCTGGAATTAAGTAAGTAAATCTGGAACAATCTGATTTATAAACCCTTGACCAATCAATCGTATGTTTTAAGCCCTTACCAGACCACAAAATCATAGACTGGTCCAAACTGTAAGCCTTTGCAAACGACAAAATGAACTCAAACGATGTAATTTGTATTCAAAAGGGTAGATAACCTTGTGAGAAAAGGAGTGTTTTGTTTTTTCACCTTTTCCCGCAGTGTTTTCAAAAAGCTTTTACTTCAGGGTCAATAAAACTTAGAATTGTGTGATAAAAAGTAAACAGCCTTGAAAATAAATGAAAACAACATAAAACTAAGAATTTTGGAATAGTCTAATATTTTGTCATCTGCTACAGGTTTAGAACCCACAAGGCTTGCTAAACTCAGACCTTCCAAAACTAGCACAAAATGCACAAAAAAGAAACATTTGAAGACATGAAAAAAATTTTTTTTGAATAGAGGGAGAATATGAAAAGAGATAATAACTACTTGTCCAAGACAATTCTTCTCTCCCCCAGCTTCTAAGACCTTACCATACCCTTTACTATATATTCCCGAGTTTTAACAACCCTGAGACAGATGTATTTTGAAAACATTGTGGGAAAAGGAGAAAATGCTAGTAAGTTGGTAACCAGCATTTTCTGCTTTTCTCACAATGTTTTCTATCCTTATCATAGACAAATGCAATCATTTGAGCCACATTTAAACTGTCGTTTGCAAATGCCTTTAATTTGGACAAAGTCTACATATTGTCGGTTGGTGAAGAGTTAACCTGTATACTTTGAAAACATCCTTGTAAATAATGGAAAGTCAAAAAGATTAAATGTTTCATTCGTAAATACATTTAATATAAACATTCTCATTTCTTTCCAAAATCTCATCTACTTTTTCAGAGACAAATTACATCATATGGGCCACATTAAATTTGTCGCTTTCACTTCCTTTCAGCATTCAAAAATGTAGAATTTTTGTCATCTTGCCCCGCGTTTTCATACAGTGTGGTTAGTTTTTTTTTTGTTTTCATACCTTCATGAAAATGTAATGAATTATTAAAGACCCTCTTTTGGTCAAAAAATAGAACAAAGATGTGGGCTGTGTAGATCAAAAAACAGACTGCAAATTGTGTGCAGTCTGATCATGATCTACACCATCTGTAAGAATTCTCTTGGTTGCCCTCAGCAGCAAAAGATTTAATATGTGCATTCATCCTTACAGCACATATTTGAAGTTGGAAATGATTTTTTCATTCCATGTACATGTATAAAGTTTAGTCCAACCTCTTTTTAAGACTTTAATAAAGAGCAACTTTTAATATTCAGTATTAATTTTGTCATGCATCCTTTTAGTATTTGAAAACTATTGCCAACAAATTTTTCATATGGCATCATAACTTACAGGACATCTCTGCTGTCATATGCATTATCAGCCTGTTGATCCTCTTTCTGCTGTAACTCTGCTCCTCCTTCTCCTTGGTTTCTAGTTTGATCCTTGTCATCAATGTAAGAACTGGGTGATTCTCCCATATGTGGGGCAGATTTGACTTTCTCTTCTGTGATTCTATCCTTCAAAGTTACATCAGTTTATTCATCAAATGAATAATTACTTTCTAAAGTGACATCTAACTTTTCATTTTGTTTTTTCCTATCTCTATGATAGGTACTTATATGATCTATACAATTTTTTCTGGAAATAAACTGTTTACCACAGTAATAACACTGGTATCTGTCTTTGTTGTGGTATGGTAAATGGTTGTCTAGTTTAGCTTTAGTATCAAAACTTTTGCCACAAATGTTACAAACAAATTGTCTACTATGTATCTTTTGATGGCGTTTGATTATATAACCAAAGTTGGTCGAGAAGTCACACTGACCACATTGAAACTTTTCCCTAGAATTTCTTAAATGTACCATTTTAATATGCTTCCTAGTGGTGGTTGTACTTGCAAACTGCTCTCTACAGATTTTGCACTTTACAACAGCTTGCACACGACCAACGCTTGTTTCAGTAAATGTATCAGACTTTTCTATAAAGTCATCAATTGTTTGTAAGGTTAGTCCTTCCGTATCCTTTTCAGACACAGTGCCATCAAACAAACTCATAGCCTGATCTGGGTAAGGGTTTCCATGAGTTTTCCTATGGGCAACTAAGTCGCTCCTTTCTGAGAACTGTGCAAGACAACTTTCTCTCTCACAAACCCAAGGTCCTACATGATCCTTCATATGTCGCAATAGATCTGAAACCCCACCATGCTTTTTCTTACAATGTGGACATTCAAAGATTCCATCTTGCAAAGAATTATGTACATTCAGCCTATGTCTCCTGAGACGAGGCAAGTCAAGAGCTTTCTTGCCACAGTCACTACAGATTGTTCGATGCACCGTAACATGTTTCTTTACTTCTCTAGCATCTCTGAAACACTGGCGACAATATAAGCATTGAAACACTTTGCCTTTTGTCAGATCTAAACTGTTTTTATGGGTTTCTATACTGTCATTTTTTATAAATTGCTTACTTTCAAGATCTTTATGGATTCTAAATTGATCTTTCCCTACAGATTTTTTCCAATCTGTTTCACTCACAATATGGTTTACATTCCAAAATTTATTTCTACTAAATGATAAATTTTCTTTTTCACTTTCAGAGCACTTTTCCAAATCAAGAACATGAAATCCCTTCAGGCCTTTCTTATCTGTTTTTGGTTTTATTATTTTGTGCACTCTAGTTTTGTGAGTGGCAAGTGCGAGTTGACTTGAAAAACATTTATTACAATGGAAACATTTATGATCAATATTTGTCTTTGGAATCTGGTTCTTATTTGCTTGTCTCTTCTCCCTTAGAATTCTTTGCTTATTTTTCAATACTCGCTTTCTCTCATCTGGTGTTCCACATAAAGGTATATGTTTCAATAAGCTACCTTTCAAAGTGAATTGAGCTGCACATTTGTTACATTTTACAGGACCATCCCTTTTATGTATTCTCTTATGCAAATGTAGACTAGTCACTGATCTGAAACTATGCCCACATACTGAGCAGTCAAATGATAGTTTTTTTCCACTCAAAAAGTGATCTCTAGCTCTGTGCTTCATAAGTAATTCAATTCTATGAAAGCTCTGTGTGCATAAGGTACATTTAAACTTACGTTTCTCTTCATATCTGTATGTCTGGCTGTTGCTTTCTTCCTTTCCACCCCTACCATACTGAGGATTAGATCTGTTACCATAGTAACTTGTTTTCTCCACTTCTAGGCTTCTATTGATTGTCTTTTCTTTGATATTTTCTGGAACAGCCTCAGGTCTTTTAAATAAATGTTTATCAGCAGCAAAGTTGTTGATCTCTTCATCAGTTGTGACAGGTTTTTTCTCTTTTTCAGACAACTTGATTCTGACTTCGGCATTTGACCAATTTCCATCACCAAAATTCTGAGATTCCACCTGAATATTTGTTTCTGCCATGTTAACTGTCATTTTCATATCTTTCTCTCCATCTTCAATCCCTAATTCATTTTTAAACTCTGGAAATATCCAAGAATTCTGAACAGTAACTTCTGATGTAATCTGTCTTTTATTTATTTCCCCAACCTTTCCATGCTCTATGCTCCTTTCTTGACAAAGATTATGTGATTTCTTTGCATCTGATTGTATTATCTGAAAATTGAAGTTTCTAGCTTTGTTCAAGGTACAGGGTTCTTCTTGAAATGACTGGTTTGGTGTTTTGGTCTCACTGATCACTTGTTTGGGCTGGTCTTCAGACTGTTCAAGAATGAATGCCGACTTGCATTCATTCTGTCCATAATCAATTGACCGATTTTCAAGATGTTCAATATTTAATGGAAGTGTTAGTGCTTCAGGTGTGGGGTCAGCATTGATACTGATTTCCCCAGCAGAACAGTTCAGAAGATCACTTAATCCTGTGATATTAGACAAATCAATGCTTTCATCCACTACTATAACAGTTGGTCCATCATTATTATAAATGACACTGAACTGACTAGAATTGTCAGCACCCTGCAGGTCAAATCCCAGCTTGTTTTCCATTGTAGGATCGTAAGATAGTTTCACATCACTCCTGATGAATTTTTTTATTTAGATTGAAAAGTTATTCAGTCTCTGATATCCATTGTTCCAGGCTAATGTTATACTCACATAATTCTGTTAAAAACTAATCCTTGTTCAGCACACAAGCATTGAGTCTGTATATGTTCAGTTGAATAAGTTTTTGTCTGAGCATGTTATCTGTAATCTCTCACTTTTTGCTTTCTCTCATGCTTTGATGATCTGAAAAATTGAAAAAAAATCACAGCCTATTACATAAATATAAGCCATGCTTAATGCATCTGCTGGGGCTTAATGCATCTGCAAAAAGTATCAACCCAGGTCAGCCTGCACAGTCCGAAACTTTTCGCTATTGGTTAATTTTTTGCATGCCCAAGGACCAATCCACCTCACGGTTAAGTCGGTTCTTCAAAAAAGTGGATACTATGGATCCAAAAGTATATGATGGCTTGCTTGGTACCATGGATCACGGAGAAGCATTAAGCCCCCTTTTGCCAGAGCATGGCTCATACTATTGTGAAACAAACTAGTCTTACCTTTTCCCTCTGTTCTGAAAACCTGTTAATTCTACAATGTAATAGAATTTCTTCTTTTAAAGGAAATGAAACAATGTGGGAAAAGGAGAAAATGTGTACATTACGCCCACATCCGCTTAATGAAAGCACTGAATTCATATGAAAGAAAGGAAGTTACAGTATTTCCTATTCGGTGACTAGCTCCCACGTTATTTTTGTGATTGCAGAAGCCATTCTCATGCCCATTCTGGATTGAAAAATGCAAATACCAGCATTGTTTCAAATGGCTTTATATGTCAATCTTTTCTTTGTTAGCTACCAATAAGGGCATTGATCGATAGACTAATGATAAATCTTTACAAAAACTCCAAAATATTTTTAAAAAGTTACTGCTACCTCCTTGTTATTCCCTGTTTTGAAATGTAAATATCTGTTGACCTACTTCCCAAGAAATCTAAACTAGGCTTGACATTTACTGCGCATATTCCGAAACTCATTTCTGGTACATTAAAATTCTTTTTTTCACAATTTATCAGCTTCTGTTTCATCAACTTTGGCACTGAAAGGGAAACTAAAATGTACTGGATTTACGAGGAGTCACATTTATCACATAAACTGCTAATCGAACAATATCATTCTTTCAAATGAAAATGACCGTAGATGAGCTGTTGACTGAATTTATAATGAGTGTTTGTTTCAAACTGACCAGATGTATTTTCTGTCACATAAAAGGTAAATTACAACAAGACCTGTCACTGAGAAGTGACTGATGCCCCCGAAACAACCCTTTTCCTGCGAGCTGTTCACATGAACATTGCCTATGCACACAACACTGACAAACACTTCTGGCCTTGCCGTGACCTTGACTTTTAACAAACCAGTATCTTGCGGGTGATACATCATTTACATGTGGTTGACAATTCCGCAAATTTATACTTAATTCATCTTTGAAAAAAGACACTGGCCATACACAAAAACTACCACCAAAAAATAAATATCTGACCTTGCTGTGACCTTGACCTTTAATCTAAGGATATGACTTGTACATGACACAATTATGCAAAGTTATTTTGATATGTAGTCATAATATGTAAAGAGTTACAGCCTGAACACAAAAATGGAAATTTGACCTTGCTGTGACCTTGACCTTTGACCTACTGAGATGATTCTTAAGCACGACACACTGTCTTCATGTCAAATTAGGTTTTTTTTCGGATTACCGCGCTATCATCGATGACCCGGTACTAGCGAGGACAACCATACAGGCCGGACACGAATATTACCCCTCAAAACAAACTTGACCTTGCTGTGAGCTAGACCTTTAACCTATGGACATGACTCTTGTTCATGACACATCGTCTCGATGTGGTTAAAATCATTTTGACTCCCCCCTCCCCTTACCCCCTCCCCATCAATGGGTTCCGGGTCGTTTCGCCCCAAAACCATTTCCTCCCCTAGTCGTTTCGCCCACCTAGTTGTTTCCCCCCTAGTCTTTTCGCCCCCTACCCAATAAAACTATATCTTAGAACTTTTAGTCATCTTAAACAGGATAATGGTGTGTTTGAATTTTTTTGTATATGACCTGAACTCAATATGTTATACCCATATCTATCCCCAAGTCTGAACTCTTTAGCAAAGCAAAACATTTGCAGTCGTTCAGTAAGCAGCATTTTCCTTTGAAATAGAAATCACTGTGGAAAAAGTAGAAAATTCTGGCTGCCTGCATTTTCTCCTTTCTGCACAATGTCTTCGAAAGCCGTTTTCAAGGTCGTTAGAATTCGTTTTTGTGTGGTAAAAGGTTAAGGTTATTTTGATTTAAAAGAGAGCAAAAGTATTTTATTAATGAATCCCTGTACTGCACCTCTCTCTCTCCTTGTAAACGTGCACACGTACCCATGATATCAATCTATCCTATTCCCAACGAACCTAAGAAGGATAAATGACTAATCAAGATATTGAAATTTTATTATACATTTGTTTTTCTACATAAAGATATACAGACGCATCCATGGCTTTTGATAAAATTTGACGCGGACATCATGGTTTTGTTAGAAAAAGCACTTAACCTGTTATGTATCTTGAAAATACTGTTCAAAAACTAAAAGTGATGCATAATGCGAGAAAGGGTTGGCGTCACAGTAGCACAGCCGAAATGGCATCGATTGCATAATACGTAATTAACGCACTGATAATCGGGTTTAATTTAGCATTATGACGGCACGTGTTGAAAATTTATCTGAGCGGCAACACATTGGACTCTTTTGACCAGAGAACAATTGTAGATGTCATGAAATTTTTAAAAGATAACCTTGTAGATGAAAGAGAAGTAAATACAAAGTCATTACTGTGGTCGAATGGCGTCGACCATTTACTTCATTCTGACATACAATGCACAAAACAAAATTTTCCGGTTTAGTTAGTAAACGAGGGTTGTTCGATATGTAATGTGTATTGTACCACAGCGCGATAATGCTTTGCACGATTTCGTGGATGATGATACGCTTGAATAGCTCTATTCAATACCTTTCCAACGGTATAAACACGAGCCTTCAGCTCCACATAGTTTTAAACTTATAGTCATTTCAATAGAGCTAGTCGCTGACCACTGTTGTAAAAATGGTTGGGAAACGGATTAAGAATATTTAAGAAATTAGAGCTTATATAAAAGTTCGCACAAAACTCGGTCATTCAGTAATGCAGATTTTTACTGAATTGGGGGAAGTTTATGGGTCTGATAAGGTATCTTATGAGACAGTTCGTAGTTGGAAAAAGAAATTTCTGACTGGCACAGAGTCCGTCAAAGATGCAGCAAAATCTGGCCGGCCTGTGACTTTAACAGGCAAGGCAAATGTCTCAAAAGTCAGGGAAATAATTGAAAGTGATGGCAGATACACGATTTGTGATATTGCCAACGCTGTTGGCATATCGCTATCGCGGGTGCATTTCATTTTGAAGCATATTTTGAAAGTACGAAAGATTTCTGCCAGATGGATACCTCATATATTGACAGATGACCAAAAACAGGTACAAGCACAAACCGCTAAGCAATTGCTCAAAATGTTTCCCAAATTCAATCAAAGACAATTTGCAAACATTGTTACTGGTGACAAAACATGGGTTCACTATTTCGAACCAGTAAGAAAAATTGGAAACAAAATATGGCTAACTAAACACAGTAGAAGGCCTGTAGTTGCCAAAAGACGCACAAGCACAAAGAAGGTTCTTTATTGCATATTCTTCTCATGTGATGGTATAGCCGTACAAATTCCGGTGCCGAAGGGCAAAAGTGTTACAGGTCGGTATTACCGAGATGTTATACTAAAAAAGGTCAAGAAATATTATCTTAAACGACGCCCTGTGTCAGGATTTAGGCATGTTCGTCTACTTCATGATAATGCTCCATCACATACATCTGAGCTTGTGAAGCAATTTTTGAAGTCAGAGAAGGTTACCGTCTTGCCACACCCACCATACTCTCCAGATCTAGCCCCATGCGACTTTTTCCTTTTTCCAAAACTTAAAAAGTTCTTATCTGGCCGTCGTTACAAGTCCCGACAAGCCCTTGGCTCAGCCATCAGTCAGTGCCTCAGAGGTCTACCTAAATCAGCGTACCGTGACGCATTTCAGAAATGGATTCAGAGATTGAAATTATGTATTTCAAACCGCGGAGAATACTTTGAAGGGATGTAATGTTCATTTAACTATTTGAGTCGAATGCTTTTGAGACATCGTACAATACACATTACATATTAAAAAACCCTCGTACTTTAAGCACGGATCGTATACAAACTTGAAACAAAAGATAAACCAATTTGACAAGTTTACCCTTTACAGCCGTTGCTCGTTAACATTGCTGATCCCCAGCTCGGCCAATTTCTTTCTGAGGATTGATGATAGGCATTTCGACAGGATTCATTCCTCTCTCACCGGTGACCATTGATTTGACGATGGTTATGTGGGAACATAGCCAGTAGCTTGGAAAGAATAGTGTGCGGAGTACTGGTAAAAGAAAATCCAGGAAAGCATGGATAGGTGCACTTGTCGCCACGATATAACTAAAATAATGTTTTAAACGGCATTAAACACCATATACGATCAATCAATCGTCGACACTATTAATCCTTACCCTGCTAAATAAGTGAAACTAAACTTTTGAGCCGAAAGTAAAAACCCAAATGCTGCTATTTCACAGGTAACTTTTTGGGAACAATACCTCCTTAACCTAGGTTGGCGTTACCGATCGCCAAAATCGCCATTGGCGATTTAATTTTATTGCTGGCGACTAAAAACATAGAAAGTGCCGATATTGGCGATTGTAAAAAACGTAATCAGATAAAATGGCCGACCGTCCAATTCTTATCAGTTTTGTATATTGAACACTTCCTAAACTGTGAAATCGGCCTACGCCAACTTGATTATCATATATACCAGGTATCCTAACCCGATAACCCTTGTATCTCCCTTAACTATCCAATAGACGAAGATCCGATAACAGTCGCGCTCGGCCAGTTACCTACCCTGTTCTATGAATAGAATACATGAGCAATCGCAATTTTTTGGACACTGTAGTGCTGAACGAATTACATGCAAGCGAGGTTTTACTTTCGTTTATCAAGTAAATTTGACAGCATCAATCGTGATTTTTTTTTTAAATACTTCACCTTTTAAGCTTTGTGTGGCCTTATAAGATTCTTTTCTAATGAGTTTCTTTTTGTTATAATGAATGCTAGATCCATATTTCGCCAAATGAGGAATAGATCTAAATTGTTGCCTGATAATTTTCGGAGATCGGCAGCTTCAAGAAAGGCCAAGTGTGAAAGGATATTTCTTAGATCATTTGAAAGACAAAACAGATATTTTGCGATGAATTTAATCAAAATCGTATCATACATATCTCTTGCAATGCATGAATTAATGATTGGTATGCAGGAATTGAAATAGCTGTTGAGCAGACGGCACATTTTCACACTCGACCAGATTTAAAGAACTTGCAGACAATTTAATTGTAGCTCATGAGAGGTGTTTAGCCTTTTCAAAGGTAGAAAACATTGTTGGAAAAAGAGAAAATGCTGGTTTCCACCATTTTCACCTTTTTCCTAGCATTAACAATAGCCTTCTTTCTCAGGATTTTTCAAACTGGGGATGATTGATTGAATTTGCGTTTATTTATCGTCGCCACTGGTTGCCCATATGGGCGACGCCCCCTGAAGGCTGTTAGTTCTGTTACGGGGGATAGTGCAGATACAGGACGAAACCCATCCTAAGTTACGCCTGGTTCTTTTACGTGCTCGGTGTATAGCACCGTCACACGGGACCTCAGTTTAACGTCTCATCCGAAAGACTATTAGTAATTTTAGATGGCCAGCCGTAGGGATCGAACCCACACCCTCAATTGACTCGAAACATTACGTTCACGAGTCCTCCGCTCTACCTATTGAGCTATGCGGGCTGGTCAGAAAAAAAAAACTGGGGATGGTGTGGTCAGGGATCTTAGATACGATCCCTGGTGTGGTGAAAGGTTAAGCTTGATTAAAATACACATGTTGTTTTGTTTTATGGAACTTTAAGATCATTCATCAGCCTACAAGCACTGGAATTTGTAGCTGACTTTCAATACTTGGCTCTCCAATGTACGTAATGAGACCATCAAAAATATTTAAATGAATTGAACAACTTACAAATTATATCAGTGATGTAAAGTTGTAGATCTAGCTATATACTGATCATACAGGACTAACTGTAATGAAATACTTACAAAATGACTCAAAGACCAAGTCACAGTGATTAGGCTCACTGACTGAACCCGGGTTTTGACCGACAAAACTTTTGGCTACTAAAAATTTTAGGCTGGCGCCAACCTAGCTTAACCGATAGTGAAGATCAACGACCATACTGCATGTTCTGTGCAGTCTGATCTTGATCTTCACTGTCCGCTTCAGGTCAGTGAGTCGCGCTTAGCGCCCTAAGAATTGAAGATCCAACTGACCAATCTAAAACACTTAACTGGTAAAGGTGCTAGGCAGATAATTAAAAATGATTAATTTTGCACTGAGCGAGTGTTTTCACACCTTGCCAATAATCGCATTAGTTAAGTGAACATCGAGGGTGTATTGACTCAAACTCAGTACACAAGGTGATGAACGGTATTAATCTAAACGTGTTTTTTTAGCATGCTAATAAAGTTAATTGTGCATAAATAAATGATATAGCAAACACTAACCCTGTTCTGTATGGCAATCAAAGTTTTTCCATAAACATAACACAACATTATACCCAAGTACAATACAATACAATACAGTATAATACTTCAGTTTATTTTTATGAAAGACTACAAAGGCCACTGACATCAGTAAACAGATATAATTTCTTACTTCTTGTTTTTCCTTTCTGTTTTCCTATTCCTCAATGTTGATAATCAATGTCATAATTCATAATTTTCATTGTCATTCAAAGTCATAATTCATTATTAACATCGTCATTCAAAGTATTTCGAACGAACCATTATTTTCTAAAGGTGCTCTCTCTCTCTCTCTCATTGCTGTGGTTTGGGGGCAAAACGACTAGGGAGGAAATGGTTTGGGGGCGAAACGACTAGTGTTCGGAGGTGAAACGACTACGGGTGAAAAATAGGGGCGAAACGACCAGGGGGGAAACGTCTTGGGGGCGAAACGTCTTGTTACCCATCAATGGGCCGAGACGATTTAGGGCCGACACTCGCCGGATTCTTCTTAACACTTATCTCTGTGTGAGATTCTGTTGAAATCAAAATCTCAAGAAACATATCAAAAATGTGAAACATCTAATTGCTAAATCCATGATCAATTTGTTTACTTGCTAAGCTAGAATATTGTTGCTTCCGGGAAATAGGTTGATTTCTAAAACTCACTTCGTTTTCTTCATTCATGTTGTTTATCGATGCAACTTGTTCCCGGTAGCGAGTATAAATGTGTAATCACCGGTTTCAACCGGGCCTGGGATCTAATCGCCGTATAACCAGATGTTTTAGTGTTTCGTTGTTCTTTACATCTGTTCAGGATTCGAAGCCTTTTACCTAGTCCTTGTCATGTAAGTCAAAAAAATATCTGAACTACGCAAAATATTATTGCTGACAATTGAAGACTGTCTTTCGTGATAGTTTATTCTTTTGTAAGGAAAAATCATAAGGATGTGACTGATTACTCTCATCTATCGGGGAATAAATATTCAAAATAATTTGCCTTTGCCGAAAATCGAACCTACGACCTTCAATATCATAATTCACAGACTACCAGCTTAGTAATCTTGTCAACTTTATTCTTCTGTGTTCACTCTAGATCTATCTCTTGTTTAGTAAAGGCAGCTATCCTGTACTAATGCAATAGAACATTAGAACTATAAATAAGAAAAAAAAGCCGACTAATTATTCATTCTTAAAATTGTGGACAAATTAAAAAGTAAAGAAATGTTTCAATATGATTATTTAATATGTGTCCTATTCATAGTACATTGAGAAGTCTCATAATTATCATTTAATTGATACAACAACTATTTGATATCACAACTATTTGCTCCAACAACTATTGGTGCAACAACTACTTGTTCAATTATAAAGCTTTAATCCAAAGCTTATTTTATTAATAAAGAAGCATCATGTTGTTTAGCAACTGCTAAGCAACAAGATCTTCCATTTAAACCACTGCCTGTTTAAATGAACATTACAATACACAATGAACTTTAAATATTTAACTCTAAACAGGGCTTATATACAAACCCTGATTAAAAGTATGACCCAACTAAAAACGACATGAGCAATGAAAGGAAATAAACAACATGGAAACAACATGCAAACCAAAAAACAAGCACACACATAAAACAAAGAAATGACTATTTGAAACATATTCATATAAAGGGAGGGTGGGTGGGTTTATTTCAACTGTTTAAGACTTCTCTCCCATGTAGACTTTTCGAACTGTGAGATGCCGCGGGAAAGTGAACCTTTATAAATGACATATTTTCAGCCAATCAGAATGATTTGCATAATGAGCATCTCACTACTTAGCAACTATATTCATATAGGACCGGGCTAAATGTTTTGCGTTTTCATAATTAATAATTTTTTCAGCAAAAATTTTCCAATTCTTGTGTTTTCTACATGTATTCCTGTCTTTTTCTTTATAAAGCCATCTTTTTTTATACCAATAAAAGTTAACAAGGCTTTTGTGAGATGTTCTCTAGATGGTACATGATCTCTATGCGTAAGGATCCATGGATGTTCGAAAAAAAACTTGCAGAATCTGGTTGGATGCCACTTGTAAACATGCTTCAGAACAGTATTGAAAATAGCTCGTTTGATTTAATCTACCCTTTACCAGACAATCCTGAGTTTTCGTGAGGTAAATGGCTTATGAAAACTGGTTGGAAAAGGAGAAAATGCTGAGAACTAGCATTTTCTCCTTTTCACACAGTGTTTTCAACCCTTTCAAAGAAAGATTCCTTAGTTTGTGCAATATCTATTTTGTTGTCTGTGAAAGCTTTGAATTTGACCAGTTTTAAAAAAATCATCCAGTAAGGAGTTAATTAACAGAAAATAGAGCTGTAATATTTTCGATTATTATCAATGCCACCAAAAATATTTGGTCTAATTCCCTTTTCAATTATTCTTGTGTGCTTGTAAACTTCTGTCAAAGGGAGGTAATTTCTAACTATCAATCCTGTCGATTTGGTGTAGGAAATTCTATTAGTATTTGGTCAAGTCTGGCGTCATCATATTTATTTGAATGTGATCCCATGTAACTGGGGCATGTAACTGATCATGTTCCCACAAATTTTAATGAAAGTCTGGCACTATATCTAAAAATACCTTAAGCAGCTATGTAGCCTATTAAAGGAATACCACTGAAAGAAAAATATATTTTTAACATCCATTTTTTTAATTTTCTTAACTGATTAACTGATAGTTTACCAGCTATTGCCTTACTTAACTTGGTGATAAATCCTTTTTGAAGCTTGATGGTATTGTAAAAATCTGAATAGTCCCCTATAAGAACGCCGAGCCCCGGTAGCTCAATCAGAAAAAGTTGAATTTTCTCCTTTTCCCACATCTCCCAAAGCTGTCTCAGGGCTTTTTGGGGGTAACGTGTTAATTTCTTGAAATGAACATGAATCAGTCGCTTTGTAATAAATTTCTTTAATCATATCTTCGGTCTCTTTAACACGAGTTTTCACTGATTTAAATACTTTTCGGTATTTAAAAGCTTTTATGGCAGCATTAGAAATACCTCAATTATACTTAATAAAGCATTCGTGAGAATCATTTATTAAAAGAGGAAGAAATACGCAAGCGAACTCCCCCCCCCCCCCCCCCCAGCTTGTTAGCTCCTACGGCTGGCCAAACAAAATTACTGAATACCTTTAATACAATATCTTTAAGTCGATTTCCTAACCTTTGACAGTGCTATACACCAAGCACGCTAAAGAATCAGGCGTAACTTAGGATGGGTTTTGTCCTGTACCGTGCACTATTCCCCACTAAAATGACTTCAGAGTAGCCCTCAGGGGTTGTAGTCCATATGACAAATAGTGGGGACGATAAAAAATGCAAACACCCAAGCAAACCCCACTATTCCCTTTAAAGATTTGAGGTTGCAGTCAAGTCCAAAATGGTAATAAAATGCAACCTAGTCAAAGCCGCTGAGTTCACGTGTTAGGAGAACTCGTACCTTTACGCTTTCGTGCCATGGATATAGTTTTAAAAGTAGGAGTTCACCAAAGAATTCGTACCCTATTCATAAAACAATATAGCTGCTAGGTTTTTTTTTTTTTGTCGTATTTTTAATTATTTTATAATGAGTAGTGTGTTGTTGTTGCTGTTGTTGTTTCTCCTTTTCTTCAAGTTATTTTCAAACCGTTATATAAGTTATTTAACAAACAAGACTTAAAATTCGCTAATTTCTTTAGGATTTGTCTTTCATCAAACCAACTACTTAAACACATACATATAATTTGCTAATGGACATCAGAAGATGGTGTATACAGGGCGCAGGGTCTTCTGTTCAGTCAATAAGCCTACTGTTTGAGAATCGGGCCTAGTAACAAAAAAAGGGGTTCCGCTTTCAAAAAACTTTTTTAACTTATAAATGCGTTTTTGCAAATTATAAATTCTATACTCTAATAATAACGAAATCGATAAATAGACTACGATTCTAAGGAGAGCATGATACGAAGTAATTGAAATTATTACCCCCTGGACCCAGGCTAACCCATCGTCATTCAATGATCCTTTTGTGCGTGACTTTTCATTGTTTCGAAAGGTGTTTTGGTCAAAGGGAGAAAACTCGAACATATTTCATCTTTATTCATATAAGAGTAGCCTCCCTTATAATCGTGGACAGCATAAAACGAAAACAAGCTGCTCGTTAACCAGAATCTTTGAACAGTGAAGATCAGTATGAAAAACGTTTTCTTTCCGTACAAATGTAATGGATTCTAATTTGTTGTTATGACAGACTGTAATAAATGTTATGATAACAGAGAAGGTGAACATACTATTTCGTAAAAAGAGGGTCTCTCTCGTATTTGTTAAGTACTAGCATAATATTCAACCGCAAAATATTAAGTGGGAAGAAATAGTTTTGGTTCATAACCAGATGAAAAGCTACGTCGAATTCATTAAATCTTTTTCTCCGCGATAATATGGATCTAGCTGAAATATAATTTGCAGTCCGTAATTTGCCTAGAATTACGAAAGTTGAAGCACATTTCACTCCAATTGATAGGCTTAGTGTATTCAGTAGGCACGTTGGAAATCCTAGCAAAATTCTTGTCAATACATGTGTATAAATCAGTATAGCTAAAAACTATATGACAACTCTCTTTTCGAAAGTAATGATTACTACTATAGAATTTAGATTCGTATTGAGTCATTCATTCAAGAGATGGGTGGTGTCAGAGGCTTAAATTAGGGGGGTTACTCGTCAGTACTCAAATTTAAGACTGTACGAGTTTTCTCCCTTAGACCATAAAACCCTTTAAAAAAAGCCGTAATGAAGGTGTAAAAAACGTCTCGATGCACATAATGATACGTAAAACTGCGATTGAAGTAGATTGGTATTGAAACCTCTCATGGGTCGATTTATTATAAGCTAAGTCAAATATCAAATACCGGACCGAAACTTCTACATTTGATATTAGGATGCTCAAGGGAGATTACTTAGGTATCCGGTGATCGGTTTATCCGGGCACCGCTTCTTTGAGATTATGGCCGGTTTTGTTGGATTCATTCAAGGGTAATTTTCAAGATAAACAAGCTCCCTGGTTATGAAGTATATATACACACATAGATCGAGATTGTATGTTTACGCTGACAGAACATAATGGCTAAAAATCTTAGGCCAAAATTGGTAGTTTTTGATTTAGGTAAGTTAGATTAGTTCAAAGTAGACCAAACATAAATTGTGGATCAAAGTTTCTGGGGTATCCGGGATACATGTTTTGATGAAATAAAGTGTTTCGGAGAACTGTTTCTATTTTCTTGAAATATAAATTCGAAGAATCCGTGAGTGGCTTAATACCGGAAAACGCCCCTCCACTATATTGCGAAAACCCATGAAAATCGAAATCGTGTGTCAAAAGAATTTTGATTTCTTATGGATTCATTCCGCATACATCAAATACAATATTGGTCTACGGAATAATGCACAGAATTTCATTAATTTATCTTTTAATTCGTAAAACAATACCACATGTATGCATAGGGCTGTATAGTGGAGGGGCGTTTGCTGATATTATGCCTAGGATGAACCTTTTACATGGACAATCTCATGAGAGGGATTTACCTATTAAAGTAGTGTGGATGTCAAGCAGTCTGGGTAGCTGAGTGGTCAGAGCAAATCACTCTGTAGGCTTACCTCAGTCTGACTGGTTGCTCCGATGTTTTTTTGAGATTGTTTCTCCGCTTAATAAAAAGAAAATCACTTCAGAGCAAACCTGTGCAAGGGGTCCCAGTACTGTACTGGTTGTACTTTTTTCACCTTCCGTAGGAATTTACTTTTTTAACTTATCCTCATTTATGTACATGACAGGAGCTTTTCACACTTTTAGCTGGCTTCGAAGTTTCAAGAAAACGTCAAGGGACTTTAAGGGCCCTGGTGTTTGCCTGCGTTTTTCAGCTTGTTGTCATGTGAAGACTTTTGAATTTGTTTTGTTAATCTATTGTTACAGAAGACATATAAACTTGGGTAATTTGTTAACTAGTTTCAGATGGGAACACATACTTGAACAGCAGGTAACCTTCGAAATATTTTTGATACACTAACAGTGATCATGCCCTGTTTTTGACATGGATAGGCAACATGTGTGCTTTTTATTTTAAATTGTTAGAAGTATTCTTTCTTAAGAATGTACCCCTTCATTTTATGGTCAGCTGTATAAAAACAGACCTCATAGCTGGCTGTCACCATCATTATGCATGTCTTTCTTGTGTGAAAACATTTATCCTGTATCTCTGTCCTACTGAAGATATTTACTTCAAACTTGTGCTAGTTGATAACACAATAAAGAATGGGTACCAATACAACACAGGCAGGTAACTCCAATTTCTTTGTGACAGTTATGCTCCTTCATCGACTTAGAATTTTTACTGAAGAAGCAACTGAAGCACAACATAGGCACCGGAATGCAATTTACTGTTTTTTTTTAGCATCTTGACCAAAGAAACTTTACACACAAGCAAACATGCCTATACAATTTGGAAGCATCTCAAGTTTGTCACTGGGTAAAGAATTAATAATAACAACCATTAGGACTTTATGACATTAGGATAGTATGGTCTTTCACTTTGCCATTTTTTGTGGACATGTACCATGATACGAGATATCAGAAGAGAATGTTTGTTATTGTAACATTTTTTTTTTTAAACCTTAACCAAACAGGTATGTTTACAACCATGAGGAGGAATGGTTTTAAAATATTGTGGACAAAGGATAAAGTGCTAGAAATTCCTTGCACTATTACTGTTGTAAAAAGTTGCATCAAGAGTCTTATTTTGTTTTCTATTCCACAGACTACACTTTGTGGCCATTCTGGGTGGACACGCATGTTGATCCTCCATTTCAAAAGAGAAGGTTTGTTCTTTGATATATGAACCATGCTCTGTGAAAAGGGGGCTTAATCCATCTGGAAAAAAAGTATCGCCCTAGGTCACCCTGCGCACTTTTTGCTATTGATCAATTATGTGCATGTCTAGGGACTAGTCTACCTCATGATTCAGTCAGTTGTTAGACAATATGGATTTTATGAATCCATAATTAGGTGAAACCTTGCTTGGTATGTGTCACGGATATGCAATAAGCCTCCTTTTGCCAGAGCATGGCTCATACATTTTTTCTAATCTATTACCATACAATTTGTCCAGCGTGGCTCTGTGATAAAAGTGTTGGATTTGTCATCTAGCAGACCCAGGTATTGTGCTTGTCATGGGCGTGTCTTTGGGTAAGACACTTAAGAGCCAAAACTTTATGCTGGTGAAACCCAGGACACACATGAACAATGACTGTGATATGACTGAATTATTGATGAATAAAATATCTTCCATGGAACCATTTGATTTTTGACCTCTCAACATTGGGCAGAGTTTGAAAGCATTGTGAGACAGAGCAATTGCTTGCAATACTGGATATTTTTTTCTTCCAAAGTGAGATGAAAGAAATTGAATAACAAACAAATATGCTCCCAACTGATTTTATCCACAGCGAGAGTACCGATTGGTTAAAAAAATTAGAAAACAGCAGGAAAGAAAAGAATGAGCAAGAACCACTTGCACACACTAGCAAGCTAAAATGTGCTTCCTAAACTAGTCATCTTATTGGCTGAGACGTTTTGTCTCAGCCAATCAGATGGCTTGTTTAGGAATTTAGGATTTTAATGTTGGAGTTTGCTTTTGACATGGACCCGGACTTTTATCTTCATTTCAGAAATGGAACAGTTGTAGACAGACATGGTAGTAAAGTGGAATATTATCCAGAGGTACCAAATGTACTGAAGAAGCTGCATAAGGAAGGTTATAAAATGGCTGTTGCTTCTAGGTATTGACACTGGCTTACTTATGCCATAATTTTTTGCCGGCTCAGCTGTGCACAAATATACATGTAGCTAAGTGTCTTGTAATTAATTGTTAATACATGTATTTTGTCTGCCAATTACTGCCCCAATAATGTAATATATAAGTAAGACATTACAGTATATGTGCAGCGAAATTTATCAGAAAGGGAACACTTCTGACGGAAATGGATGTATGTTGTATTATCAGTTCTGTATATAGCTCAAAAACTGGGATTTTTTTCTGTTCTAAAGATAAGCCTGACCTCAAAGAATTATCAAAAATTAAATTAACCAATTATTTTACGTTAGATGAAGTTTAAATAGTTTGAAAATTGAAATAAATTAGTTACCAATTTTGTGTATTCTAAATAGTACATGTACTCTTCGTTATTTTCTCAATAGCTAATCAAGAACAAGATTTGTTTTCAGCCCGATGAAACTTTCCATTCCACTGTCTGTCTCCAAAGTTCAGACCTCTGTACCTCTGTAACTCTCCCAATACTTACCTATTATAGTCCTATGTACCAGTTGATAGAAAAATCATCACAAAACACAAAAAAAGCATTGACATTTTCATTCCGATGGCAGAAAATGTGAGAATTACCGATAAACGACCACTGATGGTATTGGTATGCATTACATTATGTGGATTACACAAAGCGAACACCTGTGGTTCCATACCACATTTAGATGAAAAACAATCTTCTTCCCAGGAACTAGAGATCAAATGACATCAAAACTTTGGAAAAAATTGCACCTTTTTTGTCTTTCTACAGATCACTTTTTATATGGTAGTGGTAAATGGAGAAATTATAAGTAGCAAGCGATTTTTCCCATTTTCTCTCCAATTTCATTCATAAAACTTTAATTCAAATTTGTCTGCTGCAAATTTGTTTCAAGAGGTAAGGAATTAAATAGTGGTCTTTTTACCCTTTTTCAAACATTCCTATGTCTGTATGACCTTTAGGAAGTAATCTTTTGAAAAAAAGGAGAAATCTGTCGTAACCAGGTATCTCTCCTTTACTCATCATTTCGAAGAAAACTTCCATCATTTGAGCCATTTTATCTGTTGTCTTTCAATGCTTTCTGCTTGGAAGAGTTTACATGTTTTGTTTTTGGTTGAAAGGTAAGAAAGAATTATGGGTCTTTGAAGGTGGCATTCAATGCAAGATTGCCAAGTTGTTTTCTGTTTGCAGGACTTCAGCTGTGCCAGAAGCTAATTCACTGATTGGTCTGTTTGATTGGGAGAAATACTTCACTTACAAAGAAATCTACCCAGGCAGAAAAACAGCTCATTTTTACAAGTAAGCCCAGCGTACATTGCTTAAGCCTTCAGTACAAAATCCCAAGTTTTTTGGCCCTGAGGAAGAAACCTTTCGAAAAAATTAGCGAAAAAGGAGAAAATGCTGGTAACCAGCATTTTCTCCTGTTCCCACTTTGTTTTCTATCCTTCCAAAGGTGAAATTCTAGTTTTGAGCTACCGGTATTTTGATGCCTGCAAAAGTTATGAAAAAAATTTCTAAAATTTTGTCATTTGGTAAAGGGTTAACCCTTACAGTACTTAGCACTATTGTAGACACCTGATGGTAAGATGATATTTGACTTATAATTGTCAAAAATGAAACAACTCTTTGATTGATTGATTGATTGATTGTATGGTGTTTAACACCATTTTCAACATTATTTAAGTTATATCGCAGCGGCCAGTGCACCAATCCATACTTTCCTGGAGTTTCTTTTACCAGTACTTCGCACAGTATTCTTTCCAAGCCACTGCTTTCCCACATAACCATAGTCAAAACAATGATCAGCGTTGAGAGAGGAATAAATCCTGTTGCAATGACTATCATCAATCTTTGGAAAGAAATTGGCCGAGACGGGAATCGAACCAGCTACACCCTGTTCTAGAGTCCTGTATTCTACCCACTGCGCTACAGGTGCTCGGCAGAAACAACTCATATGGACATTGTGTCAATAGGAAATACATCATATTTTTAATTGTACATGTTGTTTACATTTATCACCCTTCTTAGATTATTGTTTACTTCACCATGGCTAGCTGTACATGCAGTTTTCATTAGTAAGAATTTTTTGTTTCAAAGGGTATGCTTAGATGTGTTAGAAATAGTTATACCATGTCTTTTTTAGTTTATGCAAAAAGGATGATAATGTTTTACAGCAACAAAATTAGTGTAAATCTTTGTCAAAAACTGTTTGTCACAGCACATTGATATTTGACAAAAACAATTCTTGGGAAGACTTTCTCAGTTCATTCCAAAGCATCTTGATACATGGAATGCACATGACTTTTGTGGTCTCAGTAATTTTCTTGGTAAAACATTCCATGTTCTTGCAGGCTTCTGAAAAATAGATGTCACTTTCTATATTACCGCAAGCCTTTAAAGCTGCACTGGTCTTTCATGAAACACTGAAATTTTCATTGGTCAGTCACTAAACACTGTTACTAAAAGTAGCACATTGGCACATACCGTCTCCATGATATATCATTACTCAAGGTGTGCAACAAAATTGGAGAACATTTGAACACTGTCCCTCAATTATGGAAAAGACAACCTGGTCTTCAGTGTAGATGGGTTCAGAAATGAATTTTTTATTGTTAAATTACACTCAAAGGTTTCAAGTGACTCTTGCAACCAAGCAATCATGCTGATTTCATTAATTTCATGAAAGCGTCTGTATTTTCTGGCTTGCCATGCACTGATGTCATGCAATTTTTTCATAATCCCACAGCAATTTATAATTCACATGAATTAGTTATCAGATGTGCCAAAGTTTTTTACCAATAAACAGTAAATATGTGTTTGAAAAGATGTGAAATGGAAGATGAAATTCATGAATTTCATCAATACTTAGCAATTTTTTTTTTTTTTTTTTTTTTTTCCAATTGTTGTTTAGAAAGAATATTTGAATTATGATTTCTGTTTAGATAATGAATTGAATAAAGTTGGCGCATGGCAATCCGGAAAATGTGGAAGATTTTTAAAATTCGTGTGATCAGTGGCAATGCTTGGTTACAAGAGTTGTTTGAAATATTCGAAGATTGGGGAACAATAGAAAAATAATTCCTGAACCCATTGTTGTTTTGAAGTATTCCTAAATACCTTACTATAATAAAGACTTTGTATATACACCTATATGTCATAGAAAACATACAGAAATTCTTGTTTATTACATTTTTATCTTTTTTATTTTCCCTTCAGATTCCATGAATATAGTAGTATTCCATTGAAAGATATGTTATTTTTTGATGATGAACATAGAAACATTTTAGATTTGAGTCATGTGGGTAAGTAAACATCATCCTCTGTCATACTGAGAAAGAATTGAGACAAGCATCAGTTTAGATCACGAACCCTTTAGATTTTTTTTTTTTAAAGTTTTGATAAAGTTGGGCTAGTAATAGTTTCCAAGATTACGTTTAGCCTTTGCCAAACATGTCATCTTTTAATGATGCTTAGAAAGAGAGTTTTTGAAACAGTATGGAAAATGCAGCATTTTCTCAAATTTCCATCAATGTTTTTCATCAAGAGACAAGTTTAATCATTTCTGTTTCCTTCAATCTATTGTCTTCAAATACTTATAATTTCGTCAAGTTTAGAATTTTGTTGTTTGGTACAGAGTTAAATGTAAAAATAAACATGTAGGAATTTGGTTGAATGAAAAGCTTAATTTATAATTTGCACCTGAAGATGTCTGAAATTGTTCAAAACCCTTCATGGTTTTGTAAGTATGTTAATGGTATCTTCAAAATGTCAATAACTATGCAGGAAAGGGTGGAATAATACAATATATAGGCAACTTTATATGCATTAATTGCTTGATATTCAAGTCTTTACCAGCCAGCAGAAGTTAAGTCTCATCCAAAGGAAAGGTCTTGAAACATTATGGACAATAGAGATTCATATTCGAAAACTCTACTTGATTTAAATCTGAATGTTAAAACTTGCTGTTTGACTGGCAGACTGACTGGCTGCACTTTCTTATCCAGTCATATTTGAAGTCTTTAACTTTGTAGATATTATTGACTTCAAATTCAGATTTTCTATTGTCTCAGCCTATCAAATGGCTCATCTTGAAATTTAGAATTCAAATTTAATTTAGAATGGCTGATGATTAAAGGTTCTTCACCACACATGGTTCACAGACATAACATACATTCCAGTTGGCATTCTAGTGCTTTACATTACAGACTCATGGAAAAGATGCTTCTGAACTTAAATGTTTGACTGTTTACCTCACAAACCAAAATTTAAATGATCCTAAAAAAAGAAGCCTATAGAAATCATTGTGGGAAAAGGAGAAAATACTGGTAACCAGCATTTTCTCCTTTTCCCAGAATGTTTTCTGTCCTACAAAAGACAAATTCCATCATTTGAGCCACATTTTTAATTGTCATCTACAAGGGAAGGAGTAAGACTGCACAAAAGGTTGTTAGTAATTCTTACTACAGTGAATGCACTTGAGCCCAGCTGGGTAGCTCAGTGGTTAGCATATCTAACTCTTGATCTGGTGCTTGCTTGTTTGATACCCGGTTGTGACAAACTTCCTTTTTGGCAATTTTTTCTTTTCACTTTTGATGCATGTGAGAAAAGTAGCCAGTGGCTTTGAAAGAAAGTTATGTCAATACTTGTGCAAGAAAGCCAGGAAACACTTGTGTTGGTGTACTGGCTGCCGTGATATGACCTAAGCTGTTAAAACAACGTTAAACTCCAATACAAAGAAACATACACTTGAACATTTGGAATTGTTTTTTCTTCCAGGAGTTACCTGTATACTGGTGACAGATGGAGTCACAGAGAAGGTACTTGAAGAAGGACTGGAGGAGTTTGCAAAGAATGCTGGAAAAAGTTGATGATTACTCCTGCCTAGGAATTATGTGTTTTCATTTTTTGACATTGTCACATGACAAAGTAGTCCAGGCTCTACATAACAGTTATTTTTCGTATCCAGAACTTTTTTTTTCCTGAACTGATTCAACCCATGTACATGTCAACTCAGTTCATGTACATACTATTTTGATAGAAAGTAGCAAGGACAATTGATACAAAAGAGATCGTATTTCATAACTTGGATCAAAGGTTTGTTTGCAGAATGGAGAAAGACCAGCAGGCAGGTTTAACTTTGGAACCATCTGAAATTTTGAAATTTAGAATACAGATTGAATGATTTTGTTTCTGTAATTAGGTCCACATTTTCAGCCAGTACAATAGCAACTTACATCGGTTATGGGAGTCATAAGTCTTAAACCTCACTGAAATCGTTAGAGTCCAAGAATTTTGTTTGTGGTCCAAATTGTCTTGTATCAGATGTGCATTTCCTACTGGAGACAAGGTTTTTTATTTGTTTGTGTTTTATCTCAGCTGTCAAAAGTGCTACATAGATGCACCATTCTGAGAAGAAAACCTAAAAATTGCTCTGAGAAAAGGAACACTTGAAATTAATTCTTTTTACTCAATTTATTGTACATTGGGTAAATTGCATTGGGTGTTGAAATCCCTTTTCTCTTTCGTGTAAAGCTCAACCACATGCAGTAGGAAAATATGTACCTTAAATAATGTTTTTTTTTTTTTTTTTTTGAAGGGGCGGGTGTCTTCCTCCCCTCCTTCAATAGCACACATAATTTAGCCATGCTCTTACAAAGGGGGCTTAATGAATCTCTGTGATGCATGATACCAAGCAAGTCATCACATAATTATGGATCCATGAAATACATTTTTTCAAACAACCGACCAAATCATGAGGTAGAAAGATCCTTTGACATGCATAAAATTTCAAGAGAGCGAAAAGTTTTGGTTGACATGGGTCGATACTTTTTGCCAGTGCATTAAGCCCACTTTTCAAAGAGCATGGCTCAATTAAATTGTGATTTTTTATATGATTTGATTCTTCTTAAATGGTAACATCTCAACATATGATTGGTTCAAAGTCTGTAAAACGTCTAAGGCCCTCATGGAACTGTTGCTAGTTGTGAATTATTAACATGTGATTATGAATAAATTTTAACAGAACTTAAACGCTAATTTTTAAGAATCCATATTTTGATTGTAGAGAGTCTATGTACATCAATTTTTTTTGTGATATTTAAGATGTTTTTGTTTGAAATAAAATGAGTATGATTAACAATGAATTATTTTGACTGAGTAAGGTTTTTCAACCCTGTTTTTCATTTGAAACTTGGAATGTGTGGTGAAGTGGCGCTCAAGCACAAAGTTCTTTAACCTTAGCTTACTAAATCAGTGGCACAGACATCTTAAGTCAGTCACAAGTTTCCATTATATCACGGCTGTTTACCCTTTACCAAAGAAACCCAAGTTTTTTTTATCACCCTAAGAAAAGAGACACCTGAAAACATTGTGGGCAAAGGAAAAAAATGCTGGTAACCAGCATTTTCTCCTTTTTCCAAAATGTTTTCCTCCTACTCTTTCGGAGACATGGCAAATTATTTGTGGAATATTGTCATCCGAAATGCGTACAATGTGGATAAGTCAAAAGTTTTCTCCTTTGGTAAACATTGAAGGACACTCTATCTCTCTAAATTTCAGGCAGTGAAGATTCAAGATCAGACTGTACATTATCACAGTTTTGTCTCAACTCTGTACCAGAAGAAAAAAATTAACCTATCCAAATTAAAAGCATTTGAAGTCAATAAATAAACTGTTGCTCAAAAGAACGGAATTGTCTTAGATACAGGTAAGAAACAATTTTGGAAAAGGAGAATATGCTGGTTACCAACATTTACTCCTTTGTACAGAGTTTATTCAAATTTTTTCTTTTGAAGGGTCCTGAGAATACAGGATTGTATGATAAAGAATTAATCCACATGGTGTGCAGCTAAAGTAGTCTTTGGTATCTGGAGGGTCTGCCTATACTGTTAAGTGAATAGAAATGTTTTTTTTTTTTCCCATCTGTAACAAACCAGTGTCATTTCAAGACGATGTTTTGTATTTACAAGACAGTAGTTATTCAAATTTAAGTTACTCTCTGCATCATTGCGGCACAAAGGAGGCTATTCAAGAGCTTCAGGTTTACGTGTTTTATTGTAGCCTGGTTTGGCAGCGGTGATTACGTTGGAACTCTATCTTCTACTTTGCAATAGACTACAGTGTTCAGACCTGTCTCTGGCAAAACACCCCAGAAAAAACAGAATTCTTGTTCATAGTGACCCTTTATCGGACAATTACGGGATAACTATGTTTCAACGAATCTTGGAAAGATGGCTTTTGATAATCAGCAGAGAGAATGCGGGCAATCAGCATTTGCTTCTTTTCTGTCGATATTTTCTACCTTTTCAAAGACATGTCCTATCATTTTGACCTGAATTATTGTCTTCAACAGATGGTTTTAATCTGGATAAGTCTAAAATTTCATCGTCTTGCAGGAGTAAAGGACCACAATCTACAGATGGGGAGACAGAGTGATCCGCGGCAGTAATCCACAATCATACAAAATATCTATAGCATGCAAGCTTAACCCTTTACTGCATAATGCCGACTTTAAACGACCGTGGGAGAGAAGCCTTTTGAAAACATTGTGGGAAAAGGAGAAAATGCTGGTCACCAGCATTTTCTCCTTTTCCCACAATATTTTCTACCCTATCAAAGAAAAATTGCATCATTTGATCCACATTGAAATTGTCGTCTGCAAATGCTTTCAATTTGGACAAATCTAAAATTTTGCCGTCTTTTTTTTCCCTCGTTATCCAGAGTTCTGTCCAATTCAAACGGATTAACTCTTTATCAGAAGACAACATTGTTGACTTGCTCACATCATAATCTTGTGCAGACGACATCTTAATCCCTAGTTCATTAGTATGATTTGTTTTTGATAGGATAGAATCATCGTGTGAAAATGAAATAAATTGCTTGTTACCAGTTTTTACTCCTTTTGCCTTTGTGTTTTCAAAAGCCTTCATACTCCGAGCCATGAAACAGGTTTATTTAGTTAAGCATTAAATTGCCCCATATTTAGTTAAGAGTTTGGTAATCCTGTCCAATGTTTGATGTGTTGCGTTCCTTCTATAGAAAACCGCTTCAAAAAAAAAACAGTGATGAATAGAGAACTGGCTCAAAACGAGTAGTTTTTAAGTTGGAATGCGAAGCATGCCAACTTAGATTTAGCAAAACCGGAAAATGAAAACAGAATAATTCATTCCGGGTACCCGAAGAACACAACACAAGGATATGAATACACCAGGGACTGGTTTTCATCTCAACTTGCCATGGACGACCCGTTTGTAATAACCGAAGATAATAATATGGGACATGTATTACTTTCGGGACAAACATGCATAAATAGCCATCAAAACCTTCGTAGACTTGTTTTTAAAAGATTCAAAAAGAAAGTAAAGACAGCGTATGAATATGTCGCTGTGCTTCGGTGTTTGCTTATTTGGTAATCACGTGATCTTTATTTCTCAGAAAACAAGTTTCAGTTTCCAAACGGCCTAGTTTCACTTTCTAAACGGCCTTATTGCACACTTTAAGAAAATAGTTCATATACATTTTGTCAATAATTTTGTTAAAAACGTCATTGAAGGAAGACAAAGTCTTGTGAATATTTATTAACATAAAAAACTCTTTCGATTAAAACTATTTGCATTTCATTACTTCCCTTAATATCGCGAAATCAAGTATCTACAGCGCGCACTGACTTCATTTGATAGTTGGTGGATGCACAGAATCATCTTGGGGTTAAGTAAACAGTTTTAATATCGATAATTTTTTTAATTTTGGATCACGAACAATAAATATCGAGTCGATGTATCAATCGTCGCGTGTATAAAGGTTGCAGGAATGAAGTTTTAGTTTGCGACTGGCGTGAAAATAGTGTCTCGAGAGGTCACTATATAAAAACTAAACTGCCGATTTCAAGAGCAGTAGCGTTTACTTGATTTCACGCGATTTATTATTACTAATTGTATTTTCTTGAAACTCGGAGTATATGTTCACTATCAAAACAGCAACCTATGCCATCAAGGGAGATAACTCCAAATGCATTTTGTAAGAATTTTGTCCCTTTTTCGATTTAGATCTTTTTCACTATCCAGCACCCACAGCCGAGCGTGGCACCAGCATGCGGCGCTCTTCTTACTGTTTAAGCCTGTACTTTCTGTCTGTCTGTCCACAGTTGACTTGCAGACTGAGTCTCTATTAGTATACATCCAATTTTTAGGCAGCATAATACATGTTATAGGGGTCAGCTATAGTTGTGCTTGTTGCAGCAGTAGCTCCTTGGCTTAAAACTTCAAAATCACAATTTAAGGTTTGTCAAAAATCTTGACTTGAATGATCTTCGTAAGTCCATTTTCTCTGGAATGATCGGACCATGACTTAACAGCGTTGCACAACTGTTTATCTACATCGGATATGATTTTCATGCGCCACATCGAAAGATCGGAAGCATATTGTTGTCGAGCCCGCTTGTGGTGAGTGAGACATAACGTTACAATGTCGTTTTGGCGTCCATCTGGTAAAAACTTAGCATTTCCCTATTACTCCAAAATTATTCAAGTTACATTGAACAATGCTCATATTTTTCATGTAGACACCTTTTGTCAATATGCACCTTATGAGGGTCACATGTCCTAGACCAAAGTCAACTTTTAACCCAGATCACGGTAAGAATGTACTTCCTGTCAATATGCATATAATGAGGGTCACAAGTCCAATGTCAATGTCAATATTTTGATCCTTTCTTCAAAAGTTATCACAGAAACTTAACATTTAAATAAAAATGTTCATATTTGGTACGAAGGTAACAGTCATGGATAGAGATCTGCTGATGACAAGGTCATAGTAATCTGACAGGGTCGAAGTCAAACATCAGATAATTGGCTGTTACTGAGGCATTTGTTTTTCACAAAAAAAAGTTCTTGTTTTGCAAAAAATATCATGGTCGAAAGTTAGCAGGCATGTGCTTAAAGTTCAGGTTGTAAACTCTTCCAAAATATCACATTTTCTTTTGTTTTCCGTGTGAAAAATTGTCAGATGTCCGATCAGGTTTCTCAAAATTCCTCACTTTCAGCCATGTAATATGAAAATGTTTCACTTTGAAGCAAACTAATCACCAACGAAGCAATCTTTCATTTCAAATAAACTGAGGTATCTATAGACCTCATGAAAAGTAGGAATACCATAAGAAAGAAAGGTTTCAAAGACATCATTAAAAAAACATAGAAAGAAACAAGTTTGTATTGCATTTACCGCATTCCAACTTAGCAGTGCTTTCAGTGCTTTGATTCCATACGTTGCGAAACTTGCTGATCGACTGTGTCGAAGTTGCATCAATACAATAATTATCTTTTTTTTGAGAAGCATATAGATACGTCAGTCCTATACCACACCATCCTATGTTTTAGCGACCCTGAGGTAGCAGGCTTTTGAAAACATTGTTGGAAAAGGAGAAAATGCTGCTTTTTCTACTCAATTACAGACAAATTCCATCGTTTGAGCAATATTTGGTTCGTCGTCTGCAAGTCCTTTCAATTAGAACTAGCCTTACCTTTTGTCGAACGGTGAAGAGTTAACCGTTACCACACAACAACATTTTGGTTTTGTCCAAAGCAATTGCAGACAACAGATGTAGCCCAAATGGTGGAAATTGTTTGGAAAAGGGTCGGAAACATTGTGGGAAAGGGAGAAAATGCTGGTTACCAGCATTTTCTCCTTTTCCCACAATGTTTTCAAAAGCCTATTTCTTCAGGGTCGTGAAAACTCAGATTGCGTTGTACAGACTTAACTCACTGAAACAAATATGCAGCAGAAATAAGCCTTCTCAAATAGCACAATCCTTCTCAAATACAGCAACTTGATTTTGGGATCTTGTACATAAATACATGTACAAGTGAATCGAATACTCTTTACCATTAACTGACCTTTTTTTGTCACACTTATTTCAAATGGGCCCCGCTTTAAGACACCTAAAGGAGGACACGAGTTGATTCATATATTGGACAAGTAAGCCGAGGGAATACTTCTTGTGTAATGAAGAGCAATTTGCATTTGCTGTCAAGGATGAGCATAATTAATTGGTAAGGCATCATGGATGTTTGTCCCACAGGATACGAACAAGCTTTCCACATAGTTATATCTTCGATCTGCTTATACATGTATAATTGAGTCATGCTCTAGGAAAAAGGGGTTTAAAGTATCTGCAAAAAGTTTCTTGAGTTGAAACTTTTTGCGAGCAATTTTCTGTATGTCAAAGGACAATTCTACCTCATGATTTAGTCGGTTTTCTTACATGATTTTATGGATCACTAGTTATGAGATGATTTGCTTGGTTTAATGGATCATGGAGACGCATCAAGCCCCAGTTTCCCAGACAGCTGTTCATATCAATCTGATAAAATGCATGTGTTGTTCGTTCACCTGAACTTCCCTACAGGAGGGCTCGATTAAATGAGTGTTTAACTCTTCAGCACACAATCCCGAGTTTTAACCAACCCAAAGAATCAGCCTTTTAAAAACTAAAATAGAAATGGAGAAAATGCTGGTAACCAGCATTTTCTCCTTTTCCCACAAGTTTTTCTACCCTATTGAGGAAAAATTCCATCATTTGAGGCACATTTAATTTGTCGTCTGCGAATGCTTTCACTTTGGACAAGTGTACATTGTTCTGTGGTTAAAATGTATTGGTTAGATGTCGCAGTAATTCAGTTATTTCACGCCGACAGCTCACATACCCGTGTCGTTTCTGAGTTACACCAGTATTAGGCTGGATATCTGTGGTGCCTTGTTCAAGAACACTCCCACTGGGGACCGAACTAGGTTTTCTGGATTATATATTTAGCATTTTACACAGATCACTGGTGTAAACCGTGTCGTTTCTCTGTTACATCAGTCCCTGGTTGGGGATCTGTAGTGCCTTGTTTCAAGAAAACTCCCACTCACGGGGGACCGAACCGGGTTTCCAGAGTTAAAGACATGTATTTAGCACCTAAACAAAGATCTGCGGCACAGGGGTCTCCGACATGTTCAGAGAATTATCCTTGAAACCTTTCATATCTTCAAATTTCAAGACTAGTCGACTTTGAGTGTAATTGTGCACAATATGCTAGTAGTTAACTATTTATCTGACGACGAAATTTTACACTTGTCGATATTGATAGCATTTGGCCTAAACACGCGAAAAGGGGCATTCGGATATTTGCGTAAAGTGTCGTCTCGGACCAGCCTGCGCAGTCCGCGCAGGCTTATCCGAGACGGCGCTTTACGACTACATTAGATTTTTTGTCACAGTAGTCTTGCGCAAAACAGAAAATTACATAAAAACGTAAAGTGTTTCGGATTAGCCTGCGCGGACTGCGCAGGTTGATCCGACATGACACTTTACGCAAATGTCCGAATGCCCCTTTTCGCGTGTTGCAGGCCATTTGCAAGCGACTAATTAAGTGTGGCTCAAGTGATAAGACTTTGTGTGAAAGGGTAGAAAACACCGTGGAAAAAGGCGAAAATGCTGGTTTCCTACTATGTTTTCAAAGGCTTTCTTTCTCAGGATCAGAAAACGTCTACAGACTTGTACTGTGGGGCAAAGTCTTGGGGCCAGTTCTGCTCGCCAATAAAGTGCGATATCATCCTGTCCTTCAAACGTGCTTTTCTGTTTTCCGTAGAGCATCAATTGAGAACATATTTAGTCCCATCTTAGCGTTTGCAGTCCGATCTTTAATCTGTGTAAAGCATACTTTTTTTTTTATCTGGCCAAAACAGCCTTTTAATTTCAACGACGTAGCAGTTTTATAATATAATTGTTTTATTGTTTTTTTTTTTTATATTTATATAACTCAGAAGTGTCAATTTCACCAAATGAAGGCGGCTGTCAGGGTTATATTGACTTGTAATAAACGACAATTTCTTTATGAAAGAAAATAAATTTTGACTGTATAGGCTCAGTCACCCGCTATAAATGCTGACAGCACATCCATGTCAATCAAATGCAATTTACAAGGCATCGTTTCAATTAGACTAATGGATTAGACTGTTTATGTTGACGTCATTTTATTACGTAAAGTGTCCAGTACCATGCTTCATGTTCTTGATGAATACAAACGTGAAGTTACAACGGGATGTTACTGATTTATCTGTGTGTGTGACTATAAAAGATCCGGAAACCTGACAATGTAACTAAGCCCACTCGCAACACTACATTCACTCTTTCATATACAGATATGAACGGCGCTCTGGGAAAATGGGTTTAATCCTTTACCAGACGACAAAATTGTACACAGGTCCAAAGTGAAAGCATTCGCAGACGACAATTTCAATGTGGCTTAAATGATGCGATTTTTCTTTGATTTGGTAGACAACATTGTGGGAAAAGGAGAAAATGCTGGTTACCAGCATTTTCTCCTTTTCCCACAATGTTTTCAAAAGGCTTCTTTCCCAGGGTCGTTAAAAATCGGCATTGTGTGGTAAAGGGGTTTTAAGCATCTCCATGGTCCATTATATCAAGCAAGTCATCACATAATTCTGGATCCATAAAATCCCATTTTGTATAACAAGCAACAGAAGTATGAGGTAGACTGGTCATTTGACATGCAGGAAATTGACCAGTAGCAAAGAATGTTAGACGAAGGTCAGCCTGCGCGGACTGCGCACGCTGACCTGAATCGATTTATTTTGCAGATACACTGAGCCCCTTTTCACACAGCATAACTCATGTATATAATTCGATCCGTAGATGCAGTTACGGAATCGGTCGAGTTGTGACGAGTGGATACCTCTATACTTTACTGCATCAGGGTAAGTTACAAACCTATCCCTGCTTGTTCCATCTTGAAAGTGATTTCGTAAACGTGCATTACATCTAATGAAAAGTTTATTTTTCATTCCTCCTTATCAACGCTAAACCCTGTAATGCCGAAATTAACTGCTTATGCGGACAGTGCAGATCAAGATCAGACTGTACAAAACGTGCAGTCTGATCTTGTATCTACCTTGTCCGCTTCTCTGTCAGATATTCTGACAAAAACAGCCTGGAAATTGCAATACATGTATATGAGTATTAACCCTTATCCTGCTAGATAACTATAATGAATTTCTCATTTCGATAGTAAAACCCAAATATTTCTATTTCAGTTATATTTTGGTGAATAATATCTCCTTATCGGACAGTGTAGATCAAAGATCAGACTGCACGTTCTGTGCAGTATGATCTTGATCTACACTGTCCGCAAATGGTCAGCGAGTGAAAACGCTATTTTCATTTATTTAGCTCTACATGACTTAATTACTGTTCCACAAATCCGCTTTTCGTGACTTCGAGTCCTTTGATTTTTTTCTAGGGACATTGACCGCGGTAATTATTCAAAAGAATACATTTGGGTGAATCTCTTGTATTCATATATGGAATTTATTTATGTCATTAGGAAGGTTTGTTATATTAGAAGGAAAGTATGAAATGCTTTATGACGTGTCACGCAATCTGTCAAGGCAATCATGCTATCGTGAATATTTCTCTTGGTCCTTTCACCACCAGTGGCCATATTGGTAGCTTCTGTGGACGGAGTAGACCAAGACCAGACTAAACAAAAAATGCGGTATGGTCTTGGATCTACACTCTTGGCCTTTTCAAACTAAATAATGACCCAACCGTTTCTTCATCTTCAGAGCCAAATGTATGCATATGTATTTGGGTTTGTAATAATAGATAAATTAAATCGAGTTGTGAACAAGAGCGATCCACAATCCCTTTAACTCTGAGTAAATAACATGCCATTTGAATCCCCCTCCGAAGGCGGAGGGATATAGTTTTAGCGTTGTCTGTCCTTCCGTCCGTCCTTCCGTCCGTCTGTCCGTCCGTCCGTGTGTCCGTCCGGGAGAATATCTCCAATACCATTGGACGGAATTTCTTGAAACTTTATATATGTGTACAATAACCCATTCCGCCGATACACTTTTTTTCTATTTTTTGATTCGATGAAAAATGGTCGACTGGGAGCGATTTTCCGTTACGCGGTCAAGTAAATTTTTCGGCGGTGTATATCATTTCAACGAAATTGCTTGTTTTCATTCAGTTAGATGATACGATCTCTGAATAGAATTATCTACAAGTAGATTTGTTTGTAGTAGAGTTTAGGCCATATCACGGCGGTCAGTGCACCTGCGCGTGTGTTTTCTGGTTTTCTCTTACCATTACTGACACAACTTTCTTTCCAAGTCACCGACTACTTTTCTTACATGCATCTGAGGTGAGAGGCGAAAAATGGCCAGAAAGAAAATTTGTCCACACCGGGTAATAAACCCTCAACTACCAGGTCCATGAGTCAGATACGCTATACCTACAAGTAGGGACAATAATATATTTTTGCGTTTCTGAAATATTCATCAAGAATAATTGACAAGAAAACGAGAAATCGCTCGCATCAAAATTCAAGCAGAAGTTCCTTTCGTGGTTTTCGACGTTCTCATTCTTGGAGAGTAAAAATGATTATACATGTACTTGTAATTATTATTATTATTATTTTAATATTATAATTATGTAATTAAAGAAAAGAAAGGAAAAAAATAAAAAATAGAAGAAACCTGTAATAAATACTCTCATCGTAAGTTTTAAACATCTACGACGACGATGGCGATGACAATGATGATGATGATGATACGTAGAGATCTACTCATTAATCCATATCCTATCGAGTTTGTATTTATGACTAAATCCACTGATAACAAAGAAGAGAGTGTAATCAAAGATCAGACTGCACATATGTGCAGGGTGATCGTCATCTACAGTCTCTGCAATATACACGTATATCCGTAATTGCGAAGGCCTATTGCTATTTTCAGCTATTAGAGAGAAATGACTCTTCAAACCTCGACAAGAGTTTGGCCTGGCTGGGGTTTGAACTCAAGATCCCTGGTCTTCCAGCCCTGCATGTAAGTGTTAAGCTACGCGTCTTCGTCGTATCTGTCTACTCTGCCATATTCGTTTGCATTTTGCGTCGACTTAAAGATTGATAACAGCTTACACCATCAATCTGAAAACGTTTTGTAGAACTACCGATACTGATTTGCCGTGCCAAGTTACAAAACAAGTCACTTCTGAACCTGCAGAGGGTCTTCGGGGCAGCACGAACTACATGGTCGAAATTTCCGTCTTGTCGCATTACGAAAGCTGCCAGTACTGGAACATTATCTTCACAGGACCCTAACGATTCTATATAAAAATTGTTTGATAAATTCATCCTGAAAATGTGGATAGACAAACAGGCGAAAGAATTACCGTTGAAAAAATATCATCTCATCAAAAACTGGCTATTTCGCATACCGCAGAATAGATGCAGTAACCTGGCTCTAGATAGACAGATACCATTAATCACTGACCGATTTCCATAACAACCTTGTACAAATTATCATATAAGGAGATAGTCAGGACTCGTCGATCGACAGGCCAGTGAACAGATCTGGGATGCACACATGCAACTTACGCATTTTCTTTTAGACATTTTGTACAAATATTAAATTATCCCCCACCGAAGGCGAGGGGATATAGTGTTTGCGTTGCCCGGTCTGTACGTCCGGACAGATATCTTCTGAAATCCTTGACGAAAGTTTATGAAACTTCATACATGTCTTCTTTATGATAGTCCGCCGATATTTTTTTTTTTTAATGCCATGTCATGGAAAAAGGGGGATTGATGTATATTTACATGGATACACGAGACTTTGAAAAGGGAGATAAGTGCATGTATATCTAATAGCTTACATCAAAGAGCCGCAAAACGTTGTTGCGGACTGCGCAGGCTTACATGTGTCGGTACTTTTTTCAGATGCTTTAAGTCCCTTTTTCACAGAGCGTAGCTCGAGTTCATTTGTTCATCTGATAAAACAGAGCATTTTATTTTCTGATCATTCGCATTTGCTATAACAGTTGTTGCCTCACTGTTCCCAAAAGGTCCAGTCCACAGCTCAAATGTTTATCTAAAAGAATTTCCATTTTTCTCGTTTCCATTATGTTTACTACCTAATCCTAGCCTGGTCCGATTAATTTTTCCTTTGTTATAATTGGCCTGCAACACGCGAAAATGGGCATTCGGACATTTGCGTAAAATGTCGGCTCGGATCAGCCTGCGCAGTCCGCGCAGGCTAATCCGAAACGACACTTTCCGTTTTTATGTGATTTTCTGTTTTGCGCAAGTCTACTGAAAAACACAATGTAATGTAGTCGTAAAGTGCCGTCTCGGATTAGCCTGCGCGGACTGCGCAGGCTGATCCGAGACGACAGTATACGCAAAAGTCCGAATACCCCTTTTCGCGTGTTGCAAGCCAATTATTTGGACGTTAATTTGTCATAAATGACTTCATTTTTGACAAAGTAAAGTCCGAATATTATATAGTATAAAATGAAAAAAATGATCGGACTGGAATTCAGGCTGACGTAATCCCTACGTATTAAATCTATATTAAACGGCAACCATGGAAGGCATTTGTAGATGACGAATCAAACATGACTAATATGATGAAACATACTTTCCAAATGAGATATAACATTATGGAAAAAAAGACAAAGTGCTTATTTGTCACCAAGGCTTTACCCTTTTTCCACAATCTTTTCAAAAGTCATCTGCCTCAGGTTCGTTTAAACAGCGGTTCGTTTTATTGATTGCCTGACTGTACGGTGTTTAAAACCATTTTAAACACGGATTATTTCTATTTTATCGCGGCTGCCAGTGCACTTATCTATGCCTTCCTGGAGTTTCTGTTACCAGTATTTCATTCTTCGTACTCTGGACAGCAGGCTACTTCCCAAGCCACCGGCTTCTTTCCCACATAACCATCGTCGAAACAATGATCAGCATGAGACATTAATGAATCCTGTCGCAATGATTTTCATCAATCCTCGGAAAGAAATTGACCCAACCTGAGGATCCGAACCAGCGACCACCTGTTCTCAAGTCCAGTATGCTACCGACTCCACTAATGGGGTTCAGCTGATTCGTTTTGTAAGTCTAAACCAATATACAGCACACATTGAAAATATCTTCGTAAATTAGGGGAATTCGCCGGGAATAAAGGTTTACGACTCATTTACAGGTACATGATAAAACATTGTGGCAAAAGAAAAAATTGCTCTTAGCGAGAACATTCTCCTTTACCTACAACGTTTGTAAAAGTGGTATTCAGCGAGACGTAAGACTAACGGAATACAACTCTTAAAACCAAGAACTTTGAAATTTACACTTGAATCTGTACATAGACCTATGGTTAACCCAAAAGCTGCTGAATAAACTAGTTCTTAAGCTAATAAGCCCGACTCACTGGCCTTTTGCGGACAGTGTAGATCAAGATCAGACTGCACAGAACGTGCAGTCTGATCTTGGATCTACACTGTCCGATAAAGAGATGTCTCCCCCCCCCCAAAAAAAAAAAATACCATTGAAATAACACAGGTTGGGTTTTTACTTTCGGTTTGAACGTTTCATCTGAAGTTATTTAGCAGGATAAGGGTTAAACTAAAGATTTCCAGGCAGTAATGAAAACCACAGTTAATGATTTAACAGTTTTGCTTTCCGGGGGAATCTCACCGTATCGGATAGTGTAGATCCAATATCAGACTGCATGTTCTGTGCAGTCTGATCTTGATCTACAATGTCCGCAAAAGCCCACTAGGTCGCGTTTAACAGCCTTAGTGTTAAAAGAGTTGAATTTTCAAACGGTCGAGGTTGTCTGCGTTGGCGTTAACGAAGTGAGTGAATGAATCATAGCGGAAATAAACTGTTCAGAAAAACATGGGCTAGTGTACTGTGATAACACTGCAATGGTTTATAAAAATTTCACTTGCTTCAAGATTTTTTTTTCGGCGTAGCTGAATGTGCTGGTTTTTGACCTGCTTTTTTTGGTACTGATAACAAATTAATAAATTGAAATTTGTGATTGGTCAAATATGTAGACATGTTTATTCTATGGGTCCCTGCCAAGTTTGCTGGCAAATTTACGCCGACTATATTTTTTAAAGATATCTCTTCTTTCCTATTCCTAAATGCTTTTTTCATGTCTTTGATAACGTGATTGCGAATTAAAATTGTTTAACCTTTTAAGTACCAATAGCAGACCAAATGACTTAGGGAATGGCGTTGATCATCTGACCGCATAAAAAGTGCACTCTGATCTTGTTTCTACATCGTCCGCTACCTGTTGCCATAGTTTGACAACATTACGTAACTTTCGGTTCCTCAGGAGAATCTATTTTTATACCTGTAAAAAGCAATATTATTATTTACATGCTACCAGAAGAGTATACCCTTTACCAGACGACAAAATTTTAGACTCATACAAATTCAAAACAGTTGCAGACGTCAAATTAAATGTGACTCAAATTATACCAGTGGTCTTGAAATAAAAGAAAACATCGCGGGAAAAGGAGAAAAATGCTAAATACCAACATTTTCTCCTTTCCCATCAATGTTCTGAAAAGTATCCTTCCTAGAGTTCTTTGAAACACGGAATTATTTGGCAAAGAGTAAGAGAAAGTATGAACTATAAACTCCAGATACGAATTCCCAACAGAATACCTTTACGCAAATGTCCGAATGCCCCTTTTCACTTTACGCAAATGTCCGAATGCCCCTTTTCACGTGTTGCAAGCCAATTTTATGAACCATGCTCGATCTGACTAAAGGGCTCAATACATCTCCTGGTGCATTATACCAATAAAGCCATCACATGATTATGGATCTATAATAGCCCTTTTCTTGTTAACAACCGACAAAATCATGAGGAAGACTGGTCCTTAGACATACAGAAAATTGACCTATATAGCGAAAAGTTTCGGCCTAGATACTTTTCTTAGAGGCATTCAGCCCCCTTTTGCTAGTCACTTTTTTCCCAGTCTTACATCTATCAGATTCGATCATGTTGTCAAAGAAATGTGCATCTACTTAATATAATATCATGCACAAAACAGAAAATCAAGTGAATCTTAGTATACAAAACCGAAGTACATCCTTGTAGATTATCCGAGTTAACGGTGGGCAAAGATCTCGTAGTAACTCGACGTTACTCGGAGTGCAAGCTTGTTCAAAACGGTCAAACAAATTCTCTTGGCCTATTTTTTTCCATCAAATTGCCGAATAAATGAACTGATCGGTTACGCCTGACCAGTCGCTTGTTTTTACCTGCAATACACAAATCTACCTGTGTCACATGACCAGACATAAAAGCGGAAATAAAGCCAAGCGCCATCTATGTTTAGACGAAGACGACATTTGTCAAAATTTGTTTGTACTAAACGTAGTGGATTGATAACTGTAAATCCGAGTTATATATGGGAAAATTTAACACCTGCCACATAAGCATGTAAGGTAAGTTTATTTCCACTCTAATGCTGCTTTGTTTACTGGATGCTAACATTTTTGACTCACCTGTAATAATTGGAATGTGGCCGGTTTACCTTTTGAACAACTACCGATACTATTCACTTTGACGTGAATTTGAATTTGTGAATGGATTTGTAGGCGCCGTTCTATAGACTTACAGGAACTGCGGTTATAATTTCACTTTGAGTTTGGGCTTCTTTTTTGTGAAACTTATCACAGTATTTTATCACAGGAAGACCTAAAAGTTTGCTGAACTTTGGTGACTCAGTCTTCTTCACTGAGGGTGTGTGCTGCTAAACAGTAGTGGGTGGGGAGATGTTTGAATAAAGTATTAGACCTCTTTTTACAGAGATATTTCAAAATCAATTTTAGAATGTCTTGTTAATTTTTTTGTATCATCACCTGGAAAAAACTGTATTTGAAATGTGGCTGTTGTTTAAATTTATGTATGATTTCAACACAGGCTCACCTTTTCCCTGTTGAATTAATCAACTGACCCAGCCTTTGTAAAGGATTTGCATATTAACTTCAAATAGGTACGATAGATTTGTAATGAACATTCAGTAAGTAAAACAGACCCACAAAATGTAATTTTCAGACTGGCCTGATCAGGAACCCAAGGTGCACAAAGTGGCCATAGTAAATTAAAGATCAGACTGTTCATATTGTGCAGGTTGGTGTTGACATAGCCAACACTTCACCTATGTTGCTTTTAGCAAGCCAATTTGAGCGAACAAACTGCAGAATCTAATAAAAGGGCATATCCCATAATTTGGGCCACACTTAACCTCTTACCAGATGACAAAATTTTAGCCTTTTCCAAATTGAGAGCATTTGCAGATGACAATTTCAGTTAATTTTAACGTGGCTCAAATGGTGGAATATTTCTTTGTTAGGTTACAAAATATTGTGGGAAAAGGAGAAAATGCTGGTTACCAGCATTTTCTCCTATTTCCACAATGTTTTCAAAAGGCTTCTGTCCATAGGTCGTTAAAAGACGGCATTGTATGGTAAAGGGTTAATTTGTCTTCTACAAATGCTTTCAGCTTTGACTTGTTTGGTAAAGTGTTAAGCACTCAAGGACTTATTCAAAGGACTTTTAAACCTTTACCAAACAACCCATTATTTCAACAAGCCTGTGCCACAAGGCTTTTAAAAACATTGTGGGTATAGGAGAAAATGCTTCTAATGAGCATTTTCTCAGTTTCCTACAATGTTTTCTACCATATCAAAGACAGAAATCATCATTTAAGCTACATTTGATTTGTTGTTGGCAAACGCTTTGAATTTGGTTGAGTCCAAAATATTGTCATTTGGTAAAGAGTTAAGTAGAAATGAATGCAATTTATCAATGGTATTCCAGATGTTTTACGTCTAAAGTTCACAGATTCATCTTTTCCAGATGAGCTTGTACATAACATTGCATGTTACAGGGCTTGAAAATTTGACTTGTTCACTTGTCACTTTGAGTGAATTCTGTGTTTGGATTAGTAGCTGACTGAAACGACTCGTTGTGGCAGGCGAGTGAAAAATTATGAGGGAGATGTCATTTACTCCACAATGCCAAGAAAAGCATTTTCTCCTTTTTCCACAATGTTTTACACGTTTTCACAGACAACCATCAGATCAAATTTGCCTCCAAAGAACCTACAGTCTATCCTGGACCTATTGAGCTGTAGCCTGATTGATACAAAATTATGATCCAAATAAATTTTAGTTGAAGTGAAAAGATACTTCTAGGCTTAACTCTGTAGTAAATGACAAAATCTAAGACTCATCCAAATCAAAAGCAATTGTATACAACAAATTACATGTTGCTCAAATGACTGGATTTCTGTATGAAATGTTAGAAAACATTGTGGGTATAGTAGGAAATGCTGGTGACCAGCTTTTCTCCTGTTCCAACAATGTTTTCAAAAGACTTCTCTTTCAGGGTCGCTAAAACTCAAGATTGTATGGCAAAGGGTTAGGGTTGAAAAAGTCAAATTTATTTAGTGGGCAATGAAAGAAATGAAGTAATTGGTCAACTGCACTAAAACTTTTCCAAATTAAAAGCATTTTGCAGACAATAAATAACTTTTTAAATTTGGCTCAAATGATAGGATTGTCTTTGAAAGAGTAGGAAGAAAACATTTTGGGAAAAGGAGATAATCTTGGTCACTCATTATGTTTTCAAAAGCCTTCTTTCTCATGGGAGTGTAAAACTCAGGATTGTTTGGTAATGGGTATACAAGATATTTCTTTGAGCAGTTTATAAATGACACTTTGTTGAGAGAGTCAGTCAGCCAATGATTGATCTTTGTCTTTGATTATGGGCCATTTTACCCTTTACCACACAATTCCCAGTTTTAACGAGGAAGAAGACTTTTGAAAACATTTTGGGAAAAGGAGAAAATGCTGGGTACCAGCATTTTCTCCTCTTTAGCTTACCTGAGCACAAAGTCCTGAAGGTGAGCTTTTGTGATCATGCCGTGTCCGTCATTCGTCGTCAACTTTTACCTTGTGTACGCTCTAGAGGCCACATTTTCAGTCTGATACTCATGAAACTTGGTAAGAATGTTTGCCTTGATGATATCTCAGACGAGTTTGAAAACGGGTCATGTCAGGTCAAAAACTAGGTCACTAGGTCAGATCTTTGCAAAACCTTGTGTACACTCTAGAGGCCACATTTTCAGTCCAATACTCTTGAAAATTGATCAGAATCTTTGTCTTGATGATATCTCAAACAAGTTCGAAAATTGTTCACATCGGGTCAAAAACTAGGTCACTAGGTGAAATCTTAGAAAAACCTTGTGTAAGCTCTAGAGGCCACATTTTCAGTCCAGTACTCTTGAAAGTTATTTTGAGTCTTTGTCTTGATAATATTTTGGACAAGTTAAAAAACGGGTCATGTCTGGTCAAAAACTAGGTCACTAGGGTCAAATCTTAGAAAAACCTTGTGTATGTGCTATAGGCCACATTTTCAGTCCAATTACTCTTGAAAGTTAGTCAGAATCTTTGTCTTGATGATATCTCTGACAAGTTGGAAAATGGGTCATGACAGGTCAAAAACTAGGTCACTGGGACCAATCTTTAAAATAATTTGTGTATACTCTGGAGGCCACATTTTCAGTCCAATACTCTTTGAAAGTTGGTCAGCATGTTTTTCTTGATAACATCTTGGATGAGTTTGAAAATTGGTCATGTTGTTTTAAAAACTAGGTCACTAGGTCAAATATTTGAAAAACCTTTTGTACGCGTTGGAGGCTACATTTTCAGTCCAATACTCATGAAACTTGGTCAAGTGTTTGTCTTGATGACATCTTGGTTGAGTCTAGAAAAAGCTTGTGTACAAGCTAGAGGCCAAATTTTCAGTCCAATGATTATGAAAGCTTGTTAGAATGTTCATCATAATATCTCGAAAATGGATCATGTTTGGTCAAAAGGCTCAGGTGAGCGACTTCAGGGCCATCATGGCCCTCTTGTTCCAAAATGTTTTCTTCTCTGTTAAAGGCAACTTCAATTGTTTGAGCCATATAGAGATTTATCATCAATAAATGTGTTCAATTGGGATATGTCTACAATATTGTTATGAGATAAAGGGTTAAATTTGCTGTGGAAAACTGTTTGTGAGAACTGGAGTAATTGAAGGCATCATTTTACCTTTTACTAAATGTTACTTTCAACACATCTGTCCAATTGAAAGCATAGATGCAAATGGCAAAATTAAAATTGCAAGGAATTTTGAAGTTCTCTTAGAGGTTAGAAAACATCTTTTGAAAAGGGAGAAAATGCCGGTTACCAGAATTTCTTCCCTTTCCCATATTGTTTTCAAAAGATGTCATCTATAGACAGTATCAGCACAGGACTGTTTGTAAAGGGTAAGCTCTTTGACTACTACCAGCGGGACAGCTCAGTGGCTAGTGTATCCAACTTGTGACCTGGGGATTGCAGGTTAGATAACTGGTTACAGCAAACTTTCTCTTGGGATTGTTTGCCTCTCATCTCAGATGCATGTGAGAAATGTAGTCAGTACCTTGGGAAAAAAGTTGTGCAAGCACTGGTGTGAGAAAGTCTGGAAACTTAAGTGTAGGTGCACTGGCTATGGTGATATGACCAAAGCTGTTAAAAAAGCGTTAAACTCCAATACAAACAAACTTAGACTTACTTATAATGACATTTGCCGCTGTTTGAGTTTATATAGATTGTGATCAGACAGCACAGAATATACAGTATGATCTTTGGATGTGCAAAGTCTGTGTCTTCAATCTAAATTCTGACAAAAAGGCATTTTAGCTGATGCATAAGGCAGAGTTAATGCTTTATCAAGGAACAAAGTTTTTCACTTGTTCAAATTGAAAGCATTTGTAAACAACAAATTAAATTTGACTCCATTGATGGGATTTGTTTTTCAGAGGACAGAAAACGTTGAGGGGAAAGGAGAAAATGCTGGTTACCAGCAATTTTTCCTTTTCCCATAATGTTTTCAAAGCTTTCATTCCCAGAGTAGTTAGATTCCAGAATTGTTCAGGAAAGGGTTAACCCTTTACCACACAATCCTGCATTTTAACGACCCTTGGAAATAAGACCATTGAAAACATTGTGGGAAAAGGAGAAAATGCTGGTAACCAGCATTTTCTCCTTTTTCCACAATGTTTTCTAACCTTTCAGAAAAAAGGAATCCAATCATTTTAGCCACATTTTATTTGTCGTCTGCAAAAGCTTTCGATTTGGACCAATCTGAAAGTTTGTGGTGTGGTAGAGTTAAACAAAAAAAATTATGGCAGCAAAAGAGGCAGTGCCTAAAGTTTTGTCTCTGGTAACAGGATGTCATTATACCTTACCCTGCTAAATGAGTGGAATGAAATTTTTGAGCTGATAGTAAAGACCCAAATTTTGCTGTTTCAAAGGTATTTCAAAGGGGACAATATGTCCTTATTGGACAGTGTAGATCAAAGATCAGACTGCATGTCTGTGCAGTCTGATCTTGATCTACACTGTCAGCAAGAGGTCAGTGAGTCTCGCTTAGCAGCCTAAGGGTGAATGTTACTGCATGAATGTTTTTTGTCCAATTACTCAGTGCACAGACTGGGTGTTAACATTTGTACTCCATTCAGTTTCAGTTGCTAATTAGTGTATTTCTTTTTGTCTGGATGTATGGAATACTTGATGCTTGTATGTATGTTCAATTATTGCATGACACTGTCTTGCATTTAGATAATTGGCTTTGTGATGTTTTTTCTGACTGTTTCCGTTGGTGATATCTTAATTTTGTGTTAATTAGTCCTTTACCAGAAGACAAAGGTTCAGATTTGTCCAAATGAAAACCATTTGCAAACAATAAACTAAATGTGGCTCAGATGATGGAAGTTGTATTTGAAAGGTTAAAAACACTATTGAAAAAGGAAAAATGCTCACATTACCAGCATTTTCTCTGTATCCCACAGTGTATTCAAAACCTTTTTTTTTTCAGGGTCGTTAAAACTTGGGATAGTTTAGTAAAGGGATAATCAAATACCTCTGGAAACAGGCAATTTTGAAAACCTCTTTTATGAGTCTGAAAAAAGCCCACATTTTTAAAACATTAACCCATTTCTGTAACAGGTACCAGTAATTTCAGGCCAAAAAGCTATCATACCTGTAAGTCAAAATTGTACAGCAAAGGAAAACACAGATTTTGATTATAATGAAAACATTGTAAGAGAAAGAGCAAAATTGCAGCAATGGTTTTAATATGGATAAGTTTAACAACCCTCAGAAAAATAGCTTTTGAAACATTTGAAAAGGAGAAAATAAAATATTCTAATTTTTCAAAGGTGAATCAAGTCATATATTGGTTTTAATTTTTTATCTGCAAATGGCTTCAGCATTAAAGCTACATGTACCATAAACATTTTGTTATAGTGCTGCCCTCATCTTCTCCAAGGTGTTCTCTAGGATTGGTAGAGCTCAAAGCCAGGTCTGTGGCTGCCAGAACATGAAGAAGCAACTGTTTACCTTATTGTGTCAATAAACAGTTGAATATTTTCTGTCATAATACCAGGCCATAATGTTCCTATTTCAGTTATGTTTATGTAAATGATTAGTAAAAAGATCAAACTATGCTTTTATTCAAGCTGATCTTGATCTATATGTCTATGAAAGCAACTAAATTGATACCAAATGCAAGTGTTCACTGTTTACCTTTATATGGATGTAAGACCAACGGTTATTTTCAAGTTTAACCCTTTACCAAACGACAAAATTTTAGACTTGCCCAAATTGAAAGCATTTGCAAAGGCAAATAAAACGTGGCCCAAATGACGATTTCAATCTTTGAAAGGTTAGGAATCTACATTGTAAAAAGAGAAAATGCTGGTTACCAGCATTTTCTCCTCTTTTCCCTAATTGTCTTCAAAAGACTTCTTCCTCAGGGTCGTGAAAACTGGGAATTGTGTGGTAAAGGGTTGATCCAAGAAAAAGGATTAAAAGAGAAATATAGGTTTAACCCTTTACCACACGGCAAAATTTAAGACCTATCCAAATTGAAAGCATTTGCAGAAGACAATTTCATAATGGCACAAATGACACAACTTTTCTTTGATAGGGTAGAAAACGTGGGAAAAGGAGAAAATGCTGGTTACCAGCATTTTCTCCTTTTCCCACAATGTTTTCAAAAGGCCTCTTCTTCAGGGGCGTTAAAAGGCGTCATTGTGTGGTAAAGGGTTAAACTTTATTGCCCAAATTCTATATTTTTGTTCACTTTACTTAACTCTATACCAAACGACAAAATTTTAGTCTCATCCATATTATAGGGAACTGCATACAGAAAATAAGATGTAGTGTTTCTCCCAGAACGTGTTTCTTGCGTTTTTGATGCAATGATTTCTTGGCTGACATGCTAAAATTCGTCATGTGCATCTTTTCTGACACAACCAAAATCATATCAGTTCAATTAAAACAAAAGTTTATAATGCACACCATGATGTCGAGCCGAAATACTAATGGGCAAAATAAGGTCCGTATGCAGAGAATTTCGTACGCCATGATTATTTTATACTGAGAGTTTATGATACGGCGCCCAGTGTCTGAAACCGATTTTATTGATAATTTATTGATAAATTTCTGCCAGAACTGCAGAAAAAAGAATTAAAGAACCTGAATATTGCTACCAACTGGCTTCTCTCTGATACAATCACACATTTGAAGCTCTTGTCTAGTAATAGTAACTAGGTACGGAATATCTATAGGAAGGTCAGTTGGTCGCCGCGCTTTAAACATGTATAGCCACGACATGTAGCTTCAAGGTACATATTGCTTCTAGGTAATCTGTATTTTTCTGTCATAACAAAAATCGGCGCCCTCTAGCGGCTTGTCTGGTCTCTATTTTAATTGTAAATACCTTGACTTAGACATTTCTTTACTTCGGCCAACTTCATTTTTCAAAATGAAAGGTTAGAATGGAAGAAAAATATACAGGAAGTGAATATGATGTCATCGGCACCTACATGCTTAACACAATTTACCCCACCCTCTAAAATCCTTCATTACCCGCAGTTTTACTTAAAAACATGCCTGATGATGTATTTAGATCATCTGCTAGGTCATGTAGCAATATTTTCAAACCATGTGACCGCAAATTTGAGCCAAATATATCGAGTTGTATTGATTTTTTTACGAAAACCATTGAAGTTACATGAATCAATTTCAGTGGCACCGGGACAATGGTGAAGGTCAAGGTTGATTTTCTTCCAAATGTTTGGATGAAACTGCACGATATTTTCTGTGACGCTAAGTAAAAGACGAAATTAGAAAATTATTTGGTGATTTATTCTACACTCTTTGAAAATTTTGAGTTTTTCTTAATCGGACTGTAACATCCGTGAACCAACAAACTGCAAGGCTACGGTCTGTGTATTCTAGATACTTTCCGAAACAGAATAGCAGATGAACCAAAAAAGAAAAACGGAAAGGACTTGCAGACTGTTTTGTTGTCCCTTCCAAAAGTAAACACCTCAAAAACGTGAAAAAAATGAATAATCAACAAATGCAACAAATATCCGGGTCTTGTCAGACTAAGAAAAAAAGTTTCAGTTCCGAGTTGGCAGAGTCACAGGGAAGGGTCCCTAAATGTGAATTTAAGTAGCTTTAAAAAGGCATTTATAAAGGTGACCCTCAAGATTTTTGTATGACCCCCAAAAATTTGGAATAGGGGTCACAAATGACCCTCAAAAATTTGAAACTGGGAGAAACACTGAAGATGTGGCTAAAATGATTGGAAATACCTTTGGAAGGGAAGAAAGCATTGTGGGGAAAAGAAAAGAAAAAAAAATGCTGTTGACCAGCACTTTTGTCTTTTCCCATAATTTATTCAAAAGTGTCTTTCTCAGGGTCATTAAGACATGGGATTTTTTTGTAAAGGGTTAAATATTGTTTCTCTGTATCTCTTTTTAGCATGGCTGTTTTTAAAGATAATGTCAAGATATGGTCATGAATAGCTCTGTTGTCATCTGCGTCTTCTTCATGAAAAACTTACTTTTTTATAATGCAAATATCTCTTTTATTACAAAAGATATCTACTTCAAACTCAGACGAGTTGTTAAGTATCAAAAGGGGAACGGATCCGAACCCATACAAGAGAGGTAGATAACTATCAAAATATTTTTGACACAGTTATGTCCCTTTTTGACTTAAAACAATGTAGATAAAAAATCAGACTGCAGACTCTGTGCGTCCTGATATTGATCTACAAACTGGAAGGCTGGAAGTTGGACAAGTCTGAGGTATTTGCATCTGGTAAAGAATTGACTTATCCATATAATGATAACCCTATACCATACAATGGAAATCGAAAGCATTTGCAGATGACAAATTAAATGTGTATCAAATAATGTTTATTATCTACAAAAGGGTAGAAAACATTGTGAGAAAAGGAGAAAATGCTGGTTACCAGCATTTTCTCCTTTTCCCATCATGTTTTCAAAAGTCTTTTTTCTTAGGTCTATTAGAACTCGGGACTATGTAGTAATGGGTTAAGATTTTAAACCAATAAGCTGGCTGCTGACATGGAGAAGGATTCTGCTAGTGAATACAATATGGTTCACATCAATATTTCACCCGGTTCTCCAGAATCATCACTTCGAAACAAATGTTTGCTTTCATTGGAGGGAATCCAGAATGTTGTTAGTCTTTCTACTGGATCCAAACTGCCAAGGTGCCTTTCACAACTGTAGTTGCCTTAATTGCAGCAAGTGTGGATCAAAGATCAGACTGCACAAAACTTGCAGTCTGATCTTTGTTCTACACGGACACTTTGCTGAAACACCATTGACAAAATCTACCACGATGTTGCAATTATTTAGGTAATATTTCTAGACTTAAAATCATGTCTGTTGGGTTTCTGGGGCTCTGAGGGTTATCAATTTTCCACCTAACGGTTAGAAAAGATTATGTATGCATATTCAGTGATTTTTCTTTTGATAAAAGCTTGGTTTATCTAGTGACCAAAATAGTGTGAATTTCTTTGTTGTAGTAAAAAATTTGATATAGAAATTTATCTAGTGGTATTTATGCTATGTCATAGGAAAAATGAAAATAAAACTTGACTGCCTAATGGTGTGCAACACAGGTACAACAATATTTATGGTTAACTCTTGAACACCCTATCCCACGTAACTGAAATTCACAACGAAATAATTCCGCAGATTCGGAAAGCAATTCACAAAATTTGTAGCATTTTTATTTGTTTGAACGGTTTTGCACCAACAGTGCACCAAAAAATAACAAACTTGTAGCGAATAGCTCGAATAGCCAATATCATTTTTTTCAGAATAATGCCTTCTGAAACCTTGACAAATTCTTGCCATTTGAGTAATGGCTTTAACTAATTTTGAACATTCACTAACCACTTAAACCACATACTTAATGAAACCATAACAAATCATGTGTAACATTCAACTGAATATACCAAATATTCCTGAAGACTCTACGAATCAGATTATCATGACGATTGACAGCTCATTCCTGCAGATACAAGTAGCTCACATACAAAGTGATGTCTGATCCTTGATCTGCACTGTCTGACATAGAAATAAAAATTTCCTGCAAAAGAACTTTGAAATCACGTAAATTGGAGTATTATGATTTACTGACGATGTTCCTTTTCAGTCTAGTTAGTGGTTACAAGGTTCTAGTTATTATCAGTAAGTGTAGGTCCAATTTAATTAAACTGCATGCTCTGTGCAGTGTGATCTTTGAATACGGTATGTTGTCTGCAAAAGCAACTTAGGTTTTTTAAATTTATATATCATCGAACTCTTTAACCTTTTACCACACAATCCCGAGCTTTAAAGATCCTAATGAAAAGGCCGTTTGAAAACTTTTTCGGGAAAAGGAGAAAATACTGGTAACCAGCATTTTTCTCCCTTTCCCACAAGTTTTCTACCATTCCAATACGGAATTTCTATCTTTGAGTCACTATTATTGTGAGATATACAATAGCTTTCTATTTGGGAAAGTCTAAAACTTTGTCGTTTGGTGAAGGGTTACAAGATTTCAAAAGTTCAGAGTCAGTCACATTGAATGTAGCTATTGATGGCAAAGTAAAATAAATGTGGAATTCATCTCACAAATGTAGAAAGCATGGGAAAAGTATGAGAAATGCTGGTAACCAGCAGTTTCTTTTTTTCTTTCAATGTCCTTCAAAGAGTTCTTCCCCAGGACCATAAAAGTACTGAATCATTCAATAAAAGGTAAGGAGTCAAGGGATAACCTCATTTCCCTATGTTGTTAAAGAAATGTAGCGATTTTTAGAGATAGGAGAAACTCCCCAGTGAACAGTCCCAGTGTGTCACACAAAAACATCATTAGTTCAGGTTTTTTTCTGGAGTCAATATATCACAAAATGACACAATATTGTGTGAGAAAGGGTCCAGTCATTAAGAAGAGTCAAAAGGCTACCCATTATTGGTCTTTATTATTTATCATTATTATCTTTGTAGGGAATCCGCAATTACATGTAGTACAGAGATTATTTTCCACCACCTGAAAAGGGGATAAAAAACATCTTTTTCAAATGTAATGCAAAGGAGTAATTGCAAATTAAACCCCTATTACACTAGGGCGGTGATCCCTTGGCATCCAAGAAAAAATGCAGAATGCCAAGGTGCTCCCAGTAAGATCACAAGCATTGCCACAGCAACGCAGTACCACCGCCAGTAGATGCACTGGGAGCATTTAAAACGCTGAGCAACAGCGCGCACTTTGAGCATGCACAAAACAAATACTGTTACATGGCATTCTGATAAGAGTGCAGTGGGATCACCTTGGCAGCTCAGTAAGGTCTCTTGCAATGCCACAGGAGTTATGCCGGCATGGACAGAGGTCGCAGTGCAAACATTGTGGTTGTAGGTGATGCTTGCGTGGAGACTGTACATTGTTCTCTGAGATGTCACAGCATCTCTCCTGCCCTTATTTGGGGCGTCAACAGTGCTCTTGGAGATGTCACTGCATCTCTACTGTTTCGACGGTGCTTACACAGTGTTTTTTTTTTTTTAACTGCGCTCTTACAATGACTGTTCGGAACTGCCAAAGTGATCTCTGCACTTCCAAGACGCTTCTACGGCATCCACTGGTGTTTTCCTGACAAAAACGAACATATATAAGACAAAGTATGCAACTAAATATTCATTTCACTATAGCTGGTGTACGCCAGCAAACCAGGCTAGTGCTGGTTGATGAGGTAACGGTGGTTAAATTAATTTTTTTGAGAGGGGGGATGTTTGTCCTGCTGTTTTCCCCTTTCTTTTTTGGGCAAAATTTTATTCTTTACTATTTGACACCATAGCAAAGAAACAATGGATGAATAAATGTGTGTGACACACAGTTCCATTTTATAGATAGTGCAAACAAACGCCATGAACATGCCGTGAACGCAGTGTGGCACTCATCACAGCTCGGCCAATTCTGTACCTATATCTAACTTCGTCTGTATCAAGGAGATTTTCATTTTGAAATATTTCCAAGTAACATGATCTTAAACATGGTGGCGCATTGTAAATCGATTAGCAGCGGCAACAACAGCCACGGTGATGAGCAACCTATTGCTGAAAAATGCCAAAGCAGTTGATACACAGAGTTAGAAAATAAATGTACAAACTGTTTGTTATTGGAAATTTATTTAGAAAGATTCCCTTGAAAAATGTGACTAGTGTTTGCTTTTTAAGTGGAGTGGTAAGATTTTAAAAACTGTGAACATGTGTAATGTACTGTGTAGGTGCATATCAAGCTACGTGATACAGCCGAAGGACCTGATCACCAGATCCACCTGAGGTTTGCTGTGTGAATGCTTAATGTAAGTACTGTGAAAGCTTGGTGCACACAGTGGAAGCGGCCTGAGAGTGCAGCATATTGCCAAGAAGAACCCTGTAGGAACACGATAATATGCCTGGAGCCCCGTAGCAAAATTTAATGGCTTGGTAGTGGAGAGAATGCCATGACTTACCCCTCGTCGCAAAAAATATCTGATTTTACCTGCGAACTAATCTAAAACAATGCTCAGTAGAAATGCCGTATAGTGTGACAGGCTTTACCAACAATGGCAGCTGCTTTTTTCATATGATTTTTGAAAAAAGTTGTAAGGTTTTAGTTTTAGCTTAGTGTAATTAATTTCTGTAGCCAGCTTTTGTGGATAATATGAAGTACCAAAATTAATGCAGCTATGATCAGGAACAAGTTAAAAATAGGAAGCAAATCTGTGAGAGTTGGTGAATAAATAATATAATCAGCCCTCTTTGAAGTTTTTTTTTACCCTTTACCACACACAGTCAAGTTTCAATGATCTTGATGAAGAAAATCCTTGAAAATATAGGGGGGAAGGTAGAAAATGCTGGTTTTCTGCAGCCAAAGTTTAGGTTATGATTCACATTTACTCTGAGTTCTGGGATTGCTTTCACTTTGGTCAAATATTTTGTTCCTTGACACAGAATTAACCCTTCACCATACAATCCTGGTTTCTGATGGGCCTGACGAATACTGTTGAAAAAATTGTAAGCAAAGGAGAAATTGCTGGTAACAAGCAGTTTTTCTTTTTCCATCAATGTTTACTACCATCAAAGACTAAGTCATCTTTTTTAGCTACATTCACTTTGTCTTCTGCAAATGCTTTCAATTTGGTTCGGTCCAAAATTTTAATGATTTGGTAAAGAGGTAATGCATCTTTGGATTATGCATTATACAAAGAAAGCCGCCACATAATATGAATCCATTTTGCCCTGAAACTGTCTTAATATGAGATAGAATGGCCTTTTGCCATGCAGAAAATTGACTGAATGCAAAAAGCTTTAACCTGGGTCAGCTTGCTCAGATTGCGCAGGCTGACATGGGTTAATCCTGTTTTCAGATGAACTGAATTACCCTCGCAGTTTACACAGACTATGACTCATATGTAATTGTTATGACATGTTGATCATATTGATTGAGCTATTTTACAAATTTTGGAGAACTGTAAAAAAAAAGCCTGCAGGTCTAAAGAGCTTTAAGTTCTAACCCTTTTCCAGTGGGAATGGAAAAAAAAACTTTCCTGCATGGAGAATATTTGCAGATGACAAATGTGGCTCAAATGATGGGATTTGTCATTCATTGGGTAGAAAACATTAAAGAAGCTGGTTGATGGACAGCAGGCTTGAAACTTTACCAGGCAAAAACAGTTAGACTTGTACAGTTTAAAAGCATTTGCAGCAAGACGTTCCCGAGTTTTCATGACCCTAAGAAAGAAACCTTTTGAAAACATTGCTTGAAAAGGACAAAATGCTGGTGACCAGCCTTTTCTCCTTTTCAAACCATGTTTTCTACCAGCATTTTCTCCTTTTCACTCCATATTTTCTGCTTATTCAAGAACAAATTCTACCATTTGAAAAACATTTGAATTGTTTCGTGTAAATTCCTTCAATATGAACAAGTCTGAAATTTTGCCTTGTGGTAAAGGTTTCAACACTGGTAGTGTTATGACTACAAGGGAGCTGGTTGATGGACAGCTAGCTTAACCCTTAACTACACAATCCTGTGTTTTTTATTGAAGAAGAAGGCTCTTTCAAAACCTTGTGGGAAAAGGAGAAAATGCTGGTAACCATCATTCTCTTCATTTCCAACCATATTTTCTACCCATACAAATACAATTTTATTGTTTGAGGTATAATTAATTTTTTCATCTGCAAGTGCTTTTAAAAGGAACAAGTCTATTTTTCAATGGTTGGTAAAGAGTTAAATTATACAAACAACCTGCTATCATATATCTGTCCATCATTTCTACCTTTATCTTATGGATGTGTTTTGATGAATGCAGGGTTTCCCTCTTTGTAAGACAATAGTAATAACGGGCTTTTGAAGGTAGAAAGTAAATACTGGTACATGATTTATAGCCTTTTGTCACACTGCCTCCTAGATTTTCAAAGACAAATCACATTGTGTTACTCCTACTTAATAGTTATGGTCAGCGAATCTTTCAGAATGAACGAATGAGCTTACTCAGTGCGACTCACTGACCTTTTGCGGGCACTATAAACCAAGATCAGACTGCACAGAACGTGCCGTCTGATCTTTGATTTACACTGTCCGATAAGGAGATAATTTCCCCCCCCCCCAAAAAAAAAATTATAAATAAAAAATAAAAAAAAATTTGCCAAATTTGGATTTTTCTATTGGCTTGAAAGTTTCTATTCACTTATTTAGCAATATAAGGGTTAAGAAGGACATTTCAAGTTCTGTAAGATGTTTGGTACAGATATACAGTAAGCAGATATTCTGCATTTTACTCCTCCGCCATTTTGAAGACAACATTGCAGTTTTATATATCGAGGTGGAGGATTTGAGAACTTACTGACAAAAAATGAAGTTAGTGAAATGTGAGAATATTTGAACCATGTTCTGGCAAAAATGGGCTTAACTCTTTACCACACAATCCCGACTTTTAACGACCCTGAAAGAAAAGCCTTTTGAAAACAATGCGGGAAAAGGAGAAAATGCTGGTATCCAGCATTTTCTCCCTTTCCCACAATGTTTTCTACCCTATCAAAGATAGAAATCACCAATTTAACAGCATTTAATTTGTCGTCTGCAAATGCTTTCAACTTGGTCCTGTCAAAAATTTTGTCGTTTGGTAAAGAGTTAAAGCATCTCCTTTATGCATTAAGTCAGTACATGATTATGGATCCATAAAGTCCATTTTCTCTAACAACTGACTGAATCATTGGTACACTGGTCCTTGGACATGCAGAACATTAACCAATAGCAAAAAGGTTAAGGCCTAGGTCAGCCTGCGCGGGGTGCACAGGCTCACCTGTGTCAATACTTTTTTGCAGAGATGCATTAACTCTTTACCAAAAGACCAAATTTTAGACTGGTCCAAACTGAAAGCATTTGCAGACAGCATATAAAACATTGCTCAAATAGTCTGTGGGTCTGCGTGGCTCAGTGGTAAAGTGTAGGACTCGTGACCTATAGGCCCTGGGTTCTAGATCACTGGTTCTACTGGGGTTTTTTTGTGCGAGTGTCTTTGGGCAAGACACTTCAGAGCCATAGCCTAGTACTGGTGTGAGCCATGAAATACAGGAATATGTGAGCTGTCGCCACGATATGACTGAAATAATGTTGAAAGCAGCGTAAAACACCATTCAATCAATCAATCAAATAGTCTGATTTGTCTGTGATAGGATAGAAAACAGTGGGAAAAGAAGAAAATGCTGGTTTCCAGCATTTTCTTCTTTTCTCACAAAGTTTTCAAAGGACTTCTTCCCAAGGGTCATCAAAACTCTGGATTGTTTAGTAAAGGGTTAAGCCCCCTTTTCATAGAGCATTGACTTATCTATCTTTGCATCCACAGATAAAACTGTATCGGGCATTCAAATCCACTCCACCTCCTGAAACAAATTTGCATCAGACCATTTTGAAAATGTCCTTGTGAATCGTGATATGTCATTTTGAATCAAAACCAGCTCTTTTCCCATATTATATTCTATGCTTTGGAAGTCAAAGTCATTTATTTGGGCCACATTTAGTTTTTCATCTACATAACTATAAACTTCGATTCTTGACAAGTCTAAAATCTTGTCATCTGGTTTAGAGCTAAAGCTGACCTGGAGGTTGCGGGTTCGATACCCAGTTGCTGCAAACTTTCTTTACGGCGATTTTTCGCCTCTCACCTCTGATGCATGTGAGAAAAGTAGTCAGTGGCTTTGGAAAGAAAGTTGTGTCAGTACTGGTGTGAGAAAACCAAGAAACACATGGGTGCATCAGTGACCGCCATGATATGACCTAAGCTGTTAAAATGGCGTTAAACTCCAAAACAAACAAACTTAGAGATAAAGCTACCTGTAGATGAATTTAGTCAAACCATAATCAGGGGATGTATGTGATCTTTATCTTTGTAACGCTTTACCAAATAGCAAAAACTTACACTTGGACTCGTCCAAGTTGAAAGCATTTGCAGATGATAAAATGTAATGTAGCTCAAATGATGATAGTTGTCTGTTGGAAGGAAAACATTGTAGAAAAAGGAGAAAATGCTGGTTACCAGCATTTTCTCCCTTTTCTACAATGTTTTCATAAGCCTTTTATATTTATGTATCGTTTATATCTTGGCAAGAAGGATAAAATGTTATCATGATCTCATGTTCTACTTTCACCCTTCACTGCCCCCCAATGTACTTACTTATCAGCCACCTGTACAAGAACATGCATGCATTTGAGTAGTAAGTGTTATCTTGACAGGCATGATGTTCAAGGTAAACTAGGTTGAAAGCTGATTGGGTGATATAGTATCTAATGGAAATCACAGCATTCTGTGTCATAAATACAGTTCTGCAAAACTGAAAGGTAACGTTTACACTTTGTTTACAGTGTTGAACTCTTTTATAAGTAATAATTATGATGAATAAGAATAGGACATCTATTATAGCAGTGTTCTGCCGAGGGGAAGATTTTGGAATATTGTCCCACTGAATTAGAAAAATGTACCATCACAATGCATACGGGTGAAACTAGCTTTCAAATTTAATTGATCATTAGACTTAGTAGCTTTGTTTCCCACTCGTACATATAAGTACATTGTGAATACAAAAACAATATTGATTACAACATTAACACAATATAGGTAGGGGTGTAACGATATATCGTACTATCGATGGATTGCGATGGTGATTGTGTTGATGCTACTGCATCGATTGTTACGTTGAAAATCGATAACTATCACCTATAGTTACCTCAAATATCGATAGTTTCGATAGTTTCACTGACAAGAAAGAGGGGAAAATACTGCAATTCGCTAATGTATTCGGACGCCCTAAAAGTTCGGACACGTTTAATTATTTACAAAAATAATTTATTTTTTAATTCTTTCTCTGAACACTTCCAAAAGCAAGTTTTCCTAAATATTCGGACATTCCGTAACGTTAATTTCCCAAAATATTTGACGGGTAATTTTTTGAAATATGTTTTCAATAATGATTGGCTGCATAATATTAATTTCTGCATAGCAATGTTCATCGTTACGAAAACGAATCCTTCGAGAGCTGATTAAGTCAGTGGTAATTTTAAGTCATGAAATTAGACCAGAATAATTGCAACACTAAGGGTGTTTTTGTTAAAAACTTCTCACCAAAGCGAAAAGTGTGGATTTAGATCAAAGATCAGACCAAACAGTCTGCCTACAGTCTAATCTTTATCTACACAGGCCGCCAAAACCATAACCATGCATGTTGTTCCTCCATAAGCCATAGATAAATCTACTATGAAAAATGAATACTAAACCTCGTTCTTTCTTTTCTTTATTTATCAGTAATCCATTTCGAATGCATTCTTTTTATTTCGGCTGCAAGGAATTAGATTAATTTTTAGAAAACAGCCGCACTTTTTCATGCTGACTACACAAAACGTGACACGACTGGCGTGTTCTTGAAACAGCTATATTACTAAATGCAAAAAGGCTATATCAGCTGGTGTACATGTAAATCGTGCATGAAATAGGCTTATTGCATGGTCACTTTGAATTGATTAGAGGTCGACCTGCAGCCAGATATAACTTGAGTTTCTTGTCGCAGACCAGTTTAAGTGTGTAAATTAAAAAGGTGCGTTACAACTCAGTTGCTTCGAATGATTTGCGTGTTACGTCATACCCCTGATCCAAATTTTACTGCAAACATTTGTGTACCCACGACAGGCCGACAGGCATCTTGTAGACAGATGGCTTGTAATATAGATCTACATTATGGTCGTTCTGATTTACTCTGCTGATGGCAAGATGGTGATTTTCAAAGCATTGGCGGATGGTGTAGATAGATATCAGACTAAACAGAACATGCTGTCTGATCTTGGATCTATACCATCCACTTCTGTACTATGACTTAACTCATATTAGAAAGCTACTTCTTTCTAGTGCAAAAAAAGGTAAGATAATGTTTAACAGTGTTCCCACTCGCGCAAATTATTGCATAAATCACGTTATAGAATTGAAATTCACGTAACAAATTCTGGTTACACCAGAGACTTCGCGTAAGAAAATGCATGGACAAAAAAGGCCATTATACGCTTTTCTTGTGAAAAATGACAGGTTTTGTAGTTACTTGTTACCCTCATTGACAATCTTTTTGTCAAATCATGTGGAAATACCTAGCCAGAAATTAACAGACATCAAAAACTGATCGGAGTAAAAAACACGGAAACCCATGACACAACAAAATGTTTCTTTGACATTGTCCGATCAGAGTCACTTCAGATCGTCTTTTCAGCTTTTTAATGACTATAAGCAGTAAGTTTATACAAATATCTTAATATAACACACTTTTTGTATACACATACAACAAGGTAAAACCTATTATTTCGGCCACCCCCTTTTTTTCAGAATGATAATTTCCTAAAAATTTGGAGACTACACAAAAATAATTATTTTTTCTGTCTGAATATATTGGCCAATTATGGGTAAAATTAGATAAATTCTATCAACTCAAAAAAACCTTAAGGGCTCACATTTAAAAGGTGATTTCTTTAAAAGTTTAAAGTTGCTTTATAATTACGTTTTATTAGGTGTGTTTATGAACCATCAGCATTTGTCAGCATTTTGTGCTTTGCATGCTGTTGTATATCAATCAGACTTAAAAGCTGACTTCTTCAAAAGTTCAGAGTAATTAGGTATGTTAAATTGTTTGTGAGCCATCTGTATTCAGAAAAAATTGTCATTGAAATTTATTGAGCATCTTGCATTTAACTCTATTTCCCCTTTATTTGCTATTCAAAACTATACTCAAGTAGAATTTAAACTACTTGGAGAAAGTATTAGTCTAAAACATGGTTTCAAGATGTAATTTGGTGAAATTCATCTCTTGCAATTCACCCAATAGTATTGCAATAGTATTGCAATAGTAACAGGCAATATCAATACTATTGCAATAGTATTTTTTCCAATGTCAATAGATCTACTATCACAATAGTAGATTTTGGCCTCAATAGTCAACCCTAAATATAGGTGGAAAAATATGGAAAAAAAATATATATCAATTGTATGTGTCTTGAGTACATTTGTCTCTTGTTTTGAAAGTGTCTTGTATATCTGCAAAACTATGATTCATTTGTCCTCTCTCTGAATAATGCTTTGTAGAACTTTGATATTATGAAAGTATTTGCAGACAACAAAATTAAAACATTGCTCAAATGATGTCATTTTGCCTCTGATTTTGTGGAAAGCATCGTGAGAAAAGGAGAGAAAATGCTGGTTACCGACATTCTGTTCCTTTTTCCCATAATGCTAATATGCTTTCATAACCCATCTTCCTCCAGGCTGTGAAAACATGGGATATTTTGGTTAACAGCTCAGGCTTGTATAATCAGATTTCTAGATGTTTTTCATTGTGAGAGCACCACATGCAAAAAGGATTTTTTTAGGCAAAGCGTGTGAAATACAAGTTGTTTACAACAGGTTCAAATTTAGAAGCTGCCACACAGACACATGGATAAGTTCCCTACCCCCCCCTGGCTATTCTTATACAGCTGAAATTTTGCTACAAATGATATTAATCTTGAAAGGGCTAGATAAGCCAGTTGAGCTTTCTCTCTCAGAAAAACAGAAATAGAAAAATTTAGACCTATCCCAGTTGAAAGCATTTGCAGAAGACAATTGAAAGTGGCTCAGATTATAAGGTTTATATCAGAAATGGCAAGAAAAATTATGGGAATCAGAAAAAATGCTGGTTGCCATATTTACAAGAACCTGTTTTCCTCAAGGTCCAGAAAACATGAGATTATTTGGTAATTGGTTTAAGAAATTGTACAAATGTACACATTTCATCTGAGAGATAGGGCAAGTGATTTAGTTGACTTTTTGACCTGCCTATTGAAGTGAGTGAAAATATATTGTTAATGTTGGGCAATCGGTTTAAAATCACAATCGATTATCACTTTATAATCGGAAGAGCAAACCTACTAGCTATCGATTGTACAATCGGTTTCTCCATTTAACTGAGAATGCCTTTTTGGTTTAAATACTGTGACAATTTGTTGACATGATAATAAGTTTATAAAGATGCAAGATGTTACGTACTTTAAAAATCAAAGGAAATACATTACCATCAAATTCTTTGCTTTATTTAATACCCTGTATGTTGGTCCTTAAGTCTTAACTTCCAAAACAGTTGAAAAAAAATTTCAAACTTGTTCATATTTCAAGCATTTGCAGAGGACAATTTCTTCCCCCGCCCCCTTTCTGTTATAGATCTATATTTTCATTTCATAAAACAACCAGTTTTTTCACTCATGAAGAGAGATTTTAGCTTCCACTTATTGTTTTATTAAGAGATTTGTGTAAATTCACTGTTTAAATTCATTAATAAAGATGAGTAGATAGTTTGAAGTGCCTCTGATTAGACGACACCACACTGATCATTGTAGTGTCGTGGGTTTTCATGTTTTTTTCGGCAATCTATTTTTCATGTCTATTAATTTTTGGAGAAGTGTTATCGCATGATTTGACACGTAATTGTCATTTAGAATAGCAGGTAACTTTAAAATTTGTCATTTTACATCTTTATTACGTTTTTATAAACGACTCGCCAGCTTGACTTCCTGTGATAAACAGAGCCGTGTGTGTTCTTCATATCTGATACTGATCGTGTTCATCAAAGCCCATATTTCTGCTGGATGCACTCCAGCTAGTGTATATGAAGCTTTAGACGATAATTTTACGTGTCAGATTGACATGTAGGAAGATATTTTTGAGCACCAAAGACAGGTCATTTCAAATTTCCAAGCGTCAAAACCCAGGGTCCGGGGTCAAATGAGAACCCTGCTGAATTAGCAAGTTTTGTCAAGACAACCATGGAAAAAATTTCTTGCTCATTTTCCGACCGATTTTCGTGTTTGTTGTCCACCATGTTGAATCAAAGAGTGCGATTAATTACTCACAAAACCAAGCGCTAAAAACCGGCATTATTCACGTTTTCGGACCGAGCGAGTTCCGGAACCGACTACAATCGATTCCAGGATTTGTCAATCGATTGTCGCAATTGGAAGCCAAAACCAACTGACTTTTGACTATAGTCGATCATTGGCCCACCACTAATAAATAGAGTCAGACAATTGATTAATATTTTATCATAGTAACTTTCTTAGCTAAGGCCAATAGTCATGAATGTAATCCTTTAGACTGCCCACCACCCATGTTTTATGTCACTCTAAGAATTTCGGTGTCTTAGGCTATAATACAAGGTAAATAAATCATTGATAAGAATTCACTCGATCCTATACCAACATGGCTTTTGAAAACCTGTATAGATGTTCTATTCCTTTTGTGACAAGGATCGTCAATGTCTCTCTTGAGACTGCTTACGTACCACTGTCTTTCAAAAGCTCCCATATTAGACGACTCTTAAAGAAACCAAGTTTGGATCAAAATCTGCTTAAAAATTATAGACCTGTTTCACATTTGCCCTTTGTTTCAAAGGTCATAGAGAAAGTGGTCAACTCTCGTATAGAACAGCATTTAATATCAAACAATCTTCATGAAGAACACCAGTTTGCTTATCGATCATATCATTCAACGGAAACAGCTTTAGTGAAAGTCCAAAAAGATATCCTGCAATCCCTTGATCAGAATAAAGTTACAGTTCTTGTGCTACTTGATCTCTCCGCAGCATTTGACACAATTGACCATAGAACCTTATTACAAAGTCTTGAAAACCATTTTGGAATAGCAGGAAAAGCACTTAAATGGATTACCTCATATCTCAATGAGCGATACCAAACAGTATGTATAGATGGGAAATTATCAAAGTCTGCACTTATGGAATTTAGTGTGCCCCAAGGTTCTGTGTTAGGACCAAAATATTATACTATGTATACAAAGCCTGTTGGCTCACTCTGCAGGAAACATGGACTTGATCACCATTTTTATGCTGATGACTCACAACTGTATCTGGCATTTGAACCGACAGATAATGTTTCTCATACTGAAACCTTTAATCGTATTGAAAGGTGTCTTTCAGACATTGTATCATGGATGCATTCAAATATGCTTAAACTTAACACAGAAAAAACAGAGGTTATACTATTTGCATCCAGTAGAAATGCCCATCTTGTTGAAAACAGAGAGCTGAATATTGAGGCTCTAAGATCAAACCATCCAAGTGTGTTAAAAATCTCGGGGCTATGCTTGATATTAGAATGGATATGGAACAGCATGTAAACTCTTTATGTAGATCATGTTACGCTCAGTTGTGTCAAATCGGACGTATCAGAAAATACTTAACACTTGACGCCACCAAATCTCTAGTAAATTCTCTTGTTACTTCAAGATTAGATTATTGCAATGCATTGCTACATGGAGTGCCTAAAAGAACTTTAAACAAACTTCAACATGTTCAGAACACAGCAGCCCGCACAATCAGCAGGACCTCTCGTTTCAGTCATATTATTCCAGTACTGAAAGAACTCCGTTGGCTACCCATTCAGTCTAGAATAGAATATAAGATACTGACTTTAACCTACAAGGCCATACATGGTCAGGCCCCAGTGTACATAAACAGACTTCTTAAAGTGTACAGACCATCTAGAAACCTAAGAACTCGAAACAGCTCACTTACATTAGAGGTTCCAAGAAGCCGAATCACATACGGAGATTGAAGTTTTGTGACTGCAGCCCCAAAATTATGGAACAGCCTACCGGCAAACCTCAGAGACACTGATTCACTGTTTGCATTTAAAAAAGGGCTGAAAACATACTTTTTTATTAAAACTCATGGGAATTAATTCCTGATAAACTGAACTTTTAAATTGCAACTATGTGTAGTCAGTTTTACAGTCTTAAAACTTATATTGTCATTTGTGTGAGAGATCATCTTGTTTTATGATGATGTTTTTACCATAACATTTTCTTAATTTGTATGATGTTAATTGCAAAATTTGTGTACCTGTAGCTAGGATGTGAAGCACTTTTGAGCATAGTTAAACTATGATAAAAGTGCTATCTAAATATGGTATAATAATAATAATAATTCATGCAGGCTGTTTTCATCTGTGCTGTTGCTTTCTTTCTCAGCATTGTCTTAACCCTTTACCCAACAGTCCTGTGTTGTAACAACCTGAAAAAAAACCTGGAATCATTGTGGCGAAAGCAGAAAATGTTTGAACCAGCTTTTTCTCCTTTTCCCACAATGTTTTCTACCCCTTCTAGGACAAATGTTATGTTTTTGCTACATTTAATGCGTGGCCTGAAAATGCTTTCAAAATGGTCGAGTCTAAGATGTTGTCATCTGATAAGTTTTTCTAAAAAAGATATCAAACGAAATCTGGTTTGATGCCCCTTTAAACCCAGACTACAGTTTTCTCGTTGTCCTCCAAAAATTCTATACATATAGTTGCATCACCCTTTTATCTGCTCTCATTTTACAAAATATTTTACTGGGGGGGGGGGGTGTCTTTAATTGAAGAATGTTTGGTAAATAAATTATTTCATACATTAATACATTTTGACAAAAGGAGAAACGGCTCCGTCTGCTTAACAGAGTTGGCCTGTTGTAATGATACAAAGTAATCTGTGAGTTGTCACATGTTATTCCAAGTCCTTGATGCAATTAGCTGTGGTTGATGTTGATTAACACTCTACCAAACACTCCCTTGTTTTAACGACCCTGAAGGTGAAAGCTTTTGAAAACATAATGTTTTCTACCCAATCAAGTACAGAAATCACCATTTGAGCTACACTTAATTTGTCGTCTGTAAATGCTTTGAATTTGGTATAGTCCAACATTGTGTTGTTTGGTAAAGAGAGGACAAAATTTTAGCATCATCCAAATTCAAACCCTTTTCAGACAACAATTTAAATGTGATTCAAGTGTTGAGACTTGTTTGGGAATGGATATAAAACATTGTTGAAAAAGGATAAAATGCTGGTTACTAGCATTTCTTCTTTTCCCACCATAATTTCAAAAGCCTTCTACCTCAGGGTCGCTAAAACTCAGGACTGTTTGGTATAGGGTTAAAGATCATGTGAAAATAAACCAAATAGTATTATTGTGGTTAGTCAGTAATAGTGCAGGCACTTAGCCCTTTACCATGTGATAGGATTTTTGACTTGTCCATATTGAAAGCATTTGTAGATATTAACAAGTTCCTTGAGGTTGAAAATTTAATGATGGCATTTGTCTTGGGAAGTGTAGAAAACATTATGGAAAATTGAGAAAAATACTATTTACTAGCATTATCTCCTTCCCACAATGTTTTTTTTCTGAAGGGTTCCTACATAGGGTTTTAAAACATGGGACTAAATGAATGATATGGATATTCTACATTTCATTAACCCTTTACTAAATGACAATGATTTTAGACTTTTCAATATTAAAAGCTGTGCAGATGATAAATTACATGCAGCTTGAGTGATTGTGGATGTATTTGTTTCTGGAAGCTTCGAAAGCATTGTGGGAAAAAGGAGAAAATGCTGGGAACCTTTTCCCACAATGCTTTCCAAAGTTTTCTTTTGCAGTTAAAAAGGGTTAAAAAAAGTAAATATTGCAAATTCAATACTGTTTTGACTAGCATAGATAAATTATCTCATAGCCCAGTGGTTAGCTATTCTGACTTGTGACCTTGTGGTGGTGGGTTCGATACCCGGTTGTTGCAAACTTTTTTTTCTGGCAGTCTTTTGCCTCTCACCTCTGATGCATGTGAGAAAAGTAGTCAGTGACTTGGAAAGAAAGTTGTGTCAGTACTGGTGTGAGGAAGCCAGGAAACACATGCATAGATGCACTGACAACCCTGATATGATGTAAGCTGTTAAAATGGCGTTAAACTCCAATACAAACAAATGGACTCAAATGTCATCTTGATCTACACTGTTCACGGCATGCTGAGTGTTTATTAAGCCTTTGATCGCTTATCTCAACTTTCGTTGCTTTGATGGAAAGCGTTTATCAGGATCACAAAATATGCAGTCTGATCTTGGATCTTTCTTGTATCCATTATTTCATGTGATATTCTGCTATTCATGACAATCTTATGTAATAAGACAATATTGACTCACAGATATCCATTTCGGCTGTTTTGTAACTAGATCCCTTACCACACAATTTCAGGTTTTGTTGACTCCAAGGAAAACAGCTTTTGAAAACATAATGTGGGAAAAGGAGAATATGGAAGTAACCAGCATTTTCTCCATTTCCCACAATGTTTTCTACCACATCTAAAGCAATTTCAATCATTTGATCCACAGTTAAGAGTTAATTCTTCTCCAGATGACAGAACTAATATGATTTGGACATACTCAGCTTTTGCAGACAAGATGAATGTGGCTCAAATGATGAGGTTTGACTTTGAAAGGGCTTAAGGGCGGAAAACTTGTAGGGAAAGGTGCAGATGCTGGTTGCTATTGATTCTTTCTTTTCTCACAATATTTTCAAAACCCATCTCCCTCAGGGATGTAGAAATACTAGAATCTTTTGTAAAGTGTAACTACACTTGTATTGAAGTACTATGCTAGTGGAAAATACAGCTAGTACTTGAGATGATGTAGTGGTCGAAACAGGATGGAAATTGTTTTAGTTGGATTACTGTAGAGGATTAATTTGTGAGAAAGTGGGGGACTATTTTGTATGTTTGTTTACAGTGTATCCTGTATTCTAATTTCTTGTGAAATGTTTTTGTATGCAAAACTTGAAGGTTGGTATCGTAACCCTTTGCCATACAATAATATTTTAGATTTGTTCGAACTGAAAGCATTTGCAGACTACAAACCAATTTATTCTTATTTTATAATCTTGTATTTGTCTCAGAGAAAGTAGAAACCATTGTGGGAAAAGGAGAAAATGCTGGTTACCAGCATTTTCTTCTTTTCGCATAATGGTTTCTAAGGCCTTCTTTTTCAGGGTTGTTAAAACTGGGGATCATGTGTTAAGATTTACAGTTGTCAGATGGTTGTTTTTGTCTGAAATAAAGTGTGGTAGATTACAATGACAAATACGGTATGTAGCGCATCTTGCATGTAGCTGTTTTTGTCTTGCAGTTGTAGATCACCGATGAAAACATTGTGACATAGGAAGAAATTGCTTGTTAAGAGTGACTGAATTCTCCTTTTGCCACAAGGAAATCACGATTGAACCTTAAAGCTGTATATAACCATATTTTGACAAAATTATTAATTTTAGAAGAAAAGTAGCTATTTGGTAATCAGGAATGGAAAAATCATTTGGATGTGATTATTTACTCTCTGGTGTTGGGATTTGAACCTGCAACAGGCAGACTCATACTCCACTGACTAATGACCCAGCTATCCGCTCAATCAGCAGACTTGTTCAAACTGAAAATATTTTGCGGACATCAAATAAAAATTCTAATGTTGCTCAAATGTTGGGATTTTAGCCATGTTAGCCCTATATTTGTAATGATCAGGACTTTTTTCATTACTGGAAATATTCATTTTTTACCAGTGCTCAAATGGTTGGTTTATAAACTAAATAATGCGATGAAACAAGACCAGTTAATAGTGTATCAATTTTAGTTGATTGTTATCTTGGGTAAATTTTTGCTCTGGATATTTCAAAAACTTCCAATAGTGAAGTGCCGAAACCAGGTAGTTCAATTGGTAGCGAACAGGACTTGAGAACATGGGGTTGCTGGTTTAATTCCCGGCTCAGCCAATTTCTTTCCAAGGATTGATGAAAGTTACTGCAACAAGATTCATTCCTCTCTCACTGCTGACCATTGCTTCGATAATGGTTATGTGGGAAAGCAGCCAGTTGCTTGGAAAGAATATTTTGCGGAGTACTGGTAAACGAAACTCCAGGAAAGCATGGATAGGTGCACTGGCCACCGCGATATAACTGAAATAATGTTGAAAAGGGCGTTAAACACCATAGTATCAATCAAGCAACAGTAAAGTTATTGTTAATAGGCCAGTAAGGTAATAGGATGTGCACAAAGTTTGGTGTAAACATGATTTAAAATATTTCAACTATTCTCTAATCACTCAAGTGCTCTGTATTGACAGCTGGAGTTGGGTCATTGAACATGGTGCCCTTAAACATTTTACATACAACCCTGAATTTGAATGACCCTGAGAAAGGAAGCTTTTGAAAACACTGTTGGAAAAGGAGAAAAGGTGGATAAGCTGCATATTAACCCTTTTCCACAATGTTTTCTACCCTTTCAGAAGAGAAATCCAATCATTTGAGTCACATGTACTTTATCATCTGTCTTAAAGGGTGAACTCTTTTATCTGGCATCAACAATTTTGACTTTTCTAATTTCAAAGCATGTGCTAAAGACAAATTTACTGTAGTTTAAGATAACTGTATTGATGAGAAAGCATTTGTAGAAGACAAATCAGTTTAGATTCATTGGGAGATGTGTTTTTGAAAAGGTAGAAAGTATTGCTGGTTACCTGCATTTTCTCGATTCCCCACAATGTTTTCAAAAGTTTTTCCCTCATGGTAGTTAACAAGGTAAATGGATTATTTGGAGAGGATTTAAATTTTTTTATAATTATACTGAACCAAAAAAGAAACTTTCCCTGTGTTTAAGTGCAAATGCAATGTTAAAAAAAATCAAAATGTCAGATGACCTACATATATTCGGGCGAACGATTATGCGTCCGATAAAACAAATTTTAACTTGATTGAAAGCATTTTGCAGAAGAAACCCGCTGAAAGCGATTTTCACGTGCATGCACGGACCAGTATAATTCGTGTATATTTTTTGAAACCTTTTCAGTCTAATTTTATAAACTTTCGTGTCAATAAGAAAAAGATGTTGAAAAAAATTAAATTCTTTTTAGTTTTATTTTTGATATGCCTAGAATTCCACAAAATTTACGCGAACGTGCCATTGACATGCTTAATGCTGGTATGACGATGAATGCTGTTGCTATGAATATTGGATGTTCTACTCGTGCTATTCGACACCTTAGGCAACGTGTTCAAGCAACAGGGCGTACAGAAGATCGACCACGTAGTGGACGTCCTCGCGTCACGACGCGCGGCCAAGACCGCTATATTCGGAACACCCACCTGCGCAATCGCTTCCAAACTGCCACAGCCACTGCTGCTAACACCCCTGGTACACATAACAACCGTATATCTGCCCAAACTGTGCACAATCGCTTGCGCGAGGGTGGGCTACGTGCACGTCGTCCATACGTTGGTTGTGTTTTGATGCGACGTCACCACGTAAATCGTGTTAATTGGGCACGTACACACCAATGCTGACAATGGAATAGCGTTCTTTTCTCTGACGAGTCAAGGTTTTCCATTCATCGAGGTGATGGCAGGGTTCGAGTATACCGTAGGAGAAATGAATGTTATGCCGACTGTTGCATGCTTGAATGAGATCGTTTTGGGGGTGGGGGTTCTGTCTTGGTCTGGGCGGGCATTGCACATGGCTTTCGCACTAATCTCGTTGTTATCGAAGGGAATTTGAATGCCCAACGCTACCGAGATGAAATTCTTGCGAGGCACATTATCCCACTGTTTCAAAATAATGCCAATATCACTCTTTTTCAGCATGATAATGCCACAAGCCATACAGCTAGGGACAATATTAATTTCCTCGGGGCGAATAACATTGCATTTATTAATGACTGGCCTGCCAAAAGCCCTGATCTGAATCCCATTGAACACCTTTGGGATAATTTGGACCAGCGTGTTAGACGTCGCCCTATTCCACCGTCAAACGTCATTCAGCTAAGACAAGCCTTAATTCAGGAATGGAACGACATTCCACAAGCCGAAATCAATACACTTATCCGTTCTATGCGCCAACGACGCCAGGCAGTCCTTCATGCTGAAGGTGGTCATACCTGGTATTAATTTGTGATTTTGGTGGGCGACCCCTTCCGCATTTTAACCACCATTTCACTGCTTTTGGATAAACCCTCAGCAATATTTTTTTTTCACACAAAGTCGCAATAAAATACTCTTTCAATGCATATAAATCTAGTTTAATCCTGATTTTCATATTTGTGTATATCTGCACTTAAACACAGGGGAAGTTTCTTTTTTGGTTCAGTATATGTACTACTATTAGATAAGTTGAAATGACATTTTAGTCACTTAAAAATTTTAACCTTTAGGCTGCTAAGCGCAACTCACTGACCCTTTGCAGACTGTGTAGATCAAGATCAAACTGCACAGAATGTGCAGTCTAATCTTGGATCTACACTGTTCGATCAGGAGATACTATTCCCAAAACTTAACTTTGAAATAGCAATATGTGGGTTTTTACTATCAAATTGAAAATTTCGATTTAGTTATTTAGCAGGATAAAGGTTAAGGCATTTATTGCAAGAATATTTTGCAAACAAGTATGACTGTGTTGTTGGTTTTTTAGCATGGCCGTTTTCGAAGAAAAGTCATAGCCCTATTGTCTGCGTTGTCATGCAAACTGACATTTTGTTATGTCTTTGTCATTACTAAAGGGATTTACTTCAACCGAAGGACTACTCAGTAACTTTCAAAATGGGAACCCATGCAACGAGGGTGGGTAACCAACAAAATATATTTGACACATTTATGCCCCTCTTTTGACATGCAATTTGTTGTGCAAAAACTTTTACATTTCAACAAAGACATATCCAAAATTTTGAAACACATTTTGAAGGCGGTAATCCTGACGTTCAATCTCTTACCCTTCCTCATGGATACAGTCAAAAAATTGTTATTTTGAGAAAATGAAAATTATGTGATTGGAAACAGAGGAATCTTGTGAAAGAGAATTTAGAAATAAAGAATGCTGTGACGAAAGAAAAATTACAGGGATGCAGTGCTAGCTCTGGCCCAAGTAAAATAATGGCCAACAATTTTTTCTTGAAAAAAATAATAGAAAAATTAAGCGCGCGAAGTTTGGTTTAAAAGAAAAGACATGCACATGTAGCATTAACTTTGTTTTTTACCCATAGTTTCAAACTTTCATTCACATAATCATTTCCATTACAATAATAATAATAAAAAATGGTCATATATATTTAATCTTACCTTGTAGAAAATATTGCGGGAAAGGAGAATTTGCTCTATACCATTTCCTGGGATAGTGCTCCCTCCCACAATAGTTACATAAAAGCATAAAGGCTTTTAGGTCCTAGTTTCTTTTGATGAATGGTTACTCCTTTACCAAAATACAAAATTTCATTTTAATCTTACATTGTAGAAAATATTGTAGGAAAAGGAAAATTTGTTCTACACCATTTCCTAAGGATAGTTCTCCTTTTCCCACATTATTTGTATAAAAGCATACAGACAATTAAGTCCTAGTTGCTTTTGATGAATGGTTACTTGTTTACCAAACAACTTTTTTTTTCTTTTTTATTGTAATAAATGATGTGCACAAGTAAAGGAGAAAATTTTCTATTACATGATGAATTACCTCCCTTTATTATCTGTTGACCTTAATTATTTTCTAATAAGGTCAATGAGGAGGATAAAATGTCTTAAATAAAGTCATTCACTCGATAGTACCGAAACAGTGAAGTGGACGAGGTTATCAACCTAAACCTTTAAATTTAATTTGAATTTTCATACTGCTATTCACTGGTACCACTGCTAAATCCAATACTGTAGATGCAGTTAAATTTTCCATAGTTTATTATCTTTTTTGATTGGCGATAGTTTTCGTTTAGGACGACCCATGTTGACGTATAAGTGAAGAATGATAAGATTTTAAGGGTTCAAGAACAAGGTTTTTTAGAATAATGTCAACATGTCAGTTAAATTCAATTACGAATTATTGTTTTCTTTTTGTTCGCCGACATTCAAACAGCGCTGGTTTACGTTAGCAATGTAAACGAATTTATGATATCTAATTGGTTTCCTGTAGTCGCCATCGTCGTTTCTGGCGGTATTGAAATCCAAGGCATTCTATCACTGCGTCGAGTAAAATAGTCAATTAAAATTTAACGTGAAATAAACAAATAAGCCTAATCGCGTTCTCCAATTAACGGCTTAGAACAACAACCGATAACATGACACGCGTTGTGGAATATACAAGCCAACTGTGACCTGTCGATTACCTAAGGTTGCGTCCGCCGGAGTGTGAAACAAGCAATTACCACATTTCCGGTGCAAATTAGCGCGTGATCCAGGCGAGTAAAGGGAATTTTACTCGAATTTTTTGGGGAATGAATTAATCGACAATTTTTATCGACAATTGGAAGAATTAATCGACAGCTGAATTAATTAATCGACAATTGTCGATAATGTCGATTGGCAGCGCAAGCACTGGGGATGTTGATTACACCAAGCATAAAATGATCGATACTACAATAAATTTTATGAAGTGATACATGTACTTGCAGCCAAAGGCTTACCTGTTTGCACTTCTGTCATATGGACCTAGTTCCTGATGATACTAGTTTGAAAAATTGTAGTTCAGGGTTATTTCTGTGGTAATGGGAAACAGATTTATTCAGCAACAGGTTAAAATGTATTACTTCTGGGTAAATGAAGAATTAATGTAGGTAAATTAGGTATCACTTAAAATTTTCCTTTGAAAAGATGAAAAAGGAGTTCTAACTAGCCTAGTAATTAACTCATCATTACCAGGCAACATTTCCCTCCTAAATATTGTATTAACTCTTTACCAGACCACAAAGCCATGTACTTGTCCAAATTGAAAGGGTTTTGCAGATGACAAATGAAATGAAACTAAAATGATGAGATTGCTTTTGAAATGGGAGAAAACATTGTGGGAAAGGAAGACAATGCTAGTTACCAGCATTTTTTTCCTTTTCCTACAAGTTTTCGAAAAGCGTCTGACACTAGGGTTGCAAAACTTTTTACCAAACAACAAAATTTTAGACTTGTCCAAATTGGAAGCACCTGCAGACAACAAAATAAATGTAGCTCATTTGATGATTTCTGTCTTTGATAGGATAGAAAACATTTTGGGAAAAGGAGAAAATGCTGGTTACCAGCATTTTCTTCTTTTCCTACAATGTTTTAAAAGGCCTCTTCCTTTGGTTCGTCAAAAGTCGGGATTGTGTGGTAAAGGCTTGATTGATTGAATTTGCGTTTATTTATCGTTGCCACCGGTTGCCCATATGGGCGAAGCCCCCTGAAGGCTGTTAGTATTGTTACGGGGGATAGTGCAGATACAGGACGAAACCCATCCTAAGTTACGCCTGGTTCTTTTATGTGCTCGGTGTATAGCACCGTCACGCGGGACCTCGGTTTAACGTCTCATCCGAAAGACTATTAGTAATTTTAGATGGCCAGCTGTGGGGATCGAACCCACACCCTCAAGTGACTCGAAACATTACGTTCACGAGTCCTCCGCTCTACCTATTGAGCTATGCAGGCTGGTAAAGGCTTAACCCCTACAGCTCCAAATAACCAAACAAACATTTTGTAGTCTACAAATAAAGATGCAAGTATGTGGGGTGATCAGAAAGATCGTGGACCACCTCGTTATTTTGTAAACTACTACACTTAGGATTACACAAATTTGCATAGATGAGCATTAATTATCTGGTAACTGACTCACGCTTTCAAATGTTGTCATGTTAAAGTAGGTAATGTATGATGTCATTTTAATGACGTCATATACTGCATTAGTGGTCCAAAATCTCGGACGATGTTTTATTTGAGCTGAGAGTAATCATAAAGTTTTGCGTCAAACTCGGAAAGAATTTATCGGAAATCAAAACCGATTTAGAAATAGTTTAAGGGGACTCTGCATTCATGGAATCTGATATTCGTACACTGATCGGACCGGTTTAGACAAGGGTTCGATACTGTTAAAGATGACCCTAAATCTGGCCGTCCATCAACATCAGTCACAGACAAAATCATAACGGATGTAGAGCAGCATGTAAAACAAGATCGCCGAGATGCTGTCAGGAAAATAGCTGACACATTTGACATTTCATATATAAGTACTCAGGAGATTTTGACTGAGAGTCTTGGAATGTCGTGTGTTTGCACAAAGTGGGTACGTCGTTAACTGACGCCCGAGAAAATGGGGGTTAGGGTTGAAATCTGTTAAGAAATTTCAGAACGCAGTAGGGTAGAGGGGTCAAACTTTACTGATCGTATTGTAACATGCGATGAAACATAGGTACACTTTACCGACACTGAATCTAAACGACAAAGCAGCGTACTGAAACATCCAACATCGCCTTCCGCTAGTAAAGCCAACCTTTCTAAGTCACTTGGTAAAGTTATCTACATCAAGTATTTCTGTTCTTCTGTTTTTCTTCTAAATCATGTTGTATCTTTACATACTACACTTAATTCTGAGTTTTATGCCCACATTATTCAAATAAATTTCACGAACACCATACGAAAAACACAGCCAGAAGTCCTGCGGAGTGATGTCAATTTACACCAAGATAACGCCCTAGCTCACAAAGCCACACTTGTACTGGAAACTTTGCAAAAACTAAACAAAGAAACACGTGCCAACGCTTCTTATAATTTAGTCCTGACTCCATGTGACCTCTGACTAGTTCCTGTTTTGAAAGATTTTCTATGTGGCATACACAATGAGAGCAGAGAGGAGCTAACCCTCGCTACGACCGGGTCCTTCATAGTAACGTCACGTGACGCGCTCCCACACGCGTCGAAATCAAGAATGAATACATGCATAGAACTCAAAGGAGGTTACTTTCAAAAATAGTGAACACTCCAAGTTGTTTTTTATAACAATATTCAGATACCGGCACTGGTCCACGTTCTTTCTGATCATCCCTTGTAAGTGAAATTTCAAGGTTACTTTCGTCCAGATGTCTCAGCAGAGTGGACAGTATAGGTCAAGATCAGACTGCATATTCTGTGTAAACCGATCTTTTTCTAGTTGGCTGCAAATGAGTTGTGATAGGCTCTTAACACTCTATACAGAGGACAAAATTTTTTAGACTTGTTTATATTGTAAGCATTTGCATATGACAAATTGAATATGGCTGGAGTGATCAAGTATGCCTTTGAAAGGTAGGAAACATTGTTCAAAATAGTGAAAATGTTAGTGAGAAGCATTTTCTCTTTTATCCATGATGATCCTTTTTTCAGGGTTGGAAGAACATAATGGATTGGTAATGAATGAACTCTTACTTTGTCAGTGAGCCAATTCAGTATCTTACAGATGTTAACTCTTTACCAGATGATGAAATGATGAACTCTTTACCAAACGACGAAATTCAAGACTTGTCCAAATTCAAAGCATTTGCAGATGACAAAATAAATCAGATTAAAAAATTTAAATTTGTTTTGGGAAAGGTAGAAAACATTGCAGGAAAAGGAGAAAATGCTGGTTACCAGCATTTTATCCGTTACCCACAATGTTTTCAAAACTTTTTTTCTCAGGTTCGTTATAACTCAGGATTGTGTGGTAAAGGGTTAAGACTTGTCCAAATTTAGTCTTTGCAGATGAAAAATAAGTTGCAGCTGAACAGCATGATTTGCATTGATAGAGTAGAAAACATTGTTGGATAAGTTATAATGCTGGTTTGACTAACATTTTCTCCTTATCTGACGATGTTTTTATGAGCATTTCTCCCTGGGGTTGTTAAGGAATGTTTGTTAAGAGCGACAGAGTTGACCAACTGCTGTAAAAGTATACCAGCCTTACATCCCTGCCTCGGAATTCTTTTTAAATATTGTGAAAAAGGAGGAATTTGCTTCTTGCAGGCAGTTGTGTGTGGTTTTTCCCAGTGTCCTTAACTTTTTTCTAAAGGTCTCATCCCTTATTTTCACTCTTCACTAAACAACAAAGTTTAAGACTAGTCCAGATTTGAAAGCATTTTGCAGACAACAATCAATTCATAAAAAAAACATGATTTTTTTGGAAGAGTGGAAATCACTGTATGAAAAGGAGAAAATGCTGGTTACCAGCATTTTCTCCTTTTCTACAGTGTTTTCAAAAACTCTTGATTGTTTGGTAGAAGGTTAAATGTTTTTCCTCGGAGTCACCTGAAGTAGTTTCTGAATGTTCTTTACTCTATACCAAACAACAAAAGTTCGGACTTGACAGATTGAAAAAATGAGCAGACTACAAATTGAATGTAACTGAAATGATGATTTTTTTGATAGGGTAGAAAACATTGTGGGAAAGAAAAAAAATTCTGGTTACCAGTATTGTTTCCTTTTCCCGCAATGTTTTCAAAACGTAATTTCCTTAGAGCCGTTAAAACTTGGAGTTGTGTGATAAAGGATTAACTCATTACCAAACGACACTATTTTAGGCTTGTCCAAATCGAAAGCATTTGCAGACGACAAAATAAAAGTGACTGAAAATTTGAAATTTGTTTTGTGAAGGGTAGAAAACATTGTGGGAAAAGGAGAAAATGCTGGTTACCAGCATTTTCTCCTTTTCCCACAATGTTTTCTAAAGGCTTCTTTCTCAGGGTCGTCAAAAGTAGGGATTGTGTGGTAATGGGTTAAATGATTACAGAACTGTCCTATATTTCAATTACCCAGAGAAGGCTTTTAAACACATTGTTGGAAAAGGAGAAAAGGCTGGTAATCAACATGTTCTCCCTCTTCCTCAATAATTTTCATCTTTTCAAAGACAAATCCTATTCTTTAAAACACATCCAGTATGTCATCTCCAAATAATTATGATTTGGACAAACCTTAAAATTTTTGTTGTGGTGTACAGGGTCGAATTTTGACCTGTGCAGTGATTATTTAACCCTTTACCAAACAATCCCTGGTTTTTACGACCCAGAGGAAAATGCCTTCTGAAAACATTGTGGGAAAAGGAGAAAATGCTGGTAACCAGCATTTTCTCCTTTTCCCACAATGTTTTCTACTATTCTAAAGTCAAGTTTCAATTTTTGAGTCGCGTTTATTTTGTCGTCTGCAAATGCTTTTAATTTGGACAAGTCTAGAATTTTGTCATTTGGTAAAGAGTTAACCCTTTACTACACAATCCCAAGTTTTAATGACTGTAGAAGTAGGCTTTTGACAGCATTGTGCTTACAGGAGAAAGTGTTGGTAACCTTTTGCTGTAGTGTTTTCTACCAGCATTTTCTCTTTTTGCTGCAATGTTTTCTACCAGCATTTCTCCTTTTGCTGCAATGTTTTCTACCAGCATTTTCTCCTTTTGCTGCAGTGTTTTCTACCAGCATTTTCTCCTTTTGCTGCAATGTTTTCTAACTAGTCAAAGATAGAAATCATCATTTGAGCTACATTTATTTGTTTGCTTGCAAATGCTTTCAATTTGGTTGAGTCCAAAATTTTGTTGTTTGGTAAAAAGTCAACTAATTAATGCCCATTGATTACAAAACATGACAGACAGAAAAAAATTAGGTGTCTGATCTGAGCCCTCACATCTAGGATGAGAGATTTTTTTTTCTGCAAAATAAGTTTTATGTAATGGCAGTATAAGAAATCTGATTTCCACAAAATAATTATGTAAAAGACTCATCAGAGTTAAATTATAACTCTTCACCAAATGACAAAATTTTCGACGTGTCCAAATTGAAAGTTTTTGCAGACGACAAATTAAAGGTTACTCAAATGCTGAAATTTGTATGTTATAGGATTGAAAACATGGGAAAAGGAGAAAATGCTGGTTACCAGCATTTTCTCCTTTTCCCACAATGTTTTCAAAAACATGATAAAGGGTTATCTCTGTTCTAGACAACAAAATTGTATATTCCACATTGAAAGCATTTCACAGAGGGCAAATTAAATTGGACTCTAATTCTAGGATTTGTCTGACTGAAAGGGTAGAAAACATTGTACCAGCATTTCCTCCGTTTCCTACATTGTTTTAAAAGCCTCCTCCATCAGCGTCTTTAACAGTCAGGATTGTTCCGTAAAGGGTTGAAGAAAATTTTATTACACATGCCTTGATGAGCTCATAACTGATTGTGAATAAGTGTGGCAAGTTGATTAGCAGAAAAAGGAGGGGGTCTTGTTATATATATCAGATATATTTTATCTCTGTGTGTAAGGTGGATGATACAAGATGAAAGAAATCATTTTTGTACAAAGATAAATGAGAATCTGTCTGTAACATTTTCAACCATGTTGGAAATCTTATAGTTCAGGATTATATTGTGGTATATATAATTATAACCTCTCTTGTTTTCAGTGTAATATACTCATTACAAATTTTATCTTACGCACGTTTGACATAAACGTAGTGTAACATCATAATACAGGGGGGTGCAAAAGTAGGTATACAGTAGTGTATTATAAGTATATTATACACTGTATACCAACTTTTGCACCCCCCTGTACATTGATGTCATTTTATTCTTCTTTCAGATTTTATTCATGAAGTTATTCCGTGCGCATGTGCAGTTTTGCATATTCTGACTGATAATTCGCGAAAAATCATTACATGATAAAAAGAACTTAACATTTTGAAGCTTGTTTAATAAGATTTTATCAAACTTGTGTACAAAAATAATATCAAACTCACCAAAGGCTCACTTTATATAATCTTTCTGGACTTGTTAGCTGCACTGGTCGAAGGCCAGCAGGCTTATGTCATGGCCTGATGTCTGTTGTGCTGTTAACTTTTATTTCAAAAATCTTCTTCTCTGAAATTACCCATCCAATTTTGATGAAACTTCATAGAAATGATCCTGCCATGGTCCTCTTCAGAATTTCTTGAAAGAATTTGATTCCTTCAAAAACTCTGGTTGCCATGGCAACAAAACTGAAAAATATTGGAAATCTTTGAAAATCTTCTTGTCTGAGACCATAAGGCCTAGGGCTACCAAATTTGGCATGTTGCTTTATCTAGTGGACCTCTACCAAGTTTCTTCAAATTATAGCCCAGGGGTCAAACTTGACCCCGCCCCGGGGGTCACTAGTTTGATATGGGCTTATATAGCGAAAACTTAAAAATTCTTCTGGTTCCTAACCATAGGGCCTAGGGCTACCAAATTTTGCATGTAGCTTTATCAAGTGGGCATCTACCAAGAGTGCCCAAATTATAGCCCTGGGGTCAAATTTGGTCCTGCCCCGGGATCACAAGTTTTACATGGGCTTATTTACAGAAAACTTTAAAAATCTTCCTGTACCAAGCCATAAGGCCTTGGGCTACCAAATTTGGCATGTACCTTTATCTAGTGGATGACTACCAAGGGTGCCCAAATTATAGCCCTGGGGACAAATTTGGCCCTGCCCCAGGGATCACAAGTTTTATACAGGCTTATATTGGGAAAACTTTAAAAATCTACTCTTACCTAGCCATAAGGCCTAGGGCTACCAAATTTTGCATGTAGCTTTATGTAGTGAGCCTCTACCAAAAGGGCCCAAATTATAGCCTTGGGCTCAAGTTTGGCCCCAGTCCAGGGATCACAAGTTTTATATGGGCTTTTATAGTGAAAACTTTATAAATCTTCTTGTTACTTACCATAAGACATAGGGCTACTAAAATCCTTTAACCCTGTCTCAGGGGTCTCATGTTTTACAGGGCCTTTTATTGAGGAAAGTTTGAAAATCTTCTTGTTTATACCACACATTCTAGACCTGTATTATTTGGTATAGGGCTTTATCTTGTGGATCTCCACCAGGATTCAAGTAATTATAGCTTTGTGGTCAAAAGTGGCTTTGCCCTGGGATCATAACTTTCTCGTAGGGTTTTATAGAACAAATTTTGTATGTATTCTAGTTTGAAACCAATTTGCCAAGTATTGTAATGTTTGGCTTGTAGTGTTTTTACTTATTAGCCAGTGCAGCGATACAGGGCCATAATGGCCCGCTTGTTTTTATTAAAATTTTATCTCAAGTGCCAACTTATGTCAGATCCTACATATACCAAATAGAAGGTACTCTCTTAATGTGGCTGAAAATTAGGAAAACCTCAAGTTACTGTTTGAGACAGTAGTAACTTTCTGTCATTTCACACAGATTTTTATATGACTCTTTAACAGATGACAGCATTTTCGACTTGTCCAAATTCATGGCAATGTCAGATAACAAATTAAATCTGGCTCAAATCAATTAATTTATTTTATTAAAGGGAAGAAAATGTTAGGGAAATTTGCTGCAGATAACTTTGAAACTATGGAAAAATCAACAACTTTGCTGATGAGTTGATGTCAGTGAGTATTTTTTACTGAATAAATCTGACTTACAACCCCAAATTTGATATAAAAGGTATTTAGCCCCCAAATTTGATTGTTTGTCGGAGCATACAGCAGTCTGTGGTATGTCTATTGAATTTGTAGAGTTGAAATGGAAGAGAAACACGGAGGTTGTCGCTGTGAATGACAAGCATACCCAGTTTCCAATAATTGATCATTAGAAAAAATGAAGTCTGTAGACTGCTAGACAGTTTGATGGAATTTGACGGATTGCTAAAACTGCTTTACAGCTACTGTGGCAATTAGGACTTATGCAGTACAGAATTTTTAGACATGCGACTCACTTATGTAAATTAACAGTAGAAAATACTGGAAGGATAATCAAAATGTGTTTCCTGAGATTGGATTTAAAAAACTGGTAAAAATGCTTTACTCTATTAGCCAAGAAGTGCATTTAACCCTTCACCACACAACCCTGAGTTTTAACGACTATTGGGGAGATGGCTTTTGAAAACATTGTGGGAAAAGGAGAAAATGCTGATAACCAGCATTTTCCCCTTTTCCCACAATGTTTTCTTTTCTTTCATAGACTAATTTTACCATTTGAGCCAGAATTAATTTGTCATGTTTAAAGGCTCTCCAGTTGGATGAGTCTAAAATTTCTTTGTGGTAAAGAGTTAAGACATAATTATGCAATAAGGACATTTTTAGAAATATTACTTTAATACTTAAGTGTTTCAAAATGTCACAAAGAAAAAGTGTTAAAATGATCGGAACATATCTGTGCTCAATGATGGAATTTAAAAGATTGGTTAGATAGCTTTACAGCTTGTGTGGTAATCTGGACTTAATGCAACATAGAAAATTCTTAATTTATAGTCATACATCTTTAGTTTAAACGACCCAAAAGAAAAAGAAAAATATCTGAAGAAAAGGAGAATGTGAGTGCAGAATGATTTTGACACCATTTTGGGAATAGGATGAATTACTTGAAACAAGCAATTATTGCTTGTTTTCCAAGATTGTTTTTAAAAATTACAGCAGTGGAATAACAAACAGTATAAAGCAGTTGGTGAACTTCACATATTTGTAATTGATTTATTTTATACATATGCCAAGATGGCTTTGAAACTAAAATATAGACAGAAAAAATGGTACGTGTAAAAAAGTAAAGGAGGAATGACCCAGTGTTTGGTATCTTTTTTGTAAAATTTCCTGTCCTGTTTGATACAGGGTAGCTGTTTTTGTATAATAAGGGACAAAATTCATTTAAAAATTCTCTTTGAAAAGGGGGTTTAACTTTTTACCACACAATCCCGACTTTTAACGACCCTGAGGAAGAAGCCTTTTGGAAAAGATTGTGGGAAAAGGAGAAAATGCTGGTAACCAGCATTTTCTCCTTTTCCCACAATCTTTTCTACCCAATCAAAGGCAAATTTCCTCTTTTGAATCGGATTTAAATTGTCGTGTGCAAGTGCTTTCAGTGTGGACAAGTCCACATTTTTCTTGTGTGGTAAAGAGTTAATGCATCTGCAAAAGGTATCAACCCAGTTCAGCCTTCACAGTCAGTACATACTGACCTGTGTAAGAATCATGAGGTAGACTGGTCCTTTAACATGCAGAAACTTGACCAATATCATAAGGTTATGTGACCCAGGTCAGCAGCACAGGTTGACTTTGGTGGATACTCTTTGCAGATACATCCAACCTCCTTTTCACAGAGCATGGCTCATCTATTAAGTTGTGCCCTGCCTGATGGGTCCTGCCTGGCTCAATGGCAAAGTATAGGATTTGTAACCTGGAAGTCTTGGGTTCTTGCCACACTGGAAGCACTGAGTTTCTTGTGGGAGTATCCATGGGCACAACACTTCAGAGCCCTGGCCTTGTACTGGTGAAACATGAATATTTGAGCTGTCACTGTGATAAGACTGAAATAATGTTAAAAGCTGCCTAAAACACCATTCAATCAATTTTCCCTGTCTGGTTTTACTTTCCGTGTACTTTGTACTGACAATATGCCATAAAACCCAATCAGTCCAGCCCAGCTCAGCTATCATGAACGAGACATTCATCCAGCTTAACCTTTATCGAACGAACGAACGAACGAACATTTTATTATAGTGACATATGTTATATCTTTATACAAACACAGTAATAGTAAAATACAAGAAAATTTGAAACACCCGGCCGTGTTGGGCCAACATGTCACTTTAAACATAGTTATTGAATGTAAAATAAGCACATCCATGTACTGGTATGTCAGTTCAAAACCTATTACTGAATAATATTAAAACGTACAATAGTTGACTATCATTATGTAATAGTGTAAAAGTTGTATAAAAGGTTAGATGATTAAGTCGTATAGAGTCTGAGAAAGTGTGAACATTAAAAAAAGAAGTACTATCTGTATAGAGAGTTTGTTCGTACTTGAAAAGCACTGAAGATAAATTTTGAGGTATACAAGTATTTTTCATTAAGCAGATATGTTATCTTTGCATTGTCATTTAAGGAAGTGATGTCTATTTCATTATTTTGATTTGCAGACATGATTTTTTGGTATAAAATCTGGCGTAAGGTTTCGTATTTCGGACATTTAAGAAGGAAGTGAATTTCGTTCTCTATTTCATTTAGTTTACATAGGTTACAGATACGTTCACTTAATATTTGTCCAATAAATCTACCAGTTTCTACCTTCAAAGGCAAGATGCCAAAACGAAACTGAGCTAAATGAGATCTCTCTATTTTAGAAGCGTTTGAACAAAGATAGGGTTCTTGACCAAAAGTTTGCTTAAAAATTCTATATGTTCTTAATTTAGCCATTTTCTGAATTTCAGTTTGCCAGTTTTCGGATTCCTTAACAAATATTTTTTGCTTAAATTGTTCCAGGTCAATCGGTATCTTTGATTCATATGTTTGTAGGTGGTTTACATTTTCCATTATATGTTTTATTTCTGAACACCATGATTTTCGATTGCAAGTGTAATCGTAATTAAGAATAGTTTTGGGTAAGCGATTGTCAGTCATTTTAATGATACGATTCCACAGTCGTATCATGTTGACCCAACATCTGTGCCTACAGCTGATAACACCAATATCGCCGGAAATACACAGTAGAGGAGTAAATTTATGAACACCAAGGAAATATCGAAAACATCTATTTTGGATTGACTCCGACTTTTTATATTCTTTAAACCCCCAACTAGAAGAGCAATAGTCAATAACCGGTATAACGCATGACTCGTATAGCTTTTTATAGGTTTTAAAACCAATATCTTTTTTACTGTGTATTTTATGTATAATAGAACCAAGTGCGCGGCTTCCAGCTTGGGCAAGAGTATCGGCAGTGTATGAAAAATCTAAGAATTCATTTATAAAAATACAGAGATACCTATAAGTGTCGGTGTATTCTAGCACATTGCCTTTAACTTTAAACAAATATTTGCTTCTGGATTTCCCCTTGTTTCTGAAGTGCATACAGTTGGATTTCGAGTGATTTATACGTAATCTCCATTTATTGCACCAATCGTTGGTAAAGTCTAGCATTGTTTGCATTTCGTTTTCGGACTCTGACAGTAAAATTATGTCATCTGCATATACAAGACAGCTTAATTGGTTATTTCCATATTTGATTCCTTTACCCAGACTGTTAATCCCTTCAATAAGGTCATTAATGTAGAGAGCGAATACTGTTGAAGAGCTCGTATCTCCTTGCCGTACACCGGAAATAGTAGGAAACCAGTCGGAAAGTATGCCATTTAGTTTAACGCATGACTGCGTATTTGTAATTAAAGATTTAAATGAGCTATAGAATTTACCATTGATACCATTTTTAATCATCTTGAAAAGTAGCATGTCTCTATTGACAAAATCGAATGCCTTTTGTAAGTCTATGAACGTAGCAAACATATCTTTTTTCTGTAGAATTCTGTTTCTAATTAATGTGGTAGCTGAAAAAATATGCTCTTCACACCATCGGTGGGGTCTGAAACCATTTTGTTCTTCTGCAAATATATTTTCATTCTCAAGATACTTCATCAGACGTTTATTTAAGACATTAGAATAAAGTTTACTGACTACAGATATTAGGCTTATTCCACAGTAATTTAAAGGCACCCGTTTGTCTTTAGATGTATCTTTAGGGATCGGTGATATGATTGCTTTTTTCCAAGCTGTTGGAACGATACCTGTATCGAGGCACAAGTTAAATAGGGAATGCAATAAGCTAATAACTACAGGAAATTTTAACACTTCGTAAGGAATTTTGTCTATACCAACAGATTTTCCCGACTTTGCCGCCATGACAACTGATTCTACTTCCTCCAGAGATATAATTCTGTTAAGAAATAAATTCTCTTCATATAATGGATCAACCACGTGCCCCTCTAGAAAATCTTTTTCCCGAATAATGTTTTCGAAAAATTGCTCATCAAATTCATTATTGACAGAGCAGTTGTCATATAGCGTTTGAAAATCTTCAGCCCACTTTTTAAATACGACGTCTTCATTAGAATTAAGGTTATTGTCATTATCATACACTTCAAAAGGTATTCGACTGTTGCGACCATTCAATCAATTTTCCCTGTCTGGTTTTACTTTCCGTGTACTTTGTACTGACAATGTGCCATAAAACCCAATCAGTCCAGCCCAGCTCAGCTATCATGAAAGAGACATTCATCCAGCTTAACCTTTACCATACAGTCCCAGGTTTTAATGACCACTATAAATAAATCTTTTCAAAACATAGTTGGAGAAGGAGAAAATGCTGGCAACTAGCATTTTCTCCTTTTCCAACAAGGTTTCAAGCTATTTCAAAGATAGAATAGATCTTTTGAGCTACTTCGTCATCTACAATGCTTTTAAATTTGAATGATTCAAAATTTGTTCTTTTGGTAGAGTTAACCTTTACTACACAAAACTGACTTTTAATGACCATGAGAAAGAAAGTTTCTGAAAAAATTGTGGGAAAAGGAGAAAATGCTGGTATCCAGCATTTTATCCTTTCCCCAGAATGTTTTTTTACCCCATCAAAGGCAGTGATTGTCATGCATTTAATTTGTAGCCTGCAAATGCTTTCAATTTGATAAAGTCTAGAATTTTGTCGTTTGGTAAAGGGTTAACCCTTTTGGTGCAGAAGAAATGAAATAAACATCTTTAACTCTTAAGCAAACAACAAAATTCAAAACTGCAATTGTTTCATTTGAAAGTATTTGCAAACCACAGTTTAAATATGGTTCAGTTTGAGGGAGTAATTATGTCTTTGAAAGGTTGAAAAACATTTTGGGATAAGGAGAAAATGTTGGTAATGTAAAATGTTTTCAAAAGGCTTTCTTCCTCAGGATCACTTGACCCTTTACCACATAATCTGGACATTTAATGACCCTGAGAAAGAAGCCTTTTGAAAATATTGTGGGAAAAGGAGAAAATGCTGGTAACCAGCATTTTCTCCTTTTCCCACAATGTTTTCTACCCTTTCCAAAACAAATTTAAATTTTTCAGTCACTTTTATTTTGTCGTCTGCTAATGCTTTCAACGTCTACTAGTCTAAAGTTTTGTTGTTTGGTAAAGAGTTGAATGCATTTTATGGTAAATGGTTAAGTCTGTATAAACCTTTCATGCATTGTGATTCTGACACATTTTGGGCCTCCCACTGTCACAAAATGCAGGACAGTAGGTATCAAAGATCAGATTTTTTTATGCAGATCTGGATTTACACCATTTGCATAGGTTGTGTAATGATACACTTGGCATGCCAATTAGAAATTAACTCTTTACCATACAGTTTGATTTTTTAACAACCCGAAGGAAGAGGGCTTTTGATAACAGTGAGGGAAAAAGAGAAAATCCTGGTTACCAACATTTTCTGCTTTTCCTAAAAAATTTCAACCCTTTCAAAGACAATTTTAGCCATATTTGATTTATTGTCTTAAATGCTTTTATCTTAGAAAAATCTTAAAATTTTGTTGTGTTGTAAAGTGTTAACTCTTTATGAAACAACAAAATTTTAGACTTGACCAAATTCAAAGCATTTGCAGACGACATTATATAAGGCAGTTTGAATGGTAGAATTTGTCCTTGATAGAGTAGAAAACATTGTGGGAAAAGCAGAAAATGCTGATTACCAGCATTTTCTCCTTTTCCCTCAATGGTTTCAGAAGGCTTCTTTCCCATTGTTGTTAAAACTCAGGATTGTATGGAAAAGGGCTAATAGATACCAGTGTGAAGCCTCATTTATCATTTATAAGATTGTTACAGAATAAATGTGACTTTTAGAAATGTACTTTTGTATGCGTCACTGATATTTATTTCTTTACCAGATGACAGATAATTTTAGACTTGTTCAAATTGAAAGCATTTGAAGACAACAAATTAAGTGTGTGCCACATTATGGTTTTATTGTCAATGATAGGATATAAAACATGGTTGGAAAAAGAGAAAAAAGCTTGTGATATTTGCTGGCACTTTCTCCTTTTCCATCTATATTTTTAAAGCCTTCTGTAGTAAAGGATTAATCATTTTCTAACCAGTCCCATGTCTTAACCGCTTTTGAAAATTCCATGAAAAAGGAGAAAATACTAGTAATAGGCATTTTTCCTTTTTTCCACAGTGTTTTCTATTCTTTTAAAGCCAAATGTCATTGTTTGAGCCACTCTGAATTCATCATCTCCTTGGTCTTTTTATATGAAAAAGTCTGAATGTTGTCTGGTAAACTGTTATTCCTCTACCAAACCCGAGTTTAAATGACCTTGAGAAAGAAGACTTTTGAAAATATTGTAGCAAAAGAAGAAAATGCAGGTAACCAGTATTTTCTTCTTTGCACACTATGTTTTCTACCTTTCCCCCCAAAAAAATCAATTTACGAGTGATCTTTATTTTGCTGTCTTCATATGCTTTGAATTTGGCCAAGTCTATCACTTTGTTAGCAGCTAAACAGTTTAAGGCTTTGCCCATTAATAGTCAGGAAATTCTGCCCCAAACAATCTTATTTTTCTTTATATATCTTAGTTTGAAAGCCACCCTTATCTGTGAAAAAAAGACAAATTTCTATTAAGTTTTTCTATATATTTGTGAAACAAACTGTGATTGCATTCCATTTGATACGGATGATCATGGGTTTTTGTTTAAGTAAGAATTTTTCATATATTTCAGATAACCACCACAAGTATGTGTCCATGAAATGGTTGTCTGTGAAACACAGTTCTACAGGTGGATCATCTGGTCAACTGATTCATACTTCTTCAAAAATGTCTGGTTTGGAGAAACAGTGAGAGAAAAAGATTCTGAGTTTAGTGTAGAAGGTTGGAAATCATTGTTAAGTTTCATAGATCATCATTATTTCTGTTAATCTGTGTAAAGTGATCAGATAAGTATTGACAAAATGGCTGATCATAGTGATTTAGTGGCTGAGATTCCCACTGTGGAAAAAATGACAACACCAGAACGGCTGAAACATGCCAAGAAGCGACGCTCACAACAGTTAAAACGCTACGCAAACTATGAAAAACAGTTGGAAAAAGACAAGAACAAAAAGAACAAACAATCACAGAATCAAAGAAGGCAACAACGAAAACGTGCTCGGGTAAAATTCATACACAATATTATGTTACTGGAAGCAGCCTCTCGTAATGATATAGAAGAAGGTTAGTATATTTCTTGCACCATAACTGATAACTGCATTAAATCTGTCTCTGGTAAACATAAAAGGCCAAATAGGGGCAAAATGGAAACAATTCCATGTATAGTATGCAGTTAATTAGCATTCATACCAAATTAAAAGTATGGTCAGTGTTCCCTAGTGTTTAATTAACTCTTTACCAAACGACAAAATCTTAGTCATGTCCAAATTGAAAGCATTTGCAGATGGCAAAATAAACGTGACTCAAAAATGGAAACTTGACTTTGGAAGAATAGAAAACATTGTGGGAAAAGGAGAAAATGCTGGTTACCAGCATTTTCTCCTTTTCCCACAGTGTTTTCAGAAGGCGTCTTCTTCGGGGTCGTAAAAACCAGGGATTGTTTGGTAAAGGGTTAAGGGCAATCAATTTAAAATCACAATCGATTATCACTTTATAATCAGAAGAGCAAACCAACTAGCTATGGATTGTACAATCGGTTTCTCCATTTAACTGAGAATGCCTTTTTGCCTTAAATACTGTGACAATTTGTCTACATGATATTAAGTTTATAAAGATGTAAGATGTTATGTTTTGTACTTTAAAAATCAAAGGACGTACATTACCATTAAATTCTTTGTTTTATTCATTACAGTATTTCTCCTAAAAAGCTCCTGGGAGCTATGCAAAACATAGATAGGGAGCCTTTATTTTGTACCCAATTTGCAAAGCAAAAAGTTCGTCCAATTTTGTATTTCTTTGTGTTTTAGTGATCGTTAAGAGGAAATATTAATCAAATTTGAGGAAATATAAGTCAAATTCTTAACATCAAATATTAACATTTCAATCAACTAATGTAAGTTAGGTTATCATGATTTAAGGGTTTTTCTGGAGGGGGGAGCTTCTATTATGGAGGGCGCTTTTATTAGGAGAAATGCGGTACCTTTTATTTCGGACCTTAAGTCTTAATTTCCAAAACAGTTAAAAAAAAAAATTCAAACTTGTTCATATTTCAAGCATTTGCAGACAACAATCCAACCAATTTTTTCATTCATGAATAGAGATTTTAGCTTCCACTTGTTGTTTTATTCAGAGATTTGTGTAAATTGACGGTTTAAATTCATTAATAAAGATGAGTAGATAGTCTGAAGTGCCTCTGATCGGACGATGCCACACTGATCATTTTATTGTCATGGGTTTTTGCATTTTTTTCGGCGATCTATTTTTCATCTCTGTTAATTTTTGGAGAAGTGTTACCGCATGATTTGACACGTATTTGTCATTTAGAATAGGAGGTAACTTTAAAATTTGTCATTTTACACCTTTATTACGTTTTCATAAATGACACGCCAGCTTGATTTACTGTGATAAACAGAGCCAAGTGTGTCCTTCGCATTTGATACTTATCGTGTTTATCAAAGCCCATATTTCTGCCGGATGCACGCCAACTAGTGTATATGAAGCTTTAGACGATAATTTCATGTGTCAGATTGACATTTAGGAAGATACTTTTGAGCGCCAAAGACGGGTCATTTAAAATTTCTAAGTGTCAAAACTCGGGGTCCGGGTCAAATGAGAACCCTGCTGAATTAGCAAGTTTTGTCAAGAGAACCTTGGACAAAATTTCTTGCTCTTTTTCCTGCCAATTTTCGTGTTTGTTATCCACCGTTTTGAATCAAAGAGTGTGATTAATTAGTCACAAAACCAAGCGCTAAAAACCGGCGGTATTCATGTTTTGGGACTGAGCGAGTTCTAGAACCGACTACAATCGATTCCAGGATTTCTCAATCGATTATCGCAATCGGAAGCCAAAACCAACTGACTTTCGACTATAGTCGATCATCAGCCCACTACTAGTGTTCCCAATCATGCAAATTATTGCATAAATCACGTAAAGAGTTGAAATTCACATAACAAATTTTGGTTATACAAGAGACCTCACGTCAGAAAAAATGTTGAAAAAAACCCATTATCTGCTAATCTTGTGTAAAACGACAGATTTTGAAGCTACTTGTTACCCTTATTGACAAATTTTTGTCAGTCATGCAGAAATAAGTATTCATAATTTAACACACATGAAAAATTGATCAACGCAAAAAATGCGGAAACCCATGCTACAACAAAATGTTCCTTTTGACATTGTCCGATCAGAGTCACTTCAGACTGTCTTTTCAGCTCTTTATTGACTTCCACAAACATCTTAGTATAACAGACTTTTTTGCTGCAAATCATCAGTATGGATTGGTTAACCTATAGTTGAGAACCATTATTGTCATACCCATATGAAATCATACCCCCAGTTTTACAGCTCAGGGGGTAAGTGTATCCGTGAAATAAAAGCTAGTTGGAACACTGATGGTGATTATTGTTTGAAGATCTGTTTTAGTGTTGTTGGTCAAGTTCTAGTCACCGGTAGAACAACAGGTATTAAATCTTGAATTAATGCTGACATAAAGATTCCATAAGCTGTCTCCTGTCATGGTAATAAACCTGGCATTTGAACATTCATCAGAGAAAAAAACTAATTTTCAGAGATACTATTCTCAAAGTAATTTCTGGCTCAGGTGTTAACAATATCATTTTCAGTGATGGTGTAAAATTAGTCTATGAAAAGAGGCCCATAGATGGGGTAATGTGCAAGATTTAAAAGTATAATTTTGTTCTGTAAGCTTTACCTCTTTACCAAACGACAAAAAATCATCTTTTACAAATTGAAAGCAGTTGCAGACAACAATTTAAATGTGGCTCAAATGATAGAATTTCTCTTTGATAGGGTAGAAAACATAGTGGGAAAAGGAGAAATGCTGGTTACCAGCATTTTCTCCTTTTCCCACAATGTTTTCAAAAGGCCCAATTTCTCAGGGTCATTAGAAGTTGGGATTGTGTGATAAAGGGAGCAATAATTGCTTGTATTTAGCAATTACTTCTTTCCCACAATGTTTTGTACAGCTTGAAAACTGTTGTCTTTCCTTTTCAAATGTATATCCTGTGTAATAACTTTTGGAAATGGATCCCTTTTCCTTGACAATGTTTTCAAAAGCTGTCTAACTACAGACATGTGCAGTATTTTGGTCTGGTAATGGCTTAAAGTCGAGTAGGTATTCAGCCAGAAAAAATCTGATAAATACTATTTCTTCTTCTGCTAGTGGCAACTGAAAAAGATTTTTGCTTGTGCACAGAGTTAAATCAGGCTGCACACAAAGTGCAGCTGGATCGTGGATTTGCACTGTGCCATATCCGAGTCTGTATTCACCAACCATTCTTAAGAACCGTCTTTGTTTAACTCTAGAGTCAGAAGTTGTGTTACTTTCAAAATTAGAAAATTGCTCAGAAGAAGACTAAGAATGTTCTTAAGAATGGTTGGTGAACACAAACTCTGATATCAAAAAAAAAATTTAGAAGAGGAGAAAGTTATGGTAACCAGCATTTTCTTCTTTTCCAACAATGTTTTCTACCCTTTCAAAGACAAATCCTAGTATTTTAGCCATATTTCACTTTTTATCTTCAAATGCTTTGGATCTAGACAAGTTCAAAATGTTGTTATTTGCAAGAGAGCTAACATAAGTGGTGATAAGATTAGTTCTTTCCCAAATTGCAGACCTTTTTGTATTCAAGAAATCTGCAGACCACAAATTCAAAGCTGGTACAAGTGACCTTAAGCTCTCTGATAAAACACAGTGCGAAAAGGAAAAAAATGCTGGTTATTAGCATTTACTCCTTTTCCAACGGTTTTTAGCTCCACTGGCCAAAGGCCAGCGGACTTATGTCATGGCCCGGTGTCCGTTGTGCGTACGTCCATGCGTGTGTGCCTGCGTGCGTCCGTGTGTGCATTAACTTTTATTTCAAACATCTTCTGAAACTACCCATCCAATTTTGATGAAACTTGGCAGAAATGATCCTGCCATGGTCCTCTTCAGAATTTCTTGAAAGAATTAGATTCCTTCAAAAACTCTGCTTGCCATGGCAACAAAACTGGAAAATGTTGAAAATCTTTTAAAATCTTCTTGTCTGAAACCATAAGGCCTAGGGCTACCAAATTTGGCATGTAGCTTTATCTAGTGGACCTCTACCAAGTTCCTTCAAATAATAGCCCTGGGGTCAAAATTGGCCCGGCCCCGGGGGTCACAAGTTTTATATGGGCTTATATAGGGAAAACTTTGAAAATCTTCTAGTACCTAGCCATAAGGCCTAGGGCTACCAAATTTTGCATGTAGCTTTATCTAGTGGGTGTCTACCAAGGGTGCCCAAATTATAGCCCTGGGGTCAAATTTGGCCCCATCCCGGGGGTCACAAGTTTTACATGGGCTTATATTGGGAAAACTTATAAAATCTACTTGTACCTAGCCATAAGGCCTAGGACTACCAAATTTTGCATGTAGCTTTCTCTAGTGGGCCTCTACCAAGAGGGCCCAAATGATAGTCTTGGGATCAAGTTTGTCCCCACACCAGGAGTCACAAGTTTTACATGGGCTTTTGTGGTGAAAACTTTATAAATCCTCTTGTTACTAACCATAATAAGACCTAGGGCTACTGAATTTAGCCCTGTCTCATGGGTCTCATGTTTTACAGGGCCTTTTATTGAGGAAACTTTGAAAATCTTCATGTTTATAACCACACATTCTAGACGACCTGTATTATTTGGTATGGGGCTTTATCTTGTGGACCTCCACCAGGATTCAAGTAATTATAGCTTTGTTGTCAAAAATGGCTTTGCCCGGGGGTCATAACTTTCTCGTAGGATTTTATAGAAAAAAATTTGTATGTCTTCAAGTTTGAAACAAATTGGCCAAGTATTGTAATGTTTCGCTTGTAGTGTTATTACTTATTAGCCAGTGGAGCGATACAGGGCCATCATGGCCCTCTTGTTTTATAATCCTTCAGACACTCATTGAAATTTCATAGTAGATGCAAGCATTTAGTGACCTGGATGTATGCTCCAGGTCATCGAACGTTTGCATTTGCTATGAAATTTCAGTGACCATCTGTGACCATGATTTAATGATGGATGGATTACCTTAAAGAAATAACTAGGTCATATACTGCATATTAAGCTCCGCCCACTTAGTCACAATGCAATGTAAACTGGCTCCGCCTATCTCATTAAACCTGAAAAGATGTCGATTAAGTATTACAGTCTTAAGGGGGTTGGTAAATAGCAGTACATGTTTGAGGTTCCACTTGATTTGATTGCATTTTCATCGGTGTTCTAACTCCAATTTGTATTAAACTTTAACTGTTAACTACAATTATGAAATTATGTAACCAACTAACCGTAGCTTAATGAATGGACATGTATTTTGATATTGCATTTAATCGAATCTGAAAACTAGTGCAATAACATATACACATGCTAAATTCAAGTTGAAATAAACTTTGTTTGATTAATATAGCAGGCACTTACGAGTCAAACCGTTCAATTCAATATGAATGCAGATGCGGACAAGTGAAAACCTGGTACGAACAAGTGATTTTGCAATGTACTTGTCCGACTGATCCAGTAAATCAAAAAGTTAATGTTGAGTCCTGGTCTTCAAATTTCAAACAAATTGGCCAAGTATTGTAATGTTTTGCACGTAGTGTTATTACTTATTAGCCAGTGGGGCGATACAGGGCCATCATGGCCCTCTTGTTTCAAAAGCTGTCTTTCTGGGAGTCTTGAAAACCTGAGATTATTTGGTAAAGAATCAAGTTATCTGGTCTTCTTGTTTTCAGTGAAAAGGCTGTTGATGGCCGGAGTAAGTCCAGATGTCACCAATGAAGATGGTCTAACTGCTCTGCACCAGGTATGTGCATTGTGTCCTTGTAAAACTTTTTAGCTTGGCATTTTTTCGACTCTCACCAAAAACCTGTTCCTTTTCAACCTTCACATTGAAAATTTTGAAAACATTATGGAAAAGAAGGAAATTCTTCCTTTTCCACATTGTTTTCTACCCTTTCAATAACAAATACCCAGCATTTGAGCCAATTTAATTGGTCTAAAAAGTCTAGATAAATTTTATCTTGTAAAGAGTTAACTCATTTAACAGATATTATGTAAGTAAACATTTTCTGTCAGATGACAAAATCCAATTATGGTAATTTCAAGGTTGTTTTGATCGGAATATCTCTGTAGAATGTGTAGTCTGCTCTTTGATCTACACAAGTTAAGAAATTCTGCTCCCCCACCCCAAAACTTTCAAATCGTAGTATTTAGGTTTTTTCCCCTATTGGCTAGAAATTGTTAATTCATTGAGCAGCTTGAAGTGCCAGTAGCGGCCAGAAGTAAACATTACAGGTGTAAAGTGCATAAAAAACTAAAAAATACCTTATTAAAGTATCCAGATGATGACGATCTCTCACTGTACTGTTGGTGCAAGTGACTTGCAGAAATGATTCTACAAATTACTGGTAACAAGTATCAGTTTTTAGATTTAACTCTTTACTTCATGACAAAATTTTATACTTATCCAATTTCAAAGCATGTGCAGATGACAAGTTAGGTGCAGCTCAAATGATGGAAACTGTCTTTGATAGAGTAGAAAACATTGTGGGAAAAGGAGAAAATGCTGGTTACCAGCATTTTCTCCTCTTCCAACAATATCTTTAAAGGCTTCCTTTCTCAAGACTTGTTAAAAATCGAGATTCTGTGATCTACCTTCTGTGAAAAGCACCCAATTACATGCTTAGTATTTGAATGTTTAAAATTAAGTTGTTAAACATATTTTGCAGTTGTTATTTCAAGGTTAGTTTGAATTGAGTAACACTTTCCCATGCCTAAAATTTATATGCTTTAGAACTGAAGGCATCTGCAGACAACAGTTCAAAAGTCAATACAGATAAGTTTACTTTCTTTGAGTAGAAAACAATGCAGGAAAAGGAGAAAATTTCTTCTTTTCCCACAGTGTTTTCAAAAGCCTTCTACTTCCGGGACTTCAAAACTTGGGATTGTGTTAAGAGTTAATACACCACCACCTGGAGCCAACAACTTTTTAATCAGATATGATCATAACCAGCGATTCTTTTTTATGCAACAGTGTTTTCATATGTTTATGAATAAAACCTAAGTACATGCCTTTTGCAAATCTTGGGTAATCTGTAGATCAAGTCTAGGATGTATCACATAGCTTGATATGCACCTACATGGTACATTTCTTCGCCAGAAATATGTTTTTACCATTCATAAGATTTTAAGGCTCCTTATCTAGAAGAAAACTGGGATTCTCCTGATTCTGTGCTTCAATTTAACTGACTCATTGTCCCAAAAAGTGCATATCACAACAGTTGCTTTGGTATGAGAAATTTATCATTTTACCAAAATGTTTTCAAAAGTAGTCTTCTACTAAAGGTAAAAAGTTTCCTGTACATTACTGATAATGATTTAATGCTTTACCAAATAATACCTAGTTTTATTAACCCTAAGAAAGAAGCCTTCGGAAAGCATTGTTGAAAAAGGAGAAAATGCTGGTAATCAGCATTTTCTCCTTTTTCAACAATGTTTTCTTCCCTTTCAATAATAATAGACCACCATTTTAGCCATGTCAAATTTGTCTCCTGCAAATGCTTTGAATTTGGATGAGTCTATTTGTTGTCTTGTGAAGAGTTAAACATTTGAAGTGAAACAGTTCTCAATTGGTGACCCAGGTAAGTAGGTTCCTATTGATTTCATAGTTAGATGGTCATGTCTTGTCATACTGGGCCATAAACAAATCCCCATAATGGGGCCATAGATAAGATTTGTTGTAATTCAGTATCTGTAAAAAACCCGTGTCTTGTTAGCAGCTCTGTCCCATTTCATCAATTTGAGATTTGTTAGTAGACATTTCTATTGTTGACTTGGGCTTGTAGCTAATTCTGTGTAATGGCCCTCATATACTGGCATGTATAATGACTCTTGAAGCGCTGAACTAAGGTTTAATTGCTTCTATGGACATTACAGATCAAGATCAGATCACACTAACCATGCAGCCTGATCTTAGATCTACACTGACGGTCTTCTCTCACAGATAGTAGACAAAAACAGCTTTGAAATTACAATATCAGCATCTTTAGCTCTGTCACTGAGAATGCTTATTTCATTTATTCAGTATTTTAGGGGTTATAAACAGGGCTATCAGTAGGGCTACAGAAAACAGGAATATTTTTGGAGTTATAAAGACTGTAATAGACAGGTTTAATGCATCTTGCAAAAAGGAATGACCCAGGTCAGCCTTTGCAGTTTGCATAGGCTGACCTGGGTTGAAACATTTCACTTTCGGTAAATTTTCTGCATGACAAAGGACCATTCTATCTCACAATTAAGTTGGTTATCAGTCTGTATGAATCCATACTTATGTGTTAGACTATTTGAATTCATACTTATGTGTTAGACTATATGAATCCATACTTATGTGATGACTTGCTGACTGCTTGGAACACTGCATCACAGTGATGCATCAAACCCTCTTTTTCCAGAGTGTGACTCCTATCAAATGGATACTCAAAATCATGATCACTTTTATCAATACAATTTCATATGGGTACTTGGGAACAATTTCTTGATTTAAGAGTAAGAATACTCTAACTTTTCTGGTCATCTGGCTATCGGTGAGGATAATTATTGGCTGCCTATTGGGTAAATGTTTTTGGAATCAGGCTAAAGACATTACTAAGGCTTCTCCAGGATTAAGTATAACAAGTAGGCTCCCTAGAAGATGGATCCTTTATTTTATGTGGTCATGGAAAGGAATGATTATGACATTAGTCATTTCCTTCCATATGTCCATCCACTCACTACAATCTGCTTCTTGTGCATACTTTGTAGCTGATCTGAGCACTAGGTACTATTGTAATGGCAGCAGCATGATAATTGCTCACCATCTATCCTCTGACTGTCATTCTTTAGGCCTCTGTTGTTCTTTCAAAGGTAAATAATTTCAGAGATCTTCTGCTCAGAAAATACTATGCCAATTATGCTGAAATTTTTGTATGAAGCCTCCTTAGGCAGCAGTCTTGCCTATGACCACAATTACCAGGGTGCTGATATTTTATCATAGCATCACCTAGGTGTTCTTGATTTAGTTTGTCCAAGTTTATGTCCTGAGATCAAAGATTGACCTGGAAGTCAAATGTCTGAACATAAAATGTCAGTGATGATATGCTGTATGTCAAATCATTAAGTGGTCCTTTGTCAGTGATGTTTAAGTTGTGGCCCTTGGGGCAAAAGTTGCTTTGACCTTGAGGTCTTGTGTATGAAGAGTCTTTTATGAGAAATGTCAAAAATTTTTACTTTGATCATAATTTTATGGCCATAGTTTTCATCAACCATGTAGAAGAATAATAAAAATATTATTACCCCTAAATGTATTTTTCAAGTACTAAATTCAAAGCAATGGAGTTATCAGTAAGAGCTGATCATTTCCCTAGACAGTATGAAGTCATGTCTAAGATGTACATATGATTATCTTTCCAGTGCTGTACCAAAACTAGAACAAATATTGATATTGAGGGCCCATACAAATACTAGACTGTTGAATAAATGGCCATAACTCATTCTTCAGTGTTCTAGCAGCAATTATGGACTGGACCTAACCAGTAAAGCACAAAATACTGCAAATAATGAAATCTTCTGTTTCAGTCATTAAGCCTGTCAAAAACTTTAGACTTGTCCATATTAAAGGAATTTAAAGGCAACAAATCAAATGCTTTTCATATAATGATGTTATTTGCTCTTATAAAGATAGAAAACATTGTAGGAAAAAGAAAAAATGCTGGTTACCAGTACTTTCTCCTTTTTCCACAATGTTTTCAAAAGCCTTAAGCTGAGCCCCTGTAGCTCAGTTGCTAGGGCACAGGACTTGGGCAAAGGAGGTCACTGGTCCCAGTCCCCGTCCCCAACTCGGCCAATTTCTGTCCGAGGATTGATGATGGTTATTGTGACAGGATTCATTCCTGGTTATGGGGGGGGGGGGGGGGGGGGGCAGCCAGTGGCTTGGGAAGAACATTGTGACAGAATCTCCAGGGAAGCATGGATAGTTGAACTGGCGGCTGCAATGTTACAAAGAATGTTGAAAACGGCATTAAACACCATACAATGAAAAAAAAAATAAACAGCTTCTTTGTCAAGGTCGTTAAAATTCATGGTTGTGTGGAAAAGGGTTAAGAAAGACCTAGAGAGATATATATATTTTTCAAGATTGAATGTTAACCCAAATCATCCTCATAGAAGGAGAAGTTCCTGCTAGAATTCATGTGTCTGAAAATTTATGTGTAGCGCGCAACAGCTTGGTCACCCATCAAGGCACTAAGTGTACTGCACACCATTTAGCTACGAGGGAGGGTCAGAAAGTTCATAGAACAGCGTATTGGGTCAAGCGTAACACAACATTTCTTTCCATATTTTGACAACACAACATATCACCACTTTGAACATATCAAGTTCACTTGTCACAACATATTTGTGTGATTCTCGGAGGTATTGCAAGTTACTGACCATCAAGCAATGATGGAAAATCAAAATGTTGAGTTTAGGGCACAAGTCAAGGATTGCACAAGCTGCTTTTCGCGAATGTAAGTTTGAACAACTAAATCACCCACCCTACAGTCCAGATCTGGCCCCCAGTGATTATTACCTATTTAGAAATTTGAAATCCCATTTGCAGGGAACCAGATTTCGTGATGATGATGAACTCAAGGCTGCCACAGAGGCATGGTTTGAGGACTAAACCGAAGACTTCTATTTCAAGGGTATAGACAGTCTGAAAGAAAAGTGGGCTAAGTGCATCGAAGTAAATGGGAACTATATTGAAAAACAATAATACAATACAGTCAAATCTCGGTAGTTCGAAGTGATAGGGACCACCAGATTTTCTTCGAATAATCGAAATTTCGAATTTTTGAAATCAGCAGTTTTCGGAAATGTTCGCAAGTTTCCATTCGGTATTGATGTTTGACACACAGTTTGCCCGTAGGCGATGTACACAGAATCCTGTATTAGCATTAAAAATGATGAGCAAAGTTTCTCATCTCTCCTTACGCTTGACAACCCTTGAAAACAAAACAATATGAACTTACCTTTTTATTTTATTTACATTCTGCAACAGCGTGAAATGTAATATCAATTGGTCTCATACTGATGGCCTAATTTACCAATGAAAAAGCGGGATAGAAATGGCTCATGTGAGTGGCCAGCAACGATCTGCATCAGAATGCAATATGCAGGCTGTTGAAGATCTTTGCAGGCAATTCACATTTTACTAGACACGTCCATTATGCACTCATCACAACTCGGTCGATTCCGTAACTACTTCTGACTCGATCAACGGATCACCCGAGGATTGCCAAATGGTCTGTTATGCATTTTTATTTTCTACTTTCGCTTTCAACTGTCCTTGAATTCTCCGAAAATAGTCTACTTTCAGTTTCCCAAAAATCTAACTCAATACAGATCTAATGTATTTCACATTAATGATACTTTCACTGATCATCCATGAAAAAATCACTTGATCAATGTTTATTTTCTTAATGATGCCCAATCAACGTTTAATCAGCGAAGGATTATCACCCAAGCGAGTTAACGATTTGACAAGGTGTTAATTACCTGTATATGCAAAATTACAATGTATGTGTGAAATCAGTCAGGTGTGCAAACAATCGATGTTTATTGCTCAAAGGAAACATGACCTTTATGCGTGACTGTGCTGGACATTTTTTAACTTCGAATTTTGAGATGGATTTTAATGGGAATTTCTTTGATCGGAACCGACAGATTTATTCGAAAAATTGAATTTTTCAAATAATTGAAATTAAAAAAATCGGTAATATTTTTACATAAAATAATAGCAAAATACGTCGCGACTGACTGTCAGCTTCGAAAAATCAGGTAGTTTCGAAAAATCGGCGTTTGAATCACTGAGATTCTACTGTATATAGTCTGCTGCTGAAATATATACCTCGTTCTACGAACTTTCTGACTCCCCCTCGTATCATGTAGAGACATGCATAAAACCGTATTGTTGAGAAAGCAAAGTCTACGTCAAAGTTTGTTTGAGGTGGTTATATGTATAACTGCTCTATATAGGGTAATGCTTGAAAAAATATTTTCTTACCAATTAGTGCAAGAAAAGGATTTTGCCGTATCACATTCGTGTGCTTTTGTGTGAATAAGCCATCGGGACGAACGATTAGCAATAGCAAGGCTTGTATATTGGTGTCATAAATGCGTGCGCAAATGGGCGGCAAAGCAGGGGCCTAGCACCAGCAGTTGTCTGTAGAATAAACATGTCAACGTTTTTGACCAATCACAAATTACTATTCGTTCATTTGGGTATATCAGTACCAAGAGGTAGGTCAAATGCGAGCTTACTCAGCTATGCTGAAAGAAAGATAGGATTGAGCTTCTCTATCATGAAGCAGTATAGATGATGGAACTAAACCACTGTAAAATGGGATTAATACCGAGTTATTTCCCAATAGAACACAACAGTATTCCCAACGCATACAAAGTAGTTCATGTGATAAATGAAATGCTAGAATCTATCATTTAACCATGTTCTTACACAATTACGTATTATTAAGCAGGTCTCCATGGACAAAATTGTTTTGACTCTAGACTGAGGAGTGAGTAACAAAATTGAATATGTGGCACTTGTAGAGACAATTATGAAAATAATATGAATAGTGGTGGAATAGTTTATTTTGAGTTAGTTCTCCAGTTTCACAATATTTGTCCAGCCTTTTAGTTCTGTCAAATTAAGCTCAGCTCATTTTGTTTAATAGTAACATAACAGCATCTGGGTTTGACAAAAACTATTGCACAGTACTCTTTTCTCAGTTGTAACTAGACATTGCTTTGATTTTGTTTATATCCTAAAGCAGCCAGTGACTTGGAGAGAGTTTTGTTTGCAGCGGTGGATGAGAAACTCCAAGGACATGTAGTATGTATTGTGGCAGTTATTTGGCCATGACAATTCACATGACCTTGAAAGATTTCCTTTTTCTTGGAGCCTGAGGTGTAACAGCCATTAGGAGATCAGGCCTAGTTACTTCTGCCATTATCCCCACAGTATGATAAGTTTTTTTTTGTATTTGAAATTGCCTTTAGGCAACCAGAATAAAGTTTTGATCTGTGTCAGTATTTTGTGTCTTACATCACATGTAAGTTGGTACCTTTCACTTTGTGTGCATTCTATTGCCCATGGAACTTGGACAGATTATTTGTCTTGATAATATTTGTCTAAAAGAAAAAAATGGGTCAGCTTGGTATTTGAGTAGGTCACAATGTCAATTTTTTTTGTAAAACTGTGTGTACTGTAGAGGCCAAAATTAATAAGAATTTGGAAATGGGTAAACTTGGCCAAAAATTCGGTTACCAGGTCAGATCTTAGACTAGCCTTGTTTACAGCGTAGAGCACATATTTTTAGGTCGTGAAACTTTGTACAAGTCTTTATTTTGATATCTCACATGAAGCAGCAAAAAGGTAACCTATGACAAAATTTAGGTTTTCCAGATCACATTTTCAGTACTGGTCACCTGGGGTAAAAAAGTAGGTCAGTACTGATAATTGAATCTTGGATACCATCATGAGGCAGTTCAACATTGATGAATTTTGTCAGATTTTTTTTTGTGTGTTTTCTTTCAAAGGTACATTGCCTTAGATGAGTGATTTAGGGTCCTGGTCACCCTCTTGTCTTAAAAAATATTTGGCTGTTGGTTGGTTTACTAACACAGTTCGATCCCAGGATAGCCTTGTCTGATACGCCAGAAATAAATCATGTGCCCATTGTACAAGGACAAATTTCATAACAAATTCTGAATATGGCCCTGTTCAAATCCCTTGGAGAGATGATCGGAGGTGACTGGATGCCCTAATAATTGTGTTCCACATATGGGAGATTTATTCCTTGTCACATACAATTCAATTTTCTCAATCTAACCACAGATTGCTATTGATTTGGGGAGTTTGTTTTCTCTATTGTATTATGAGCCAAGGTTACTCAAGGACATTGTTAGCATTAATGAACGATCATCGCTTAATCATTTTAGCTCACTTACTCAACCCTTTACTACACAATCCCGAGGTTTAATGACCCCTGCGGAAGGAGTCTTTTGAAAACATAATGGGAAAAGGAGAAAATGCTGGTAACCAGCATTTTCTCCTTTTACCAGCATGTTTTCTATCCTATCTCAGACAAATCTTGCCATCTGACCAACATTTAATATGTCACTTGCAAATACCAAAAAATTTGTCATTTGATAAAGAGTTAACTCAATTCCATCAAATACAATTTTTTTCTGCGGAAGGCAACTTTTGAAAACAGAAGGTGTTGATGATTTCAAAGAATTGTAACTTCTCCAATAATGTTATCTGTATCATTTCTTAAAACAGTGTTTTGTTTTTCTTTGTTATACCCCTGCAAAACGAATGTTTTCGGGGGTATACTGGAATCAGCCTGTCTGTCTGTCCGTGTGTCCGTCTGTGTACAAAATACTAGTAATTTTGTGTCACAAACTCCTCCTACAGTTTTCCTTCAATTGTATTGAAACTTTGCACATATATTGATCATATATTGAAGATTTGCAAGACGCAATTTTCAAGTGTCAACTTGTCCTGGTTGAGGAATTATCTCCCCTTGAACTTGACACTTTTTTTCTGTCAAAGCGCTGGCGGGGGTATTAAGTCACATTCAGTGACAGCTCTAGTTTTAGATATAATTTCACACTTTGCATATTGGTGCTAGACATGTAGTATGACTAAAGGTAGCCAATGAAATATACTTTACTTTTTTTTAATGGCTGAAAATATAATTCACAGAAACTCATAAAGATTTTTATCTTACAGGCTTGACACAACCAGCAGATGGTGTAGATCTGAGATCAGTCTTTGCAGTGGGATCTTGATCAATGTTGTCTGCAAAAGCCCTTCTTTTTGCCTATTAGATAGAGAGTGTAAATCAGTAACCAAAAACTGAAGTTAATTTTGTGGATTTTGCATCTGTAAAAGTTGAATGAAAGATCAAGGTTTTCATACAAAATCCCATGAACTGAGACTATGAGAAATATTGTACCAAGAAAAATTACTTGTTTGTAGAAATTTCTCAATTTTATTCAATACTTTGTCAAAGTAAACCTTTAAAGGTACCTGCATGATAGGCAGAGTTGGTGCTAAAGACTTGCTGGGAGACATACAGTTAGCAGAGAGCTTGTTGAACTCCACTAGAAATGACAGATAGCATTAATGGTATAGACAGACTGACCGGGTGAACAGGAAGCTGGCAAAGAGCCTCAGTAATAACCATATGTGTCAGCTAATAGAGACAGGATTAATGCTTTAGACACACTGGACAGGGTGGGAATAAGATGGGTAGTAGAGGACTTTGTAATCTACCATAAACATCAGCCAAATTATACATCAGCAAGAAGATGCCAGAGATAGGGATGATATACATACTTAAAACTCATTTTCCATCTTGTGGTGTCAAGAGTAGAGTTTTGAGAAGTATCATAGCACCATTGAGAAACTTTGGACTAAACACAATATTTAAAATCTTTGTTCCATTTGATCCCTGGTCTTGGATCTTATCCGTTTTGTGAGAAATTCTGGCATGTTATGGCCTTGCTACTGAACAAGTTTGAGCATTGTCTATTGGCAAAATATCACTGTAATTGATAGTCAAAAGCCTGAATTAAGTAAAACCAGAGTAGACATGAAACTTGTGAATTTCTCCTGAATAAGCTGGAAAAAATCAAGATCAATAGCAAGATCTGTCTTTTAATGTATGTTGTGGGTACTCGTTTGAATTTCCCTAGAGAATTCTGATAAGCATACACAACATGCATAATGATTTTTGAAGTAGATTAGCTTGTCTGGGCAAACCAATTGTATTTTAATCAAACCAATTTTACCACCATAAGAAATCCTATGGGCTTTATTTCGTCTGACCAGCCTGTTTGTCAGTCAGGTCTCTTTCTCTCTCTGCATAATTTGTTTTAGATAAGTAGAACTGAGAAATAGTCTGTGAAAGAAACTGGACAAGAACTGTCAATAGAACATCTTCAATTTGCCAGAAGCAATCAAATGTCAAGTAAATATTTTTTATGCCATAATAATTCAAAAGATTCCTCATTTTTTCTCTCCTGTGGACCAATAGGGATGATACGGAATCTGTAAAATGCTGTACAACAATAAAACAGCTGCTATCAGTTATATTCTTTTATGAATGTCATGTGACATTTACGAGTGTGTTTGTTCCTTGTTTGTGAATAAAATCCTTACTTATTTCTGCCCTAAATGTGGACTTGCACTGACAAATCTCAATGTGTTAAAAAAAGCAATAGACCTGTTTGTTCCAGAATATTCATTTATCCTAGTTAGTGATATAGATTAATATCAGACTCCACTGGATTTGAAATCTGATCTTTGATCTGCAATGTCTAATATTTTGTACATAATTTGAACAAAAACATGGCTTTTGAGGAGATGTAATGTCAAGGAATGAAGGTTTAACAAACTTGCAGAATTTTGTGAAAGCAGAGACCTGCCAGGCTTTAGGACATTAAATGAAGGCAAACTTGAATGCCTATGATTTAACCCTTTACCACACAACAAAATTTTGGACATGTCTATGTTGGAAGCAATTGAAGACGTTAGTATGAATGTAGCTCCTACAGTGGCATTTGTCTTCAATGTATTGTCTGTAAAACTCAGAATTGTTTGGTAAAGGGTTAGTAAGAGTGACTTTATCCACGTTCAAGGACTATATAGTTCAGTGTTACGCTATGCAGAAAATGGATCATCTTGAATCTGCAACCATCCAATAAAAAGATAATTTTCCAAGGAAAAGTGTTGGAAATAGTAATATATGGGTTACTACCAGCATTTTCTCCTTTCCCTACAATGTTTTCTACCCTGTAACAGGGGTGTAAGATTTCTTCTTTGTCTACTTGTCCTGTAGGACGAGTGGGTAGAAAAAGTTACTCGTCCTTGTGACACTATCACTTGTCCAAACTTGCAGACTTGAATGACCATTTCTACTGCATATACTACGGTGTCAATATAAACAAAGTAGATGGTGTTTAAGGTAGTAAACCCCTAATACTTCTCGTGCAACATGGAATAAAATTTCTTGATAGTTGATAAATAAGGATTTATACTGATATAATACTTTTGCACATTTTTAAGCGACCAGAAATTCAAGCACTTTACAGATGCGCATGCGTAATAAACATAAACATCCTGTATCGTGATCGAAGAGACGCTCTGGAATTTCAGTTTTACTTTCGTTTTGTGTTCGCCGTGAAATGACCTGTAATTTGAATATTACTTGAGAAATTTAGAATTCAATAGTTTTAAATTGTACTCGTCCGATAGGACGAGCTTGCCATTTTTTGTACTTGCTCGAAGCCAAATGTTACTCGTCAATACGAGCGGACGAGTGGAATTTTACACCCCTGTGTAAGATAAAAATTTCATGTTTCGAGTCACATTTGAACCATCAGCAAATGCTCTTATTTTTGACAAGGCTCAAATTTTATTGTGTGGTAAAGGGTAAAGTGATAATTTTGTAAAAAGGGCTCATTCCTGATTTGAATGAAACACAGAAAGAAGTTTTTGTTTGTATGTACTGTCTTTAACTCCATGCGCTTCAGACAATATTCTGCCAAAGTCAGAAACAAAGACCAGTCGCAAGAGAAGAATGAATTCTGTTACAGTGGCTATCAGTATTCCTCAGAAAGAAACTGGCACAGCTGGGGATTCCAACCAGCAACCTCTGGTAAAAAGCCTTGTGCATTATGGACTGAGCTACCAGACGTGGGGGAGAATGGTGGGGCCGGCGGGGCAAAATCTATTAACATTATGTTATTTGCATGTAATGAGAATGGCATTAAACATAGATGGTTGATTGTATGGTTGATTGATTGTATGGTGTTTAATGCCGTTTTCAACATTATTTCAGTTACATCGTGGCAGCCAGTGCACCTATCCATGCTTTCCTGGAGTCTCTTTTTACAGTACTCCGCACAATTTTCTTTCCAAGCCACTGGCTGCTTTCCCACATAATCACCATCAAAACAATGGTCAACGGTGGGAGAGGAATGAATCCTGTCGCAGTGACTCTCATCAATCCTCGGAAAGAAATTGGCCGAGCCAGGGGTCATAGCCAGGGATCGAACCCTGGACCCCGTGTTCTCAAGTCCTGCACGCTACCGACTGAGCTACCGGGGCTCGGCTTAAACATAGATGGAAGGGCATGTAGATGAAGGAATTTACTCATTTTGAGTAATTTCTTTATTTCTCATGGTGTTTCCATAAGACAAAGACCTAAAGCTTTACATATTTAAGACGATGCAAATTAACAGCTAAACCATGTACAATAAAAGGCAACTTCAATGGCCACTACATGGTTTTAAACCTTTAAATCTTGAATAAAATAAATGAGCATTTCCATCCAACAGTAAAATCTCAAAAAGAAAAATCATGGGAAAAGTATCACTATATCAGACTGTGTACATGCAAGATGAGACTGCATGTCCAATGCAGTCTGATTTCAATCTAATCTTCCTGCAAAAGGGCATTTAGTCATGTGTAGAAGTCTGAGGGTTGATAAGATTGGAATGGAGCCCTTCAATTTGTAGGCAAGACTCTTACATTGCGAATTTAGAGATGTTTAATTCATTGCAGCTGTCCAACTAAAAATAGGACAGTCAAATCTCTTGCTGCATATTATAGCTTGCGAAAAGATGTTTGTTTCACCCTGTATCAAACAATCAATCCAGTGTTACAAAGACCCTGATATTGAAGCCCTTTTGAAAACATTGTGGGAAAAGGAGAAAATGCTGGTAACCAGCATTTTCTCCTTTTTCCACAATGTTTTCTGCCTTAACAAAGACATATCCAATAAACAGCCATATCCGATAAATTAAGCCATATTTCTTGTTTCACCTGCAAGTGTCTTCAAATTTGACAAATTCTACAATTTTGTCCTCTTGGAAAGAAAGAGTTACCTCTTTGACTGTCAACTAAGTAAATTGAACTTTTTTGTAAAGTCTGAAAGTTCCTAGATCTCCTTTGCATAAATGAATGTGATCAAGGCCATATTTTAGCATGGAATAAAGAATGGTGTATATTCAAGATCAGACTACATACTCTGTGCAGTCTGGTCTTGATCTATGCATTCTGTAAAAACTGTTCAGGTCTGGTTTAGCTGTGAAAGAGTTAATATAAAGTTTTATTCAGTAATTTGCCCTGGAGTTTATTCCAATACACTGATAATATTTAGGATGGTGCATTCTTAGACAGCAATAATAGCTTACTTTGATGATTTTACAGCCAAGATTAGATAGTTGAATAAGGGACCTGAAATAAAACATATTTTTGTCATAATTTGGTTTCCGTTTTTATTCCCGAATTTCATTCATCTTATTTTATCTGGGGTTGTTTTCAAAACTGGTCCTCTGTAGATGTTACAAAATTTCCCTTGAGAGGAACATTTCTTTTGAGATGTTTTCATCATGTTATTGGATATTGTAACCCTGATATGATACTAGTAAAATGATGTTATCAAAGAATTTTGTCAAAAAGATTCTTCCTTGCTCTATGGTTATGGCAGTGGATTTTGAATTTGATTTTCGTCATCTGAGCTTCCCTGAGCAAGGCAGTGCAAAGCACCAGCCTTTACTGTTGGAACCAAGGACAGACATGAAAAGCAAACTGTGGCTGTGTTATGATTGAAGTTCTGTTGAAAGCAACATAAAAGAACTCATGCAAACAAAACCCAATCTTTTCCATCTGTTTTCAATATTTTTGTGATTCTACTTTCAGTGTTGTATAGACGATAGTGAAGACATGTTGAAACTGCTTCTAGAATTTGGTGCTAACGTGAATGCCAAGGACAGTGAGATGTGGACACCTCTTCATGCTGCAGCCACCTGCGGACATGTACATCTATGCAAGTGCTTAATTGACAAGTAAGCAAAAGTTGATAATTTACTACATTTTCCAGTATTTTGTGAGACATTTTTTAAAAAAAAATTCCTTTGGCTAGAATTACTTTGAGTATTTCTTTACTGTATATATCCTTCAAAGCATTTGCAGACAACAAATTAAATGTAGCTCAAATGGATGATTTCTGAACTTGATAGGGTAGAAAACATTCTGAGAAAGGGAGAAAATGCTGGTTGCCAGCATTTTCTTCTTTTCCCATAATGTTTTCAAAACCTTTCTCCTTCAGGGTTGTTAAAACAAGGGATTGTTTGGTAAAGAGTTAAATGTATTTGAATTTATATCATACACTTTAAAAGTATGGAAATGATTGTGAAGATGACAATCTGTCATTGTACCGTCAGTCCAAGTGTTAGTTGCTGACAGAGAAATTAATTTCAAAACTAGGTTAAAACCTGCCAGGTAGCTGTGTCTTTTGTTTACTTTTTGCCTGATTTTCAAATTCTTTTTTTCTGCCAGCAACTATCATATGGCCCAACCACACGATAACAGACTGTCATTTCCACAGTATTTTTCATACTTTTAAATGGTACGGTTTAAATGTATTGTGACACCTGCTCTGACATTTTGGCCTTTATTGGGCCTTTAGGGAGTCAATAGGTAATCATATTTTCCTTAGCTCTTTACAAAACAACAACATTTTGGATTAGAACAAATTGAAAACATTTGCAGGCAAAAAAAATAAATGTAGTGCAAATGATAATTTCTGTCTATAATTGGGTAGAAAACCTAGTGAAAAATGGGGAAAATACTAGTTGCAAGCATTTTCACTTTTTCCCAGAATATTTTGAAAAGCCTTCTCCTCCATGATCATTTATACACAGGATTGTTTATTAACTCTTTACCAAACGACAAAATTTTGGACTGTACCAAATTGAAAGCATTTACAGACGACAGATTAAAAGTCGCTAAAATGATGATTTCTGTCTTTGATAGGGTAGAAAACATTGTGGGAAAAGGAGAAAATGATGTTTACCAGCATTTTCTCCTTTTCCCACGATGTTTTCAAAAGCTTTCTTTCTCAGGGTTGTTAAAAGTCGGGATTGTGTGGTAAAGGGTTAAAGGGTTAAGGAAATCCCTGGTTTTAATGTGGGCTTCAAAGACACTGAAATTGTTAGTTTGAGAAAATGTGCCCTTTGAAAGTGAATTTTCCTACACCTTTTTGGATAGTCCTTAATAAGTAGAGAATGTAAGGCCCTCAGGGCTCTCTTGTTTATTATATTTGCCATTAACATGACACTCTAAAATTGTTGATGATGATACATTGATACAGTAAGTCACCTGTTTGGACTGTTACATGTTGAAAATGGGTATTAGATGCCACAAAGTTGATTTGTTTACATTGTTTTTGACAGAGGTGCTGAGTTGTTAGCGGTGAATGCAGATGGCAACATGCCCTATGATATATGTGAGGATGAAGTATGTCTAGATTTTATAGAGACAGAAATGGCTAAGAGAGGTAAGAGCTGTCAAACAGTTTACTCTAATTAAACTTTGCCACACAATCCTGAGTTTGAATGAACCTAAGGAAGAAGCCTTTTGAAAACATTGTTGGAAAAGGAGAAAATGCTGGTAACCAGCATTTTCTCCTTTTCCCACAATGTTTTCTACCCTATTTAAGACAAATTCTACTATTTGAAGCATGTTTAATTTTTTGTCAGCAAATGCTATAAAATTTAGACAAATCTACAATTTTATCGTAGGTTAAAGAGTTAAGTCTCTAAAAACATTTTATTGCTTCCGTAGATAGATTTTTTTTCCCTTTTATCAAGCAAATGCTGTCAATTCAGGAAAGTCTGCAGTTTTGTGGTCTGGTAAAGGCTTATATTTCAGTTCTCTGGATTTGAGCTGCATTGAATAATTATGCTATGGGCAGAATTTAAATGCTTTCAGTCTGGAAAAGACTTGGTCTGAATTTTTGTTGCCTGGAAAAGAGTCAAAAGAGATTGGTTTGCCATATTTCTTAGCAGGCTCATACAAACTCTATAACATTCATGTCAGATTTCCTGTTCGAGAGAACAGCAGGGTCCATATTCACCAACCATTCTTAATTAAGAATATTCTCAGTCTTATTCTTCATAATTTTCTACATTTGAAAGTAACACAACATCTGATTGGCTAAACCATTTGGTTTAGCCAATCAGAAGTCGTGTTACTCTCAGATGTAGAAAATGTTGGAGAAGAAGACTAAGAATGTTCTTAAGAATGGTTGGTGAATACGGACCCAGGCTGATCTGTCCTAGCCGACAGTCTGTTCTCCTTGATACATTCACTTGATAAGAGAAAATTGGTAATGTTGCAGTAAATGTCTCTTTATTCTTTATAGAAATAGAAAATCTTCACAGAAATTTATTTATCTAACTCTTTACTAAATAATCCTGTGTCGTTTATAACCATATGGCCTAGACCTGTATTATTTGGTATGTGGCTGTATCTTGTTGACCTCTACCAGGATTCATGTAGTTGTAGCTCATAGTTATAGGTCAAAATTATAATTATAGGTAAAAAACGGACTCACCCTAGGGTCACAATTTTCAGATGGGCTTTTACAGAGAAAGTCTTCTTATTCAAAACTGTTTGACCTAGAATTGTATTCTTTGGTGTGTATGGTTGTCCTTATTAGCCAGTGGGGTGATACAGGGCCACCATAGCCCTCTTGTTTGTCCCTGGTTATGCCTACAGCAAAGCTCTGGAGTACACTTTTTTTGCAGCTATGCTGCTGAAAAACTTAAACTGGTATGGCTTTAATGAAGCAATTCAGCAGGCATACCCATAAATTCATGTGCCATGCTTTAGCGAAACGGGATATATTATATTTCATGTGTCTATTTTTATATGCCCATCGAAGACGGGACGTATTATGGGATCACCTGTGGCGGGCGGGCGGGCGGAATGGCAGGCGGCGTCCCCATTCTTTGTCCGGAGCATATCTCCAAAACTATGCTAGCTACGGTTATGAAATTTCATGGGTGGATAGATCTCATCAAGGCGGAGTGCAGTGCACAGGAATCATAACTCTCGCTTGCTTAATTTTTGAGTTATTGCCCTTTGTTGTTTTTCATACTTGAATTTTGTCCGGAGCATATCTCCAAAACTATACTAGCTACGGTTATGAAACTTCATGGGTGGCTAGATCTCATCAAGGCAGAGTGCAGTGCACAGGAATCATAACTCTTGCTTCCTTAATTTTTGAGTTATTGCCCTTTGTTGTTTTTCATATTTGAATTTTGTCCGGAGCATATCTCCAAGACTATACTAGCTAAGGTTATGAAACTTCATGGGTGGATAGATCTTATCAAGGGGGAGTGCAGTGCATGGGAATCATAACTCTTGCTTACTTAATTTTTGAGTTATTTCCCTTTGTTTATATTCATACTTCAATGTTGTCCAAAGCATATCTCCAAAACTATGCTAGCTACGGTTATGAAACTTCATGGGTGGATAGATCTCATTAAGGGGGAGTGCAGTGCAAAAGAACCATAACTCTACCTCGTGCTGTCTTTGAGGTATTTCCCTTTGTCATTTTTACAGCATTTTCTGCTTGTCCGGAGCATAACTTTGTCATCTCCAGTCTGATCGACTTGAAATTTGGCATGTGTGTTTGTTGCAATAATACAGAGTGCATTGCGAAAGAACCATAACTACCTCATGCTGTCTTTGAGTTATTTCCCTTTGATCGTCATTTTTACAGCATTTTCTGCTTGTCCGGAGCATAACTTTGTCATCTCCAGTCCGATTGACTTGAAACTTGGCATGTGTGTTTGTTGCAGTAATACGGATTGCAGTGCAAAAGAACCATAACTCTACCTTGTGCTGTCTGAGTTATTTCCCTTTGATCGTCATTTTTACAGCATTTTCTGCTTGTCTGGAGCATAATTTTGTCATCTCCAGTCCGATTGACTTGAAACTTGGTATGCATGTTTGTTGCAATATTACGGAGTACAGTGCGCAAGAACAATAACTGTACCTAGTGCGGATTTTGAGTAATTCCACTTTGATCTTCATTTTTACAGTATTTCTTGCTTGTCTGGAACGGAACTTTGTCACCTCAAGTCAAATTGACTTGAGACTTGGTAAACATGTTTGTTGCATTACCTGCCCTTTACGATAATTATACCCCCTTGACAACTGGCGGTGGGACGGGCGTATCTTGCGACAATTTGCCGCTCTTGTTAGAAATGTTATGGGTAAAGAAATGTCGTAATTTCAGCTGGGGGGGAATTATTTCCCCGTCACAGTGAATATTTTCCTCCTGCCGAAAATCTGGAACTACTTTTTTAAGTTTTTTAAGTTTTTAAGTTTTAAAAGTGGCATTTGTTGACAAAATAATCAGAGGAAATATAATATAATTTATTTCATCAGCTTGTGGTTAATATGGGGAAATATTTGCCTCAAAAGGGAAAGGTGCGCGAAAATAACTCGTGCCTTATGGCACTCATTATTTTCACATACCTTTCCCTTTTTCGGCAAATATTTCCCCATATTAACCATAAGCTGAGGAAATAAACTCTATTTAATGTATCTTTGTGATGCATTATACCATGCAAGTCATCATTACGGATCCATGAAATCCATTTTGTTAAACAACTGACTGAGTCATGAGAGAGACTGGTCTTTAGATATGCAGAAACTTTAACGTTAGCAAAAAGATTCAACCCATGTCAGCATGAGCAGACTGTGTAGGGTGACATGGGTTGATACTTTTTTGCAGATGTAGTAAACCCTTTTTCATAGAGCAAGTTTCAAATTATTGATGTTTTTGAAACATGATTATACCAGAATTCTATTACAAACTTTGCAGAAAACTGAAAAAATGGGAGAAAATGAATCACCATTTGCCACACTATCTCTCCTGTCACTATCTTCTTTTAGTTCTTTCGTACTATGAGTTATGAAAGCTAGAGTCGACAATAGAGTTTGACTAGTTTGGCAAAAGCTTGTCATAATCAACTTTTTTCTCCAAATACAAGAAGACCAAATTGCATTGGATCTCAGCATTTCCATTGATATAAACTACAAAGTGCTATGACTTGATACAGTAATGCAATTTTCTCTTATTTAGAGGAAACCATGTGTTCATTTGGTCTTGAAATTACTTTCTCTGTTTGACAGGGATGACAAATGACAAAATGGCAGGCCTAAATTGATGACATAAAAAAAGTCTTTTTTTGTTAGATATCTCTGATAAAACACTTCATGATATTTGTTGAGACAATTTTGTTACAAAGATGGAACAAGCAAAAAATGCTCTTGGGAATTTTTTTATCTGTTTATTATTGGAAGATCAGGTTGGGAGGTTTTTTTTTTTAATATTTTCACAGAGTTTTAGTAATTCTCTTCATGTAATCTCTTACCTCTCGCACAAGTTTTGAAGCAGACAATTTTGAACACATCTTTCTTTAAGGATAAGTAAAAAAATGAATTAGGGTGTTAAATACGAATACATGTGAAAGCACTCTGGCAAAAGGAAAAAATGCTCTACATGAGCAATGTTTTCCTTTTGCCCCAAAGTTTTCAAAAGCCCCAGAATGCAAAATAAGTTGTCTGCTGGAGTAATTGTGTGAAAGTTTGAAAAGTATTTTTTGTTGTAGAAAAAGCCAGTACTATAAGTGTTTAGTTTTTTGTGGGAGTGTCCTTGGGCAAGACACTTCAGAGCCCTAGCCCAGTATAGGTGAAACCCAGGAAACTGAAGTTAAAGTATTTTAAAACATTGTTACAGATGTAGAAATCAATTAAGATGAGCAATTGTATCTATTACCACAATGCTTTGTTGGCTGTCTTTTGAAGGTCATTTTCTTTTGTTGTTCCATGGTTTTATCTTTTGCAGATGACAAGATTAAACTTTTGCTCAAATGATGGAATTCGCCTGTGAAAGGGCAGAAAACATTGTTAGAAAATTGGGGAAAAAAAGCTGCTAACCACCAGCATTTTCTCCTTTTCAGATGTTTTCAAAAGCCTTATTTCTCAGGGTTGTTGAATCTTTGGATTGTTTAGTAAAGGGATGATAATCAAATGGAACATTAATACTAGCTCTTAAATCTCTAGAACATGTTACAGGTGCTATTTTGGAAGTTGCGTTACAACTAAAAGCAAATGAATGGCACTCTGGGAAAAGGAGGCTTATTGTATCTTCATAATCATACCAAGCAAGTCAATGCATAATATGGATCCATTTTTTCTTAAAACCAACTGAATCATGAGATAGAATTGTCCTCTGACAAGCAGAAAATTTACAAATAGCAAAAGTTTTCCATACTGCACACACTGCGCAGGCTGACATACATTGTTACTTCTTCCAGACCACCTTTACACATAGCAATTTGAATCAGATATAATATATCATATATTTAGACTTGTCTAAATGTAAAGCATATGCAGTATACAGGATTAATGTGATTCAAAATCTGATTTTTTTTTGTTGGATGGAAGGCATTGTGGAAAAATGAGAAAATGCTGGTTACTAGCATTTTCTCATTTTTCTTCAGTGTTTTTAAAAGTCTTCTTTCTCAAGGTTTTTAAAACTTGGGATTGTGTGGTAAAGGGTTAAGTGATTGTCTTCCAGAACATGCTGGTGTTTATTCAATCCTTTACCAAACAATCTGGAATTTTCATGACCCCGAAGTAAAAATCTTTGAAAAAAATGTTTGCTATCCTTTGAAAGAAAATATTTAAGTTTAAATAGCATTTAATCAGTCACCTGCAATTTCTTCCAATTTCGTACAAGGCTAAAATGTTATCATCCTTTAAAGAGTTTAATCTAGAGAACATATTAGAGAAGCTATTTTAGACGCTGCGTAACAAGTGAAAGCAAATGAGCCATGCTCTGTGAAAAGGGGTCTTTATGTACAATGTATCTGAAAAGAGTAACAACCCATGTCAGCCTGCACATTCAGAACAGGCCGACATGGATCGAAACTTTGCTGATTCTAGATATTTATGTAGGTCCAAGGTTCCCTTTTCCTCACAGTCCAGTCTGTTGTTAGACAAGATAGATTTTATGGATCCATTATATTATATGATGACTTGTTTGCTATAAAGCATCACGGAGACACATTAAACCCTCATTTGTCAGAATGCGGCTCAATATTTTCTCGCTATTTTGAACAATTGTCTGCTGGAGAGATATTCGTACAGGAACTTCTCTGCATCCATGCTGGTGTGTCATTTAAATTCATTTAAATGCAATTTGACGGAGAGCAGTTATTATTTCTAAAGACCATCAATTAGGGGTGTCATTTAGAATATAACGATAGGACCACATTTTGGTTGGTTAAATCTATACCAGATGGCAAAATCATTTTTGAAAGCATTTAGCAAGATGACCAGTGATGGGTAATTGTTTTTCTAAAAGGTAGAAAACATTTTTGAAAAAGGAAGAAAATGCTAGTTACCAATATTTAGTCAAATTTTCTTTTTTGCTCTACCAAACAAAAAGATTTCAGCGCTCTTCAAATTAAAAGGTTTTGCAGACAACAAATTAAATGTTACTCAAAACATGAAATATGCTTTCAAAGGGAAGAAAACATTGTGGGAAAAGGAGAAAATGCTGGTTATCAGCATTTTCTCCTTTTTCCATAATGTTTTGAAAAGGCTTCTTTCTCAGGGTCGTTAAAAGTTGGGTTCATGTGGTAAAGGGTTGACTCTTTGGTTGTCAACTATATGAATTCCATGTTTCTCGAGGCCTATAGGCATTTTTTTCTTGCATTTGACACTAATTTTGGTAAAAGATTAGCATCAGGTGGTGGATGGTGTAGATCAAAGATTAGAGGGCACATTTTATGCAGTCTGATCTTGATCTTTGCTGCCAGCAAAAGCTATCCAAGTTGACATTGGCATGTGAAATAGTTAAAAGCCTCCTTCCTCTGATTTATGGAACCATGGGGTGGTTTTTTAAAGGGTCAAAAGTTGTGTTAGTACTGGTGTGAGAAAGCCAGGAAACACGTGGGTGCATCACTGACCGCCATGATATGACCTAAGCTGTTAAAATGGGGTTAAACTCCAATACAAATCCAAATACAAATTTAAAGGGTCAACCTTTTTTTGTATGCAAGTGCCATACCATACCTTGGCAATTTATGGCATTTGAGAATATAGTGATTATAGGAGAAATCACTGAATGAACAACTTTTGCATTTTTCACAATTTTTGGCTGATACATTAATTTGTATATACATTGCCCTTGTCTTCTCACAACTTACAGACTCCTGAGTTCAAAATTTGCATAACTCTTACCAAATGACAAAATTATAGACTGTTCCAAATTCAAAGCATTTGCAGACAACATATTAAAGGTTTCTCAAATGACTGAAGTTGCCTTTAAAAGAGTAGAAAACTTTCTGGGAAAAGGAGGAAATGCTGGTTACCAGCATTTATTTCTTGTTGTACAATGTTTTCAGAAGTTTTTTGTCCTTAGCGCTGTTGAGTCTGGCAATTGTTTGGCAAATGAATAAGGAATAATGGGTTAGCATGATCACCAAACCTTTAAGTCATATGATTTCCTTATGTTTTTCATAGCTGAGCTGGACTATGCTCAATACATTAAGTATTAGTCAACTTACAGAGGGTTGAAATAAAATCCTTCCTTTCCTTCTTTCTGAGTACCCCTGAACTTCTGAGATTGACCCTTGGCTAAAGCATTACAGTATATCATTGTTCTTCTACTTTTTACAGGTATAACTCAGGAAGAAATTGATGAAAAACGCCTAGAAACAGAACATCAAATGTTAACGGACCTCAAGAAATTAGCAGCTGAAAAGCGGAATTTAGAATATAGAGATGAACATAGAGCAACTCCAGTAAGTCTCTGTCACAAACTCATGACTCATCTGATTGATCACTGTCCATTTGTCTTACTGTTCTCTGTCTATCCACAATTGCTTAACCCTTAACCAAATGACAAAAATTTGGGGTTGTCCAAACTAAAAGTATTTGCAGACAACAAATTAAATGTACTGTAGCTGGAATTATGCTATTTGACTTTGGAAAGGGTAGAAAACATTGTGGGAAAAGGAGAAAATGTTGGTAACCAGCATTTTCTCCTTTTCCCACCATGTTTTCTAAAGCTTTCTTTCAGACTGTTGTTGAAAGTCAGGATTGTGTGGTAAAGGGTTTTGACGACCTTCAGGAAGAAGGCTTTCGAAAACAGCATGGGAAAAGGAGAAAAGGCTGGTAACCAGCATCTTTTCCTGTTCCCTACATTTTTTTCTATGCTTTCAAAAACTTTAAAAACTCAGTTATTTGAGAGACATTTAATTTGTCGTCTGCAAATGCATTCAATTTGGGCAAGCCTTGCATTTAATCGTGCGGTAGAGAGTTAATATCTCTACAGAAACAAGTTTTCATAGTCAGACTTCTTCAGCTTTTGAAAAAATCCTCTGGCAAAGTTAAAATACCATAATGTCTCTTATTATCACTCCCCCTCCAATAAAGGCTCCCCCAGCTTTTTTCTAACCAAAAATGGGCTATGTGGTTTGGTCCATTCAGAAAAGAGTTTTAGACGACACTAGACCGTTCCATGAGCAATATCATTTTGGCATTATTTACAAGTGCTTTAGTTGAGGAAAAAGATAATCCAGTCACTTCAACAGATAAATCCCACTATCTATATCAATATACAGAGGCATTGCTTAATGCATACTAAGTATTAGCCAGTGTCCAGCCATATTTTGTTGCTCTGCTTGTATCAATCACTCTTTACGAGATGATTTTTGACACATAGAAATTGAATTGATTTGCAGACAAAACAATGAAATGATTCTCAAATAGTAGTATTTTGTCTTTTAACCCTCTACCAAACAATCGCTGGTTTTCATGACCTAGAGGAAGAAGCCTTTTGAAAACACTGTGGGAAATGGAGAAAATGCTGGTAACCAGCATTTTTTCCTTTTCCCACAATGTTTTCTACCCTTCCCAAAACAAACTTCAATATTTGAGTCACATTAATTTTGTCGTTTGGTAAAGCGTTAAAGAATAGAAAACATTGTTGGATAAGGAAAAAATGCTGGTACCAGTATTTTCTCCTTTCCCCACATTGTTGTCAAAAACCATGTACCTCAGGGTAAAAAAGAAAATGGATTGTTTGATAAAGGGTAACATAAACAGGAAACATTAAAGAAAAAAAACAGGAAGCTTAACATGTATAAAGAGACAGAAGAATGGGGAAGGGATGAGTGAAGGGGGGGGAGAGGGAGATGAATAAATAAGATGTATATTTTTATTCAGTAAGAAAGGCCAGACTATTGACCCTTAACTACATGAGCCAGAGTTTTAACAACCTTGAAAAAGAAGGCTTTTGAAAAAAAAATGTAGAAAAAAAGAGATAATGCTGGTAACCATCATTTTCTCCTTTTTCCCACAATGTTTTCTACCCTTCCCAAAACAATTTCCAATTTTTGAGTCACATAGATTTTGTCATCTGCAAATGCTTTGAATTAAGACTAGTCTAAAATTTTGTTTTTTTGTAAAGAGTTAACTCTTTGCAGATGACATATAAAATGTGGCTCAAGTTATGGGATTAGTCTGTGAGAGGGTAGAAAAACATAGTGGAGAAAGAAGGAAATGCTGTTTACCAGCATTTTTACCTTTTTTCACAATCTTTTCAAAAGGCTCTTTCAGTAGGGTTGTTAAAACACAGGATTATGTGGTTAAGGGTTAACTTTAAGGCAGCTTAGACAAATTTGTCTCTGAAATTATCAGACAATGTAAGATTTAAGATCAGACAGTGAAGTCTATACAATAAAGATCAGATGGTATGTTCTGTGCTGTTTTAATTTTAGCTACATTGTTATCAAAAGTTCCAAAGGATGTACTCAGCATCTTAGCCTAGAGCACTACATGTTAACTCTTTACTAAATGACATGATTTTAGACCTGACCTGATTGAAAGCATTTACAGACGACAAATTAAATGTAGCTTGAATGGTGATTTCTGTATTTGATAGGGTAGAAACATTGTGGGAAAAGGAGAAAATGCTGGTTACCAGCATTTTCTCCTTTTCCTACAATGTTTTCAAAAGGCTTCTTCCTCAGGGTTGCTAAAATTCGGGATTGTGTGATAAAGAGTTAATTTTAGAAAGATCAACACTTTACAAAGAACTCGGGGGCCAATATTTAACTCTTTACCAAACGACAACATTTTAGACTGGTCCAAATTGAAAGCATTTGCAGACGACAAAATAAATGTGACTGGATAATCAAAACTTGTTTTGGGAAGTGTAGAAAACATTGTGGGAAAAGGAGAAAATGCTGGTTACCAGCATTTTCTCCTTTTCCCACAATATTTTCAAAAGGCTTCTCTGTCAGAGTTGTTAAAAGTCGGGATTGTGTGGTAAATAGTTAAAACAAATGAATTTAACTATCAGTTACTTTGGAACACATAGTTATAGTGTGATAAGAGACAATGGCATGTTACAGCCATTGTGCTCTTTTGCGCACCATGTTTTTAGAAGTTTTCCTCTGTAGGGATGTAAAAAGTAGTATGGAGTGTTCAGGTGTTCCAAGTCGAAAACTGAAATACAAAAATACCTGTGTTTAGATTGGCTTCTTTTCAATTATCTTCTGATAATCAAATAGGTGATGAAAATATACCTCATGAGCTTATTTAATTTTTCTCAGTTGGAAGTCCTACGGCTTATAATTAAGGGGTTACAAGTTCTTAATATAGATTTGTATTTGATCACCCACCAACTGATGGTAACTTCTAGACCCTTACAGTGTGCTGGCAAGATAGTAAGATTTTTTGAGAAAATTGTCTTATAGGCAGCAAAAAAATTGGGGACATTAATTAACAGGGGGCACATGTTTTGTACTTAACAAGTAAATTCCATGTAGTTAATTAGGTGTTGATTTACTAGTACCCACTTCTTGTTTTTAAGCCACCTATGTTTCAGTCAGACTTCAAAATGCTTAAACAATTAAACAGATGAAACCTATTTGAGACACATCATGGTTAAAACAGACTCCATTAGAATAAATGTTTGGTAAATTTTTGCAACTCTCATTAGAGATGTACTGGAGAGTGTGAGGGCCAGTTCATCTGAAATCTGTTGATTTCTGCATACAGACAGCCAGGACTTGTTGAACTTGATGGCACAGGGCTGAAAAGCCTAACTTTTAATCTGCTAGATGTTAAAAATTAAATGACAGCTGACTGCACTTCTGTGCAGTCTGATTATGATTTATTGTGTATGCAAAAGTGCATTGAAATGTTCTTAGCAACCTAACAGCTAATATCATACAATCATGTTTTCTTCCCTTTGTTGTGGAGACAAGACTGTCAGAGGATGCCATATCTATCAGTTGAACACTCTTGAACATCAGGATTTCCTGAATAACAGACCCTTCAATTTTAATTGTGCTTGTGTCAACCTGTTGATTTGTAAGAGCATAGAACCTGCCATTTGGTAATTGTTGGCACTGAAGTGTGCACCTACTTCTTCAGGTCCAGTTATACATTTTCACATGAAAATCCTCACTCAACCCTTTTCATTGAAGACCAAGTGCATCAATTATAAGGGGGGAAAATTGTGCATAGATAAAATTTTGTAATTTTTCATACCTTATAGTAAGGATGAATTGTAAAAGTCATGGCTGCATTTGAATTCTGTTGTTAATTTTTGCAGTTTTGACCAGAATCACTCTCCAAATATTGGATGGTTTCTGAATCAGTGATCAGACTGCCTATTCTGTACCCTCTGATCTTAATCTACACTGTTCACAAAGGCACAGTTTGTTGCCCTTAGTAGTTTAAGAGTTAGTCTCTCACCAACAAATCCCATAATTTCAGTAACATTTTATTAGCTTGGCCGTTTTTGAAGAAAATGACAAGTTATTATCATAGCCCTGGCGTTGCCGTCTGCGTCGTTGTAGTGCGTAAACTTTGACATTTTGTTACATCCAGTCTTACTAGATATTTACTTCAAACTTGCACAAGTTGTTATCTATCAAAAGAGGGGGCAACAGGGGCAGGTAACCATCAAAATATTTTTGACAGTTATGCCCCTTTTTTTCGTAGAATTTTCACTGAAAATCAAGCACTTACAGCTGAGCGTTGCCACCTGCATGACGTTGTTTGTTTTCTGCAATTGCTTTGAACAAGTCTACAATTTTGTTGTTTGATAAAGAATTATGTACGAGTTAACCCTTTACCACACAATTCTTTGACAACCCCGAGAAAGAAGGCTTTTGAAATGTGGGAAAACGAGAAAATGCTAGTAACCATTTTCCCATAATGTTTTCTACCAGTTTTAAAGAGACAAATGCAGTCTCTTGAGTCATATTTTGATTTGTCGTCTACACTCACTCTGAATGTCGATGCTTCCAAAATTTTGTTGTTTGGTATACAGTTAATCATATTTTTTCATGTGCTGTCAGGCAACAGTGTGATGAGAAATGGTGCTTTAGACCCAACGTCTGGCATTATGCATAATAACTGATAAGAGAAAATGAGTTTTACATGCATTTTGATGAAGAGATTTTCCTGTCTAAGCATTTTGTAATAAGTTTCGTCTTCTATCTCTGATCCTTTCTGGCCTCCGTGGCTCTCAGTGTCCCACTGTTTACCAGATGACAAAATTGTACACTTGTACACTTCTTGTCCAAGTGGAGAGCATTTGCAGATGACAAAGTAAACATTACTCAGAAACAAGAATTAGTCTCTTTTGAGGGAAGACTGGGTTTTTTGTAGGAATGTCCTTGGGCAAGACACTTCAGAGCCCCAGCCTAGTACTGGTAAAACCCAGAAAATGCGTGAATATGTAAGCTGTTGCTGAGATATGACTGAAACAACATTGAAAGCAGCGTTAAAACACCTCTCAATCAATCATTTATAGGGAAGATATCTTTGAAGGAAAAGGAGAAAATGCTGGTAATGCTCGTAATCAGCATATTTTTTCCTTTTCTCACAATTTTATCAATAGCGTGCTTCTTCAGGACTCAGGATTATAGTGTGTAAGATGCTGAGGATTTGTATTCAAGACATTTCATGACTCTTGTGGTCACGTGGGAATTTCCTTGGACAAGGCACAACAGTTCATGCCTACTACAATCAAGAAAAGGCACATCTTGGTGACTGAAATATTGTTGAAAGCAGTGTTGAACACAATTCTAGCAAACTGCTGATTCTTTCCAATAAATAGACACATGATGTTGCTTTACATATCGGGGTTGGTCCCAATTCAGTAAATCAGTAATAAACCCAGTAAATCAATCCATCATCTTAACCCTTTACCACACAATCCTGAATTTTTACGACCCTGAGAAAGAAAGCTTTTGAAAACATTGTGGGAAAAGGAGAAAATGCTGGTAACCAGCATTTTCTCCTTTTCCCACAATGTTTTCTACCTATCAGAGACACAAATCATCATTTGAGCTACATTCAATTTGACATTTGCAGTTTGGTCCAGTCCAAAATTTTGTCATGTGATAAAGGGTTAACTGAGCATATCAAGGATATAAACTGAAGCTTGTGGTAAGGGTGTCTTGAAATAGAAAATGATTTAAACCTTTACATTAATGAGCCTGAAAAAGAAGGCTTTTAAAAACATTGTGGATAAAGGAGAAAATGCTGATAACCAGTATTCTCTCCATTTCCCACAAAGTTTTCTATCCCTTCAAAGACAAATTTCATTATCTGAGCTACACTAAACTTTTTCATCTGCAAATGCAGTCAGTTTAAACAAGTCTAAAATTTTGTGGTCTGGCGAAGAATTAAGATCGTAAATTTACTGTCTTATCCTTTCCTTAGCATGAATATTTGTGTTAAAGCTAAATTGGAAAAAAGTATGAAGGTTCAGCTTTGAACTCTTCTGACTTCAGTGTTGGTGAAGTATAAGATAGAGGTCTAAGCTATGCCTCTGCATTATGTACTGAAATCAGTATTTCAGGAACATAGAATAAGCTTACACCAGTTGTAATGAAAAGATTTTGGAGGAGATATCTGAATGAAGTCAATGCATACTGATTAGATTTTCACATGAGGTGACGGCTGATTGGTTTAAAAGATATAAGTGATAGTAAATAGTAAGACAAGAAAGTGATAAGTCTTCATATGTATGAACAGAAGCTATTTTCCAAGATAAAAATGTGGGTAATTTAATCCTAATTGAAATTTGTGTATGTTTAGGTGTCAGACTTGACTACTTGGCCTCTAGTTAAATATCAATTTTGAAGATTAGTCAGTTGAACCATATCTGGTTCTTGTATCAATGCAAGGGAATTTTATGTTTTAGGAACTTTCCGCTGGCTTGTATTAGCTTTGGGCTTTGTAGGAAACTTTTATTTTTCGTGAGATCCAGGGTTGAGCAATATTTGTAAAATTTTCTTAACCCTTTACAACACAATCCTAAATTTAACGACCCAGAGAAAGAAGCACTTTGAAAACATTGCGGGAAAAGGAAAAATGCTGGTAACCGGCAATTTTGGTCATAGTGAGCCACAGACAAATAGCTTAAATATTCATTTTCCAATATGTTTTGTGCTGTCTATGTCTTAAAAAAATTTCTTGTTCATGTTATTTTCAACAATGTTTCAATCATAACACAGCTACTGCTTGCTCTTCGTGTTTGTCCTAGGTTCCATTAGTACTTGGCTGGGGCTTTACACTGCCTTGCCAAGGAAGATATTTCTTATTTTTGGTCGTATCCAATTATATGCATATGTTATGCTTGTATTTGAACTGGAAAATTTAAAGATATGATAATAAAAACAGTTATCCTTTGTCTGATTTGTGCATTTGCTAATTAAAACGAGTAGGGATGAAAACAAAAAGAAGGTAAAATGTCCAGTCAGAAAGCATTCACCTATTTTAGGGATAAATATTAGAGACCTTGACTTTAGACTGCCTTGCCAAAGGAGATATTCCTTATTTTTGGTCATTTCCACTTACATGCTTTTTTATGCTTATTTGAGCTGGAAAATTTAAGATATAATAATAAAAACAGTTATCCTTTGATTTGTGCATTTGCTAATTAAAATGAATAGGGATGAAAACAAAAAGAAGGTAAAATGTCCAGTCAGAAAGCATTCACCTGTTTTAGGGATAAATATTAGGGACCTTGACTTGAATGGTAAAATGTCTAAAATGTAAATTTATTTGGTAATTAAAATGTATGATGAGAGAATTTTATAGCCTTATTAATTCATTTCATTCTGCATACATGTTTGTTTGCCGGGCAGAATTGTACTTTTGGAAACAATGTGTTTCCTCTGGCAACTATGATTTCACTTGTATTCATGTATCATGATGCAGGAAATTTAACTGTTAACCACACAATTCTGAGTTTTAACGACCTTGAGGAGGACGCCATTTGAAAACATTGTTGGTAAAGGAGAAAATGCTGGTAACAGCATTTTCTCCTTTCCCTACAATGTTTTCTTTTCCTTCCAAAAATATTTTGATTTCTGAGACACATTTATTTTGTCGTCTTGATGCTTTCAATTTGGACAAGTTTACAATTTTATAGTTTACTGAAAGGTTAAAAGAAAAATGTTTGCCTGGAATATTTCTTAGAAAACACAATCTCTAAGGAATGGGTGGTGCATTTAGGATGAAAGCAATGCTGTTCATTCAAAGGATTGTACAGGTTGTATGGTCTTCTGTCAGTTTCTAAGAAAGAAGTTGAATCAACACTGAATCCTTTACTAGATAATCACATTACTTTACAACCTTGTGGAAGAAGGCTTATGAAAACATAGTGGGAAAAAAAGAAAATGCCCAGGCATTTTCCCCATTTCCCACACTGTTTATTTACTTATTAGAGCCACATTCAGTTTTTCATTTGCAAATGCTTTCAAATCAGACAAGTCTGAACTTTGTCACCTGATATAGAGTTATGTGCCCACAACAACTCTGGATTCCTTTGCAGATTAAGATCAGACTGTACAGAACATGCAGTCTGATCTTGGATCTACATTGTATGATATTTTGTGAGATATTCTGACTAAATCAAATTTTAAATTAAATTATCTGTAAGTTTTTTTAAGGTACTGAAAATGTTCATTTCATTTATTTGGCACTGTTGAGGTTTACCCTTAGGCTGCTAAGCGCAATTTAATTACCTTGCGTGGACAGTGTAGATCAAGATCAGACTGCACAGAACATGCAATCTGATCTTTGATCTCCACTGTTCGATAAGGAGATATTATTCCCCAAAACATAACTTTGAAATAGGAATATTTGGGTTTTTAATATTGAATTGAAAACTTGATTTTAGTTATTTAGCAGGATAAGGGCTAATGAACGAAATTGTACAGTATAAAACTGGATTTGAATGGGAAAATTAGATTTAGATTGTAATCCTGTCAGACAGTATGCAGTAGAAATCTAAATTAGTGGTCTCACTGCTTTGTCAGAAGACAATTTTTGGGTGAATTTGTTCTGTTTTGGGGTGCCTATTTTAACCCTTTACCAAACAATCCCTGGTTTTTACGACCCAGAGGAAGAAGCCTTCTGAAAACATTGTGGGAAAAGGAGAAAATGCTGGTAACCAGCATTTTCTCCTTTTCCCACAATGTTTTCTACTCTTCAAGAGTCAAGTTTCAATTCTTGAGTCACTTTTATTTTGTCGTCTGCAAATGCTTTCAATTTGGGCAAATCTAAAATTTTGTCGTTTGGTAAAGGGTTAAGCCTTATCCTGCTAAATAGATTAAATAAAACTTTCAAGCTGATAGTAAAAAACCAGAATAATTTTATTTCAGACTTACTTTTTGAAGAAAAACATCCCCTTTTTCAGATAGTGTAAATCTCGGATGGTGTAGATCCAAGATCAGACTGCATGTTCTGTGCAGTCTGATCTTGATCTACACTGTCCCAAAAAGGTCAGCGAATTGTGCTTAGTAGCCTAATGGTTAATCTAACCCTTTACCAAACAATCCCATTTTGTGACGACCCGGAGGTAGAATGTTTGCAAGAACATTATGGAAAAAGAAGAAAATGCTGGTTCTCCTTTTCCAACAATGTTTTCTACTGGTTTAAAGACAAATCCAATCATTTGAGTCCCATTTGCCTTGTCTGCTGTGAATACCTTCGATATCTGCAAAGTTGCACAACTCCATTGTTTTGTTGGAGAGTCCCAGAAGCCTAGTTTGTAGGGGACAGAATTTGAGAACAGGGAGTGGTTGGCTGAAATGCCCACTTTGGAGAATTTCTATCCAAGGATTGATGATAATCAATGCAACAGGATTCATTCCTCTCTAACTGCTGATCATGGTTCGACAATGTTTATGTGGGAAAGCAGCCAGTGGCTTTGGAAGAATATTGTGCCAAGTACTGGTAAAAGAAACTCAAGAAAAGCATCAATAGGTGAACTGGCTGCAGAAATAAAACTAAAATTATGTTGAAAATGGCAAACACCATACAATAAACCAGTTGGCCATATTTTTGTTTAAACAATATTTATTGTAAACCACACAACCAAAAACAAAAACCAAACATTAATGTGCTAGTTGAGAAGTGGATTTTAGCATGTATAGAATTCCATGTTTAAATGTCACACAATCTACAGATGAATCCTTTGAAAACATTGTGGGAAGAAATTGTTTCCCACAATGTTTAACACCATACTAGAGATCTACAGATCCTTTGTACGAAATTCTGCACGAAATTCTGAAGTGTCATTTTCTGATACTGCCATTTTCTGAGACAATGTATTTAAAAGCCTTGTTCTTAACTCATTACCAAACGACAAAATTTTAGGTTTGTCCAATTCGAAAGCATTTGCAGACAACAAAATAAAAGTGACTGAAAATTTGAAATTTGTTTTGTGAAGGGTAGAAAACATTGTGGGAAAAGGAGAAAATGCTGGTTACCAGCATTTTCTCCTTTTCCCACAATGTTTTCCAAAGGCTTCTTTCTCAGGATCGTCAAAAGTAGGGATTGTGTGGTAAAGGGTTAAAGGTCTTTCAAACTCGTAATTGTGTTGTAAAGGGTTAACCCTTTACCAGACGTCAAAATTGTAGCCTTGTCCAAATTGAAAGCACTTGCAGACAGCAATTTCAGTATGTCTCAAATAGTGCAATTTTCTTGGATAAGGTAGAAAACATTGTGGGAAAAGGAGAAAATGCTGGTTACCAGCATTTTCTCCTTTTCCCGCAATGGTTTCAAAAGGATTGTTTTCCAGATTTGTTAAAAGTCGGCATTGTACGGTAAAGGGTTAAGTAATCATTGAAATTCTAGTGGGACTGAACCCTTATCCTGCTAAATAAATGAAATGAATATTTAAAGCCGATAGCAAAAACCAAAATTTTGCTATTTCAAAGGAAACTTTTTGCTGGGAAAATGTCCTTATCGGACAGTGAAGGTCAAACATCAGACCGCATGTTCTGTGCCGTCTGATCTTGATCTACGCTGTTTGCAAAAGGTCAGTGAGTCGCACTTAGTAGCCAAAAGGTTAAGACATGGATATGCTATTTGACATCACATCCAAATGTAATACAAGTTTTTTTTAGAATTCACCCATTCCTAGTCAAGCTTTCCTGTAAAATTTCTCCTTGCTACAGGATATCCATAATAAAGGCATAAATTCTGGCAAGAAAATGCAACAAAAAACTATTTTTAAAGCTTGATGTTGATTATGCATATAAACAAATGCTTCCTTTTCGTATGTAATGCTTGTTTACAACCGTTTCTTGCGTTTTAGGAGCCATTTTGTAATGAAGATGTCAATCAAGCAAAATTGCTTAATTTCATCCCTGACAAACCTCCATTAAGAAACATCAAACATCACAGGGACCCTTGAAGATAATTGTCATAGAGCAACAAAATAACACAGGAAAAATAATTTACTGTAAAATATTGCTGTACAGTACTTGGCTCATATTACAGTAATCTACTTTCTGACAGAAAGCCTCCTTCAGTATGCCTTATATATTGATAATCTCTTGACCAATTGCTCATTTGTGATTTAATGGCAGTGCCTATTTTAAACACTTAACCTTACAACAAAATGTAGACTTGTAAAAACTGAAGCCATCTGCAGATGACAAAATAAATGTGACTGAAAATTTAAGATTTTTTTTTTGAAAAGATAGAAGAAAATGTTCGAAAAGGAGAAAATGCTGGCTATCAGCATTTTCTCCCATTCCCACAAGTTTTTCAAAAGTCTTCTAGTTTAGGGTTGTTAAAAGTTGTGATTGTGTGGTAAAGATTTAAATTCAACTGTTTCTAGCTACATGTAATACTCTATCAAACCACAAAATTTTGGACTCATTCAAAGTGAAAGTATTAGCAGATGGGAAATAAAATGTAGCTTAACCCTTTACCAAAGACATATCATAGAGACTCTTCCTAATTTAAAGCATCTGCAGACGACAAATTTGAAAGTCATACCTAATGAAAGGAAATTCTTTGACAGGGTAGAAAACATGGTAGGAAAAGGGGAAAGTGCTGGATACCAGCGTTTTTCTTCTTTTCCCAACATGCTTTCAAAAGCTGTTTCTTGTGATTTTTAAAACTTGGGATTGTCTGGTAAAGGGTTAAATGGTGATTACTGTCTTTGATATGGTAGAAAACAATGTGGGAAGAGGAGAAAACTGTGGTAACCAGCATTCTCTCCTTTTCCCACAACTTTTTCTAAAGCCCTCTCTTTCAGGGTCTGTAAAACTGAGGATTGTGAGGAAAAGAGTTGAAATACAATTCAAATAATAATAAAGCAGCTTTCTTATCAATTTATTAGACTGAAGTACATGTATCTAATGGTTCAGGTCAAGATCTGACTGCATGCTCTGCCCAATGAAAAATGAAATGTCACTCATGCCAGTGAGAGGATTTAACTTTTTCCCAGACAATGAATTTTTTAATTTGTCTGTAATTACAAGCATTAGTAAAAATTTGTCTATTATTACAAGCATTGGTAAACAACAAATGAAATGTGGCTTAAATGATAGGATTTGTCTTTGAAGGATAGGAAGCATTATGGGAAACAGAGAAAATGCTGATGTAAAAGCATGGTGTTAACCCTTATTCTGCTAAGTAAGTGAAATGAAACTTTTTAAAGCTGATAGTAAAAACCCAAATTTTGCTATTTCAAAGGTATTTTGGGGAAATATGTCCAAATCGGACTGTGTAGATCTAAGATCAGACTACATGTTCTGAGTAGTCTGATCTTGATCTACACAGTCCACAAAAGGTCAGTGAGTCACGCTGAGCAGTCTAAGGGTTAAATGGACATTATGGTTTTCCAATGTTTCCTACAGGGAGTTCCAGACTGTTACAAGTGATGTTCTGATTTCTTAACCCTTACCCTGCAAAATAACTAAAATGAAATTTTCAATTTGTTAGTAAAAACCAAAATATTGCTTTTTCAAAGTTATGTTTTGGTGAAGAATAATTATCTTGTTATTGGAAAGTGTAGATCCAAGATCAGACTGCATGTTCTGTGCAGTCTGATCTTGATCGACACTGTCCGCAAAAGGTCAGTTAGTTGCACTTAGCAACCTAAGGATTAACATGTTGCTGTAAAGCATTGTACTCTGTGATTTTGACTTCAAACCTCATGTGACGAATTATAATGGTGAAACAGTTTAATTAATATCAGTTGGTAAAATGACAGATGAGCAGTTTCAATGCTCTTTGTTTTAGAAGTACAGAGAGCATGCTTGACTTATATAGGTTAGCGCTTATAAGTTCTTTTTTGAATGGAAAATTGCATATGTTACTGATTTATTTACCAACATATTCTGTTTTGAAATGAGTTGATTGAACAGCTTCTGACCTCTGTAAACTTGACCTGCTTGCTTTTTGTGTGTGGCTCTTCAATCTTGAGGGAGTAAAATTCTATCAACTCCCACTTGATTGACATACATAAACTGTTGGAACTAATTGGTCTGTCCACTCTTTATGTTGTATTGATTCCATACTGTTGGACTGTAGATCAAGTATTTATTGCTGTATATCCTGCTATTCAGCTGTTTGTTTTGTCAGACATACTGAAATACTGCCATGGCTTAAGAGCTTTAATCCTTCACCACACAATTCTGAGTTTTAGGGACCATGAAAAATAAAGCTTTTGAAAACATTTTTCTACCCTTCCAAAGGCAAATCCAATTATTTTTTATCCAATAAGTCCTTTTTGTTATGGACATTGTCTTGTATTCCTTGTCTTGTATTCCTTGTATGATGGATATAACAAGAAAGAATACTGATTAACCCCTTAGCAAACAATCTCCTGTTGCCTCGACCCCGAGGAAAATAGGCTTTTGAAAACATGATGGGAATAGGAGAAAATGCTGGCAACACACATTTCTCCTTTTTCCACAAGGTTTTCTGTCGTATCTTTGGCAAGTCCCATCATTTGAGCAACACTTAAACCTTTACCAAACAATCCCTGATTTTAACGACCCTGGGAAAGAAGCCTTTTGAAACAATGTGGGAAAAGGAGAAAATGCTGGTACCAGCATCTTCTCCTTTTCCCACAATGTTTTCTACTCTTTCAGAGACAAATTTCACTGTATGACTCAAATTGTATTTGTCGTCTGCAAATGCATTCAATTTGGACAGGTCTAGAATTTTGCCGTTTGGTAAAGAGTTAATGTGTTGTCTGCAAATACTATCACTCGGACCTGCCTAACATTTTATCGTTTGGTAAAGAGTTGGAAAGAGAAATGCATCTAATAAAAGCTTTTGAAGGTACACAAGAGTCAACACTAAAGCTTTTATTTAGCAAAACCGGGAACACCATAGTTTTTCTAAAATGCTGAATCTGGAGTGTTTCTTCTAATGTAATGTGTCTTATGGATGAAGGAACACTGTTTGTGTCCAGCCATGATACAGTGTACAAACTGATGAAATTGATCTGATTCTAATGATATGATATACCGGTAGCATGGGTCGTTGAGACATTTTACTAGATTACTAAATGTTAAACAAAGTTTAATTTTCTATTGTTATTATTATTTCAGCTTCATATAGCTGCTGCCAATGGGTATTTAGATGTAGTAGAATTCCTGTTGGATCACCATGTTTCCATGGAGATGAGAGATGAAGATGGATGGTTACCAATTCATGCTGCCGCATGTTGGCTGCAGGTTTGTATGCTTCAGTTTATGTCTATGGTTTACCCTTAGCACACAGTCAATGTTTTAATTACCTATATGACAAGGTCTTTTGAAAATGCTTGTGGGAAAAGGAAAAAATGCTGGAAACCAGTATTTTCTCCTTTTTCCACAGTGTTTTCTTCCCTTTCAAAGACATACCATCATAATTATGAGTCACATTAAATCTTTCATCTGCAAATACTATCAGTTCGGACCGGTCTTAATTTTTGCTGTCTGGTAAACATTTATAATTAAACAATGTTGAACAACCAGATGTTGTTGTCCTTTTACCATCTTACCTATGCATGATAGATCTTTGGAAAGAAAAGAAATGATTATAAAGTGTTCCACACATGATTAGCCTTGTTTATGACATGCCAGAACGGTCCCCAGGAAATGAGAATGAAAGGAAAGACAAGTGGGGAAAAAAATGGAATTAAGTAGATATAAAGAAAGAGACCTTTTCTCAACATGATTCTTTCTTAATATTTAAAGCTAAGAACAACCAGATCCATGTTTGAACAGCTCTAACAAAGAAGGAAAAAATATTTGGGTAAGGAGAAACTTGTGTAGCAATTTAGCATTTTCTCCTTTTCCCTACAATGTAGTGTACACCTTCAAAGGCAAGCTCTGTCATATTTGCCATCTGCAAATGCTTTCAGTTTAAAGAAGTTTAATATTTTGTCATCTGGTCAAATGATTAAGATAATTTTTTCGCTCGGCTGTTTTCAAAGAAAATGATGAGTCATTGTCATAGCCCTGGCATCGTTGTCTGTTGTTGTCGATGTCTGCGTCATTTGCAAGGTTGCGCTAAATCTTTGATATTTTGTAATATCTCTTGTATTACTGAAGATAGTTACTTCAAACTTGGACAAGGTGTTGGCTACGAAAAGGGGGACTCATACAACAGGGGCAGGTAATCATCAAAATATTTTTGACACAGGTATGTCTCTGTTTTCCTCTTAGAATTTTCACTGAAAATCAAGCACTTGCAGCCAGCGTTTTGTTTTTGTTTATTCGGATAATGTTGTTTGCCTTTAAGGTTAGATTTGAAAAAAAAAAAGTGAATTTATATTGTAGCCTGAGGTGATAGAACTTTTAGTGAAGAATGGTGCAGATTTGGATGCCAAAACAAGAAATGGAGAAACAGCATTTGGTAAGCATCTGAAATTTCTTTGGATTAATCCTTTAATCCTTTACCACGATCAAAATCCTGACTTTTAAAGACCCTGAAAGAGAAGGCTTTTGAAAACATTATTGAAAAAGGAGAAAATGTTGGTAACCAGCATTTTCTCCTTTTCCCACTATGTCTTCTACCCAATTATTGACAGAGATTGTCATGTTAGCAACATTTATTTTGCCATCTACAAATGCTTTGAATTTGGTACAGTTCAAAATTTTTCGTTTGATGAAGAGTTAACTCTATACCACATGGCGGGTTTTTGACCTGTCCAAATTGAAAACATTTGCAGATAACAAATCAAATTAGATGCAGCTGAAATGATGAGACTTGTCTCTTGAAGGGTAGAAAATATTTTTGAAATAGGAAGACACCTTGGTTACCAGCATTTTCTTGTTTTCCCACAATGTTTCAAAGGCTTTCTTTCTGTGGGTCGTTAAAATTAGGGATTGTATGATAAAGCATTAACAAATGATCTAGTCTGATCCAGCATTTTACTACCATGAGGAAGAAGGCTTTTTGAAACATGAGTCAAAAAGAAATTACTTGTCACCAGCCTTTTCAGCTTTTCTCAAAATGTTTGTTACCCTATCAAAGACAAATCTTATCACTATAACCGCATTTAGTTCGTTTTCTGACATATTCTGAAATGCACTAAAACTTGTTTTCTTATCTCTTTATCATGCCAAAAAATGTTAGAATTTTCCAGAATGGATGCATTTGCAGACATTATATATAGATCAAAATTTAATGATGGAATTTGTTTGAGACAAAACATTGAGGAAAAAGGAGAAAATGCTGATTATCAGCATTTTCTTCTTAGCTTGTTGTTTTTCTTTTTTCAAAAACTCCTTAATCAAAGTTCCTTTAAGACAGAATTCTTGGGTAAAAGGTTAAGAAAAAGATCCTAGCTCATTAACCTTTTACCAAACGACAGAATTTTAGGCTTGTCGAAATTGAAAGCATTTGCAGATGACAAAATAGATGTGACTCAAACATTGACAATTGCTTTTAGAAGGATAGAAAACAGTGTGGGAATAGAAGAAAATGCTGGTAACCAGCATTTTCTTCTTTTCCTGCAATGTTTTCAGAAGGCCTCTTTTCAAGGGTCGTTAAAACTCGGGGTTGTGTGGTAAAGAGTTAAGTTACACTTTTGCCTCTTATTGATTGTCTTCTCCAACAGTTTCAGTGGCAACATAATATGGGGGAAAAAACTTGACATAAAGAATTGGAAGTAGTTTTATTTTTTGTGACATCAAGGCATTATTGCTAAAGGATAAATTGTTGACTATGAAATTGGAAATGAGCAGTTTCTGAATTTATCATCATGGTCAGAAGAAAACGTCTTTTGCAGTCTATAAATCTGCATGAAGATGGGGAAAAGTTGGTCAATACAAACCATTATGTATAACCTAGATATCCTCCAAAGTACTTAATCACAAAATGATCCTGTAATAGTGTCCTTATATTGTACTTTACAAGACGACAAAATTTTAGCCTTGTCCAAATTGAAAGCATTTGCAGATGACAATTTCATTGTGGCTCAAATGGTGCAGTTTTTCTTTGATAGGGTAGAAAACATTGTGGGAAAAGGAGAAAATGCTGGTTACCAGCATTTTCTCCTTTTCTCACAATGTTTTCAAAAGGTTTCTTTCCCAGGGCTCGTTAAAAGTTGGCATTGTGCGGTAAAGGGTTAACTCTTTACTTCAAAGTCTCCTGTTTTAACAACCCTGAGAAAGAAGGCTTCTTGAAAACATTGTGGGAAAAGGGAGAAAATGCTGATAACCAGCATTTTCTCCTTTTTTCCACAAGGTCTTTTGCCCTTTCAAAGACAAATTCTGTCATTTTAGACAGGTTTAATCTGTTGTCAGCAAATTCTGTCAATTTAGGCAAGTTTACAATAACTTTATCATCAGGTAAAGAGTGACTCTTTACCACATTATCAAAATCAGGCAGCTCTGGAAATGAAGAAGTGAAGAAAAAAAACATGTAAGAAAAAAAATATACATGTTCTGAATGATACCACTATTTTTAAACTGAAGAAAAAATATGCAAGATAATATGAAAAATTCTCTTCTATATTAATTTTGTTTTCCCAATTGTTAAAGGGATCACTTGTCTAAATACAGCCCTGGATCAACTTTCTCTTTCAGTAAAAGTCTGCAGATATCTGAATGCAATCCTCTAACCTTTTCCATGCTTTCATCTTATATCTTTTCATTTTGTAATTTGTTTCCATGCAAAGAAAATTGATTCTGATGAGCTTTATGTTAGAATGAAATCCTGTATTTTACATGATGGAAATAGAAGATGCAGAAATAATTACACTGAAAATAACAACATGAAATAAATGAGAAATAATAATGACTTTGAGATATATTTTCACATTACATTTGTATTTCAGTGACCAGTCAGTGGTCATTCTTTGTTCAATAGACTGCCTGGTAAAAAAAAAATTTAGCCATCAGGTATTGTCACAGGAAGTGGTAGAGAAAATCATTTCCTGTCAGAACATATTGTATAGGGAGGCTGATGAAATACTATAGCGAGGATTTTTTCCAAGTTACTTTAGACTTTCACTTTTAGCTCCACTGGCCAAAGTCCAGCAAGCTTATTTCATAGCTCTGTGTCAGTCTGGCATATGATAACTTACAGTTCAAAGATCTTTGAAACTGCATGCCCAGCATTCATTGTGCTGCCAAATTTCATACAAAGTTCATGATACAATCCTCTTTCAGATTTCTTGAAAAAACTAATTTCCATGAAGAATTGAGATGTGCAATGGCAATGAAACTAAAAGATGTTAAGGAAAATCATCAAAATCTTCTCCTCAAAATCTGTTGGATTTTTATACGCCCGTCGAAGACGGGACGTATTATGGGATCACCCATGGCGTATGGAGTCCTGGGTGGGTGGGCGGGCGGCGTCCAGTTCTTTGTCCGGAGCATAACTTTGTCATCTCCAGTCCGATTGACTTGAAACTTGGCAATTGTGTTTGTTGCAATAATACAGAGTGCAGTACAAAAGAACCATAACTCTACCTGGTGCTGTCTTTGAGTTATTTCCCTTTGATCGTCATTTTTACAGCATTTTCTGCTTGTTCGGAGCATAACTTTGTCATCTCCAGTCCGATTGGCTTGAAACTTGGCATTTGTGTTTGTTGCAATAATACAGAGTGCAGTGTGAAAGAACCATAACTCTACCTCGTGCTGTCTTTGAGTTATTTCCCTTTGATCATCATTTTTACAGCATTTTCTGCTTGTCCGGAGCATAACTTTAGTCTGAACATCTTCAAATTTGGTCTGCATGATTGTTGAAAAATTACGGAGAGCAGTGCACAAGAACCATAACTCTTCCTAGCAAGAATTTTGAGTTATTCCCCTTAGATCTTCATTTTTATAGCATTTCTTGCCTGTCCAGAGCATAACTTTGTCATCTTAAGTAGGAATGACTTGAAATATGGTATGCTTATTTGTTGCAATAATTGGAAGTGCAGTGCGCAAGAATTAATTCTACCTGGTGCTGTCTTTGAGTTATTTCCCTTTGATCGTCATTTTTACAGCATTTTCTGCTTGTCCGGAGCATAACTTTGTCATCTCCAGTCCGATTGACTTGAAACTTGGCATTTGTGTTTGTTGCAATAATATGGAGTGCAGTGCGAAAGAACCATAACTCTACCTCGTGCTGTATTTCAGTTATTTCGCTTTTATCATCATTTTTACAGCATTTTTCTGCTTGTCCGGAATATAACTTTGTCATTTTTAGTCTGAACATCTTCAAATTTGGTATGTTGAAAAATTACGGAGTGCAGTGCACAAGAACCATAACTCTTCCTAGCAAGAATTTTGAGTTATTCCCCTTAGATCTTCATTTTTATAGCATTTCTTGCCTGTCCAGAGCATAACTTTGTCATCTTAAGTAGGAATGACTTGAAATATGGTATGCTTATTTGTTGCAATATTTGGAAGTGCATTGCACAAGAATTGTAACTCTACCTGGTGCTGTCTTTGAGTTATTTCCCTTTGATCATCATTTTTACAGCATTTAGTGCTTGTCCGGAATATAACTTTGTCATCTCAAGTCAGAATGACTTTAAACTTTGTATTCATGTTTGTTGCAATATTACGGAGTACGGTGCAAGAACAATAACTCTAATTAGTGCGGATTTTGAGTAATTCCACTTTGATCTTCATTTTTACAGTATTTCTTGCTTGTCTGGAAGGGAACTTTGTCACCTCAAGTCAAATTGACTTGAGACTTGGTAAACATGTTTGTTGCAGTTACGAAAAGTGGAATGCACTGGAGCCGTAACCTTACCTAATGCCCTTTTGGAATTATTCCCTATTCGTTATTTTTTTTTTACAGCTTTTCATGCTTCTCTACGATATAACCTTGTCTTTTCATGTTGGAATGACCTGAAACTTTATATGCATGTTTCCTTAACGTTAGACATTCATGCCTATTTCAGTCACTTACATGATTTCTGCTTCACTACTATTTTCCTGTACCTGCCCTTTATGATTATTATTCCCCCTCGACAACTGGCGGTGGGACGGGCGTATCTTGCGACAATTTGCCGCTCATGTTATTTTTGTAATTTGGCATTAAAAATCTGTAGACAGACTTCTTCAAATTTCTTGATAGACAAGGAAACATGGCTTGCATTGGGGTGCTTTTTAGCTCTATATAACTCTTCATAAAAAAACTCCTTGTTTTAACAACCCAATGGAAGGCTTATGAAAATCTTGTGGAAAAAGGAGAAAATGCTGGTACCAGGATTTTCTTCTTTTGCCACAATGTTTTATTCCCTTTGAAACATAATTTTAATCATTTGAGACACTTTCGTCATATGCAAATGTTTTGAATTTGGACCAGTCCATAATGTTGTCGTTTTGTAGAGAGATAAACTGTAGAGCAATTTCAAAACTTCTCCACAAAAGCTATAGATAGAGTTTATTTGAGCACTGCTATGTAAAAGGGGGGCTTAATGCATGTACAAAAAGTATCGACCAAGATCAGCTTGAGCAGGCTTATCTGTTGTTAAACTTTTTGTTTTTGGCCAATTTTCTGTATGTGGAAGGACCATTCTACAGCTGGATGCAGTGGTTGTTTGACAAAAATTTTGAAAATGTCTTTAATAGATCAGAAGTTATGTGATGATTTGCTTGGTCTAAAGCGTCAAGGAGATGCATTAACTCTTTACCATATGACAAAATTTTAGACTGGTCCAAATTAAAAGCATCTGCTGACAACAAACAGAAGGTAACCATTATGACAAAATTTGTTCTTGATAGGGTAAAAAACATTGTTGGAAAAGGAGAAGATGCTGGTTACCAGCATTTTCTCCTTTTCCCAGAATGTTTTCAAAAGGCTTCTTTCTCAGGGTCGTTAAAAGTCGGGATTGTGTGGTAAAGAGTTAAACCCCACTTTTGCCAGAGTGCTACTCATTTATTTTGTCTCCCAAACAACAAATTTTAGATTATTCCAAATTCAAAACCTCTACAAAAGACAAACTCAGAATTAGTGAAAAGGAGCTTAAGTCCTCTGATAGGGTAGAAAACATTATGGGAAAAGGAGAAAATGCTGGTTACCAGCATTTTCTCCTTTTCCCACAATGTTTTCAAAAGTTTTCTCAAATAGGGACGTTAAAAGCAGGGATTGTTTGGTAAAGGGTTAAATAAACCTGTGGTAGACCTCTTCAAGATTTCACAATGGAATCTTGATCTGTCAAAAAAGGAAAGGCCACGATTCGAAGAAAACAAATTGCTCTTAACCTTTAAAGTGCCTTTCACAACTGTAGTTGCCTTTGCGGCCTGTAAAGATGAAGATCAGACTGCACAAAACATGCAGTCTGATCTTTGATCTATACTGTCCACTTTGCTAAATCTTCATTGACAAATGCATCCATGAAATTGTGATTCTTTTGTTCTCAGTTTTGGACTGAAAATGTCTGTTGGGTTTATTCAGCGCCCTTATTAAGCTTTAACCCTTTACCAAACAATCCCTGGTTTTTACGACCCAGAGGAAGAAACCTTCTGAAAACATTGTGGGAAAAGGAGAAAATGCTGGTAACCAGCATTTTCTCCTTTTCTCACAATGTTTTCTACACTTCAGAAGTCAAGTTTCAATTTTTGAGTTACGTTTATTTTGTCGTCTGCAAATGCTTTCAATTTGGACAAGTCTAAAATTCTGTTGTTTGGTAAAGAGTTAAAGTGCAGCAATTTCTCAAAGAGTTTTTTCAATTTTTGAGAAAGCTTGGGCCCCTGGCTATATTTCATCCTGACTTAGTCAATATCTTACATCCTTTTAGCTAAGTACTTTGTGACACAAATTTGCTCCCAATGTCTTGGAAAATGTCCTTGTAAAAGATCAGTCTTCATGAATTCAGGTTTGAATAAATTTTACATGAGAAAATTCTGGGAAAAAAGGAGAAATCGCTCAAAATAAGCAAAGTCTCCTTTTGCCATAACATTTTCCAAATGAGTGTTGCCAAGCCTGTTAGATTGGTCAGTAAAATACGTGGCTTGAAACCAAGGGGTCACTGGTTTGATTCCCCAGATCTCCCAAATTCTGAAGATTGATGTTAGTCATTGTGACTGGAGAAGTTCCTCTCTCACTGCCATACTTCATTATACCCCCTCAAAACGAATGTTTTCGGTGGTATACTGGAATCAGCCTGTCTGTCCGTGTGTCCGTGTGTCCGTCTGTGTACAAAATACTAGTAATTTTGTGTCGCGAACTCCTCCTACAGTTTTGCTGCTATTGTATTGAAAGTTTGTTGATACATTGATCGTATACTGAAGTTGTGCAAGACGCAATTTTCAATCATCTGCTCCCTATGATTCAAGGGTAATCTCCCCTTGAACTTAGAATTTCTTTTGTTAAATTGCCTGTTTCTGTCAAAGCGCTGGCAGGGGTATTAAGTCACATTCAGTGACAGCTCTCTCACCGCCATACTTCATTGATCTTGTATTAATCCTTCATAGTTAGGCTCAGAACTTTTCATACAACCCTTGTAACCTGTTGCAGAAACAGTACACAAGAAATTTGCAATTCAGGGCTAAACTCTTACCTCCATAAACCTTGTACAGAATCTGATAGACAAAGGGTGGTGCACCCCCTTAACTCTTTACCAAACGACAAAATTGTAGACCTGTCCGAATTGAAAGCATTTGCAGACGAAAAAATAAGTGTGACTGAAAAATTGAAATTTGTCTTGGAATGGGTAGAAAGCATTGTGGGAAAAGGAGAAAATGCTGGTTACCAGCATTTTCTCCTTTTCACACAATGTTTTCAAAAGTCTTCTGTCTAGGGGTCGTTAGAAGTCGGGATTGTGTGGTAATGAGTTAATTAACTCATTGCCTCCTTAGCTCATAACCAGACTGACAAAATTTTAGACTAGTATGGACTCAAAGTATTTGCAGACTACAAATAAGATGTGGCTCAAAAGATATAATTTACTTTCAAAAGGGTAGAAAATACTGTGGGTAAAGGAGAAAATGCTGGTTACCAGCATTTTCTCCTTTTCCCACAATGTTTTCTAGAGGCTTTTTTGTCAGGGTCCTTAAAACTCCGGTTTGTGTGGTAAGGGTTAAACAGTGTAGCATATGACTTTGAAGACATCCTTGTGAGACGGGATGATTCATATTAATTAACGTTTAATAAATGAAATCTTGCGAAAATATTGTGGCTAAAAAAGATTAACTTATTAGTATCAAATTCTCCTTGTATCACATTTTGAAAGTGGTCTACTGCATGGACAAAAATTTTATCTGTACATGAAAATGCTTTCAAAGAAAATGAAATAATACAGTGATGATTTTTATAAAGGTGTAGAGTTGTTGGGAAAAAAAAGAACCATTGTCTCAAACGAAGAAATTCATCAAAAGTGCCCATTATAAATAAGTTCTCCTTTTGTCATGATATTTTCAAAAGCCGTCCATCAGTGTTAGATTCATCATGAAAGGTCTAAATGAAGCTAAGTGTTCAAATTAATAACTTGAGTGGATGAAATTACAGACATATTTGAATTCCTTGATCTCATTCTAAACTGCCATCCAAAGGTTTTAAAATGATTTCCCAGACTACAGATAATTTTTCAAGCAAAACAAGTGGTTGTTTTGATACGTTTTTTTTTCCAATCCTTTAGGCCATATACACAATGTGTTCTGATGCCTTGGAACAATTATGATACTAGAAGCTACTATGTTACTTTGAGAAATCTCTGAAAATTGGTGATTTCCTGCTTGGGTCACAATATTTTCAAATAAGTGGATAAATCTTGTGTTTGTGTTCACTTCTTACTTTGTTTGGTCATATTTATACTTCATCAGTACCGGTAAGTCTAAATTTTGCATTGGATCTTAACCTTTTACCATACAATCTCAACTTTCAACGACCTTGAGAAGGAAGACCTTCAAAAACATTCTGACAATGTTTTCTAACCTACCAAAGACAACTTCCACGATATGAGCCACATTAAATTTGTTATCTGCAAATGCTTTGGGTTTTGAAAAAGTCTAAATTTTGCTGTGTTGTAAAAGGTTAATACACTTAACTCTGTTTACCTAATTCTAATGTTGCTGGGGCTGGTGTAGCTCAAGATTAGACAGCAAAATGAGCACTCCCACTATGATACTAAGCCACATCTTATGGTCAAAACAAGTCATGAAATAGCATTGCTATAGTTGGGTCTATGTGCCATTTTTTAGGGGTAAAGGGTTGACCCTCATTTGTTTAAGTGCTCATAATGAATTGTTTTCTATGACTTGTTTATTGTTCTGATCATACACAATTGCTTTTTCTGAGGCTGTACCTTTATTCTTAAATTTAAGTGTTATGGTTAGAGTTTTAGTAAAGTATATGTATATTCTGAATAATATTTGTGATTTACTGATAACAGTAAATCCTTACATCTTTATTAAATACAACATTGTAGACTGGTCTGAGTTGAAAGCATTTGCAGACAACAAATTTAATGTAGCTCAAATGATGATTTCTATCTTTGATAGGGTAGAAAAGTTCGTGGGAAAAGTCAAAAATGCTGGTTATCAGCATTTACTTCTTTTCCCACAATGTTTTCAAAAGTATTCTTAAGCGTCGTTAAAAGTTGACATTGTGTGTTGAAATGTTAAATCACTGTAAGGCTTTTCATATGAAAGACAGATACTGTTTTTCAACAATAGGGATAATATTTTCCGAAAAGGAGCAATTACTTGTTAAAAGCACTTGGCACTTTTCCTGCAACGTTTCCCAAACCTGACAATTGCAAGGGTGTTAAAGGTCACATATATACTGGTATACAGTAATGGCTAAACTAAACAGGGCAATACTCTGTCATCTGAAGGCTCCTTTATTCAGAATTCGAAGAAATCTACAGTCATATTAATAGTATTCAGTGGAAAGTTCAAGTGTTGTAAGCAATTACTGTTTTCGCCAGTATGTTGTCAAAAGCTATTTGTATGACAACAGAAAATCCATTTTCTTGTAGAGAGGCAAATTACTATCAAAGACAGACTTTCATTGGATACTAATGCATGGTTGTACATGTATACCAGATGACATTTAGACTTGCCCATATTGAGAGCAATTGCAGATGAAACATTAAATGTGGCTCAAGTATTGGAATCTGTCATCAATAAGATTTAAAAAATTGTGCAAAAAAGAGGGACTGCTGATTACCAGCATTTTTTGCTTGGCTGTTTTCAGAGAAAACATTTGAGTTATTGTCAATTAGCCCTGTCATTGTCTGCGTCATTGTCATACAAATATTTTGAAATTTTATAATATCTCTGTCATAACTGAAGATATTAAAATCTAACTAGTTGTTAAATATCAAAAGGGGAACCCATACAATATTAGTTATTATACTGCAAAGAAATTTCTCATGATCTGATTGGATAATATGCCCCGAACATATATATCACTGACAAAACCAACGTAAAAGCAGTTTCCCTTTCGGGAGCCCCTTATACATGACTACACTTTCAACACAACATCCAAAATGGCGGTTTCGATCAAGATTAACATCAAGATGATGCACCAAACTGCACGTTTTTCCAAGGTTTCAGTGACATCAGTTCCCAGTGATGTCAGTTTTTATTGAATTGGGTCATTCAGAAGAGAAATTCTACTTCGCCAGCGTACTAAATTTTTGAAACCAAAAAACAGGTAAATTTCGCTTAACAAACATTGGAATGGTAAAACTTTGCAGTATAATAAATCCGTTGTATGGTCAGATGGCAGGGGACTTGGAAACTTGTTCACGGCTGTGGTGAATCATATCGCCCCGAGCTGAAGGCGAGGTGGCGACATTATTCGTCACAGCCGTGAACAAGTTTCCAAGTCCCCTGCCACCTGACCGTACAACGAATTTATTATACTGCAAAGTTTTACTATTCCAACATGTGTTAAGCTAAATTTCCGTTTTATGGTCTTAAAATTTGAGTACGCTGATGAAAGAGAATTTCCCTTCTGAGTGCCCCAATTCAGTGAAAACTGACGTCACTGGGAACTGACGTCACTGAAACCTTGGTTAAACATGCAGTTTGGTGCATAATCTTGATCATTTCACTGCGATATACATTCGTCGTATTTTTATTTAAACATGCATTTAAACAACTTCAAGGTAAGAAACTATGCATTTTAATGATTTGTTGGCAAAAATAAACGACTGTTAGTTGCTTCAAACGACCATTAGGTTATCCTTTTAACATTATGCACAATGTATGAGTTTCAACACTTCACAATTTGCTTACCTATCTACCCTGCCAATTTGGATGTTGTGTTGAAAGTGTAGTCATGTCTACGGGGCTCCCGAAAGGGAAACTGCTTTTATGTGGGTTTTGCGTGTACATGATATATATGTTCGGGGCATATTATCCAATCAGATCACGAGAAATTACTTTGCAGTATAATAACAAGGGCAGATAACCATCAAAATACTTTTGCCACAGTTATGCTCCTTTTTAGAATAATCACTAAAAATCAATGTACATTAGAATCTCGTTAGTTTGCATGTTGCTGGTTTGCAGCTATATGTTGGTTCATATGCTATCTCCAGTCACGATATTTATCCTTCTTTATCAATGTTAAATTTCTCTGAATGATGAGGTTTCCATCTTAACCCTTTACCACACAATCCTGAGTTTTAATGATCCTGGGAAAGAGGGCTATTGAAAACATTGTATGAAAACATACTGCTCTTAACAAGTTTTTTCCCTTTTTCATACAATATTTTCTAATCTTCGGAAAAAGAAGTTTCAAGTTTTGCATCTCATTTAATTTGTTGCCTGCAAATCCTTTCAATTTGGACACGTCTAAAATTTTGTTGTCTAGTAAAAAGTTAGTGTGTGGAAAACATTGTGGGAAAAAAAAAGAAGAAAATGATGGTAACAAGCATTTTCTCCTTTTCTAATATGTTTTCAAAAGCCTTGTTTATCAGGGTCCTTAAAACACAGGATTGTTTGGTAAAGGATAAACCATGAAATGTAAAGGTTTTTGATACGGTTTTCAGTGAGTTTTCATCTTACAGCAGGGCACTATTGAAAACAGTGTGGCAAAGTGGCAAAGGAGAAATTGCATATACTAACCAATTCCTTCTTCTGCCTCAATGTTGCAATATGTATCCATGTATTAAACCTTACAATGTGTTCATTAATTGTTCACCAAATAATCCCCAGTTTTAACCCTGTTGATGAAGAATGCTTTTGGTGTCATGGTAGGATAAAGGAGAAATTGATGGTAACCCCGACTGTTTTCTACCTTCTCAATGACAAATTATATTGTTTGGTTTTCTGTCTGCAAATACTTTCAGTATAGATTTAGATATCCAAAATTTTGTTATCTGGTAAAAAGATTACATAATATATGTTTTACATATCTGTTTTATTTTAGACTTAGCGGAGGATCCAGATGTTAAACAGAAAATTCTAGACCTTAAAGACGAGTTAGAAACCCATCGTGCTACCAGAAATTCAAAAGACCATGTACATAAAAGGCGTGTTACCTCAAGGGGGTAAGTACAATCATATCACACAGATAGGCAACATTGTGTAAAGTACAACTCTAGTTGGTAACTGAGATTATTGGGTATTGTTCTAGTTAGGGAGTAGAGTTAATACACTAAAGATACTTGAAAGCTGTCAGGAACCTTTCGAGAAAAACTTGAAGTGTTGGAAATTTTTCACATGAATCAATCAGTTTTGGAGCTTTTACCTGTTATGAATGCTTTGGTTAAGGATATTTTCATTTGCTTAAAGTGCTTAAAAGCTTTGACCCCACTAATAACTGTTGTCTCAATAATAATAAATGGTTTGAAACTGTCAGTTATTTCATCCACTGAAGAAAAATTTGAAATAGGTACAGAGAAGCTGAAGTTCTCTGATTTCTCCTTTCCGAAAATTGTGTTGAAAAGCTGCCACTCAGGGTTATCAAAACATCAGATTGTATGGTTAAGGTTAGTTCCAGATTACATGTGAAAAAGTTGGTGCAAAATGAGAAAATGGTCATTACAATCAGTTTGAGCTATGCTCTGGCTGACGGGGGTTTAATCCATCTCTGTGATGCATTATACCAAGCAAGTCATTACATGAATATGGATCCATAAAATCCTTTTTGTCTAACCACTGACTGAATCTTGTGATACATTGGTCCTTTGACATGCAGAAAATTGACCAATAGCAAAAAGTTTTGATTCAGGTCAGCCTGTGCGGCGCAGGCTTAGCTGGGTCGATATTTTTGTAGATACATTAAACCTCCTTTTCACTGAGCATGGCTTATTTCTGTTTTCTATGTTTGCAACTTTGCCTTTCAAACTGGTCCAAAGAGTTTTCTGTAGGAGAGTTAGAATACTGTTCAGCTGTCAGCACTTTTTTTTTTAAATCATGAATGTAAGTGTAGATATATAGCTGTTACTGCTCTACTATTAATTTCTTTTAATTATATAAAAAAAAATATTGTAAAAATTAATGCTTAAATAGATTAAATTTTGTTATATAATAGTCATTTTAACTGAAATATAACCTGAATGTACCTCTACCAGCTGAAAGAAAAGATTCCTTTTTTATCCAAAGTTTTTAAAACTGATATTGTCTTGAAATCTGCTTTTCCTCGCCATCAAACTGTCTGATCTACAACTTTTATTTTTAGTTGTATTTTTGTCAAAATTTTAGACAGTTGGCATTAACTGTATTTCTGATGAAGTGAATAAACAATAGAAACTAACTGTTTACCATACAACCATATTTTGAACTGGTGCAATTTCAGAGCAATTAATGATCAGAAATTAAATGTGGCTCATATTGCAGGATATATAACTGAAAGAGTAGAAAACGTGGGAAATGGTGAAAATGCTGGTTACCTGCATTTTCTTCTTTTTCCATGATGTTTATAGAAGCTTCATTCCCCAGGGTTAAAACTACTGACTTTTTGGTAAACAGTCAAAGATATGTCTGACAGAATTCTGAAACCTACCACTATCTGTAAAAATTCATTTGGCTAAACTTCTAAATGTAAACGAAAAGTTTATATCATGTGGCCAAGGTAGAATAACATACACCAAAAAATAAGCCTAACTCCTTAGCTGCTAAGTGCAACTCACAGACCTTTTTGCGGACAGTGTAGATCAACCCAGACTGCAGAGAACATGCAGTCTGATCTTGATCTACTCTGACCATTTAGGAGATATTATTTCTCCAAAAATAAGTTTAAAGTAGCATTATTTGGGTTTTTACCATCAGCTTGACAGTTTCTTTTAAGTTATTTAGCAGGATAGGGGTTATTTATGATGATGGAAAAGTCACCTGTTGTGAATATAGTTATAGCTATTTAACAAAGCAACAACCTATCTTGTAGAGAATTAACCCTGTTTAATTTGAATGAAGTTAACAACAGTATAATGAAGATAAACTACTATTAATAATAATGAAACTGGGGGCCAAATACAAAGAACAACTTGTTACAAGTGGGACTTAACTTTCATTAAGTTTAACATATTTTTTGTCCTATTAAATCATACCACGCTGATGGATTTGAAGACTGAGTAGATTAAGATTGGACTGCACAGGGATTACAATCTTATGTTTGATATACAGTAATCAATGCTCTGAGAACTTTGCCCAAATAGCTAAAAAAATTGCTGTATTTTGGTCTCTTCTACACTCTAAAATGTAGATTCCATACATTAGTCAGCTAATGGGTTAACAGTCTTTGAAAGAATTTTATGTTTTCACAATCTTGAGGAAGAAGGCTTTTAAAAACATTGTTGGAAAAGGGAAAAAAATGCTCATACCCAGCGTTTTCAACCTTTTGAAAGACAAATCCTATTGTTTTAGCCTCATTTAATCTACCATAAGCAAACTCTTTTAATTTGGACCAGATTTGAATTTCTTTTTATTGGTAAGGAGTTTGGCTTACACAATGGTCTCTTCACATGGCACAGGTAGAGCCTGGTAGTGCTGTCAGTAGTGTGCCGGACTTGAGGTTAGGATCAAGAGCTCGGCCAATATCTTTCCCAGGATTGATGATAGTCATTGGGACAAAATTCATTCCTCTCACTGCTGATCATTGTTTCAACAATTGTTGTGTGGAAAAGCAGCCAATACTCCAGGAGAGCATGGATACATGCACTGGCCACTATGATACAACTGAAATAATGTTGAGAAAGGCATTAAATACAATACAAACAAACAAGCAAATCAAATGGCACAGTGTTAACTCTTTGCCATACGACAAAATTTTGGACTTGCCAAAATTGAAAGCATATGCAGAGGACAAATTAAATGTGGTACAAATGATTGGGTTTGTCTCTTATCTGGTAGAAACAATGTTGAAAAAGGGGCAAGTGCTGATTAACAGCATATCCTCCTTTTCTCTCAGTTTTCAAAAGCTTTATTCTTTAGGGTTCTTAAAACAAGGGATTGTCAAGAAAAGAAGTTAAAGCTATCCAAAATTGTCAAATATAGGGCCTACTTCCATTTTTTTTTTAAATTTTTAGATATTTTCCCCGTTTTTGTGGTGTCACTAAAATTTTAAATAGAAGGAATCTTTGCCATATTTCATTGTATCAAATTAATCCTGATAGACCCCAGTAATGCAATAAGATCATCACATTTGCATGATGCTCCTGGGTCTGGGGAATATTTTGTATTGATAATCAGATTTCATAAATATTCCTTTTCAAGATTTAAGTTTTGTAGTGCTGAGCCAGGATTTGCAGACTGTGTAGATCAAGATCAGACTGCACAGAGTGTGCAGTCTCATCTTTGATCTACACTGTCAGCTTCTGACAAACACTGCTATGAAATTGCAATAAATGCACTTTTAGTACTGACTGACAATGTCAGTTTCATTTATTTAACACTACAAGGGTTAGGTCTGCTATGCTTTATAAAAAATGCAAGATATGCCATACTGAAATATGTATCATGACCTTGGACTGGTATTAGAACCTGAAATACTAAATAAAGTTTCATCCGAGGCTGAAGTTTAGTCTAAAGCAAAGACAGCATTGCAGCGTAAAGGTTTCTATTGATTGATTGATTGTTTGGTGTTTAATGCTGTTTTCAACAGTGCACCTATCCATGCTTTCCTGGAGTCTCTTTTACCAGTACTCTGCACAGTTTTCTTTCCCAGCCACTGGCTGCTTTCCCACATAACCATCGTTGAGATAATGGTCAGCGGTGGGAGAGGAATGAATCCTGTTGCAATGACTTTCATCAATCCTCGGAAAGAAATTAGACAAGCCAGGGATCGAACCCATGACCCCCCTGTTCTCAAGTCCTGCAAGCTACCGACTGAGCTACCAGGGCTCGGCGAATGTTTCTGTAATAGAGGAGTTCCTGTAACACAGAAGATTTGTTCTCACCCAGCCTTGGTCTAGGTTAATCCAATTTAATGAACAAATCAATTTCTAGCTAACATTTTCCTAAACCAAATAAAACGTTACAAGGAAAAAGGTCACTGAAATGAGTGAGATAATTATGTTGGGTCACTGGGAACTTCATAGTTGCTGGTATTTCCATCTCCAGTTGATGAGCTAAAAGCAAGTGTAGTGTCCACTGTTGAAAAGTGTTGACAAAATTCTCAAGGGAATTTGTCATATTATGGTCTGTAAGCAGCCTAATTGGATCCTCCAATCTGTTCACTTACATAACTAAAGATGAGATAAGAGTGTCTGAAAATGGCCACAAGAATATCTCTGTGGAATTAGTGGCATCGTTGTTGTATAATGGTTTTTAATTTTTCTGCAGCTTTGTGTTTCACTTCATGTCCTTCAAAATTAAAAAAAGAGACCCCAAAAGCAATTTAGTGTAGCTTTGTGCAAAACCATGTTTTATAAGTTGATATATAGGATGGTTACTTGTTCCCATAGGTTATTCAATTGCCTTGCAGTCGTTTGAAGATAAAGTTTTTATTCAGTAAAATTAATTCATTTTTCTAGGTAATAGATAAACAGTTCAAAGCACAATAAATATTCATTAAAAAATGTTCTTTTATCTTGATCATTGCAATTAGCAGCAAGCAATACTAAAGCCTTGAAGAGACCGTTCTCTTAACCCTTTAACACACAATCCCGACTTTTGACGACCCTGAGGAAGAAGGCTATGGAAAACACCGTGGGAAAAGAAGAAAATGCTGGTAACCAGCATTTTCTTCTTTTCCCACAATGTTTTCTACTCTATCAATTAGAGAAATAATCATTTTACCAACATGTAATTTGTCGTCTGCAAATGCTTTTGATTTGGTCCAGTCTAAAATTTTGTCGTTTGGTAAAGGGTTAAAGTATCATTTGTAACTTAATGAGGGGTTTACTCTCAAAACAGTAACCACTTGCTAAACGTTGTGAAATGAAGCAATTAGTTCTTCTCCCATATTGTTTTCTTATTTTTTTTATTACAGACTATTTCTTTCTCCAGTGCATCAGTTATGCAATTGATGAGCATGTCTATGGTGTATCATTTAACTCTTTATCAAACGACAAAGTTTAAGATTTGTCCAAATTAAAAGAACTTGCTGTCAACAAATTAGATGTGGCTCATAGAGGGATTAATTTATCAAGGGGCAGATAACATTGTGGGAAAAGGAGATAATGCTGGTTACGAGCATTTTCTCATTTACTCACAATGTTGTCATAAATCATCTCTATCAGGGTTGTTAAAACTTGGGATTATTTGGTAAAGAGTTATAATACTTTGTCATTCATTTAAGGTACCACATCCATTAAAGATATGCCAGTTTGGCTAACAAAATTGGCTAAGCAGCATTATGAAACATTGTAATATGAAAAAATATGCTATGCAATGAGCAAAGATTAAAGGAAATTTAACACTGTATTAAATTTTGATGTAGACTCATTCCCATTTGTTACTAAATCTTTCTTGCTGCCCTCTGCTTCATAATATGAGTATATTAAGGCCAATGTCAGATGATATTTTCAACAAAGAACCAGAGTACTACATGAGCTAAGTTGGCTACTACCAGTCCATCTGAGCACCTGAGCACAAAGTGCTTATGTCTAGATATTGTGATTGCTTACCAGCTGTCATTTTTCTCTCCATTCACAGCTCCATGAATGATTTTTTTTAAGGCACAAAAGAATCAAAATGTTTTTATTTTCAGACACCTAAGAATCAAAGAATATCAAATGTCATATTTAGACTTCTTAGGATGTGGGAAAAGAAATGCTGTCTGAAAAAAATCAAATCACAAGACTACCCTTGCAACATCTTAAAATTATAACCCTCTGCCACACAATAATATTTTGGACTTGTTCATATTGTAAACATTTGCAAATGACAAATTAAATCTTGTTTTCCACCAATTCCAAGACAAATCCCATCCTATAAACCACATTTGTCATCTACAAATGCTTTCAACTTGAGCAAGTCTGCTTTTTTCTCTTGGTAAAGAGTTGAAGAGTAATGTGATGAGATACTGACCAAAAGCCTTTTTTTTTTTCACACACAAAAAAAGTCACTCTGGTATGCTAAGTCACTAAATTAACTCACCAAACCATACAGGCTATGCTTATTTTGCTAAATTAAATCTGCTGTTTGCTAGATGAAACAATGGGAATGAGCTCTACATTTATATGAGCCATGCTCTGTGAAAAAAGGGGTTTAATGCATCTGAAAAAGTATCAACCTAGATCAGCCTGTGCAGGCTGACCTGGGTCGAAATTTTTTGCTATTGGTAAATTTTCTGCTTGTAAAATGACCAGTGTACCTCAGGATTCAGTTGGTTTTTGGACAAAATGGATTTTATGGATCAATATTTATGCAACAACTTGCGTGGTATAATGTGTGAGAGAGATGCAGTAAACCCTCTTTTGGCAGAGTGTGGCTCATGATGGACATTATATACATTGATGATCACTTGTATATATCTTTTTTGCATTGAATTTTCAGCATTAGTTCTGGTTCAGGGCCATTATATAGCTCAAACAGTTCATTAAATGAGAAACCTGTAGCTCATGGTCACAGGTGAAGCCTTTTATTTCTGCAATCATTCTGCCAATATAAGCAAAGTTATTAACACCCATCTTGTCAGCAAAGCTCATTGTCAGATTCATTGCATCCTCATACCTGCATGCTTTAGATATTATCCCTTAGAATACCATATACAACTTTTTCTCAGATGACAGATGGCTGAGTTTTAGACTTACTCACATCAATTGAAAGCATACGACAATTTGAATGTGGCTCAAACTATGATTTTTTTTTTAAGGGTAGTTAACATTGCAGGAATAGGAGTAAATGCTGATTACCACCATTTTTTCCTGTAATCCTTTTTCACATAGTCCTGAATTTAATGACCCAGAGGAAAGAGCCATTTGAAAACATAGTGGGAAAACATAGTGGGAAAAGAAAAAAATGCTGGCAACCAGGAATTTTAAAAAATTTAAAAGACTATTGCCTTAGTGTGCAGCATGATCTTTGATCTATAGATCTACTGTTTTACATTTTTTATAGATATTCTTTAAAAAAAAAAAAGAGGTATTGAATTTGCAATATTAAAGGACTTTTTTCCCCAGACTGAATATGTCCATTTCAATTATTTAAGTGCTCAGAGATTTTGTAATATGAATTTTGTCTAACCATCTTACTTATTGAGAAATATGATAGGAAACGATATCATATGAAATCTTCATAAGATAGGACTTTTGTATTCTTGCCTTAGTAATTTCCAGTGTTTAGTTGTTACTAGGATACATAAATAGTTGAAAAAAAAAATAAAACCTTAATGAAAAAAAAAACTCATTTGGTTTTGAGTAACCTTAGCTATGACATTTTTCAAAGTATTTGAAGTGAAAGTTCAGATATGAAAGTTTTTAGCTGCCTTAGTTCTTTATCAGATGACAAAACTTTGTACTTGCTCAGATTGCAAGCATTTGCAAACAACAAAATGAAATGTGGCTCAGATGCTGGAATTTATCATTGCAAGTAAATAAATAGTTGTTGGAAAACGAGGAGAAATTGTTGGTTACAATCATTATCTACTTGTTCGACAATGTTGCCCAAGATTTTTTTCCCATGATTGTGAAAACATTGGAATAATTGCTGAAGGGTAAAGTGATAGTTTATTATTTATGACTAAAGGAAACCCATGAATTTGTACTAAATACTGAAGTTTTGTTGTCTGGTAAAGGGTTAGCAGATAGCATACCAAAGGTAATTTTTTTGCCTTTTCAGACAGTGTACATCAGGATCAAACAGAGTATTTAATTTTAAGGTCCAACGGGGAAGAATAATAAATCACAAATCACCATCTGCATAAAACATGATGGTCCGAGATTAACTTTCATGCTTTAAGCAGTCTGATCTTAATCTACACTGACTACAAAAGCAACAAATATTGTGATAGGCATTCTTTGGGTTTAGAAGACAAAAAAGCTTTAAGCAGACTAAATTACCAGAACAAAATGGAGAAGCGTCTTTTTAGAGCCTATTTGTAAATCTTATTGCTGTCCATTAGCACCGTTCTTGTCACCTGACCTTTCCTGATAATGGGCTAATTTCATTGGCTCTTTGACCCTTTTCCAAAAATCCACAGGCTTTTACAACCCATAGAAGATTGAGAGCTTTCGATAACATTGTGGAAGGCAAAATGCTTGCAACCAGCATTTTCTCCTGTTGTCACAATGTTTTCTGCCCCGTCAAAGACAAATCAGATTGAAATTCTATTTCCTTTTCAAATGCTTTAATTTTTTAAACAACAAAAATACAGTCCAAATTGAAAGCATTTGCAGACGACATTTCAAATGTTGCTCAAAGGATGGAATTTGTCTTTGTAAAGGTAGAAAACATTGAGGGAAAAGGAGAACATTCTGGTTGCTAGCATTTTCCCCTTTTCCCATAATTATTTCAAAAGACTTCTTTCTCAGGGTCGTTAAAACTCAGGATTGTGTAATAAAGGGTTAATTTTTAAGTGCAAAATGTTGTTGTGTGGTAAAACGTCTAGAAGAGGAAACATACAAAATGGCTTTGCAAGTGACATTCAAGGCTGCTACAAAAAGATACTGATAAATAAGATTCCGTTTATAACAGTGCTTTGCTAGGTTTAACCTGTTTGGTGCTCAGTAAAAAAAAAACATTTCAATCACAAAGAGAGGCAAACCATTGCAATGTTAACCCTTTCCAAACAACAAAATTTAGACTTTAAATTTTAAAAAAATCTGTGGACGACAAATTCAAAATTGGTACAAATGAAGGTGAGGTCTCTGATAGAGTAGAAAACATCGTGGGAAAAGGAGAAATGCTGGTTACCAGCATTTTCTCCTTTTCCCACAATGTTTTCAAAAGCCTTCTTTCCCAGGGTCGTGAAAACCAGGGATTGTTTGGTAAAGGAGTAAGGCAGTTTTGTGGCAGCAACTTCTTTAAATCAGCGCTTATAGAGATCGTGCTGTATGTGCTGTGCAGTCGTATGTTGAACCACCATGACAGCAAAATCAACAAAGACAGAAATTTAAACCAATCCAAATTGAAAGCATTTCCATATGACTTTTTTACTCTCATCAGATAATTTTGTTTATCATGATCGTATCTTGGTCATATCCAGTGACAGGTTTCTTTTGAAAAAGTATGGAATACCATGGTAAGGCATGCAAGTTGATTAAGTCAGTTTTTATAGGTTTTGCATAATAGATTTTCAAATACTTAAGGCTCGTTCTAACCATGTCTGATTTCTCTTCCCAGCATGCAATTAGAATTTAGACTAATTGAGTAGATTTTTCTTTGGTGACAGCAATTAGAGTGTAAACTAAATGACCTTGACAATGTAATTAGGCTAAATCAGTCATACAGATGGAACCCATATACATCAGAAAAAAATGAACAAATGATCACATTTAAGTTTCTCTGTGGAACTATAAAACTGGATTATGCAAATAAAAGTGACAATGAGCTTTGTCTGTGTACATCTAACCAACCCTTGTGTGTTAGGCTTGTTTGTTTGTACTTAATTAACTGGGTCACATCTTTTCTGTTATTCTTGAAGGTCAAGGTGAACTGGTAGAGGTCCTTAGATCATTGCTAACAAAACAGTACATATTATCTTTCAGGGAATGCTACTATAGTTACCTTCAGTCATTGTAGATCTGTAGGCTGTTTCGCTTTACAGTATATTTCTTTAATCAAATACAAATGAGCATTATTTTTTATGTATGTAAATTACAAATTAAAGTAAAATGGTTTACCTTCTACTGGTACACCATGTCTTAACCTTTATAACCTGACATTGCTTTGTGGGAAAGGGAGAAAATGCTGGTTACTAGCATTTTCTTCTGTGCCTGCAATGTTCTGAGATGCTTAATTTTCAGAGTCGTTAAAACTTGAGATTGTTTGGTAAAGGGTCACACCTTAGAGTCAGGTGAGGGGAATGGATGGTAATTGTTTTTTGACAGACCCAGATTTTCAATTATTTCAAGGCTATTTTTTTTGTCAGAATATCTATCTAGATAATGAAACATGTACATCTGAGATCTGCAGTGTGATCTTTATCTACACTTTTTTAGCTCACCTGACAACGAAGTGCTCAAGATGAGCTTTTGTGATCGTGCTATGTCCATCATCTGTCGTGTGTCGTCCATCTCATGTCGTGCGGTCTTCAACATTTACCTTGTGTGCACTCTACAGGCCATATTTTTAGTCAGATATTCATGAAACTTGCTCAGAGTATTTGTCTTGATAAAGTCTTGGACAATTTGGAAATTGGGTCATGTTGGGTTAAAAAGTAGGTCACTGGGCTAAATCTTAGAAAAACCTTATGTGCACGCTAGAGGCCACATTTTTCAGCCTGATACTCTTGAAACTTGGTCAGAATGTTTGTCTTGATGATATCTCGGACAAGATCAAAATTGGGTCATGTTGGGACAAAAAGTAGGTCAATTGGCCAAATCTTAGAAAACCTTGTGTGCACTCTAGAGGCCACATTTTCAGCCTAATTCTTATTAAACTTGGTCAGTATTTTATTTGATGATATCTTGGACAAGATCGAAATTGGGTCATGTCAGGTCAAAAAGTAGGTAACTTAACCAAATCTTAAAAAACCTTGTGTGCACTGTGGGGGCCACATTTTTAGCCTGATACTCATGAAACTAGGTCAGATTGTTTGTGCTAATGACATCTTAGACAAGTTTGAAAATGGGTCATGTTGGGTCAAAAAGTAGGTCATCGGGTTAAATCTTGATGAAACCTTGTGTGTATCGTAGAGGCCACATTTTTGGCCTGATATTCATGAAGATTGGTTTGAGTGTTTGTCTTGATGATATCTCGGTCAAGTTTGAAATTGGGTCATGTCAGGTCAAAAAGTAGGTCACTGGGACAAATATTAGAAAAACCTTGTGTGCACTTTAGAGACCACATTTTCAGCCTGATACTTTTGAAACTTGGTCAGAATGTTTGTCTTGATGATATCTTGGACAACTTTGATAGTGAGTAATGCTGGGTCAAAAAGTAGTTCACCAGGCTAAATCGTAGAAAAACCTTGTGTGCACTGTAGAGACCACATTGTCAGCCTAATACTCATAAAACTTGGTGAGAATGTTTGTCTTGATGATATCTTGGACAAGTTCAAAATTAGATCATGTTGGGTCAAAAAGTAGGTCTCTTACACGCATGTGTTTTACATCATTAAACCAGGATCTCTTTAGCTTTATCAACTATAGATGACTCAGGTGAGCGCTTTAGGGCCAGTGACCCTCTTGTTTAAAGAAAGTGATATTACCCTCAGATCAAGAACGTGTTAACCCTCTACCAAAAGTCTAGTGTTTTCATGAGCCAGAAGAAGAATTCTTGCAAGAGCCATGCAGGAAATGGAGAGAATGCTGGTAACAAGTATTTCCTACTTTGACAAGCAATATTTTCTACCATTTCAAAGATAATTCTCTTAATTTTTTTGCCATCTTGAAGTTGTCATCTGTAAAAATTTAATGCTGTCATTGTGTAGAGGGTTAAGTTACCAGTTATGAGTTATACCGATTCCTGATTTTGATTTATCTTTATAAACTGCTGGAAGTTTGTGGATTGCACTTTGGACCATTTATGAGGGAATTTCGTGTAACTTGTCTCTATTTTGTGCTTATCTGTTCTGTGTAAGTAAATTAGAGATATTATGATCTATGGTACTAGTAAGGAATTTAACTTGATCATCTAAAAATTAATCTGTCCGTTCTTCATGTCATTAAGTAAAAGTTGATGTTTTTTTTTTTATTGAGAATATCGGGTGAGTCGCTGAAAAAATAATTGAGCCATGCTCTATGAAAAGAGGGCTTAATGCATCTGCGAAAAGTATCTGCCCAGGTCAGCCTGTGCAGTCCGCGCAGGCTGACCTGGGTCGAAACCTTTCGCTATTGGTCAATTTTCTGTATAGCCAAGGACCAGTTTATCTCATGATTGAGTCAGTTGTTAGACGAAATGGATTTTATGGTTGTGTTTTTATGCAATGTCTTGCCTGGTATGATGTGTCATGGAGATGCATTAAGCCCCCTTTTGCCAGAGCATGGTTCAATTATGTTGAAATAACGACCTCATTTTTATCGAAGAACATGTAATAAAGACTTCCCATTTTGTGTCTTTGTCCAATCACAGCAAATATTATGTTCGTGTCGTGTGTATGTATATTTTTTCCTGATATTATCTGGAAACTCTATTACAGTCTTACAAAGAGTATTAAAAAATATTAATCCTCTAACAGAACTGAAAAGGAGTAGGTATTTCGACCTGTATTTGAAATTGTCGGTCTTACATTTATGAACTCAAAATATTACAGATCTTGGAATTTGGATTACCATGCTCACCAAAATGCGATCCAATAGCATATCTTCATCCCATATGAATTTTTTATTAACCCTTAGGCTACTAAGCGCGACTCAAGGACCTTTTGAGGACATTGTAGATTAAGATCAGACTGTACAAGACATGCAGTCTGATCTTGAATCTACAATGTCCAATAAGGAGATGGCTTTTCTCAAAAAATAGATTTGAAGTAGCAAAATTTTGGTTTTAATGTCGGCTTGAAAAGTTTCATTTCACTTATTTAGCAGGATAAGGGTTAAGTGGACAGTCATATTTGGTCATTTATTCTATTGTAGATCATCTATGTATCTATATAAGCAGTTATTTACTGGTACTCTTTCCTGTCCTAAATTGGTTCATCTTATTACTAACATCCAAGTTTATGTAGACCTGATTATCACAATTCATCAGCTATTACAGAAAATATGAGGCATGCCATGGGAATAGGGGGTTTAACCCTTTACCACACAATCCCTAGTTTTAACGACCCTGTGGAAGACGCCTTTTGAAAACATTTTGGAAAAAGAAGAAAATGCTGGTAACCAGCATTTTCTCCTTTTTCCACAATGTTTTCTACCCTATCAAATACCAAAATCAATGTTAAAACCACACTTAATTTTTTGTCTGCAAATGCTGTCAGGTTAGTTCGGTCCAAAATTTTGTTGTTAGGTAAAGAGTTAACACACCTCTGTGATGCATTATACTAAACAAGTAATCACATTATTACAAATCCATAATACCCATTTGTTTAGCAGCTGACTGAATCATGAGGTAGACTGGTCTTATTACATGCAGAAAATTTGCCTATAGCAAAAAGTTTCCACTCATGTCAGTTTGCACAAAATGTGCAGACTGGAATGGGTCAAAACTTTTTGCAGATGCATTAAACTCCCTTTTCACATGGCTTGAATATAAATGTATTGTTTCTAGTAGATGTATATGGTATTTATTAGTGACCAGTATACATTTGTTGTAAAAGTATTTTCAAGTTGTAGGTTTTTCTGATGTTAATACCACATTTTACTGTAGCAAAAAGTTACCTGTTTATAAAGGTTCCAAATTGTACCATAAAAGGAACTAATTTCAAGTGGATATTATTAACAAATAGACCTCTACCAAAATTGTACAAATGATAGCTTTGAGTTTAAATGGCCAAGTTAAGGATGGGTGGATGTCAGTTTATTTTTGCAGAGTCAAAAAAATAAAATAAAGTTAAAAAAATAAGATAACATCTTGTTCTGTTTACTAGTAGGCCGTCAGCCTGATGTTTGTTTTGTAGTGTCCCCAAATAAACCTGTATAAAGTGTTCAGTTCTGCTGTGTAGTGCTTAACTCTATAACAAACAACAAAATTTTAGACTTGTCTAAATTGAAAACAATTGTGACACATGTTGAGATTTCTCTTGGAGAGGGAAGAAAACATTGTTGAAAAAGGAGAAAATGCTGGTTACCAGCATTTTCTCCTTTTGCCACAATGTTTTCTAAAGGCTTTTTCCTCAGGGTCACTTAAATTGGATTATATGGTGAAGGTATAATTGGGAAATGGGCACTCTCAGTCAGCTTTTAGGATGCAGATATTGTGATTTTAAAGCTGCTTTTGTCAGAATGTCTGGATAAGAAGTAGACAGTGTAAGGTCTGAGATCAGACTGCATATTTTGTGCAGGGTGATCTTGATCTACACTGTCTGCATTTACAATTAAATATGGGTACAGCAGTACAGCGGTTCAAATGAGCAAACTAATGGGATGTTTGTCAAGAAACAGAGCAAAATCTAGAAAAATCTTTCTGTACCAAATTGTAAGACTAAAAGCTCTGACATGAATAGTATATAATGCACTAAATAAGGGATCTGGGTCAACTTTGTTAAAATCATAGCCCTGAAGTCGAACTTTGGTTCTTTTCAGCAATCATTTTGATTTTCATGGAAATAAAGATGCTGAATACTAATATTCGATACTGAAATTACAATTGAGTGTTTTCACAAAATGATGGTCCTCATGTCTCTGTTACAAGTTCCACTGTTTTGGTTGATTGTTTTCCCTCTCGCGTAAATTTGAACAGTGCTGTGTCTGTTGTGTAGAGAGCCAAGATAGTGTATACTTCTCAAGTGAAGAGGGATATTAAAGATGGTGCAAACAGTCAATAATTTGAATTTAAATTGAATGGTAGATATCTGGATAAACAAAACAAAATCTGGGGATTATCTGACAAAGTATTGGTCAATGATCATCCAAGATCAGACTGCTATTTCTGTGTTTGTATGTTATCATTACAAAGAAAAATAACATGGCAAAAGAAGTAATAAAAAATTTGGGTTATGGCTATTCTGGGAAGGACAGATAACAAATCTTTTGAAATTGAAGCTATTTTCAGTGAAAGAAAGTTAATCTAAATTCAAAATTACCAGTAAAGATGAAATGTGAATGAAGCAAAGGTCACAGGATTTCATTTAATATATTTAATCTTGAAAGCATAATACTCGTTGTAGTACTTTACAGTGTTCTATGTGGTATTGCTTCACTCACCAAAGTTTGGGACCTAAAGGATGTTTCAAAACTTGTAGGGCTTCTGCTTGGCTTAGTGATGAAAATGAAGAATTGGCAATTTGAAGGCCTCAAGGTTGATCCTTGTGGGTGTGTCCTTTAGCAAGATACTTCAGAGCCCTAACCTAGTACTGGTACAACCCAGGACATGAATGAATAAGTGAGCTGTCACTTTGATACGACCTAACTGATGTTGAAAGCTGTATAAAACACCATGCAATCAAAACCATAAATAGTTATTGAACCAATATATATTTTGATATTCCCTAGCAACAACCACAGACACATGTAAGATCTATTTGAGGAGAAAGAGAAATGGAAATAGGAGCAGTTGCTTGTTACAAGTAGATGCTTCTTTTCCACAAATGCTTTCAACCCTTAGAGCACTGAATCAGTGAAATTGACCTTTCAGTCAGGAAAAACATCAGGAATAGTGCTGTGTCAATTCTCTTAGGCCAAAATTTGTTTTAAAGTAGCAGAGAGTTAAGATCTAAGATCACACTGCATGTTTTGTGCAGCCCTCTTTATCTTCATTGTCCTTGCTATATAAGTCGGTTAGAGTGCCTAAAGTGTTTAAAAGCTGTTTCCTGCAGAGACTTGAACTCATGTTTGTAGTGTAAACAGTTAGGGTGTACTGCAGATCATAGTAAAAAGATCTCTGTTGTAGGGAAAGGGTGCTGATGCCTGTTAAATAACAGTTTCTCACAGAAATGCGTCAGATAATTATCAATCTGTACATTTCTTGCAGAAAAACCACTTGTAACCATCAGTAATGCGTTTTGTAGTTATATCTTTTGCATCAGTAATTATGTGAATTTCCTGCAGTAATGCGCAAGTGAAGAATAAATAAAAATTAAAACTATAAATTTATGCCTGTTTTGCTCATCTAAATCATGTTGATAGTTGGAGTGCCAAACACAACTTAAAATGCAAACTTCGGAAGATTGAAAGTTTTTCACATTGTGTGCCAGAACATGTAGCTACCAGTAGATTTTTGAAATTGTGAAGACAGCTTTTGTTCTGAGTAACCCTACAATAATACATTCTTTCATTTTCATATATATACCAAGTAAAAAATCTTATTCTAAAGTGACAAACAGGGGTACATATTGGCCCTCTTTTCTAGCAAAATTTTATAGGGAGAAATACAGGGTGCATTTTGGTCCCCTTTCATAACAAGTTTTGTAGGGAGAAGCACAGGTTGCATCATGGTCCTCTTCTATAGCAAACTTTTGTTGGGAGGAAAACAGCTAGCTCGAGGTCCTCTTTCATAGCGGAGCACTTCAAATGGTTGTTAGTAGTCTGTATGAAGCAGCTGATGGTGTCTAATCTGCTACTACGTACATTTCCTTGTCAGATGGCTTTACAGAGACTTGGCATATAATTTTTGTGTTGCCAATGTACCATATTTATAAGATTCATTAATTATTCCACATCAATCTTCTTTTAACCCTTTACCACACAATCCTGACTTTTAATGAACGAGAGAAAAAAGGCTTTAAAAACATGATGGGAAAAGGAGAAAATGCTGGTAACCAGCATTTTCTCCTTTTCCCACCATGTTTTCTACTCTTTCCAAAACAAATTTCATTTTTTTTGGTAACATTTAATGCTTTCAATTTGGACTAGTCTGAAACTTTGTCATTTGGTAAAGAGTTAAAACACAAAGTATCACAAGATTTATAAAATTGTTTATACTGTTAGTTTAGAAGTGATAAGTATTTTCTCTAAATTAAGTAATGCCAGAAGAAGATGCCAGGTTTCTATTACTTGTTTTATGTGATAATTATGCTTCTTTACTGACATCATTGATCTCCTGCAATTTAATTACACATTTTCTGTGGTTTGAAAATAGCTTGATTGGTTTAGAGATGTTACCTAGTATGAGTTTGTGGTAAATGGACTTGAAATAGAAAGATTGTGTGAGAGATCCTGTCTGCTGATTTACTTACGAGTAATTACTGAATCATAGAGTTGTTATCATTATCTATAATGTGTTTAGGTATTGGTAGAAGGAGAACTGCAGAAACTAAAGTTTTCATAGATTACAGTGAAGAAAACTTTTGGCACATAAAACTAGATTTTGATTGCTTGGAAATGACCCTTGTTGAAGGAAAGCAAAATTTTTGTCTTGCAACATGTGGTATCTGCTTTGTACTTTATTATCTTCTTGGCAGTGTACAAGATTTTGGAGTGAAATGGTTTCTTTTTTTGCAAATACTACAAATTTTGTACTCTGGGGGAAGAAAACAGTCAATGCCAAATAGCTTGATTAACTGTCACCAATGACAAGATTTTAGACTTGTCAAAAGTGAAGGCTTTTGCAGATGACAAGATGAATGTGACTCAAAAATAGTAATTCACCTTTGGATAGAAAACATTGTTGAATGAGGAGAAAATGTTGGTTATCAGCATTTTCTTCTTGTCCTGTAATGTTTCAAAAGGCTTCATCCCTAGGGTCATTCAAACTCGGGATTGTGTCTTAAAGGGTTAAAATTTACCCAATACCTCCTGCAGAAATTGTTTTGGGATGCATCAGACTACCATTGAAAACATTTTTGCAAAAGGAGAAACTGCCAATAGCAAGCAATTTTTCTTATTGCATGTTTCCAATTGTCTTCATATTTTATCCATACACTAATGATTATCCTAAAATGTTAAGGATGTTTTTCAGTGTCATCTGCTACAAGTTAGATTAAGGATTGATTGATTGATTGTATGGTGTTTAAAGCCATTTTCAACATTATTTCAGTTATATTGCGGCGGCCAGTGCACCTATCCATGCTTTCCTGGAGTCTCTTTTACCAGTACTCTACACAATTTTCTTTCCAAGCGGCTGGCTGCTTTCCCACGTGACCATCGTTGAAACAATGGTCAGCAGTGGGAGAGGAATGAATCCTGTCGCAGTGACTATCGTCAATCCTCGGAGGATCGAATCAATGACTCCCTGTTCTCAAGTCCTGTACGCTACCGACTGAGCTACAGGGGCACGGCAGTTAGATTCAGGAAGTAATGAGTTAATTTCTTTCTGAATAATTCCATAGCCCTAGGGAAGAAAGCAATACAAAAAAACAATTTTGGAAAAGGAGAAAATACTGGAAACAAACATTTTCTCCTTTTTAGAGGTTGTTTTTTACCCTTTTAGACAAATCCCATTATTTTAGTCAAATTTGATATGTCTTCTGCAGACGCTTTTGACTTGGGGAAGTTTAGAATTTTGTTGTATGGTTGTTGTCAAGTTGTTAGACAGTTGTAAGAGTAGTATTGTTCAGCTAGGTCTGGGTTTGTATTCACCAACCATTCTTAAGATCATTCTTTGTCTAATGAGGGCCATTCTTCAGTTATTTCCCTTTATTCTTCTCCAGTACTACATTGGTCCTGATAAGGGGATGACTTTGATTTTATCCTTGATTTTCTAGCACTGAACAGCAATGTTCTTGGGTTAATATTTTAAGTAAATCTAGTTTAATTGTTGTACAAATCGATATATACATAGTTCCTGATGATTATGAACAGAATTTGATTTGAATTACATGCATCATAAATCGTTGTCATGTTTATCGCAACATCCCCAAGGGAACCAAGGATAAAAACAAAGGAGTACAGGTGAAAGGACCAATCTGTTACTTGGTTACTTTTTAGTATTTATCTGGCAGGGGAGATAATTTAGCTTACAGGAATGGCCCCCATTCTGGAGAATTTTCTCGATTTGAAAGTAATACAACTTCTGATTGGCTAAACCATTTGGTTCAGCCAATCAGAAGTTGTGTTACTTTCAAATTTAGAAAATCTTTGAGAATTAGACAAAGAATGTTCTTAAGAATGGTTGGTGAATAAAGACCCTGATCTCCAGTGAAATTTTAAGTGCTATATCTGCTCATAATCTTTAACCCTTAAAGTCTTTACAAAGTCTTTACGAAGCATAACTACTCAACCATTACCTAGCAACCCAGATATTAAATACCTTGAGAAAGAAAGCCTCTGAAAACATGGTTGGAAAAGGAGAAAATGCTGGTAACCATTTTTGATAGACGAACACAAGTGAAAACTTGGTGGCAAAAGATCAAAACACTTTTTCTGTGTTTTTCTCTATTTGTGACAGTCTTACAAAGGTGGTCTGCAGTATGACAAAGACTTAAATGTATGCTGGAGACAGACGGTTAAATTTATAAGACTTCACTGAGTTCCCATTTGTCCATCAAATGACATGAAGCACTGATTGTGCTTCCAAGAATATTTTGTTACAGATTTTATTGAGGCTTTATTGTTAAATTGGCTTAAACTTTTGCTCTGATCAGAAAAGATTAAATCAGTAGCTGTTAAATCAGAAAACAAGCTCATAGCATTAAGAATAAACAACAGATTTTTTTCTCTAATTGTGTTTCTTTGATATTTTAACAACTCTGACAATTTTCAGGTCAACATCTTCTGCCAATAAACAGTCTTTGAACAATCCTGCAAGGTATTTGTTCATTTGTTCATACAGACATTTGTTCACACATACATTTTGTCATATTTACACATGTTCATATATCATTTGTTCATACATTTGTTGGTTCATGAATACATATGTTCATGCATAAAGTTGTTCATGCATACATGTGTTCATTCATTCAGCAGACATGTACATTTGAATGCTTTGATTGTTGTGGTTCTGTATATTTTCATTTCTAGAAAACTTTTAGAATCATTTATTTATCAGTGTTGTGCTATGTTTTTAATATTGAATAACTTAATGCAACTTATACTGACTATTGGGCTATATGTATATTGGTTTTTTTTCCCCCTCTAAAATTTGGAATGATGTATATCAAGCTTTGGTTTGTCATTGATCAACTGATTGTTGTATGTATGTGTTAATATATTATTTTTTATACCGCCCACAAGGGGGGTATACTGGAATCGCCATGGCTGTCTGTCCGTCCGTCCCTCCGTCTGTCCGTAGACACAAATTTGTCCGGCGAAATACTCTGACAGTTTTTCAGGTACTGAACTCAAATTTACACACAGTGTTCCTATATATATGAAGTTGTGCATGTGCAATTTCCATGACCCTGCTGGGATTTGTTGCGGAATTATCTCCCCTTGATTTTTTTTTCAACTCTTCCTTTTGTACTAAACCATTCTGTATTCTGTGACAAAGACCTGTTTTGTGACAAGGAGCTGGTGGGGGGTATGATCACGTTTAGTGAAAGCTCTAGTTAGGTCTGTAGGTGTTTATATGTAAGGCTTGTTTGATATAACAGTATTTCTAGATAGACTGAATCCATTGCTATTCAGAAATGACATTTTATGCCCTGCAGTCAATGAGAACATGAGAAAACCATGGAGGAAAAAAAAAGCAATGGATTTTTCCCATTGCTCTTTATCTAACATTGTTTTTTTGTATCATTTTAGAAAAGACACTTTCCTTACCTACAATATGTCTGAGCCATGCTGTATGAATAGGGGGCTTAATGCATCTGCAAAAAGTTTGCGCAGGCTGACCTGGGCCAAAACTTTTTGCTGTTAGTCAATTTTCTGCATGCCAAAGGACCAGTGTACCTCATGATTCAGTTGGTTGTCATACAAAATGGATTTTATGGATCCTAAATTATGCGATGACTTGCTTGGTATCATGCATCATGGAGATACATTGATCCCCTTTTCCCAGAGCATGGCTTATATATTGGTTACTGACATGTCTGGTAAAGCCTGATTTGTAGTAATGGGTTCATTTGTGTATGTCTCATCTTTTAGATAGGATCTTATTATTGTGGGCTTTTTTTCCCTGAATTAAAATCAATTTTTACAGTGTAACCTAATGAATGACCTTTCTACATAGGAGTTCAAAGTATCTTTAGTTTCAAACAAATATTCTAGCAAAGTTTTACACAAACTTTAAGGTCCTCTTTTTCACTATTTCTTACCCATGCACAAGTGATGACTACTTTTCTGTTACAGTCTAGAACATTAATTTTACAGACTCACAGTTTCTGAATTTCTGGTAGTAGCACTCTTGTATCCCCAGCCCCATAACGGTTTACCAGTTGCTGAAAAATCTGGTAGTAGCTCTCTTGTTACCTCAGTCCTGTAACCCTTTACCACACAATCCCATTTCCAAGAATGTGGAGGAAAAAGAACTCCTTTTTCAACAATATTTCTACCCAGTCATAGACAAATTCCATTAGTAGAGCCACATTTTAATTGTCATTTGCAAAATTTAATACTTTCATTTTAGATAAGTCTAAAATTTGTAGTCTTGTAAAGGGTTAGATAATTTTTCTACACGTAAAGGACAAAGTTCACACCAAAGCCTCCTCTCTAAGAGGTAGAATTGTATGTACAATTATTCTTATACCCTATCAAAGACAAATACCTTAATTTTAGCCGCTTGTTATTAAATTTTATTGTCTGCAAAAGCATAAATTTTAATGATTCTTGAAACACGATTGAAAATTTAATCTACAAAAAGACTTCAAGCCCTTCATCTGGTAAATGAGAATATTAATTAAATGAATGAAAAAAAATGAAATAATTGGATATGTTGCAAGCAAGCCAAACACACATATTTTGTAGGATATGACCTTTTGCAAATGTAGCATTGTTACAGATTTTTATGCGGTAATGGTCAACATAGACTTGTTATTAGCATGAACACTATTATTATAGACATAGATTGGTCATTTGCTTGACCATTGGTGGAAACACTTGAGCATGATTTGGTCATGTCATGATTTGGCTTAATGACCGTTGGTCAATGGATGAATGTGTTAGAGGCATGACAATAAAGTATTCTGATTAGAGAATTATCATTTGTAGATATACTAGTTCTCTGTGCATGCATCATTCTAAGGTCTAGACCAGTTCTGCATGATTGCATGTTTTCTTGTTCCAACTAAGATTGATTTTAAGATTACTTGGGTATCAATTACTATGTCTTTATTATTTAGGTCTTTGTGAAATTAGCTGTAGAAATTATTTTGTATCCAAACTTCATTTTAGTATTACAATGATATATATTTAGCCCTTTACCACACAATCCAGACTTTTAACAACTTTGACTAGGACTAATGAAACCAAGGAAATACACAAGTTTGTGAACCGTCGCCGTGATACAACTGAAATAATGTTGAAACACCATTCAATCAATCAATCAAACAATCAATCAATCATCATTTTAGCAACTTTAAGGAAAAGGCCTCAGAAAACATTGTGAGAAAAGGAGAAAATGCTGGTAACCATCATTTTCTCCTTTCACTATAATGTTTCTCTTTCCTTTCAGATGCAAATTCCATCATTTGAGCTCAGTTCAATTTGGCTTACGGCATGCATGGCTTAATAATACATAATGTCAGTGTGTTGTTCCACCATTTATGTATTTATTGGAGGTGCTGAGACGATAAAATCTTCCTTTGTCAATGTTATATTGTTTCTTTGGCTGCAGATGGCCATGCAATACTAATTCAGAAATGTAGTGTTACATATTCTTCCATGATAAAAACTCTCTAAATTAGCTTTCTGCAACTTATTTCAATGGACATTTGTATCCGTAAACTTCCACTTCACCTGGTATTTGCATTCTGTCTTCATACCACACCCCAAAATTTTAGAGTTGTCCATATCCAAAGTATTTGCAGACGACAAATTAAATGTGTTTCAAATTGTAGAATTTGTCTTTGAAATGGTAGAAAACATTGTGAAAAATAGAAAAAAATGGTGGTTAGCAGCATTTTCTCCTTTTCATACAATGTTTTCAAAAGCCATCTTCCTCAAGGTCATTAAAATTCATGATTGTGTCGTGAATAAATAAAATGTAGTCATAAGATCAGTTAAGATCAGAAAGGAAAAGGAACAAAGATGTAAGATTGGTATATTTTTTTCTCCATTTAGACTTGATGAAAGAAAGAAAGAGCTTATCTTAGAAACAAAACTGATCAATGCATGAGCAACACATCTCATTTATTTCAAATTTTTTCATGAAAGAAAAAGATTGTAGGTTTATGATTTCAATTTAGGTAAGATATTTTTCAGTTGATGAATGAGAGTTATGCATGTTTATATGGTTTAGATAGGCATTATCATTCTTCATTATGTGGTCATCATCAAAGATTGTAAAACCGCAGACAGGTGTTTTTTGTGGGTTCCTGCGTGGCTCAATGTTAAAGTGTAGGACTCATAACCTGGAGGCCCCTGGTTTAAGCTTCACTGGAAGCATCAGGTCTTTCATGGGAGTGTATTTGGGCAAGACACTTCAGAGTCCTATAGCGTAGTACTGGTGAAACCCAGGACATACAGGAATAAGCTAGCCGTTGCCTTGATATGACTGAAATACCATTGAAAAGCGGTGTTAAAATCATTCAATCAATCACTTGTTTTTTGTAAAACATAATTGTCCTTAACCTTATAAGAAAAGTTTTCCCCAACTATAACACTTTACAGTCATTTTTCAGTATTTTTCAAAATATCTTAACTTGAAAAGAAACAGGTGTTACTTTTATCATGTTCTGTGTTGATTTATTTTATTATGTTTTTTGTTAATCTTTGATCTGGCACATGAAATAAAACAAACAAACAGGTAAATAAGAAGTGTGGTATAAAGGACAAAGCTTCAGAGAGGGACAATTTGTTTTCTTTTGGCCATGAAATGGAAACACTAACACCACAGTAAATGTATTGAACGAGGGCATTTGAAATAACTGTTAAAGAAAGTGGCTCAAGAGTTTCCAGTGGAATCATGCATTATTAATCTAGTTCCCTTGAATCAGGCATTATGAATACAGTCCCCCATAATCCATGCATTATGAATATTGTTTCTGTGAACCATGCATAATCTTTATACATGAACATTGTAAATGAAATATTATAAACTGGGGTACATGTGCATTGTGACAATGACCTAAATGATAACAATGTTTTTCTGTGTGATAGAGTAACATGCTTCATATCAATCCTTTACCAAACAATTATGTGTACTTTTGACCCAGAAAAAAAAGTTTATGACCAGCATTTTCTTCTTTTTCCCATAATGTTTTAACCCTCTGAAAGACAAATCACACCAAATAAGTAACCTAAATTGTGGCCTGCAAATGCTAACCGGTAAAAAATTTTGTTGCCTGGTAAAGAATTGACTTTTTAGCTCACCTAAGCACAAAGTGCTCAAGGTGAACTTCTGTGATCATGCTGTGTGCCTCATCCATCATGTGTCGTCCATCCTGTGTCATCCGTCATCTGGGCATCAACAATTACCTGGTGTGCACTATAGAGGCCACATTTTCAGTCCAATACTCATGAAACTTGGTCAGATTGTTTGTCCTGATAATATATCAGACAAGTTCAAAATTGGGTCATGTTAGGTCAAATAGCAGGTCTCTTGGACAAATCTTAGAAAAACCTTTGAAATGTATAACTGTTAACCAAATAACAGAAATTTAGACTCGCCCGTGTCGAAAGAATTAGCAGACAACAAAATAAGATGTGACTTAGGTAATGAGAATTGTCTTTCATAGGGTAGGAAGTGTTGTGGGCAAAGGAGAAAATGTTGGTTAACAGCATTTTCTCCTTATACCTCAATGTTCTCAAAAGCCTTTCTCCTCAGGGTTGTTAAAACATAGGATTGTGTGTTAGAGAGTTAAAACTTTTTTGTGTGTCTGGATTTCTTATACAGTCCTGTCTCATGTTTAGGTTTTAACCCTTATCCTGCGAAATAAATTAAATGCAACTTTCATGCCGATAGTAAAAGCCCGAATATTGGTATTTTCAACTTAGTTTTTGGAGAAAAATATCTCCTTATTGAACAGTGTGGGTCAAAAATCAGACTGCACATTCTGTGCAGTCTGATCTTGATCTCCACTGTCTGCAGAAGGTCAGTGAGTCTCGCTTAGCAGCCTACGGGTTAAGACAAAATTTCAGTTAAGGCTGACAAAGTACAGCTTTAGTTGATTTTGTAGGTTGAGATCAGACTGCACAGAATGCAGTTTAATCGTGAATGAATACTTTACAAGATATAATTGTGAACTACATTTTTTGCAAAAGCAACATTAAAATTGCAACATCTGGTTTAGCTATTTGATAGCTGAAAATATGCTTTTCATTAATTTTCTTGGCATCTAAGGGTTCACCTGTAAATGAGGTGTTTGTGTTCTTACATTGATTTTCTGCAGTTATATTTAAAATGAATAAAAGTTATTGATATTACTAGTGGCTTTGTTGCATATTGTGAACAAGAAAAAATTGAAAGTCATGAAATGCCTTTACTTTATTTTCAGTTTGTAAAGTTACTTGTAAATTTCAGTTTTAATTCTTATTTTGATAGTGTTTTTTTATTCATATGATTTGACCTTTGAAAGACATTTAGTTATCATTATGTATTTGAGGTTAGGTTGTAATGAAGTGTGCTTTAACTCTATACATCTTGCAAATGACTTTTTTATTCTACAGCAGATCTTTTTTCAAAACATTGTGACAGAAAAGAGAAAATACTCTTTTAGAGCATTTTCCCCTGTTGTCACAATGTTTTGCCACAATGTTTCCACATAATATTTTTATATTCATGTATTAAACCCATGTTCATGTTTACTAATAGTATTTTACAAGGCTGTTTTCAAAGTTACCTACTCAAAATGAACGAATTAACATAATTCAGTTTTACTTGATTCATTTCAGTGCCTCAATTCGAAGAACAAGTATGCGTGGCGACAAGCGCCCATTGTTTAAGAAGGAAGCTAAGGAAGAAGCTCTACACTTTGGGATGATGAGTATGGCCAATGATGATGATGATTTGAATGATTTGGTAATATTTCAGTTTGTTTGTTTGTTTGTTTGAATCTGGTTTAACTCTATAACATGACAAAATTTTAGACTGGTCCAAATTGAAAGCATATGCATACAAACAATTAAGTTTTACTCAAATGAAAGGTGTTGTATGTGAAAGGGTAGGAAACATGGAAAAAGGAGAAAATACTGGTTGCCAGCATTTTCTCCTTTCCACAAAATTTTCAAAAGCCCTTTCCATCAGGGTCTTTAAAACCCAAGATTGTGTACTTTAAAGAGTTACAGACATTTTCAACAGTATTTTAGTAACATACAGGGAACGACTCAGTTATTCATGTCTTTCCTGGTTTTCACTTGCACTAGGCTCAGCATTGCCTTGCCCATGGACACTCCAATGTGACCAGTACTGCCATTACAAGTCTAGTTCATTGACCACAGAGATAGCTCTGAATTTCATTAGTATACGGTCATTTTACATAGCTATCTTTGTGATTAGCTTAGACTTTTAACCCTATACCACATAATCCTGTTTTAACCCTTTACTACACAATCCCAACTTTTAACGACCCTGAGAAAGAGGCCTTTTGAAAACATTGTGGGAAAAGGAGAAAATGCTGGTAACCAGCATTTTCTCCTTTTCCCACAATGTTTTCTATCCTTCCCAAACCAAATTTCAATATTTCAGTCACAGTTATTTTGTCATCTGCAAATGCTTTCAATTTGGACTGGTCTAAAATTTTGTTGTTTGGTAAAGAGTTAATGACCTTGAAGAAGGTTTTTGAGAACATTGTTTGAAGAGAAAATGCTTGTACCAGCATTTTCTCCTTTTTCAACAATGCTTTCTACACTTTCAGACACAAATCCTATTATTTGAGGCACATTCAATTTGCTGTCTGGGAGTGTTTCACTTATTGACAAGTCTGAAATTTTGTTGTCTGGTAAAGGGTTAAACAGTTATGAAGAGTTGAAAAATAACAGGTATCAGGAGCACCCCATGGTGTTTTAAGGCATTACCCCCTGCAGATGACATGATTTCATTGAATTACTTTAGCTCATAACTCTTTACTTAAAGGCCCAGTAAAGGCCAAAATATCAAAGCAGGTGTCATAATGTTTAAATTTAAATCATACCATGTAAAAGTAAGAAAAATATTGTGGAGATGACAGTCTGTTATCATGTGGTCGGGCCATATGTTAGTTGCTGGCAGAAAAAAGAATTTTAAAATCAGGCAAAAAAGTAAAGAAAAGACACAGCTACCTGGCAGGTTTTAACCTAGTTTTGAAATTAATTTCTCTGTCAGCAGCTAACACTTGGACCGACCGTACACTGACAGATTGTCATATTCACAATAATTTCCATACTTTTTTAAATGGTATATGATATAAATTCAAATGCATGTAAACACCTGCTTTGTTTACTTTCGGGCTTTATTGTCACTTTAACAACAAAAATGTAGACTAGTCCCAAATGAAAGCACTTGCAGACGACAAAATAAGTGTGACTCAAATGATGGAACTTGTTTTTAATATGGCAGAAAACATTGTAGGAAAAGGAGAAAATGCTGGTTACCAGCATTTTCTCCTTTTTCCACAGTGTTTTCAAAAGGCTTTTTCCTAAGGGTTGTTAAAACTTGGCTTTTGTTGGGTAGAGGGATAATTAGTTATTTATCCTTGTGCCAGAATGTTTTCACTCGTAATCAAGAACATATTGCATTAATCTTACTTTGATGGATTTCAGGATGTTTTCAAAGTCTTCACCTGCCAATTGTTTCATAAATCATCTGAAAAATTGCAAACTCCTTGTGTAACTCTAGCCTGTATGATATAACAATTGAGCCATGCTCTGTTGAAAGGGGGCATAATGCGTTTGCGAAAAGTATCGACCCAGGTCAGACCTGGGCCGAAACTTTTCACTATCGGTCAATTTTCTGTATGTCAAAGGACCAGTGTACCTAATGATTCAGTTGGTTGTTATACAAAACGGATATTAGGGATGTATAATACTGTGATGACTTGCTTGGTAGAAATGCATTAATCCCCCTTTTGCCAGAGCATGGCTCATTTGCATGTACTAAAGACAGTGTTTACCTATTTGTGAAGGGGGAATAAGACTGTTAACCCTTTACCACACAGTGACGCCTTTTGACGCCCCTAAAAAAGAGGCCTTTTGAAAACATTGTGGGAAAAGGAGAAAATGCTGGTAACCAGCATTTTCTCCTTTTCCCACAAAGTTTTCTACCCTATCAAAGAAAAGTTGCATCATTTGAGCCACTATGAAATTGTCGTCTGCAAATGCTTTCAATTTGGATAGGTCTTAAATTTTGCCGTGTGGTAAAGGGTTAAGAATTACAGAATAAGATGAAATTAATTCCCTCAGGAAAGAAATGTTTCCATGGGTACACAGGAATGAGGTTACCTGTCTGTGTACTTGTTTGTAGCATGCACAAAGTTATATATCTTGAATCCCAAACTCCCTGCACAGGATTGCTATCATTGAAATGAAACTTTGTACAACTATTAATTTGAAACTATAGATGCAAGCTAGTAACTGCTGGTAACCTGCATTTTATCCTTTTCCCACAATGTTCTTTACCCTTCAAAAAAAAGATTTTAACTTTTGATTAATTTTCATTTTGTTGCCTGTAAATGCTGTAAATTTGAAATTGGACAAGTGTAGAATTTTGTTCTTTAGTAAAGAGTTGAGTGTGACTCAAATGATTATAATTTGTCCAAAAGGGTGGAAAACATTGTGGGAAAAGTAAAAAAACTGATTGTTACTAGCATTTGCTTAATTTGTTAACGGTTTTCAAAAGCCTCTTTCTTCACATTGTTGATTGTGAAGTAAAGGGATAAAGCCATATTTTTAGGGGTATTAAACCACTTTCCAGGATATCTCTAGCATACACTCAGTATTGATACATATATTTTAGGATGATGAAAAAGAAAACGTTCAAGCTACAAACATTGACGATGTAAAGATCATCATTGATGATGAAATAGATAAGTATGATAAAACTGCCAGAATATCTGAAAACATCAGCAAAGATAACAGAAATTCTGTTAGTCCAAGTGAAAAGAGGAAGTCTCAACAAGAAAGCAGGAATCTTCCTGTGAGTGTTTCCATTAATAACAGAAATTCACAAGTTGATTATTCCCCGCAAAAAGATTCTCACGAAAAGCAAAGATCAAGTAGTAGCAACAGAAATTCCCAGGCTGATACTTCCCAACAAAAGGTGTCTCAAGAAAAGCAAAAACCTAGAGACAGTGTTGTAACTGAACCATCCAGAATTGAACAAACATTGCATGGTGAGTCTCAGAAACGAACGAGGCATTCTGAGACTGATCAACATAGATCAGAAAGCAGGGAACCGATTCATGTACATATGGGAAGAGTAGACTCTGGTTCTCATGTTGAGCCTCAGAGATCAAGTCCTCCCAGAGAACAGGAACCAAAAGAAAGTAGATCTGCTCCAGCTGTTCATCCTCATACTAAAAATCTTCAAGGTCAAACAAACATTGGAAGGACTCCTTCTTTCACAAAAAAACGGGATTCAGTGCGAAAAGTTCGGGAGGACCAGTCCCTGCCAAATGTGAACAAACAAAACACTTCGGGGACTGGAACACTGGCGGACCTGAAGAAACAGAGATCAGAGCAGCATAAATTCGGCAATAGTTTAGATGCCCAAGTTCAAAATTTATTTTTATCCAGTTTATCTGACAGTCGAAAATATAGTGGAAGTTCCCTAAGCCAGCAACAAAACTCAAGTAACGAGAATACCCTAAACGGACGAAATTCAAAAGCTCTAAATAACAACAATAATTCCGTGCCTCCCAGGCCTCCAACCTTTTTATCAGACAATGGTCCATTGCGGAGATTTTCAGCACCTACTTCCTCACCAGTGATTGGTGAAGACGATAAGTTTAAAAGCAACTGTTGTACAATTCTGTGATGTGTAGATCAACCAGTGAATAGATATGTAAACCTAAAATGCTAATTTTTTTTTTTTTAACAAAAACAAAATGTAAAATAAAAAATCTTACTTTATTTTAGTTAACTCATTACCTCCTGCAGATTTTTTTTTTTCATGTCTTTTGGCAGACTGTCGTTGAAAATATGGAATTTTTCCTTTTGCAATGTTTCTGCATATGTTCAGGAATGAGATTTGAATTCTCTATGATAATTCATACTTCAGAATGTTGTCTTTAAAGTCATCTGCTGTGAATTTGTTTCAGGAGGTAGTAAGTTAAATAGATTATCTCAATACAGATTGACAAAAAATGGTTTACAAGGTGAACATGGTTAACTATTTACCAAACAACAAAACTTTAGACTGGTCCAAATTTAAAGCATTCACAGACTACAAATCAGATGAGGCTCAAATGATAGGATGTGTCATTGAAAGGGTAGAAAATATTTTGGGAAAAGGAGAAAATGCTGGTTACCAGCATTTTCTCCTTTTCCCACAATATTTTAAAAGCTGTCTTCCTCAGGGTGGTTAAAACTTGGGTTTGCTTGGTAAAGGGTTTACTCTTTATTGAACGAGACCTGTCCAAATTGAAAGCATTTGCAGACAACAAATAAAAAGTGACAAAAAAAATAATTGAGTTTGTCAGTGAACCAATTGAAAACGTTGTGGGAAAGGAGAAAATGCTGATTATTAGCATTGTCTTCCTTCCACACTGTGTTATCAAAATCCCCCTTCTTCAGGGTTCCTAAAACACAGGTTTGTTTGGTAAAGGTGTCAAGTCTTTCCCCGATTTTACAGACTTATTGATTATAAACCATGAATTTTGTCTAAGAATATTGAAAAATTTTAAGTTCAATTGTATGAAGAGAATATGAAAACTGCTTATTGTATAGACCTAAATGAAAAGTTTGTAACTGCATATCATTTTAAATCAATGGATTAGAGGAAACAGAATGAACGGAAAGATTGCTCAGAAAAACTAAGGTGCATAATTAGTAATATATTGGAGCTTTTAAAATGTACTGAACATTTAAACATGACACATGCATATTCTGATGATATTTGAATATAAACATTCAAACATATGCTTTTAAATAAGAAATCGCTCACTATGCTGTCTTTACATCCATTGATTATTTTGTGTTGACTCACCCACTTTCTCAAAAAAGTTTTATTTTTTTGGTGAACATTGTTATTCTTTACCATACGACAAAATTTTATAATCAAGCACATAGACAGCATTTGTGGACAACAAAATTTAGACACAGCTCAAATGAATGGATTTGTCTTTGAAAGGGTAAAAAAGAAAGTTAACTCCTGACCAGGCAGCAAAATTTTAGACTTGTGCAGATTGAAAACATTGCAGACAGCAAATTAAATGTGACTCAACATTAGGTTAGAAAGCATCACACACTAAAGGAGAAAATGCTGGTAACTGGCATTTTCTCCTTTTCCTACAATGTTTTCAAATGCCTTTATCTGCAGTGTCATTTGGGATTGTGTGCTAAAGGGTTTTTAAATCTTTCACTGACACACCAATGAATTAGACTGTGTCACTGGCAACTAGTACAATTTCAATTCAGATGAAGAGACTTTTTGGTAAAGATAATGGATGGTGTACATTCAAAATCAGACATCTCAGGTTCTAAGCAATCTCATCTTGATTTACTCCATCCCTAAAAGCTACTTGTGGCTGTGAAAGACAAAATGAGAATAAAAAAAAAAATGACTAAGCTAAGCTTTGAAAAATGGAGAGAAAAAAACTGCAAAAGATAGTCCAGTATAGAGACAAGCTTTGTCCCCTTCATTTGTTTTCCAAAGTTGACTGCTGAATTAACCCTGTACCAAGTCTGAGTAAGTAGGCTGTTGAAAACATCAAGGGAAAAAAAGAAAAATTCTATAGAAATAATATATTATAGAAGATATAAGAAATAACCAACATTTCCTCCTTTTCCCATGTTTCCTCCCCTTTCCAAGGTAAGTCCCATCATATGAGCCATCTTCAATTTGTTGTCTGCAAATACTTTCGATATGAAGTAGTCTAAAAAATTTGTAGTCTGGTCAAGGGTTTAGAACTGTTACAATGTGTCCAGTGTGAGGAATATAGATTTTAGTCTAGATCTCAGCAAAAGTCTTATCATGACGTGTGTTAGAAAACATTATTGATGTGGGCATTAAGTTAAAGTCTCTCCATTTTACTTTTCTGAGCCCTTTACCACACCATCCCGAGTGTCAACATCTTGAACATGGAAGCCTTTAGAAAACATTGTGGGAAAAGCAGAAAATGCTGTAGGCCAGCATTTTCTCCTTTTCCGACAAAGTTTTACATCCTTCAAAAGGCAAAATTCTATATTTGAATCATAATTACTTTTTCATCTTCAAAAGTTGTCATTTTGGACAAGTAAAAAATTTTCTTGTTTGCTAAAGGGTTAATCTCTCTCAACTCTTTGATCACCTCTTTGAGTTTCTTTTGAAGACAGAGTGTATATCAAGATCAGACAGCACTGTCTAGAATCAAGCAATATGAAATAAGTGTTTTAAATGTTTACCACACAAATCTAAGTTTCAACAGCCCAAGTGAAAGAGGCTTTAATAAAACATTACGGGAAAACGAGAAAAAGCTGGTACCCATCAGCATTTTCTTCTTTTCCCCACAATATTTTCAGCCATTTAAAACCCTAACAATTTGAGTCATATTTGTCATCTGCAATAATTGCTTTCAGGTAGGTCAATTCTAAAATTGTGTTATCTGGTAAAGAGTTAAATGGAAGAAAGTACTGTGCAACAACTGAATTTGTTTACCAGAGATTGCAAAACTACATTTACCCGAAGTGTATCCTTTGCCACAAATAATACAGGGCCTGTCACCAAACATTCCAGATACATTCTCAGTCTATTGCTAAATCTAGAAAGTAATACATGTACAATTTCTCATTGGCTTAACCAAGCCATACCACAGGTAATAGCCAATTAGCAATTACCTGACTTTGAGACTTAGAAAAACCTGGGCCCATATTTACCATGACATTGTGTTCTTAAGAATATTCTTTGTCTTATTCTAGATTTTAGAAAGTAACACAAGTTCTGACTGGCTAAACCAAATGGTTTAGTCAATCAGAACTTGTGTTACTTTCAAATTTGATCAACTGTTGAGTATAACACTAAGAATGTTCTTCAGAATGGTTGTTTAATTGATATTGAATAAGAATGCAAGGTAGAATAGTTGGTGAATATGGGACCTAAGCTTCTACAAGTTTGAAGAGTACAGATTATTTGTTTGGATTTGTTGCATTTTGAATATGACTTTCTAAGTCCTAGTATAAAGACGCTTTTAGGAAATATTGTGAGAAAAGGACCAACTGCTTTCTTAAAAGAAATTGCTCTTTTCTGTAAAATTTTTGTATCCATAGAGAAAACATTTTTCAAAAGTAATAAGCAAATTTTCTTTTGCCAAAATGTTTTTCTTTGTATGTATGTAGCAAAACCTGAATTCATGTTGATTATCTGTATTGTAAAAGGATACTTTCAAAGCATGGGATTTCTCCTTTTGCCCAAATGTTTTGGAAATTGGTGTACTGCTACTAAAAAAATGTCATCAGCAGGTGGTTATGTGTGAAAGGTCTTGTGTTTCTATGAATGAATATGAATAAAATTCTGTATGTATATATTTTTATTTCTGTTTGGAAGGGCTATAAACTTTGTAGATATTCGTGATAAAACCTTACCCCACCAACCCACATTGTTGATTAGAGCTCCTGTGATGATCTTGTTAATGATATTGTTTATTTTGGACTGGTATGTTTGTAAAGTGTGTGTTTTGCTCATTGTATATTGATACACCATTTTTATTGGTTTTATTTAACCAGTTAACCCATTACTGTTCAAATACAGCTTTTCATGCCTATGTATTAACTCTTTTCCTCACTACAAAGATGTAGACATGTCCAAATGGAAAGCATTTGCAGATGACAATTTAAATGTGGCTCAAATGGTGGAATTTGGCTTTGATAGGGTAGAAAACACTGTGGGAAAAGGAGAAAATGTTGGTAACCAGCATTTTCTCCTTTACTACAGTGTATTCATAAGGCTTTGTTCTCAGGTTTGTTACAATTCTAGATTGTGTGATAAAGGGTTAAAGCACTTACGAAAACAGTGTGGACAAAGGAGCTAGTTCTTGTAAAAAGAAAATTGTTCTAAAATCACAATGTTTTTCATATCATTAAAAAAGATATCTTTATTTTCCTGTAATTTTCATATACATGTAATGTTTATCCTTTCCGTCACTTGAAAAAATTTTCAGAATGCCTGAAATAGCCTGAACAGTAAATGTGTCAGAAAACATCCCCAAGAACATTCCAAGAAAATGTAATATTTATATATTGTGTGGAAATCTATTGTTGTCCTTACAACATGGTCATGTACTTTTTTTCTAACTCTTTTCAACGCTGTCCCGGGTTTGAACTACCCTGAAGAAAGGACCTTTTAAAAACTGGGGGAAAAGAAGAAATAGCTGGTAACCAGGATGTTTTCTATCCTTTGACAGACAAATTTTGAGTAAATTTAATGTAGTCTGCAGATGCTTTCAATTTGGACCAGGCTAAAATTGTATCATTTGGTAAAGTGTTAAACATGATGCAAAAATATTGAAAAAGAAGCATTATATTCTATTACTCTATTACCTCATAGGCAAACTTTAGGAGTCTTCCAAATGCAAAGCATTTTAAGAATGATTATTGAAGTCAGGAAGTGTAAGTTAAATTGAAAGAAAGTCTTAAAATTACTTTTGCTGTACTGCTAGAAGAGAAAATGTTCTATTTGATCCAGCTAATCAGAGTATACAAGTTTTTCTCAAGTATTGTTAAGGATGCACTGTAAGAAGCATGAGAAAAATCAAAACTTGTTAATTAACTTTGTTAATTCATTTATTGCTAGTAGTATTTCACCAAGAAAATGATATTCTTGTACCTAATCAAGAACGAATTTGCAGCAGAAAATATATGAGCCATGCTCTGGCAAAAGTGGGTTTAATGCATCTCCGTGTTGCATGATACCCAGCGATTCATCACCTCGTTATGGATCCGTAAAATCCGGTTTGGCTAAGAATTGGCTGAATCCTGGGGTAGACTTGTCCTTGGACATGCAGAAAATTGACGGAAAGTAAGAAAGTTGGACAGACTTTACAGGCTGACCATAGTCGATACTTTTTGCAGATGCATTAAGCCCTCTTTTCACAGAGCATAGTTCATATCCTATTAACCCTTTTGGCACCATAGGTGAAAACACAGACATTTGCAGATGGAATAGATCAAGATCAGACTGCACAGAACATGCAGTCTGATCTTGGATCTGTACTGTCCGCTGGATAGGTCAAGCCTAGACGATAGAAATCTGTCAGAGTTTCATTGAGTTAAATTTTCAGCCATCAAAAAAAGTCCGCGCAGGCTGACCTGGGCCGAAACTTTTCGCTACTGGTCAATTTTCTGTATATCCAATGACCATCCATCTCATGACTGAGTTGGTTGTTAAAAAAAGTGGCTATTATGGATACCTAATCATGTGATGGCCTAATAGGTATGTTTCATGGAGATGCATTAAGTCCCTTTTTTCCAAAGCATGGCTCATATATTTGGCGCTGAAAGAGCCAAATATAGAATATCAACATGAATTACGATTGTAAAAACTGAAGTTATTTGCAGGAGGTATTGCTTTACAACATTATTAACTCTTTACCAAATGACAAAATGTTAGACTGGTCCAAATTGAAAGCAGTAGCAGACGACAATTTTAATTTAGCTCAAATGTAGAAAATTGTATCAGAAAGGATAGAAAAAATTGTGGGAAAAAGAGAAAATGCTGGTTACTTTTCTCCTTCTCCCACAATGTTTTCAAAAGGCTTTCTTCTTCAGGGTTGTTTAAACTTTGGATTGTGTGGTAAAGAGTTAAACACAGACATGTTGTGTTGGTATCGGATAAATTTGTAATGCTTAGGCTGCAAAGCATGACTTGATTGGCTTTTGAGGACAGTATTGATCAAGATCAGACTTCACAGAACTTACAGTCTGGTCTTGGATCTACACTGTCCAATACACTTAGATTTTTCCGGCAAAAAAACTTGGAAATAGCAGTGTTTTGGTTTTTGCTATTGGCTGGAAAATTTCATTTTATTTATCTAGCAGCTTATGGACACAGGAATTGCTCAGATCATTTATCTATTGTGCAATTCGCCATTGCCATACTTGTATGATTGGGCCTCTACAGTAATGACTAGAACTAGTTGGCAGAAGAACCATAACCAGAAAACACAATTACAAGTTAGCCTTTCTCATTACCATTGTTGTCCCATTTTTACGTATGGGAAAAGTGAGGTTCCAGTACAAAAAAAAAATGATATATTTTTCCATTTCCTTTGGTATTTTGAGAGCTTGTATCTCGAAGATAGTTCCAGATACATCTTTATCAAGGAATTTAACTCTGAACCCTTTACCAACCAACCCGAAGTTTTAACAACTGGGGGAAAAGTCCTGTGAAAACATTGTCGAAAAAAGGAGAAAATGATGGTTACCATCATTTTCTCCTTTTCCGACAATGTTTTCTACCCTTCCAAGGACAAAACCCATTGCTTGAGCAACATTCAGATTATTGTCTGCAAATACTTTCAAGATGGAAATGTCTAAGGGGAATGTAAGGTGCTTTTGCAGACAGTGCAGATCAAGATCAGACTGCACAGAACTTATTTATCTACACATTCCAATAGTTTGATATGTAGTATTTGTCAAAACAGCTTTGAAATTTGGTTTTGTTCATAGACATAGAATATGTCTCACTTACATGGCAGTCACAGACTCTGAGCAAATAAAGGTCAAGAATATGGAAAATTAGCTTTGATAAAAATCTGCCAGTTTGTTCACAAATTGTTTCTAGCTCTGGAAAAGTAAAGTCAATTATTGTGTTATCTATTGACAATTTATCTCTGAGGAAAAAATGAGAGACTCCCCATGATAAAGTTTTGTTGCTTTTTGTCAGGAATTTGGTGTTTGGTTTTCTCCATCAATGTATGTCAACCCTTAGGTCTCAAATTACAACCCTTTACCACAATTTCTTGAGTTTTAAAAATCCTTAGGGTGAAGACTTCCGAACATATTGTGGGAAAAGGAGAAAATGCCAATAAGCAGCATTTTCCTCTTTTCCCACAATGTTTTTTTACCCTTTCATAGACAAACTCTATTATTTGAGCTATATTTAAAGTCTTGTTTGCAAGTGCTTTGAATTTGATTGAGTCCAAAGTTCAGTTGTTAAGAGTTAACAACCTTTTGTAGATCGGACAATTGAACGTATCAGCAGACGACAAGTTCTAAATTTGTAAAAATGAGCTGAAATTCTCTGATAAGGTAGAAAACATTATGAGAAAGGGAAATAAATATCTTTTAAGAAGCAATTTTTCTTGTCTTTTTCTCACAATGTTTTAAAAAGTTTTCTCCCTCATTGTCATGATTTATGGACAGTGTTGAGAGTATACTAGTAATTCCTGATCTTGGATCTACAGTCTATTGTTTTGTGAGATATTCTGGCTAAAAGAGCTTTTAAAATGACACTGTCTCTGATTCATTTGATACCTCATTGCTTTATTTGGTGTCAAGTAAATAAAATGGACAATTCAGTCAGGAAGATCAAATATATTGTATTGCAGTTTCAAAGCTTATTGGGTTAAAAATATCCCAATTTGGCTAATAGTGTAAATTCCCTCTTTCTTTGGTCTGATCTTGATCTATGATTTGTACAAATGGAACTAGACTTATAGGCAATCTATGGATTTACCCTTTACCAAATGACAAAATTTTACACTAATCCAACGAAAATTAAAGGTGGCTAAAATGACGAAATTTGTTCTTGGTAGAGCAGAAAATATTGTGGGAAAAGGAGGAAATGCTGGTTACCAGCATTTTCTCCTTTTCCTACAATGTTTTCAAAAGTCTTCTCCGCCAAGGTCATGAAAACCAGGGATTGTGTGGTAAAGAGTTAAAGAAATAAACTCGTGGGTTCAGCATGGCTCAGTGGTAGGGTGTAGGATTTGTAACCTGCAAGCTTTTGTTTTATATTTTACCCAAAGCACTGGGTTGTTCCTGGGAGTGTCCTTGGGCAATACACTTCAGAGCAGCTGAGCTCCAGTGTAGTGCTGATGAAACCCGTAGGTTACATTAATTTGTGGGCTATTGCTGTGATACGACTGAAATAATGTTGAAAGTAGCATTAAACAATCAGTTTAGGAAGGACTCATGCATGACAGATTGTGATCTTTAGGTAGGCATATTTCATGCTAATATCTCACAGTTGTAACATCCGAATAAAGCCTACCTGCTTCTGATAGGGAGCTATCAATGAAAACTCTGACTTAGCAACCCCAAGTTGGAAACTCTGATTAACTCTTTACCAGAGTACAAAGACTTTTATGAATTGAAAGCATTTGCAGATGGCAAGTGTCACTCAAATGATTTGACTTTTTTTTTTTTTGAACTCTTAGAAAACTGTGGGGGAAAGGAGAAAATATTGGTTACCAGCATTTTTGCCTTTTCCCACAATGTTTTTCAAAAGCTTTCTTTGTCAAGTTAGTTAAGTGTATACAGGAACTGTATTTCATTGCACTTAATATTTATTTTTGTGTTATAATGCTTGTAATATTTATTAGAGAGGAAAGAATACAATGATTTTTAGCACACACCTGAAAATGTTTAAATACAAATTTTCATATCACCCAGTTTATAGTCTTTTTTGCTACAAACCTTCTTTGCCAAACATTGTGTTGTTGCTGTTAACTAACCAAGATAGGTATATAGATGCATACCTACATATTTTATAGCAGATAATTTTTGAAAACTTGGGGAATTTTCATCTAAGTTTGCTCTGTTTGCACAAAACATGTATCTGTATAGCTAAATTTAGATATTTTTCAGCCTTTTCTGCAGATATCTTGAATCTTGAGTCCAGTAACAGTACTGCACATAATTGAGCCAAGCTCTGGCAAAAGGGGGCTGAATGCATCACCATGATACATGATACCAGCCCAAGTCATCACATAATTATGGATCAATAATAGCCACTTTTTTAAATAACCGACTTAATCATGTGGTAGACTGGTCCTTTGTCAAACAGAAAATTGACCGATATTGAAAAGTTTCGACCCAGGTCAGCCGACCTGGGTCGATACTTTTCGCAGATGCAATAAGCCCCCTTTTCACAGAGCATGGCTCAATTATATGCAAACATTTCCGAAAAAAGAGAAAGATAAAGCCATGATCTGTTAAGGGGGAGTGTCATGCATCTGCTTAAAGTGTCAACCAAAATTTCGACCAAGGATTGTGCAGGCTGTCCTTTGTTGAAACTTTTTGCTTTTGGACAAGTTTTGCATGTAAAGGACCAGTTAACCTCATGATTCAGTTACTCTTCAGAAAAAAAGGATTTTATGAATCCAGAATTAGATGATGACTTGCTTTTGTATAATGCATCACAGAGATGCATTGAACCCCCTTTGCTAGAGCGCCACTCAAATGTCAAAATAGGTACGTAAGGAGAAGACTTTGAAAGCATTGTGGGAAAAGGAGAAAATGCTGGTGACCAACTACCCTATCACAGACATCGTCCAATAGTTTGACCCATTATTAAATTTCATCTGGAATGGCTTTAAATTTGGACAAGTCAAGAATTTTGTGGACTGGTAAGGACTTAAAGATACATGTATGGTGAGAAAAAGAACAAGTGATTGCTTTGTTGAAATTTTCTTTGTTTAATGCTATCATTGTTTAAGCCAGCAGCTGCATTATTGCTAAACAAGATTAACTGTAAATTTTTTTTGGAGGTTGTTCTGCTTGGTATGGCAATAAAATTGCATGAAAATGACATTTCTGTTTTGTTGAGTGCAAATAAAGATAATTATGTAGAAATCAAATATATCAATGAATTGGGAAATGGTTTTATATGTAATTAATAATTTTTTGTGTTCCACTTAGATGTTTTATATTCTATTTTCATATAGTAGTATTGCAAACGATGTGTGTAGATTTTTACGTATTGAGCCCATGACCTCATATTAGGTAGTGTGACGCTGGCACCTTTTAGCCCACAACTGTACGAATTTGCCTTCTTAAGCCCCTGTATAGTTTTCGAAAATATTTTTGGAAAAGGATCAATGGCTTCAGACAAGCAATGATTTACCCTTTCCCACACAGTCCCGTGTTTTAACAACTCTGAAAAGAAGCCTTTTGAAAACATTGTAGAAAAAGGAAAAAATGCTGGTTACGAGTATTTTCTCCTTTCCCACAATATTTTCTACCCTATCAAAGACAAATTCCATCATAATTATGAGCCACATTGAAATTGTCATCTGCAAAAACTTCCAATTTGGACATATCTGCAGTTTTGTCTGTGTGGTAAAGAGTTAATTGTTTATCAAAGTAATTGCACCTTTTATATGTCTCAAATTTGAAAAAAAAAAAATTCATAATCTTTTTTGGAATTCGTAATAATTTTTGAAAGGTCTGAAAAAGCTGATACAGTAATGGGTTGAACCACGTGGTAAATGAAAACAATGCTCAAAATGAGCATTACTTTCATTTACCAAAGTAGATCTTTATGTTTACTTCTCTCAGTATACCGTACTTATATTTTGCAAACGATTTCAGTAGTGAAAAGTCAAAATATTGTTAATGAGGAAATGGGCGACATATTACAGTTATATGGACAAAGATGATATTTGTTAAATGTTTTGCTGCAATATGACAGCTATTTGTATAATTATGTTAACCCTTTATTGTGCAAGGTTCTTTTGAACTACCAAAAACGTTACATATAACACAAAGGACACATAGGAATTTTGGAGGCAAGGGAAAGATTGTTTTGAGTAAGTGACTACTACTTTTCTTCTTTTGCCACAGTGATTGCCACTGCAGGGCAGAATTTTCTGACTGCTGCAATATTACTGAGATAATGGTATCAAAAATTTAAAATTTAAAATGGTATCAAATAACAAACAGACAATTTAAGATAAGGATAGTTCCTTTTTGTCTAAAATTTCTCCTTCGTGTCATTTGTATGAGCTTTTGGTACAATTAAATTTGGCTTGTGCTAAAATGGGTTAAAAGCACAAATAGAGGTAATTAAATAAATTCATAATACTGAATTGTTGACTTTTATTTGTACTTTCCTTAGGTTAATACATTTTACATGCATTGTGACATTCAATAAATAACTTGGGGAGTGTTAGCTACTCAGTCGGCAATGTACAGGGCTTGAATCTTAGGAGTCAGTGGTGTGTTGACCCAGCTTGGTCCAATTTTTTGCAGAGGATTGATGATAATCATAGCAATAGAATTCACTGCTGAACACTGTTACGACAATATTTATATGGGAAAGCAGCCAGTGGATTTGAATGAATGTTGTACAAATGCAACTGAAATAAACACCAAACAAACCATAAATAACCAAAATCACTTGGAATGCTTGCTTCCTGAAGAACATTGTCATATAGGCACTGTGGGCAAGGACTGTCCTATTAACTCTTTACCAAATGACAAAATTTCAGACCTGTCAAAATTGAAAGCATTTGCAGACTACAAATTAAATAGAACTTAATAGTACCTTAATAATAACTTCTGCTGGTTACCAGCATTTCTTTTCCAGAAATGTTTTCAAAATCCTTCTTTCTCAGGTTCATTTAAACTCAGGACTTTTTGGTAAGGGCTTAACTGTTTACCACCCAACATAATTTAATTTTTTTCCAAATTGAAAACATTTGCAGATGACACTCAAATGATGGACTTTGTCTTTTATTGGGTAGAAAATATTGGAAATGAAGGATTGTTTGTAAAGGCTTAACCCTTTACCACACAGCAAAATTTTAGACCTATCCAAATTAAAAGCGATTACAGATGACAATTTCATAGTGGTTCAAATGATGCAATTTTTCTTTGATAGGGTAGAAAACTTTGTGGGAAAAGGAGAAAATGCTGGTTACCAGCATTTTCTCCTTTTCCCATAATGTTTTCAAAAGGCTTCTTCCTCAGGGTTGTTAAAAGTCGTCATTGTGTGGTAAAGGGTTAAAGAGGCATACAACAAGATTTTGTTTCACAAATCTTTAGAAAATCTGCATGAAGACAGAAAATTCTCTTTTTGCGTGCAAAAAAATAGCTGTAAAATAACAAATAAATAGAAATATCTGCAGAAAACACAACTAATTTCAAATTTTTGGGTAGTTTTTCCGTAAATTCCTATTTCATTATTAAGTCTTCGACAGACTTAAAAATTTTCAACCTCTCTAAATCCAGAGCATTTGCAGATGACATATGATTCAAAGGCTTGAAACTGTCTGAAAAAGTTAAAAAATGTGTGAAAAGGAGAAAATGCTGGTGACCAACATTTTCTCCTATTCCCACAATGTTTTCAAAGCCTTTTTCCTCAGAGTCATTTAAGGTCAGACTTTATGAGAAAAAGGTGAACAGGACAGTCATTATTGGGTCACAAGGCATAAATACATTTTGAACACGGAAGAGTAACGGTTGCCCAGATAGCTCAGTTGGTAGAGTCCCCAAGTTATGGTTATATGAGTCATGGGCTTGAATCCCGACAGAGGCAAATTATTTTAGCAGTATTTTTTTCCCCAAATAAAGTAAGATTTAACAATCACATCCTTATGTATGATTTTTCCCTACAAAATATCAATTTTCTCTTCCTGTGGCTCAAAAAACAGGATTTGTGTTTGAAAGTGTAGAAAACCTCATGGGAAAAGATCCAATGATCTATGAAAGTCAGTATATCATCAAGTTTGTCCAACCTTCACCACTAGACAAAAAATTTACTCATCTATAATAATATCATTTGCAGAGGAAAAACTAAACATGCTCAACTGAGGAGATTTGTTTTTGAAAGGGTGGAAAACATTGTGGGAAAAGGACCAAATGGCAGTTACTAGCATTTTCTGCTTTTCCTACTTTGTTTTCAAAAACTTCCTTTCCCAGGGTCATCAAAAGTCGAGATTGTGGGGCAAAGGATTAAATCATTTGATTGTTTGGTAAAGGTTTATAATTTAACACATGAGTGTGTACAATGCCAGAACACTGTGGCCAAAGCAGAAGTTACTTGTTATCTGTGATTTTAAGCACAACTTGCCCGCAAGCTAATGTCATTGCTCTCTGTTGAAACTAATGATTCAATTCAAAATATCCTAGAAGTGGTCCTGCAATGGTCCTCTTCTTAATTCCAGGATGAAATCCTGTTGCCATGGCACAAAACCTGAACTTTTCAATAGCTACAGACTGGAATTTTCCGCAAATGGGCATAATTAATGCTTGGCTGATGCTTGATAATGATATAAGTTTTGATCCATTAACTCTTAGGCTGCTAGCACGACTTCGTGGGCTTTTAAAGACAGTGTAGATCAAGATCAGACTGCACAAAATGTGCAGTCTGGTCTTGGATCTACACTATCTGATACAAAAAGATTTCTCCGATGAGTTAAATTTTTAAATCATAAACTATTAGTTTTCACTCTTGACTGGAAATCTTTAGGGTTTATGGCTGTTGTGGCCTTTGCTTTTTTTTTTTAAAGCTTGTGTGTAATTGTCAAAGGGAAAGAATTCCTGTCAGTGATGAGTATATGCTACCATTTATCTTTCTTGATAAAATCCTGTTTTTAAGAGAACTGTCCAAGTCCATTGATGTTTTTGCATAATTGATCCTTGAAAAAACCTCCATTGTATATTCATTGACATCATTTTGGTATGTAAAAAAAATGTTTGACATTTTTTTGGCTTGGATATTTTTCCTTTGAAAGTCTACTGCAACACAGGCTTTTAACAGATTTTAATGTCTTTGTCTAAGTAAATTATGGCTCGTATATCAATATAGCAGTGCAGCAATAATGGACCATTATGGCTTACTTGATCTTTAGCCCGCTGTGTTTTCTAAAGAGATCCTGTTGAAGACAAAAAGACTGTCTGCAGGAGGTACTAAATGGACAAATCATTTTACCCTAAAATCCATAGCCCCTAAGGGTATCCCTATACCTTACAAGTTAACCCTTTACCACACAATGACACCTTTTAATGCCCCTGAAGAAGAGGCATTTTGAAAACACTGTGGGAAAAGGAGAAAATGCTGGTAACCAGCATTTTCCCCTTTTCCCACAAAGTTTTCTACCCTATTAAAGAAAAGTTGCGTCAGTTGAGCCACTATGAAATTGTCGTCTGCAAATGCTTTCAATTTGGATAGGTCTTAAATTTTGCCGTGTGGTAAAGGATTAAACTCCTTACCAAATGATAAAATTTTAGATGAGTCTGTACTGAAAGGATTTGCAGAAAACAAATTTAAGGTGGCCCAAATAATGAGATAGTTTCTGAAATGGTAGAAAACATTGTGGGAAACGGAGCAAATGCTGATTATCAGCATTATCTCCTTTTCCTACAATGTTTTCAAAAGGCTTCTTCCTCAAGTCATTAAAGCACTGGATTATTTGGCAAAGGGTTACGGAAGTGTTCTATGATGACAGAAGAGTTATTGTCATTAAAACTGCAAGAAATTTGGTCAAGAAAGGTTAAATAAACATGACATAGACTGGTCCTTTGATAAGACAATTAACTATTAGCAAAAAGTTTTGGCCCAGGTTTGCCTGTGTGGACTGAGCAGGCTGACCTGGTTCGATACTTTTTACAGATGCATTAAACCTCCTTTTCACAAAGCATGTTTCATTTTGATGCAACTGGAACAAATTCCTATGGAACACACTAAGGAGAAAACTAATCTTGGCTATAACAGGTACAATTTTCTGATCACTAAACGGGTTGTTACTTTCTTCATAATGCCCCTCTCGAGTTCTTTGATACAGAAGATAGATATCGAAAACTAGAGAGCATAACACACAAAATGTCCTGATTTCAAAGGAAGATCATTTCATTGCGTCAGAGCAGACAAAAAAAAACGTTGTCTTCCACATCAAGAATTTCTAGGTAAAATATGTAGTTTCACTACAACAGCAGTGAAACTAAAGAGATTTTGATTTAAATCTGGAGGTATAAAAAGTAATTGTTTTTCAGTCAAATGAACATCATAAATGTTTTATTACTTGTAAATGAAATACAATAATGCTTGAAAGGGGCATTCATAATATTCTACTTTTTTTAAAACATTTATGATCTTTTTGAACAAATATCACTTCTAAAATTAACGTACAAACACAACAGCAAGTAGGTAAATGTTAACTCTACCACGTGACAAAATTGTAGGCTAGTCCAAATTCATAGCATTTGCAGGAGAAAAATTATCTGTTGCTCAAAGAAGACTTTTTAATACATTGTGGGAAAAGAGTAAAATGATGCTGGTTAGCAATATTTTACTCTTTTCCCACAAAATTTTAAAAAGCCTTCTATCTCCGTGTCATTGAAACTCTCAATTTTCCTGGCCAAAAGAGGGTAGAGATGTTGTATGAAGATAAAAACAAGAAAATAGACGTGACAAATGGAGAAATTGCTCATACAGCAAAATAACTATTTCTCAAAATGTCACAGTCTTTTTAATTCTTTACCTCTTTACCATGCCGCAAAATTTTAGACTGGTCCAAATTGAAGTTTTTCTCGGATGAACCCTTAAATGTGGCTCAAATAAAACTTTTTTTTTTTTTTTGAAAAGATAGAAAAAATTGTTTAGAAAAGGAGAAAATGCTGGTTGCCAGCATTTTCTCCTTTTTCCACAATGTTTTCAACATGCCTATCTCCCTTGGGGCATTAAAACCCAGAATTGTGTGGTAGAGGGTTAATAAATCTTTATACATGTCCAAATTGAATGCATTTGCTGGTAACTAATTAAATGTTTCTGTCTTTGAAAGAGTAAAAGACATTGTGGGAAAGGCTGTTAAAACATGGGATTTTTGGTAATGGGTTAAAAGCTGATATACTTCGAAAAACATTAAAATACTTCTGCTTGAAAGGAATTCTTAAAACCATCTGTTATCAATCACTGAATAACCATGAATTTTAATGACTCTAAACACTGAAACATACACAAAACAAAATGGTAACATAGTTTGAAATTTGATATCTAAGTGTAACATTGACACATATGCAAAAAACTGCTTTGTATGGGCATCTTCTTCATATCAACACAATACTGTCATAAGATATGGAATGTTTCATGGCTGTGAAATGGAATTAGGAAGGCTAATATATTGGTCCACATTGTGTACATGTATCTTTTTAACCCTTTACTAGATGACAAAATCTTATACTTGTTCAAATTAAAAGCATTTGCAAACGACAATGTGGCTCAAATTGAGCAATATTTCTTTGATAGGGTAGAAAATATTGTGGGAAAAGGAGAAAATGCTGGTTACCAGCATTCTCATTCTCTCCTTTTCCCACAATGTTTTCAAAAGGCTTCTTTCCCAGTGTCGTTAAAAGTCGGTATTGTGCGGAAAAGGGTTAACTCTTGACCAGACTACCAAATTTTAGATTGGTTTATACTGGAAACTTTTGCAGACAACAAATTAAAAGCGATTCAATTGATAGTACTCCTCTTTGGACAAATATCCCAAAGATGTCCACCAGTATGCTTTACTTTTCCAACATTCTCATAACTCATTACCTCCTGAATCAACTATGAAGTTGACAGCTTTAAAAACAAACAAGGAAAATACAGGTACTTGACTTGAACTACACTTCAACATTTTACACTGAAACATGAGAAAACAACAGAAGGAGAAATAACTCTTTACAAGCAATATCTCCTACTGCCACAATTTATCCAATTGTTGTCTGCTGTCATAAACCAAACCTCACACATTCACACTCGCACAAGACAACTGAATTTAACCCTTTACCAGACGACAAAATTTTAGCCTTGTCGAAATTGAAAGCATATGCATACGACAATTGCAATGTGGCTCAAATGGTGAAATTTTTCTTTGATAGGGTAGAAAAGATTGTGGGAAAAGGAGAAAATGCTGGTTACCAGCATTCTCTCCTTTTCCCACAATGTTTTCAAAAGGTCTCTTTCCCAGGGTCATTAAAAGTCGGCATTGTGTGGTAAAGAGTCAAGATTTGTCCAAATTGTAAGCATTTGTAGACAACAACTTAAATGTAGCTCAAATGATGGAATTTGTGCTTGCCTTCAGCCCCTCTTTTTGCAACCTCTGGTGCTACTTCTATTGGATACAAATTAGAAGTACCGGTGATATATTTGCAGATAGTAGGGCATGTGACTGATTATCAAACTGAAAATGACTTTTTGAAATGACTTTCTCAATCATTTCCCATGAAAAATGAAGCTACAAAAAGTCAATTTATGTTCATAGTTGATAACCTTTTTTATGTAAAATAAAAAGAAAAAATTTCTATTAGTTGGAATATATAACAATCTAGCACAAAAAAACTGTAGAATTATTGCACTATAAAAGATGTAACAGGGACTGTAATCACAAACCATTGACCGGTAAATCCATTTCTGTCTTGTCTAAACAGATGGCCTGTCATTGAATCAGAGTACATGTATTTATATAGATTTCTTGTAAATACTTTCCCCGTTCTATAAAACTTTGTATATCCATTCTCTATCCTCTGAGAAGAACTCTTGCATAAATAATTTAAATCAATTAACATAATCCGCCTTCTAGTTCATCATCATCCAATTGTGTTGGTGCTCCACCTTCAGCCCCTCCTCCTGGAACACCCTCCGGTGCTGCCTCTGTCTGACCAGAACTTGCTACCCGCATTCCACCTGGAATGTCTAGATCCCTTGCAAGCTTTGCAAACTGAAGTAAGAAAATACATGTAATGATAAAAAGAAGAAAATGTTGGAAACATAACTCATAAACCTTAACCCTTTACAACACAATTCTAAGTTTTAATGACACTGAAAAAGAATGCTTTTGAAAACATTCTGGTAAATGGATAAAATACTGGTAACAAGCATTTTCTCCTTTTTCCAAAATATCTTCTACCCTTTAAGAGACAAATCCTTTATCTGAGCCAAATTTAATTTGTTGTCTGCATATGTTTTCAATTTGGACCTGTCTAAAAACTTACCATCTGATAAAAAAGTGATAGGCAAAATTAACAGCAGTAATGGTTGTTGTAAGCCTGTTTTATGGACTGAGTTGGAGTTCTAACATTTTCACTCATTGATTCTTTCCAATCCTGATTTTTAACAATCCTAAAGAAAAGGCTTTTGAAAACATTGTGGGTAAAGGAAGAATGCTGGTAAAACTATTCTACCCTTTAAAATACAAATTTAAATTCTTCTGTCACACTTCCTTTGTTTTCTGCCAATGCTTTCAATTTAGACAAGTCAAAAATATACGAATTTATTACTGCATACTACCAAATCAGCTAGTTTTAATTTCATCATTACATAAAGCAAGTAAGCCTTAAAAAAAAAAAAAAAAAAAAACGGGGGGGGGGGGGAGGTTATTATTACATAGAAAGTTTGTGGGATGGCATACTTGCTTGTAACAGTAATTACTTGAATTTCAATAAAGTTTTTAAAAGTTATCTGTTTTAGGCGTGTAGAAAACCATAGTTTGAGAACTCACTACTTACCGAATTATCCATATATTTAATGAGGGGAAGGGAGAGCACTCTTCTAGCATTTTCTTCATCACCATTATCATAGGATTGTAATAATTGAAACATGGCTGCTGATTCTTCACTGTCACTAAACTGTGGATAACTGAGGGGTAAAAACCATCATTCATTTAAATATTGATTATCATTTTGTCTTTTAACCCAATTTTTAACCTTTTAGAAACAAATACAATCATCTGAGTCACATTTACTTTGTTGTCTGCAAATGCTTTCAATTTTGACCAGTCTAAATTTTTGTTGTCTAGTAAAAAGTTAAACATAGATAATCAATATGTCTTAAAAGTAGTAATATAGAAAGCAAAAATATTTCTTTTAACACGGACATTGTAATCTTGTGAAACAACACACAGCAGCTGAACTTAAATACATCTATATCAAATACGAATTAAACATTTAATAAAAGAATACATCTGGTAACCATCACTTTCTCCTTTTTCCCACAATGTCTTCCTACTCTTTCGAACTTGAGTATCCTTATAATTATGAGATAAATTTGTCCTATGTAATTGCTTTGAATAAGGAAAAATAAAAAAATTCTGTCTTCTACTACAGACATTTCTCTTTACCAAACAATTTCATGTTTTGACATTTGAAGAACTTTGAAAACATGGTGGGAACGGAAGAAAATGCTAGTAAACAGCACTTTCTCCTTTTCCACTTTTTTTTTTATTTTAAAAGAACTTCAGTTCCTTTATACAACTTTTGAATTAATTGTCTCATATGCTTTGAATTTGGAAGAGTCTAAAATTTGTGGACTGGTATAGAGTGAACCCTTTACCAAACAACAAAATTTTGGAATCGTTACCAGTATTTTCTTCTTTTCCCAAAATGTTTTCATAAGGCCTTCATTCTAAAGGTTGTTAAAACCTGGAACTGTTTGGTAAAGGGTTAAGTTACTTTTTTGTGGGTATAAAATTATCTTGCGGGGTGATAAGTTACATCTAAACCAAATAAAACTAGTCTTTCAGAAAGTTCTCAAGACTCACCTTAAACAAGAACCATAAAACTGGTTTGCCGAGACGTAGTCCCCCATGGTTAATTTAAGTAAAACTACACCAATCACCAATTTACAAATCATTTCATAGTTCTGTGCTTGGGCGTAAAAATCTATCTCTTTCAACAAACATTTGATTGCTTCATCATGCCTGCGGATAACAATCACTAAATATATGAGTCATGCTTCGGCAAAACAGGGCTTAATACATATATGTGATCTATGGTACCAAGCAAACCATCATATACTTATGGATCCATAATATCCACTTTTTTGAACAACCAACTTAATCATGAGATAGGCTAATCCTTGGATATACAGAAAATTGGCTAATAGCGAAGTTTCAGCTCAGGTCAGCCTGGGCGGACTGCGCAGATGCAGATACTGTTTTGCAGATGCATTAAGCCCCCCTTCTAATAGAGCATGGCTCATATGTATTTATCCTCCTTAAAAAAGTTTCATTACTTAAGATACACCAATTAACACAAAATCCTGTGTTAACTCTTTACCAAACGACAAAATTTTTAGACTTGTCCAAATTGAAAGCATTTGCAGACGACAAAATAAATGTGACTTGAAAATTGAAATTTGTATTGGGTAGGGAAGAAAATATTGTGGGAAAGAGGAGAAAATGCTGGTTACCAGCATTTTCTCCTTTTCCCACAATGTTTTCAAAAGGCCTCTTTCTCAGGATCGTTAAAAGTCGGGATATTGTGGCAAAGAGTTAAGGAAAAACACTTTTCAAAACATGGTGAGAAAAGGAGAAAAAACTGGTCACCAGCATTGTCTCCTTTTCCCACATGTTTTTGTACAAGCAGATCTAATCATCTGAGCAACCTTTCATTTATCATCTTCACATGCTGTTAACTTGGACAAGTCATGAATTTTGTCATTTATAAAGAATTAAACAAATGAAAAATTCATTGAATGGTTTTTTACATAACTTTTAACAGTTTTTTTTTTTAGTCATATAAGGTGACAGCTGTTGTGCCATTACACAGGGGCTCTGCAATGCCTTTCCCAAGAACAGGCCTGCATATATTACACTACAAGCAGAATAAAACACATAGCCTTCAGGTTATAAGTCTTGAGCTCTAACCACCAAGCCACTGAACGCTCCATATTATAAATAGACAGAAAATTTGACCCTGTAACAATTACTGACTGACATCTAGATGAAGCTACCTTTCCAAGAAATTTGCAACAAAAGCCAAAATCCATAAAAGGTTCAGAAATAAGTTGGGCATAAGCCCTCTGGAAGTAACTTTACATCACATCCCAACATCCATTGCTGAGCTAGGGGTTCTGCTAGTAACTACATTTTCTCCTTTTTCCACATTGTTTTCTAGTCTTTCACAGATTAATCCCATCATTTGGGTCACCTTTCATTAGTGTCATCTGCAAATGTTTTGAATTTGGACAAGTCTAAAATTTTGTCGTCTGGTAAAAGGCTAAAAGACATATTTGCTGGTCTCCCCTTTCAAACATTTTTTACCATATAATTCAAAGTTGGCATTGTCATTCCCTTTCAGCTTTGTTGGTTTTTTTTGTTCTGTCTGTCATACTAATTTTTGTAGCTCTAGCATAAGCCAGATTAAAGATGAGTAAACCCTTAACCACACAATCCCATGTTTTAATGACCCATGACGAATAAGCCTTTAGAAACCATTGTGCGAAAAGGAGAAAATGCTGGTCACCAGCATTTTCTCCTTTTCCCACAATGTTTTCTACCCTATCAAAGACAAACTCCATCATTTGAGCATTTAGATTGTTGTCTGTAAATGTTTTCAATTTTGACAAGTCTACAATTTTTTTGTGTAGTAAAGAGTTAACATGAAGATTTTTACCTTTTCAAGGTGATCAGTAATCTACCAGCCTTTCCAATATTTTCAGCACTCTGTCGTGGTCTATCTTCAATCTATAAAATTTAAAAATATGTCACCATGCATAGCCTGAATAACCTAACTGTAAAAAAGTCTGATTCCAACTTAATCCATAATAATATCAGATAAACCCAACCAAAATTTTCAGTCTAGAAATTTGACTAAAATAATTCCCCTTTCAAGATTGCTTTTTAACCTTTAAGGTGCCTTTCAAGACAATTGTTGCCTATGTGGCCAGTGTATATCAAGATTAGACTGCTCAAACATGCAGCCTGATCATCGGTCAAGACTGTCCTCTTTGCTAAACCATTCTAAACTCTAACAACACTATAATTGCAATTATCTGGGTCTGATTTCTAGACTGACAATGTCTGTTGGGTTTATTCGGCTTTTTACTGGTTAGGGCTGTCTTGAGAGAGTGGATAGTGTAGACCAAAGATCAGACTGCATCTTTTTTGCAGTCTGATCTTGATTAACATCAGCCTCAAAGGCAACTATAAGTTGCGTATGGAGCTGGCTGATTGAATTTTAACTCTTTACCATACAATCCCGAGTTTTAATTTAACAACCCTTACCCTGTGGAAGAAGCCTTTTGAAAACATTGTGTGAAAAAGACAAAATGCTGGTAACCAGCAATTTCTCCTTTTTGCACAATGTTTTCTAACCTATCAAGGGCATTTTTTTTTCATCAAGAACACATTGATTTGTCATCTGCAAATACCTTCAATTTGGGCCACTCTAAAGTTTTGTCATTTGGTAAAGAGTTAAGGCTGTCTCAAGAAAGTGGATAGTGTAGACACAAAGATCAGACTGCATCTTTTGTGCAGTCTGATCTTTGTTAACATCAGCCTCAATGGTAACTATAAGTTGTTTATGGAGCTATTAAGGTTAAAAAGGTGCTTTTGTGGACAGTGTGCAATGTGGATCAAGGTCAGACTTCACAAAAAGTGCAGACTGCTTGTCTTGCAATTTAGCAATGAATTGGAATTTACAAAGCTAGAATCAAGAGAGCTTACTGCAGCCTCTCTGACATCTTATGTAAACAAGCAATTTTGTTGAAATGATATCCCCCGCCGAAAAAGACCTTTTCAAAAATTTACGCGACCGCGTAACTCAAAATAGCTCCCAGTCGGCCATTTTGCATCGAATAAAAAAAAAAACGAAAAAAGTTTATTGTTGGAATAGGTTAATGTACACACGTAAAAAGTTTCATGACAATCCGTCCAATGGTATTGGAGATATTGTCCCGGACGGACACACAGACACACGGACAGAGAGAGGGATGGACGGACGGACAACGCTAAAACTATATCCCTCTGCCTTCAGCAGGGGATAATAACTTGAATGTACCTGAGTTCGAAATTAGTTTATTATACACCACCAAATCATATATACATGTATGTATCTATAAAGAACAGACAACCAGTTTATCTGCATTTATAAAACATTACCTCAGCCACTTCTGATGCTCTTTTGTACAGGTCAACTGCTTTTGATGGGTGGGACTGTATTACCATTCTGAAAAGAGTATACACAAAAATTTGCATACTGGGATTTACTTATATCTCCAATGAGCCTTATGGAATCTTTGAATTATTTGCTTATTCTTTAGGTACATACTTAATAACTCCGCCATTCAAACTGTATTAACTTTTTACCACACATTGACGACTTCAACTCTTTACCAAACGAGAAAATTTTAGGCTAGTCCGAATTGGAAGCATTTGCAGACAACAAAATAAATGCAACTCAAAAATTGAAATTTGATTTGAGAAGAGTACAAAACATTGTGGTAAAAGAAGAAAATGCTGGTTACCAGCATTTTCTCCTTTTTCCACAATGTTTTCCGAAGCCTTTCATGCCAGGATCGTTAAAAGTTGGGATTGTGTGGTAAAGGGTTAAATGACCCTGACAAATTAAGCTTTTGAAAACAATGTGGGAAAAGGATAAAATGCTGGTAACCAGCATTGGTTACCAGCATTTTCTCCTTTTACCACAATGCTTTCTACCCTATCAAGGATAAATTTCGTCATTTCAGCCACCATCAATTTGCAAATGCTTTCAATTTGGACCAGTCTGAAATTTTATCGTGAGGTAGAGAGTTAACTTCAATTTTCTAAATGTCAATTGTTCGAAAATCCAAAGGAAGGGAAGAATACATGGTGGGAAAAGGAGAAAATGCTGGTTACCACCATTTTCTCCTTTTCCAACAATGTTTTCAATAGGCTTCTTTCTCTGGATTGTTAAAAGTCAGGATTGTGTGGTAAGGTTTAAGATAACTATGTGAACAAGGGTAAATACTATGAACACATGCTACAGACTTGGTTTACGTTCAATTCTTTACCAGACATCAAAACTTTAGACTTGTCCAACATAGAAAGCATTTGCAGAAGACAAATACAGCTAAAATTCTGAGATTTGTGCTTAAAAGAGATGAAAACATTGTGAGAAAAGAAGAAGAAGCTGGTTACCTGTGTTTTCTCCTCTTCCTGCCAAAAATGCTTTCAGAAGCCCTCGTCATTAAAACATTGGGTTGTGTGGTACAGGGTTAAGACATACAAATAAGACAATTAACATAAAAGATATGTTAGGAAGAAAGAAAAACGCCGTTTAATAATATTGAAAACAGTAAGAAAGAAGCAATGACTTTTGTGACAAGCATTGCTCCTTTCTCAATGTGTTTTCAAAAGTCATCTGCTGCACTCAAGTTGTGTTAATTGACAGTAAGTAAAGGCTCATACTTGGCTCCTTTTTCTAAACATAAAGCTGCAGTGTCAGGTGTTCCGTGTTCCTGAAACATGAATGATGCTCGTTCCATAAATTGTACAGCTTGTTCTATCTCTTTGTTTTCTTTACTTATCAGGCCAGCCTGTTCATAAGCCCTGTAATAAATATATCGTAAGTTGATTTTTATTTTTCAAAAGTTTTACGGCAAAAAAGTTACATTTTACTTTTCTTTCAATAAATACATACATAAACTTATAAAAATCAAAATATATAATAAGCTGATGTTCATTTCTTTTTCATTTTTGCTTGATCTTTAATGACTTTTTAAACATTATTTCATTTATATTCCTGTGGCTTGTGCACCTATCTCTGCTTTTCAGGAGTTTCTTTTACCTGTACCGTGCACAATATTCTGTCCAAGCCACTGGCTGCTTTCCAACATACACATCATCAAAACAGTAAGTAGTGAGATAGGAATGAAACCTGTCGCAATGACTACTGTCAATCCTTGGAGAGAATTTTGTGAAGCTGGGAATCAAACTAGCCACCCTTTGATTTCAAGCTCCGTCCATTACAGACTGAACTATCTGGCTCTGCTTATACTTTGAATTATATGCTTCCTTATCTTGGGTCTTCATTACCCCTTTACCACACAATCCTGACTTTTAACGACCCTGAGAAAGATGCCTTATGAAAACATTGTGGGGAAAGGAGAAAATACTGGTAACTAGCATTTTCTCCTTTTTCCACAATGTTTTCTTCCCTTTCCAAAACAAATTTCAAATTTCCAGTCACTTTTATTTTTTCGTCTGCAAATGCCTTCAATTCGGACCAGTCTAAAATTTTGTTGTTTGGTAAAGATTTAAAGTAATGTTCATACAAAATCTTCCACTCATCTTTAACAAATGCTTTGCGGAATGATCTGCCTGATATAATGCATCACAAAGATGTATTAAACCCCCTTTTTCCCCATGGTCAGCACAAATGTTATGACAAGAATGATTAAGTACTTTGAACCGTGTTTTATAAAAGATTATGAAAATGTCAGTTATAGCAATGACATGAATCAAAGTACAATTAATGTAAAATGAACTATTGATTCTTAAATCATGAAGATGTACTTACTTTGCTGCATGAAAAGGACTGAGTGAATAGTAAAAGAAAATAGTGGGACAGGTTCCAGTTTGATGTATATTTCTATTTGAATAAAAAAAATGGAAAGCTATGGTAGAAAAACAAAAAAGAGCTATTAGAGATAGCTTGTTAGTAGAAATACAATTCCTGCATTCAACATAATAATATCAGAGTCAAAATAGATTTTCTGAGCCCAAACAATGTCTGCCCAACCAAAAAATGACTATTCACTTCCAATATAAATCACTTTTTAGAGTCATGTTTAATAGATTTTAATGAACATCCAGATTTATGCTAAAAATGCAAAATGTCTTTATGTTTAGGACAAACAACAATATTTCAGCTTTTTCTTAAAAGCAAAATAATTCTGGTCAGTATAAAAAAGATATGAAAAAGGATACGCCTTCATTCTTTCATGCATTTCTGCTGCTTTCACATACATGTCCCGTGCCTCTGTGAGTGCTTTAGCATTCTTGTAGCATGTTGCTAATAAAGAGAAAAGTAAACTATGTTTACAGTATCATGCATTTAAATAAGTTAACCCATTACTGTAGTGGCTATCTTAGACCTTCAAAACAGTTACAAACCCTACAAAGGACAAATGTGTACGGACAGATCATGATGAAAATGTTCTTTTTCAACAGAATAGAAAGCAGTATTGGAAAGAGAGCAATTGCGTAAAAGAATAAAAACTTTTCTTCTTTTTCCAAAATGTTTTCAAAAGCTGTAACCTGCACAAACATTTAGGTATTTTACTGTGGGCAATAAGTTTATAAAACTCTAAACAGAGGGTGTTACTCACATCTTTGAAGTTTGTAACAGTATGTATCTACAGACTGTTATATTCAAAAGTGACAGGCGCAAGTTTTGGATTTGTGTTTCATACCAAAAAAAAAAATAAAATGATAAAAAATAATAACACTACTAATAACTCTATTCCTTTTACATGGCACCTTTTTTAGTCATATAGGGTGAAAGCTGTAATCCAAGTTTACATCACAAGAACATGTGACTGCTTTTTAGATTTTACAATTAAAATTGCTAAAAACTCCCAAAAGGTCTAACCCTTTACGAAACAAATTTTAATGACCTTCAGAAAGAGGCCTGAAATCTGTCATCTGAGAAAGGATTAATGAAAAGATAGCCTACAAACTGTATTCCAAAGGAACAGATGGATGATCTTATAAGAGAGAATCCTTTTGATTTTATTAAACCTGTACCACACAATCAAGACTTTTATGACCCTGGAGAAGAAAACTTTTGAAAACATTGTTGGAAAAGGAGAAAATGCCAATAATAAGCTTTTTCTCCTTATTCCACAGTATTTGTTTAACCTTTCACAGGCAAATTCCATGATTTGAGTGACATTTCATTCGTTGTCTACAAATGTTTTCAATTTTGACCAGATTTGGACCAGTATAAAATTACCTGCAATTGACTTTATTCTTCAAGCTGCAAACCACTGTTAACTCTTCACCAACCACAAAGTTTTGGACCGGACCAAATTGAGAGCATTTAAAGACGACACATAAAGTGTAGCTCAAAAAATGATTTCTGTCTTTGATTTGGTAGAAAACATTGTGAGAAAAGGAGAAAATGCTGGTTACTAGAATTTTCTCTTTTTTCCACAATGTTTTCTAAAGCCCTCTCTGTCAGGGTAGTTTAAAGTAGGGATTGTGTGGTAAAGGGTTAAATAATAGTGGAATAAGACCACTGCATGCTGGCACCAACGCTTCGCTGCAAGTGTTCTTCTAGTGAAATTTCTACGTTGAAAAGAGGGGTATAAAATATTTTCAGGGTTACCTACCCTTATGACATAGGTTCCCCTTTTGAACTATAACAAAAAGCCTAGGTTTAACTCTTGACCAAATGACAAAGTATTAAACTAGCCAAGATCAAGAGCAAGAGTATCAGTTGAAATTTGTATAGGCAAAGAAACATTGTGAGAAAAGGACATAATGATTGTTTACAGCATTTTCTCCTTTTCTCACAATATTATCGAAAATCTTACTAATTAGGGTTGCTAGAACTTAGGATTCTTTGGTAAATGGTTTACCCTTTACCACACAATCCTGACTTTACAAACCTGAAGAGGAAGACTTTTGAAAATGTTTTCTAACCTTTCAAATATAAATTGCAATTTTTTAGTCAAGTTTATTTGGTCATCTGGAAAAACTTTCAATTTTGACAAGTCTTAAAATTATGTTGTTTGGTAAAGAGTTAAAGTACATAACTTCAGTCTTAACACTGTTAATATCAGAAAACTCAAAGTTTTTGCAGGACCACAATAACAACAGGGCTATGGAAATACTCAATTGTCTCTTTAAAGTGATTGATTGAACAGTGTTTTGCATTGCTTTCAACATTATTTCAGTCATATCATGGCAAAAACTTGCTGAGCTACAACGGACAAATTGCTCCTTTGGCAACAATATTTATACTTGTATATGTGAGGTTGACTGTTAGTGCTTTTTCTGGGATTTTTTGAAGTGTCTAACAAGATTTTCGTTTTCAGAGGAAATGAGTTAAACTGTTTTACCAGCTTTTACATATGCTGAAGCTGCTCCATCTAAATCAGGATTCCACTTCAGAATGGATGTCTTCATACTAATAAAGAAAAATAATGCGATATAAGATTAAAATCGAGTGACAGTAGTTAGTAAGCTCTCTCTAACTCATCTCTCTCTCTCCGTCTCTCTCTCTGTATGACTCTCTCCTCTCTTTCTACCTCTCTTTCTCTCTCTCTACCTCTCTATCTCGCTCTCTTTCTCTCTCTTCCCTCTCTCTTTCTCTCATTCCGAGAAAGGTGCTTATTGTGAATAAACATGTTTCCAGAAGATGAGCGATTTCTAAACCAAAATAGTGGTCTTGTTGCAGAACAAATTGGTGGAGTGGCGAATAAAAAAAAAAACTAATTTGGGTTTTACTTAGATAGACAGATACAATATATCACTTTCTAATCAATAAAATGAAACATATATATAACTTTACCATTTTTCGGCTTCACGAACATGGTTTAATGCTTCTGCTATTTTCCTATCGGTCGACATTTTTTGAGTACGAAACACAAACTCTCATTCCGAACGTGAAAACACGCGATTTAATTGACGTGTTCGATTTGTCATTAGGATTTTGATAACATGTCATAGACTAGAACAAGACAAATTTATGATGCATAGCATCATAGAAGCCGCAATCTTTTGGTGGACAATTTCAGAAATATTAACTTTCTCGAAAAATTGTGATTACACTTTTTGTATCTGTTTTACCCACACTCCCCACCAACGGAAAATCATGACGAATGGTACTAAAATGCAGTTGATGTATTTTAATTCTAAAGAATAAGACAGAAGTTTAGAGAGGAATCTTAAATAATCTTGTTATTATATTATTATTATTATTATTACTATTATTATAAAGTGATAATGTTTATGTGGAAAAACACACACACACACACACACACACACACACACACACACACACACGTAAAAGCATCTGATTTTTTAAATTTCTACTCGAAATTTGAAAATGGAGAAATTGCGCATTCAAGAACAGCATTTTCCATTTATTAAAATGATTTTAGAAAGGAAGCTTCTGTAGCGGTATCAAAGCAATACTACGGAATTATTTAAATTACTAATTATTCAAAGTGATATTAAGATCGTTATTCACATAATGATGTTTACATGTAGCCTATTTACAATTTTTATCAGTGATCTCTTCTTTGCGTTTCATTTTTTTTACAAAAAAAAAAAATGCAACAACTTTTTTCTAAAACACGATCTTCCTGTTTGTCAAAAAGTATCTTAGCATGCTTGTAACACAGTGAATCTTTACATTTCTACTCCAGAAACAAAAACTTTTGCATGGCATCTCAAAAGTTATTCTGATCATAGCCTGCACCAGGGATCGTATATACACATGTATATAAGATCCCTGCCTGCACAGATGGCATAAACCACGTTTCTTTTATTCCTGGAATGGCAGTCACACACACACAACCCCCCCCCCCCATTTTTTAAGTTTTTAAAGATCTGGGTATATTCAACCACAACATAATAACTATTACTATACATATTTCGTTTAATAATCAGTAGTTTGAACCATTTTCTGCATAGGCCTTGCACAAATCTAGTGTAAAACGTCTAATGTAAATTTCAAGAGCTATTCTAAACCTTTGACCAGCGGCGACGTAAAAAGCTGTAATAACTTTCACCCTTCGACTGCACAACGAAATTAATACACTGAGTAAGGAAAATAAACAAGATTTTTTTTATGTTTACAATATCTTATAGAATTTTAAAAAAATATTACCCGGGCTATGTGCTGTCTGATCTTCATCTATTTCTGTCATTTTCGACCAGCTTTAACCCTTAGAGCACCAGGCACCGCCGTGATTATTTCTGTAGTCAATTTCACGGGTTTTGTAGATCGGGACCATACTGTACAGCACGTACAGTCTGATCATAACAGCTTCCACACACAACACAGTGAATGCTAAATTTTACAGGTATCCTAAGGTAGATGTTCCGTGAAACAAAAATCCATTCGGCTAAAGTGTCGACAAAGGGAAGAAAAAAGGGTTATCTTTTCGCAAGTATTCTATAAATAGCTGTCGTAGACTCCTCTTTGTTCTTCGATTAAGTGTGTAGCGAGGTAACCAGTCAATACTTTGATCAAAGGTTTAACGCCCTATTATCTACACGGATTGAGAATGGACGAAAAACTTGTATATAAAATTGCTTCTGATTATCATATTCTAAGATGCTCTCTATAACATAATTATCATTATTTTGTTTTGTAAAAAAGTACACAAATGCGAAAATCATTGAGAGGTGAGAAGGCTTGTGATAAACGGAAAGCATAACAACTTCGTTTGGGAAAGTAGAAGGAATCCTATATGTTTGAAAACTTCGGAGGACTAGCCAATTAAAGGAGGTTTATTTTTCTGTATTCTTTATTATTATTTGGGAATGAACGACATATTGCAAAAAAACCAGGCTTGATTTTCATGTAGGTCTGTTGGAATATTTAAGAAAGAGTCATGTGGAGTAATTCTGTCACAACAACACGACATTATTAGAAATTTTCCAAAAATAATGACCAATCGAATAATTACTGATCATCTACATGGTAAATAGTTTAGGTACATTCCTGCTGGAAGCCGCTTTCGAGCGGCTTCCAATAATCAATTGTTGACAGTATAAAACTCATACTGCAAAAGATGAATACCTTAGGTTACAATTAAAGAGTTTCATCAAAAGATCAAACTTATTTATGAAAAAGATTTTTTCTTCAAGTCGACATTTTTATATTTTAAACGGTATAGATCTATTTCTTGGTCAACTTTTGGGCATATTGATCAAGCCCCTCCCCCCTCCCCCCCCCATTAAAAAAAGTCTTAAAAAACTCCTATTCGAAGGTCCAGAGTGGATCGTAAATAAACGACTCTTTAATACCATGTGACTCGACTTACGTTAAAAGATGTACCTGCTTAATCTAGAGACTACATGTAGATTAAGCAATCCACTGCTTTTGAAAAGCGACCACTGTGTTGATTCCATTCCGTTTCTAAAATCAAATGATTTAAACTTGCATTAAAAAAAACAATCCGCTGAGAGACCACTTTTCTTACTTCCTGTTGATGAATACAAACTAAACTGTACAATAGTACTCAATGATGTACTATTTATTTTATTTACGCCATACTCTGTGAAAAAGGGGTTTAAGGCACCTGCAAAAAGTACTGACCCAGGTCAGTCTGTGCAGTCCGCTCAGGCTGACCGGGGTTGAAACTTTAAATTATTGGTCAATTTTCTGCATGCACAAGGACGAGTCTACCTCGTGATCCAATCGCTTGTTGGACATTTTTGGATTTTTATGGATTCATAATTATATTATATGATGATGTGCTTGGTATATTGCATCAAGGAGATGCATACCCCCCTCCTCCACAAGAAAATGCTAGAGCATGGCTTATTTTTCAAGTAAGTGAATTCGATTCTGAAAATGAAGAAATATAACGCTTACTGTAGATCTATATACAGGTATACTGATTATTTTCCAGAATTATTGAAAAATAAGAAAGGTCTTAAGAGAGAGAGAGAGAGAGAGAGAGAGAGAGAGAGAGAGAGAGAGAGAGAGAGAGAGAGAGAGAGAGAGAGAGAGAGAGATCTGGCATAAGGAGCTGGAAAATGGATATTAAAACCCCCTTTTTTGTGTGTGTGTTTCAAATTGAAGAACCCGCGGAAATAATGTAAAGCATATTTTCAGTTAGATAGATTTTTTCGAGATCAGATTTTTTTTTTTATCCAATTCAAGGCATAGGAGCATTTGCTGCTAAAAATGGTGTGTCCGAAAATACTTGCTGACTGCACAGTAGGCTAATAGATGATTGGGTAACGAATAGAAATAAATGTTAAATTAACTGTTAGTTCAAGAAAAGGACTCTCCCCTATCATACCCATCTGCTCAGGATAAAAACACAATAAACAGATATATGAGCAATGCTCTGTGAAAAGGGGGTTTAGTGCATTAGCAAATAATTTTGACCTGAGTCGATAGGCTACTTTTTGCAATCGGCAAATTTTCTCCAAAAAGCCAAGATATCTTATAATTCAACCGTTTGTCAGACAAAAAAAAAAAAAAAAAAAAAAATTATGGATCCATATCATTTGATGACTTGCTTGGTATAATGTATCACGGAGATGCATTAAACCCCCTTTTGTCAGAGCTTGGCTCATATAGAAATCTCAATATTATTTCTGCCAGAACATCTCACTCGAGATACATGTAGCACTGTTGTTATACGTTAACAGACTGGGCGTTCACTTCAGTCTGATCTTTATCCATATATTTGTCTTAATTATCATATTTCAAATGATCCAATGTCGTTATCCATAATGAAGCGTTTTAATAGATTAGTGGAGATAATTTCAAATTCAGTCTTTCGCTGTTTTTTTTTGCCTGCCATTTTAGATAGCGCGAAGGGTATCACGTACAATATCTTATCTATGAATTGTAAGATCCATCAGTTTATTAGTGAATACGAATATTTACCTTCGTTAGACACCCGGCCACAAAATGATGATAATAATAATATAAATAAATAAATTAATAAATAAATAAATAAATTATAATAGAACAAAATAAAAGATAGATCAACACCCGGTTAAGTTACTGAAACAGAAAATCGGCAGAAAACTTTATTCTGTAAAGAAAATTAGGACAATGTTTTACAGTGACGAATAGTATCAAGTGCAAATATGCCATGTTGTCACGGCGGAGTGTGCTGAGCAAGATAAATATATCCTTCAGTATATCGATCGCTCAGTTTGTCCATTGATCATTCACTCCATCGATCAATAGAAAGTATACATCGTTCGTTCTATCGATCAAGATACGTCTGGACATAGTTTCGGACTTTTTATGGGCCAGGGAAAGTAGACAGTGGCCTTGAAAGAGAATGGTAAAGAAATGTACTAAGAGTGCATGGCTAGGTGAACGGGTAACCGTTATCATAAATAGATTTACTGTTGGATTCGGCGTTAACCAACAACCCGGAGTTTTAAGGACCCTGCTGGTAACCATTTTCGCATGTTTTCTACCCTGTCAATGACCTTGTCCATCATTTGAGCCACGTTTACATTGTCGTCTGCAAATACTTTCAGTTTGGACAAGTCTTATTTTTCTGGTTTTATAATGAGTTAACCCTTTGCCGCACAATGCCGACTTTAAACGACCATGGGAAAGAAGCCTATTGAAAACGTTGTGGGAAAAGGAGAAAATGCTGGTAACCAGCATTTTCTCCTTTTCCCACAATGCTTTCTGTGCTATCAAAGAAATATTCAACCGTTTGAGCCACATTGAAATAGTCGCCTGCAAATGCTCTCAACTTGGACAGGGCTAAAATTTTGTCGTCTGGTAAAGGGTTAAGACGCAATAGAAAAGAACAAAAAAATCTTTTACCCCCTGTTTATTTCAAATGGGTTTTACCCACTACTGCACAGGCTATTTTAAGACCTTCTTAAAAGCACACACGGACCAAATATTCCAATGAAAGGAGAACATGTTTTTTTTAATCGACATTATAAAATCAAAGTGCTGTCAGCACTGTAATCGGTCGACACTGAATAACTACAATGGTTTGAAATCACAAATCAAATGGTAGTTGTCTGAACCATGTATGGGATAGAAATCCTATACCTTATAATAAAGCCACGTAGGAACCCCCCTTTTTAACTGTCCTTTACAAATTAGTAGTTTAATGGAATGCTACATATATATGTTTGCCGGTTAACAGCAATAAACGTTAAATATATGTGACAATTCTGATCAGTAGTACCCATCATCAAGCTTTAGATATCACTCATCCTGAATAACAGTACCTATCAACCTTTTTAAATAAGTTTAACAATATGCAAATATTATTTTCTGTAACTTTTGCAACTTTGATAACTGTGCGGTAATATATTGTCAGATATTATCAGTAATATCCACACTTTTAAATGTTATGAATAAGTCGTATAAAATATGCCTGTATTATAACACAAATTGTTTACTTTTTGCTGCAAGTAGGCCTTTAACTTTTTCTATTTTTAAGAAGCAATCGTGTTTATCTGAACAAATTGTCCTACCTAATTTTTTTGACTGGCTAAATTGATCTGGGCAAGATCGTTCAGTCCAAAACATTGGCTGGCCAATTTCTTCCACATTTGTTTCAAAGAATGTAATATCTTCCCAACCCTCACCCCTTTTCCAAATGATGTAATTTTAGACTTGTCCAAATCGAAAGCATTTACACATAAGAATCAAATATAGACCAAATGTAGACCAACTGATGATCTGAATCGTCGAAAGAAAAAAATAAAAACACGTGGGAAAAGGAGAAAACGATGGTAATTTGCATCTTTTTTTTTCTACGATGTTTTTAACAGCCGTCTTCCTCTTGGTCATCAAAAACGGGATAGTTTTGTTAAGAGTTAAAGCACCCAATTATGGCCTTTTACAGTCAGAGAAAACAATATCCAAACATTGCAATTTCATGGTCGTATTTTTTATATATCCTACATAAACAGACGATTAAGATCTTAGATATATAAGTACCTTTATTGATCTGCATTGCAGTCAAAGGACAGCCTGATCTTGATCTTTCATTGTCTTCAAAAGCGACTTTACTAGTCCTCAGACAACACAGGTCATTGTATTTGAGTCATTCTAATGAGCTAGAGCATCACTACAGTGAACCTTGGTCTCTTAATCTGAAGTATGGAGGATGAGAATCAACTAATATGGAGTAGCTAATGAGACAAACATCTAACTGAGTTTTACACTTAAAGCACTGAACTAATGAAATAGATATGTGAAACGTGGAAAAGCAGCCTAACTATTACAGGACCACTGCTGTTTTGATTAGAAGATCTCAGAAAACTGACCTAACAAACCCAAGATCTGATTGCATGTTTTACGCTGTCTGGTCTGAATCTGCGCTCTCCGAAAAAGCCTTTTTACCTGGTCAGTTGATTTAGACACGGAGAATATGAAGTTAAGTGAGCTTATTTGTTTTGCACTTTCACCTTTTTTCCTTTATGAAAATGCTCTATTCAACTCTCCCCGAGAAATTACAAAATATTGAAATTCTGTCAAATGATGAAAAAACGCTGTGAGGAAAAAGAGAACATACTGAATACATGCAGTTTTTCACACTACGTTTTAAAGCCCCACAGGATTGTTTACTCAACATTTGACAGACTGATTTCAGTCTTTAGAATATCATCAAGAAGAAACATGGATGGAAGGAGAGGAAGAGGGGCTCTGAAAACGATTTAATGCTTAACCTGCTAAATGAATGAAATTAAATTTTCAAGCTACAGTAAAACCCAAAGTTTTAACTATTTCGCAGGTATTTTTGGGAAAAAATATCTCCTCATCGGACAGTGTAGATCCAAAATCAGACTGCATGTAATGTGCAGTCAGGTCTTGATCTACACTGTCCGCAAAAAGGTCATAAAGTCGCGCTTAGCAGTCCAAGGGTTAATACATCCTATGCTGAAGGATGCCTAATCAGATCTATGCTGGTCAGTATTGTGAATGGACAGTCTGGTTACTAAGGTTGCAAGCGTGAGATAAGCAGTTCATTCTGAAAATGTTTAAGTAATGACCTCTCCGCTAGGGTCATATATCTTACACATCTCTACATCCTTTGTCCCTCACAGCTTCACCTCGCTAACAATAAACAACCAACAGCCGAATACTATTTTAAACTTACAGCTGCTTCCAGTTGCATATACACCAGTTTGCACTAAGGCAAAACAATCTAAATGTTCAAAATATCTTAAAGCAATGTTTCCGTAAAAACTCCGTTCCATTGCAATTTTTATCCCTGCTCAAGGCCAAATGACCTATAATCTTTTCAACACCAGCTATATATACGAACAGCACTCGTCAAAACTCGGCCGATCCCGTCACAATGTATAACCTGATCAACAGATTACTCGAAGTTTGCAGAATAATATGGACAGCAGACGACTAGAAGATGTGCTTACATAATCTGATACTCCTTGATTCTCTCTTGTTTCATTCATAAGTTGTTATCAGGGTTAAAAGTTCAATGTAATAAGGTCACAACAGCTAGTATTAGTGTTATTAGACTGTAAGTAAAAGCTGTCACGAGTTGCAGTTAGATCACTTTGCCCTCAGCAGACGGGTTTCCGAAATTTGTGGTCTCTCTGATTGTCCGGCTCACGCCGACCGATTAAATCAAAGCGTTGAGAACCCTGAAGTGGTATTTGTAAAGGAAGCGATTGTGTGGAATTAATAATTTGGAAGAAAAAGAAAAATATTATTCAAATATTGGATTGAAAGTTAACCTACTAAGCAAATGAATACTTTTTTTGGTTGAAGGGAGAGTACTCATGACAAAGTTAGGATTATTTGTGTATTGGTGGTCTCCCTTTGATCATTAGGAGTCAGGAGTAACGTCCCTCGACAGTAGGATGCATGATGGATAGAGAGAGAAACCATGTGAATATATCGAATAAAATTAAGTTTGTACCTGAAAACTATGATTTTGAAGTATCTTTGGCCGTTAATATTTAATTCCCAACATTACAATCAATTATTTCGATCTATAAATATTCATGCCCAATCAAATGGAGCAGCGCGCAATCATTGGATGAACAAGCCATGGGACGAACTGGTAATGGAACGAAAAAGCCCAGGACCAAGTGATCGGTAGACAAATTTTGTATCATTGCGCCAGTAGAAGGCTATGAGCGAGTGAAGCTATTTTCAATCAAAAAATAGTAATTCCACGATCGATGGCCTCACCTAGTGTATTTTAACATGCCATTTCCAATTACATATCTTAGTGCTACCGAAAAACTCATTTGTCTGAGAAAAATTGAGTTTAATTGGGTTTATTTCCTTCGGCTTTGCACAAAATACGATACATGGTCTTCAAAATTCAACATTGAACTCATAGTGGTATTGTTTTCGACAAATACCACAAAAACTGTGAGAAAGGGCGATCGCTTGTTTCTAGCTAATGTTCCCTTCCTCACGATGTCAAAAGTCCCTCAGCTTTCAACTGCGGATGCGTAAAAAGTCCTATTTGCACAGTAATGGGATAAACATTATCAAATCTACATATCAAAGAGACGCCATACGGTAGACTACACCTGTGTAGTCTGATCTAAGTCTATCCTCTTCACAAAGGTCACTAGAGGTTACCATAGGGAGGGTGTCTAGTATGCTAAATGAGGTGAAAATATCTTTGCAGTAAAAAGGACCAAGCATTTGCAATTTGAAGACTCAGTTTTTGTCAAGCCCCCTTGCTGTCAGCGAGACACAGTCGTCACAATGTCGCTCCGGTGGATGTGGGTGCGTTAGTGGATGCATGCATTAGTGCATGCGTGCGTGCGTGCGTCAGTCAGGATTTGTCCGGGCCAGGATTTCTACAGTTATGCCATTTGAAACATTTGTTCAGGTAGGTCCAAGGTCAAGGTCAAACTACAGGTCAAATGATAAAATTGTCATACATAGAGCGTGTCCGAGCTACAACTTCTACATTTATCCATGGATTTGAAAATAACTTTACACAAGTGTTCTTCTTTACCAGTAGAAGTGCCATTTTAATCATTTGCTCAGGTAGGTCCAAGGTCAAAGTCACACTGAAAGGTCAAATAATTAATATTTTCATTAATAGAGTATGTCCCAGCCATATGTTCTAAACATATGGATGGATTTCATAATAATTTGGCACAATTATTCTCCTTCATGAGTAGATGTGTCATTAGATTTACTTGATCATATATGTCCAAGGTCAAGGTCACACTTTAAGGTCAACCGATAAAATTATTATGAATAGATTTTGTCCGAGCCATAATTTCTACACCTATGGATGGATTTCAAAATAAGTTTGCACAACTTTTCTCCTTTATGAGTAAATGTGCCATTCCAAAAATTGTTCAGGCAGGTCCAAGGTCAAGTTCACACTTGATGGTCAAATGATAAAATTCTTGACAACTTTTCTACTTAATGAATAGCAAGTGTCTCTCTGAATTATTCACGGCAATAGCTTCAAGGTCAAGGTTATACTTAATGGTCATGCATTAAGCTTCAATTTTTTCATACACAGGGAATACTCCTATCCTCGTGCAAATTTGAAAACAAAGGGATCTGAAATAAGATAGATGTGCGTTGAATGATCAGCTACTTTTTTTCCAAGTGCAGCTTGTGAGGTTCTTTACTAACTCCCCCATGGCGGACTCGACATGTTGTCCTTTGGAAATCATCTGGGTTTTTCTTTTTTTAGTCAGACTGGCTTAAAAATTACGAGACAGTGTAGATCAATGATTAGACTGCACTGACCGCTTAATCAGGTCTTGATTTACACTATCTCAAAATTCACTTGGTACTCAAAAGGTCTTTTTTTTTTCTTTCTTTTTTTCACTCAGACATATATTCTGAGTAGTAATAATAATAATAACATGTACATGTATATGAATGTACATCGACACAATCTGTTTTTGAATGAGTCTGAACCAAATCTGTTCTGCTGTTTTTTTTTTTCTGTAAGTCTGGCTTTTAACCTATTTCTTGGTATTGATATACCCCAAATGAATTTATACTAATTTGTGATTGGGCAGAAATATGGACATGTTTATTCTGTGCGTCGCTGTCCGCCTATTTATAAACTCATGACAGCTGTATACAAGCGTTGCTACCGCTAATATTTTTCAAGAGTTACCCTATAACCCACTACTGTATGTCTACATGCACATGTATTTTCAGACACATTACTTTCAGCAATAACTACATCTTTTAACATAATGATTTGGATTAACCTTTATCCTGCTAAATAAAAGAAATGAAACTTTCAAACCGATAGTAAAAACCAAAATATTGCTGCTTGAAAGGTATTTTTGGAGGAAAGATATCTCCTTATCGGACAGTGTAGATCCAAGATCAGACCGCACTTTCTGTACAGTCTGATCTCGACCTATGCTGTCCGCAAAAGGTCAGTGCGTCGCACCTAGCAGCCTAGGGGTTAACATCTGATCTTGAAAAATATATGTAATTGAAGATTTCACTTTGCAACAATATTCAAAACAACGAGGAAAAATATGCAATTGCTGGTGGGGTTACGTTTTATTACTTCATATTGCACCACAAAAGAGTTTCAGTATTCATATTACAGTTCCTCTTACGCCGTCTTTCTTTTTTAAAAAATAAAAAACGTATTTCTTGTTTCAGTTGTCGACAGAATTCAGTTGATTGAAATTCGATGCAACTTTGACAGTTGTTTCATACTATGTTAATTGCCGGATGCTTTTTCAGTCCTAAAGTTTTATTGTAATTTTGGTATTTTCCCTTCGATTCTCTATGACAGGTGAACTTTTCAAATCATCGACACGGATATTGTCTGTGAATAATGCAAGTTCTGCTAAAATTGGGTTTATGTTCGAGTTCCGACCTCAATCTTTCTCCGGTTTGACGAAAGCCATTGCGACAGGGATTGTTCCTCTCTCACAATTATAACACGGTTCTTGTATTTAGTATGCTTATGTAAAAGAAACACCACGATAATGCAAAGACTAACTTGCCACTGTGACGTTTGATCAACTTAGCTATTGTTGCAAGAATTTTAGATTTGCGTCTCCTTAATTTTTTCTCTATTTTTTTTTTCATTAGATAAACTGCACATTCGTTAATAACGACGGACACGCTGTAAGTTTTATAGTCCATTAATCAGTTATTCTACTGTAAAATGTGACAATTTTGCGACATTCCAAATCATCGTTTTACGACGTATTTTAACGCATCACAGCACGCATGCGCTCTTGCCATTCTGTCCAATCTTGGGACTGACAGTACAATATTATTGCAATATAACTATCATTGGAGAAAATAATCATGTCAAAGCAGATATATACATTAACCTTGCAATTAATATAGGTAATAGTTCTCGCCCAGTCTACACATAGGCCTACGTTTGAGAATCAATATCACAGGTGTGCTAAATGTTAGATGTTAAATATTTTTCTCCAAAACTAGTCAAAAATAGTAATATTCGGGTTTTTATTATCGGCTTGCAAGTTTTATTGAATTTATTTAGTAGGATAAGGGTTAAGTGTATATTTCATCTTGAAAATAGAAATCAGTTTTTTTTTTTTGGTTTAAACAAAACTTGTACACTCAGTAAGTCAAATAAATAAGAACACTTCACATTTGACCCCTCTTTTTTCAATTCTGTTTCCAAATTCTTTATCTGAGAGAGAGAAAGAGAGAGAGGTGCGTTATTTATTGCAGATAACGTTACGAAACCCCCACAAGGGCATAGTCTAATATTATCGCATAACCACTGCATATATGCTAAGCCCTCGTTTTCGTTTTTCCAGGCAATTCTGAAATATCATTCCCTTTTCAAATTCCACACCTGTCTCTCTAAGTGATTAAAACAATTTGTTACGGCCAATCAGAAATACTGTTCTTCATGAATGTTATATGGACTCTTGCATTTAAAATAATGAGTAAAGCAACAATAGTTTTGGAATTAGATTCTATGAGAGGTTCGAAGATAATGAGCATTTTTGTAATTTTGGCCAAGAACAGCTTGGTCAGGTTGTTTACATAAATGGTTGGCCACGAGGACAAAATTTTAATAGAACCTCAACTTGTGGCATTAAATTTCTTTAACTGTTTACTTGTATTATTATATATGAGCCATGCTCTGGCAAAAGGGGGCTTAATGCATCTCCATGATGCATTTAGCCAAGCAAGCCATCATACGATTATGGATACATAAAATCCATTTTGTCTAACAACTGACTGGATCTGGAGGTAAAATGGTCCTTTGTCATGCAGAAAATTGAACCATATCAAAAAGTTTCGACCCTGGTCAGCCTGTGCGGACTACGCAGGCTGACCAAGGTTGATACCTTTTGCAAATGCGTTAAACCCCTTTTCACAGAGCATGACTCATACATATGAGCCACGCTCTGGCAAAAGGGGGCTTAATGCATCTCCGTGATACATTATACCAGCCCAGGTCATCACATAATTATGAATCCATAATAGCCACTTTTTTAAATAATCGACTTAATCATGAGGTAAACTGGTCCTTTGACAAACAGAAAATTGACCAATAGCGAAAAGTTTCGGCCCAGGTCAGCCTGCGCGGACTGCGCAGGCTGATCTGGGTCGATACTTTTCGCAGAGGCATTAAGCCCCCTTTTTACAGAGCACGGCTCATATCAGACTTAGAACACCGTAAGAGCAGTCGGTAAATCTGCCTTTTTTGTCAAAAGGTTATTTTATCTGTATAGATTGCATACGGGCTTTTATGAAATACATGTAGCACACCCTGTACGTAACGTTATCATACAATGATAGCTCGTAAACGGCGACAGGTGTAAAGTGTCCGCTCGTTCAGAATAAAGGGTCCATTCTTTTTAGAATAAGAGAGATTTTGAGTTTCGCAATGTTTTGCAATGTTTTACAATTATTTTGCTCGATGTATTCGAAATGTATATGATATATTGTTTTGTTTAAATTAAGCTGAAAATTGTGAAAGAAAATTTATTCAGTTTGCCATAGTCATGAACAAGTACAAACATAACATTCTTTCAGAAAGTTCGTACATGGCCTTAACATTCTGCAATAATTTTGTGTGTACTCATATATGATGAAACTCATACATATAATTATATATATGATACATTTTCTACAGTTTTTACTGCTTTATTATTTCTTAACATTTCTTAGTGTGCCTATAGATTATTCATTCAAATATACGCTTCCGATCAATATCGAAAGAGTTGTCATCTTAGACTTTTGCAGAAATTTCAACACATTTCATATACCGGTATCATAAGGACCTGTGTTTCACTTACTACTGTCTTCTTATATAATGCCATTGCCATGTGTTGTGTCCATGTTCCTGTTTTAAACGCTACAATAATACTTTTGAATAAAATTTCAGAGACATACTGAAATTTTACAAAAATGTGATAGACAAATGATATGTATCGATGGTCAGAGCAGGTGAAGGTGTTGGTATGACGCGAAAATGAGGTCAAGTTACTACTAAACTGGACAGTTGATCTATATCTGTAGTTAGATTGATGGGAGAAGGACGTTAACTGTACTGCCGTAAGTTTGTATAGGTTCCAGATTTTCTTATGAATTTCTTGTTTGTAAAATGGATCTATGTTGTTCGTTAAATTTTTATTTGACTTCCAAAAAAAAGGAACCACGTTGACTACTAGTTTGCAGTAAAGGATTTATTTTTCTGTCTTACCAATGCTTTTCTTTGATCAATGCACTTGTATATAAAACTTCTCTGATTCAAATCACGAATTTCGTTTCGCATGAGTTTTGTTTTTTTCCACGAGTGGATCTAAGTGGAGGACAAAAATGATCCTTGGATTTTTTTTTTCCTTTTGGTGTTCACCATTATTACGATAATTACCTTGGTAATGTATCGAAAGTTTTAACATTGTCTTTTTTTTTGTCGTAGTCTTAAATGAAGTTAATCGGGTAATATGTAAGATAAAATAATGTTTGTGAAGATGGATATAAGATATACCGTGATGGTATCGGAACTATTAGAATTCTGTTTAATTAATTTTGCAGACAGTGAAGATGAAGATCAGACTGTATAGCAAATGAAGTCTGATATAAGATCAATAGTACTCTTGTTACAGGGGTTAACTTTTAAAGTACTAATTAAGTTGAAGGAAAATTTTCAGCGAATACTTGTAAAAAGTCAAATATTGAGATACAGATTTTTTTTTTTGAATTTCGACTGAGAAGTCGTACAATATCAGACTGTATAGATCCGAGATCAGTGTGCACGTTCTGTGCATTCTGATCTGACCTGGACTGTACGCAAAAGCTCCTTGAGGCGCACTAGGCAGCCTTAGAACTACACACAGCAAATGGCCTGCAACACGCGAAAAGAGGCAGTCGGACATATAAAGTGTCGAATCGATCAGCCTGCGCAGTCCGCGCAGACTGATCCGAAACTACACTTTCCGTTTTTATGTAATTTTCTATTTTGCGCAAGTCTACTGAAGAACAAAATCTAACGTAGACGTAAAGTGCCGTCTCGGACTAGCCTGCGTGGACTGCGCAGGCTGATCCGAGACAACACTTTACGCAAATGTCCGAATGTCCTTTTTCGCGTGCTGCAGGCCATTACTGGGGGACGCATTACAGTCGATAAAATACCGCCGCAATGAAAAGCATAATCTCTACCACACGTAGGATAAACTATTTCTTAGACTTGTCCATAATGAAAGCATTTGCGGACGATGAATACGTGAGTCAAATGGCGGCATTCGTGTGTGATAGGGTAGAAAACAATGCGAGAAAAATGAGAAAATGCTGGCTACCAGAATTATATCCGTTTCATTCGGTGGCAGGAGTTGGATAATATCAACCGCTGTACTACTGGAGTTGCCTTACCTTGTATGATATCCCAGATTTAGTTGAATCAAGTCTCGGGACCGAGGCCTATCGATGCAGCAAGTAATGTAACGGGGTGCAGTTCGATTTCAAGCACTAAAATCCAACTTTGCTGGAGCATTGCTTTTAAGAAGAGAGAGGGGGGGGGGGATCTAGGTTTTCGTCAACCGAACAAACTTAAAAATGAATATACAGTATATTTCTGTATAGAGTAGGTCAAACTACATTATAAGACATAAAAATACACGTGTGAAAATAAATCTGTTGGTGGTATATCTTTGATAGGGTACGCAGCCTGTAGATTTATTTGTAATATTCGCGATAATCGTTTACAATTGCCTATTTGAATGTCACATGACCAATACCACGAGTCGATTATGAAGGATCGAATTCAAATAGTTACGATTACGTCATATCATATCTTACAAAAAATATAGTCCCGATTTCAAAACAGCCATCCCTCTATTCAAACACCAAATTTGCGACTTTTGAATGTATTTTTTTTTGTCCAGTTTCTTTATTCTTCCAGATAAAAATGTGTTTTGTAGTATTTGATTCACAACAATAAATCCAAGTATGCCCCTTTAACAACGATGCAGTTTGGGTGCTTGCCTCGCACTTACATTTAGAAAATTAGTGGGTGACCTAAGCTGAAGAATGTTACACAAACAAAAGTTGTTAAAAAATTGTCGTTCGATAAACTTATTTTAAAAAATGTTGGGGTAATGATAATTATTAAAATGAAATGCATTATAAATAAATTATAATGATGATAATGATTTTTCATTTATGAACATGATAATTCCTCATGCCCAGCAGGTTGATACAGACGATGGAACACTTGTACGTGTTATTAACGCTGTGGACGGTACTCCTGTCTAGAGCCCAGGGCTATCTGAAGTACTGTGATAGTTATCCAAAAGAGGTCGATAGATGTTTTTCAGAAGCACACGTAAGTGAATTGTCTGTTCTCCCGCCTGTGTTTTTCCAAAGGACACTGAAGTTCTATTGGCCTGTCACAAAACACTCAAATTTTCATTGCTCGATCATGGGACACCGTTACTTAAAATATAATAACACTTTGTATAGAATTACAATGTACGATATTGAAGCGATGCACCATTGTGCTATTTTTAGTAACGGCGTCCGAAAACTTTGGTATTTTGTGAGTTTCAGAGGCCTATGGTTTTTACTGCTTGTGCTTGTATTTTAACTTTCTGACTACCTTTTCGAAAGTGCATCTTTCAGTATACACTCTTATATATATAGTTGTGAGTGAATCAGCTGTTTTTTTGTTTACCGTTTTCAACCGATCCGTACAATCCTCGCATTTCTTTGAGCAGTGCTATGGACTATATTCTTTCTACACGGGTTTGAAACTTCATAAACGGTGCCAATGGCTTTAAATAGAAAATGTGTTAGTCTTCCGGCTCCGAAGATATCAGCTAAAAAGAACGCAAGAAACAGGTTATTTTGTCATGCTTTACACTTATCATATGTGGTCTTAAGTCTTTAAGTTTTTGAAATTCGAAAAAAAGAGAATGTCATACTATGCTCTGGTCTTTCAACGTGTTTTCTACTCTGCGGAAAGTTGTAGTATGCGTACAGTATTGTCTGAATCATTTGTGCCGTGGGTTGACTCTAGCCGAAATAGTACGTCAAGGACCTAATTTCAGGCTGATATTGCCATTAGTGTTACGAATATGCGTTGGAATCGACTTGATTCGGCTTGAATCGCACGAATATTGTCGAGATATCACTACGGTTGAAAAAAAAAAATCAATGAATGAAAAACTGCTTCAATGTCAATCAGTTACGAATCAGTTAAGAAAACGTCGAATGCATGTACGAATCCGGTACGAGTAAAAATGAATTTGTTACTATTCTTGACAATCCGCCGGATTTTCTCTCGAGATCGGTATCAAAAAGCCCCCACCTCTGCTTGGGCATCGCGATCCTCGAATAAGTTCAGAATACGTAATAATTCCTCCGAATCTATAACGATTTAATTATGATGCATAAGAATGCACAACGACTTGGTTACGAATTAACTACGACTTTTTGGAATCGGGAGTTCGTGGCCAAGATTTAAACAGCTCAAAACTTTTACCATGAATTTCCGATTGCTAAAAAATTGCAAGAAGTAAATAGAAATTTCAGGAGTTGATTGCGATTCTTCTACAAATCCTAAAGTATATCAATTTATGGGGTTCGCGGTCTGTGTGCATTAGCAGCATAAGGCTATAAAACCCAAATTCAAGGTTCTCATGTCTTGAACCCTTTACCCCACTCTCCTGGCTTCTAACGAGCCTGACAGAGAAAACATTGTAGGGAAAGGAATGATTTGTTACCTTTTCACAGATAAATCCCACTATTTTAGTAAAATTTAGTGTACTGTCTGCAAAAACTTTTGAAACGGTCGAGTCTAAAATTTTGTCTTGTTGTAAAGCGTTAACCATATGCGAATATAAAGATGTTTTCCTACATTGCTCAGTGGTAAAGAGTAGGGCTCTTAAACCTGAGATCCCGGGTTCGAGCCTCATTGTAGGCATTGTGGGTTTTTTGTGGAAGTGTCCTTGGGCAAGAAACTTCAGAGCCTTAGCCTACCGGTAAAACCCCAGATATACATGAATATGTGAGCTGTTGCTTTTATATGATTGTCAAAATAATACTGAAAGTGGCGTTAACCACCATTTAACTCTTTAAGACGACAAAATTTTAGACTGGTCCACATTGAAAGCTGTTTGCAGATGACAAAAGTAAACCTGACTCAAAAACTGAAACATGTCTTTGGAAGGGAGAAAAACTTTGTGGGAAAAGGAGAAAATGTTGGTTACCGGTATTTTCTCCTTTTCCCACAATGTTTTCAAATGCCTTTTTTTTTTCTGAAGGTCGTTAAAACTGCCGAGCTATAAAAACTAAATGCAGCACACTTGGGAAATAATAAACATAAAAGTGATTGTTTTTCTTCCTCTCTTTTTTTGTTTCTTACTTGCAATGATCTTATGCATATTAACCTTATTTCACACAGTCTCGAGTTTTATCGACCCTGAGGAAGAGTCCTTTTGAAAATTATGTGGAAAATGGAGAAATTGGTAGTGACCAGCATTTTTTCCTTTTCCTACAATGTTTACCACCCTTTTAAAAACAAATTTTTATTTTTGAGAAACAGCATTGTTTGGTCTACACTTTATCCTTCTGTATTTTCAGTCTGAGGCTATGTTTCATATTATTAACATTGCATAGTACCTTCAGATATTTTGGTCCAAATTCAGTTAAAAGGGCACCAATTAGCTGTCCCATTTTTCCAATTGGGACTCCAGTTACCCAAACGACAAACAAGGTCACAGTTAGCCACAGAGGTGCTTGATCCATGCTTGGTTCCTTGATAGACCTTGAGTGTCGCTTTTTTGATGTAACTGGAGCCCAATTTTCATTTTGCTGAAACTGGCCTTCCACCGGCTCTATTGTTTGGTCGCTCTCCACCGGAGTACTCGTGATGATAGTCTCCGTAGGAGTAGCCGAAGCTAGGTATGATTCAAGGGAATCGGTGGAAGTATCTACGATCAGTTGTTTCGGATCCGGAGAACCACTCGACGAAGAAGACGAATTAGCCACTTCCGAGTAGGTCCTCTTCTTCTGGTTAGGTGTGAAGGGGGTAAGAGTACTCATGGTAATAATTAGTTAAGAAATTTTTGTTAGATTGAGCCAAAGAGAACGAAAGTTTAGTAAAAGTGAAGACAAATCTCAAACCACCTGACGATCCTTTGCTTTTTCCGTTGGTAATTTCTAGTATCCTTCGCTGTAAAGTCCAAAACGTGATTCACTATTTTCTGCTGCTAACCTCTCCGAGGGATACACAGATTTTTTTTTTCCTCAGTATATTTTTTTAACACAAGATATATTTCAATATTTTATCTTTCAGTCCGCGCAGGCTAATCCGAGACGGCACTTTACGACTACATTAGATTTTGTGCTACAGTAGACTCGCGCAAAACAGAAAATTACATAAAAACGTAAAGTGTCGTTTCCGATTAGCCTGCGCGGACTGCGCATGCTGATCCGAGACGACACTTTACGCAGATGTCCGAATGCCCTTTTTCGCGTGTTGCAAGCCATATGTAAAGTGTAGAAGCTATTTGGTGGCATCTGGGTCCGTATTCACCAACCATTCTTTAGAACATTTTTCGTCTTATTCTACAAGATTTTCTGAATTTGAAAGTAACACAACTTCTGATTGGCTAAACCGAATAGTTTAGCCAATCAGAAGTTGTGTTACATTCAAATTTAGAAAATTCTAGAGAATAAGACTAAGAATGTTCTTTAGAATGGTTGATAAATATGGACCCTGATGACGTTTCTTGGCAAATTTGTCTTTCTTTTCTTTCTTTCTCGTTTTGCAAAGTGTACGCAACTGTATTTTTGCATACAGGCAGCTACGCACCTGACTCCTAAATCTTTACCAAACGACACAATTTTGTACCTAACAAAACTGAAAGCATTGGCATAAGACAAATTAAATGAAGCCCAGTTGATGATTTCTATCTTTGACAGGGTAGAAAACAATATGGAAAAATGAGAAAATGCTTGTTACCAGCGTTTTTTCCGTCTCCCACTTTTTTCCCTTTATAAACCTTTCACCTCAGGACCGTTAAAACCCGGGATTGTGTGGTATAGGGTTAACTCTTAGACAGCTAAGCGGCGACACTTCAACTGAAGTTTAGTTTTAGACTTCGGCAATACTCGAACTTCCTTGAGATGGTAGCGAATTAACCCTTAGGATGCTAAGCGCGACTCAGTGACATTTTGCGGGCAGTGTAGATCAAAGATCAAACTGCACAGAATGTGCAGACTGATCTTAGATCTACACTTAGATCTAGAATGTCCCATCCTGAGTTTTCTTCCTAAAAAAAATTAGATTGCAACAACTGGAGTTTTATTTCTAACTTAGAATGTTCAATCAATTGAATTGAGCCACGCATTTAGGGGGCTAAATGCATTTGCGAAAAGTATCGACCAACGTCAGCCGGCGCAGTCCGCACAGGCTGACATTGGCCGAAACTTTTCGCTATCTTAAAATTTTCTGCATGTCAAAGGATAATTCTACCTCATGATTCAGTCGGTTGTTTGACAAAATGGATTTTATGGATCCATAATTAGGTGATGTTTTGTTTAGTATAATGTATCACGGAGATGCATTACGCCTCTTTTTGCCAGAGCATGGCTCAGTTATATTAGCCGTTCCATTTTAGATTCATTTCAGGGACTCGGTTGAATTTTCTCTTTACAATAATTCTGATGAGTAACTACAATCTCGACCTCAGTGAAATACATTTGGCCCGCAACACGCGAAAAGAGGCATTCGGACATTTGCGTAAAGTGTCGTCTCCGATCAGCCTGCGCACTCCGCGCAGGCTAATCCAAAACGACACTTTCCGTTTTATGTAATTTTCTGTTTTGCGCGTGTCTACAGTGGAACAAAATCTAACGTAGTCGTAAAGTGCCGTCTCGGATTAGCCTGTGCGGACTGCGCAGGCTGATCCGAGACGACACTTTACGCAAATGCCCGAATGCCTCTTTTCACGTGTTGCAGGCCATTTGTCTAATATGAGGCATACTCTTGCAATAGGGGGTTTATTCAATCTTCGTGTTGCATTATACCATGCTGGCCATCACATGATTACGGACCCATAAGATCCACTTTGTAGAACAACCGGCTGAATCGGTGGAATGAATAGGTAAAATGATCCTTGGACATACAGGAAATTTACCAAGAAAATTTACCAAAAGCATAAAGTTTCCACACAGGTCAGCCTGTGCGGACTACACAGACTGATGTGGGTCCTTAGTTTTCACAGACGCATGAAAAACGCCCTTTTTCACAGAGTATGCCTTTTATGCTGTTAGAATAGGAACAACTGCCTTTATCAGGGTGCTTTTATTTTATTTGAACAGAAACACCCGGTGAATTTGAAAGAGGCCCACGTTGCCTGTATTCGAAAATTCTACGAGGACAATGACCCGGATTTGAATATAACTAAATCTGACAGAGCGTTTTTCGACCTGAGGGCAAAATATGGGTAAGATCTTATTTTTTGCTTATCTGTTTTTGTCTGCGGTAGGATCAATCGATCGATCAATCCATAGATCAATAAATCCATGGATCAGTTAATCCATGGATCAGTCAATCCATGGATCGATCAATCAATCCATGGATCAATCAATCAATCAATCAATCAAGTGACCGAAGGTTGAAAGAGACGGGTGCTGACAGCATATTTTCACTTATTTGACCATAAAAGGACAACCCTTTTGATGTGCGAATTAAATATTAATGAACAACATGAGACAATGAATAGACCTAGAAATTTCATATTCAATGGTGTTTGTTTAGAAAAGCGTGGATTTGAGATCAGACTGCTTAGTCTGTGTATTCTGATCTTAATCTACATTGTCGTAAAAAACAGTCTGCGAATTTAACAGAGAAAGATAACGAAGAGTAACGCACAAAATGTGAACACAGATGCTGCACGTCACATGGAGTTGTCAACTAGTGGCATAATAACATGGTAATGATAGCAGTGATGAGTAACGTATTGTTATTCTCTGTTTTAAACGCAAAGCTACTTAGCGCAAAGAAAGCTTTTTTGCAAACAGTTTAGACTAAGATCAGACTGTACAGGACGTGTCTACACTGTCCGATATGGTGAGATTTTTCCAGGGAAAAGAATTTGAAATCGCAGTATTTTGAGATATGGCGTTCAACACGCGAAAAGGGGCATTCGGACATCTGCGTAAAGTGTCGTCTCGGATCAGCCTGCGCAGTCCGGGCAGGCTAATCCGAGACGGCACTTTACGACTACATTAGATTATGTGCTACAGTAGACTTGCGCAAAACAGAAAATTACATAAAAACGGAATGTGTCGTTTCGGATTAGCCTGCGCGGACTGCGCAGGCTAATCCGAGACGACGCTTTACGCAAATGTCCGAATGCCCCTTTTCGCGTGTTGCAGGCCATATGACAGCTACTTGCACAAATACATATTAGCCATGCTCTGGCAAAACGGGATTTCATGCATCTTCGTGATGTATTATTTCAAGCAAGTCATCACATAATTATGGATCCATGAAATCCATTTTGTATAACAACTGACTGAATCATGAAGTACAAGGGTCATTTAACGTGCAGAAAATTGACCAATAGCAAAGTTTCGATCCAGGTCAGCTGGTACGGACTGCGCAGGTTGACCCAGGTCAATACTTCTTGCAGATGCATTAAGCCCCCTTCTCACGGAACATGGCTTATACTATAAAAACCATTTTATTCTACCACAATGCTGGTTGTTTTTTGACCAGCCAAAAGCTTGTTTAACCCCTTATAACACAAACCACGGTTTTCACGACCTGAGGCAGAAAGCTTTTAAAACATTTTGGGAAAACGACAAAATGCTGGTAACCAGTACTTTCTCCTTTTCTCATAACGTATTCTAACCCTTCGAGAAAAATCCAAAAATTTGAACCACACTGAATTTGTCGTCTACAATGCTTTCAATTTTAATCAGTCTTAACTTTTGTCGTCTGATAAAGAGTTAAATACTATGTAGTTTTATACCGCTTTCGACAGAATTTCAGCCATATCACGGCTATGTATTACAGCTGAAAAAAGGCGTAAAGATAAAAGAGCCAATCTGAAAAAAAAAAATCTATTCATTTTAGATATGGGCTCGCGCCTCCACCCACGGGTTTTAGAATCAGAAAAGAATATCGCCGTTTGACAAAGGACGAAAGAATACGTTTACATTCAGCGTTCAACGTGTTGTATAAGGTAAGTCACTGGTAAACCTGGGTCCGTATTCACCAACCATTCTTAAGAACGTTCTCGGTCTTAGTCTCAGAGACTTTTTAAAATTGAAAGTAATACGACTTCTGATTGGCTAAACCAAGTGGTTTAGCCAATCAGAAATTGTGTTACTTTCAAATTTAGACAATTCTGGAGAATAAAATAATGTTCTTAAGAGTGGTTGGTGAATACAGACCCATGTGTACAGAGACGTCGATGTGCTTGAAAAAAATGACTCGTCTACAGTAAAGGGGAGAAGCATATGAGACATGCTCTACGAAAAGAAGGGTTTAATGCATCTGCGGAAAGTATCGACCCATGTCAGCATGCGCAGTCTTCACCGGCTGACATGGGTCGAAACTGTTTACTATCTGTAAGTTTTCTGTATATCCAAGGACCATTCTACCTCAGGATTCAGCCGGTTGTTGGACAACAGATTTTATAGCAAAAAGGCATTTAACAAACTTTTGTCAGAGCATGGCTTATATGATGGATCACAAAATGTATCTTTTTTTATCTAAGCCACAAGTGCGATGACGTCATTTCTGGTCTCATGACAATAGATTAAGTGCCAATGACAATCCTATGTGCGTAATTACTTTAACTGTACAATTTCTGTGCGCTTGTACAGAAAAAAAATATAATAGTCATGCTCTGTTGAAAGGAGGCTTATTCATCTGCAAAAAAAGTATCGACTCAGGTCAGACTGCGCACTCCGTAGTGTGGTGCTTCACGGAGATGCATTAAACCTTGTTTTGCCAGAACGTAGCTCATTTTATTGTAATCATTCCTACTTTACAAGAAATATTTGAGCCATGCTCTGTGAAAAGGGGGTTTAATGCATCTGCGCAGGCTGACATGGGCCGAACTTTTTGCTTACAGTAAATTTTCTGCATGCCCAAGGACCATTTTACCTCCAGATCCAGTCGATTGCAAGACAAAATGGATTTTATGGATCCATATGTAAGTAATAACTTGCCTGGTATAGTGCATCACGGGGATGCATTAAGCCCCCTTTTGCCAGAGCACGGCTCATTTATATTCACAGAAAAATCTAAACCTGGTAATGCCCTTTGAAATATTAAATATCAATATCATTTCAGAAAGGGGTCATGGCAAGGTTTGGAAGACTGCATGCTACAGCGACCGATCGTATTCACAGAGGAGCATCCTTCTTGGCTTGGCACAGACTCTTTATAACAGAGTAAATCTTCTATTGTTTACCTTACCCTTCGATACCAAACACAAATCCAGTTACTCTAGTGGACAGCGTAGATCAACAATGGTTTATGCGTTCTGTGCAGTCTGATCTGAGATCTTCACTGACCGATATCTTAACATATAATCTGGTGAAAGGGACCTTGAAATTGTATTTACCAACTATTCAAAATTTAATCTTGTTCTAAATGGCAAGACTAGACATTTGGTTAGTCGACACCGAAATCCCTACCAATTATTTTGCTTGTTTTTGAATTTAGAACTGGAGTAATAGTTGGACCTGTTGGTGAGTATGACCACGACCAAAGTTTTGCCAAGTGACTATATTCACTTTACTTTCTCACGATCAACGACCAAGAAAAAGACCGCCCAATATAAGTACATCGCCTAGCTCAAGCACTGAATGTAAAAAAGAGACTGAGGTGTCTGACAGTTCTAAACAAATTCTTGAAGCACTTAGGTAAACAGCTCCAGCACTTAGGTAAACAATTAATACACTTAGGTTAACAATTAATATATTATACTTTCAAAACACGGTATTGCGACAATATAATTTGTTTTACGAATTAACAATACATTAACGATTATTTGACAGTCTTGAAGAAGAGCTAAGACGAGTTGACCCCAAAGTCGCATTGGCTTACTGGGACTATACTATAGATAACAACATCACCAGACCTTCCGATTCGGTTGTGTGGTCTCCATGTTTCTTTGGCAACGGAAATGGAACCATCACAGAGGGACCCTACAGGGGCTGGTATGGAGGGAGAAATGGGCGCATCCAGAGAGACTTTGCGAGGGATGCTTGTGATGGTGGCCGTCTTGTCAATAAATTCGATGTGCTGAATGTTCTGACGAAATGTCATCTTGAGGTAAATTTTTACACTTTATTTTTAAACATAATCTGAGTCATCCTAAGTGAGTATTGTATCTAAAGTATCGACCCATGACAGCCTTGCGCAGTCCGCGTGGGCTGACATGATCCGTAACTTATGTTACTGGTAAATTTTCTGCACGTTAACCCATAGGCTGCTAAGCGCAATTCACTGACCTTTAGCGGATAGTGTAGATTAAGATCAGACTGCACAAAACGTGCAGTCTGATCTTGGATCTACACTGTCCGATAAGGAGATGTTTTTCCCCAGAAATAACTTTGAAATAGCAACAAAAGAGGATCTTGTCCGCCATGGGTTCGGATCCCACCAGATGCGGTTTGTATTTCTGCCATGCATATGTTCATTTGTTTCTTTGTTACGGACTTCGTTCGTAAGAATATGTTTACTGAGCGAACATTTTTAAAATTTAGAAATTGAATTTATAATTCTTGCTCCTAACCATAAATCGTAGGGCTACCAAATTTGGCACATATTCGTCATCGTATCTGGTAGAAACATAAACGACACCGTAGCCAATCATCGTCGTCATCATCGTCGTCGTCGTCATCGTCGTCGGTAAAAGTTGTTGAATGGCTTGTATTATAATCCCCTTCGTTTAAAACCCTTTATAAAATAATCCAGTGTTTTCACGACCATTGGGAAGAAGCCTTTAGAAAACATTGTGGGGGAAAAAGAGAAAATGCTGGTAACCAGCATTTTCTCTTTTTCACACAATGTTTTTCTATTCTGTCAAAGAACTTAAGTTCATTTGTACAACTTTCAAATTTGTTGTGTGCAGATGCTCTCAGCTCTGAAGGGTCTAAAACTTGTCATTTGGGAATGCGTTAATTATATATATAAGACATTTTAACAATTACAGGAAATTTCGTCACCACCCGATGAAGGATACTGTAACCTAGAGACATTACACGACGGAGTTCACCAGTGGGTGGGTGGGGACATGAACGACCTTCTCCTCTCGGCCTTCGATCCAATCTTCTACTTTCACCACGCGTTCGTAGATCATGTCTGGGAATTGTTTAGAAGAAGACAGGCATTCAAGTAATTCAAAACTTTATACATTACTGCTACAACGAATAATGTGTATGATGTTAACTCAGCAACATGATTATGACGATTATATAATTCTAGCCTTTGCTCAAACTGTCATAATTATTTTGATCGTGTTTACTCTCATTAGCAGCAATAACAAAATGTTCGCCCCTTTTTTTACTGCCAAGATGCAATATTTTGGACCGTATATAAAAACCATTCTAATTTGCATTCTTAGTCTAATTCCTGACCTAAAAAGTATCGTAATCTCTAAACCATGTAGCCAATCACGGCTAATCCATGTGATTTAGCCTATCAAAAATTCCGTTATTTCAAATTTAGATCATTCTTAAGAATAAGACTAAGAATGATACTAAGAATGGTTGGTGAACACGGGCCCTGTGCTCGTCTTGAGACAATCTAACACGTTTCCACATACAGACAACCATTTTCGTCTTGCATCAGTCTATTTTTCTGTCAAATGTGTCAAAATAGATGTTGCTCGAACTTTTCTATTTAGGTAAAATAATATTTTTTTTCAGTAATGCAGTGCATTATGTAATTTAACAATCGGCTACCTGGATTTCAGGTGTAACGTTGACCCAGAAACCGACTACCCACCAGATAATCGAGCCGGACCAAAGGGGCATCGAGCTTTTGACCGGATGACTGGCTATGAGTACCTTCGCAACGTTGATGCTCTCACAAATAATTTGCCGATTATGTATTATAATTATGAACCTTTCCCGACATGCCCTGATTGCGGCCATTCGGAGTACCTTTACTGTGACTTCAAGCAACAGATATGTCTGACTCGAGAAAGAGATGCGTGCGACATGCAGCAGAACGAAATGGTATAAATTTGTTTTTATTTATTTGTATACGAAGAAGTGAGCATATCATAATATCGTTATTTCGCAAATGACAGCTTTGTCTTTAGATACTTACTCGTCTATTTATTTGCAGTGGTTATTACATTTATATCGTTTGTTTGTGTATTATTGACAAATCAATGTGGCTCAGCCAGTAGCTCAAAGTTAAACAAAAGTAGCCAGGAGCAAAGTCATATTTTCTTGAAGTTTGATGATTGTTCAAGCATTTAACGATAATCTCGACATCCTTTAAAATGACATTCTCTTAAGTCATCGGATTTTGTTGAAAAGAATGGAAAGCTCGGGGTCTCCAATAATATTGTTGATGAACGGATTTGAATCTCTACTCGCTCTGTAACTTTGCACATTTTTGTATTTAATAAGTTTGTAAATGAATGACTTGTTTTGCTTATCATCACTTGACAGGGAGTTCATACGTACACCGGACGAGGGGATGATGGGATAGGTTTTACCGGTGCTATGGTATCGACATTCACTCCGTTTGTCATTAAACATGGCGTCCGTCCACTCCGTGGAGATGGAAGACATCGTGACATGTCCAGGAAAGAAGCCAGAAAAATCTTGATCGAAGAATCTAGTAAGTTCAGACAGTCGATGTCCTCCTCCTCCTCTATATTGCTGAAATTCAGTAATCATAGGAATGGACCGTTGTTCAGGATCCACATATTTTATCTAAAGGGGCTATAACAGACCTTTTAACTTAGAATTAAAGAATGCCAGTCGATATCATACTGCACAGACATGGTAATTAATCTTGGTCTACGCTAAGATCGTAGGACATCTGTAGTCGCTACGGGCAGCATATAGATCAAGGTCAACCAATTGTTGAGCATGCATGTGTTTACACTGTTTTACAGGATATTCTCTTCTTTCTTGACCCTCTTTGAAATATTGATACATGTACATTGAGCTGCTTTTTGTACACACTATTTCGAAGGATATTCTTTTGTTCTTTCTTATTTCGAGAAGGCCTTTCTAAACTGAGCAGAATGAGCCATAGCGATCTAGACTATTGCATGTTGCTACTCAAGCTAAGTTGATAACTTTTTTTTTATTTCTGCTTCCGGCAGTAACATTTCAAACTTGGCTTAGTGTGTTATACCCCAAAATGATTTTTTTTGGATTGTTTTTGTAGCAGACTAGTTTTGAAACCAATGTAGCTGAAGAACGACCAATGAACGATTTTTTTTTCTTTTTCCATGTAACGTTTAACATACCTTCATGTAATTATTAATTGATGCTGATTATCCATGTTTAACAAGAATGCTGTACCCCTCAATACTTAGTTTTGTGGTGTTATACATTAAATTAATGTTTTAATATAAAAATTCCCTTTCCAACAGAAACAAGTTTTGCGGAAGCACTCAGAGCTCCATTTTCTCCAATGTTACCAATGATGCCATCAACATTAAGCTCGTCTTCACAACTCGGCGGCGGTCAGCAAAGTCCAACTGTTCTCTCTGATGGATGGCCACATGCACTCAATTCAGGATTAGAAGGATTCCACATGAATGGTAAGCAAATTTTTACAGTGAAATATTCATTGATTGATCGAACTTAGTTTTTCAAGTCTTACAACTTCTATTTATCACTCTTCATGCCTGATTCCTGGAAACCTGACTAGTTGTTTACTGGTCACTTGCCCAATGACGCATATAAGTACAAAGGTTGGCCTTGCTCGTCTCGAAACTCGAAAGGGAGTCTGATATTAGAGGCCAATACTCTTCCATTAAACAATATTTTTATTCGAAAATGCAATTTTTCAAATATTGACCATTTAAACTGCCCTGCTGTCTTAATTCTGGATTAAAAAACGTATTAGGTCGAAAATGCCCATTCATTTGAAGTGAAGGACTAACGTTTGAAGGAAAAGTAGATATGATTCCACAACAGTATGGAAAACATTACAGGAAAAGAAGCTGTTACTTATTTCAATGAATGGCTGAAGGGATCTTAGGTTAGAAAGAATGAAGGAGCAAGTCTGATTTATCATAAAAGCAATCAAAGCTGCTGAACTATCTTCAAAAGGAAAGAAGAACCCTTTAATGATCTGATTATGATTTAGCCGGGCCGAATGGATCTTGAGTATTACCCTGTTGACGTAATGGAATATTTTCTGTGATTTTCTCTGCAAATACAATGAAAATTCGATGGAACGATTATCCCAATATGAGGGACAATGATCAACCTTTCTTTACTTCGATAATATGTGGTTTACTCTCAGAACAATTATTGTGGACCCGGATGAGATTCCGCAGTTTACTGGTTTTAATCTGAGTCTACAGTGTTTGTCTTTGTTCACCTTTGTAAACGACAAGCATATACTAGGTTAACATTTGAACTACTAAATAAACGGAAATTTCTAGGCAATAGTAAAAATCCAAGCATTACGATTGCAAAGTTCTTTTTCTTATAAAATATAATCAGTATATCGGACAGTTTAGATCCAATATCAGATTTCACGTTCTGTGCAGTTGATCTTGATCTACACCATCCGCAAAAGGGCAATTAGTCACGCCAGCAACCTAAGGTAACAGGTAACGAACCTACCAGGTATGAGCTATAGAAAATTTTTGCTTGACCGGATAATCTGTGCGAAGTTTACAGAAAGTCGTTGCCAATATTCATAATTGTTGATTTAAATTCACCTTCATCATTTGAAAAAGTTCCTGTAGCACAGGCTGACAAGGGTCGAAACTTTTTGCTATCGGTCAATTTACTGCATGCCAAAGCATCAGTCTACCTGATAATTCTGTAGGTCGTTAGACAAAATGGACTTTATGGATCCATGATTATATAATGACTTGCTTGATATAATGCATCACGGAGACGCATTAAACCATCTTTTGCAATAGCATGGCTCATTTGAATATGTTTACTTGTGCTTACTGTGCTTTTGTGTTATCCTGAAATTTTCTTCGTTACTCATTGCAGACAGACATCAGTTTAGTGGCGGTGTTTCGGGATTACCGGTGAATCACGGTTTCGTGCCATTCAGGTACCCAGAGAACCAGTCAGGACAAGTTTTGCATTTTAATGCATTCAGACAGAGAGACGGTCCAAACCGGAAGTTGCCATTCTCACCCGGATTTCCTCCATTACCAAGATTTCCCGAGTTTGACATGCATCCTCCAATGAGAAACTTTTACAATTTCTCCCCACAAGTTTTTCCTACAAACTTTAAGAAATCTGGAAAAGGTTACTACTATTAGTGGTTTCTTGTAATTTATGGCTATCTTTTAAAATAATTTCTGTACTGTTTAAAAAAAAAGGTAAAAGAATTACAGAGTCTTGTAATTTGAATGGATAATAAAAGGGTCTTTGCCACCAGCTGTATTTTCTTTTCTTTTTTCGTTTGAATTTGGCTGTCAGGTTTCCATTTAAATTTTCTATTCACAGAGGCAAACCCACGTGACTATTTGATAGTGTATCAGGTGTGTATCAGGTTTTATTGTTTACATATACTTACATTATTACTATGACGAGAGTGATTACAAGCAGCCCGGTCGGGAAGCTCAGTGGTTAGCGTATCTTACTCGTGACCTGGCGATTGTGAGTCTGATTCCCGATTGAGGCAAACTTTCTTTCCGGCGATTTTCGTCTATCACCTCTGATGCATGTGGGAAAAGTAGTAGGTGACATGGAAAGAAAGTTGTGTCAGTACTGGTGTGAGAAAGCCAGGAAACACATGCATAGATGCACTGACCGCCGTGATATAACCTAAGCTTTTAAAACGGCGTTAAACCCCATTACAAACAAACAGATAACAAGCAAATTTGTACCAGTTACAGAGTAGAGTACTTCTGATTTTATATAATTTTAGCTATATGATGTCTTATAGATATTTTGCTCCCAAGAAATGCTTCAGTAGAAATGTTTTATAATAGACTTAAACATTGTCATACACTGAAAATATCTAGGGGGAGAATTTCTAGAAAACCAAATAATTTAGGTCATCATGACAATCATCATAAAATATCATATATTTAAATGATATGAATCAGACAGAAATGAAATTGGAAATAACAGACAGGAGAAAAAAGAGACTGTGTGACAGAGTAGTGAAGCTAAACAACGCGAGCTATGACGCGCTTTGCTGTGGCATAAGTCCTGCCGTCGTTAAATGGCGACGGCACAGCAGGATATTGATTTCTATTTGGAACGTATTCAGCAATCGGCTCGAAAGCTGTTGTGGAGTTATAGAAACGTGCCGGATTATAGTCGGTGCGCCTTGAGTGTGCAACGCACCGTCTAGTTTCACGATTACACCAGAGATCTTCCGAACCACATCTAGGACAAGATGGCGCATCTACGTATCTATACCAATACCGAGTCCAAAACGAAGACAAACCTCTCAGATTGGTTAGTTTACTAAAGCCAACCATTCGTTCAAATGCCCCTTGTCCGGACTGTGCACCACTGTCTGGATAGTTGCGGTCGTCCTGGACATTACATCGCACTCTCTGGTTCCTCCTGAAACGCTCCCATTGGTAATCATTGAAAGCCAACTGCATGTAATACACAGGGTCATAAGCGGACACCAGCGTGTTTGAGATAGTCCCTCCAATCCAGTTTCGGACGCCATTGTTCTGATACTCAAAGTTGGTCTCTTCGTCCTCTCCTGGGCTTGACGGAAACGAGACTTCCTGAAAAAAAAGCACAATTAACAAATTCAACCCCCTTTTACGTGAAACAATGAAAGATTATGTATGTTTATTCATTATTCATTGACCTAAATCTTACAACCATGAAGGACCTCTACAGAGAAATGATGTCCATCATTTCTCTGTGGAGGTCCTTTAGGGGTTGAAATATACCTTTGCTTATGTTTGAAATTTACAGAGTTCTGTGCAAAAGTGAAGTATCACAGAACTTCTTCATAAAGAAAAATGTGTCTCTCTGAACAAAAGTTCTCCATGTGCACTACTCTTCAACTGGCTACTTTCTTTACACTGAGAACAGAAAATTTACCTCCAATCGACACTTTAGGATGATGGCCATGAACTCATCCTTTGTTGTCAATTTTCCAAAGCTGCTTTGTCCATAGTTTCTCTGTAGAGGTCCTTTTGGTGTGAACCACTTCCGGAATGGTCCAGTCACTACTTCGCCATTGGCATTACCAAAGTACTTGCTCGACCACAAGATAGAGTTTACCGGGTTGTCCATCTCTGCGTCCAGCGTATAATCCCAGTATGGTAGACTGACCGTAGGTTCAACTCGACGCATTTCCTCTTCAAAACTGTGCAATAAAAAAAGAAATGAGCCAAGGTTTGTAAAAAAGGGGACTTGACGCATCTACAAAAAAAGCATCAAGCTAGGTCAGCCTGCACAGTCTGACAGTGGTCGAAACTTTTGTTGTTGGTCAATTTTCTGCATGTCAAAGTACCATTCTACCTCATGATTCATTCGGTTGTTATATAAAATTGATTTTATGAATCCATACTTATAATGGCTTGCAACACGCGAAAAGGGGCATTCGGACATTTGCGTAAAGTGTCGTCTCTGATCAGCCTGCACAGTCCGCGCAGGCTAATTCGAGACGGCACTTTACGACTAAGAGGTATCAAATACAGTGGACTTGCGCAAAACAGAAAATTACATAAAAACGGAAAGTGTCGTTTCGGATTAGCCTGCGCGGGCTGCGCAGGCTGATCCGAGACGACACTTTACGCAAATGTTCGAATGCCCCTTTTCGCGAGTTGCAGGCCAATTATGATAACTTTGCTTGATAGACATGCATTAAACCCCCTTTTGCCAGAGTGCCGCTCAAATAATACCATTTTGTCTAACAACCCATCGAATCATGAGGTAGACTGGTCCTTGGCAGGCTGTAAATGGACGACTAACAAAAAGTTTCGACCTACGTCAGCCTGCGGAGAACTGCGTAGTCTGACATGGGTCGGTATTTTTTGCAGATGTATCTAACCCCTTTTCACAGAGCATTGCTCATATTATACAAGCCAAGCTATGTGAAAAGGGGGATTAGCAATTCATAAACAGCAAAACGTATCGAACCATGTCAGCCTACGCAGTCCGTGCAGCCTGACTTTGGTCAAAACATTTTGCCATTTGTAAATTTAATGCATGTCAAAGGATCATTCTACCTCCAGATCAAGTGTATTATTAGATTAAATTGATTGTATGGATACATGACTTGCATGGTTTCTTGCATCATAGAGATGCATTAAATCCCCTTTTGCCAGAGCGCGGCTCATATCTTTCTAGAATCTTATTCCACAGGCTGTCGATGTTTTCAATAGCCAATAATTCAAAATACTTAAATCTAGAGTAAATGAACAGCAAAAGGTATCGCACCATGTCAGCCTGCGCAGTCTGCGCAGCCTGACTTTGGTCCAAACTTTTTGTTATTTGTAAATTTACTGCATGTCAAAGGATCATTCTACCTCCAGATCAAGTGTATTGTTAGACTGAATGGATTGTATGGATACATACTTGGATGGTATCTTGCATCACGGAGATGCATTAACTCTCTTTTTGCCAGAGCGCGGCTCATATCTATCTAGAATTTGATTTCGACAGGTTGTCAATGCTTTCAACAGCCAATAATTTAAAATGCTTCAATCTAGAGTAAATGACAAGAAAATGCTACAAGTGAAATTGTCTTATTCTATACCTACAATGCTGCTAGAACTCGATGAAAACCGAGGAAAGCTGGTCCGCCATGTCCACTGATAGCCGCATTGCTGTTTAACTTGGCATATTTCTCGATTGTACCATCCTGCATAAGTACATACCTTAATATGAAAAAGGCAAAGCCTCAATCCGAGCGACATGAATCATTTGTGGGATAAAAAAATATATCTAATTATTCAAACGACAAGCTTGATCTTGAAATCATGCGCTTTTGAGTTCGAACCACGGCTTTGCCAAAACTAATTTTTAGGGTTGATTAAAGTCATTGCAATAGAATATATTATTGTCTCGTAGATCTAGATGTATAAATCTACATGTGACCCTGCCAACAAGAGCTGCCGTCATGGCAGCGAGTGCACCCGTCCATGCTTTCCCTGGAGTTTCTTTAATCGGCGTGCATAGATTGTGCTGTTGCTCTTTCTTTCTTTTTTTCTCTGTGCTCCTACATGTCCATCGTCGAAACAATGATCAGTGGTGTCGCAATGACAAGTTAGAATATCAATCCTTGGAGATATATACGCTGTTAAAATATCGGGTAGATCTAGATTTATATATCTGGTTTATGACTAAAAAAAATCTTACAGGTCTAGATCTATTCATATGCTTTCAAAACATATGAATAAATATAGATCTCGCTTCTATACAGATCCACTAGAAAAGGAATAACAAACTCAAAATTCCGCTTTCCCTATAAATCGCATTTTGAAACATTTAAAACACCACAGTGCGTTACCGACTGACACATGACGTTGGTTACTACATTCTGACATCAAATACTGCTTAGAAATATATTGCTTTTGGTTATACAGATTAAAATCTAGCCAACATATTGAAAGAAAAAAGAAAATTTATATTTGATACCCAGCTGTCTGTAACCGTTTACCAAACAAATCCTAGTCAAAACTTCCCAGAGAAAGGTATTTGAAAACATTATTTGAAAGGAGGAAATTGCTGGTCACCATTTTCTCCCTTTCCTACAATGTTTTCTACCCTTTAAAAGACAACTCTCATCATTTGAACCACATTTAATTTGTCGTCTACAAATGCTGTCAAACTGGACCAGTCGCAATTTTTTGTCATTTGGTAGAATTGAAGAGTTTATGCTTTAAATGAGTTGCGATTGAGAACTAGATTAACGTTAAAAAAAGGTGTGAAAATTACTTCTATGTAATGAATAGTAAAGGGGCGGTATACATTCTGGGTTGGTTTATTACTTCGTTTTATAAATAACAAATCAGATGATGATCAAAGAACACTGTCTTCTAGGATTTTAAATTAAATAGACAAAATGAAATGATAACAAGAAAAAAATCAAAGTAAAATATCTACTTTTTAAATTCTTCTGGAAACCGTTTTCATGAAAAATAGAAATCATATAAAAACACATAGTAATCCTAACAATCTAACTTAAAAAAACAAATCAGATGCGAGATCTCTCACGGGATCACCATCTCATACATTTACATAGGCCTGTCAAGTTTAGTCTTTTAGTCCCTAAATGCAATCACGACTGTAGCTACATTAGGTGGTCAACACCATAACACTGACGACAAACAACTGACTTGATTTTTCTTTGGCGAAGACGTACATCTCGGAACGGCTGACTTTGGATTACATTAAATCCTTAGTAACGGCCAACTCGAGATTGTTCTTTGCTCTCCTGACAAGAACTAGACTAACACTACAACGTTAACTTGGCGAAGACAGACATCTCAGAACGGCTGACTTTGGATTACACTAAATCCCTAGTAACGGCCAACTCGAGGTTATGCTTTGCCTTACTGACAAGAACAAGACTTACACTGTGACGTTAACTTTACTGTTTTTTGCGAAGACCGACATCTCGGAACGGCTGACTTTGGATTACACTAAATCCTTAGTAACGGCTAACTCGAGGTTATACTTTGCCTTACTGTCAAACGCTAGACTATCACTGCGACGGTAACTAATTGCGAAGCGAAGACAGGCATCTCGACACGGCTGACTTTGGATTTCATTAAGTCCCTAGTAACTGCCATCTCGAGGCTAATTTTCGCCAAATATCGACTATAAATAGGCGTATACTACGACGAAATCTCGGTTACTGTGACTGCCAACGCGGACTTACATTGGAGGAAGGTTAATATTTTTTTCTCCTTAATAGTTATTCTTTGCCGACAGACTTTCTTCCTTAGACTTCTGACAGACGGGAGTCGAGCGATAGAGTGGGATGGATGAACTGGAAATGGATGAGAGAGGGGAGACCAAGAGAGCGATCGGGTGGAAGAAGAAGAGTGGTGAGACAAGGGTGGGTAGGGGAGAAGTGGAAAAGAAAGACTGGTTGAGAGTAAGGGAGAGAGGTGTGGAAGAGAGAGAGACCGGGTGAGAGCAGGAGAGGGTTGGGATAAAGAAAAGAGAGACGGGAAGAATATGACAATTGCCATGTTGAACTGTGTTTTCGGCCCCTTTAGCACTGATTATCGCACATAAATGATATTAGCTGACTTTTCATTATTTAAACTGCGAACTGATCCAGCAGGTTTCAAAACCATGAACAACAACAAAAAAAAAAAGATGTAAAACACATACAAAGTGAAAATATCGGGACCTAAACAAATCGGGTCACTGCTCTGGATCACTCAGGTGTTAGTCTTTTTCATTATTCAAGTATTTGCAGATAATTAATGCATGCAGTCTTCACCCTTTTAGAGTCACGTAAGAAAACGGGATATTTTGCGGAGGGCATAGATCAAGATCAGACTGCACAGACCGTGCAGTATGATCGTGGATCTATGCCGTCCGCTTTTTTAGGAAATCGTGTAAGATAAAAAATCTTTCCAAGTTTCAGTGGATTGTAATTTCAGGCGTCGTAAACGGTCGAGGTTAAAGCCTATATAAATGTCCCATACATGTATTGGAAAAAAAAAGAGCCATGCTCTGTGAAAAGGGGGCTTAATGCCTTTGCGGAAAGTATCAACCCATGTCAGCCTGCGCAGTCGGCGCAGGCTGACATGGGCCGACACTTTTCGCTATTTTCAAATTTTCTGCATGTCAAACGATTATTCTACCTTATGGTTCAGTCGGTTGTTTGACAAAATGGATTTTGTGGATCTATAATTAGGTGATGTCTTGCTTGGTATAATGCGGCACGAAGATGCATTAAGCCCCCTTTTGCCAGAGCATGGCTCAAATAAGCCCCCTTTTGCCAGAGCATGGCTCAAATGAACTCATCGACCATTCTAACTTTAGGTTTTATTCTAACTTTCAAAATAAGCTATATGATTGGATGAGACGTCATGCATGGACGAAGAGCACACTAAGGCTGTTAACGGGTAAAAAATCTAATTCACTTGGATCGGTGATTTTGGCATTGATTTTGTATCAGGAAATCCTAGGACAGACGGACGGGCAGATGGACGGACGGACGGACAAACGAACAGGCGGTGGACGGACGGACGGACGGGCGGACAGACAGAGAGATGAGACGGGTAGAACGAGGGGACTGTGGCAAAGCTTTAGGTTGATAAAACTGGAAGGAAGAGAGAGGTGTACATGTATACCTTATACAATGCCTGAAATGCAGCATGCACACGCTCCCGCTCCTGATCAGTCAATGTTCGATACTCTTTTCTAGTCTTATAACCTGAGGGTGGTCTTGGGTCTTCGATAAACTGCTGCGATTTTTTCTCGAAGTATTCGATCTCCGCTTTGGTCAGATTGTCGGAGACTGGGTAGCCCTAAAAAAGTTTCTGTAGACAGTAGACCCTTGCAGCTGTTGGGTCGGACTTTGATGCCTTAAAACAAACAAAATTGAGGCTAACCCTTAACCCGTCAAATAAGTTCAATAAAACTTTAAGGCCATTTGTGGAAACCCAAGTATCGCATTTTTAAATTTATCTTTGTGGAAAAATATCTCCTTAACGGACAGTGTAGATTCAAGATCAGACTGCAAGTTTGTGCAGTCTGATCTTGATATATACTGTCCGCAAAAGGTAATTGAGTCGCTCTTAGCAGCCTAAGGGCTAAAAATGGTAAGTTTGAAGAATTAGAGCAGAACCGAAAATGAAAACAGTCGAAATCACAAAAGATTTGATATAGATGAATAAAAGTCACTATAGCGGCCAAAAATAAACAATGTGTGTTAAAATGCATCTAAATTTGAACCATACATTTAAAACTATGGAAATGATTGTGTAGATGACAACCTGTTATTGTATCTGGGGTTAAATGGTCCTTTGACATGCAGAAATTTGACCAATAGCAAAAAGTTTCGGCCCAGGTCAGCCTGCGCGGACTGCGCAGGATGACCTGGGTCGATACGTTTTGCAGATGTATTAAGCCCCCTTTTCAAAGAGCACAGCTCATATTCATTTGAGCCTGGCTTAGAACGAGGCAAATATCGGAAAACCGAACACGGTCACGGAAACAAAGTTGATTGATTGATTGGTGTCTAACGCCGTTTTCAACATTATTTCAGTTATATCGCGGCGGCCAGTGCACCTATCCATATTTTTCTGGAGTCTCTTTTACCAGTACTCCGCACAATTTTCTTTCCAAGCCACTGGCTGCTTTCCCACATAACCATCGTCGAAACAATGGTCAGCGGTGGGAGAGGAATGAATCCTGTCGCAATGACTATCATTAATCCTCGGAAAGAAATTGGCCGAGCCAGGGATCGAACCCACGATCCCCCTGTTCTCAAGTCCTGCACGCTACCGACTGAGCTACCGGGGCTCGGCCGGAAACAAAGTAGTGACACGTCAAAGCTGTTTCCCAATAGTACGTGCCCAGAAAGGATGTACAAAATGATTTACAAGACAAATTTATGATGCATAGCATCATAAAAGCCGCAATCTTTTGGTGGACAATTTCAGAAATATTGACTCTCTTGAGAAATTGTGATTACATTTTTTATATCTGTTTTTACCCCCACCCCCACCAGCGGAAAATCATGACAAATAGTACTAAAATGCAAGGAAAAAAGAAACAGAAAATAATATGTACATGTATTCTAATTCTTAAAAAAAAAAAAAAAAGAAGTTTAGAGAGGAATCTTAAATAATCTTGTTATTATATTACTATTATAAAGTGATGTTTATTTGAAAAAAAAAAAAAAAAAACACGTAAAAGCATCGGAATTTTTAAATTTCTACTCGAAATTTGAAAATGGACAAACTGCGCATTCAAATACAGCATTTTCCATTTATTTAATGATTTTAGAAAGGAAAATTTCTGTAGCGGCATTAAAGGCAATACTACAGAATTATTTAAGTTACCAATTATTCAAGGTGATATTAAGATCGTTATTCACATATGATGTTTACATGTATTTACAATTTTTATCAGCGATCTCTTCTTTGTGTTTCTTTTTTTTTTAACAACAAAAAAGAAAAAAGAAAAAGAAAAAAAAAAAAAAAAAAAGAAAATATTCAACTTTTTTCTAAAAGATGATCTTCTTGCTTGTCAAAAGTATCTTAGCATGCTTGTAACACAGTGAATCTTTACATTTCTACTCTAGAAACAAAAACTTTTCCATGGCATCTCCAAAATTATTCTGATCGTAGCCTGCACAGTTGGCACAAACCACGTTTCTTTTATTTCTGAAATGGCACACACACACACACACACATTAAAAACATTTTTTAAGTCTTTAAAAATCTGGATCTATTCAACCACAACATAATAACTATTACTATATATATTTCGTTTAATAAACAGTAGTTTGAACCATTTTCTGCATAGGCCTTGTACATACCTAGTGTAAAACTTCTTATGTAAATTTCAAGAGCTACTTTAAACCTTTGACCAGCAGCGACGTAAAAAGTTGTATATTCACAGTAATAGGTTCTGTAATAATTAAATTTAACCCTTCGACTACACAACGAAATAAATACACTGAGTAAGGAAAACAAACAAGGTTTTCTTTTATGTTTACGAAATATCTTATAGAATATTAAACAAATATTACACGGGCTATGTGCTGTCTGATCTTCATCTATTTCCGTCATTTTCGAGCAGCTTCAACCCTTAGAGCACCAGGCACCACCATGATAATTACTGTAGTCAATGTACATCACGATCCATACGTCATGATTCAAGCAGGCCTGGTTTCAAGGGTTCTGTAGATCAGGACCATACCGTACAGCACGTACAGTCTGATCATAACAGCGGCGACACACAATACAGTAAATGCTAAATTTTGCAGGTCTCATGAGGTAGATGTTTCGTGTAACAAAAATCCATTGGGCTAATGTGTAGACGAAGGGAAGAAAAAGGGTTATCTTTTCGCAAGTATTCTATAAATAGCTGATGTAGACGTCTCTTATGTAGGGAGGTAACCAGTCTATACCTTGATCAAAGGTTAACCGCCGTTTTATCCCTTACAAATTAAGATTGGGCGAAAAACTTGTACATAAAATTGCTTCTGATTATCATATTCTAAGATGCTCTCTATATCATAATCATCATTATTTTGTTTTGTAAAGAAGTAGACAAATGCGAAAACCATTGAGAGACAGGAAAGCTTGTGATAAACGGAAAGCATAACAACTTCGTTTGGGAAAATAGACGGAATCCTATATGTTTGAAAACTTCGGGGGACTAGCCAATTAAAGGATGTGTATCTTTCTGTATTTTTATTGTTATTTGGGAATGAACTATATATTGCAAGAAAACCAGGTTTGAATTTCATGTAGGTCTGGCCCTGATTGCGGCCATTCGGAGTACCTTTACTGTGACTTCAAGCAACAGATATGTCTGACTCGAGAAAGAGATGCGTGCGACATGCAGCAGAACGAAATGGTATAAATTTGTTTTTTATTTATTTGTATACGAAGAAGTGAGCATTTCATAATATCGTTATTTCGCAACTGACAGCTTTGTCTGTAGATACTTACTCGTCTATTTAATTGCAGTGGTTATTACATTTATATCGTTTGTTTGTGTATTAGTGACAAATCAATGTGACTCAGCCAGTAGCTCAAAGTTAAACAAAAGTAGCCAGGAGCAAAGTCATATTTTCTTGAAGTTTGATGATTGTCCAAGCATTTAACGATAATCTCGACATCCTTTAAAATGACATTCTCTTAAGTCATCGGATTTTGTTGAAAAGAGTGGAAAGCTCGGGGTCTCCAATAATATTGTTGATGAACGGATTTGAATCTCTACTCGCTCTGTAACTTTGCACATTTTTGTATTTAGTAAGTTTGTAAATGAATGACTTGTTCTGCTTATTATCACTTGACAGGGAGTTCATACGTACACCGGACGAGGGGATGATGGGATAGGTTTTACCGGTGCTATGGTATCGACATTCACTCCGTTTGTCATTAAACATGGCGTCCGTCCACTCCGTGGAGATGGAAGACATCGTGACATGTCCAGGAAAGAAGCCAGAAAAATCTTGATCGAAGAATCTAGTAAGTTCAGACAGTCGATGTCCTCCTCCTCCTCTATATTGCTGAATTTCAGTAATCATAGGAATGGACCGTTGTTCAGGATCCACATATTTTACCTAAAGGGGATATAACAAACCTTTTAACTTAGAATTAAAGAATGCCAGTCGATATCATACTGCACAGACATGGTAATTTATCTTGGTCTACGCTAAGATCGTAGGACATCTGTAGTCGCTACGGGCAGCATATAGATCAAGGTCAACCAATTGTTGAGCATGCATGTGTTTACACGGTTTTACAGGATATTCTCTTCTTTCTTGACCCTCTTTGAAATATTGATACATGTACATTGAGCTGCTTTTTGTACACACTATTTCGAAGGATATTCTTTTGTTCTTTCTTATTTCGAGAAGGCCTTTCTAAACTGAGCAGAATGAGCCATAGCGATCTAGACTATTGCATGTTGCTACTCAAGCTAAGTTGATAACTTTTTTTTTATTTTTGCTTCCGGCAGTAACATTTCAAACTTGGCCTAGTGTGTTATACCCCAAAACGATTTTTTTTGGATTGTTTTTGTAGCAGACTAGTTTTGAAATCAATGTAGCTGAAGAACGACGAATGAACGATTTTTTTTTTTCTTTTTCCATGTAACGTTTAACATACCTTCATGTAATTATTAATTGATGCTGATTATCCATGTTTAACAAGAATGCTGTACCCCTCAATACTTAGTTTTGTAGTGTTATACATTACATTAATGTTTTAACAGAAACAAGTTTTGCGGAAGCACTCAGAGCTCCATTTTCTCCAATGTTACCAATGATGCCATCAACATTAAGCTCGTCTTCACAACTCGGCGGCGGTCAGCAAAATCCAACTGTTCTCTCTGATTGATGGCCACATGGACTCAATTCTGGATTAGAAGGATTCCACATGAATGGTAAGCAAATTTTTACAGTGAAATATTCATTGATTGATCGAACTTAGTTTTTCAAGTCTTACAACTTCTATTTATCACTCTCCATGCCTGATTCCTGGAAACCTGACTAGTTGTTTACTGGTCACTTGCCCATTGACGCATATAAGTACAAAGGTTGGCCTTGCTCGTCTCGAAACTTGAAAGGCCAATGCTCTTCCATTAAACAATATTTTTATTCGAAAATGCAATTTTTCAAATATTGACCATTTAAACTGCCCTGCTGTCTTAATTCTGGATGAATGGTAAACAATTTATAATTATAAAAGCTTGATTGTTAAAAAACGTATTAGGTCGAAAATGCCCATTCATTTGAAGTGAAGGAGTAACGTTTGAAGGAAAGTAGATATGATTCCACAACAGTATGGAAAACATTACAGGAAAAGAAGCTGTTACTTATTTCAATGAATGGCTGAAGGGATCTTAGGTTAGAAAGAATGAAGGAGCAAGTCTGATTTATCATAAAAGCAATCAAAGCTGCTGAACTATCTTCAAAAGGAAAGAAGAACCCTTTAATGATCTGATTATGATTTAGCCGGGCCGAATGGATCTTGAGTATTACCCTGTTGACGTAATGGAATATTTTCTGTGATTTTCTCTGCAAATACAATGAAAATTCGATGGAACGATTACCCAATATGCGGGACATTGATCAACCTTTCTTTACTTCCATAATATGTGGTTTACTTTCAGAACAATTATTGTGGACCCGGATGAGATTCCGCAGTTTACTGGTTTTAATCTGAGTCTACAGTGTTTGTCTTTGTTCACCTTTGTAAACGACAAGCATATACTAGGTTAACATTTGAACTACTAAATAAACGGAAATTTCTAGGCAATAGTAAAAATCCAAGCATTACGATTGCAAAGTTCTTTTTCTTATAAAATATAATCAGTATATCGGACAGTTTAGATCCAATATCAGATTTCACGTTCTGTGCAGTTGATCTTGATCTACACCATCCGCAAAAGGGCAATTAGTCACGCACAGCAACCTAAGGTAACAGGTAAGGAACCTACCAGGTATGAGCTATAGAAAATTTTTGCTTGACCGGATAATCTGTGCGAAGTTTACAGAAAGTCGTTACCAATACTCATAATTGTTGATTTAAATTCACCTTCATCATTTGAAAAAGTTCCTGTAGCACAGGCTGACAAGGGTCGAAACTTTTTTCCTGTTGGTCAATTTCCTGCATGCCAAAGCAGCAGTCTACCTCATAATGCTGTAGGTCGTTAGACAAAATGGACTTTATGGATCCATGATTATAACTGTCTTGCAACACGCGAAAAGGGACATTCGGACATTTGCGTAAAGTGTCGTCTCGGATCAGCCTACGCAGTCCGCGCAGGCTAATCCGAGACGGCACTTTACGACTACATTAGATATTGTGCTACAGTAGACTTGCGCAAAACAGAAAATTACATTAAAACGGAAAGTGTCTTTTCGGATCAGCCTGCGCGGACTGCGCAGGCTGATCCGAGACGACACTTTACGCAAATGTCCGAATGCCCCTTTTCGCGTGTTGCAGTCCATATAATGACTTGCTTGATATAATGCATCACGGAGACGCATTAAACCATCTTTTGCAATAGTATGGCTCATTTGAATATGTTTACTTGCGCTTGCTGTGTTTTTGTGTTATCCTGAAATTTTCTTCGTTACTCATTGCAGACAGACATCAGTTTAGTGGCGGTGTTTCAGGATTACCGGTGAATCACGGTTTCGTGCCATTCAGGTATCCAGAGAACCAGTCAGGACAAGTTTTGCATTTTAATGCATTCAGACAGAGAGAGACGGTCCAAACCGGAAGTTGCCATTCTCACCCGGATTTCCTCCATTACCAAGATTTCCCGAGTTTGACATGCATCCTCCAATGAGAAACTTCTACAATTTCTCCCCACAAGTTTTTCCTACAAACTTTAAGAAATCTAGAAAAGGTTACTACTAATAGTGGTTTCTTGTAATTTATGGCGATCTTTTAAAATAATTTCTGTACTATTTTAAAAAAAAAGGTAAAAGAATTACAGAGTCTTGTAATTTGGATGGATAATAAAAGGGACTTTGCCACCAACCTAATTTTCTTTTCTTTTTTCGTTTGAATTTGGCTGTTAGGTTTCCATGTAAATGTTCTATTCACAGAGGCAAACCCACGTGACTATTTGATAGCGTATCAGGTGTGTATCAGGTTTTATTGTTTACTTATATTTACATTATTACTATGACGAGAGTGATTACAAGCAGCCCGGTCAGGGAGCTCAGTGGTTAGCGTATCTTACTCGTGACCTGGTGATTGTGAATCCGATTCCCGATTGAGGCAAACTTTTTTTCCGGCGATTTTCGTCTATCACCTCTGATGCATGTGGGAAAAGTAGTGGGTGACATGGAAAGAAAGTTGTGTCAGTACTGGTGTGAGAAAGCCAGGAAACACATGCATAGATGCACTGACCGCCGTGATATAACCTAAGCTTTTAAAACGGCGTTAAACCCCAATACAAACAAACAGATAACAAGCAAATTTGTACCAGTTACTGAGTAGAGTACTTCTGATTTTATATGATTTTCGCTATGATGTCTTATAGATATTTTGCTCCCAAGAAATGCTTCAGTAGAAATGTTTTATAATAGACTTAAACATTGTCATACACTGAAAATATCTAGGGGCAGAATTTCTAGAAAACCAAATAATTTAGGTCATCAAGATAATCATCATAAAGTATCATATATTTAAATCATATAAATCAGACAGAAATGAAATTTGAAATAACAGAGAGGAGAAAAAAGAGACTGTGTGACAGAGTGGTGGAGCCAAACAACGCGAGCTATGACGAAACAAAATAATCAAGCCTCTTTATTTGAATGATTACACTATGAAAGGTGTATCAAAGGGAAACGATAACGGTGGACCAAACATCGGGAAGGAAGTCGATCTAGACCTTGAGAACTCTCGTCGTCTTCTAGCAGCAACGGCATTTCTTGCATCGCGCCTTGCTGTGGCATAAGTCCTGCCGTCGTTAAATGGCGACGGCATAGCAGGATAGTCATTTCTATTTGGAACGTATTCAGCAATCGGCTCGAAAGCTGTTGTGGAGTTATAGAAACGTGCCGGATTATAGTCGGTGCGCCTTGAGTGTGCAACGCACCGTCTAGTTTCACGATTACACCAGAGATCTTCCGAACCACATCTAGGACAAGATGGCGCATCTACGTATCTATACCAATACCGAGTCCAAAACGAAGACAAACCTCTCAGATTGGTTAGTTTACTAAAGCCAACCATTCGTTCAAATGCCCCTTGTCCGGACTGTGCACCACTGTCTGGATAGTTGTGGTCGTCCTGGACATTACATCGCACTCTCTGGTTCCTCCTGAAACGCTCCCATTGGTAATCATTGAAAGCCAACTGCATGTAATACACAGGGTCATAAGCGGACACCAGCGTGTTTGAGATAGTCCCTCCAATCCAGTTTCGGACGCCATTGTTCTGATACTCAAAGTTGGTCTCTTCGTCCTCTCCTGGGCTTGACGGAAACGAGACTTCCTGAAAAAAAAGCACAATTAACAAATTCAACCCCCTTTTACGTGAAACAATGAAAGATTATGTATGTTTATTCATTATTCATTGACCTAAATCTTACAACCATGAAGGACCTCTACAGAGAAATGATGTCCATCATTTCTCTGTGGAGGTCCTTTAGGGGTTGAAATATACCTTTGCTTATGTTTGAAATTTACAGAGTTCTGTGCAAAAGTGAAGTATCACAGAACTTCTTCATAAAGAAAAACTTGTCTCTCTGAACAAAAGTTCTCCATGTGCACTACTCTTCAACTGGCTACTTTCTTTACACTGAGAACAGAAAATTTACCTCCAATCGACACTTTCGGATGATGGCCATGAACTCATCCTTTGTTGTCAATTTTCCAAAGCTGCTTTGTCCATAGTTTCTCTGTAGAGGTCCTTTTGGTGTGAACCACTTCCGGAATGGTCCAGTCACTACTTCGCCATTGGCATTACCAAAGTACTTGCTCGACCACAAGATAGAGTTTACCGGGTTGTCCATCTCTGCGTCCAGCGTATAATCCCAGTATGGTAGACTGACCGTAGGTTCAACTCGACGCATTTCCTCTTCAAGACTGTGCAATAAAAAAAGAAATGAGCCAAGGTTTGTAAAAAAGGGGACTTGATGCATCTACAAAAAAAGCATCAAGCTAGGTTAGCCTGCACAGTCTGACGGTGGTCGAAACTTTTGTTGTTGGTCAATTTTCTGCATGTCAAAGTACCATTCTACCTCATGATTCATTCGGTTGTTATATAAAATTGATTTTATGAATCCATACTTATAATGGCTTGCAACACGCGAAAAGGGGCATTCGGACATTTGCGTAAAGTGTCGTCTCTGATCAGCCTGCACAGTCCGCGCAGGCTAATTCGAGACGGCACTTTACGACTAAGAGGTATCAAATAATCGTACATTAGATTTTGTGCTACAGTGGACTTGCGCAAAACAGAAAATTACATAAAAACGGAAAGTGTCGTTTCGGATTAGCCTGCGCGGGCTGCGCAGGCTGATCCGAGACGACACTTTACGCAAATGTTCGAATGCCCCTTTTCGCGAGTTGCAGGCCAATTATGATAACTTTGCTTGATAGACATGCATTAAACCCCCTTTTGCCAGAGTGCCGCTCAAATAATACCATTTTGTCTAACAACCCATCGAATCATGAGGTAGACTGGTCCTTGGCAGGCTGTAAATGGACGACTAACAAAAAGTTTCGACCTATGTCAGCCTGCGGAGAACTGCGTAGTCTGACATGGGTCGGTACTTTTTGCAGATGTATCTAACCCCTTTTCACAGAGCATTGCTCATATTATACAAGCCAAGCTATGTGAAAAGGGGGATTAGCAATTCATAAACAGGAAAACGTATCGAACCATGTCAGCCTACGCAGTCCGTGCAGCCTGACTTCAGTCAAAACATTTGCCATTTGTAAATTTAATGCATGTCAAAGGATCATTCTACCTCCAGATCAAGTGTATTATTAGATTAAATTGATTGTATGGATACATGACTTGCATGGTTTCTTGCATCATAGAGATGCATTAAATCCCCTTTTGCCAGAGCGCGGCTCATATCTTTCTAGAATCTTATTCCACAGGCTGTCGATGCTTTCAATAGCCAATAATTCAAAATACTTAAATCTAGAGTAAATGACGAGAAAATGCTCCAAGAGAAACTGTCTTATTCTATACCTACAATGCTGCTAGAACTCGATGAAAACCGAGGAAAGCTGGTCCGCCATGTCCACTGATAGCCGCATTGCTGTTTAACTTGGCATATTTCTCGATTGTACCATCCTGCATAAGTACATACCTTAATATGAAAAAGGCAAAGCCTCAATCCGAGCGACATGAATCATTTGTGGGATAAAAAAATATATCTAATTATTCAAACGACAAGCTTGATCTTGAAATCATGCGCTTTTGAGTTCGAACCACGGCTTTGCCAAAACTAATTTTTAGGGTTGATTAAAGTCATTGCAATAGAATATATTATTGTCTCGTAGATCTAGATGTATAGATCTACATGTGACCCTGCCAACAAGAGCTGCCGTCATGGCAGCGAGTGCACCCGTCCATGCTTTCCCTGGAGTTTCTTTAATCGGCGTGCATAGATTGTGCTGTTGCTCTTTCTTTCTTTTTTTCTCTGTGCTCCTACATGTCCATCGTCGAAACAATGATCAGTGGTGTCGCAATGACAAGTTAGAATATCAATCCTTGGAGATATATACGCTGTTAAAATATCGGGTAGATCTAGATTTATATATCTGGTTTATGACTAAAAAAAATCTTACAGGTCTAGATCTATTCACATGCTTTCATAACATATGAATAAATATAGATCTCGCTTATATACAGATCCACTAGAAAAGGAATAACAAACTCAAAATTCCGCTTTCCCTATAAATCGCATTTTGAAACATTTAAAACACCACAGTGCGTTACCGACTGACACATGACGTTGGTTACTACATTCTGACATCAAATACTGCTTAGAAATATATTGCTTTTGGTTATACAGATTAAAATCTAGCTAAAATATTGAAAGAAAAAAGAAAATTTATATTTGATACCCAGCTGTCTGTAACCGTTTACCAAACAAATCCTAGTTAAAACTTCCCAGAGAAAGGTTTTTGAAAACATTATTTGAAAGGAGGAAATTGCTGGTCACCATTTTCTCCTTTTCCTACAATGTTTTCTACCCTTTAAAAGACAACTCTCATTATTTGAACCACATTTAATTTGTCGTCTACAAATGCTGTCAAACTGGACCCGTCGCAATTTTTTGTCATTTGGTAGAGTTGAAGAGTTTATGCTTTAAATGAGTTGCGATTGAGAACTAGATTAACGTTAAAAAAAGGTGTGAAAATTACTTCTATGTAATGAATAGTAAAGGGGCGGTATACATTCTGGGTTGGTTTATTACTTCGTTTTATAAATAACAAATCAGATGATGATCAAAGAACACTGTCTTCTAGGATTTTAAATTAAATAGACAAAATGAAATGATAACAAGAAAAAAATCAAAGTAAAATATCTACTTTTTAAATTCTTCTGGAAACCGTTTTCATGAAAAATAGAAATCATATAAAAACACATAGTAATCCTAACAATCTAACTTAAAAAAACAAATCAGATGCGAGATCTCTCACGGGATCACCATCTCATACATTGACAAAGGCCTGTCAAGTTTAGTCTTTTAGTCCCCAAAAGCAATCACAACTGTAGCTACATTAGGTGGTCAACAGCTTAACACTGACGACAAACTACTGACTTGATTTTTCTTTGGCGAAGACGTACATCTCGGAACGGCTGACTTTGGATTACATTAAATCCTTAGTAACGGCCAACTCGAGATTGTTCTTTGCTCTCCTGACAAGAACTAGACTAACACTACAACGTTAACTTGGCGAAGACAGACATCTCAGAACGGCTGACTTTGGATTACACTAAATCCTTAGTAACGGCCAACTCGAGGTTATGCTTTGCCTTACTGACAAGAACAAGACTTACACTGTGACGTTAACTTGACTGTTTTTTGCGAAGACCGACATCTCGGAACGGCTGACTTTGGATTACACTAAATCCTTAGTAACGGCTAACTCGAGGTTATACTTTGCCTTACTGACAAACGCTAGACTATCACTGCGACGGTAACTAATTGCGAAGCGAAGACAGGCATCTCGACACGGCTGACTTTGGATTTCATTAAGTCCCTAGTAACTGCCATCTCGAGGCTAATTTTCGCCAAATATCGACTATAAGTAGGCGTATACTACGACGAAATCTCGGTTACTGTGACTGCCAACGCGGACTTACATTGGAGGAAGGTTAATATTTTTTTCTCCTTAATAGTTATTCTTTGCCGACAGACTTTCTTCCTTAGACTTCTGACAGACGGGAGTCGAGCGATAGAGTGGGATGGATGAGCTGGAAATGGATGAGAGAGGGGAGACCAAGAGAGCGATCGGGTGGAAGAAGAAGAGTGGTGAGACAAGGGTGGGTAGGGGAGAAGTGGAAAAGAAAGACTGGTTGAGAGTAAGGGAGAGAGGTGTGGAAGAGAGAGAGACCGGGTGAGAGCAGGAGAGGGTTGGGATAAAGAAAAGAGAGACGGGAAGAATATGACAATTGCCATGTTGAACTGTTTTCGGCCCCTTTAGCATTGATTATCGCACATAAATGATATTAGCTGACTTTTCATTATTTAAACTGTGAACTGATCCAGCAACTTTCAAAACCATGAACAAAAAAAAAAAGATGTAAAACACATACAAAGTGAAAATATCGGGACCTAAACAAATCGGGTCACTGCTCTGGATCACTCAGGTGTTAGTCTTTTTCATTATTCAAGTATTTGCAGATAATTAATGCATGCAGTCTTCACCCTTTTAGAGTCACGTAAGAAAATGGGATATTTTGCAGAGGGCATAGATCAAGATCAGACCGTGCAGTATGATCTTGGATCTATGCCGTCCGCTTTTTTAGGAAATCATGTAAGATAAAAAATCTTTCCGAGTTTCAGTGGATAGTAATTTCAGGTGTCGTAAACGGTCGAGGTTAAAGCCTATATAAATGTCCCATACATGTATTGAAAAAAAAAAAAAAAAACGAGCCATATTCTGTGAAAAGGGGGCTTAATGCCTTTGCGAAAAGTATCAACCCATGTCAGCCTGCGCAGTCGGCGCAGGCTGACATGGGCCGACACTTTTCGCTATCTTCAAATTTTCTGCATGTCAAACGATTATTCTACCTTATGGTTCAGTCGGTTGTTTGACAAAATGGATTTTGTGGATCTATAATTAGGTGATGTCTTGCTTGGTATAATGCGGCACGAAGATGCATTAAGCCCCCTTTTGCCAGAGCATGGCTCAAATGAACTCATCGACCATTCTAACTTTAGGTTTTATTCTAACTTTCAAAATAAGCTATATGATTGGATGAGACGCCATGCATAGACGAAGAGCACACTAAGGCTGTTCACGAGTAAAAAATCTAATTCACTTGGATCGGTGATTTTGGCATTGATTTTGTATCAGGAAATCCTAGGACAGACAGGCGGGCAGATGGACGGACGGACGGACGGACAAACGAACAGGCGGTGGACGGACGGACGGACGGATAGACAGAGAGATGAGACAGGTAGAACGAGGGGACTGTGGCAAAGCTTTAGGTTGATAAAACTGGAAGGAAGAGAGAGGTGTACATGTATACCTTATACAATGCCTGAAATGCAGCATGCACACGCTCCCGCTCCTGATCAGTCAATGTTCGATACTCTTTTCTAGTCTTATAACCTGAGGGTGGTCTTGGGTCTTCGATAAACTGCTGCGATTTTTTCTCGAAGTATTCGATCTCCGCTTTGGTCAGATTGTCGGAGACTGGGTAGCCCCAAAAAAGTTTCTGTAGACAGTAGACCCTTGCAGCTGTTGGGTCGGACTTTGATGCCTTAAAACAAACAAAATTGAGGCTAACCCTTAACCCGTTAAATAAGTTCAATAAAACTTTAAGGCCTTTGTGGAAACCCAAGTATCGCATTTTTAAAGTTATCTTTGTGGAAAAATATCTCCTTAACGGACAGTGTAGATTCAAGATCAGACTGCAAGTTTGTGCAATCTGATCTTGATATATACTGTCCACAAAAGGTAATTGAGTCGCTCTTAGCAGCCTAAGGGCTAAAAATGGTAAGTTTGAAGAATTAGAGCAGAACCGAAAATGAAAACAGTCGAAATCACAAAAGATTTGATATAGATGAATAAAATTCACAATAGCGGCCAAAAATAAACAATGTGTGTTAAAATGCATCTAAATTTGAACCATACATTTAAAACTATGGAAATGATTGTGTAGATGACAACCTGTTATTGTATCTGGGGTTAAATGGTCCTTTGACATGCAGAAATTTGACCAATAGCAAAAAGTTTCGGCCCAGGTCAGCCTGCGCGGACTGCGCAGGCTGACCTGGGTCGATACGTTTTGCAGATGTATTAAGCCCCCTTTTCAAAGAGCACAGCTCATATTCATTTGAGCCTGGCTTAGAACGAGGCAAATATCGGAAAACCGAACACGGTCACGGAAACAAAGTTGATTGATTGATTGGTGTCTAACGCCGTTTTCAACATTATTTCAGTTATATCGCGGCGGCCAGTGCACCTATCCATACTTTCCTGGAGTCTCTTTTACCAGTACTCCGCACAATTTTCTTTCCAAGCCACTGGCTGCTTTCCCACATAACCATCGTCGAAACAATGGTCAGCTGTGGGAGAGGAATGAATCCTGTCGCAATGACTATCATTAATCCTCGGAAAGAAATTGGCCGAGCCAGGGATCGAACCCACGATCCCCCTGTTCTCAAGTCCTGCACGCTACCGACTGAGCTACCGGGGCTCGGCCGGAAACAAAGTAGTGACACGTCAAAGCTGTTTCCCAATAGTACGTGCCCAGAAAGGATGTACAAAATGATTTACAAGACAAAATTATGATGCATAGCATCATAAAAGCCGCAAAATGTACAAAATGATTTCTGAAGCAAAGCGAGTATTAGCTGATTATAATTAATTCAAACTCAATGAATGGATGAATCATACAAGAGTAATCAAATTACTGAGGAGGACCGTGTACTCACCCCAACACTTTGTTCACAGAGAACAGTTTCCTGTGGTACTGTTATACAGATATCCGACTGAGAGAGACCTGGTCTTATGTACGTCAGTAGTAACAAATAGAGTAGACTGTACCGCCTCAAAAACTGCATTGTCGTAACCATCCTGATGATTTAGGGCGAAACTTTGAAATAAAGCTTAACTCTTTTCCATATAAAAAAAAAAAATAGATTTGTTCACAAGGATAGGAAACTTCATCTTCAGAGCCATTCATGGCTCTGACGATAAAATATTGTGTTGGTCTTCCGGTTCCGAAAAAATCGGCTCAGAAAAACGATTCAGGTATGCTTGTCATTCATTGTACTAATGTGTTCTTATGTCTTTGAATTTCGAAAAATGAAGAATGTCTGTATTTTCGGAACCGGAAGACCATCACAACATTTTATCGTCAGAGCCATTGGCTCTGAATATGAATTTTCCTACCAATACCAAATTGAAAGCATTTTCAGAAGACAAAATAAATGTGACCAAAAAACAGAAATTTGTTTTTGTAAGGGACGAAATTTTTTAAGGAAAAGGAGAAAATGCTGATAGGCAGCATTTTTTTCCCCTTTTTCCTTAATGTTTTCCAAGTCCAAAATGAAGTATAAGCAAAAGTAACACCGAAGGTATTACCCGAGGCCAAACGCCTTAATGTTTTCCAAAGCATTCTCTGGTAGGGTCGTGAAAACTTGGGATTGTGTGGTAAAGGGTTAATTTAATATTTTACTGTAAAACCGGTCTTAGAGTCCACCTCCATAATGCGACCGACCCGTATTTACCCTTAAGTTGCTAAGCGCCACTGAAAGACCCATTGCGGACAGTGTAGATCGAGATCAGACTGCACAGAAGCAAATTGATATGAGCCGTGCTCGGTGAAAAGGGGTCTTGATGCATCTGCGAAAAGTCACATGATCGACCAAGGTCAGCCTGCGATGTCCTCGCAGGCTGACCCGGGCCGAAACTTTTTGCTAATGGTCAAATTCCTGTATGTCCAGGGACAAGTCTATGTTATGAGTAAGTCGGCTACTAAAAAGTGGCTATTATGGATCCATAATTATCTGATAGCTTGATTGGTATGATGCATCACAGAGATACATTAAGCCCCCTTTTGCCAGAACAAGGCTTATATTGCGATAGAGATAAAGTCAGCAATTTCTCCATTTCGCAGTGTTTTCTACCGTCTTGATTTGGATAGGCGTCAAAATGTAGTTGGGCATGGGAAAAGATCGTCCCAAAACACAACTTGTTTTGCACTCCTGGATAGTATAGATCAAGCTCATATTGCATGGAACGTGTAGGCTGATCTTTGACGACACTGTTCGGTACATTATTTAAATAAACAAAAATATCAAAGTAATCTTGAGACTGTATATTTTTTTTAAGTCTGAAACTACCAGTTACATTAGTTATAGCTGTAACGTTTAATTCGTGCAACTACTACATTCCAGATCAATTACGTGTAATACATTTTACCCTTACCAAGAGTTTTACGGCTATGTAGATGTTCACATTTTTAAACAATGTAGGAAAAGAAGGAATTGTTCAGTATTTTTTCCACAATATTTTCACTGCCGTTCCATAATGTTCTTGTCCTATTCCCCGTCAATTTATTCGTGATGTACATTTCGTTTCCCTGTCCGATGTGTTTTCATAGTAGTGCTGAAGACTTGTTAAACACTTTCTATACCTATGATGACTAACGATGCCGATGATGACAGTGATGATAACGATAAAAAACGAAATCGAAAAAAAGATTGATATTAAAAGTCTAGTTATGGGCGTAGCTAGTCCAAAATGAAGTATAAGCAAAAGTAACACCGAAGGTATTACCCGAGGCCAAACGCCTCGAAATGAGGGGGGGGGGGTGGGGGGGTGGGGGGGGGGTCTGGCGGGTCTCCCCCAGAAAATTTTGAATCGTAGAAGCTGTTTGGTGGCCTTTGATGACGTTTTTCGGCAAAATTGTGCTCAACTGCGCTTTTTTGCGTACAGGTAGGCACGCCCCTGTAAATGTACTCTCAACATATTACCGGTACCACCTGCAGATCATGATGCTTTAACTCTTTACTAGATGACAAAACTTTAGACTGATCCATGTTGAAAGCATTTGTAAACTACACATTAAAAGTGCCTCAAATGATGAGATTTGTCTTTGAAATGGTAAAAATACGAACTGGTTGTTGGTTGCCAGCATTTTCTCTTTTTCCCGCAATGTCTTTGACAGCTATCTTCTTCAGGATCGTAGAAACTCGGGAGTATGTGGTAAAGGGTTAAAAAGAATATGTTAATTTTTTGTAGCATTGCAGCAGACCACTTGTGACAAACTGTTTCAAGGAAGAATTTTGTTGATGTTTTCACTTAATACCAATTGATTATCCCTATTTTTAACTAAGCATTCACATGCAGTTGTTTGTTGATAACTTTCGCCCTGTGTAACTTAATAGCGATATACATATTAAGTTATAGAGAGGGGGCATATTCAAGTGCCTGTGAGTGTCTTGCTGCGACTGTGTTCTGGGAGTTAAACGTCATTTCAATGCTCTGTTTGACCTGTGTAGAACGACATACGAGTGATAAAAAAAAAAACATTTTCGAGCCATGGTCACATTACGATCATGCACGTAGCTGTCCGTAGTTAATTTCAAACGTAGTCTGCCGTAGTGTTACTAAGTTCAGCCAGGTTAAAGTACGTTCGAAGTAGTTTCAAAATTGGAAAAAAGAGGAAATATAGAAAGTCTAAGTAGGCTGACATTGCAGATCAAGAACAGACTGCACAGAACGTGTCCGCTGTTAAAAATTTAAAGTTTGTAGAATGGCTCAGACTTTAGTTAGCTTTGTAAACATATGTAAGTTACCAATATTTATGGTATAAGGGATAGAAAAACTCAAGGGATTTGTCCTCATTTAAAACCGGAAACGACAACAGTGATGTCTTTGAATGCCTACGTTACCGAAGAGGCCACTTCGATTGGTTTTACTGTACAGACATTCGATTTTTAAGATTTGTTTTACCAAAATTATTACATAAGGTAACGGACATTATGATACCTAGATCGGATGTCACGGTCTGACTTTGGTCTGCCCTGTCTGGAATGGCCCTGTCCGCAATGGCCCTGTCTGCAATGACTTCAGTTTTGATAGAAAAATAAAGTCTATTTAAGTTTTCACTCCTTGTATAATTCCTACGAGCCGTATGTCCCCCACCCAAGGCTCTGGCTTTTATCAGCATTTCTCCTTTTCCTACAATGTTTTCAAAAGCCTTCTTCCTCTGAGTCGTTAATAGTCGGGATTGTGCGGTAAACGGTAAAGAATAACCCTTTACCAAAGTATTCCTTGTTTTATCGACCCTAAGGAAAAAGACTTGCGAAAACATTATGAGAAAAGGAGGAAATGCTGGTAGCCAGCATTTTCTGCTTTGCCCAGAATGTTTTCTACCCTTTTAAAGACAGATCTCAGCATGTGAGTCATGTTGAATTTGTCGTCTGCAAATACTCTCAATTTAAACAAGTCTGAAATTTTGTCGTCTGGTAAAGTGTTAACCTATTAAAATGAAAGCGTTCCTCATTATAAATAGACAGAACATTCGTTTCCAGACTCGAGATTCCAGTCGATTTTCCTTGTTGAAGTTTACCATTGTAGGGGAATCCACGAGAAAGAAAATAATAACAAGTTTGTAGATAAGTTACTTTGATTTAATCAGTCTAACCATATCTCTCTCTATTTCCCTCCCTCTCTCTCTCTCTCTGTCTCTCTCTGTCTCTGTCTCTCTCTCTCTCTCATAAAGTTTAAGAGACAATCCAACTCCAAATGAAATGTATCTTTTCGCAGTTGAGGCCTAGTATAGGTTAGGTGTAGATCACGATAAGAATGTGTGTTCTATGGACCTGCTTTATCTGTAGACTTTACTCATTTGTAATAATTACCTATGACTGAAAAGATTAGAATGCTAACTATACAAGAGCCATGCTCTTTGAAAAGGAGGTTTGATGCATCTGCAAAAAGTATCAACCCATGTCAGCCTGTGCAGTTCGAGCGAGTTCGAGTTGAAACGTTTTCCTTTTGTTGAATTTTCTGCATGTCATAAGACTATTCTACCTCAGGATTCAGCCGGTTGCTTATTTCAGAGCTCCAGATAGAGGGAGTGGTTTTGATTTCAATTGAAAATATTGATTATTCTCCACTAAACCCTACTGTATGTTATGGGTACTCATTAGAATCGTCTCATCGAGACGATTCTAATGAGTACCCATAACATAGGGTTTAGAAGAGAAATAATGGATTTAGAATACCATCATTCCCACATATCTGGAGCTCTGTGCTATAATAAATGGATTTTAGGGACCCATAATTATATTATGCCTTTCTTGGTATAATACGCCACAGAGATTCACTAAACCCCTTTTCGCCAGAACTCATATCGTCGAATCAGGTAATTTGAGCCCTGTGGAAAATACCAATTTTTCTGCAAACTATGCGCTGAAATAGGGCACCGATTTGTTTGGGAATTCATGTGGGAACTGATGCTGCGAATATTATCAACGATCTCGCTACTGTCAATTTATAAAATGCACCAATAATGCGACAAAAAAAAAGAGAGATTACTAAGAGTTTTTTCCTCGAAAAAATCGTGTTTTTAATTAGTTTTTTAGATCCGATTTATTCTATCTTCAATTTCTTTTTTTTTGGTCTTGTTTTCGCTAAAGGTCCTTGACAGCTGATATGGTCAATTCGACTGCTGTAAAGTCATGTGCCCGAGTTGGAGTCAAGAGATAACATACCGATATATAATCGTGTTTAAAAAATTATTTAGCCTTTATTGGTCACCTACTTGTCATGACTTATGACTAAATATCTTTAAGAACTAGGGGCATTTAGAAAAGTATGTTTTTTCTTATTTTGTACCCTTTTAGATCATTCACCATAATCTGCCCTCACAAATGCTTACAATTTTGTATACGAGACTTATTTTTCATGTTTATTGCCTATTTAATTGCTCTCACCAGAGAGTCATTCGAGACACCAAGACACTTATCTATCCCTATCATCTAACATTCAGGTATACCATCGACCCTTTCTATGTCTTTTTTTGGTTCGCAAATAAAGGAAGGAATCATATCAAAACACTAGTTAACACTTACTTGCACGACATGGACAACAAGAAAATCATGCTTTAATTGATTTAACTAAATTGTCTCCAGTTTTTATTCCAAAACATTTTAAAAGGATTTGCAGGAACCGATGACTGACATAGCATCTAATGACTCTCATGAAAGCGAAAAAGTACAGCATCGCTTTCTTTTTACATAGACTAAGCATCAAAAAGGGGCTTCAATCAGACTGCACCTTTCAGTCTCATCATCAACAGATGCGTCTAAAACTCGCCCTTGGCACCGACAGGGTAACTGCATGACTTCTTGAACGTCCTTTTGCATTAAGCTTACAGCACTTTGATTTTTTTTATCATGTGAGTCTTATCATTTTAAGAATGTTGCAGTTTTTGACCCCGTTTTCGTCCCTTTGTTTTCAGTATGAGACTGTTTCGAGCAAAACTAAATTAGCAGTTCATTTATCGTGCTTACGAACTATTTGTTTTTTAATCTACAACCCGGGCGAATGAAATGTTTTCGTGGTCATGTATAGTGGCATATTTCTGTCACGAGATACGAGATAACAATCATGACAATTTTAGAAAACTATCGCGATAAATCAAAGTTTCCTGGAAATTTCATCTAGATACTGAAAAGTTTTCTGGAAAAAAAAATTCACGACAAACTTTGTTATCTAGAAAATTTTACGCTGATCAGTAAATATTTTGACGCAAAATGTCTTGTTCGTCCACGAAGCTGACATTCGAGATAAAATTATCGTGATAGTTCTACCTGTTTCTCGATATCTATAAATAGAAAACCCAACATTTGGAATAACTCGGTAGGTTTTTGTCTTTACAAGATGGCAGTAAGTTAAAATTCGAATTGTTTACAACTGAAATTTAATTAGGTAAATTTTGACTACACATTAAATGAACAGGAGTCTGTTAAACACAAAGCCGAAAAGGAGAATTCATAAGATTGGTATGGTGGCATATTTCTGCCGCGAGATACGAGATAGCTATCATGATAATTTTAGAAAACTATCGTGATAAAACAAAATATCCTGGAAATATTATCTAGATAATAAAAATTTTCACGATAAAAATATCGCGATAATTCTACCTGTTATCATGATTTTTTTTGCTTTCGTGCCCGTAACTGACATTCACGGTATCTACAATTAGATACGGTTTCGGAACATCTTCGTCTACAACCTTATGAATTCTCCTTTTCCCTGAATGGTTTTAAAGTGTTCGTAGGAGGCATTTCGAGTCGTCTTTGTGATTTTACAGACTTCTGTTCATTTCGAGTCTTGTCAAAATTTACCAATTAAGCTACAATTATTAATTATTCGAACTTTTACTTACTGCAATCTTGTGACGTCAAAAACTACCGAGTTCATCCAAATGATAAATTTTCTATTTATAGATATCGAGAAACAGGTAGAACTATCACGATAATTTTATCTTGCATGTCAGCTTCGTGCACGATTGAGAAATTTTGCGTTAAAATATTAAGTTGATCGTGATATTTTTTTTCAGGAAACTTTTCACTATCTCGATAAAATTTCCAGGAAACTTTAATTTATCGCGATAGTTTTGTAAAATTGTCATGATACCTATCTCGTATCTCGTGGCAGAAATATGCCACCATAGATTGGAGACGAAGGTGTTCCGAAACCGTATCTAATTATAGATACCGTGAATGTCAGTTGTGGGCACGAACGTTGAAAAAAAAATATCGTGATAACAGTGAGAATTATCGCGATATTTTTAACTGTGAAACTTTTTATTATTCTATGGTGGCACATTTCTGCCACGAGATACAAGATAGCTATGATGATAATTTTTGAAAACTATCGCGATAATTTAAAGTTTCCTAGAAATTTTATGGAGATAGTATGGTGGCATATTTCTGCCATGAGATACGAGATAGCTATCATGGTAATTTTACAAAACTATCGCGATGAATTAAAATTTCCTGGAAATTTTATCGAGATAGTGAAAAGTTTTCTGAAAAAAATATCACGATAAACTTAATATTTTAACTCAAAATTTCTCAATCGTGCACGAAGCTGACATTCGAGATAAAATTATCGCGATAGTTCTATTCGTTTCTCGATGTCTATAAATAGAAAATTCACCATTTGGATGAGCTCGGTAATTTTGACTTCACAAGACTGCAGGAAGTAGAAATTCGAATTATTAACAGTTGTAGCTTTACATCTTTATTCGTCGGTCTTTTGCTGCCATATGAGCTCGCATATTTATGAAACTATTAACAAGAGTTGCTACCACCGATCGATACCCCTAGGCCTTGATTCATGCCATAGCAAATTAATGTAATAGAAAATGGTCTTTTTTTTTTAGTTTTTATTTATTTTTTTTTTTTTTCCTATTTGGAGATTTATTATTTCATAAGCGTTACCCAATAGCCCAATACTACTTTTCGACAAAATGAAAAACAGTGTGGAAAAAGAGGCAATTTCTCTCGAGATTAAATGTCATTAGATCTATTATATTTTTATAGAGCCACAAAAGAGTTTCAATATTGATATTCAAGCATCTCTTGCGCCGTCTATCTTTTTAAAGACATGTCATGTTTTTGTTTTTTTTTGTTTTTGTTTTTTTGTTTTGTTTTGTTTTTAGCTCACCTGAGCACAACGTGCTCAAGGGGAGCTTTTAGGGGCATGCTGTGTCCGTCGTGCGTCGTGCGTCGTCCGTCGTGCGGCGTCAACAATTCTTTAAACATCTTCTCCTCCTAAACAGCTTGGCCGATTTGGACCAAACTTTGCTGGAATGTTCCTTGGGAGGTCCTCTTTAAAAATTGTTCACAGAATTTGATTTCATCAAAAACTCTGGTTGCCATGGCAACCAAATGGAATTTTTCAAGAAATTCTTTAAAAATCTTCTCCTCTGAAACCTCTGGTCAGATTTTGAAATAATTTCACAGATATGTTCCTTGGGTGACCCTTTTCAAAAACTGTTCGCGAAATTTTGATCCGTCGAAAAACATGGCCGTGGTGGAGGGGGGGCTCTTGGCGTCCAGTGGTGTCAACAATTCTTTAAACATCTTCTCCTCCTACACCGCTTGGCCGATTTGGACCAAACTTGGCTGGAATGTTCCTTGGGAGGTCCTCTTTAAAAACTGTTCACAGAATTTGATTTCATCAAAAACTCTGGTTGCCATGGCAACCAAATGGAATTTTTCAAGAAATTCTTTAAAAATCTTCTCCTCTGAAACCGCTGGTCAGATTTTGAAATAATTTCACAGATATGTTTCTTGGGTGACCCTTTTTCAAAAATTGTTCGCGAAATTTTGATCCGTCGAAAAACATGGCCGTGGTGGAGGGGGGGGGGCTCTTGGCGTCCATCGGTGTAAACAATTCTATAAAAATCTTCTCCTCTGAAACCGCTGGTCAGATTTTGAAATAATTTCACAGATATGTTCCTTGGGTGACCCTTTTCAAAAAGTGTTCGCGAAATTTTGATCCGTCGAAAAACATGGCCATGGTGGAGGGGGGGGGGGCTCTTGGCGTCCAGCGGTGTCAACAATTCTTTAAACATCTTCTCCTCCTACACCGCTTGGCCGATTTGGACCAAACTTGGCTGGAATGTTCCTTGGAGGTCCTCTTTAAAAACTGTTCACAGTATTTGATTTCATCAAAAATTTTGGTTGCCATGGCAACCAAATGGAATTTTCCAAGAAATTCTTTAAAAATCTTCTTCTCTGAAACCTCTGGTCAGATTTTGAAATAATTTCACAGATATGTTCCTTGGGTGACCCTTTTCAAAAATTGTTCGCGAAATTTTGATCCATTGAAAAACATGGCCGTTGTGGGGGGGGGGGGCTCTTGGCGTCCAGCGGTGTCAACAATTCTTTAAACATCTTCTCCTCCTAAATCGCTTGGCCGATTTGGACCAAACTTGGCTGGAATGTTCCTTGGGACGTCCCCTTTGAAAATTGTTCACAGAATTTGATTCATCAAAAACTCTGGTTGCCATGGCAACCAAATGGAATTTTCCAAGAAATTCTTTGATAATCTTCTCCTCTGAAACCACTGGTCAGATTTTGAAATAAATCTTGGGTAACCCTTTTTAAAGTTTGTTTGTGTAATTTTGGTCCATCGAAAAACATGGCCTGGGTGGGGATGGGCATCTCTGCACTGTATGGACTTGTTGTGCAAAAACTTCGACATTTTGTTATATCTCGGCTTCCACTCAACACATGTACTTAAAACTCGGAATAATAGTTCACTAGTAAAAAGCAACCCATACAACAAGGGCAGTTAACTCCAAATTGTTTTGTCCAAATTATGCCCCTTTTGCGATTTGGAATTTTATTTTACTATCCAGCAAGGTTCCAACAGCCAATCATTGGCACTCTCATGAGGTGCTCTTGTTCAACCTAATATTTTTAGCCACTATCGGGCATGTGCTCTTGTTCAAGATAAGGTCTTTGGGTGACCTATCCTAAAATTTATTTGCAGAATTCTGATTCGTCAAAAACATGGCTGTGGTGATGATTGTAGGGGTGGTGACAGATTTTGAAATGATTTCTACAGGTGACCTTTTTATAATTGCTTGGCAAAATACTGATTTTGTTTCCAAAATTTCAATACTTTAAAAAAAGTTGGTTATGGTCCTCTCAAAAATTCAGGTGAGCGATCCAGGGCCATCTTGGCCCTCTTGTTTGTTTGTTTCGAAAAAAAAATGTTGTGTTTCTACGGGTCGACAGCGTAGGTCATGTAGAACTGCCAGTAAACATGACGTTTAACTCAGCAAAAGGATAATAGATGTAAAGCGCACAGTAAGAAAAAATGTAAACTTATAACGGTTTTGTAACAAATGATAAATTACATAAACGTGAAACGATGGATACCTATAAAAAAAAAAATCATTAAAGAACGAGGGGTAACCTTGTTGTTTACACACTTAATTGTCAAGTTGCTGGCTTTCCCTACCTACTTGTGGTTCTTTACTAAAGAAGCTAATTAAGGTAGTGAATGGTTTGTCTAAATTAGGGGAAAAATGAGCTTTTAAAAAATTGAACAAGGAATGGAGCCTGTGATTTGAGCAAGACTCTCCAATTCAGGGGATACACAAATCGTAGGCCTATTTATACTCTGAATGGCTCTCATAATATTCATTAAGGACCAGTGCGTGTATTTATTAGCTTATTAATTACAGTTTTCAAGTAAAAGAAAATATGTTCTCTAATTGAACATTATGTTTTTCAGGTTTTCATGTTACCATACTAGATTCTGTTGTTGACATCATCCCGTGTTTCAAACATTCTTGAAATCTCTAACAGAGCGATGGCTGTAATATACACCAAAAAAGAAAACAAAATGAACCATGCTCTGTAAAAAGGGGGCTTAATGCATCTCCGTGGTGCGATACCAAGCAAGTCATCACATGATTGATGATGGATCCATTTAGCATCCTTTTCACAGAGCATGGCTCATTTGTGAGGCATTTTCTGTCAGAATATATTCTGACTTACACTTTACCAAATGAGAAAATTTGACTCTAAGTCTTACTCAAATCCAACACATTTGTAGATAGCAAATTAAATGTTGCTGGTGCTGAGATTTATCTTTGAAAAGGTTGAATATAACTGTGGGAAAAGAAGAAAATGCAGGCTACCAGCATTTTCCTTTTTCCACAATGTTTTCAAATGTCTCCTTCCTGTGGAACGTTAAAACATTGGTATTTTCCTTTGGACTATCGATGACCAACACGAATTAACTACTTCTTGTTAAATATCTTCTTCAGACGAGTTACGTTTTTATAATTGTTGAAACGAAAGGAGCAACTGCTCGTAACAGGTTATTTATCCTTTTCCTTCAGTGTTATTTTACGTAATTATCCTCGATTCATATGAACAAATTTTCTTTACGAGAACGTTTTCAAAGTCACTGGCTGCAAATGTCTTTCAGGGGAGTCTTTCAACAAAAAAAAAAAGAGGCGAACGGTTGGGTTCATGCGGTTTCATAGTTGACATTTCACTTGACAGGTACATACAGACATGCATTGTTCATTTGAATGACTATGAATGTTATCGAGTGGATTATGACGTTAAAATGTTGCATTTAAGTCTTAGGCTGCTAAGCGTGACTCACTGACCTTTTGCGGACAGTGTAGATCAAGATCAGACTGCACAGAACGTGCAGTCTGATCTTGAATCTACACTGTCCGAGAAGGAGATATCATTCCCCTAAATATAACTTTGAAATGGCAATATTTGGGTTTTTTATTATCGAATTAAAAATTTCATTTTAGTTATTTAGAAGGATAAGGGTTAAGTCTTTACCACACGACAAACTGTCAGATAAGTTCATACTGAAAGTATTTAAAGACGACAATGAAAATGTGTCTCATGTGAATAATTTGTCTTTGTAAGGGTAGAAAACAGTGTTGGAAACGTAGAAAATGCTGGTGGCCACTTTCAAAAGCCCTCCTTTTCAACGTCGTAAAACCATGAGATAGTTTTGTACAGGGCTATAAGGAACACGTCGTTATGACGTGTATACATCATATCGAACAATCCCACTTTTCACTTATGATATCATTAGATGTCAAATCGAGATTTCTTTTTCACCTCTGTAACACAAAATCTGAATAAAACACTTGATAACAATTTACTCCCTTCACAATTCCGTACGAAACGGTTCTACATTCAGCAATATACGCTACTCGCATTGTGACCCACAGATATTTCTGAGTAAGACCTGTTGACAACAAATTATGGTGATACACTAGTATTCACCAACGTGGTTGGCAACCATTCCATTTCCAACCATCGTCTAGTTCTCAAGATTAATTTTTACTTTTAGAAAAATGCAGTTTCTGTTTGGCTGAACCAAATGGTTTGGTTTAATTATGAATTGCCTTTCTTAACTAAGACAAAGAATGCAAGAAGAATGGATGGCGAATACAGGCCTTATTATGAATGATCCTCCGCTGAAAATCTTATCTATCTTAAAGGAACGTATAACTAGATTTTTAACTCGAGCTGCCCCACCAAAGAAAGAAAGAAAGAAAGAAAGAAAGAATAATAATAAATTGTCAAAACTCGTTGAAAAATTTTGTATTGTATGACGTAATGCTCTTAAGTCTTACTGGTTGTTATGTATCTCTCTCCTGTCTTTAGAATTCCTAGAAAATGTCACGTTGCTATGGATACATGTTGATTGGTGTTTTACTGATGGCCCTCTATGGGCAGACTGTAGAAGCAAGTCCTCTGTGGTATGGTCCTCCGATGTACATGAAAGGTAAAGTTATTTCCGTTTTATGACCAAACCTCTTACTTCTCTTTAACCCAAAGACCATATGCAAATCAATTCAACTGGTGCTGCCTGCTATAGCATACGGATGTATATAACAGCTGAGATCGAAACTGTTGCTATAAATGCAGGATGATTTGGCCTGCAGTGCGCGAAAAGGAACATTCGGACATAACGTAAAGTGTCGTCCCGAATCAGCCTGCGTAGTCCCCACAAACTAATCCGAAACGACACTTTCTGTTCTTATGTAATTTTCTGTTATACACAAGTCTACAGTAGGACAAAATCTAATGTAGTCTCGGATCCGAGACGACACTTTACGCAAATGTCCGTATGACCCTTTTCGTGTGTTGCAGACCATTTAATCTCCTACCTACATCCATTGCTCTAACAAGGCAAAGTCCTTTGTATCTAGCCGGCTGCTTTCTTAAGTTGTGCATTTGTTACGCGAGCCAACTGCAATTTTTTTTTTTTCTATTAAAAAAAATCCTATTCGATTCTCTACCAAGGACAGAATTAAAAGACACGGCAATTGGTCTTTGTACTCTATCCTAAATAGACACATGGGGTCGTAATGCCCTGATATGGCTTCAAACCTTGGTTCAAACACCTTGGTTATTAGGCCTACATTATATTTTTCAAAGTTCGCCACTATATATATATCCAACTCATAGTTACTTTTTGTACGGCTGTACCTGTAATTTGGCAATTATGAATATGGGAGCAGTACAAAATGCAATAGAAAATACAATTCGGCATCAGAAAAGATGGAAAATTTTGCGGCAAAACTGTCATACTGTAAGTGCAACAGTAAGCAACAGTAAGCTTTTCAAGGTTTATATACGTCAAGACAGTTACCTACCTACTTATGAATGTTATATTTTGCTTAAAATTTATTCTTTAGGATTTCGTCACTATGGTAATCTATGGACGAACAAAGCCATTGCAGTTGACCGGAAGCACAACGCTCAGTACTGGAGAGTGCGACCTAGTTGGTTTGGAATTAGATAAGAAGAAATGGACTCAACTACAAACCTTATAGCGAACTCATTTCACATTCCTTTAAACAAGTCTGATATTTCAATGACTTTCTTCTTTCACTGTGACAGTGTATGACAATATATGACAGAGAATAAATAGATAAAAACATGTATTTAAAATTAAATCTGACCTTATCCTTTATCAGGTTTGTTTTATCAATTCCTTCAGTGCTGACAAGTACAGTATGACAATGAGCTGGACCGTTTAGGTACTTTTTTTTTTTATCTTGAAGCAAACGCAGAGGTTGTTTGGTCATAAAATGGAATCATGAAGCGCACGGTACAGATTCAAGATTTGACTGCGCGTTCTGAGCAGTCTGATCTTCATTTTAGCTCAGGGTCCATATTCACCTACCATTCTTAAGGACGTTCTTAGTCTTATTCTCCGGAATTTTCTAAATTTGAAAGTAACACAACTTCTGACTGGCTAAACCATACCTGCCATGCGAGGTTGGACAGGGTGTCTGTCCGACAGGTTTAGACAGGATATGAGTCAGACAGGGTTAGACAAAATATCTGCTTGGCAAGGTTAAACAGGACATAATATGGCCTGCAACACGCGAAAAGGGACTTTCGGACATTTGCGTAAAGTGTTGTCTCTGATCAGCCTGCGCAGTCCGCGCAGTCACTGATTCAAGACAACACTTTCAGATCGTGTGTGATTTTCTGATTCACGCAAGTCTGCTGTTGGACAAAATCTAATGTAGTCGTAAAGTGCCGTCTCGGATTAGCCTGCGCGGAATGCGCAGGCTGATCCGAGACGACACTCTACGCAAAAGTCCGAATGCCCTTTTTCGCGTGTTGCAGGCCATATGTCAGGTAAAGTTAAAGGGGAAAAGTGTCAGGCAGGGTTGGACAGAAACATCTATCAGAAAAGGATGTAGACAGGACCTACTTTATTGAACAACTCGGAAATCTACCAGGCAGGATTACACAGGATACATTGTATCTGTCGGAAAAAGTTAGACAGATATTATGAAAAACGAAAACTTTATTCACAAACGGCAAGTTTTCAGTTTGTCAACCGATTTCAATTGTATGAACTCAAGATCTCAACATTTTACCACAAATTTTCTGTTCTTTACCTTTATAAACTTTTATCCCCAAGAGCGTCGAATTAACCTAACAGACATTTTCATTCTGGAAGTAAGACACAAATGATCGCAATGTCGAGGTTCAGTGTGTCTCAACAAAGTGGACGATGTAGATGTAAGATCAGACTGCACGTTTTGTGCAGTCTGATCTTGATCTACATTGGCCGCAAAAGCAACTAAAGGTCTGAACGGCGCTTTAAGGGTGAACGTGTTCCTTGGTTGCCAATTTAATCTAGGTATACTCCCCACTTGTAGACGATGTTTAATAATCGTAATTTCTTCATAAAACACGCCACAAAATATAGTTTCAATATGTTGCTAGGAAACTACGAGAAATGTTCTTGCCTTTCGAATTTGAGATTCACTATCGACACCAATCTCGCCAGTTTAACGATGTATAATGAACAGTATTGCTGACACATCAAAAGAATCTGAAATGAGACTCTAAAACCTAATTCTCATTAGCAAGAAAAACTTACGCAAAGCAATATCTTGGAAAGAAAAAAATCTTTAAAACTTTTAACTCTTAAACGAACGACAAAGTTTAAGCCTTGTCCACATTGAAAGCACTTGCAGACGACAAATCAAATGTAATTCAAAATCATGGAATTTTCCTTTCATAGGGTAGAAACCAGTGTGGAAAAAGGAGAATTTTCTCCTTTTCCCACAATATTTTCAAAAGCCGTCTTCCTGAGGGTTGTTAAATCAGAATAGTGTGTTAAAGGATTAAACCCCATAGACGATAGGCATTAATCTTCACTCTACAAGACGACAAAATTTCAGATTGTTCCATGTTGAAAGCATTTGTAGACGACAGTTTATACGTGCCTCAAACGGAAGGATTAAGAACATTGTGGGAAAGGGAGATAATGCTGTTTACTAGCATTTTCTGGTTTTTTCCACCAGGTTTTGAAAAAAGCATTCTTTCCTCGAAGTCTTAAATATCGAATTCTTTGTTGAAGGGCTCAAGACCTCCTTCAGCCAGCGTCAATGGCACAAATGGGGAATATTTAAAGGAAAGGAAAATATCTTCTTCAAACGACTTGGAAAACATAAAAAGGAAACAGCTGCTGGCACTTATTTCCACAATGTCCAATGCAGGGACGCAAGCAATCGTATTTGTATGGCATACTAGTATGTACTAGGTTGAACTCTGAACTGTTATGGGCGACTTTGACTCTTTAATATCAAAAGACAACATTTTAGACAAGTCTAAACTGAAGGCATTTATAGACGGCAAACACACTGTGGTTAAAATGATGAATTCTGTCTTTGAAAAGGTCTAGAAAACATTAAGGGAAAAAGGAGAAAATGCTGGTCACCAGCATTTTCTCCTTTTCCCACAATGTTTTCAAAAGTCCAAGTTCCAAGGGTCGTGAAAACTCGGGTTTGTGTGGTATTGAATGGGTCAACTCGTTATCAAAAGACGAAATATTTGGCTATGAAACTGAAAGCATTGACAGACGGCAAATATAGTGCAGCTATAATGATGAATTCTGTTTTTGAAAGGCTAGAAAACATAGTGGACAAAGGTGAAATAGCTGGTTACCCGCATTTTCTCCTTATTCAAAATTCTTTTCAAGCCTTCTTACAGCATTTTCTACTGATAAAACAATGTTTCCAACAGCCATTTTCAAATTTCATTGATTGATTGAAATGGAGTCGAACGCCGTTTTAACAGCTTAGGTCATATCACGGCGATCAGTGCACCTACGCATGCGTGTTCTGGCTTTCTCACACCAGTACTGACAAAACTTTCTTTCCAAGTCACTGACTACTTTATGACATGCATCAGAGGTGTCTTCAAAAATTCAAATAACTTAAAAAAACCTTCTCGGCTTCACATATTTCATGGCGACAAAGAAGGATCATACCATGTACCAACCGATTACAAGTCAAACACCTTTATCACTGAACTCTGTTAAGGCTTGGTCAGACCGGCTAACGGATATGTAACGGGGGGGAACGGACAAAAACATGCAGAATTTGGTTATCCGGTGACAAAATTCATCTCTGCCGCTCGAGGCCCACGCGATCGGTGTGTGGAGCGAGGAAGCCACACAATGACCGCACGAGTACCGCACATGTAACGGAAAAAAACGCACGTTTAACGGATATGTACAGGATAATAAACGGTCTATTAACGGATATCACCGTACGAGTAAGGGACTTGTACCGGATAAAACGGAAGTGCAACGCATGAGAACCGGACAAAACGTACGATGAACGGAAATGTACCGAACACCAACGTACGAGGAACGTACCGGTCACGTGACATGCCGAGGGTATAAATTGTCAGATGCATCCAAAGTCTACCATTTGCATGTCTCTGTCCGTTTTGTCCGGTGGAAAGTTTTGAACATGCTCAAAACTTCCCATCGGACGGAACGGACATCGCCGGACAAGTAGCGGATTCACCGGATAAGAAACGGACATAAAACGGATACGAACGGATAAAATGATTTTTTATCCGTTACTCGTCCGTTAGCTCGGTGTGACCAAGGCTTTAGGCTCAGCTGGGCGACTTGGGGCTCCTGCGGGGCTAAGTAGTTGAGGATTAAAAATCAAGGTGGTTTCGATCATCACCCCGTAACACTGGACGTTTTATAGGATTGTCCTTCAGCAAGGCATGTCAGTGAAAATCAAAATAACTCGTACTTCAATGGTAATAAACACATGGATACATGTGTAATCACTGTGGTAAAATTATAGGTATTTGAAAATACCCCACAGATTCTCATTTTTCTTTTTTTTTTTTGAAACCCTTTCGGCGCCATAGGCGAAAACAGTGACTTCTGCGGACGGCATAGATCAAGATCAGACTGCACAGAACATGCAGTCTGATCTTTTATCTATACCGTCCGCTTGTTTAGTCAAGCCTATACAATCAAAATCTTTGTAAGTTTCAACGCTTTATTATTTGGCACTGAAAGAAATTAAGATACCGCTTTCGGTATTTAACCCTTTACCACACAATCCCGAGTTTAAACGACCCTGGGAATAAAGCCTTTTGAAAACATTGTGGGAAAAGGAGAAAATGCTGGTAACCAGCATTTTCTCCTTTTCTCGCAATGTTTTCTACCCTTTCCAAATCAAATTTCAATTTTTGATTCACATTTATTTTGTTGTCTGCAAATGCTTTCAATTTGGACCAGTCTAAAGTTCTGTTGTTTGGTAAAGAGTTAAACAGTATTACAGTAGTGATGACAGATCATCTTATTCATGTCTTGTAGTAAACAAAAAGAAAATGACCAAATAGTAGTGACAATATTGACATACATGTAAATAATTGGTAATTAAAAGTAAGTCACTTTAGGAAATAATACACTTTTTATTAGACACAAAAGCACAATACCAAATAAAGGGGTTTTATCAGTAACTTGGTGCTATACATCTAAAATACTTACTACACAGTTCACTCCCTTCCCTTTTGTAAAATTCTGAATTGCATGTTATTTACTAAGCACTCTATTATAAATAAGATGGCAAATATCCATAGATTCAATACCTCAAAAATGAACTTGTGGTGGACAGTTTTCGAATCATTTCAGCTAAATACTCCAAAGGTAATTCAACAAGATTAAAGATTTACTATATTAGTACGAGAGAAATCAGGAAAATCCTGGCAAAATGAGGTATACTCGTTATGAGCATTTTTCATTTGCTAATGTTTTTAAAAAGAAAAAAAGGTCTGCTTTGACTTTATACCAACGGACAAAGAATTTGAATTGTCCAAATTGAAAGCATTTTCAGACGACAATAAACGTGTGACTCAAATGGTGGAACTTGTCTTTGATGGGTTAGAAAACATTGTGGGAATAGGAGAAAATGATCTTTTTTTCCTTTTCTAATGATTTTTTTTTTTCACCAGGCTTTTTTAGGGCTGTTGAAACTCTTACACTGTATGGTAAACACTTCAAATCAATAAAACCAAACATTAATACTCTGTGTACTTATATCTTAACATATTTTTTTCTCCTTTCTTTTTTCCATCGTTTATCTGACAAACTTCTTGGTGCCATTGCAGAACATCTCAATCTTCAACATACACTGTCGGACATTTTGCTACATGTTTTAGCCATGACACAATTTTTTCCCTTTTCCAATGTTTTCTGTCCTTTCAGTCACTAACTCCATCATTTGAGACATATTTAATTTGTTGTCTGCAAAAGCTTTGAAATTGGACAAATCCAAAATTTTGCCATTTAGTAATGGGTTAAAGTCAAGTTTGTATGGTATGGGATCAAAGCTTATTCTTCTGTGTTCCGCAAGTGTAAATGTAAAGGATGTTCTTACTGTCTCGTCTGCACAAGAATGAGGTCCATGGTAGAAAATGTGACACATTTATAAGCAACCAATATTCTACGGTGCTAAATAACTTGAATGGGACACACTCATTCTGTACAAAAGATAAAGATACAGATACTGCATCTACATACAGGTTGAGAGCTTAAGCCCCTCAAACCCACTCACCACACATAGCCTACTTTAACCAGACAACAAATTTTTAGCTTTGTCCAAATTGAAAGCATTTGCAGACTACAATTTCAATGGGGCTCAAATGCGGCAATTTTTCTTTGATAGGGTAGAAAACATTGTGGGAAAAGGAGAAAATGCTAGTTACCAGCATTTTCTCCTTTCCCCACAATGTTTTCAAAAGGCTTCTTTCTCAAGGTCATTAAAAGTCAGCATTGTATGGTAAAGGGTTAAATGACCCTGACATAGAAAGCTTTGGAAATCGTAGTGGGAAAAAGATAAAATGCTGATTACCAGCATTTTCTCCTTTACCAACAATGTTTTCAAAAGCCTTCTCTCTCAGGGTTGTTAAAACTCAGGAATGAGTGGTGAAGAGTTAAACTTAAAGGGCTAAAGCATGTTGAATTTATTTCCATTCGAAATAGTATTTATTTTTCGAAGGGCTAAAGCATGTTGAATATATTTCCATTCGAAAAAGTATTCATTTTTTGAAGGGCTAAAGCATGTTGAATTTATTTCTATTCGAAATAGTATTTATTTTTTTTGACAATGTAGATTGAAGCAGCAGACAGTACTAATCATGATTGATGATTTTTGAAAAGGCTTAAGCCTTTACCAAACAAACCTCACTTTCAACTATCCTTGCAAAGCTTTTGAACACACTGTTCGAAAAGGAAGATGCTTGTATCCAGCATTTTCCTTTTTTCCCCCACAATGTTTTATACCCTTCCCGAGGTAAATGTCATCATTCCAACCACATGTTTCTTCTCAAAATGCTTTTGATTTTGTCAAGACTAAAATTTTGTCATATTGAAACGACTTTAGTTATTACTGTCTATTTCAGGAAAGAAGTAGGTGGCAAACTTTTGTGAGTACACACTATTAACAAACAACAATTCAAACCATATTTCTATGTAACTACACTGACTGTACAAACCTTATCTTAAATATACTTTAACTCCTGTATACAAATAACAATTTCATTAAACATTAAAAAAAAGAAGACTGCAAAAAAGCATTATAAAAATCTATAAAGGATTCCAGTTCGAACATAAATAGGACACACAAAAATCAGGAAAAGATACATTCTCTCCAAAATCTTGGAGGGTACTTGTAACAAATGACTATCCTAAAATTCATACGAGCCTTGCTCTGGGAAAAGGGGGTTTAATGCATCTCTGTGATCCATTATATCAAGCAAGTCACCACATAATTACAGATACATAAAACATATTTTACCCTTTACCACATAGCAAAAATTTAGCCTAGTCCAAACTGAATGCATTTCCATGCATTAATTTAAATGTAGTTCAACTGATAGTATCTTTTTCTGAAGGAGCAGAAAACATTGTGGGAAAAGGAAAAAATGCTGGTTACCAGCATTTTTTCCTTTTCTCACAATGTTTTCAAATGCCCTCTTTCCTCAGGGGCGTTAACACTCGGGATCGTGTGGTAAAGAGTTAAGTCTAACAACCAAGTGAATCCAGAGGTAGAATGGCAATTGGACATGTTGAAAATTTACAAATAGCAAAAAGGCTAGGGTCAGCCTGTGCAAACTGTGCATGCTGATAGGGGCGTTGATACTCTATGCAGGTGCCTTAAACCTCCTTTTCGAAGAACACGACTCGTATTCTACAGTCAAATTCCAAATTTCAAGACTAGCTCTCTTGGATGGTATTCACTATAATTTTCATCAATGTTATAATTCTAAATACCAGTCATGCGATTGGCTGAGAAAGATAACCTCAACCAATCAGATGGTTGGCCTTGTAATTTAGAATTAAACCTAAATTAACCACACAACAAAATTGTAAACTTGTGGAAAATGAAAGCATTTGCAGACGACAATTTAAAAGCGGCTGAAATGATGGAGTTTGTCTTTGGTAGGGTAGAAAACATTGTGGGAAAAGGAGAAAATGCTAGTTACCAGCATTTTCTCCTTTTCCCACAATATTTTCAAAAGCCTTCTTCCTCCTTGTCGTTAAAACTCGGGATTATATGGTAAAGGGTTAACAATGCTTGGTAAATACTGTCCCTGATTGTTGGGTATTCATCTCTGTAAACACAAAGGATAGTCAAGAAATTTGAATTTTTGACTGATATCTATAATTTTTGGTACATACAAGCAAAAAAAAGAGAAAAGGTTACACAGTCTGTTTACAAATGAAAAGTATTTAAAGATACTGCAATCTATTTACAGTTTGGGGAAAAAAATGTAAATGATAAATAACAATAATGAAAATACAGCTGTAAGTTTATGGGTGTACATAATTATATAAGTGGTCACATTATCTCCATTACCTCACCTCCAAAAAAACACAATAAACAGAAATCATCACAATATGTTGACTGCATTTAAACCAAATTTTAACTAAAACAATCAATTCTATCTCTTTTAACTCCTTACCATATAACAAAATTTTAGACTTTTCCAAACTGTAAGCATTAGCAGACGACAAATTAAAGATGACTCAAATGCTGGAATTTGTCCTTGATAGAGAAGAAAACATTGTGGGAAAAGGAGAAAATGCTGGTTACCAGCATTTTCTCCTTTTCCCACACTGTTTTCAAAAGGCTTCTTTTCAAGGGTTGTTAAAACCCGGGATTGTTTGGTAAAGGGTAAACTCTTTACCACACAGCAGAATTTTAGAGTTGTCGATTTTCAAAGCATTTGAAGATGATAAAGTTAATTCAGCTCAAAAAATTGGTTTTGTCTTTGAAAGGATGGAAATAATCATGGGGGAAGGACAAAATGCTGGTAACCAGTATTTTCTCCTGTTCCTAAATTTTTCTGAAAAGCTTTAATCCTCAGGGTCCTTGAAATATAGGATTCCCTGTTTTGATGACCCACTGGAAGAAGGCTTTTGAAAATACTGAAGGAAAAGGAGAAAATGCTAGTAACTAACCAGATTTTCTCCTTTTTCCATTAGGATTTATAATCTGTTAAAGGCAAATCCTATAATCTAAGTTACAATTTACAAGTACTTTGTGTCTGCCAATGCTTACAATATGAGCAAGTATAATGTTTTGCTGGTAACGAACTAATAAATTAGAGAAGTTAACAGAAAAGAACTATTAGTCCATTTTAACCAATACCAAACAGTCCCATGATTTAACTATGCACAGTAGGAGGGCAATTAAAATATCCTGAGAAAAAGAAACGTCACAGAAAAAGAACAAAATGCTGCTGGATGAGTCCAGAATTTTGCACTCCAGTAAAGAATTAGTATGAACAATTTTATCCAATACATTAGCTTATTATCATCTGACACTAAGTAGCAGTAACTTGTTTAATATGATATAAAAGGAGAAACCTCATTGCTTTTGAGCATGTTCTTCCTTTCTCGCAATGTTTTCTAGAATGATCTGAGTCTCTGGCAAGTGGCAGATCTACATGTAAAATTTTAATGATAAAGCATAAATCTACGAACAAAAACAAAAAAAATGATGGGGGGAGGGGGTGGGGGTGGAAAAGGAAAGGATTTTTGAACAGATACTCTAAGGTTTACTATCAACAACAAACTTTAAGCTCTCTATTTCTAAGAGTTTCTCAACCATAATCAACTTCAGTGATATAGTGCATGAAATATTCTTACCACAATAATTGTAAATCAGTAAAATGGACATATTCAGTCAAGAAAAGGCACAATTAATTGCTATTTCCAAACCTCCTTTTTGCAACAATATCTCAGCATGACCAGCAGTGTTGATCAAGGAGTACCAGTCTGCATGTTTTGTGCAGTCTGATCTTGATCTCTACTGGATGCAAAAGCAGCTTTAGTCATGAAAGTGATTCTAAGGGTTAACCCTTTACCAAACAATCATGTATACATATTAATGATCCTGAGGTAGAAGGCCTAAAAACATAGTGAGAAAATCGTGACAACTAGCATTTTCTACCATTCCCACAATGTTTTCTACCTTTCAAAGAAGAATTCCATTATTTTAGCTGTATTTGAGTTGTTGTTTACTGATGCTCTGATATGGACTCGTTTCAAATTTTGTTTGGTAAAGAGTTAACCCTTAATGCACCAAGCACAACTGTTGTTGCTTTTTTAGGCAGTGCAGCTGAAGATGGCACAAAACATACACATTTACACTACATGATAGTTTATAATATTGGCCTATCAGATAAAAAACTGCCGAGAAATTGTAATGGCCAGGTGCCTTTTACTGAATGAAACTGTCCATTTACATGTTTAATGGGTTTGTGTTCTAGGGGTTGTCCTTTCACTGCATATGAATGCATGACACTCAAGACAAGCAGCTTCTTCATTTGCTACAGCGGGTTCCTTGGCTTTCTTTACTATGATATTTTTTTAACATCTACAAATGAGCCACGCTCTGTAAAAAGGAGGTTCGAGCATCTGCAAAAAGTATCATACAAAGTCAGTCTAAGCAGTCTGTGCAGGCTGATCTGGGTCAAAACTTTTTGCTATTGGTCTTTTTTCTATATTTCAAAGGACAAGTCTACCTCACGATTCAGTTGTTTGTTGAACAAAATGGATTTTATGAGCCATGATTACATGATGACTTGCTTTGTATAATGCATCATGGAGATGTATTAAACCACCTTTTGCCAGAGTGCAGCTTGTATCTTTTAACCTTATCTCAAATTGTCCTGAATTATGACTTCTACTTGGCCAGCACAATTAGGAAATAATGCATTAAAATCCTTCGAACTCTTCTAGTTCTTTACTTACAATAGCCCTATCAATATCTTCTACCAGAGCATTCAAACAGTCCTCATCTTTCTGTCCATTTGTTCCTATATCTATCAACACATCATTCTTCATTCTGTCATCACTTGGACTCACCGCTCCTTTCTCCAAGAAATCTTTCATGTAATTATTTAGACTTTCCTCCACTGCTTCTTTAAACTGATCTTCATCAATGTGAACTTCCCCAGTAGAACTGTCCATATCTTCATCATCTAACATATCTAGGGTTTCTATTTCACTGTTTAAAATATCATTATTGATAGAATAGGCATCAGTGATGTCCCCCTCATGATCTGTGTGTACCTGTCTCACATGATCTTCTGCAGACTTGACAAAGTTAAACATCATTGCACAATATTTACATGAGATATACTTTGGCAAGATTTGAAGGTTTTCCGGAATAGACTGTCTTTGACTGATCTGCTGTTTTCTAAAAGCAATTCTTTTCCTATAACCCAAACACTTGGCCCTCTGATGATTGTCGTAGGACCGCTGGTGGACAAACTTTGTCCCACATTTTTTACAAACAAGTGGCTTGCTGTTGTGAGATTCCATGTGGAAGAGAAGAGTATAGCGACTGATGAACCTTTTGTGGCAGGTCTGACATTCATATGGTAAGTCTCCTGATAAAAACAAAACAAATTACGATTGTTATTTTTCTTTTCAGTAACATCTTTGCCCTTCATTTCCATAACCCTATACCAAGCAATCCAGTATTTTAACCACCCTAAAGATGAAGGCTTTTGAAAACATGGTGGAAAAACAAGAAAATGCTGGTAACCAGCATTTTCTCGTTTTTCAACATTGTTTTCCATCCTTTCAAAAAGCAAATCCCATCATGAGCTTCATTTAATTTCTCCTCTGCAAATACTGTCAATTTGGACTCGTCTAAATTTTTTGGTACGGTAAGGGGGTAATTTGGGCAATTCTTGGACTGATCCAACTACAGTACTGTAAATCATCTCCGATCAAATTTGCAGCCAACAAATGGGCTCTTTATTCTTTTTTCCAAAAATTTGTAATTACAAATTGGTCCTTTTCAAAATCTGTGTGATTTTCTTTACCTCAACATGCCTAAAACTACCGGTACCTTGTATCAGTCAACATTGTTTTTATTGATCAATAATCTAAGATGATAAAAATAAAAAAAGCAGCTTTCAAAAAGCAGATGGAAAATGCAGACCTTATCATGGAAACAAGAAAACTAGGTGGATATTCAATATAAAAAAAAATATAGTGTTTCAAAAAGCTGATGTTCTTCAGCTCATATTAAGATTCATTACCCTGTCCAATAATCCAGGAAAAAGTTAACGTAAAAAGAAGGTAAAAAATAAGCCGTCGAACAGACACCGCAGTTTGACATACATGTATTCATGTTCTTCTACAGACCAGGAAAACTAAGAACAGCAGAAAAGATAGGAAGAAGCTTATAAACTTCATAGAGACCTACCAAGATGACGTCTTTCATGTCGTCGGTAAACATAGCGCTCTGAGAATGTTTTTGGGCAATACTGGCATTTGAAGGTCATCCTGTTTCCAGAGTGAGTTCTTTTACAATGTAACTGCAACATTACCTTGGAGGAAAAGCTGAAAAAAATTACAGAGAAGAATGATAAACTTCTGGTAATTATTAACTCCTTACTAAACAAAAAAGCTTAAGACTTGTTCACATCAAGAGAATCTGAAGAAAAAAAACCAAATAGAAAACATTGTGGAAAGAGAAGAAAATGGCTGGTTAGAAGCAAATAATGTAGATCCAAGATCAGAGTGTAAAGAATCCAACACCTTTAAAAGCTGCTTATGTTGCATATGACAGTGAAAGTATTAATATGAATGAAATCAATCCATGGGAATCTACATACATGCACGTCCAAAACATTACTATTTCAAGCTTATCTCAGGTGTCAGACAGTGCAAATTAAGATCAGACTGTATGCTCTGCCCATTGTACACTTCATCTCTAATATGTACAAAAACAAAACTAAAGCCAACACGCACTCCAAGGGTTCACCCTACCCCTTAACTCCTTACCACATGATTAAATTTTAGACTTGTCTAAATTGAAACCCTTTGCAGATGACAAATATGGCTCAAATAATTGAAGTTGACTGTAGAAGAGTAGAAAACATCATGGGAAAAGGAGAAAATAATGGCTACCAGCATTTTCTCCATTTCTCACAATGTTTTCAAAAGGCCTCCTTTCTCAAGGTCGTTAAAACTCTGGACTGTATGGTAAAGGGTTAACAAGTGAGATATGCAGGATCCCTAACCGTTGCTTTGCAAAGAAACCTCAGAGAAGTGTATGACAGAAACTGGAGAGAAAGATACAGGATAGTATAACTAAGTTATCCCTTTACCACACAATCCTGAGTTTTAATGACCTTGAAAGAGACGGCTTTTGAAAATACAGTGGGAACAGGAGAACATGCTGGTTAATTGTTAAACTTGTATTTCCTCCTTTCCCCACAATGTTTTCTAACCTATTAAGAACTAAAATCATTTGCGCTACATTTAACTTGACATCTCCAAATGCTCTGAATTTAGATGTAGCCAAAATTTTGTCATGTAGTAAAGTTACAATGTACATGTACATCTCCAAAAATGGACATAGATCTAACTAATACATGTAGTGCTCAGAGACAATTATTACCCATGTTTTGAAACCAATTTGGTACATGCATGATGCATGATATATATGTTAACTTTCTATTAATTGACTTTGGATAAATGTGGCAATGTGATGACAAGACAGAGCTCAGCTTGAACATCTTTATTTGCAATATCTAAAAAATGAATAAGCATTACTAGCAAAATACTTTGGTTGGTACATGTATCTAGTAAGTTCATCAACCACTGAAACAATGCTGCATGTGATGATTTTGAAAATATTTATGTGCACGATTGATATATGGATAATATGTAACAAACATGGAATAGGATCTTGTACATGAGTAGATGTGATAACATTATTACGTAAGGACAAATTGGTTGTTTGGAGCAATTTCCTTTAGCCATATTGTTTTCAAAAAATGAAAGATTACTATGTGATCAAGATTTGAAAAAATATATCGCTTACTTTGTGGAACAGGTTGCACACTGGTACTGTTTAGTAGAGTGTCTGGATTCAAAGTGGCGCATCACGTTTCTCTTTGTCAACTGGAACACTTTACATTGATTGCACTGGTAAATCGTCAAACACCGCATCTTAGTGCTGCCATCTTCAGCCAGTGTTAGAACCTTATCAGGATTTGGCATAGCAAGCGTTAGAATGGATTGAGAACCTACTTTCTTCTCTTCAAATTCTGGAGCTTCCCGCGGTCGATAAAAGTATATCCCTGTGTAGTTTGAAAAGTTGTGTACTTTTACAATCGTGTTAGAGAATGTACTCTTGATATCTTCAATGTCAATATCACCCAATAAATTAATATTACTTGCACTCAGATCACTTTTTTCCACATCCATTTGCATTGGACTAGTAACTTCATTTTTGCCTGTAGCATGTGTCTCTTCATTATTGACTTCACTCACCTCCATTGAGGTTTCATTTTGAACATTACCATTTACACTACTGCCTGCTTGACTCAAGACTGTATTTTCTGAATTTGTCTTTTCATTCAAAGTTTTGAGGTTTGACTCCTTCTTTCTCTTACCCACAAGTAATTTATTCAGTTTCTCTATTATATGATATTTTTTATGAGCAGTCAAATAACCCCTGCTTTTAAACAATCTTGAACACTCTTCACACCTGAACTCTTTCACAACATGGGAATGCATGTGATTTCGGAGATGAAGTGGGTTGGTGAAAACTTTTATGCAAATTCCACATTTGTATGTTGGGATTGGGCACCTGTGTCTGCGGATGTGATTTTTCAGCCCTTTCATAGAGAAAAATTGTTTGTCACATTCATTGCACCGATATTCTTTAAGCCTTAGACTTTGAGTTATCTTAGAATGAGCATTGAATGTATGAACTTTTAAGGCTCTTGAGTCTATGAAATCCTTGGAACATACTTCACAGGAATAAACCTTCAGTTTATGTGTAACTAAATGTTCTCTATGTTCTTCTCTGGTTTTAGAAATAATTCCACATACATCACATTTTTTGTTATATTGGTTGTAATGCATTTTACGAATGTGCCGCTTTACACTAGATTTTTCTGTGAAGAATTTTCCACACAGTTTACAATCAAATGGTTTTTCTCCGTTGTGAATTCTCATGTGACTTTGCAAATGTCCTGTTTGGGTGAAACGTTTCCCACACACTTCACATCTATACGGTTTTTCTCCTGTATGCAATCGTAAATGCTTTGCTCGCGAACTGGCATCTTTAAATTCTCTGCCACAAACAGGACAGTCATGGTTTTTTGGTACTCTTGGAGAAAGTGCATGTGACTGCATATGACTCTGATATAACACAAGATCAACAAAAACCTTTTGACATAAGTGACAGCTGAGTGGATGTTTCCGTCGCTGATGTTCCCGAAAGGATTTGTAATTTGAATAACTCTTTCCACATTCCCAACATTTCAAGTGTTTCACAACAATTTTCTTGTCTCCTTCTTCTGTTTTTTCAATCTTTGTTTCATAGACTCCTTCAGAATCAATGGCAATACCCGACCCTTCATCCGTCTCTATTGTAGTGGGTATGTCAGTTGGCAAGTTTTTGGCTACACTTGGCATCAGTGCTTTCATGAGTTCTTGGTCAAGCCTTTTAACATCTGTTTCCATATCTCCATAATCCTCACTTTCCAAATTTTTGACATATGTATGTGATGACCTAGACTTTGTCCTATCCTCAGTATCAAAATCTAGAGTTTTATCCGACTCTGACCCAATATCTACATCTCTGTGATCAAGTTCCATGGACTGCCCTTCTGAAAGTTCTGAATCAAAGTCAGTTTTGGACTGGGTAGTTCTGCTGCCTATTTGTTTATTCTTTAAAATCTGAGCTTTTTTAGTAAATTTCTGTTTCCTAGAGAATCTTATTTTCATACCAGAAGATGAGGTAGCTGAATAGATACTTTCACTCTCATTTTGACTGTCATTCTCTGTCTGACTATCTCTCTCTGAATGACCATCATTGTCCACTTTAGTAACAGTCTCCAGTTTCCTATGAAGTTTATCAATAACACACTTGATACTTGAAGACTTCTTACTTGTTAAATTACTGCTACTGGAATTAGAATTATTGTCAACATCAATTGGTGGCTTGTACTTGCTTGAAATTTGTGAAACATCTTCTGATGAAAACAATCCATTATTACACCATTCACTCCCTCCTCTTCTTTCCTGATGACCATCCACATCATCTACTGGATTCTGCCTTAAATAGTCAGAAAATAGATTGTCAGGACCTCTACCATCCATTTGGTTTTTACTTATTTTGAAATTTTCTAGTTGTGATTTCTCTGCATCTAACCTTTCTTCTTCCTCACCATCCACATCATTTTCATTGTTAATAGAGTCTAACTGATTTTGATTAACGTTATTGACTAAAATGCCTTTTGAGTTATCACGTGATACGTCTATAACATCATAGTTAGTTAAATTCTCTTCAGAAACATCTTTAGTGCAGGCTAAAATGTACCGCAATTTACTTTCTTGATTTGCATCAATATCATGTATTCGTTTCAAATGTCTCTTTGCACTATGTCTTTCAGCACAATAAATAAAGCATATTCCACACTTAAGACCAATCCCACTGTGGGTTTTTAGGTGACTCTCAATCAATCTCACCTGATTATATATCCTACCACACACCAGACATTTAAACCCTGTTCTCCCTTCATGCCTTCGAATATGCTTGGCCCTAGCACTCGCATCACTCATTACCTTTCCACAAATAGGACAATCATAGGTGCGATAAGATGACAGACTGTTAAAAGTGTCTTTACCTTTTTTGGCACTGCCTGACACACCAGGCTCTTCGTCACCAGAGTATTGGCGCTTTCTACCACCTTCACCATCTTCAAATGACATCTCTGCCTCTCCTGCAGCAGAATCTGCTCCCCATGGATTGATGTCACTAAAACTCAGTTCTGCAAGAAGTTTTTCTTTCTGTAGATTCGTGTATGATTCTTCTTCAGTAAATGACTGACTTTGATCATCTTCTTCCAGTTCTTCATTTTCCTCTTCATTTTCCTCATCATACATTTCACCAGATTCATCAAAATTTCCAGAGACATTACTTGCAGCATTATCCAGTCCTTGTGTGTAATCAGACATGTGGTTTCCTCCAAGAATACGATTTGCAACAGCCTCTGAAAGTCTGTGCAGTTTCATTAGATGGTTTTTCAGGTTGGATACTTTGTGAAATTTTGTATCACACAAACTACAGTCATGCTTTGGTTCACCTTTTTCAGTTTCAATATCGTCATTATCCTTTTCTATTTCTCCAGCAATATCTTCCGCAAGTATTGCCTCAATTTCAGGCTGTGAGAGTGCATGTTTTGATATTAAATGGCGTCTCAGATTATACCGCTTTGTAAATTTCTGCTCACAATATTTACAGTCGATCTCACTTAAGCCTTCCACTCCTAATCTACCCGTCTTACCTTTGAGGCAGTCCACAGCAGGGATGTCAATTCCACGGGACTGGTCTTGAGTTAAATGGTGGACTTTGCGTAGATGACGTCTCACACTTGACCGTAGCATGAATCTTTTTCTACACATGGTACACAGGTATGTTCTGTATACTTGGCTTGGATCTTCAACCGGTCCGTTAACAGGAATGAAATCACCGTCTTCATCAAAACTAATATCATTAACAGTCTCATCCTTCAGACTCCCCAGTTCTTGTTTGGAGTCAGGCCAGAATGTCTTGAAATCTTTTTGGTAATCATTTTTAACCATGTAATCTTTTGCTTCATCTGCAGTGAAATTATGTGTACGTTTCAAGTGTCTGCGAACACTTGACTTTTCAACAAATCTATTTCCACAGATTGAACATTTAAATGGCTTCCTAGGTAATATTTTACTTTTTGTAGTGGCTGGTGGCTGTTCTAAATCCACTTTAACCACTTTCTGAACCCCATCAGCGTCTTTTGACACTGTAACAGTCATTGCTCGGTCAAGATTTTCTTCATAACTTTGATTCATAGTGGTGTCGAGGTTTTCCTCATAACCTTTATTCATTGCAGTGTCAAGGTTTTCATCATAAAATTTATTTTCTCCACTTTCCTCAATTTCAGGCATGTCTAATTCTGGTAATGGTTTTCCTTCCTCAGCAAGTTTCATGATCTGTTCAGCAACTACCTCTGAAAATTTGTGTATCCCACAAAGATGAACTTTGAGTTCTGCTTTTTCTAGAAAGAGCTGTTTGCAGTAGTTACATTCAAAAGTGATTAAACCTGAATCAGATGTATCCTTTTCTTCATGGTCAGCATCTACCGAATCTTCTTCATCTTCACCATTGGCAGTAAAACTCTCATCTGGATATGGTAATTCGGCAGAAATATTTTTCATAAATTCTCTAGCACCTTCATGAGAGTACTGGTGGCTATTCCTTAAATGGCGTAACACACTGGATCTACCTGCAAAATGTGCATCACACAGAGGGCACCCATAGCGCTTTCCTCTAGCATGTGACTGCATATGAATGCTAAGTTTATGTTTTGTTGTAAACTCTTCCTTGCACACTCTGCACTCAACAAGAGTTTGTTGTTCATGATTTCTCACATGTTTAGCAAGTGAACTTGAATGGTTATACACTTTATCACAAACTTTGCAAGCATATGTTTTTCTGGTTAGTAAAGAGCCATATTGACCTAAAATACTTTGGGCAGCTTCATTATCTACTTCTTCAGCCTCAGATTCATCATTCTCATCACTTTGAGGTTCATTTTTTATATTCTGATGGTCAGTGTTACTTGTGTCGTTTTCAGTCTCTTCAATACTCTCTTCATGACCTTGTTCACTTTTTGAATCAAGCTTGTCATCTTGCACATTAAATACATCACATCCTTCTATTTTTATTTTGTTGGCCAGTTCAACTTGACTTTCTGGTTGTATGTTATTTTCAATTACAGCGTTATATTCAGAGACAGAATGCTGTCTTTTCACATGACGAACAATTGTAGATCTTTCTGAAAATGTCATTTGACAAAGTAAACATCTAAAGGGTTTTATTTTCTCATGCTGGCGCATATGTGAGTCAAGCTGACTCCTCTCAGTAAATCTTTGGTTACACACAGGACAGTAAAATTCTCCAACCCCAGCATGAAGCTTTAAATGCCGAGATAAGATCTTCTTGGTGCTCATTTTCTTAAAACAAATATGACATTGCGTGTCTTCACTTCCATCCCTGCCACATTCTAACTGTATGTGAGATTCTAGACTTGACTTTTGGCTAAACCGTCTACCACAGTATGGGCATATTGATGGATGGTGAGCTAGTCTATGGTTACTAAATGAGCTGGCTTTATGGTATTTACAGCCACAATCTTCACATGTAAACATCTTATCTATCATATCAATATGACCGCCCTCCACATATTTTTGACTAACATTATCCTCTGTACCTTTAGAATCCCCTGGTACACTAATGGATTTCTTAGAATCAACTGACTTTATTTTTTCAGGACTAGTTCTTTTGATATCTATATCATTGGATGAACATGGAACATCAGTATCCATATCTAATTCATTGGATAAATATGGAACATCAGCAGAATCATCATTCTGGTTATTGTCATCTTCTTCAGATTGGTTTGGATTTTCTGTTGAATCATTTTGGGTATCCTCTGTAATATTTGATGTAGGGCCACCATGCAGATCTGATTCAAGAAGGGCTGCACCAAACTGCACAGCCATCATATCCAAATCCCCAGTTACAATAGGGACCTCTCCGGAAGGCTCTGACATTTTGTTGTTGTTGGTAGTGGTTTTCTAGTGCTGCTATGATACCCTGTTGGTTATATGGTCACTCATAGGCAATCTGATTGGTGTTTGATTGTGTCTTTTTTACATTTTGTGGCAACTCATCCTGAAAATATGGAAACAAAAAAAAAAAAGCTTTAGGAGGGAGCCAATCATTACATCATTTAATCATTTGACCTCTACTGGGTAATTGAAAGGAACATTTTCAGTCTGTATTACTCTTAACCGCATGACAAAATTGTAGACTTGTCAGTACTGCAGGCATTTGCAGAGAAAAATTAAATAAGGCTCAAATGGCAGAATTTGTCTTTGATAGAGTAGAAAACGCCATAGGAAAAGGAGAAAATGCTGGTTATCAGCATTTTCTACTTTTCTCACAATGTTTTCGAAAAGGCTTTTTCCTCAGGGTCAGTTAAACGCGGAATTGTGTGGTAAATGGTTATAACCAAGGGGTATAGACACAAAGGGGAGCATTTTAGAGTTCAATATCAACATTCTTCTTCACGCAACCTAAGTTATGTGTACTCATTAGACTTGCCTCATCAAGACATTAAATTCAGTACCCACTACATAGGTTTAAACAAAAGAAATATTGGTTTTAAGATTCAAATACTCCTCTTACCTGGACCTGTTAACTCTTTACCAAACAACAAAATCTTGGACCCACCCAAATTAAAAGCATTTGCAGATGATGAATATGGCTAAAATGATAGAATTTGTCTTACAAAGAGCAGAAAACAACAAAGGAAAAGGAGAAAATGCTGGTTACCAGCATTATCTCCTTTACCCACAATGTTTTTTAAAAGCCTTCTTCTTTGGGGTTGTAACGACCTGGAATTGTGTGGTAAAGGGTAAACAAACATATCGTAAAATATAGGATAGTTGACGGTTTAACGACCATGAGAAATAAAACATTGTGGGAAAAGGAGAAAATGCTGGTCTCCTTTTCCCACAATGTTCTTCAACTTTTAAAGACATGTACTGTCATTTTAGTAACAATGAAATTGTTATCTGTAAAGCTTTCAATTTGGCCAAGTCTAAAATTTTGTTGTTGGTAAAGTGGTAATATATATATGTTACTAATAATAACAACCAATATTATTATTCTTCATGGATCAACTACAAGAACATTGGCTGGAGAAAATGTCTTACTCTGGATCATTTCCACCATAACATGACCAAATAAGGACCAAGCCCTAGATAGCTAGGTAACAAATCCATATTTTAACCCTTTACCACACAGTCCCGAGTTTTAACGACCCTGAAGAAGAAGGCTTTTGAAATCATTGTGGGAAAAGGAGAAAATGCTGATAACCAGCATTTTCTCCTTTTCCCACAATGTTTTCTACCCTATCAAGGACAGAAATCATTACTTGAGCTACATTTATTTTGTCTGCAAATGCTTTCAATTTGGGCGAGACCAAAATTTTGTTGTTTGGTAAAGAGTTAAACATCTTGCAAATGCAGAACCCTTTACCACACGATCACAAGTTTTAACATCCTTGAGGAAAAAAGCTTTTGAAAACTTTTTTTTGAAAAGGAGAAAATGCTGTTTATCAGCATTTTCTCCTTTTCACACTATGTTTCTACTACTTTAAAAAGAAAAATCATCTTTTGAACAACACTGGAATTGTTGTCTGCTATTGCTTTCAATTTGGTCATGTCTAAAACTTTGTCATTTGTTTAAGAGTTCAGGCCTGTAAGGCCAGAATATAGCACCTCATATTGGGCACTACAGTCCTCGGATCAGGCTGCAAATTCTGGGTATGGTTCTGTGTAGCTCAGTGGAGGTTAGGGATATGAAACCTGGAGGCCACTTCAATTTTCACATGCTGTGCTGGATTTTTTGCAAGTTTCCTTGGGCAAGATACTTCATGGCTCTGGCCTGGTACTAGTGAAACATATACAGGCACATATAAGTAAGCTGTCAGTGTGGAAGGACTGAAATAATATGGAAAATGGCATTAAACACCACTGAATCAAATTCTCAAATATTGATGCATGTGTTAAGTTGATTCTGAATCCAAGACTTTTTGAGGGAAGATGGTAACATAATATGCACAGAAGGTTGATGATCATAGTGCCAAAAATCCCCAATGCAACACAGTTTTGGAAGAGACACACGAGATTTACCAATTTTGAGCAGACACGTCCTAAAATTTTCTAACCATTGACTAGAACACCTCTCCTGAAAACTTATGTCAGGCCCTTAGGCACACACATATTTCTGGATAAGAGAGGCTAATTGGAAATTTGCGCATGTTTTTTTTTCCCCTTAAAAAATGCCTTCACAAGTATATGTGCTTTTGTCACAAATGTAGATCAAGATCAGACAGTATGAAATATGGAGTCTGATCTTTGATCTACACTGTTCCCTTTGATAAAACAAGGCTGAAACTATCTAAAGGTTAAACAAACATGACTAAATTTTGCATATAGTTAGTTACTTACAATGATGATTGATCAGATCATCCATTATCATCTAACACTAAAAGAAGTTTAACTCTTTACCAAACGACAAAATTTTGCAGAGGACCAAAATGAAAGGATTTGCAGACGACAAATTAGATGTGGCTTAAATAGTGATTTCTGTATTTGATAGGGAAGAAAACATTGTGGGAAAAGGAGGAAATGCTGGTTACCAGCATTTTCTCCTTTTCCCAGAATGTTTTTAAAAGGTTTCTTTCTCAGGGTCGTTAAAACTCGGGATTGTGTGGTAAAGGATTAATTGCCCATGGCACTGACAGCTTTTAACAATATTGTGGATAAAGCAGGTATTGCTTGTACATTTTTATGTTTGTACGGGCTTTAATGCCACTTTCAACATTATTACAATTATATCAAGGCAGCCAGTGCACCTATCCATGCTTTCCTGCAGTGTCCTTTTACCTGTATTTCACACAATATTCTTCCCAAGCTACTGGATGCTTTCCCACAGAGCCATTGTAGATACAACAATCAGCAGTCAGACAGAAATCTATTGCTTGTAAAAACAAAGTGTCCTTTTCCTGTAGCTTTTTAACCTTTTACCATGCAATCCAAACTTTAAATGACCCTGAAAGAGATGCATTTTGAAAACATTGTGGGAAAAAGAGAAAAAAAAAAACCAGCATTTATCCTTTTCCTACAATGTTTTCTAACCTTTGAAGGACATAATTCATGTTTTAAGTAACATTTAATTCGTAGTCTGCAGATGCTTTTAATTTGGTCAAGGCAAAAATTTAGCCATCTGGTAGAAGATTAACTCTGTACCACACACAAAATTTCAAGCTCGTCGAAATTGAAAGCATCTGCTGACAACAAATAAATGTGACTCAAAATTTGAAATTTGTTTGAAAAAGGGTAGAAAACATTGTGGGAAAAGGAGAAAAAGCTGGTTACCAGCATTTTCCCCCCCCACCCCTCAATTTTTTCAAGAACTCCTTTCATCAGGGTCATAAAAACTCAGGATTGTCTGGTAAAGGGTTAATAGATGTTTTGTTTTCGTCCCCTTTATGTATTTTCTCTAGGTGTCACCTAAAAGTGCTAGTGCTTGTTTGGTCTATAACTAGTAGTATTAACCTTTTACCACCCAATCCTGAGTTTTAACGACCCTATGGGAGAAACCTTTTGAAAGCATTGAAGAAAAAGGAGAAAAAGCTGGTTCTACTTTTCCAACAATGTTTCCTACCCAATCAAAGACAAATTCCATCATTTTAGCCACATTTAAATTTTTATATGCAAATGTTTTCAATTCAGACAAGTTTACTTTTCTGTCATGTGATAAAGAGTTAACTCTTTACAACACAGTCCCGACTTTTAACGACCCTGGGGAAGAAGCCTTTTGAAAACATTGTGGGAAAAGGAGAAAATGCTGGTAACCATTATTTTCTCCTTTTCCCACAATGTTTTCTGCTCTATCAAGGAAAAATGTGTCAATTTTGCCACCTTTGTCGTCTTCAATAGCTTTCAATTTGGACAAGTCAAAAATTTTCTCGTTTGGTAACGAGTTAAACCACCCTGAGCAGTAGGTACTATGAGGAAGGTGCAAAAAGTCACTCTCATCACCATTCAAATATTCTAAATAAAAATTTTCTTCATTCTTAACTCTTTACCACACAATCCCGATTTTTAACGACCCTGAAGAAGAGGCCTTTTGAAAACTTTGTGAGAAAAGAAGAAAATGCTGGTAACCAGCATTTTCTCCTTTTCCTACAATGTTTTCTACTCTATCAAAGACAAAATTCATCATTTTAGCCAAATTTAAATTGGCATCTTCAAATGTTTTCATTTTGGACAGGTCTAAATTTTTCTCATGTGGTAAAGGGTTAATACAAAAAAAACAACAACAAAAGACAGCCCCCCCCCTTTTCAAAATGCCATCTAATTGTTTCAGTTTTGAGAAGCAATTTCTTTCTTTCAATCAAATAATGTTGAAAATGGTATATAACTGGGTGGCCTTGGTCTAATACGACAGTTCAATGAATAATCCTTTAAAGTGTTTAACTATTTCTCTAAGATCCTGACTTTTATTGCTTGCCTATAAAAAAAAAAGGTGATTCGAATTATTTCAGACACTTGATATGTTTGTTTGCATGGGTTTAATTCTGGTTTCAACATCATGTCGTATCATGATAACTGCTAAATTGTTCATGGTTTTTTTTACTACTGAACTGGGCTAAACCTCTGTCGTGCCTTGTCCAATAACACTCCCACAAGTCTTCTGCCACCGGTGGGGATCAAACATTTTTTTTTCTGGTTGGAAATCTAACCCTTAACTGCTAAACAAATGAGGACCCCTTCGGGCATTTGAACTTATACTAGTCAGTTCAAGAGTTGCAAGAATTTAAGAAGTTTGCAATGATAAAGTGTTACTGCTGAAAATTTTAATACCTTTTGATATGTAACTGTGTGACCAAGAATTACATGTACATACCAATCATTAACAAACACCAATTCCTGAAATATATGCTAAGTAATGCCAACATAAAATTATGCAGGACGGTTAATAAACCAGTTCTCAGCAGTTTCTGTTTTGATTCTTGCAAAAATGGGGCTAAGGATAGGAAGAAGGGTCATAAATAAATGAAGCACAGTTAACTCGTATACAAGAAACATAGTTCAAAGAATCGACGATCTTGATTATGAAATAACTAGTCCGGGTATGACCGAGAATTTCTTTGTGTCCCAGTTTATACTTCCTGCAAGACAGTGTTTGCCCGATTTAGCTTCTTTTACACATTAATCGTTAAAAATGAAATAAAGTTTTAAGGTAAAACCATACTTGATATTACAAAGAACACATTCGTCTATGATATTGTGTCTGATCACTCTATAACCACGTCATTTTTCAGTTTCAAAAACGGGCCCGATGGATGAGCGAACCCAACGGTGCGGCAATCATGGCGGCTACAAGCGAACATCGCTCCAGCGACACTGCGACCGGTCAGTGTCAGTGCGTTCATTCATGCATGTCTGTTTGGCCTTCACACAAAGACGGGTTGCATACATTAACGCTGAATATGATAATATCGGACTTTCAGCAGTCATTCCAACGGTGTAAATCAGTGAGATAAGATACTAATCTTTTAGTATTTGAAACATATTTACCTCCTTTTTTCTATTAAATGAATCTGACCCAAAATGATATGCTTTATTTTGCATTTTCGTGTTTAGTTCCTTTCAGAACCTCTAAAGTCGAAGAGTAGAATGTTTCGTCGCCCATGCTAGAGTTATCTTTCTTGATAATAAACTGAAGCGGCAAAAACGAAAATAGGCGGAGGAAAAGATGTCAAGAAAAACTCATTTATTCATACTTATCTCGCTGAAAGGTAAAAAGTCTCACCCATACCATCTCTGAAATGACATACAGTAATGCTAAACAGGTGGGAAAAAAAGGAAATGCTTTGATATAGGCTAGATCCAACCATGATGAATTCGATCAGACCTGACCAAAATTTCATTTTCAGACATTTTTTTTGGAACAAAGTTTCAGTTCCCTCACAGTGCCAAATTAAATGAAATATGCATTTTATTGCTTTTATTTGTTCACAAACAGGTCTTTTTCAATTTCAAGACATGTCATATTATCCCATAAGAATTGAAGAAACTGGACCATTGTTTAAAGATCAGACTACAAAATGTGCAGACTGATCTTGGTCTGCCTGCTCCACACTTTAACACTGTACAAAATGTGCATACTGATCTTGGCCTGTTAGCTTCACACATTAACTCATTGTGGGGGGTTGATTGGCTTAATTTAGTTGGATCTATACTTATTTAGATCTATTAACTAGTATTAGAGCTTAATTTATCAATAGCTAGATCCTTTCTCAGCGATAGAACATCAAGAGATTGTTAAGTTTAAAGCTTTTTTAGATCAAGATCAGACTGCATATGTAGCGTGTACTGTCTTGTCTGGGATCCACAGGTTTAGCAATGGTGAGACATTCTGGTCAAAAGTAGCCTTGAAATTGTAACTTTTTTTTTCTGCTCTGAAAATGTCTACTTTGTTTGTTGCTTGAAAGCATGGATTTGTGCAGAGGGTGTCGCAAAATAACTGAAATAATGTTGAAAAAAAGTTTCGACAATCATTTTGTTCTAGATCTAGGTAATTTTCTTTTTTCTATGAATGACTGAGTTAAATTGCCTCCTTCTTCACAATGTATTCCAATGTTTCTTAGCGAAAATTTTGTGATGTAGATCTAATTATTTGTACAAAACATATATTGGCATGAAATGCCAGTGGGGGAGGGAGCAGGAGGATGGCATTTAGTGTAAAGCATAGAGGAATATTCCCTAGTCATCAGTGCCTCAATTCAACCCATCAAATCTGTTTAAAAGGTGCACAGATCTAGAGAAAAATCAATACATGTATATAATTGTGATTTACAACTTTGGCCATGGATTTTTTTATACGCACATGCGTATTGTGCGTAATGGGCACTTAGTATGCCCTTGTAAAATGATGGAGGGGTCTATTTACCTACATGTATACTATTTTCAGATTACATTGATGAATTGAAAAAAATCTTCAACAAAGTTTGCTCAAACACTGTGAAAGACAGCAGACATGATTTACAGTATACTTGTGTAATTCAGGACTGTTTAAAGGTAAGTTTAACCCTGTACACACAATCCTGACTCTTAACAGCCCTGAAAGAGGAGACTTGAAAAGATTGTGGGAAAAGCAGAAAATGCTGGTAACCAGCATTTTCTCCTTTTCCCACAATGATTACTATCCTTCCTTAAACAAATTTGTAGTTTTGAGTCACCAGTATACTACACTTATTTTGTGGTCTACAAATGCTTTCAATTTCTACAAGTGCAACATTTTGTCATTAGGTAAAGAGTTAATCCTCTACCACACAATCCAGATTTTTAACAACCCTGAGAAAGAAGCCATCTAAAAACCTTGTGGGAAAAGGAGAAAATGCTGGTGTTCAGCATTTTCTCCTTTTCTCACAATGTTTTCTACACTATCAAAGACAGATTCTAACATTTGAGCCACATTTAAAATGTCATCAACAAATGCTTTCAATTTCAATTTCTACAAGTCCAACATTTGGTCAACTCGTAAAGAGTAACTAACTTCCTTGCATGGCTAATATATTTTCATTCTGATTTTTATGAACTAGGAGAAGAAGGATTTTTGGAAGGAATCCCTTGACCTGACAATAGAACATTTGTGTAGCAACACTTCTTCAGAAGAGAGTAGTGAGTAAGTAGTTTTTATCACCTTTCCTATTCAAAGCTAGTTTTAAGCTCACTTGAACAACAAGAGCTCAGAGGAAGCATTTGTGATCTCTCTTTTATCCTCCTCCTTTCTCAAAGCTGTTTTTAGTTCAGTTATTTACAAAGTGCTCAAAATGAGCCTTTTTTATGTTCCTCAATCATCTTGCGTCATCATTTTTCACCATGTATAGGGTCTAATGTCCAGTTTTTAGGTAAAGCTTTTCCAAATGACAAAATTTTAGACTTACCCTAATTGAAAGCTTTAGTGGACATCAAGTAACTGTGGCTCAAAAAATGGAAATTTATCTTTTGAAAGACAAAACATTGTGGGAAAAGGAGAAAGTGCTGATTACCAGCATTTTCTCCTTTTCCCACAATATTTCAAACAAGTTTTCTTTTAGAGTGTTAAAACTCAGGGTTGTGTGGTAAAGGGTTAAAGCATACCTGTGAAAACTTAGTAAATGGGTCACTGCAGGTTGAAGTAGAGGTCACTTGATCAATTTCTAGAAAAGAAAATATTGTGCGCTATATAGGAAGCATTTTCTGTCCAACATCAATAAAACTTGCTTACTGAAAATGTCTTGTTTGAATTCGGATCACTCAAGTTAAATATTTTACCACATAATCCCCAGTTTTAATGACCTTGAGGTAGAAGACTTGAAAACATTGTGAGAAAAAGAGAATATGCTGGTAACCAGCATTTTCTCCATTTTCATAATGTTTTCTATCCTCTATGAGACAAGTCTCACTGTTTGAGTCACATTTAATTTGTGATCTGCAAATGTTCTCAGTTTTAACAAGTGTAAAATTTTGTCGTCTAGTATAGAGTAAAAAGTATATAAAAAAGTTGAACATTCATAAAGAAAAGAACTTGTGCTTCAACTTTGTGGACAAAATCAGTATTGAAATTTTTATGGTCTTATTTCCAGACCATAAATGTCTGTTTAATTTCTTCAGCTCTTTAACTCTTTACCAAACGACAAAATGTCAGACTGGTCCAAATTGAAGCTATTTGCAGACGATAAATTAAATGTCACTCAAAATCTGAAATTTACAGTAAAAAACATTGTGGGGAAGGAGAAAATGCTGATTCCCAAACTTTTCTCCTTTTTCCCCATAATGTTTTCAAAAGACCAATTTTTTAGAGTTGTTAGATCTGGGGATTGTGTGGAAAAGGGTTAATCCTTTACCACACAATGATGCCTTTTAACGCCCCTGAAGAAGAGGCCTTTTGAAAACATTGTGGGAAAAGGAGAAAATGCTGGTAACCAGCATTTTCTCCTTTTCCCACAAAGTTTTCTACCCTATCAAAGAAAAATTGCGTCATTTGAGCCACTATGAAATTGTCGTCTGCAAATGCTTTCAATTTGGATAGGTCTTAAATTTTGCCGTGTGGTAAAGGGTTAAGGATGACCCACAGAGCACCAAATAAATGCTGACAACCAGCATTTTCTCCTATTACCACGTGTTTTCTGACCTTCCATGGACAAATCTTACTATCTAATTTGTTGTATACAAATGCTTTCAACTCGGACTGCACAAATCTAAAATTTTGCTCTGTGAGACAGTAGATACAAGATAAGACAGTGCAGTCTGATCTTGATCTATGCTTACCACATAATGACATTTATTTAACACTTTATGAGATGAAGTGAATGTCATGGTTTTAATTTCTGTTCTGTTTTTCTTAATTGTTTTTAACAGGAAAGATATACATGATAATTGTCAGGGAGTTGCAGATGAGATTCACAGAATTGCAGATAGCTTGCCACAATATGGTAATACATGTACTTGCACTAATCTTTTGTATTCTAGTGGTATAACTGTAAGATGTAACTTGTTTTTCATTATTTTGAATTGAGCTTTTTTTTCCCCAGCATGATAGATTAGTTCTTTCTCGTCATAAATGCCAATTCTAACATTAGTCTGTTGATACGAGATCAAATATGACTTTCAGTTAAAAATCAAACCTTATAGAAAGAAATGGGCTATATGTAACTTCAGGTGAAAATTATATTGCAGTTGCTTATCAGCTTCAGCATTTCAGACCCATTTGCCACTTTCAGTAATAATAAAAATCAAATATCATGAAAATAAATGGGCTGTGTGAAGAGAAACTACAAATATACAGACTGAATAGAAACATTTTTGCCAGGCACATCTGATTTATGCAAACAGCTTGTAACGGAGAGGTCTGAAACCTGTGTGCCCTGTGTTTCTTTTCAAGTCTACCACATGGTAAAATTGTAGACATGTTCAAATTGAAACCATTTGCAGTTAAAAACTATGTCTATATGACGCAAATGATGAGGTTTGTCTTTGGAAGGGCTTTGATTACCACCATTTTCTTTTCCAAAAATGTTTTCAAGTCTTCCTTGGCAGGATAGTAAGAAGTAGGTACTGTTTGCTAAAGCTGTAACTCATTTGTTCTGTAGGCAACTTTTGTGTATTTCAGTCACCCATTTTTGAAAACATCAGAGCAAAAGGAGAAATAGCCTTCTGCCAGAATATACAATTAGAATATAAAACTAGATGAATGAACTTTTTATTATTATTTTTATAAAACTGGATGACTGAATTTTTTATTATTATTATTATATTACTTGACCAAGTATTCTTAACATTCTAGGTGCAACACTTGATGTTTACTTATGGCCCTTGAAAGACAAAACAGATAGGTAAAGGATTTGTTTGTTTCTATGTTTTTTTTTTTAAATTTTATTGAAGAACATTTCATCAGTGTTGATACTCTACCTGTTAAATTGCAATGTTTCTTTTATGCTTTTCAGTAGTTATAGAAGTCTAACGGCGAATTATATCCATATAATTCACTGACGAATTTTATACCTTTTATTTTTGACATATCACGGATATTTGTAGAACATAAATGAATTTTTAGTGGGTGAACATCACGTTTTATGACGTAGTCAGCATCACTCATGATCTCATTATTACAGCTAGTCAGTATTGGACTACATGAGTAGATGTGCTCCACTTAAAAAACACAAATATTTCTCACGATGAGGGAAAATTAGATGTGAAAAGAAAAGTTAAATTGAAGAGCATAACAGAAATAGTATAATTTTTTTGTTTCATTATATGATCAAAATTTCTTTCATCTGGTCAAAAGCAAGGGCAATATTTTTACTTGTGGCTTTGCCACTTGTGAAAATATAGCCCTTCCTACTCACTCGATGAAAGAAATTTCCCATCATACACTGAAACAGACAATTATCCTCTTTATTATACCCCCGCAAAACGAATGTTTTCGGGGGTATACTGGAATCAGCATGTCTGTCCGTCCGTCTGTGTGTCCGTCTGTGTACAAAATACTAGTAATTTTGTGTCGCAAACTCCTCCTACAGTTTTCCTTCAATTGTATTGAAACTTTGCACATATATTGATCATATATTGAAGATTTGCATGACGCAATTTTCAAGTGTCAACTCCTCTTGGTGGAGGAATTATCTCCCCTTGAACTTGACACTTTTTTCTGTCAAAGCGCTGGCGGGGGTATTAAGTCACATTCAGTGACAGCTCTAGTCTTATTTTTACAAAGAAGGATCAACACAACAGCTATTAATATTGTTGACTCTTATCTTTCTATTACATCTTAATCCATTACCAGATGACAACATTTTAGACTTGTCTGTAATGAAAGCACTTGCAGACGACAAATTGAATGTGGCTTAACATATAGGATTTGTCTGTGAAAGGGTTGAAAACATTGTTGGAAAAGGAGAAAATGCTGGTTAACCAGCATTTTCTTCTTCTCTCTCAGTGTTTTCAAAAGCCTACTTTGTCAGGATCACTAAAACTCAGGAATATGTGGCATAGAGTTACAGGAGCGCACTTTGAAAACAAAAAACGAAAGTAAGTTTTCAAAATTGACGTAACAGTTTCTTTTTAATGAAGGGTATTGTGAAACCAGTCTGTGAAAGAGCTGGGCTAAAAAAAAACCAGAAAAATTATTAGAAGAAATCCCCTTTGATTTTCTTTTTAGGCTTACAAATCTTTTATTTCCTTTCACAGGAATCAAGATGGCTATATTCATTACCTTGGAGCTCTAAGGAGGCTAAAAGATTGGCACAATGCCAAGTTTACCATCTTGGAGGCAGAGCCAACAGCAGACACAGAGTTTCTGCAACGCTTTCTGTCGGCAGATGTGTGTGTACAGGTTGATGATGTGCAGTCCGAGACGGAACATTGCTTGTGGAGAGGGAAGGTGTCTATATGTAACAAGATTGTAAGTCTTTAACTCTTTACCACACAATCCTGATTTTTAACAACTCTGAGGAAGAGGCCTTTTGAAAACATTGTGGAAAAAGGAGAAAATGCTGGTAACCAGCATTTTCTCCTTTTCCCACAATGTTTTCTACCCTATCAAAGGCAAAAATCATCATTTGAGCTACTTTTAATTTGTCGTCTGCAAATGCTTTTGATTTGGTTGAATGCAAAATTTTGTCGTTTTGTTAGAGGTTAAACCTTTGTCTCTGGTATACATGGGTAGTGAAGGGTACAAATACAGACAGCTGTGTTGAAAATCTTTTCATGTAAAATCTTTTATGAAGTACCTTCTGAAATGTGATCTTGACAATAAGTATAAAACATTAACCTACAAGATACTTCTTGTTGTTTAACTCAAAATACCTCCTAAAATAAATTTTCAGTGGACATGTAAAACATTCTTTTAATCCTTTATCACACAATCCTGAGTTTTAACAGCCCTGAGTAAAAGGGCTTTTGTGGGAAAAAGGAGAAAGTGCTGGAAACCAGCATTTTTTAATTTTTCCACAATGTTTTCTATACTTTTGAAGACAAAATGCATCATTTGAGCCACATTTAATTTGTCATCTGCAGATGCTTTCAATTTTGACCAGTCTAAAGTTTGTTGTTTGGGAAAGGGTTGAAATATTGATATTCAATATAAAGTAATATTAAATACACTAACTTAAGATACTGTGACATAAAAAGAGATTGCCAGCCATGCATTACTAATTTCTGTTTTTGCATCAATATTTTCAAAAGTGGTGTTATCCAAGACAAAAAAAACCCACCTTTTAAGCCCCTGTATTAAAACAGAGTTACAGAAATCTCTTGAAACCACCTAGAAAACTGAAGCTGCAAAATTTGTATGGAGAACTATTCCGAAAAAAAGGACACTTTTAGCTTGCCTGTTTTCGAAGAAAATGTCTAGGTATTTTCATAGCCCTGTCATTGTTTGTATAGTTGTCATGCAAAAAGTTTGACATTTTCTCCTTTTCCCATAATCTTTTCAAAAGTCCTTTTCCTGACAGTCGTTAAAACCCGGATTGTGTGGGAAAGGGTTAAAGCCGCCTGCATAACTTCATTTCCTTTCGTTTTATATACAAAGTAGATCAAGATTAGACTGCACAGAAGGTAAAATGTGGCCTTGGATCCACACTCCTCTGAGATGCTCTTTCCAAAACAATCTTGACTGCAATATCTCTATTTTTGTCATAGTGACAATTCAATTTCATTTCTTTTCCATTCTATGGGTTAACCCTTTACCACACAATTTTGAATTTCAACAACCTTGAGGAAGAGACCTTTTGAAAACATTGAGGGAAAAGGAGAAAATGCTGGTACCCAGCATTTTCTCCTTTACCCACAATGTTTTCTACCTGATCAAAGACCAATTCCATCATCAGAGCTACATTTGAATGATAATTTGCAAATTCTTTCAGTTTGGACAAGTCTATATATTGCTTGTGTGATAAGGGATTAAATGCATCTTGATTTGGCAGTTATTCACTTTGTGAAACTAATTTCAGGAAAACACTGGGTTAATGGTCCCAGGTATATGTATATATACATCTGACAGTGAATCTATGGCACTCCATTTTCCTTTGAGGATGAACAGCAATAATTGTAAACTTCAGGTATAAAAGGATTTTTCTATTCCTAATTGTCAAAGTAAATTTGTTTCAAATGATTCAGATATAATAGTCATTGCTGAAAATAGATAAAAAAAATTTTTTTTTTCATCTTTTAACCCTTCCAAACAATCCCATGTTTTGTCGACTCTGGGAAAAAAACATTTGAAAACACTGTTGGAAAAGGAGAAAAGGCTGGTAACGAGCATTTTCTCCTCATAGCCACATGAAACATTTGCAGCAGATGTTTTTCAAAATATCTTTGTTAGATATGGACAGTAGGCTTATTTTTCCTTATGTATGTTTTCAAAAGTTGTCTGAAGAGGGCTTTCTGATAACTGTCCAAAACCAAAGCATTTGCAACAACAAATTCAGTGTGGCTCTAACAGTAAAAATTGCCTTGAGTAGAAAACATTGTGAGAAAAGTAGACAATGCTGGTTACCAACCTTTTCTCTGTTTTCTACTATATTTTCATAAGCCTTATTTATGAAGGTCATTGGTGAATGATTAATAAGGGTGTTCAGTTAGCAAAACTAGTGTTATAATACCTAAGACTGAAAATGTGATTTATTTGCTGGTTATAGTAGAGATAGCTTATAAAATTAGAATGGATAAAATCAACCCTTTACAAAATAATCCTGTGTGTTTTAACGACCCTGAGGAAGGAAACTTATGAAAACATTGTGGGAAAAGGAGAAAATGCTGGTAGAATAAAACGAAAAATAAACCAAAATAAGTTTAGCTCGAGTGACGATTTCTGTCTTTGATATGGTAGAAAACGTTGTGAAAAAAGGAGAAAATGCTGGTTACCAGCATTTTCTCTTTTTTCCACAATGTTTTCAAAGGCCTTCTCGTCAGGTTTGTTAAAAGTCGGGCTTGTGTGGTAAAGGGTTAATTAAATGATTTGTATTTGTAGACACTACTAGAAGGACAACTAGGCAGAATGCTAGAAGTTTTAGATGAAATCAGCCTGTCTTCAGTATCATCTATACTGAAAACTCCATACACCTACAGAATGTATCCTTTGTACATTGTTATTGGTCTGTCTCATTGATTTTTGAAAGTAATTTTAAGCAGACAACCTGTAGAGAAATGATCTGTAAAAAATCAAGGTTTGATACATTTTTAACTCAGCTGTTTTTGAAGAAAACTTCAAGGTTTTGTCTTGGCTCTGTCATCGTCTGCATCATCGCTGTGCACAAACTTTGACATTTTATGATATCTCTGTCATTACTGAAGATATTTATTTTCTTGGACTAGTTTTTAACTATCAAAAGGGCAACCCATACAACAGGGGCAGGTAACCATCAAAATATTTTTGACAGTTATGCCCCTTTTCAACTTGAAATTTTCATTGAAAAGCAACTGCAGCTAAGCGTTGGCACCTGCATGCAGTGCTCTTGTTAAAGACTATTGAAAAAAAAGGAAGTGCTCTTTTTGCCTCTCTTTTCTGTTGTTTTCAGTTTTGGTGTCCCTTGGGATGGCGGGGCAGTGTTAGTGCTAACCCCTGCTTATGTGATTTATTCTGTTGTTTGTTGAGAAAGAAAAGCTGTGTAATTATATATCTTAATTGTAGCCCAGATGTTTATATCAGAAACATCCATATTCACAAGTATTTCTCAATTACATAAGAGAAAATGATGCTGTAAGTAGTGTAACCTTGAGAATCATGCGTTGCTAATTCTTTTTTTAACATTGTTGAAGTTATAGAGCAGCTGGAATATGACCTTAATCTTAATTCTTAGAAACAGCAGAATTTTAACCTTTCAATATTGGAGGCATTTGCATATGATAATGTAAACATGGCTTAAATGGTGGGATTTATCTTTGAAATCGTAGAAAACATATCGGAAAAAGAGAAAATACTGGTAATCGTTCCTGTAATTATTTGTTTAAAAGTGTCATCTGTCATTTTTAGCTCTACTGGCTTTCAGCCAGCAGAGCTTATGTCATTGCATGGTTTCTGTCGTCCGTCCGTTCGTCCTTCTGTCCGTCCGTTAGTCTTTTTTCTTGTTTACGCGATAAAGTCTGCATTTGTGGTCAGATTTTCGTGAAACTTGCACTGTGTGTTTATTTCATCAATAGCTTTAACCCTATTGATTTTGAAAAAAATCCAACAAACAGTATGGGAAAAGTAGCCATTTGAAGTTTAAAATTTCCATTTCTTGTTTACGCGATAAAGTCTGTATATGTGGTCAGAAATCCGTGAACCTTGCACAGTTTGTTTATCTTATCAATAGCTTCAACCCTATTGATTGAAAAAAAATCCAACAAACAGTATGGGAAAAGTAGCCATTTCAAGTTGAACATTTTCATGGCTTGTTTACATGATAAAGTCTGCAATTGTGATCAGATTTTTGTGAAATTTTCACAGTTTGTTTATTTCATCGATAGCTTTAATCCTCTTGATTTGAAAAAAATCCAACAAACAGTATTGGAAAAGTAGCCATTTCAAGTTGAAAACTTCGATTTCTTATTTACATGATGAAGTCAGCATTTGTGGTCGAATTTTCATGAAACTTGCACAGTTGCTTTGTGTCATCAACAGCTGGAACCCTATTGATTTTGAAAAAATCTGACAATCAGTATGGGAAAAGTAGCGATTCAAAGTTGAAAATTTCCATTTCTTGTGTAGGCAATGAGGTTCACAGTGTTGATTAAATTCTTTTGAAACTTGCAAAGATTCATCAAGGGATTGAACTCTTTTAAAAGTGAAGAAAATCTAGTAAACTGTTCAGGAAAAGTAGCCATTTGATGACTTAGTATAGTTTTCTCAACAAAGTCCACATTATTAGTCACATTTCTTTGAAATTTAACAGGATTGTTTAATACAAGGCTGAAACCCTATCAAATTTGCCTGGATTCCAAACATTTAATTTTGAGAAATTTCACTTCAATTTTTTTCACTCTTTGTTCAATTCCCCATGCCTACATATGCAGTCTAAGTGGGTTCAAACCCAGTTGCAAGAACACATTTTTGTGTTTTTTGTCTTTTTTTCTTTTTGCATCATGAATTCATAATGTATGCTGGCATAAAAGCAAAATCACTGCCAGTAGAGCGATTTCAGGCCCTTCAGGGCCTCTAGTTTTTAAACAATTGATTGATTGGTACAGAATTTTAATCAAATGGATGTACTATTTGAAACACAGACAGTTGAGAACACATAGCACTAGCAGACAAAGGGTTTTGAGTTGGAATCAACATTTGAACAATACTCTGGCTGAAGTGTTATAATACTGGTAGTTCATATAACTTACACTGATACCTTTTTGTTCTTTGATTTCTCAGTCTGTTTTTTTTTTTGTATGTCAAGTTTATTTCTGTCTAATTTTCCATATTACTGTCCGTTTTGTAGACTGGTCTACTGGCTAGAATACCTATATATCCAGGTGATAATGCTCCGATAACTTGTAGTGAAACAAATTTGTCTTCAGCTATGTGGAAAGAAAACATTGTGACAGATTTACAGTTTGTGCAAGGTTAGTATTGACATATTTTGAGGTTGAACTGCATGTAATGTCGAACCAAATTCAACCATTTTATGAGTTAAAGCATGACAAGAAATTATTCTTTAACTTTTTAACATAAAACAAACATAAGACTCCTTCAAATTGAAAGTTGACAAAATTAATCTAGTTCAAACAATGGCATTTGTGGCTGTCTTTAAAAGGGTAGAAAACATTGTGGGAAAATGAGAAAATACTAGTTACTAACCTATTTTACATCAGAGGGCTTTTACACATTGAATTGTATTGTAAAGGATCAAAATACAAATGGTGAACATGAATGATTGAATATTGGCTTGATTCAGAAATAAAAAATGTTTAATACACATATAAATCTTGTAAAAACATCAAGAAAGAGCAGAAATTGCATGTTACAGGCAATTTCTTTTTTGCCACAATATCTTTAAAAGGGGTATACTGAAAGGCTGATAAAGTTGTCAGTGAGTGGTAGTGTAAGGAAATGTCTAACCTGGTACAAAAAGTAGGGCTGTTCTGTAAAAGTCACTGGGTTAGAGTTCAATTTAATTTTTGCTTTTTCTCCTTTTTGGCATTTGTTAATTAAAGTTGTGTTGCATATAAGTCTATTTCTTGGTAAAGCTATTCTTTTCTTCAGCTACTAGTGCTTGAAAATTGTAGGTAATATTTCATTGTGTCTTTCAGCCATCTTACAATTCCCTAATTTATTGACAATGTACTGCCTTTGTTTTCCCAGAACCTGATGAAGACCTTCAAGATGACTATGAGTTCCTATACTTTGTAATTACTACCCCTGATAAAAATTCTTCAATGGAGAATCATGTTGCAGTTGCTTACCAGCTTCAACACCCTTACCATATAGATGGTTCCCTACTTACCACAATATATCATAACGCCCTAGTAAATGATGAGGATCATAAATCAGAAGTATTAGATCTGTCTGGACTTCCAGTGATGTCATGTGACATGTTGATGGATGCTGAAATGGACTTACTGATGTTAAGAAAACAAATGCTTCAAAACTGGATAAGTAGGTTTTCTCTATCTTTAAGCACTAACTTCAAGCTTCATAATTGTTACCTATATCATAAAACTATCAAGGTCCAGTTGAGGGTAATGCAAGAAAGACATAAATAATGTGTACAAAAGGCCATAAACCTTTTGTTCCAAAAAGTCTAAATAATTTTGGCTAATTAATTAAACCCCAAAAAAGCATTTAATTGAAATAAAATTTTACAGTAAAAGCCAAACCTGAGGTTGTTTTGAGTAAAATTGTTTCAATGTAAAAAGTTTTAGCACTGCACAAAGGCCAGATGACATTCTCTGTTTTGAGCAGTTTTTGTAATCTGTCTATCCAGTATTAGACTTTTTTTTGTTCATGTAATAAAGTCAACATTTAAGATTTACTTCTCGCAAAATACAGACAATGTCTTTGAAACTGATTTTCTCACAATGTTTTCAAAAGGCTTCTTCCTCGGGACTTTGTGGTAAAGAATTTAGATGTGAAGGCAGTTTGATCATTTATATGCAGAAATTTGAAAGTAAAAGTTACATTCTATGGCTTTATCTTTGATAAATTGTTTTCAAGAATACTCAAATTATTGTCAAGAGCTAAAACCCTGTCAAATGTGAAGAAAACTAACAATAATTGTACATGAAAGTTTAGCCACTAGCTTAGATTTGAGTGCATGATTTTTTTCCAATAAATTCTCAACATTTCATGGCTATTAGAGCATGTAAGGCCCTTATGAACCTCTTGTCGTGGAGCTTGTTGTTACATGGTTTCTTTGCTTTTAACTCTGTGCCAGGCAACAAAATTGTAGGCAGGTCCAAAATGAAAGCATTTGCAGACAACAAATCAAATGTGGCTAAAATGTTGGGATTTGCCTGTAAAAGAGTAGAAAATCGTGGTTACCAGCATTTTCTCTTTTTCTCACAATGTTTTCAAAAATCATCCCCATCAGGGTCTTCAAGACTCAGGATTATTTGATAAAGGGAGAAACAAAATTGCCTAACATCACGGAGGGTCCATGCAGGATTCCAACATGTGCATTTGTGTTTGATATGCATTTGTTTCCATTCTGCTCTTTTCTCATGAAATTTGCATGTTTGATTTACTTCAACAGAAGAGAGGCAGAAGAAGGGAGAATCAGGTATAGTTCCTGTTACTGAACTGAAGACAAAGCTCGGAGATCTGCATATGACATATTTGACAAAGATGGCTGAAAAACTTCCAAAATATAAACAGACTTCTTCCTGTTTGAAAATCAATCTGGAGAAAAATATCACAGGTAGATTTAAGATTTTGATGAGGTCTTTATTATTTAACTCTTTACAAAATAACAAAATTATGGACTGGTCCAAGTTCAAAGCATTTGTAGAAGACAAAATGTGTCCCAGATTAATGACATTGTCTTTAATGGGTAGAAAATATTGTGGAAAAAGAAGAAAATGCTGGTTACTAGCATTTCCTTCTTTTCCCACAACTTTTTCAGACACCCATTTCCTCAGGGTCTTTAAGGCATGGGATTGTTTGGTAATGGGTTAAGTTTGCAATGCATTGAATGTCATGATTAACCATGGAACTCTAAGCTTTTGCAGACTGTTTAGATCAATATCAGACTATAGAAAGATTTTAGTCTAGTTGATTTTAGGTCTGCACTTTTCTGTATTTTGTTATTTGCAGACAACAAATGTTACCCAAAATTCGAAATTTTCCTTTCAAAGCATACAAAACAATGTTAGAAAAGGGGGAAAAAGGCTATTTTCTAGCATTTCTAATTTTCCCCCAATGTTTTCAAAATCCAACTTCATCAAGGTTATTAGAATTTAGGATTGTTTGGTAAAAGGTTAATTAAAGTATTAGTTTCAGTAGAAATGCTTTGGGAAGAGGTACTGAAGCCAACAGTTAGAACTGCTGATTCACGTTATTTCAGAGAAAGAAAACAAAGATGAATGACCAACAAAATATGAGCAACTTGATATGGCATATTGAATTTTCAAGTGAATTTTTTTGTACTTTGAAAATATTCAATCTAATACATGTACAAATAATAATGATTGTAGCATTGATGGGTAAGTTTTCATTCCTGTTTTTATGCATAGCCTTTTAGTATATTTGAATAAACATGAGATAAAGAATGAGCATTCACTGACCTATCTATGAACAGAAATGTATCCTTTGGAAAAGTTAGATAAACTACTTCGAATATCACAGTTATAAAGAGTCAAATGTCAAGATGGAGATTTTGACCATGCATGGGTTACATCATTTTACATATTTAACTTTTGAAAAGAGTTGCTACGGTTTTGAGAATTCATGGTAAATGTAATATTTATTTCAGAGATATCGGAAAACAGCTATGATTGGCTAGAGAGACAGATACAGCAATATGAAGAATCACAGAGAAGGTCATTGTCAAGGTTACAGTCATCTGAAAGCGTGGCCATGTCTTCCCCAGTACAGCCCTGTGAAAGTGAGATACTGCAATTAGTTGTTATTCAGCCTTTAACTCTTTACCAAACCACAAAACTTAAGATTTGTAAAAATTGAAAGCTGTTGCAGACGAATAATTATATGTTGCTGAAACTGTGGAAGTTGTCTTCTTATAAACTAGGAAACATTATGGGAAAGAAGAAAATGTTGGTTACCAGCATTTTCTTCTTTTCAAACAATGTTTTCTATAGGCTTTCTTTTGCAGGGTTGTTGGAACTAGTGTTTCTTTGGTTAAGACTGAATGTTCTTTAATACAGTTTCATTTACATCTGATGGAGATTTTTTACTCATTCTTAATGAAAAACCTGTATTGAAAAAATTGAAGGAACAGATGCACTGAGCAAGAATCATTGTACTGAAAGAAGAAATTATTTTAATAAAAGAATAAACTGCTTTAATTTTGAACTCAGTGATATTCTGATATTACTCTGTATTATTAGGCTTATCACTCATCAGTTTGGGAAGTATATCCTGTGATTCTCTTACTGCAGGATTAGATTAAGATCCAGCTTATCTGTTAGCAATACGATTTACCTTATTATTTTCACATTTCATTTTGTATTGTAGTTTCCTCCACCATAGATATTCAAAGCTTTCTAAAATTTTTCCACCCGGATGGATCAGCCACAAACAATAGTCTGTCCCCTGTTCGTAGAAGGGTGAGTGATGCCTCTTGTAATAGTCTATAGTGAAAATGTCTTGGAATTAATATTTATTCAGTGATTTGTCTAAGGAACATACAGAGTGTCATAAAATTAGTAAAAAATATACTGGTATAAGCTACTGATTCCCAGATTTGTATGATGTATACTATATTCCAAATATTAAAAATAAGGATCTCATTTTAATCTAATTAGCTCAAGTTTTATTTGACCTTACTTTGAAATTTCTGTAAGAAAATGGCTGAAATAGCTTTCCCTCTCTCTCTCCCTCCCCCATCCCCGTGAAAATAATGTGGGCAGACCACTGACCCTTTTCTCCTCTGTCTATTCAAGACTTTTTGTATCATTTCTAGCATCCTAGTAGAGCCCAGAGTAAGATTGTACACCCAGACACCAATAGTCCAACTATAATGTCCTGGCCTGAGAGTAAAGACACTTTGTCTCATGATATTTAGTAAGTATATTTTATTTACCCTTTGCAATGAAGGTAGTTCAGCCTGCAGCGGGATGTCTAATTCCTGGCATTGAAATGCCCTATGTATGGGTATGTGATTATCTTTCCTATGAAAGAGTTATGGCAGACTCTCTGGTGTCAAAACTGCTTTACATGTATATGGCCATTTTCCAATTTACTGGTACATGTGCTTGTTTATAAGCTATTACAAATTGGTGGGAAAGATGTCAGTCAAACAAATAAAACATGCACAATGGTCATTACAAGTTATGTTACAGTTGAGTTTGGGGGTTTTTTACATGCCTTTTTGACACAGAACCAGTCTGAACTATTTTTACAAGAATGACAGCAAGTTATAAGTTTTTTTGCTCTTTTAGTTTTGTAATTCTGATATTTTGATTGATCAGAAATATTTTTGTAACCATACAATATAAATATTTTCAGGAATCAGTGTGTTGGTCCGTTCATCTGCCTACCCATCTCTTTACATTCACATAGGCATATATTGTGACAAACCATCCCTCAGTTTGGCTGTCATAGCAATAAAACTTCAGGCTTGTATTTACTAGGAACTGTAGTTGTGCAAGACATGATTTTCCCATTTCTAACTTTTAGCTCAGTTTTGAGAATTGTTTCCCCTTGAGGGTAAAGATTTTTGTGTGTAATGCACTTCAAAAAGCTGCTCTCTCTATTAAAACACTTGGCAGGGTTGTTAACAAAATTTTAGCTTTGCTCAAATTTGAAGCATTTGCAGACATCAATTTAAATGGCACTCAGATGAGTAGATTTGTCTTCGATAGGGTAGAGAACATTGTGGGACAAAGAGAAAATGCTGGTTACCAGCATTTTGTCCTGATCCCAGAATGTTTTCAAAAGATGCCTTCATCTGGGTTGTGAAAACAGAGGATTGTTTGGTAAAGGAATAACAATATTAATTTGTCTCTTTACAGTTACAATGTAGACAAGAAATCAGAAAAAGTAAACAATCATTTGAACAAAGTGAGAGAAAAGCTGGTTAGAGATGAAACTTACAGTTCATGTTCCTCACCTGTCATAGTATTTCCAAGATGTGATAGAAATAAGGGAACATCAAAGTCCCACAGGCAAGAAGTTAGGAGATCTCCAAGGAAAAGGTCGACTAATTTTCAATGTGATGAAAATGTTCCTGTAACCCTGGCAGAAAAGAAACAAAATAGGTGGGATGAAATGTCTGTTATTGTTTTGAATGCAATAGTTCAAAATTATTTCACACAACACCTCTGCAGATAAATTTTTGCATTTTGCAGCAGACCTTTTTAAAAACAATTGTGGCTAAAGAAGAAAATTACTCATAATTTTTAGTTTTGCCACAAAATTTTTCACAAGTATTTGTGTTTTAACTCTTTACCACTCAATCCCGAGTTTTAACGACCCTAAGAAAAGAGTCTTTTGAAAACATTGTAGGAAAAGGAGAAAATGCAGGTAACCGGCATTTTCTCCTTTTCCCACAATGTTTTCTACCCTATTAAATACAAATTCCATCACTTGAGCTATGTTTAAATTGTCGTCTGCAAATGCTATCAATTTGGACTGGTCTAAAATTTCGTCGTTTGGTCAAGAGTTAAACCTTAATTAGTGTTTAATATATTTACATGTAGGGTTAGAAGTAGTGCACTACAACTTTGTTTCAAAAGGTTCTGAGTTGGAAGTATTGGCAGGAACAGACAAAGTGTGCTTTAAGAAACACTGCTACAATGTTCACCAATATAGACAAATTATTATATGAAAACTAAGGAAATACTCTGACAACAAATGCATATGTCCTTCTTAGCTAATTCATGTACATTTTGAATTGAGTTAAAATTTCAAGATCATCTTTTACGATACTTAATGCTTTAGATGAATCAGTGCATAAACTTGTATTGTATTGCAACATTTGACATGAAATTTAAAACATATTCTATTTGATATATTGACATATATTACATAAAAGTACAACAACGCAATGTGAAAAGGATTGGAATGAAAGCATTAGGCTTATGTATAGTTCCTCTCCTTAGGTTTGAAGACTGAGATTGATTACTTCTGGTTTTTACTCTTTCAGAGCTAAGTTAGCAAGATTGTCAGATAACTTTACACATTTACCAACTGTATCTGAAAAATCAAAGAGGAAGTTCTCAGTGGCACAAGCTCCACCCACACAAGATCACATGACCAAGGTTTGCATGTTACTATGCATATATGTAGATCTATATTTCAAAAAAATCTGTCAGCCGGTTTCTTTCTGTAACCAGTTAACTACATGTGTAATTAAAAATATTGTGAAATAAGAAAATCTGAAAATTAAAAGGAAAAAAAAAAAGAAAAATGCATTTTCTTTTAAAGGACAGTGTGTCAAATATAGCTAATCTCAAATCTTGTGGCAGACAAGTTTCGAGAACAGTGTGGAAAAAGAAGATATTCATGTTGATTATCCATATTTTACAAAATCTTTTGTTGCAGCAAACTTATTTCAGGATGAATGTGATTAATGCATTTTACTAAACAATGCCAACAGTTTTAGTGACAGAGGAAGAAGGCTTTTGAAAACATAGTGGAAAAATGAGAAAATGCTCCAAACCAGCCAGTTTCTACTCTTTCAAAGACAAAACTTTTATCATATAAGCCACATTATTTATCTGTAAATGATCTCAATTTGGACTTGTAAAATTTTGTCATCTGATGAAAATTTAATCACCATGTTTTTATCAATGAATAGGAACCTCCAAAGAGGAGGAAGTCAGAGGTGTCAAGAAGGTCTGATCTAGACACAGTGTTGCCAAAATCTACTAAACAGCCACAGAGCAATTCTAAATGTATGCCTGAGGAAGAAATGGTCAAGAAAGAATCTAGGTCGGAGAGGCATAAAAGGGTAAGTTAGACATGCCTTCTCCTATTAACATAATTTTTATACTTGCTTGAATATGTTTACCCAAGAAAAGACTAAAGGTTGTTTTTTTTTTTTTTTTTGTCCAAAAAAGCTTTATTGTATAGAGTTTTCAAGAATTGCAGGTTCTTATTTACCAACCATTCTTTTTTCTCCAAGATTTTCTGACCATTTAATTTAGCCAATCAAAAGTTGTGTTACTATCAATCTTAGAAAATCTTGGAGAACAAAACTAAGACCACTAACACTCTTATGATTGGTTGATGAATATGTACCCAGATTTTGTTATAAAGGAGGCGACTTAAAACAGTGAATTCCTAGATTTGATGCTGGTTGACTCTTTACCAGATTACAAATTGTTGGACTTGCCAAAATTGAAAGCATTTGCAGACGGCATTTCAGAAATGGCTCAAATGATAGGATCTGTCTTTGAAGGACTAGGATGTATTGTAGGAAATGGAGAAATTGCTGGTTACCAGTATTTCTCCTTTCCCCACAACACTTACAGCACTCAACAAGAGCTTGGTATGGCAATGGTGTCCATTGTGTGTCCATCCGTGCATGAGTTAACTTTTATTTCAAACATCTTCTATAAAACTACCAATCCAATTTTGATGGAACTTCATAGAAATGATCCAGCCATGGTCCTCTTCCGAATTTCTAGAAAGAATTTGATTCCTTCAAAAACTCTGGTTGCCATGGCAACAAAAATGAAAAATATTGAAAATCTTTGAAAATCTTATTGTCTGAAACCATAAGGCCTAGGGCTACAAAATTTGGCATGTAGTTTTATCTAGTAGACCTCTACCAAGTTTCTTTCAATTATAGCCCTGGGGTCAAATTTGGCCCTGCCCCAGGGGTCACAATTTTACATGGGCTTATATAGTGAAAAATTTAGAAATTTTCCTGTGCCTAGCTATAAGGGCTAGGGCTACCAAATTTTGCATATAGCTTTATCTAGTTGGCCTCTACCAAGAGTGTCCAAATTGTAGACCTGGAGTCAAATTAGGTCCTGCCCCTACAGTCACAAGTCTTACATGGGCTTATACATGTATAGGGAAACTTTTAAAATCTTTTCACACTTAGCCATAAAGCCTAGGGCTACCAAAATTTGCATGAAGCTTTATCTTATAGGCCTCTACCAAGAGTGCCCAAATTATTGCCCTTGGGTCAAGTTTGGCCCCACCCCAGGGGTCAGAAGTTTTATATGGGCTTATATAGTGAAAACTTCAGAAATCTTCCTGTTCTATTCATAAGACCTAGGGCTACCAAATTTAGCCATGTCTCAGGGGTCTCATGTTTTACGGGGCCTTTTATTGAAGAAACTAAAAGTCTTCTTGTTTGTAACCACACATTCTAGACCTGTATTATTTGGTATAGGGCTTTATCTTGTGGACCTCTACCAGGATTCAAGTAACTATAGCTCTATGGTCAAAAATGGCTTTGTCGTGGGGTCATAACTTCCTTGTATGATTTTATAGAGAAAATTCTGTGTGTCTTCTAGTTCAAAACCAGTTTGCCAAGTACTGTAATATTTGGGTTGTAGGGTTTTACTTATTAGCCAGTGGAGCGATACAGGACCATCTTGGCCCTCTTGTTATTATGACCTGCTTACTCGAAAAAAAGAGCCTGTTACACCTTAAATTAATGCTTTTGAAAACATTTTTGTTCATGGAGAAAAGGCTGTTTTTCAGCATTTTCTCCTTTTCCCTCAATGTTTTTCATTCTTTCAAAGACAAATTTCACCACTGGAGCCATATCTAATTTTTTTTTTTTTTTTTTTCAGATGCTTTCAATCTTGACAAATCTAAAATACTAATGCTTTGTAAAATTTAAATGTCTTCAACAGGGCTAGGAATTTGCATTTATTACCTTCTGAATTGCAGTTTTACATCATGATTAGAATATTTTGTCCAGGTACTAAAATAAGTAATAATTCTGTTCTATATTTATAGAGATTACAGGAAATTGTTGATGCTGTACTAGTTAAACATGGTGTTGATAAAAGTGACCAGATATTCAAGTCATGTTCAGCCAGACTCTTCAAAGTCACCAAGCTTTTTGTAATGGTAATGTACTAATATTGTAGGTTTTATGTCTAGCTTTCCCTGCCTTCTGCCTGTCTTTCTGTCTCTCTTGCCCGCTTTTTTCCTCTTCCTCATATTCTCAAAAATGGGAAAAAATGTCATTTTACTTAACTGTTTTGGAAAAAGCATACATGTGCTTTATTTGATTCATGTTGTAAATTATGGGTGTTTTTTACTTGTTGAAATACTAAATTACAAACTCAATTCATGGTGTTGTACAAAAAAAATTGCAAAATCACATATCCATGTAAAGTGGTAAGAATATCCTTTAATGGCGTTGATGGATGTCTGGTCCATGAAGGTGATAGTCCATTATCCACAGCTTTAACCCTTTACTGAGCAATTCTGAGTTTTGACGACTAAGGAAAAAAGTTATTTGAAAAAATTGGTGGAAAAAGGAGAAAATGCTTGTAAACACCAACTAAAATGTTGTTGTTGTGTAAAGAATTTAGATGTCAAGTGATAACAATGCAAGGTATTGGAAAAAAAAATAAAGGGTTAAAATTTATAAATTACTGTGTATGTAGAAATTTTTGGGATGTGGAAATTTTTACGATTTCGCAAATTTGAAAAATAAACAAACTTTTCTGTTTGCATCTTTTACAATTTTACCAACAAATGACGAGTGTCTTGAATTTGCAAACCATTCCGGACACAAAATGTGCGTAGTCATTAATTTGCAAATTTTCTGACACGCATATATATCCACGTTTACAGTATGAATATATTTGTTATGAAAGAAAAATGGATCACAAACTCTAAATAGTAAATTAATTTATATCAAACTGATTAATGAGCCATGCTGTGTGAAAAAGGGGCTTAATGCATCTGCAAAAAGATTTTTTGTTATCTTTAGATTTTCTGCAAGTCAAAGAACAAGTCCACCACATGATTCAGTCATTTTTAGACAACTTGGACTCTATGGATCCATGATCATGTGATGACTTCCTTAGTACCAAGCATCACAGAGATGCATTAAGCCCCCCTTTTGCCAAAGCATGGCTCATTATATTTGGTTTTATAGTCAACATGCATGCACTCTGTAATTCAGGACTTGCCCAACTCTAGAAATCTGAAAGACGAGATGAGAAAAATAGCAGAAAGTCAAGTACAACATGTAAGATAAGTCATTTATGGACTAGGTATTACTCGAACAAATTGCCATGAAATAAATGATCTCTATTACCATATATTACACACTTGAATTACTGTCTAAACTTAGCTTTGACAATTGTCGTATGAATGCGGAAATATGTGAATGATTTTCAACTTTTTATATGGCAAATAGATTTTTCGTGTCTTTAAAGAATACTTAAAATACCCTAAATAAACATGCTTTTGTAGGTTTGAATTGGTAAAACGTGGTGAATGACATTGATCAAAGATGCACTTTCTGTGCAGTCTGATCTTTATCCATTTCATCCGTGAAGGTTTCTGGTTTTGACTATGGCACGGAAAGGGTCAAACCAGACATTTACTGTTAATAGAATTTCCTTAACATCTGAGTATACCCAATGATAAAAATTCTCTAATTATTCTTTACATAAAGGTCAGTTTCAGGTCAATATGTTCGAGTAATAGTGTTGATTGAATCTTATGAATATAGAAATGGAGTTTAATTGCTTTGATTTTAGTTGATGTAAGAGTGATCTTTAAATTGTAACACTGATGACAGTACTAATGACTTCTCAAATAGGGGTACACATGTCACCATTTTTATACCCCCACAAAACGAATGTTTTCGGGGGTATACTGGAATCAGCCTGTCTGTCCGTGTGTCCGTCTGTGTACAAAATACTAGTAATTGCCTGTTTCTGTCAAAGCGCTGGCGGGGGTATTAAGTCACATGCAGTGACAGCGCTAGTTTGAACTGTTTTTGCAACATAGCAATAGAAAAGGCAATTTTAATGAAGACTTTCAAGTGGCTGGTTTCAATAATGAATCATATTCTTCATAGTTTTCTTTTTTTTGCTGACTTTCCGTTGAAAGTTCAATTTAGATTAATGAGCGATGAATTTTTACCTCCACAAAACAAATTTGTTAAAGTCAATTTTGATATGTCTAAAGGCAGCCTTTTAAAATCCAGTAAAATAAAATCAGTTAGAGGTTGAAAACACCACCCTCAATGAAAGTATTATGGCAAAGGAGAAATTACTTGTCAGTGTTTTCAAAACTGGTCTGCTGCAAGAGGAGGAAAAAAATGGATCTGCAGGAAGTAATGTGTTACTGAAGACTAGTATTTTCCACCAACAGCATTTCGCTGAAATTATCTCAGCTTTAAGACCTTGACCCATCACACTATCAGAAACTAGTGTAAGTAACACAAAGGTTGAACAATTGAAGAAAGAGGAAAAAACAATCCAAGTGCATTGTGAAAACATAATGGGGGAAAATGAGAAATTACATGCTACAAGCAGTTGCTTCTTTTCTCCAGTGATGTGTTTGAAAACTGTTTACCCAAAGCTTGTAAAAAGTTGTTTGTGTGTGATAAGGAGTTAAAACTTCATTAACTAACAAAATTTTAGACTTGTCAAAATTTAAAGCATTAGCAGATGACAAATGTGGCTAAATGTGGGTAGAAACCATTACGAGAAAAGGGGAAAATGCTTCTTTCCAGCATTTGGCCCGTTTCCAAAACTTTCAGGACTGTCTTTGCTCTACAGGGGCTTTCAATTTTGACAATCTTAATGTGGCTCCAACGATGGATTTGAATTTGTCTTTAAAAGGATAGAAAACAGTGTGAAAAAGAGAAAATGATGGTAACCAGTTTTGTACTTTATTCAGAATGTGTTTAAAACCTTATTTTCTTGGGGTTTCTAAAATACTAGTATTAGATTGTTTGGCAAAGGGTTGAAAAACAACTTCTTGTCTTGTAGGTCATTGATGCCGACAGAAGTCGAATGAAGACTAGCTGATACAAGTAGATATGGAGTACTGTGACTGATTTTGTTCCACAGTGATTAACTCTTTTTGCTTTAATGTCATATTTGTTTAGTGGTCAGTGTTTTAAAAAACAGTACAATACCTGATTTATGGATGGTCAATGTTGCTGAAATACTCTGATGCCAAAGACGTGACGTCACAAGATCAAGTGATAGGCCAACCTTGTCAAACATTACACATGTCAAACGAGAGCAACACAAATGTACATTTATGAAACTTTTTAGTCTGTTAATTCTTTACCACGCAGTCCCTTTTAATGACCCTGAGGAAAAAACCTTTTGAAAACTTTGTGAGAAAAGGAGAAAATGCTGGTAAGCCAGCATTTTCTCCTTGTCCCACAATGTTTTCTGCTCTATCAAGGATAAATTGAGACAATTTTGCCACCTTTGATTTGTTTGGTTAAAGAAATAAGCCTCCATGGAAAGTCTAATTACAGATTGTATATGGACTACTTTATAGCACTGAAGAGAGAACAGCTCTCTCTACATTTGGGTTTTGAGATTTTCTAATCAAATGTAAAAAAAAATACCTCAGTCTTTTGTCGCTTTGAATGCTTCACTTTTGCAATGTCATTGTATTTGAGAAGTCAGTTTTATTCAGCTATGCCTTTTTTGTTAGAATAAGTTTATGGTGATCTTTAGGTTCCAAAAGACAAGTTTTACCTTACATGCCTGGACAATGTAGATCAAGATCAGACAGCTTGTGATATTCAGTTTTATCATGGATCTACATTGTGTGAGATATTATGACCATAGCGGCTTCCAAGTTACAATTGTGTATGACTCTATTGATGACTAATAATCTTAATTTACTGAAACGGAATTCTGAGTGTTGTCATCTTGACAATAAAAACCTTCAGATTTTTCTAAAACATTCAAGAAAACATGAATATGTGAAGAAAGCAAAATAAAGAAAAACAAGTCAATATGTTCGTATTGTAAAATGTGTTCAAGTTGAATAAAACACCTAACTTCAAAATTTTGCCTTTCAATCGGGAAAAAAAATCCCTATTGCATTAGGACTATTGTTTTATTCGTATATGCTACCTACTTTTTTTCCTCAAGCATTTTGAGTATCAAATAAAGTGTCACAATCTATCATGTTTTTCACACATTTTTTTCAAAAGCAACCAGCTTCCTTGACCATGGCATCTCTATATTTTTTTTTTTTTTTTTTCAGACTGTTTCCAACAATATTTTGGTCATGCGAGAGCAACAGAGCATCACCCGTACTAGGCTGCGGCTCTACATTAGTTTAGCAAAAGACATTCCTGGCTCCGTATTCACCAATCATCTTTAGTTCATTCTTAGTCTAATTCCCAGGAGTTTTCTAAATCAGAATTTGTTTTGCTTTTTAACCCTTTACCACACAATCCCAACTTTTAACTACCCTAGGGAAAGAGGCCTTTTGAAAACGTGGGAAAAGGAGAAAATGCTGGTAACCAGCATTTTCTCCTTTTCCCACAATGTTTTCTACCCAATCAAAGAAAAATTGCACTATTTGAGCCACACTGAAATTGTCTTCTGCAAATGCTTTCAATTTGGACAAGGCTACAATTTTGTCGTCTGGTAAAGGGTTAAGTCTACTTTTGGACTAAGAATGTTGTTCAGAATGATTGGTGACAATGAACACAGTCCAGCAGGGATCAGACAGGGATTTCCTATTTACCCTTTACCACGCAATAAAATTTCATACTTGTCCATATTGAAAGCATCTGTGGACAAATATTGCTCAAATAAAAGGATTTGTGTGTAAAAGAGTAAAAAATTTTGTGGGAAAAGTAGAATATGCTGGTTAACAACATTTTCTCCTTTTACCACAATGTTTTCAAGTTTTCTTCATGAGGATTGTAAAACTTGGGATTGTGTGGTAAAGGGTTAAAAAGTCCACCAACTTAATAAATAAGTCACAGACGATTGGTTAACTGTTCACTGTACAATGATGTGATTTAATGACCCTGAAGAAAAACACTTTTGAAAACATTGTGGGAAAGGAGAAAGTGCTGGTAACCAGCATTTTCCCCATTACCAACAATATTTTCTGCCATGTAAAATTTAAACCCTATCACTTTTGTCGTCTGAAAATGCTTTTAACATGAACAAGTTTAAAATTTTGTCATTTGATAAAGAGTTACGAAGATGAACACAAGAATACTAGTATTTCAGTATTAGCAGGGATATATTTGGAGAGATAGAGGATCACATTACAACACATTATCACCTATACATGACTGAAACCTTTTTCTGCCAGACTTCTTAAGAAAGGACCGTGGCAAAAGAAGAAATGGCTTGATCCACATTGATTTTCCATACTGCACAAGGATGTTTTTAGTCATCTGCTGCAACTTATTTCAGCACATAATGAGTAAACAACAATCAAATGACTATCAATACACCACTTGTACTGAGCAAACGTCTTAAGTAAAAAGGCAGAACAGGTACCTGTCAAATAATCTAGGCATGAATCAAACGATATTGAAAGTTCGAAATTAAACAATTCACTTATGCTTAAGATTAAAAATTACATATTTTGTGACCCATCATATGCTTCACATCTTCTTGACAAGTTTTGTCTGAGCAAGTTCTCTTTATTTTTTCAGAAAATTAAAAAAAAAAATGAGATGTATTAAACCCATATAGCCAGGGGAATGGAAAATATTCTTTGAAGTCAGTTTAATCTAGGACACCAAACACACAAAAAATATGTAAAACTGAAACTGTTTCCATTCCATTTGCTGAAATTATCATTTCATGCCTTTCCTTGATATTGATTGTATGGTGTTTAATGCCGTTTTCAACATTATTTCAGTTATATCACGGTGGCCAGTGCACCTATCCATGCTTTCCTGGAGTTTCTTTTACCAGTACTCCGCACAATTTTCTTTTCAAGCCACTGGATGCTTTCCCGAATAACCATCGTTGAAACAATGGTCAGCTGTCAGAGAGGAATGAATTCTGTTGCAATGACTATAATCAATCCTCCGAAAGAAATTGGCCAAGCTAGGGATCAAACCCACGACCCTGTTCTCAAGTCCTGCATGCTACCGACCGAGCAACCAGGGCTCGGCTTTTCCTTGATAACCTTCTAAAACTTTAGTTATGATTTGATGTACAATGAGGAACTTACTTTTGACGAGAAAAACAACTTTATCTCAATGATCGTACAAGCCCCATCACAGACACTTGATAAACCCTTATCCTGCTAAATATCTAACATGAAACTTTCAGGTCGATAGTAAAAACCCAAATGTTGCTATTTCAAATTTATTTAAATTTATAGTTAAATTTGAGGGAAAAAATATACCCTTATTGGACAGTGTAGATCCAAGATCAGACTGCATGTTCTGTGCAGTCTGATCTTGATCTACACTGTCTGTCAAACTTCAGAGTCACGCTAAGCAGCCCAAGGTTTAATTCTGCACAACTGGAACATGTAGAATATTCTTTATCTCTTTACCAAACAGCAAAGTTTCTTTTACTTGTCAAAATTGAAAGTATTTGCAGACAACAAATTTAATATGGCTAACTTGATTGGATTTGTTCTTGAAAGCTTAGAAAACATTGTGGACAAAGGAAGTAATGCTGGTAACCAGCATTTTTTTCCTTTGTCCGCAATGTTTTCAAAAGCCTTCATTCCTTGGGTCAAAACTCAGGTTTGTATGTTAAAAGGTTATATTTTTCATTTTTATATCCGCAAATTGAAACAATTTTCATTTTATACTAATTTAAAATATTGTTAAAATCTAGTGGTTGAATAAGTAGACTTGTTCCCAAGACTATGTCTAGGTGTAGAATAAGTAGTAACACTTCATACCACTTGGAAAATTTATTGCACAATTATGGCATGTAATATAAAATTTAGAAAACAGCTAAACATGTAACACATATATCAGATTCAACAACTGCAGAAATCATAGCATTGATAAGATGAAACAATGACAAATGAAACTGTCGCAAAGTGGACAAATACCTCCCACCAGCACCTTGTCACTGAAGTAGCAGGATCAGCGAATGAAAATGATTTTCAAAACAAAGATCATCAGTGACCTTGACCTTTGACCCATGTGACCTAAACACAATAGGGCACCTTCTTGGACCACGACAAGCACTTGCATACAGTTTCAGGGTCCTAGGTCAAACAGCTATTGATTAAGAGCAAAGAAATTACTTTCAAACAAATTCATCTGTGACCTTGACCTTTGACCCAAAAGCAATAGGGCACCTCCTTGGGTTATGAGCAACACTTATATAAAGTTTCAGGGTCCTAGGTCAAACGGCTTTTAAGTTAGAGCAAGGAAACGAAAAAGTCTACAGGTGGACGGACAGACAGACATGGTGAAACCAGTATACCCCCTATACTTTGTAGGGGTGTTATAATAAAGTACTGAAAAGGGTGAATAAAAATAGAAAAATGAACGTTTAATTTCTCATCTGCAAATGCTTTCAATTTGGTCGAGTCTAATATTTTGTAATTTGGTAAAGAGTTAAAAGATGTGATTTCTGTAAGTAACCAAGAGGCACTCAAAATGTGCTGGCTTCAGAAAGACACTTGTTTAACCCTCTACCACACAATGCCGACTTTTAACGACCCTGAGGAAGAAGCCTTTAGAAAACATTGTTGGAAAAGGATAAAATGCTAGTAACCAGCCTTTTCTCCTTTTCCCACAATGGTTTCTACCCTATGAAAGAAAAATCATATTATTTGAGCCACATTGAAATTGTCGTCTGCTAATGCTTTGAATTTGGACAAGTCTCAAGTTTCGTTGTTTGGTACAGAGTTGATATAGGTACATTTCAACATATTTACCTTCTTCCGGAACTCAGTATACAAGCATAATTGCTTCGTACAGGTTGCTTGCTTAACCCTTTACCAAACGACGAAATTTTAGACTGTTTCAAATTGAAAGTATTTGCAGGTCGTTAGAACTCGGGATTGTGTGGTAAAGGATTAATAGAGATAGCCACTTCGACAGTTTTTATTGTATTACTTGTTTATTTGTATTGGAGTTAAAACATTATTTAAACAGCTTAGGTCATATCACGGCATTCAGTGCACCTACATGTGTGTTTCCTGGCTTTCTCACACCAGTGCTGAAACAACTTTCTTTCTAGGCCACTGACTGCTTTTCTCACATGCATCGGAGGTGAGAGGCGAAAAATTGCTGGAAAGAAAGTTTGGCTCAATCGGGTACCAAACCGGCAACCACCAGGTCACGAGTCAGAAATGCTAACCACTGAGCTACCCTGCCAGGCAATGTATTACTCAGTCTCTCACATTGAATCTTCTTCAATCAGACGCCATTTAAACTCTGAAAGTTCAAAATTTAATGAAGATGTTTTCTTGTTCTCATCATCAACAACATCACTTTTTGTCCCGTTCATCAGACCAGCTTCAAAAACATTGTAGTAAGCAATTCTCCTAGTAAGCAATTTCTCCTTATCCCAAATTCATTTGTAAAACTGTTATGATACGGGAAATAACCGTTGCCATTCTGATTGCAGACTACATTGCCAATGTAAGAGTTTCTGTTCTTGACCTCTTTTGTACTATTGCATTCCTCTTTGATAGCATCCTGTAACTAGTTAGCATAGATTAAACATCTAATAGAAAACAACAACCCATGTTCATTTACCCTGCTCCCAGACTACCAAACAATATAACACAGTCTCAGAAGTTAAACTGGGACTACATGTATACTGATAACATTCAGAGAGATTTATTGAGTTCTCAATATACTTGGATTTATAAGTAGCTTCTATTTTCATCATCGGAACAAAATGACTGAACAATGGGAAATGCTGGACAGTGCCCAAGAATAGACTGGGAAACGTGTGATTTAGCGAACGCTTTTAAAAAGTTCTGTGAACACGCAGAATTCATGTTTGGTAGACCATTAGAAAAAAAAAAAAAAACAGAGGAAGCTAAGTGCAACTACCTCATGTTGTGGATGGAGGAAAAAGGCAGAGAAATTTCTCCACTTGGGAGCTCAGCCAGGATCAGAGGAAGGACTTAAGTTTTTACTTCGAAGGATTTGAAAAATATTGTAAACCCGAATCCAACACCATCTACAGCAGATTTCTGTTTCGGTCCAGAGTTCAAAAGGACAGTGAACCTTTTGACGAATACGTTACAGAGTTCAAATTGCTCATAAGGGACTGTGATTACCCCGTGGAAATACAGGAAGAGCTTATACATGATCACATTGTGTTTGGCATTAAAAGTAACCAAGTGAGAGAGAAGCTCATACATGAAGGCTCAGACCTAAGTCTGCAGAAGTGCCTGAACATTGCCAGAACAAGCAAGATCAGTCAGTCACAACTAAGATCCATGGACAACCCAGGAGCTGTAGAAATGGTACGTCAAGAGGACCATAACAGTCGAGGCTGAAACAAACGAGCAAAACAGACGGATGTACAGAGACAGTCAGACAGATCACAAAGTCAATGTGACAGATGTGTACACTGTCACAATTTAAAAAAAATATGCTATCCAGCACAAAGACAAAACTGTAAATATTGTGCAAACTATAACCATTTTGCAAAAATATTTCGTAAACAGATTAACGATAACAGATCAAAGAAAGTAAATGAGGTATGGTCAAACCTTTCTAACTCTTCTGTTTTAGGTGATACTGAACTTACAGTAAATACTGCGCAGCATTACAAACTGGCAAATCAAGCCTTTGTAGATATTGGTATTTGCAATGTAATACTAACAATGAAAATTGATAGGGGTGCTCAAGTAAATGTCATTCCAAAGTCCCAATACTACAATTTGCCAAATTTTGCATAAAGTCAGCACACACACAGGTGCTTCAAAGCATATGATGGTAGCCCATTTAAGGTTGAAGGCTTTGTCAAATTAAAACGCAGATATAAGGGTGAGGTTACAATTGAAGAATTCTACATTGTAGATACGCCTAATTCACATCCTATTCTTGGTCTTGAAACATGCATGTCTATGTCTAATAAAGTTGATTCACACCATGGGCATAGACAGACCTGCCATGACTAGACAAGATGTATTGGACACATACAGGGATGTATTTACTGGTATAGGACAATTACCGGTGAATGTGAGATTCATCTTTGACATGATGCCAAACCTGTCGTACAACCGCCTTGGAAAGTTCTGATCGCAATAAGAGACAGACTTAAGACACAGCTGGGCGACATGGAAAGATCACAAGTTCTGTAAGGTTACAGAACCTACAGAATGGGTCAATAGTCTTTGCGATTGTATAAAAGAGTAACGGGAGATTATGGATCTGCTTGTGCCTGAAAGATTTGAACGAAGCGATAAAGAGACTGCATTATCAAAGCAAGACGATCGACGACATACTGCCAGACTTGGCAGGAGCAAAGCTTTTTTCTAAGCTAGATGCTAGAAGTGGTTACTGATTGATCAAACACAGAAAAATTGTCACTGTACACAACATTTAACACGCCATTCGGGCGATACATATTTCTTAGACTGCCATTTGAAATCAAATCGGAAAATGATTTGTTCCAGCAGAAAATGGATGAATGCTTGGAAAACCTACCTGGTGTTAAAACCATAGTAGACAACATTGTGGTGTATGGAAAATATAAAGCCACACATGACAGAAATCTAGACTTACTGCTGACCAGATGCATGGAGAAGGGTATAGGTTAAACCCCGACAAGACGGAAATAGGCAAGCAAGAAATACCATTCTTTGGTCACATATTGACGGTTACAGGACTAAAAATGGACCCTGCAAAAGTTAAGGCTATTTGGGAAATGCCATCCCCTCAGTCAAAAACAGAATTGCAGACAATTCTAGATATGATTACATATCTGCAACGCTTTGCCCCATGCTTAACTGTCTCATTGGACTTGTCATCTCGTAACTCTCCATTAGCCTGCAGAAAATCTCAAACACAGCTACCTATGAGTAGACAGTTAAGGTCAGTTCTGCCAGTGACATCAGAACAGCTTGCCCAACAAATGCCATGCAAAATGCAGGTCAGATAAAAAATGAATGATGTCAAGCATAGGTCAAAGTTGCATTATGATAAGCATTCAACGTCGCTTAAGCCCCTTGAAATTGGGGAAAAAATCAGAGTTTGATTTGGTAAACTTTGAAAACCTGCTGAAGTTATTAAAACGATCAATAGTAGATCATATTTAGTCAGGACTGAAAATGGTGCTGAAAACAAAAAAATTACTAAGTGCTCAAAACCAATGAAGGCAAAGTTACCAATAACCAGTCAAACAAACCACAGGTTAAATACAGTTATGCATTTTGCAATTACTACAATTCATCTTAACCGTCCATTTTTTTAGGAATTTTTTTCCACTGAGTCGTCTGCTGCATACTTGTTTTAGAAGACACTGATTTAACTGTTTACCAATGGTCAAATATTTCAGCTGGACCAAATTGGAAGCATATGCTGAGGAAAATTTAGATGTACCTCAAATGATGATTTCTGTCCTTAATAGATAGAAAACATTGTGGTGAAAGGAGAAAATGCTGGTTACCAGCATTTTCTACTTTCCCCACAATGTTTTCAAAAGACTTTTCTTTCAAGGTCATTACAAGTTTGGATTGTGTTTTAAAGAGTTAAGATCAACTGCTACTGTGCTTTTGTAATTTGTTTTCTCAATCTAAGCTGGTAGCACTGCTGGCTCCTTTTGTTTTTCGTCCTGGTAAGAAGGTGGATTTACCTGGAAAAAGAAAAAAAAATTGAAATACACACAAGAACTATTAATCCATAAATATGAGCCATGTTCTGTGAAAAAGGGGTTTAATGCATTTGCAAAAAGTTTCCACCCAGCCTGTGAGTGTGAGGCTCGTGCAGGCTCACCTGTAGTGAAACTTTCTGCTTTTGGTAAATTTTCTGCATGTCAAAGGACCATTCTATCTCAGGATTCATCCAGTTGTTGGACAAGCTTGACTTTATGGATCCATAACAATGAGATACATTATACCCCCTTTTTCCAGAGCATGTCTGATATGTAATGGAAAAAATTAGTAAGAGTAATAAATTTATAAGATGTAGTAAAGTATGTAGATTGTTGGACAACTTATTTGTCTGTGTAGTATGTAATGCTGATTTTAAAAGTTTCATTTACTTCAAAACAGCCAGTTTTGCTTTGCTGTAGTTTTCTGACTTGACAGAACTTTTCAAATAACTGGATGCTCCAGATCAGATAAACAATTTATAAAAAAGTTCCACACAAAGAGGGGAACAGATCCTTTTACTATGACCTTCATCAATTCTTGGGAAAAACTTGGCCAAGCCCTGATTAAAACTCACAACCCCTTCTACCTGGAATTGTCTAAACTGATGGATGATTAAATCTTTACTTTACAACAACAACTTTGACTTGTCAAATTGAAAGTGTTTGCAGACGACAAATTTTGATAAAAAAATTAGTTTTTTAAGTATCAAAAGTTAGTTGATGCTAATTATTGATATTCAACAAGGTCAATGTAGTTTTCAAAACCATCAGCTGCTTGTTTTTCTGTATTGGAGTTTGATACCATTTTAACAGCTCAGGTCAGATCACCACTGTCAGTGCACCTATGCATGTATTTCCTGGCTTTCTCACACAAGTAATGACAAAACTTTCTTTCCAAGTCACTGACTACATTTCTAACATGCATCAGAGGTGAGAGGCAAAAAATCACCCGAGAGAATGTTTGCCTCAACCAAGTATCGAACCCGCAACCACCAAGTCATGATTCAGATACGCTAACCACTGAGCTACCCGGCTGGGCTGCTTATTTGTGTATGAGTTAACATACAGTAACACTACCACATAACAAAATTTTAGACTAGCCCAAATTGAAAACTTTTGCAGATGACCAAATATATGTGACTCAAATTAGTTTAAACATATTTATTTTACATCGATTGAGAAACAAGTTCTTACAACTTACACTAATCTCTCTCGATTCTGCTTCCTGGGAACTACACCAGTACTCGCGCCGAAGGTGTGGGCCAATGAAAAATCCCTAAGTTGACACCCGCTCCCGGGTATCGAACTCGGGACCTTATGGTTACGAAGCCGACGCTCTACCTCACAACCACAGACACCAAATGTGATTCAAATGATGTAATTTGATTTAGAAAAGGAAGAAAATAACATGGAAAAAGGAGAAAATGCCGGTTACCAGCATTTTCTCCTTTTACCACAATGTTTTCTAAAGCTTTCTTTCTCACGGAGCTAAAACTTGGATTAGTAAGGTAAGGGGATAAATTCTGGCTGGTACTTACTCTGAGGCTGAGTGATACGAGAGGTCAACCACACAAATGGTTCTACCAAAGATTGTCTGTTAGTTACACTGGCTTCCCATAGTCTTACTGCAATTACAAATTAGCAAAAGTTCTTTGTGAGCAACTGAACAAATCAGATCCTCCAGACTACTTTATTGTCTTGTGGCAGAGGACTTTAAAAACATTGTTTCAAAAAAGAGGATTGCTTACAGGGAGCAATTTCTTCCTTTGCAGCGACAACCCTTCACCTGTATACATGTACCAAATGATTAACTGAATGGTATTTTAGGCCACTTCCAACATCATTTCAGTTATATCACTGGGACAGCTCACATACTCATGCATGTCCTGTGTTTAACCAGTGCTAGGCTGAAGCTCTAAATTATCTTACTGGAGGAAATTCCCCCAAAAAAAACCAGTACTGCCAATGAGTTCTCAACACAGTGGCTCCAGGTTATGAGTCCTACACTGAGCCACACAGGATCCCTACATGTATCAATTTTTTACCACATGACAATATTTTAGACCAGTCTAAATTCAAAGTATTTGCAGACAACAAATTAAATGTGGTTAAAGTGATTGGATTTGTTTCTAAAAAATGTAAGAAAACTTAAGTTACCAGCACTTTCTACTTTTTACACAATGTTTTCAAAAGGTCTCTTTCTCAGGGTCTTTAAAACTCATGATTATGCGGTAAAGGGTTAAATACTCATTCACTCACATTGATTGTCCATATTTTACATAGATATTTTTCAAGTTGTCTACATTGATCTCAAGAGGAAATGGGTCAACACCTTTCTTCAACAGAATTTCAAGTTTCATGATAGCAGTCAGAGTATATAAATATATTCCAGGCATTTTCCCTCTTGTAGAATGAACAAAATTACTCTTTAAGTCACTAACTGCAATTTTTAATGACCCTTAACCCTTTGCCTATTAACAATCCCGAGTTTTAACATTCCTAAGAGATAAAGCATCTGAAAACAGTGTGAGAAAAATAAAAATACTGGTAACCATCATTTTCTGTTTTTCCCATGTTTTCTGCCCTTTCACAGACAAGTTCCATCACTTTTGCGTTAATTAAAATGTTGTCCTCAAATGCTTTCAAATTCGATAGGTCTAAAATTTTGTCGTTAGGTAAACAATCAAATCTGTATCTAATACAAGAGTTCTAGACTTGTCCAAATTGACAGTATTTGTGGAAAACATATTAAATGTAACAAAAATGATCTGATTTGTCTTTAACAGGGTAGGAAACACTGGGGGGAAAGGAGGAAATGCTGACAATTATGCTAATTCTTTCTTAAGAAAAACGTTGACACTGAAATGTCAGGGCTGCTATAATCAGAATATGTTATTGCTGATTGTAAAGTAACAAGATCACACAGCATGCTTTGTGCAGTCTGATCTTGTTCTGTACAGCCAGCAAAAAACAACTAAAAAATTGCTCAGCAATATAAGGTTTAATCTTCATAGTGGAATATTTCATCGTTTCACATACCTTTTTCTCTTGCGGCCCATGTCTGTGCTGTGTTAAAATCTACTTGTCTGTTGTCTTGTTGTTCACTTTTGTTGTTACCTATTGCTATAATGTGTACCTAGAGACAGAGAGGGAAAACAAGCACTTTACTTAGTCCATTTCATTTATAAACCCTAAGGCTGCTAAGCATACCCCTGAAATAGCAAAATTTGGGTTTTTATTTTAAGCTTTAAATTTTCATTTCACTTATTTAGCAGAACGAGGGTTAAGAATTTAAGGGTTTATACCACTTTGACAAAAATAAAAAATACCTCAAGTTAACTCTTACCCTTTTCTTAATTGTACCTGTATTTTTTCTGAAGATAAACCACTGTTCTACCTTGTTCTGCCGCCAAACAGGTAAATTTCTCTTTACTGACAGCTATACATAAATACAATTTCAAAGCAAACAAAGCTAAGGGCTGATAGTGCAGTTGGTAGCATACAGGACTTGAGAACAGGGGGTTGCTGGTTTGAATCCCTAGCTTGGCCAATTTCTTTCCTAGGACTGATAATAGTCATTGCAATAGGATTCATTTCTCTCTTACCCCTGATCATTGTTTCGACAATTGCTATGTAGGAAAGCAGCCAGTGGCATGAGAAGAATATTGTAGGAAATGCTGATCACAGAAAACTCCAGGAAAGCATGGATAGGTGCACTGGCTGCAGGGATATAACTAAATTAATGTTGAAAATGGTGTCAAACACCATACAATCAATCAGTCAATGGTCAATCAAAGCCAATGTTAACAATTCTCATCAAAGTTAAAAATGAATAGGCAGAAGGTGTGAATCCAACATCAGACTGCAAGTTCTGTGCAGTCTTACCTTGATCTACACCATCTCAATAAACCTGTTGGTTAAAGTTTGCCTTTGAGATTATGGGTTAAATATATGGATTAAGCTACATTCACAACACTTTAGCGAAACTTGAAACATGTTATCTTGTTGAACTGATATACCTTGCCACAGGAAGCATATGAGTCATGCTCTATGAAAACAGGGTTTAATGCATCTGCGATGAGCATCGACCCATCAGCCTCTACAGTGACCTGGACTGAAAATTTCTGCTATTGGCCAATTTTCTGCATGTAAAAGGATCAGTTTACCTCATGACTCAGGTGGCTGTTGGACAAAATTGATTTTATGGATCCACAATGATGTGATGACTTGCTTGGTATAATAGTTCACAGAGATGCATTAAACCCCCATTTCTTAGAACAGTGCTTGTAAATTTGTACATATTTTGTCATATATCATGACCATCACAGTCATTTATAATAGCTTGGTCGTTTTACGGAATAAATTTCATATTATTTGTACTGTAAGGGCCTTTTTAGTAAACAGAATTTTTTTACACTTTCGACATGAATATGTGAACGTTTTCTAATATGAGTACTGCTGAAAGAGGCATAAAGCTCCATTAAAACTACATAAAGAATACATGTATTTCAATTATATCACAGTGACAGCTTATTTAATTTGTTTACACTACATGGGTTAATTGTGAATTGACAGAAATATGTAGCAAGTAAGAAACAAGAGGGCCACTGGCCCTAAAGCAATCACCTTCATAAAGTCATCTAGGATTGACAAAGCTGAAGAGATCCTGGTCGTAATGCATCTTCACTAGCCAAGGTGACGATCACTACGTATCTTACCGATAAGATCCATGTAGCGATCATCACCTTGGCTAGCGAAGATGGGTCGTAATGATGTAAACACATGAGTTTTAGTGACCTACTTTTGATCTACTTTTGAACGTCTCTTAGAGTGCAAACAAGACTTTACTAAGACATGGCCAAGTGACCTACTTTTTGACCTGACAAGACCCAACTTCATACTTCTCTAAGATATCATCAAGACAAACATTCTGACAAAGTTTCATGAGTATTTGATGTAAAAAATGTAGCCTCCAGAGTGCACACAAGGTTTTTCTAAGATTTGGCCCAGTGACCTGTTTGTTTTTTGTTGTTTTTTTAGATCAGATACAACCTAATTTCAAACTTGTCAGACATATCATCAAGACAAACATTTAGACCAAGTTTCATAAGTATTTGGCTAAAAATGTGGCCTCCAGAGTGCACACAAGGATTTTATAAGATTTGGCCCAGTGACCTACTTTTTGACCTGATGTGACCCAATATTGTACTTGTCATATATCATCGAGACAAACATTCTGACCAAGTTTCATGAGTATTGGGCTTAAAACGTGGCCTCTAGAGTGCACATAAAGCTTTTCTAAGATTCGGCCTAGTAACCAATTTCACACTTGTCCAAGATTTTATTAAGACAAACATTCTGACCAAGTTTCATGAGTATCAGACTGAAGATGTGACCTTTAGAGTGCACATAAGGTAAATGACAACGCAATGTGTACAGTGGACACAGAATGATCACAAAAGCTCACTTTGAGCACTTTGTGCTCTGGTTAGCTAAAATAACAATAGTAAATGGAATGATGGCTGGAGTTTCTAGCTGACAACAAACCTCTTTTTTATCTCTGTTTTTATCAATATCTTTCTTCAGTTTGTCCAGTTTTTGAAATGATTCCCAGTTTGTGACATCATATACCAGAATGAAACCCTGAAATTTTTATGTACATACATACATGCAATGAACTTTGAAATCAGAAGAACTTCTTTGCACGTGTAACAGGACTTTTTATCTCTTTGCAGAAAGGTTTTGAACATATCTCAAAAGGAAGTATTTCTCCAATTTCCCACACCAGTATACTATTACAATATAAAATATACTACATTTTACCCCTCTGCCAGTGCCAGTTGCACTGTGGAAAATTTACAGGTAACAAGTGGCTACTTCTTCTCATAGATAATGCAACATATAAATAAAACGATTTCTCCTGTTCCCATCTTTTCTAGCTAAAGTAGCTGGTTCGGTTCCAGAAAAATGGATGACTTTGAGCTTTAAATACTAAAATAGCAATAAGCATTCATAAAATAAAATCCTTCATTGTATCAAAAGCAACTGATTCCTGCTCTGTAGAAAGGGGATTTAATGCATCTGCAAAATGTATCGACCAATGTCACCCTGTGCAGGCTGACCTGGGTCAAAACATTTTGCTTTTGGTAAATTTTCTGCATGTCCAAGGACTGTTTTACCTTGGGATTCAGCCAGTTGTTAGACAAGATGGATTTTATGGATTCACAGTTATGTGATGACTTGCTTGGTATAATGCATGGTTTGATTGTTGATTGATTGTATGGTGTTTAATGCCATTTTCAACATTATTTCATTTATATTGCAGCGGCAAGTGCACCTATCCATGCTTTCCTGGAGTCTTTTACCAGTACTCCGCACAATTTTCTTTCCAAGCCATTGGCTGCTTTCCCACATGACCATCGTTGAGACAATGGTCAGCTGTGGGAGAGGAATAAATCCTGTCGCAAAGACTATCATCAATCCTCGGAAAGAAATTGGCCAAACCAGGGATCGAACCCACGACCCCTTGTTCTCAAGTCCTGCACGCTACCGACTGAGCTACCGGGGCTCAGCAGTATAATGCATCATTAAACCTGCTTTTGCTAGAGCATGGCTCAAATATAGCAAACCTGGTGTTATAATCCTTTTCAAGACCTTGAATACAATGTTTTAAATATCTAAACGTTTTAAATTTTGAACAGACTTACCTCTGGAAAAGTGAAAAAGTGTTTTGGTAAATCTGTTTTTGTACCATCCTGCAAGACAGAAAAGAACTATTTTCATCTAAAGTGTATTTCTTTAACTATTAGTGCACAAAAAATAACTTTGGTCTGTGTTTCGGACAATGTAGATCAAGATCAGACTGCATATGAATATGCAGTTGGATCTTTGATCAGCACTGTCTGATATGAGATATTCTTAAAACTACAATGTTTTTTTACCTGACTGAAATGAGTTAAATGTATTGATTGGCCAATTACAACAACCAGTTATAGTTATGTACGAAATATTGTCACCAACCAGCGCCTCTATATCCCATGTTCTGTACATACGAGCCCCTTGTAACTTCTGATCTCAATCTGCACTATATGCCAAGTCAACTTAAGCTGCTTTTTAAAAAATGACACTATCACTAACCAGCCCTCCAGTATCAAATATTCGGACTTTTTCTTTGACTCCACGATCTGTTTCTATCATAGCTGTGTATATATCCTCGATTGTAGAATGCATTGGCTGAAAGAAATAATGTTTATGTCATGATTTACTGGTAACTCATTACATGTAACCTCTAGGTAATCATATCTGAAGTCTAAATTTGAAAACACTACGACAATAGAGGAAATTGCTTGTAACAATAGTACCAAATGTTTTCATATTAACTCTTTACGAAACAATCCCAGGTTTTAACGATCCTTGGACAGACGCTTTTTGAAAACATTGTGGGAAAAGGAGAAAATGCTGGTAACCAGCATTTTCTTCTTTTCCCCCAATGTTTTCTACTCTATCAAGGACAAATTCTGCCATTTGAGCCATCTTTGTTTTCTGCAAATGCTTTCAATTTGGACCAGTCTAAAGTTTTGTCATTTGGTAAAGAATTAAGCTTTCATTACATAGATTTCTCCAATATTAACAGTATGCATTTGAAGTTGTCTGCAAAGATGCCTCAGGAAGTATGGTTTTGTAGATGATACATAAAGAGCAGCTAAAATGATGCAACTTATCTTTGAAATGGTAGAAAATATTGTATGATATGGATAAATTGTTGGTTCTCAACATTTTTTTCTCTTCTCAAAATGTGTTCTAAACCTTTTCTCTCAAGGGTCATTTTAAGTATGAGACTGTTTGCTCAGTGTTAACTCTTTACCAAATGACAAAAACTAAGACTGGTCCAAAGTGAATGCACTTGCAGATGACAAACCGAAAGTGGCTAAAGTCAATGTATTTGTCTATAATAGTGATCTGGGTACAGAATATTTTGGGAAAAAAAGAAAATGCAGGTTATCTGCATTTCTTCCATTTCCACAATGTTTTCGGAGCCTTCTCTCACAGGGCTGTTAAAACTAGAGATTGTTTGGTAAAGGGTAAAGGAGCATAGTATCACAAATTGACCCTTCCATTGGCACATTTTTCTTCATTGGTAGGAATCATATTAATTCACCCTCACACTCTCATAAAGCAAGCTATGCCCATGATCACACCTAGATATACAACAATGTACTGAGAACAGATGTCACATTTTATGCATTCTGATCTTGATACATGCTGGTCCTACAAGCATTTAATGATGTCCAGTGCACAGTGGTTAGTATGGAACAAGGAAGAAATATGTAGTAGTGAAGATACATGTACAATGTCTACATTATCATCTTATATGAAATAGAGAAGCATCCTACATACTGTTCCAATTCTGTGATTTCCATACATCAACTGCTCAATAATGGCTGTTTTTCCAACTCCAGCATGTCCACAAACCAGTATCTTACTGATCTTCCCCATGGCTTTAGTTTAGTCCAAGACCTCAATAAATAAATAACAGAAGAAAAATTAAAGTTATGATGGAACTTGCATCTAAAAGATACCAAATTGCATTTTAACTTCATTCACCAGATTAACTCTTTACCAAATAACAAAATTTCAGACTTTACGTAACCCTATACAAAACAATCCCTGGTTTTTACAACCCAGAGGAAGAAGCCTTCTGAAAACATTGTGGGAAAAGGAGAAAATGCTGGTAACCAGCAATTTCTCCTTTTCCCACAATGTTTTCTACTCTTCTAAAGTCAAGTTTCAATTTTTGAGTCACGTTCATTTTGTCCTCTGCAAATGCTTTCAACTTGGACAAGTCTAAAATTTTGTCGTTTGGTAAAGAGTTAATTGAAAACATTTGCAGATGGCAAATAAGAGATTGCTCACATGATGGGATCTGTCAATACATTCATGAAAAAATGATTTTGTTAAAGGCCTTGTGGCTGCCAAAAGTAAACAATGTGAGTGTAATAATGTATTTATGCAGAAATCATACCTGTTATTGTACGGTTGGTCCAAGTGTTCATTGCTGACAAGGAAATGAACTAGGTAAAAGTTTTAAGTTACTTTTTAAATTCATTTTTCTGCCTAAGACTAAGACTTGGACTGACCATACAATAACAGATTGTCATCTTCACAAGAATTTCCATCTGTTGAATGGTTTGATTTAAATCTAAATGCATTTTTGTGTTGTTTACTTTTGGCTGCTACTGTGCCTTTAAGTAAAGGATTAATCCTAAAAAATCACTGACAGTATGGTGGGTGGTTTCTTATAACATTGCTAGTCTTGCACATTAGAACGGAGCTTAACCCTTTACCAAACAAAAAAATTTTAGACTTGTCCAAATTAAAGAACATTTGCAGACAACAAATCAAAGGTGGCTCAAATGGCAGAATTTGTCCTTGATAGAGTAGAAAACATTGTTGGAAAAGGAGAAAACGCTGGTTACTAGCATTTTCTCCTTTTCCAACAATGCTTTCAAAAGACTTCTTTCCCAGGGTCATTAAAACCAGGGCTTGTTTGGTAAAGAGTTAAAATGTGTCATGAAAACAACCCTGGAACTGCAACAATTCATTGGTAAACTGGTCAGACACTTGGTGCACTATAAATAGACTTCATGGAAAATAAAACAGAATGAATCATCCAATACATTCTGAGAACTATAAAGTGAGTGGAATATACAACATAAAAAAAGAATGCATCACTAGATACATTCTGAGAAATATGAATTGGGAATAACAGGAATACCTGCAGAGTAGAGAAATATATTTATACAAGCAAGTCTTGGTGTACATTTAGCATGGATAACATATTATTAGGCAATGTTTACATCAAAGTCTCCTGAGTAGCAAGTGTTTACATGCAAGATATTTTATTCAAATGTTGTATTTTAGTCAGGCATCTACATTCAATGAGATAAACTTAGTTTACAGTTTAAACGTCAAAAAGTCAAAATGTCCCACCGTCAAAACATTCCGCATTTGGTTAAAACATCCCACTAATTTGGTTATAACATTCCACTATTAAAAAAATAATCAGTCAAAACTTCCCTCTTCAAACTTAATTGTTCTGATCAACTACTGGTAAATGTTTGCAGTGGTTTATAAATTAATTAATGTTAATCTTAGTTAAATACCAAATAAAGAATAACACTGTGTGCTGAAGAGTTATTTGTTGATATTAGTTAAGAGTCTGAATACAGGATCATTCAGATACAGGTGAAACAGGAAACTTGTTAACTAGTCTGTAATGACTACGGAATGATCTTAAAGACCCAATTGTATGAATCAGTCAGTTTTGTACTCTGTCTTTTTATGCCAATAAAGCAGGTTTACAAATACTGATTCCTTACATTTAAATCAACTGTGTGTGATTGTCAAATTTCACATGTTTTTGAAATTGTATAAGATGAATACAAAGGACTTCTCTTCAGTATTTATCGTGAAGTTTTGCACAAGTCAATACCATTGTTGATTTTACAAATAATGAAAACTTACTAGCATCTTGTATAGGAGCAGAACTCATAAGACTGTGCACTATAAAGTGTACATGAATCTTACCATTTGAGAAATTTTGTGATATTAACAAGTTGATAAAGTGACCTAGAATATTTGTGCATTACAACCTGTGTGACAATGAGGTAAGGAAACTAAAGAATGTTGCTCAGTGTTCTTTGGACCGATGGGAATCTTGTACATGCCATTCTAGATTTTTTTTATTTTAGTGTATGCAAGTAGTGTCCAATGAACCCTTTCCGGTAAATGGTCAAATAATGCTCCCTTTGAATGGAAAAAATTGCTTGAAAGGACTGCTAGAAAAGGGGTTGTTGCTTGTGATGAGTAATTACTGCCTTCATATGAATGTTAACCAAATGGTTCTTTTCCTTCATTTCGTATATGTACAATCAATGACAAGTTCTTGTTTAACTTGTTAACTCTTTTACACTTTACAGGCACCAATTCATCAACCAATTCCATGTTCTTATGACTTAAAAAATGACTTTTTGGTGAAGACAACATTACCAGATTACAAAAATTTAGGACTGGTCTATTTTGAAAACATTTGCAGACTTAAAATCGAAAGTTAATGAAATAATGGGTTTTGTCTTGACAGGGTAGAAAATACTGCAGGACTGCAGGAGAAGAGAAACAAAATTCAAGCACTTTTATCTGTTACCACAATATTTCCAAATGCCCCTGTAGAATTATTAATACTCATGATAGTGGGAAAATGCGGAGAGTGTAATCTGAGACTGGCATAACATGTTACTTCCATGAGTATACCACTAATTGTGGGGAGTGTGTTGTGATAAATTTTGTCATGAAACAAATTTTGCTACATATTTATTTGAAAACGTATGAATGAATGACTGAATGAATGACTGAATGAAGAAATGCAGGAATGAATGAACAAATTGTCCTGTTCTCGTATGCTTGTGAATGTTCTTTTCTGAATTTTTTTTTTCCACATAAAAACATTCCTTTACGGATAACATTTTAGGGAAAACTTTAAATGCTGGTTACCAGCATTTTCTCACAATGTTTTGAAAAGCCTTCTTTCTCTTGGTCATTATGACTTGGGATTCATTGATAAATGATTAACTGAAAATTTATAAGTCACAAGTTAGAAAATTGTACGCAGGAAGGCATTTGAGAGTGTCGAATACAAAAACCTGTAGGGAAACAATATGTACCCTAATCCTCACCCAGCATTATGAGACACAGTGAAATGCTTAATAAAAGATCAGTTCACACTTATAGGTACTCTGATCTTAAAAAACACATTAACTTACTAGTCAAGGTAAATGACATTAATCCAATATAAATCCCTCTTGTACTGGTGAAATGTAAGATTGGCAGCATATGGGTTAAAAATCAATAGCCACATAAGATGAAACACATTAAAATATAAAACATTAACTGTGATTTTGAAGGATCTCTGGAAAAAACATATCATATAAGGTTAACAAAAAAATTGAACAAAATATATTAGAAATTTGAGTGGGACGATTTAACTAATTCCGAATGGAAATTTGGGACGTTTTAATAAAAGATAGGACGTTTTAACAGTGGGACGTTATGACTGGGACCTTTTAACTAGATACCAATCAAATTATATCCGAGCTTGTTTCTATCCGAATTTATGGGTTAAGCAACTCAAATTTTTTTTTTTCTGAGTATTTCGAATTCTGGACATTATTTGCTGAAAATTTGATTTCATATGAAAACATCAGTTTCTCTTAATCAGATATTCAAGAATAAGTTATCAGAAAATACCCAAGAGTTCTAAATTATTAAATTACAAATTTTCTTAATGAAAGAAATGGATTTTTCATGAATTGATATTTCTCACAAATGACTGACAGTTCGCCCTAAAATAATTCGTAAAATCGCACATTCGCCTCAGAACAATTCGTTCCATTTAGAACAGTTATCTGCTGTATATAATGTTCACAAGATGCATAACAGAGGGAAAAGACTTCATCACTAGGACGATAAATGATAATAAATAGTAATTAAAAAAAAGATAATGATTCAAAACAAATTGCCGTTGAGAATACCAACATTCCTGAAGAAAAAATATCAATTTCTGCGCAGAGTTTTATAAAAAAAATCCCAAAACTGATACCTTCATAAAAATATGAAGGGTCCGAAATATTTGCGTATATTCACTTTTTTTAATTCAATTATTACGGGAGGTTTCTCGCGCGATTCATTTAAAAAAGAATTTTTTTACAGCCTTTTTTTGCTAAACTAAATGAATTTCGAATATTTAGGTGGTGAATGGCTAAATAAAATTCCATATTTCCATTAAAAATGGACAGGTATTTAAATCAATTTTGGATTGAAGTAGCTGACGGTGTAGACCAAGAACAGATTTTACTTTTGGCGCAGTCTGATCTTGATCTACGCTCTCTGCACAGGTAAATTATGTAGCCATGTCAGCTCAGTGAAAGAGGTTCTTTGACATAAACGTGTATGAAAAGTGAAAAGTCATTTTTGTCAATGATTTTCATACTTAAGATTTAACAATGATTTTTCAAATCAAATTAACATATTCAATTTAGATTTCAATTCATTTATTCAATTCAACCTCTCCCACCCTGCCTGCCTCTCTCTCTCTCTCTCTGTCTGTCTCTGTCTCTGTCTGTCTGTCTGTCTGTCTGTCTGTCTGTCTGTCTGTCTGTCTCTCTCTCTCTCTCTCTCTGTTTCTCTCTCATATCGAGAATAGAGATCGAGGATCCGGGCATGAAATGACTAATGCAGCATGCACACGAAGGCAACGTACTTCAAGCCTTTAGGTAGGATCCCATCAGATGCAGTTGACGGACAAAATTTATTTATGGTCTAAGGGAGAAAACTCTTACATGCCTTGGTCCAAATTTAAACCAGAGTAGCCTCCCATATCGTTGTGGACCAACATAAAACCATTCACGAATAAAAGGTCTGCAATGACAATCGGATTTAAAATTTAAAAAAAAAATCGTCTGTCGAGTTTCTATGTTTTCTGACTTGTCTTTATGACAGGATAATAAATGTGTATAGTTCTAAAGACAATAAGATATGATCTAAAAGAAAGAGTAGTTACATCCATAAAAAACTGTTTTGTAAGCAGACGGTTGTCTCCCTTACATTTCATCACATTTGTAAACACAACAACCGCCAAAAATTGAAAATACCGCACGGTTCGCTTGTTAGGGTACATTTTTCCTGGAATATAGATTTGATTAAGGTGCAAAAACATTTAATCAATAGTCTAAATAAATATATGCGATCACCTAGATCACTAAACGTACACTTCAGTCTTAGAAATAAAAATAGACCGTGATTTCCGTTAATTGGGTTATCGACAAATGGATCCATTTTCAAACCTGCCGAGTTCTTATCAAAAATATATCAGGCGAAACTGTGGAATATACGATATGATAACGTGCCATGTGAAGAAATCTTTCGCCGTTTAATACAGGTATGATTTATTAATATTGCGAAACGCGAATAGACGAGGTAGATCTAGATCTTTTTGAATTAACAGCTATGGAATCCGTGATTCGACCAGAAGCCGGATTCAATTCATCATCAAAATGGTTAGGTATGTCGAATAATATACACCATAAGGCGAAGTCCATGCCAATTTTTGTCCGTCAGTATCTACTAGATATCTTTCTTACATTAAACACAACTCTTTTCTTTGTTTCTCGAGAGGCTTGTCGCGTTTAACTCGAGCGCATGTGTGTGAGGGGGGATCAATAAGGGAGGTCACTCTTGATTATTATGAGCTTTACAAGTTTTACGAGTTTTCTCCCTTAGACCATAAAATGAAAGTGGGTTCGCCATGGAGAACGTCACGAGATAAAATACGATCAGTTATATACATGTACTCAAATTATAGTTCGTGTTAGAAAGCAAATTTAATTACAGTTAAATATACCAGTATCAAGATGTAGTTAACGTAATATGACCATAATCAAATAAATAATTTTCGAATTGAGAATGTATGGGAATGTTTCATCAGAAGGAATTGTGTCACCAATCAATTGGATGGTTTTATGACAAACGGTATGACACACTTTTGAATAGGAGGAAAGAAATGACAACATTCTTTTCTATTTTGTGTATGCGTTACAAGATAACCCTTTTTTATATATTCATATTATATATATTCGGGGGGAGGGGAGTTATTATCATGATTTATACTCTAAAGAGGGACAGAAGCAAATGAGCCGTGCTCTGTGAAAAGTGGGCTTAATGCACTTGTAAAAAGCATCGATCCATCTCAGCCTGCACAATCCGCGCAGGCTGACATGGGCCGAAGCTTTTTGCTATTGATCAATATTCTGCAGCTTAAAGGACCAGTGTACCTCATGATTCAGTTGGTTGTTATACAAAATTTTATGTATCCACAAAACCATGATAACATGATTGTCGTCATGCATCACACAGATACATTAAGCCCCCTTTTGCCAGAGCATGGCTCAAATGCATTTTAGACGTCAAAATAACTACAATATTTTCACTCTAACTACCCAACAGCATCAATCTTACTATACTGAGGGACAACAGCAGATGCATTTAACGTCAAAATAACTTCAATATTTACAATGGTGTCAACTATTTTGTCACAAGTTACTTTTAAAGGTATAACGCTTTACCAGGTGACAGAATTGTGCAGTTGACCAAATTGAAAGTATTTGCGGACGATAATTACTATTAAATGCAGCTCAAATGATGGGATTTGCCTTTGAAAGGATAGAAAATGTTATGGGAGCCTGCATTTTCTTCTTTAAAATGCTTTTCCCACATTGTTTTAAAAAGCCTTTTTCCACGGGGTCGTTAAAGGATTGTTTGGTAAAGGATTAACTAATAGATAGCGAGTTTAAATTTTTTCTGAGTCGCTGAATAAATTACATGTAACCTGAACATTAAATAAAAGGGAGAATACTGACCTGCTGTGTACTTTTGTTCATTCCCTCTGCAACGATTTTGATACCTATGTTGTCATGAAAATTATTTTGATTTAGTTAACTCCCTATCGATCGTAAGTTCTTACTACCCTTAAGAAAATAGGCCTTTGAAGACATGATGGGAAAGGAGAAAATGCTGGTAACCAGCATGTAGTAGTCCGATCTTGGATCTACCGTCTGCTGGTTAAGTCAAGCCTTTAAGATAATAATCTTCCTGAGTATTAATAGGCTGTAAATTCTGCCATATAAAGGTCCAGGTTATAAATATGGCACTAGTAGACTTAACCGGTAGTTTTGTGATGCCAGATAAACTGTTTTTGTAGGAGTCCTCAGTAACAGGTTATGGAGTTAAATTTGTGATAAAGCAATCCTGGTTTGATCTTTGGGAGCGCCTTCAGGCAAGGTAATTTAGAGCTCCAAGGTACGTAGAACTAGACACCAATAGGCTGTAGTTATATATTGACTGAAATACTGTTGAAAGTAGAGTAATCAAACAATTCACATAATTTTTGGAACTACTGCACTTTCAATTTTTTTTCAAAAACAGTGACCTTGACTACAGCATGAAGAGGGACATGCATCAATCATTGGTATGGCACCAGTAATAGACAGAGAGTTCCATGAAAGTAGCCAATGTTTTTCATTTGTCTAAAGATCCAGGTCTTGGGAGAAACAGAATGACAGATGGAAAGATGAATCATGACTGATAGATAGATGGCTGATCTTTACCCCCTTTTTATGGTGGTCCTGGTAGTGGAATTACAAGCCAGAAATAAGAATGTTATGAATCTGTTGATTCTGAGTGTTACTCCTGTTTCAATGGCGCTGCTTTATTGTCATAGAAAACCATGTAATATCTTGTGAAATTCAATCATGATTCACTACTTGTTTACTAGTTACATCTGAGCAAGATTATGTAAACGAATCTCGGAAGAATTAGCAAATTCAACCGTAATACCATGGAATGGAACTGCACACACAAACAAAATACACAAATGTTTTCTTTTTTATAAATAATTTTATTTTCCTGCTGTGACAATAATTTCATCACCCCAATATTTGTTTATTTCACAACAAGGAAAACTTTTACATTTGCACATATTTTTGGAATACATAAAACAATTAACAATTTCATGATATTTGTTTCACTCAATGATACATCAATCTTATTCTCCCATTTACAATCACTTTACACTGATACTGTGTTACTATAACTTTACAAATTACTTGAATTACGCAACTCATTTTTTTTTATAGAAAAAGGTCATTATTTATAAATAATTATCAATTCAGTTCTAATTCTGACTGCTAACACTAGCCATCTACCGGACAGGTGAGATGAAAGTCTAACCAATCAGAATGCAAGTCTATAAACTCAGGTGTTCCTCTAAGAATGATCGGTAAACTTGGCCAAAGAAATTTGTAAATAAAAATTAGAGCATTGCGGAAAGACAGCACATACATGTGTCTGTTTATCTCACAATTGTTTATAATCCTGTGGTGTACTTGGAGACAGAAATATTTATCTTTTGATTTTGTACTGCAAAAAATACACAAAACCATTTTCTAGTTGCTTAGGGAGAGCGCAGAGACATTGTTTCGTTTATGTGTGTGTTTTTAACTCTTTACCACACAATCCCTTATTTCATAGACCCTGAGGAAGGTTTCAGGAAAAACAAATGTGGGAAAAGGACAAGTATACTGATAACCTGGGCATAATAAGACAACTCTTTACAATACTTCAAAACTTTTTTTGTGTCCATATTTATTATTTCACACAATTTGCTGAAACCAAATTCCATGTGCTTTAAATAGAATTTGTCCCTGATAGGGCCAAAAACATTGTGGCAATAGAGGAAAATGCTACCATATTTGGCCTGCAACACGCGAAAAGGGGCATTTGGACGTTTGTGGCAAGTGTCGTCTCGGATTAGTCTGCGCAGTCCGCGCAGGCTAATCCGAAACGACACTTTCTGTTTTTATGTAATTTTCTGTTTTGCGCAAGTCTGCTGTAGCACAAAATCTAATGTAGTCGTAAAGTGCCGTCTCGGATTAGCCTGCGCGGACTGTGCAGGCTAATCCCAGACGACAATTTACGCAAATGTCTGAATGTCCCTTTTCGCATGTAGCAAGCCATTTGTAAAAGCCTTTTTCCTCAAGGTTGTCAAAACTAAGGATTGTATGGTAAAGAGTTGGTATAATTCTTATAGTTCAAGCTCTTATTTCTCTCTTTCTCTATTTGAATACACAAAACATTTCACTCATACATAAATTCTCTTCTCACAGCAAAATATCTGCATTCACACTTGAAACAATAAAAAGTTTCACAACAGTTTCATATCTTAATAAAGACACTGCTACAGTATTATGAATATTTTAATCTTGATATTTAAGCAATCAGCATCATCTCTGAACCCACACAGTCAGGGATTAAATTATTCATGAACTGAGGTAAAAAATTCATGATTTAGCACTTCATCCGTCATAAAAACAAAAATATCACTACACATTTAGCTTTTAGCTAGGGAAGGAATGTCAAGAACATTTAACAAAAAATTTTCCTTTGAAGTATTTTCTATTTAAGCCTTTACAACACTCGCCCAAGTTTTAACGACCCTGAGAAAGAGGCCTTTTGAAAACAGTGGAAAAAGGAGAAAATGCTGGTAACCAGCATTTTCTCGTTTTCCCACAATGTTTTTTAACATTTTCAAAGACAACTCCACAAACTTTAGCTATATCAAAATTGTCATCTGAAAATTCCAACAATGTTTTCTACACTTTCAGACAACTCCACACATTTTAGCCTATCAAATTGTCTTCTGGAAATTCTATCAAAATGGATGAGTCTAAAATTTTGTTGTTTGTTAACTCATTTCCTCCTGCAGACAACATTTTTCACTTGCCACAGACAACTTTTGAAACATTGTTGCTTAGCTCTTTATCTGAAAACAAAATTTTATTCTCGTCCATACTGAAAACATTTGCAGATGACTAAATATTGCTCCAATAACTTGTCTTTGAAAGGGAAGAAAACATATAGAGAAATGGAAAAAAATGCTGGTTACCACAATGTTTTCAAGAGCCTCCTCCCCTAAGGTTGTTAAAACTTGGGAGGGTGAGGTAAAATATTAAGGGGAAACAAGCAATTCCTCTATTGCCTACACTGAACAGATTTTTAGATGTATTCACAGGTTAAACCTAAAGTTTTATTGATTGCCAATACTTCTATCCATTTTTTTTTCTTAGTTTTCTATTGGACATTTGATCCAAAAAGTTAATGGGTAAAGCAATAATGTTCATATCATTATACTTATGAAGAGCTGTATATGATCCTGCAACTTTACTTTGTTACATCTGATACTAAGTTTGTGAGTTACCAAATACATAGTCGAAACAAGCTTTCTTTTTTAGATAGTCATAAAATAGTAAATGATATGAAAATAAATAACAATCACCATTTAAATTTAATCATTACCAGATGACAAAATTTTAGACTTGACCAAATTCAAAGCATTTGTAGACAACTAATCATATGTGTAAAAAATGATAATAGTCTCTAAGGACAGAAACTATTGATGAACAAGAGCGGCAAATTGTCACAAGATAAGCCCGTCCCACCGCCAGTTGTCGAGGGGGGATACTAATCGTAAAAGGCAGGTAGAGGAAAATAGCAGTGCAGCAGAAATCATGTAAGTGATTGAAATAGGCATGAATGTCTCCTCTAATGTTAAGGAAACATGCATATAAAGTTTCAGGTCATTCCAACATGAAAAGACAAAGTTATATTGTAGAGAAGCATGAAAAGCTGTAAAAAAAAAAATAATGAATAGGGAATAATTCCAAAAGGGCATTAGATAAGGTTACGGCTCCAGTGCATTGCACTTTTCGTAACTGCAACAAACATGTTTACCAAGTCTCAAGTCAATTTGACTTGAGGTGACAAAGTTCTGTTCTGGACAAGCAAGAAATACTGTAAAAATAAAAATCAAAGTGGAATTACTCAAAATCCGCGCTAGGTAGAGTTATTGTTCTTGCGCACTGTACTCCATAATATTGCAACAAACATGCATACCAAGCTTGAAGTCGTTCTGACTTGAGATGACAAAGTTATATTCCGGACAAGCACTAAATGCTGTAAAAATGACGATCAAAGGGAAATAACTCAAAGACAGCACGAGGTAGAGTTACAATTCTTGCGCACTGCACTTCCAAATATTGCAACAAATAAGCATGCCATATTTCACGTCATTCCTACTTAAGATGACAAAGTTATGCTCCGGACAAGCAAGAAATGCTATAAAAATGAAGATCTAAGGGGGAATAACTCAAAATTTGTGCTAGGAAGAGTTATGGTTCTTGTGCAGTGCACTCCGTAATTTTTCAACCATACCAAATTTGAAGATGTTCAGACTAGAGATGACAAAGTTGTATTCCGGACAAGCAGAAAATGCTGTAAAAATGACGATCAAAGGGAAATAACTCAAAGACAGCAAGAGGTAGAGTTATGGTTCTTTCGCACTGCACTCCGTATTATTGCAACAAACACAAATGCCAAGTTTCAAGTCAATCGGACTGGAGAAAACAAAGTTAAGCTCCGGACAAAGCAAGAAATACTGTAAAAATGAAAATCAAGGTGGAATTACTCAAAATCCACGCTAGGTAGAGTTATTGTTCTTGCACACTGTACTCCGTAATATTGCAACAAACATGCATACCAAGTTTGAGGTCGTTCTGACTTGAGATGACAAAGTTATATTCTGGCCAAGCACTAAATACTGTAAAAATGACGATCAAAGGGAAATAACTCAGACAGCACGAGGTAGAGTTATGGTTCTTTCGCACTGCACTCCATATTATTGCAACAAACACAAATGCCAAGTTTCAAGTCAATTGGACTGGAGAAAACTTAAAGTTATGCTCCGGACAAGCAGAAAATGCTGTAAAAATGACGATGAAAGGGAAAGAACCCAAAGACAGCACGAGGTAGAGTTATGGTTCTTTCGCACTGCACTCCATATTATTGCAACAAACACAAATGCCAAGTTTCAAGTCAATCGGACAAGAGATGACAAAGTTGTGCTCTGGACAAGCAGAAAATGCTGTAAAAATGATGATCAAAGGGAAATAACTCAAAGACAGCACAAGGTAGAGTTATGGTTCTTTTGCACTGCACTCAGAATTATTGCAACAAACACAAATGCCAAGTCTCAAGTCAATCGGACTGGAGATGGCAAAGTCATGCTCCGGACAAAGAACTGGACGCCGCCTGCCCGCCAGTACACCATGGGTGATCCAATAATACGTCCCGTCTTCGACGGTCGTATAAAAAGGTGAAAATGATTGTTACCAGCATTTCAACCTCTTCAAATGATGTTTTCAAAAGCAAGTGTTTTTCATCAGGGTCATAAAATCATAGGACTGTGTAGTTGACGCTTAAAACAGAAAATATCATGCAACCAGACATTTTTCCATTTTGGTCACTTTAAAACCCATACTCTTTACACCCATATGTGAGAAACAGCTTCAGAAAACATTGTAGGAAGAGTATCTCTCTAAATGTTTGCCTATACACACTGAACAAATAATTGCAAGACAAAAAATATTTTTCAACATCATGGAAAACATTTTGAGAAATGGAGATAATGCCTGGAACAAGTTATTGCTCACGATGTTTTTTTTTTCTTGATAACTGACCTTCAGGGGCGTACATAGTCATTATCATACAGTAACGTGTGTTGATACACAATTTTTTTACATGCAAATTAAACCATGAAATGGCTGTCTATCCCTCTTAACCTTTTACCAATCAATCGCATTTTAACGACCCTGAGGATGAAAGATTTTGAAAATCAGCAGTTTTGTAACCAGCATATTCTCATTTTCCAAAAATGTTTTCAACTACTTCAAGAACAAAACCTATCATTAGCACCACACTGACTTTGTCATCTGCAAATGCTTTTAATTTAGGCTAGTCCAAACCGTGTCATCTGGTAAAGGGTTTAAAAAAAATGCTGACATCTCAATTTTCTGTTTTGCATCAAAATGTAGCAACTTGAATAATGTCAATTATTTATCTTTATCTTATAAAAGCTAGAAAATGTTTCGAAAAGAGTAAATTCAGGAAATCTTACTGCCTTTGGAAGTAAGAATGCTTTTAACTTGGGTTGGGATATGTAAGACTGTAGTTTAAAATTTAACAGTAACACCACATTTTGCAACACTTAGAATTACAAATGAGCCATGCTCTGTGAAAAGGGGGCTTAGTGCATCTCCGTGATCCATGGTACCAAGCAAACCATCACTTACTTATGGATTCATAATATCCACCTTTTTTTAACAACCAACTTAATCATGAGATAGACTGGTGCTTGGGCATACAGAAAATTGGCCAATAGCGAAAAGTTTCGGCCCAGGTCAGCCTGCGCGGACTACGCAGGCTGACCTGGGTCGATACTTTTCGCAGATGCATTAAGCCCCCTTTTCACAGAGCATGGCTCAAATAATGGCATTCAAATTATCACATGTAAGTATGAGCTTCAAAAAAATTAAAATGCCTTCATATTTTTACTTTGTACATATAAACGTAATTTTTTTTTCCTTTCAATTTTCCCTTGAAATAGAAGCATGCAATACTCTCAGTCATCTTGATATACTCAAAAGGTAGGACTGCAATTGCAAAAAAAAAAAGGTTCACTAACTGTTTTTCAATCAATGCCCTTCATTAATCCACTGATAATTGATCTATCAGCTAAAATCATGAACCAACTTTTCTTTCCACATTTGGCCTCCATTCCATCATTGTGACCTTTTAAAACACATGCAGTTGAAAGCTTTGGAAAACATTATGCAAAAAGGAGGGTAAAGTTTGGAAACAAGCAATAGCTCTTTTTCTGTTTTTTTTTTTCTGTTGAAAGATGACAACTTTCCTCTTTTTTCTGATCTTCTGACTTTGTGTTACATATTTTTGGTAGGGCTACAGTAACCTTAACCTACACAGTATTGGGTCAACTCCCAGTTCAACACTTGCATTCTTCAATTCAAACCCAAAGAAAGCTGACTCAACCCAATTAATGCTTTTTGTCTGTATGAACAACCTTTTGTGATGGAATTTCAAGGCTCTATTGGGTAGAATATCACATAGAGTAAATCAAGGACCAGGCCACACATTCCCCGGGGTTGATCTTGATCTGCTCTGCTAAAGCGTCTCCAGTCCTTTGGCATTACTTCACGGCTTTTGAAAGCTGAGAATACAATCTTCTCAAACTCTATCAGAGTTTGCATAGATCCAAATTTAGGCTTCACATTCTGTGACTGATCTTGATCTATGCCACCAAAAAAGCCCCCATTTTGATTTAGTGTTGAAATGTTACAACTGCACTTCTATCACAAGAGTTTGGATACAGATTAGCTTGCTGTTCTGTTCAGTGTGTTTTAGTTTAAGCCATAACTATGAAAGTAGCACAAGCCCTTCTCCTCACCTTTTAGAAGTATACTGAAAAATTTCGCAGAACACAATTTTATTGACTCTGACGACGGAATTGGACTTACACAATGCAGCATTTTCCCCTTTTTCAAACAATATTTTCAAAAGCCTTTTTCCCCAGGTGAAAAAGTCATGTAGAATTTGGTAAAGGGTGATTCTTCAGCTGGCCTCAGGTATTCATAACCAATCTTCACTGTTGATTTACGCACTTTATAACAACAATTGATTATCCTAAAGTCCAGGGTTTTGGTAAAGTAACTATTGCAACAATTCCTTTGGAAATGAATTTACTTCACCAATGTCTGTGATAGGGTTACCATTTTGAGTATATGTCAATTTTAGTCGCATCCGTATTGGTTGCTGAAATATAAACAAAATAAAAATGGATTTAAAAATAAATAACCATTTGTCAACAATTTGTTACTATCCTAAGTAAGATATTCCCCAAGGTTGACACACTACCATCATACAGGCTTTTATTCTATCAATGCCACACATTAATTCCTTATCTTCTTCAAAAAACCTTTTACATTGGTTCACTATTCAAAAGCACACTAGCCTCAAAAAGTAATCAACTCCAGAGTCAAAATGAGAGAGAGCTACAGAGCAATCTGTCAAAGTTCCAATAGTTCCAGTTGCTAGCAGAAAAATGTACTGTAAAACTAAAACAAAAGTGTGCAACATAATAGTATCCATAAATTTAAATGGTATGAATTAAATTTGTCTGAAATTAAAGGCTAGAGTTGTTTACATTTGGCTGCTGGTGGGCCTTTAAAACATGGTAGCTAGACCAGATTTTATTCCTTTTGCTATGTATTCACTTGTATTCATATACTAAATTGTTGTTCATGTTGAGTGTCCCTTTGTACAAGGATTATTGCAATGGTCTTCTGCAAATTTGCCTTAGAAGGCAATGGGTTGAAAGAAGGTAAAAAAAACCCAATGTTTTAAAAGTTATTTAGTCTAAGAAATATACATATTTACTGACAGGATATTCTAAATTATGACAATCAACATAATTATCATTAATCAGTGGAGTAAATTCGTTTGCTGTTCTAGATGGATAAAGCCATTGTGAAATAAGTGATCAACAAACCATTTGTGGATTATTTATTTTGACAACTTGAGTCACTGCACCACCATTTAAGGCAGGTAAAACGCTTCCAGATGGGGGCTGGAGTTCTAGCTGGAATGACTTGAAAAATAAAAAAAAAAAAAAAAAAATCTTTACTAAGTTTTAAGAGTTCCAATGCACTACATACTATCCTAAGATTTTACAATCAATTTAAGCACTGTAACCAGTAATTGCGTAGAGATAATAGCAAATTACAACAATTTAAAGCAACCTGAAACAACAAGCTCACAAATTTGTGAAGATGTTGCAGTCAACTCTATGCTGGTAATAAGTTCAAACACAGTTTTTGGGACACAAGATCTTGAATTTATAATTTGAAAATCAGTCAATGAAACTGTAACTGTTAACCTACATCATTGGCAGAGGAAAATTAAAGAATTACCAACATGTCTTTTTATTTCTAGTTAATAAACTTTCAGAGCTCTTGAACACTAGCATTTCTTGTTAAACATAAAATTTACCTTTGGCATGAAAATCATTCATACAATAAGCAATACTTACTCCTTGTATTGGTACATGTACTTGTGTATCAATTTGACGTTAGCTACCTATCGAATACAAGGAAAGTAAAGTATCAACATTTATATTTAAGTTTACCTTAGGAACTGCCGCCTGAAAAATAAAATCTGTCATTGGCATCGGAGTTGAGTTAGTGGCTTTCACATTGATTATACACCCAGTGGAACTATTGTTATCTTTTTGACATGTAAACTCTATTAACAGACCATTTTTGTTGAAAGCTGTCATTGGTGCTGGAACTGAAATACAAGACATTACAATAGAAAAAGACATGTCACAAGATGCAAATAAAAATCATGTTTCAAATCAAACTGTTAATTTTATTGTTTTATCAGTTAGTAGTCCTCACAATTCACAAAAAAGCACTCATATCATTGTCAACTTTTATTCAAGCTAGCTCTCTATATATCATTTATGTACATTACTAATTTTAAGATAACTGGTGGAGAAGAGAACGTTTTAAAAAAATACCTATGATACAGACTATACAACTACATATCAGGATAATCTAATCTTACATGTGTACACAAGTCTGTTCAAATGATCACAGAAACAGTTAACAGAAATTATTTCGTTCCTATCAACCCTTAAAATCCTCATACAACTTTATTATTCTTGTAGACTGCATAGATTCAGCAGTCTGATCTTTTGATCTTCATTGTCTGATATTGTCTTAAATTTTGCAATATATTCCAACTTAAACTACCTTGCGTAATTTTGGTCTTCCATATCAACTAAAAATATCCATTTTACTTTGAATGGCATTCTAGTGCTTAAAAATGTGCTCAACATTCATTCCCCCAATGTTAAATACTATATTTTACTGGTTTAAATTTGAGCACTTTTAAAATCGTCATTTTTTTTTTTTCTAGTTATTTTCTGAGACAGAGTGAGGAAAAAATTTGTAAAAGAAAAATTACCAGATATGCCATTTCCATTATCCGACTCCTAAAATAAATTTACAAAACATCATCAAAGAGCAGCAGGGTTGCATCTAGAAATTTTCAAATAGGGCCCCCATCAACTTCAGAAAAAGGGGGGCACATTCCCCCTTTCAAGTGTAAAGAGGGGGGACAAATTTCATGGCGGTTCCCATAATGTGGTAAAGGGTTAATGTATTATTTGTTTTTGTCTTTGGAAAAATAATAATGATTATATCCATTAAAGGGTTATTATATTCTAGTCTTCTTTGTTAAGATGAATGTCTTGTAACTTCTTCTTCAACACTTGCTACAGTATAATCACTGTAAGACAAGTAGACTAACCCCCATCCTACCCTGTCTAACCTACGTTGTTCAATATTTTCATTTCATAAATTCAACGAAATTTTTACCTCAGACTGAGATTTTAGCTTCCATCTATTGTTCCATACAGATATTTATGTAAACTTACTGCTTAAATTCACTACCAAAGCTGAAAAGACAGTCTGAAGTGCCTCCGATCAGACAATGTCAAATAGACATTTTGTTGTGTCATGCGTTTTCGCGGTTTTTTGCATTGATCTTTTTTTATGTCAATTAATTTTTTTTAAAAGTATTTCCACATGATATTGCAAGAATTTGTTAATAAGGGTTGCAGGTCACTTCGAAACATGTCATTTTACCCTAGATCAGTGGATTGACATCATCATCTCGCTTTTCATTACACGCCAGCTTGTTAGGTTGTGATAAACGGTGATGTGTGGTCCGTCATACTTAATACTCACTGTTGATGACGGAGATATTTTCTTTCAAGAATTTTGTAGCCTTAAGACATCACTTGTTGCCAGCAGATTCCCCAGTGCGTCATTTTTGGATACATTTTTCCTAAATTGTCGCATTCGGTGGTAGACAGCGTGGGCCCTGCGGTGAGGCTTTTCGTCTGCATAACACAGATGACAAGCGTCTATTGATATGATCAAAGACCTGACAGTCTACGATTTAAGTTTACGGTTTTAAGTTTCGAATTATTATTTGGGTGACCATGCAAATTTTGTTACATTTTATTCCCCCAAGTTGTTTTTTCCTCTCTTTTCCCCCGATTATGGTGCACACGATCATGCAATTTTTGCGGGCTAGTTCGTTTTAGTGCAAGATTTGGTGCGCAAACAAATTTTGTTTTCGCGGGATTTTTTTATTTTGATGCAGGATTTCAGCAATCCCGCACTCTAGATGCAACCCTGGAGCAGTACATGTAATTTTTCATCACTGATTATTGTAAGAAAACATCTACAACAAACCTGTTGAACTTCCATTCATTAAATTTGTCGGTACTGAGGAGTCCAAAAGGCCATCTATCAAGTTATCTGTAGATGGTGTGGTTGTTGTACCTATCAATAATGACGATTGAAACAAATTAATTCAGAAGTCAGTCCTTATTGGGTTAAAAGCTATCAAATTATTTTGGCATTTCATCAAATGTCTCTTTTAAAATTGTCATGATATACAATATTTTTGTAGGTATGAGACGATTCTACCTTACTTTGTTTCAAACATTTATCGTAAATTATTACATCTAAGAAATACGACTTGTTAGACAGCAGTAAATAAAAGGCAATAACTGCAATATGAAAATCACTTTATTCTTTGAATAATTCATCTACTTACTAATTAAAAAACAATCAGAAATGACAAATCCTAAATGAACAAAACAGGTGATTTTTTTCTATAGCAAATGGATAGGGGGGATGGGAAAGAGAGGGCACTCTCTGAAATGAACCCATGACGATTCTAATCTAGCTGATGCATTTATTTGATAACATACATTGAAATTATTTTTTGCTTAATTCATAGATAGTTACCAAATAATTGACAACTGTACAATTAATTGGGAATATGGGGAGAGAAAAAAAAAAAGAGCACAAGATATACCTGGATTTGCTGAGATTGAAGCCACATCATCTAACAGACCTAATAGATCTACAGGTTCTGATTTCACTGGTTGCATGGAAGGCTGTGGTGTACCCATACCAACATCTAACAAATCTAATATATTCTGACTCTGAAAATATAAGTAACAATTTAAATCACTGACATATCTTCCATTAAACAAGAGCAGCAAATTGTCGCAAGATACGCCCGTCCCACCGCCAGTTGTCGAGGGGGAATATTAATCGTAAAGGGCAGGTAGAGGAAAATAGTAGTGCAGCAGAAATCATGTAAGTGATTGTAATAGGCATGAATGTCTAATGTTAAGGAAACATGCATATAAAGTTTCAGGTCATTCCAACATGAAAAGACAAAGTTATATTGTAGAGAAGCATGAAAAGCTGTAAAAAAAAAAAAAAAAATAATGAATAGGGAATAATTCCAAAAGGGCATTAGGTAAGGCTGCGGCTCCAGTGCATTGCACTTTTTATAACTGCAACAAACATGTTTACCAAGTCTCAAGTCAATTTGACTTGAGGTGACAAAGTTCCCTTCCGGACAAGCAAGAAATACTGTAAAAATGAAGATCAAAGTGGAATTACACAAAATCCACGCTAGGTGGAGTTATTGTTCTTGCGCACTGTACTCCGTAATATTGCAACAAACATGCATACCAAGCTTGAAGTCGTTCTGACTTGAGATGACAAAGTTATATTCCGGACAAGCACTAAATGCTATAAAAATGACGATCAAAGGGAAATAACTCAAAAACAGCACGAGGTAGAGTTACAATTCTTGCGCACTGCACTTCCAATTATTGCAACAAATAAGCATACAATATTTCAAGTCATTCTTACTTAAGATGACAAAGTTATGCTCCGGACAAGCAAAAAATGCTATAAATATGAAGATCTAAGGGGGAATAACTCAAAATTCGTGCTAGGAAGAGTTATGGTTCTTGTGCACTGCACTCCGTAATTTTTCAACAATCATGCATACCGAATTTGAAGATGTTCAGACTAAAAATGACAAAGTTATATTCCGAACAAGCAGAAAATGCTGTAAAAATGACGATCAAAGGGAAATAACTCAAAGACAGCAATAGGTAGAGGTATGGTTCTTTCGCATTGCACTCCGTATTATTGCAACAAACACAAATGCCAAGTTTCAAGACAATCAGACTGGAGATGACAAAGTTATGCTCCGGACAAGCAGAAAATGCTGTAAAAATTATGATCAAAGGGAAATAACTCAAAGATAGCACGAGGTAGAGTTATGGTTCTTTCGCACTGCACTCTGTATTATTGCAACAAACACAAATGCCACGTTTCAAGTCAATCGGACTGGAGATGACAAAGTTATGCTCCGGACAAGCAGAAAATGCTGCAAAAATGACGATCAAAGGGAAATAACTCAAAGATAGCACGAGGTAGAGTTATGGTTCTTTCGCACTGCACTCCGTATTATCGCAACAAACACAATTGCCAAGGACAGACGCCCGCCCGGACGCCCACCATGGGTGATCCCATAATACGGCCCGTCTTCGACGGGCGTATAAAAATATGGTCTTTAAAAAATCTAGTAAATCTATTGCACTGCAACTCTGAAAGTATTGTTTAAGTACTGGGAAAATATTCCCCAAGCATTCTAACTTGGACTCTAGTTCTATACTTCTGAAGACTTAGCATAAAATTGGATTTAGTGTTATTTATGCATTAGCCAATCAGATGGTTAACGTTGGAATTTAGAATCAGCACTAATTTTTTATTAGATCTAGTTGGTTAACATATTCCCTAAATTCTCAGAAGTTTGAAAATGAGCCCATTATTTACTAGTCACTCTAATACTTTTTTATTTTGATTTCAAGGCCTACATAAATGAAAAGGACATTTTCATTAACCCTAAAACTGTTGCCGGCAGACAAATATCGCTACCCAAACTGCCAGTTTCCAAACCAAAAATTTTGATTGATTGTATTGGAGTTTAATGCTGTTTTAACCGCTCAGGTCATATCATGGTGGTCAGTGCACCTACCCATTTGTTTCCTGGCTTTCTCACACCAGTATTGACGCAACTTTCTTTACAAGTCACTGACTACTTTTCTCACATGCATCAGAGGTGAGAGGCGAAAAATCACCACAAAAAAAGTTTGTCTCAACCGGGTATCAAACTCACAACCACCAGGTCACAAGTCGGATAAGGTAACCACTAAACTACTTGGCTGGCTCAAACCAAAAATGTTATAAACCTGAACTGTCGCAAAGCCCACAAATACCCCACCCCCCCAGCACCTTGTCACTGAAGCAGCACAATCAGAAAACAGAATTGATTTTCAAAACAAAGATCACCTGTGACCTTGACCTTTTGACCCATATGACAAAAAAACAATATGACACCTCTTTCGATCATGGGCAACACTTGCATGAAGTTTCATGATCCTAGGTCAAACAGCTATTGAGTTAGAGGAAGGACTATCAAACAAAGTTCAGAGTGACCTTGACCTTTGATCCATATGACCCAAACACAATAGGGCACCTCCTTAGGTCATGAGCAACACTTGTATAAAGTTTCAGGGTCCTAGGTCAAATGACTTTAGAGTTAGTGCACGGAAATGAAAAAGTCTACAGACAAGCAAATGGACGGACAGACAGATGGACGGACAAGGTGAAAATATACACCTACTTCGTAGGTGGGAGGGTATAAAATGGGCAATGACTCCAAAAGTATGGAAGACAGAGTTACAAATCTTGCATAATGCACTTGTCCTGAATGTAGTCTATTGGTATTCAAAGTTTTGAATCAATAGCTTTTATACTTAGAAAGTTATGCTCCCAACAAAAAAAAAAATAATTAAGGGCAACAACGCCAAAAATTATGTAGACAGAATTACAGATCTTGCAAACTGCACTAGTCTCCAATATGATTCATCTGTATTTGAAGTTTGAATAGCTTTTATACTTTGAAAGTCATGCTCCAGACAAAAAAAAATAAGGACAGTAACTCCAAAAATAATGATGACAGAGTTATGGATCTTGTGCACGGCACTTGTCCTAAATGTAATCTATCTCTATCTCAAGTATGAAGTTTGGAAATTATGCACTGGACAAAAACCTAGAATGTAAAATAACAAAAGGCAATAACTCCAAAAATGATGAAGACAGGGTTACCAATCTTGTGCACTGCACTTGTCCTCTTGGGGACTCAAGTATACCCTCATTTTTGCTGTGGGAGTATAAAGACTTACAAGCTGCAATTTTAGGTATCACATGATCAATAAATTTGCTATATCAATTCTTTTTTTAAATTCTGGAGCAGAAAATTTTTTCAAATACTCTTACACATGGCATATCAACTCTCATAGAAAACATTCATATTTTCAAATGAATGTATCTATCCATCAATTAAAGAATCAAAGGTCAAGTTCCTCTTTTACTGGATAAAAAGGTGAAAAATCAGTTGGTAAATTGAACAACAACAATACCTCAGACTGTGTAGTGGTAGTAGTAGCAGGTATTTTCACATTTTCAGCGTTCTTTTCAACTGTATTTGTGTCTAACAATGTGTCCCCAGATTCCTCTCCGTTCACCAAATCTGACTTTGTTCTGTTGACTTCTATTAGTGGCATTTGTTCTAACAATGCAGATCTGAAACCAAAAATAATAGAGTTAAGTTTTAATACCACTGTTTGGAAATCTTAATTAAACTTCCCCACTGAAGGGAATTTTTCAATTTAGTTGAAAGTACATTTCTTTATACAAAAGCTTGGTAAACCCTCAGTGTTAAAGCTAGAGTGCACCATTGTGCCATAGGCCCCCTAAGGTCCGAGGTGGTGCAATTCTAAGCAAATCCCAGGCCCTTCAAGTGCACCTGATTGTAAAAATGCCATTCCGCCCAAGGGTCCTTTATGTCCGCTTCTGCTCTTTCTGCTAAATAAACATAATACTGCACTTTCCAGTAAGAAACATCGATAACTGGACGGATATTATGGTTTGGGTAAACTGATACCTGTTGTATCTCCTGTAACCGTACGATAGATGAGATCGATAACAGGCTGACAGTTTATGGTTAGGGATCAAACTGGTGTCCTGCTATCAATCTTCGTATCGGACAGTTACAGGAGATATAATGGGTACCAGTTTGGGTTACAAATCTCAGCTTCTGTTGATCATTCAAGTTCTGGACGATCTGTTAAAAATTGGTTAGCATGACGAGAAAATTTGACTTATAAACCATAGTTTGAGTAATCGACAGAGAAGTCAAATGCCACTGCTACAGGATGTCAGAATTTTCAAACGTCCAATATTGAGAGACCTATTTCATCATTTTATTAAGGGTTTAATTAATAGTGAAAACAAGGTTGCGACAATAACAATGATAATTTCTGCAGTGTTGCAGTTTTATTAGCATAGTATTCATGGATACATGAATGAGAATAATTTTGTTAAACAAAAGGGTTAATATCCCACTAGTATAATGATTTTTTTTTTATAGATTCTTAATATGATTTTTTTTCTATATGTGGCCCCCCCCCCCCCCCCCCCCAGTTTTCCCAAATGACCCCCTATCTCAATGTCTGTGAGCCCAATGGGCCCCCTTACAAGCAAAGCTAGATAGAACATGGCATCCTTGCATCATGCAAATCAGGAACAACAGAAGAAGCCTATATAAAATTTCAGTCTGCCCTCTTCTGTACCTTATCAACAATCATCAGTGACTCAAATCTTTGACCTATTGACCTCAAAAATTGATATAAATCATTCAGATGTCAAGGTGAATACCTTTACCAAGTTAATAGAACCCAGGTTGAACCATTGTCAGCTTATCTACAAAACAAGGTTTGGTACACCAATCAACCATCTGACTGCCAATCAAATGATTGACATATGGTCTGCAACACGCGAAAATGGGGATTCCGACGTTTGCGTAAAGTGTCGTCCCAGATCAGCCTGCGCATTCCGGGCAGACTAATATGAGGCGACACTTTCCATTCTTATGTAATTTTCTGTTTTATGCAAGTCAACTGTAGGACAAAATCTAATACAGTTTTGAAGTGCCGTCTCAGATAAGCCTGTGCGGAATGTGCAGGCTAATCCGAGACAACACTTTACGCAAATTTTTGATTGCCCCTTTTCGCGTGTTGAATGCCATATGCAAAGTAATATATCCCCATCTCATTCGTTGAAGTGAGGTCTGAAAATGACACTATTCAAAAAGGTGCAGGCCAGGAGGGGGAAGGAGGATTGTGTAGCAAGCATACAGGTTAGCTGACAGACAAAGATGCAACAAGCTAGAAACAATACAAAGCCTTCATTATCTTTATGGTAAGATAACGTTTACCTGGCCTTATCTTGGCAAGTATCTTAGAATCATCAAATCTCTATAACAATTTTGAAAATACTGTTTAACCCATTACAATACCACAAGATTTTAGACAAGTCCAAATTGAAAGCACCTGCAAATAACAAGTTAAATCTGGTGCAAATGATGAGATGTGTCTTTGAAATGAGAGAAGACATTGTGGGGAAAAGCAGAAAATGGTGGTAACTACAAGCTTCTTCTTTCCCACACTGTTTTCAAATTCTGTCATCCTCAGGGTTGCCAAAACATGGGATTGCTTGGTAAATAAGACAAACAAAAGATGAAGAAAGGGTGCTTACCTCATGTGGTCATGCTTTTTAAATATGGCAGAGTACTCCACGGCTCTTTGTTGTAACTCTAGTTGTGTTGTGGTACTATATCTTGAAAGTGTGTCAAGGATGCGACTGTAGCACAAGGAATTTTTTATTTTACATTTAACACATTACTCTGTTTAACTCTTTACCAAACGACAAAGTTTTAGACCTGTCCAAATTTTAAGCAATTTCAGTCGACAATGCAAATGCCACTAAAATGTTCGAATTTCCTTTCAAATGAATGGATGAAGTTTTACGGCCCATCAACATCAAAGGTCATATTGGGCGCACTTACAACGAATGCAATGCATTTGAATTTCCTTTCGATAATAGAGAAAACATTGATGGAAAAGGAGCAGATGCTGGTTACCAGCATTTTCTACTTTTCCAACAAAATGTTTTCAACAGGCCTTTTTCCCCCAAGGTCGACAAAACTCGGGATTGTGTGGTAAAGGGTTAGGATAAATGAAATGGTCATTTTCAGGAAGGCCAAAATATAAACAGATTTAAGGTTGTTTGTCCAAAATATCTCAACTACAATAATTATATTGTATAGAAATTAAACATCATCAAAAACACAAATATGCAATGCCAGACAAATTTATAAGATAGTTGAAAAATGACTCTGTAAAATATGATTTAAATAACATGACATTATATGAGTTAAAGTATCAACCTATAAAAGTGCCAAATGAACAAAATGAACATTTCCCATCGAGTGAAACAGAATCAAATATTGCTCTTCTAGGACTTCTTGTTTTTGTTGTGGCCACAATATTTTTGTATGATATACCATGTGGCCTGATGATTTTGTGCAACCTGATCTGGATGCATCTGTCCAGAAAAGCAAAAAAAAGAACAAACTCTATGCGTCAAATAGTTAAATATTAAAACACTGTCTTAAGATTTCTGACAGTGTGACAGAAGACCTGCCATTTAAGAAAACTATAATGACTAAACTGAAAGATAACCCCTGAAAGTTTGAGATAGCAACTTTTTTACCCATAAACACAAATTTCTCTACAACTGTACCTGAAAGCTTTGGAAAACATTGTGGGACAAGGAGCAATTTAAAAAATTGCTCCTTTTCCCTATTTTCCACACATTTGAAAAACAGTATTTTTCTCTAATTTCAAATGGTTGTCCTACGTGTAACATGTACAAGTAACTAGTAGGTCTGAAAATAGCCTGTGTAGCACTAGGTTAAGTGACATCAATCCCTGTCAGCCAACAAATCAGCCAAGCAATTAGAATGAAAAATACTAAGAATACCTACACAAGATTACCGAATTATTTACAAATGTCAGTAACTATTACTTACTCTCTAGTCGTGGTAAACCTTGTGCTAAGTTTCATAAGAGCAGTTATGCTATATTCCTTGGTAATGACAGAAGAGTTATTATTCTCTAAACATCTTCTTAATACTTCTACGACCTCTTCTTCTGTTACCTAAAAGTTACACAGAGAATTGGATGCTTATATGCAATACACATAGTAATATGAATTTTTAGTGGAAATTAACACAGGTTTACCCTGACCTACTTCAGACACCAAAAGCAGACATCTCAATAATGATAAAAATAACGAAATAAGAGCAAGGGTGAGTCTAAGCAAACTGCAGCACTTCATTAAAATCTATTCTCCTTCAAACAAGTACTCAATACTGCATGAGACTTCATTGAAGGTCAAGTTTATGCTAATGTACCAGCATTAAAATGCGTTTCAGCACTCACTGAAACAGATGTATGTAGTGGCCATCATGATAGAATGACATTAAATAAAATGAACGACAGGGCCTTGATGGCCCTGAATCACTCACCTGAACCATTTGATGAAACATGGCCCATTTCCCATCCCTTCCAAGATATTATGACTAACATTCAATCAAGCTTTCATAAGTATTTCACTGAAAATTTGACCTCTAGCTTGTACATTTTTTTTTTTCTAGAATTTGTCTCAGTGACCTACTTCTTAGCCCAACATACCCCATTTTACAACTTGTTGCAGGTATTATCAAAACAAAGATTCTAACAACCTTTCATGAGTATAGGAGAGAAAATGTGTCCTTTACAGTGGACACAAGGTTTTTTTTTCAAGATTTGACCTGGCAACCTCCTTTTTGACCCAATGTGACCCATTTTCAATCTCATTCAAATATCATTCAATCTCAAGACATATTCGAACCAACTTTCAAGAGTATTGGACTGAAAATGTGGCCTCTAGAGTGTACACAAGGTTTTTCTAAGATTTGACCTAGCAACCTAGTTTCTGACCCGACATGACCCATTTTTGAACTCCTCTCAGATATCATCAAGACAGATATTCTGACCAACTTTCAAGAGTTTTCAACTAAAAATGTGGCCTCTAGAGTGTACACTAGGTTTTTCTAAGATTTGACCTAGTGACCTAGATTTTGACCCGACATGACCCACTTTCACACTTGTCCGAGATATCATCAAGACAAACATTCTGACAAACTTTCAAGAGTTTTGGCTTGAAATGTGGCCTCTAGAGTGTACACAAGGTTTTTCTAGGATTTGACCTAGTGACCTAGATTTTGACCCGGCATGACCCAATTTCAAACTTGTCCGAGATATCATCAAGACAAACAATCTGACCAACTTTCAAGAGTTTTGGACTGAAAATGTGGCCTCTAGAGTGTACACAAGGTTTTTCTAAGATTTGACCAAGTGACCTAGTTTTTTACCCGACATGACCCATTTTGGAAGTCGTCCGAGTTATCATCAAGACAAACATTCTGACCAAGTTTCATAAGCATTGGACTAAAAATATGGCCCCTAGAGCGTACACAAGCTAAAAGTTGACGACGGACGACGGACACAGCACAATCACAATAACTCACCTTGAGCACTTCGTGCTCAGGTGAGCTAAAAACAGTTAAATGCAACAAGAGAACATGTGTTTCCATTTTATCTTAACTTCATTAAATAAATATTCTGAAAGTAAACCAAAACAAGAGAGCCAGGATGGCCATGAAGTCGCTCACCTGAGTCTTTTGACCAAATATGACCCATTTTCAATCTCATTTGAGATATCATGACAAACATTCTACTAAGCTTTCATAATTATTGGACTGAAAATTTGGCCTCTAGCATGTACACAAGCTTTTTCTAGAATTTCTCTCAGTGACCTACTTTTTAGCCAACCATAGCCAATTTTTCCATTGTAGATATTATCAAAACAAAGATCCTGACCAACTTTCCTAAGTATTGGACAGAAAATGTGGCCTTCAGAGCATACACAGGCTTTTTCTAAGATTCTACCTACTGACCTAGTTTTTGACCCAACATGACCCATTTTCGAAGTTGTCCGAGATGTCATCAAGACAAACAATCTGACGACGTTTCATGAGTTTTGGACTGAAAATGTGGCCTATAGAGCGTACACAAGGTTTTTCTAAGATCTGACCTAGTGACATAGTTTTTAGTTTTTGACGCAACATGAACAATTTTTTAACTCTTCCGAGATATCATCAAGTCAAACATTCTGACCAACTTTCAAGAAATTTAGACTGAAAATGTGACCTCTAGACCATACACAAGGTTTTTCTAAGATCTGACCTAGTTTTTGGCCCAGCATAGCCCATTTTCAAACTTGTCTGTGATATCATCAAGACAAACATTCTGACCAACTTCCAAGAGTTTTGGGCTGAAAATGTGGCCTCTTAGAGCGTACACAAGGTTTTTCTAAGATTTGACCTAGTGACCTAGTTTTTGACCTAACATGTCCCATTTTTGAAAATGTCCGAGATATCATGAAGACAAACATTCTGACCAAGTTTCATGAGTATCTGACTGAAAATGTGGCCTCTAGAGCGTACATGAGGTTTTTCTAAGGTATGACCTAGTGACCTAGTTTTTGATCCGACATGACCCATTTTCGGACTTGTCCAAGATATTATCAAGACAAACATTCTAACCAACTTTCAAGAGTTTTGGGCTGAAAATGTGGCCACTAGACCATACACAAGGTTTTTCTAAGATTTTACCAAGTGACCTAGTTTTTTACCAAACATGACCCATTTTCCAACTTGTCCGAGATTTCATCAAGACAGACATTCTGACCAAGTTACATGAGTATCTGACGGAAAATGTTGCCTTTAGAGCGTACACAAGGTTTTTCTAAGATTTGACCTAGTGACCTAGTTTTTGACCCGACATGACCCATTTTCGAACTCATCAGAGATATCAAAAGACAAACATTCTGACCAACTTTCAAGAGTATTGGACTGAAAATGTGGCCTCTAGAGCGTACACAAGGTTTTTCTAAGATTTGACCTGATGACCTAGTTTCTGACCCGACCTGACCCATTTTCGAACTCGTCCAAGATATCATCAAGACAAACATTCTGACTAAGTTTCATGAGTATCTGACTGAAAATGTGGCCTCTAGAGCGTACACAAGGTAAAAGTTGACGACGGACGATGCACGATCACAAAAGCTCACCTTTAGCACTTCGTGCTCAGGTGAGCTAAAAATACAGTGTTTCTTGCATAATGTTATCTCTATATGTTGAAATCACAGGTATCAAAGTACAAGTTCTAGTGGGTTTACATTAAACTTAAGAGTGATCTTGACAAGGTTTCTCATGAAATCAACAAAAATCAGTACCAAACAAATATATTTTCTCTTTAACAATATAAGCCTTGGGATAGCCTTCTAGATTCATGAAGTTATTCAATTATTCACTTACAGCCCCTAAATCATCATCTTCCCCAGGTGGTAGTAGTAGTTGTTCTCCATACTCTCCAATACACCAGGATGCTACCTGACACAGAGGCTGCTGGCTATTATCTTCAGACATAAAGAACATCAGTTGCCGGACGGAGTAACTGTGCAACTGGGAGGCATTGGCAATGAGCTGTATCGAAGTTGATACCATATCTTGTGTAACATAATTACCAGCCTAGGAATAAATAAAGATATCGAAGGTAAGAATATTAGATTTAATTGATAAAGGAACAAGTAAATGAAATGGGCACTTTTCAGATACAGCAATTTAAAAGCATATGTCTAACAGAAAAGCTTATTGTAACAGCAAAGATACAAGATCAGTTGCAGTCTTAGGTTGTTGTCAAGTTTTTAAGAAGTAATGATTGAGAAAGATGAGATGTAGGGCTCATTTTACTATTAAGTTAAACTTAACAGGTTCAAACTAGGAAGAATAACAATACTGCCTAGAATAATACAAAAAACATTTGAAACAAAATTTTGATTAAATACTAATTGGGGTAGCAGGATTTCATTTCATGATATAAGCAAGAAAATTTAAAATAAATGAAATATACATACAGTTCTGAGTACTTTTAACACAGTATCCACATGCCATCTTTTATTTGGGGAATATCTGAACAATAAAAAAGCATAATAATATCAATTTTTTTAAGTGCTGACACAACATAATTATTTAGCACAGCAGACAATGCAGATCAAGATCAAAATGAGACTACACAAAACATGTAGTCTGATTACCTTTTGAGGCCACTTCCTGCTTACTCCTACAAAGAAGTCCTTAAGCCCAACATTCAGCAGTAAGGTAGAAAGAATCCTGTCACACTAATCATCATCTAAATCAGAATTTCACTTAGACCCCTATCAAAACCTGCAAACCCGGGATCATGAGCCCTATGTGATACCACCAAAGCTACCTGAGCCTATGATATTTGCTGCACAAAATATGACAGACAATAAAGGTGGCTTACTTATCTGCAGCAATCACTATGTTGGAGGAGCAATCTGCCTTAAACTCTGGATCACAGATTTCCAGGAATGAGAGAAGCTCTTTCATCATACCTCGAATGTTGTTAGTGTTGATCAAGGCAAAGGATAATTCCATAGCTCTCCTGTAAAACATCATAATAATGAAATTCATAGCAAGCAGTCATATGATGTCTGCTCAATGATCTACACTATCCAATATTTTGGGAGATATTCTGGTCCTGGATGGCTTTGAATAACTACTTATGAGCCATGATTTGGCAAGAGGGAGTATAACATTTTCCATACTATCCCAAGTTTTAACATCCCTGAGGAGGAAGGCTTTTTTAAACGTTGTGGGAAAAGCAAAAAAAATGCTGGTAACCAGCATTTCTCCTTTTTTCCCACAATGTTTTCTACCTTATCCAAGACAGAAATCATCATTTGAGCCAATATCCATATGTCATCTGCACATGCTTTCGATTTTGTCTCGTCCAAGAATTTGTCGCAGTATACCAACCAAGTCATCACATAATTATGGATCCATGTAGATTATTTTGTCTGAAAACCGACTGGATCATGAGGTGGAATGGTTCTTGGATATGCAGAAAATTGACCAAAAGCAAAAAAGTTTGAATCAATGTCAAGCCTGCCCAGTCCACGCAAGCTGACATGGATCTATACCTTTTGAAGATGCATTCAGCCCCGTTTTCACAGAACATGACTGACTGGTTTTTGTCAGCCAACTAAAAAGTATAGGTAACAATTACTTTGAGGTCTAAAAACTGACCGTCCTTCTCTGTCTCTTTCTAATTCAGCTCACTTAGCAAACCAAAAGTGGCTCAAGTGAAAGAACTTGTCTTGGATATAGAAGTTGACATTATGGAAAAAGGAGAAAATACTGGCTACCATAAATTTCTCCCAAGCCAAACATGCTTTCAAATTCAGTCTTCCCAAGACACATAATAATGATAAAGCATCTGAACCAAAACTTGGCAGCAGGTGCTTGATATTAAGTAAAATTTCGAAGTTGAAAAGGGGGCATAACTGTGTCAAAAATATTTTGATGGTTACCTGCCCTTGCTATATGGGTTCCCCTTTTGATAGTTAACAACTTGTCCAAGTTTGAAGTAAATATCTTCAGTAATAAGAGATATTGTAGAATGTCAAAGTTTTTGCATGACAACTGATTGATTGATTATACATGTTTTACGCCATTTTCAACATTATTTCAGTTATATCACGGCAGCCAGTGCACCTTTTCATGCTTAACTGGAGTTTCTTTTACCAGTACTCTGCACAATATTCTTTCCCAGTCACCGGCTGATTTCCCACAAAACCATCTTTGGAACAATGGTCAGTGGTGAGAGAGGAATGAATCCTGTCGCAATGACTATCATCAATCCTTTGAAGGAAATTGGCCAAGCCAGGGATCAAACCAGCAACCCCCTATTCTCAAGTCCTGTATGCTATCAACTGAGCTACCCCCGCTCGGCTTTAGCACAAGGACGACAATGTAGACGACCACAGGGTCACTGCAATAACTTGATGTTTTCTTTGTAAAGGGCTAGGTTAAAAATAAGGGATCATTGGTAAAGGGTAAAGGGTTACCTACTTAGAGCTGAATGCAGACAAAACAGTTAAATCTTGGTATAATTCTTACCGTCTAATTGAGATATCAGTGTCTTTCAGACAATCTACAATGGTTGTTCTGTGTCTCTGTACAGCATTATAGTCTGCATTCACCACCCGTAATAAAGTGTTTAAAGCAATATATCTGTTTGAAGAAAAATAAAAAAAATTTGAAATATAGATCAGGGGTGTGGAAATCTTGAAATTTTCTACTTGTCCATGGACAAGTAAATCTAGAAAATCTACTTGTCCGTCAGAGAAGCTTACTTGTCCAAAACAAAACAATTTTAAATGGCACACAAAGACCTAACTGAATGTACCGTATAGTTTGTAGATAATGATGTTCTTTCAACCATTCAAATTTGCTTTCTTTAGGTTTTTAATACCTTTACATGGCTTTTTTTTTTTCAAATATTGGTAAGGGGCCTTAGCCTTTCATTTTGGGATATTCAAGTGCGATTTTGGCCAAATTGGGAAAAAGCAGACTGACTTTCAAGGTACATCAATAAAACAAATTAATGGCACTATACATACATACAGTAAATGGAAAGGTGCAACAATTTAATAATTGAAAAAGATTCAACAGTTACACTATAACTGCTTAAACCATGGCCAAATATCTCGGTGTTTGCACTCACAGTCCTTTTTAACACTACTGTGGTACACCCATGGGTGCCGGAGTTAATACTTCAGCAGAACTGTTACCAGCCATCATATGATACAAGGGAATCATTATCTGTGGAAGTTAAAAGGCTAGGCTTGGTTACTGCATCTAGAGATGTAGAGTTTGCATCATGTGCAGTGATAATAATTGTCTAGTTTTCAGACAATGGGAGATCTGCGATGTCCGACAGCCCCGGCACTTCAGATTGAGACTCAGTATGCGGAGATTTGATTACCTGCAGATCGATCTGCAAAGAATTTGAACGTTTTACGCCGAAAGTAAAAAGGCTGCGCTGGCCTTTATCGTCTGCTGCCCTTCTAACAAACTTTTTGTAATGTTTCCCGGTTCTTGACATGTTTTACTTGAATACAGCGTGTTTGGTTTTCTTTCAAATACGTTTACTGCAACCGAGTAAGAATGTGTTCCACAGTGTTAAATTAAGACTTCTTTTGTCAGCTTTAAGTTTTTGCGAACGACAAAAAAGAATTAATTTAATATTGAATGTTATGGAAATGAAAACAGCGTCAAGTCTACGAGCGGTGTTATAATGTGCAAAAAAATATTTCGGCTCGGTTATGGTTGCCTCCTTTAAACAAACCAAATGGCGCCAAGAAACCACAACATTTCGGCCGTACTGCAGCACAGTCAAAATCAAAAAAGCCTGCGTAGGCGATAAAATCAGAGTCAGCGAAATGTTTGTTTTTAATTCCAGATATCAGGGCATAGCTTATCAAAATTCAATTTAAAAATGTTTTTGTTTACAAAGTGAGACGGAGAGAACATTTCTAATTCACAAGAATAATGTTATATAATACAAATCTTTACTTTCAATTTCCTCCTCGTTTTCTACTTGTCCGCGGACGAGTAGATGGCAAAAAGCCACTTGTCCGACGTCAAATTTACCCGAGTCGGACGTAGGATTTCCGCACCCCTGTTAGATGAGCAATACTGACCTTTGTCGAATGCTTGAAAGAGCATGTAATACGCCACATAACAGTATGTGTATTGGAGGTCAATCTGACCTATTTCCACAACTTTTGATTTGCATGTATCTATATGAATACAAAGTCAGTGACTAATTTATCTTGGATATGGTCATGGGTGGAAGGGGGGGGGGGAAAGAGGGGATGCTGGGACATTTGGAGATTAAAGAAAATTTAATAATACAACAGAACCTGAGATTTTAGTCAATGGTCAAGGTCTGTATTGCAGGTTCAATTACATTTCAAGCATGATTTCGAATGAACTTCAAAAAAAGCACCATGCTTTCTTCAAAATTGCCCAAAACGTCCTACGAATTCATAGACCAGATCTTCTAAGAAATACTTTTTTGTAAGTACTTATAAAGATAAACTGATGAAATGAAAGTCTTAGTTTTAGAAACTTTGCTTTTGTTTTAGCTCTACCATGGCAAGTCCTTCATCTTATAGCAACTATAACTTTTTGATAAATATTATGGACAAATCTGGAACTTTTGCTTTAAGTTAACATCCAGCAGCCTTCTTTTCCCACTTACAACAATGTTATGAACAACCTCCAGAAATTTCTGAATCCATTTTCAAAGTTGAAACATTGAAACCAGTATTTGACACTGAATCAAAAACACATTTTTTTGTATATTCACATTCACTTCTTTATGCAGATTCAAGGTACATATAAACAAAAAAAAAAATACAGAAAACTAGTAAAATAATTGTTAATGCTACAGATAAGATAAGAATAATTATAGTCTAATACCTACCGTATATTTTTGTCGTTATTCAAAAGAAATCTTCCCAAAATATTCACAGCTAAAACCTACAAGAAAGCAAAAAATACAATTTTGTCTTTCAGAAGAAATCAGGGAAAGTTTTCTCTGTGATAAATTTTAAAATTCAATTCTGTACCTATTCAGGAAATAATGTCGCTTTTTCCTGACAGCAATTCTGTCATGAGTGCTAGACTTTCACTTTAATCCTGACTTTCCAAAAATGAAGTTAAAGTCCATATTGTACCATAATTTCCAGACCGTATTCTCAACCTTGTTCATCAGTCAATCCTATATACTGTACCACATGATTAAGAATGTGCAATTGGATCTTGAATCTAACCCCGTTTGATATTTGTGAGATATTCTAGAAAAAGCAGTAATGAAATTCACACAAGTGGACTTTAGTCCACTTACAATAACTATAGGATATAACTAATCAGCACTCTAAAGATTAACACAATTTTTCACATCTGGAGAGTCCAAATTCAAGCTCTAGTATTATGAACACTAGATGCTACCAACAGACAAATAGGGCTCTCACAAGAATTTCTATTATCAAACACAGGCTTACCCTAAGTCCAGCTTCAGACTTTATCCCCATTATAGTTAGCACAATTTCATACAAAATAGCATGTCCTACATTCTTACTTGTGTCCGTATTTGTAGCAACCTGAAAGTACAAAATCAGCCTTAAAATCTTTGTTGTTAAAAATTGTTTGAAATATAGGTTCACCAATAAACAAAAATGGTTTAACTCTTTGCATGCTCAACCAAACATCAAGGTTCTTTTGGAGTCAGTCTTGGTCTATAATCAGATTTAAAGTCATGTGCTGTTTGATCTTGGATCTACATTGTACAATATTGTGAAAGATATTCAAACCAACACAATCTTGGATTTGCAATACTTAAGTCTTTTGTGTAAGAAGAAAATATACTGTTTACTCAGCAGTCTAGGAGTAAATCTATATATTGAAAATATAGATAAACATTCATGCAAGGTTCAACTATTTTCACAGTTAGCTAAGGCAAAAACAAAATATACATGAGGTTCCAGTTAACCAACCATGTCTAAGTCTTGCGCCTGAGGCTAAACATTTCTTTCACCAGTTGATCTTTTATATACGTAACACACTGTTACATTTATATCCGTTACTGATTCTTCCTCTCTAATTAACCCTCCTGCAGCATTTTTTTAAACTAAAATTAGGGTTACCAGTTGGCAAATCCATTGGTAAAGTTGAAATAAATCTGCTGAGATAAACCTATGGCATCAACACAATCTTAATAACTTCACAAACTGATGTCATAAACACCTGACTATCCAAGTATACATATGATATCCTTCCCATAACATTATAAACTTCTGGCTACACAAATTTGTCAAGGAAAGTTGGAAAACTTTAAGAAAGACCAGTGACCAATATTTATCATAAATGCTATCTATGTCCAAAGGAATCATAAACGGCAGTAAAATTGATATTATGCATTTAATACAACTGCTTCTTCTAATGGCACAATTGCTTATATTACCATATAATATTACCTGTGCTAAAATGTCATTCATTGTTTCGCTGGCCTCACCATCATTTTTACCCAAAATTCTCAACAGCCGTAAAATTTTCACCTGTAAAAATAGGAAACAGACTAACTACTATCAACATACGAGGGTTGTTCGATGTGTAATGTGTATTGTACGATATCTCAAAAGCATTCGACTCAAATAGTGAAATGAACATTACATCCCTTCAAAGTATTCTCCGCGGTTTGAAATACATAATTTCAATCTCTGAATCCATTTCTGAAATGCGTCACGGTACACTGATTTAGGTAGACCTCTGAGGCACTGACTGATGGCTGAGCCAAGGGCTTGTCGGGACTTGTAATGACGACCAGATAAGAACTTTTTTAGTTTTGGAAAAAGTCGCATGGGGCTAGATCTGGAGAGTATGGTGGGTGTGGCAAGACGGTAACATTCTCCGACTTCAAAAATTGCTTCACAAGCTCAGATATATGTGATGGAGCATTATCATGAAGTAGACGAACATGCCTAAATCCTGACACAGGGCGTCGTTTAAGATAATATTTCTTGACCTTTTTTAGTAGAACATCTCGGTAATACCGACCTGTAACACTTTTGCCCTTCGGCACCGGAATTTGTACGGCTATACCATCACATGAGAAGAATATGCAATAAAGAACGTTCTTTGTGCTTGTGCTTCTTTTGGCAACTACAGGCCTTCTACCGTGTTTAGTTAGCCATATTTTGTTTCAAATTTTTCTTACTGGTTCGAAATAGTGAACCCATGTTTTGTCACCAGTAACAATGTTTGCAAATTGTCTTTAATTGAATTAGGGAAACATTTTGAGCAATTGCTTAGCGGTTTGTACTTGTACCCGTTTTTAGTCATCTGTCAATATATGCGGTATCCATCTGGCAGAAATCTTTCGTACTTTCAAAATACGCTTCAAAATGAAATGCACCCGTGATAACGATATGCCAACAGCTTTGGCAATATCACGAATCGTGTATCTGCCATCACTTTCAATTATTTCCCTGACTTTTGAGACATTTGCCTTGCCTGTTAAAGTCACAGGTCGGCCAGATTTTGCTGCATCTTTGACTGACTCTGTGCCAGTCAGAAATTTTTTTCTCCAACTACGAACTGTCTCAAAAGATACCTTATCAGACCCATAAACTTCCCCCAATTCAGTAAAAATCTACATTACCGAATGACCGAGTTTTGTGTGAACTTTTATATAAGCTCTAATTTCTTCAATATTCTTAATCCGTTTCCCAACCATTTTTACAACATTGGTCAACGACTAGCTCTATTGAAATGACTATAAGTTTAAAACTATGTGGAGCTGAAGGCTCGTGTTTATACCGTTGGAAAGGTATTGAATAGAGCTATTCAAGCGTATCATCATCCATGAAATCGTGCAAAGCGTTATCGCGCTGTGGTACAATACACATTACATATAGAACAGCCCTCGTATTTTAACTTCGTCACTCAATTTTAGATATAAACTCCAACAACAATGAAGAAGTCAATTTTGAAATATGAACAGAAACACTACTTTACAATTTTTCTGTCCCTCTTTAATAACTCCTTCTCCGCTGATATTTTACCTTCCTCCAATAATCTCAATTTGAAGGAGGTAAAAATAATTTGCTCATATGAGAATATAGTTTACACATTTTAATAAATTTCTTTTTTTTTTAAGTTTGTTAGCACACATGATATGGATAGGATATTTGTTTATCATGAAAACAAAAGATTATAGTTTTTGTATTACAGTAGAATCTCAGTCACTCGAACGCCGATTTTTCGAAACTACCAGATTTTTCGAAGCTTACCTTCAGTCCCAATGTATTTCGCTATTATTTTGTGTAAAAATATTACCGATTTTTCGAATTTCAATCATTCGAAAAATTGAATTTTTCGAATAAATCTGTCAGTCCCGATCAAAGAAATTCCCTTTAAAATCCATCTCAAAGTTCGAAGTTAAAAAATGTCCAGCTCAGTTAAGCATAAAGGTCACGTTTCCTTTGACCAATAAACATCAATTGTTACACACCTGATTGATTTCACAGGTACATTGTATTTTTACATATACAGGTAACTAACACCTTGTCAAATCGTTAACTCGCTTGAGTGATAAATTGATTAAATGCTGATTGGGCATCATTAAAAAAATAAACATTGATCACGTGATTTTTTCAGCGTATGGACTATCAGTGAAAGTGAAAGTGTCATGAATGTGAAATACATTAGAACTGTATCGAGTAAGATTTTGGCGAAACTGAAAGTAGACAATTTTCGGAGAATTCAAAGACAGTTGAAAGTAAAAGTAGAAAATAAAAATAACAGACCATTTGGGAATCCTCAGGTGATCCGTTGATCAAGTCAGAAGTAGTTACGGAATCGGCCGAGTTGTGACGAGTGCATAACGGACGTGACTAGTAAAATGTGGATTGCCTGCAAAGATCTTCAACAGCGTGCTTATTGCATTCTGATGCAGATCGTTGCTGGCCACTCCCATGAGCCATTCCTATCCTGCTTTTTTATTGGTAAATTAGTCCATCAGAATGAGACTAATTGATATTACATTTCACGCTGTTGTAGTATGTAAATAAAATTAAAAGGTAAGTTCATGTTGTTTTGTTTTCAAGGGTTGACAAGCATAAAGAGCGATGAGAAACTTTGCTCATCATTTCTAATGCTAATACAGGAGTTTGTGTACACTGCCTACGGGCAAACTGTGTGTCAAATATCATTACCGTATGGAAACTTGCGAACATATCCGAAAACTGCTGTTTTCAAAAATTCGAAATTTCGATAATTCGAAGAAAATATGACGGTCCCTATCACTTCGAATTACCGAGATTTGACTGTACATCAATTTTCTAAATTGATGATTTGTTTTAGTGTTAAACGCCAATGTTTTCCAAAGATTAACCAGAATTTTTGGTATGCTGTACCCCAAATACATAGGAAATCAACTAGGATATTACAATTACATTTCTATCACCTCACTCACCTGTAAAAAGGGGTCACTGACCCCAGACACGTCATGCTCTGGTGAATAACCAGCCATTATCAGATTTTTCAAAATTCTGACTAACTGTGGTACAACCTGCAAAAACCAGTCACAAACAATTCCACACATTATGTTTTATTAAACTTTTGACCAAAAATTGATTAACAATTGTGTGACTTGTTAATCCATTTGCAGCAGACAACTTTAAAAAAGTCCCTGTAAGAAAGGAATATTACATATGAATTAAGACTGATACAGTGATTAATGTGATAATGTGATTATGTTGTGGCCAAAGGTGAATTTCCTCATTATGGACAATTCTTCCTCCTGTCACAATGTTTTCGAATTGCCTGCTGCAAGATGCAAAACTAGTCTGCAGAAGATAATGAATGAGTTAAGGCACAGTCCCTCACTTAAGATGAAAAGTAACTGTTAATCAAAACCAATTACAAAACGTGAATACCAAAAGAATATCAACAGAATAAAATTTATTCAGTTGTAAATTTTGCAATCTAATATCACTAAGGAGTAGTTCATTAAAATGTTTTCGTTAAATTTTTGAAATTTATATTGCAACACATTATGTTTGAAAGACTAGGGTAACCACAGAAGACATATTTCATTGACAAAAAGCATCCTTGTTTCTTCTCAAATCAAAGCAGGATACTTTTTCAGTTATCAGTGGTACTAAACTCCGCGTACAACATAAAATCCAATCACAGACTAAATTTGTCCTTAAATCCTTTAACAAATTATCCTGAGAGAAGCAAAAAACCTTTCTCCTTTGCACAAAATGTTTTACACTTTTTCTAAAACAAATTCCATCATTTCAGCCACAAATAATTTGTCATCTAAATTTTTGTTTTGTTCTTTGTTATGGTTATGTATTTTTTCACTTGTGAGAGCAATAATGGAAAAAGTTCAAAAAACAGTCACTTACATTCTGTCTCTTATATTCCCTAGTAAATGACCTTGCTACATTTGGGGGTGGTAAGGAAAAGCATAACACCAAGTATAAAGAGAACTTACTTTTCTAAAGTGAGTCAGGGTATCTGGACTCTTTTCACACATTTCTGTGATCAGACATACAGCTGTCAAGAGTACACCTGAAATAGGGGAAAAAAAATTAAAAACAGCAATGAGGGAAGAATTGATACTCTGAGATTATACAAATTTAGCAGAGCACTGTGGCACAGGTACAGGAGAGTAGAGATAGCCATCACAAAATAGCCAATGAAACCTCTATTCACTTGTGAAATTTTTATTTGTAGAAATAGGAGAACAGGGGTTCCAAGGAAATGTCGACCCTAGAATTGACACAATATTTACATTTTTGTAGGACAGAAAACCAGGTAAGTATGTAAACAGGTGCAACAAAAATGTACTAAATGCAGAACTGACCATGGTTTTTCTCATTCAACAATGCCCGGGTTGAGGGTATAAACATCTCCATGAGATCTGGTACTTTCTTTATGACTCTGTATGCACACAGTATGGACTGAAGCGAGAAAGAATTTAGTAACTTATACTGACATCTATTTCACATAAATCTTAATAGGATTTCCTTTTCTTTAACTCTTTACCAAACGACAAAATTTTAGACTTGTCCAAATTGAAAGCATTTGCAGACAACAAAATAAATGCAAGTCAAAAATTGAAACTTGACTTTGGAGGAGTAGAAAACATTGTGGGAAAAGGAGAAAATGCTGGTTACCAGCATTTTCTCCTTTTCCCACAATGTTTTCAGAAGGCTTCTTCCACAGGGTCGTTAAAACCAGGGATTGTTTGGTAAAGGGTTAAACCAATCCCCAAGAATAATACACCTAGAAAAAACAAGTGCAAGTTCTAAAAATGTAGCTAATACCTATGAAAAACAAAACTTTCTTTCCTTATGAGCTTTATGTTCTTAATGGGGCATTAAACCAGATTTTTACCCCATTTTTTTTTTTTGGAAAAATCATTTAGATGTGACTCTTTATACTTATTTGAGGAAAACAAAAGTAAGCCTGCCATTCACAGTAAAAATACTAAAAATTTCTGATGCCTTTTGTTTCTACATGTATTTCTATGTTTTAATTTTGAAGCCATCTTTTGCATGATAAATAGCAATAGAAAATGAACATTTTTCATTCAGATTTTGAAATAGAATTATTTGAGTTAAAACTCAACTGTAAGCTCTAATAAGCCTCCAGTCAATGATACAGGTATATATACTTTTGACCAATGAACTTATGTCCCTTTGGTTAAATGTAAATTAAAAAAAAAAAAACTTATCTCCTAAGAAAATGTCCTTTTATCAGCAGAAAGACTAGCCATTTAAATTTTATCCCCATTTTAAGACACCATTAATGGCATTATAAATGAAAGAATTTTACAATATAAATACCTTCTTTTTTATATAAGCATTGGATGATTTGATCATTCTTTCCACTTCCCCTGCCAGATCTCGACTCATCTCTGCAGAGCATATTGAACCCAAAGTACAAAGAGCAAGACTTGCTATGTACTGAGTCTGGTGATTTAAGTCACTGAAAGAGAAAAGACAACACACTAATCCTTTTGCATAATAACTGAATGGAATAAAGAGACTGAGTCAACATCAACTTATTATCCAACACAATTAAGCCATAAATTTGAAAACATCCTTGTAAAATACAAATAATCTATTATGAATTACTGTAATACATTGACACCTGTTCATACACTTTGACAAGAGAATAAATTACTCTCTACAAGCAATTTCTCCTTTAGCCACAATGTCCTCACAAGTGGTCTGCTGTTAGACAGGTAAATGCTGTCTATGATGATTAAAAGTATTGCCTATGATCTTTTGAAAGCCTTCACTACAAGAGAGTAATTCCCAGAAAAATGGGCATAATTAACCGTTTACCAAAAAACAAAATTTTGGACTAGATCAAACTGAAAGAATTTGCAGACACATATTAATAATTAAATATAATGCAAGAGATGATTTATGTCTTTGTTAGGGTAGAAAACATTGTGGGAAAAGGAAAAAATGCTGGCTACCAGCATTTTCTCATTCTTCCACATTGTTTTCACAAGGCTTCTTCCCCAGGGCTGTAAAAACCTGGGATTGTTTGGTAAAGGATTAAATTGGCATATTCTTAAAAAAGTCTAACAAGAATTTTAGATGGTAAGTGTTATATTCCTGACAAATGATTGTGAATAACACACCTACACCAACTCCCAACAAAAGAGTGAAAACTAAAGGAGGCAAATCTGATGGGTCATTACTTACTTTTTGAGAGAGTTTGTGACCAGAAGATGTATATCTTGTCTCTCATCCAACAACAACATGGCACCTAGATATCCAATTCTCTTGTCTGTAAACTTTGGTGAGGCAATCAGCTTCAGGCATTCAAGCTGAAATGATATGAGGAAAGAAGAATCAGTTACTTCCCTTGATCATTCTCCACTTCAGCACTCATCCTATAAATTCACTACTGCCAGGAGACAACTCTTTCCAACTTGCAGTTGATCTTTTTTAAAAGGCTCAGATAATAAGATTGTCTCTAAAACAGTTATAAACATATTGGGAAAAAGGACAACTGGCTGGTTACCAGCATATTCTCTTTTTCCAATGATTTTTCAAGAAACCTATTCCTTTTCCGTAGTGAAAACATGATATTGTTTGGTTAGCCCTTACCACACAATCTTGAGTTTTCATGACTCTACATAGGTAGCTTTTAGAAAACACTGTGGGAAAAGGAAAAAATGCTGGTAATCAGCATTTTCTTCTGTTCTCAAAATGGTTTCTACCCTTTTGAAAACAAATTTTAAATTTTGAGTCACATTTCATGTCGTCTGCAAATGCTTTCAATTTGGACTAGTCTACAATATTGTTGTTTGGTAAAGATTTAAGAGTTAAAAAGTTGTTTGGGCAGAATCCATGCTCATTTGATTTTTTGGTTTGTGTGGTATTCAACATTATTTCAATTACATCAAGGTGGTGAGTGCATTTAACAATGCTTTTACTGGAGTTTCTTTAAATAACCAGAACTTCAGACAATTTTCTTCTCAAGAGTTTGGCTGCCTTCCTAGTCCTACATAACCATCATTGAGACAAGGATCAGCACTGGGAGAGGAATGAATCCTATTGCAATGACTTTTATTGATAACAAGCTAGGGATCTGAACCACAGACCCCTTGGTTTCAAGCCCTGTTTGTTACAGACTGAGCTACCTGGATCAGCTCTGCTGATTTTGAACACTCTACATCATCTGTCAAGATCTTCAAGTAAATTGATGCTTAAGGTGAGTCAAAAGATGAGCTGTGCTGTGTGAAAAGGGGGCTTAGTGCACCTGCAAAAAGTATCGACCCAGGTCAGCCTACGAAGGCTGACCTGGGCCGAAACTTTTTGCTCTTGGTCAATTTGCAGCAGCTCAAAGGACCAGTGTACCCAATGATTTGGTCGGTTGTCATACAAAATAGATTTTATGGATCCATAATACTGTGATGACTTGCTTGGTATCATTCATCAAGGAGATGCCTTAAGCCCCTTTTCACCAGAGCAAGGCTCAATTATGTTTTTGTGAAGGGAAAAGGTAATAGGATAACTTTCCAACAAAAAAAAGAAACACTATGTAACTGAAAAAATCAATAGGATCAGCTTCGCTTTGTCACTGCAGACATTTATTGGATATCCTCAGAACTCATTATCAGACAACGAAATTTTACTCTTGTTAAAAATTGAAAGCATTTGCGGACAACAAATACATTGTGGTTTAGGTGTCTGAACTTTTCTTGAATGAGATAATCATTTTTTAATAATAAACATTGTGGAAAAAGGGGTAAATGCCGAATAGGGGCATTCTCTCCTCTTTTCAAAACGTTTACAAAAGCCCTTTTCCTTAGGGTTGTTAAAACATCAGCATTGTTTTGTAAAAGATTTATTCTTTATCAGGCAACAAAGTTTTACTCTTATCCAAACTGGAGGCATAAGCATACAAAACTAGAGGCGCTTGAGCGCCTGTATCGCTCCACAGGCCTGATATTTCTATAATGGCGAAAGGAAGTTTTTAACAGTTATCATTCAATCCTGCATTTTAGCTCACTGAAGAAACAATTTGGTAGACAACCACCATAGGAACTTACCTGCAAAACAACAATGAAATCCAATGAATAGTTTTAGAGAAGAAATTTTTCAAAGATTTTACTTTATACCATAAAAGGAAAATGAGTCTCCCATAAAAGCCATGTTTTTTGACAGATCTTTTTTTTTTTTAAGGAATTCTGTAAACCTGTATCTAAGGAACATTCCTGCAAAATAATAATGCTATCCAAATAGTGGTTTGGGAGGAGAAGATTTTTAAAGGTTTTTTACTTTGGTTGCCATGGCAACCAGAATTCTTCATGGAACACAATTATTTGAAGGAATTTGAAAGAGGACCACCAAAGGAACATTCCTGTGAAATTTGGTAAAAATCCAGTCAATAGTTTCTGAGGAGAAGTTTTTTAAAGAAAAAGTTTACGGACGCACGCACGGACGAACGAACGGACGGACGGACGGACACAACGCCATGACAATAGCTCGCTGGCCTTCGGCCAGTGGAGCTAAAAATGACTGCAGTATTATTAGTATGGATTTTGACAGGATAAAAACATTGTGGAAAAAGGAGAAAATGGTTACCAGCATTTTGTTTTCCACCCAATATTTTCATTAAGTTTTATAGGGGGGTGGGGGGTGAAACTGAATTGCTTGATAAACCTGATTTACACTAATTCAGGCTAATTGGAAAAAGTTAAGATAACTTAATTAGATTCGAAAGCTGTCTTACACTTTACCTCTTCAGAGTCAGACTCTTCCAATAAAGGAAAAAAATCTTATTTTCAAGATGCCGTTTAGAAAACAAGTATGCACATACATATTGATTCAAAAACAACGAACAAATTGATCAGTGCTTAGTCCTTTACCACATGACAAAATTGAAGGCATTTGTAAGCAACAAATTTAGTGTATTTCGAATTTTGTCTCTGAAAGTCAGAGCTTCAGATTGACGGTGCGCCCGCGCCAATCCTGCATGGTTTCAAAAGATGACACACGCATTTAGTAAGTCGTGCACCATAGAGGCGCGGGCATTTACAAAGTCCAGACATGCTTATTTAGGGTTATCAACATGTTATTATCAAACCTCTACCTGCATTGGTTGTTTGTTTTTTGTTTACACGCTGTTACAACATTAACCCCTCAGATAAAAAAAGTTTATCCAATCACATTCTCGATAGACATATGTGATTGGTACCCGTTATTCTTAAATAAAACCGATAGAGCCCGATACCCAGTCTAGTTTGTACAATATCCGGTTATCAGACTGTCAGACTCGAGACAGACGAACATCGAACATTTTTTCAAAAGCTCTGATCCAGTCAAATCGAAGTTGGAGATAATACTGGTTAAAAATGAAAAATATTTTGAAATAATGATCGTTTGCTAATAATAACACTGAGGGAAAACTTTTTCAAATATAATTCAAATCAATATTTTGTAGCGTTAACAGACGACACTTACTGTGACTGTCGTCTCGTCACGGCATATTACTCGCACTTTCAACAGCCCTGTTTGGCAAACAATGCCATATCGATCAATATCCACTAAAATTTAAATGGCCGAAAAGTTCTTACAGGGTAAATTCGCATTATGACCTACACTGTAAGAAACTTTGTGAGAGAAGAAATTGCTTAATTTGGGCAATTTCTCCGTTTTCCAAAATGTTCTCCAAAAGGATTTTCTGTATCTGTAGAAACCGAAATTTGTTTTGGAAATGGTATAGTTTAAGGTTGACCCATGGTTTTGAAAAATGACCCCTCATATTCTTGCTAGATGGGTCATGTGGCCCACAGGCTGTGAAAACAATCTGAAGCTCTGGAAAGTGAAGAAAAATTGTGAGAAAAGAATAAATGCTGGATACCACACTGTTATCAATAGCCTTCTTCTTCAGGGTAGAGACTGTTTGGTAAATTTACTGTTTACTGGATGGTAGAATCTTAGACTAAAGTCTTGTCTATCTTGAAAGCATTTCTAGAAGACATAATAAAATGTAGAATCTGTCATCAAAAGGGTAGAAAACATTGTGAGAGATTGAAGCTTGCTGCATTTTTTTTTTACTACAATATTTTCAAAAGGGTTCTTCCTCAGGGCCTTGCAAACACTGGATCATTCTGTACAGAGTTCAGGGATATGTCCTTTTTGAAATGGGATGACCACTATAAGAAAAGGAGCAATTGTTTGTAGTGAACAATCATTCATTTTCCAACAAAGTTTTCCAAAAGGCCTATCTTCTGCAGGGGCAATAAGAGTAGTATCTGTGTGGTAATGGGTTAAACTGGTTTTAGATTATGAAATGTATCATATTACCTGACCAAAATGTGCAGGGTAGCCCAGCATATGGATATAGAGTAGTTTGGCAACATTTCTACACCTATATGTATTGTCTGTATCCCTAAATGAGTCCCTTATCTGTGCACATTCTTTCTGGACAACAGCTCTTTCATCAGCAGCAGTGCGGGCAGACCGTATCTCACGAATCAAATCCCGCAGCCGCTTTGGTGTCGGCATAATCGACGACTGAAAAAGAAGGAAGTTGTTAGTAAACCCCCAACCTTCAAAAGTCTCAGAAACATTAAACAAGAGGGCCATGATGGCCCTGTATCGCTCTACTGGCTAATAAGTCGGAACACTACAAGCCAAACATTACAATACTTGGCCAATTGGTTTTAGACTCTCCTCTTGGTAGATGCCCACTAGATAAAGCTACATGCAAAATTTGGTAGCCCTAGGCCTTATGGCTAGGTACGAGTAGATTTTTAAAGTTTTCCCTATAAAAACCCATGTTAAATCTGTGGCCCCCGGGGCGGGGCCAAATTTAACCCCAGGGCTATAATTTGAGCACCCTTGGTAGAGAATCACTAGATAAAGCTACATGCAAAATTTGGCAGCCCTAGGCCTTATTGCTAGGTACGAAAAGATTTTTAAACTTTTCCCTATATAAGCCAATGTAAAACTTGTGACCCCCGGGGTGGGGCCAAATTTGACCCCAGGGCTATAATTTGGGCACTCTTGGTAGATGCCCAATTGATAAAGCTACATGCCAAATTTGGTAGCCCTAGGCCTTATGGCTAGGTACCAGAAGAATTTTAAACTTTTCCCTATATAAGCCCATATAAAACTTGTGACCCCTGGGGCGGGGCCAAATTTGACCCCAGGGCTATAATTTGACGAAAGTTGGTAGAGGTTCACTAGATAAAGCTACATGTCAAATTTGGTAGCCCTGGGCCTTGTGGTTTCGGACAAGAAGATTTTCAAAGATTTTCAATATTTTTCAGTTTTGTTGCCATGACAACCAGAGATTTTGAAGGAATCAAATTTTTTCAAAAAATTCTGAAGAGGACCATGGCAGGATCATTTCTGTGAAGTTTCATCAAAATTGGATGGGTAGTTTCAGAGAAGAAGATGTTTGAAATAAAAGTTAACGTACGCATGCACACACACCAGGCCATGACATAAGCCTGCTGGACTTCGGCCAATGGAGTTAATAAAAGCACACCAAGTTTCTAGCTTTTCTGGTTAAAAAAGAAATTTAACAATGACTATTCATCCCCGAACCTATTTCCTGATAGACTTTTGGACTATCACACCTTGGAACACTGAAAACAGATAATGAAACAGGACAGATTTTAGGCTCTGACACAGGAGAATCATTGACCAACAAGTCATAATTTTCAAGACTCAAAGTCAAATTTTCAAGAATCAGAACAAATTTATGTATTCTCAAGAACTAAAGCTTCAATTACATCTTATTCGTAAATGCTTTACTAGCTATGCATTCATATTTTACATGTTTTTCATAAAATTATTAATTATACATTTTTTTCCATTTTCATTGTCAATAGAGTTTGTCATTTTGTCACTTATCACCAAGTAATGGGATCCTGCTAACAAAAGATTTTTCTTTTGATCTGATAGAGCCATTGAGTTCAGACCATATCTGCTTCTAGCAAGTAACTCAATACTTAGAGTTGACTGAGCTATTGTAACCAGCCAACCCGTTAATTTAAATTCATAATGGTAGATTGAGGATAAGAGAAACATTTATACTTTCAGACTCAAAATCTTTGTCCATCAATCATACTTAGTAACTTTACATAATCTCAATGCCCTCCTGGTCTTCTTTTACCAATTTAAGAAAATGCAGTGATAACAGGTAGTGTAGATGTCAAGAGGTCTGGGTAGCTCAGTGGCCAGTGCACTCACCCTGTAAGCGAGGAGTCCTGGGTTTGAGTCCCTTACCGGCCACACTCTTTCTCAGAGACTCCAACAGGCTTACTTTAAAATGGTGGCAGATGTAGATGCAAGGACCAAAAGGGGTTGACTAAAACACGGAACCATCCGATACGATACGGAACAGAAATATACTATTTTGCAGAACTTGATACAATGCGGAATAGCATATAGAGTAGTGCTGGCTTAATCAATTAACGACATAATGAGAGATTATGAATTAGTACAGAAATTTTTTTTTTTAACATTGCAGCATTTCTTGCATTGTTGTCATAATTTTTTCTATGATGTTATTATATAAAATGGCTCAGGCCGAGATACATGCGAATTATATCAGAAAAAGGTCTTTGTCGCCTGGAAATGTTCCAAACGGAAAAGTGTACCTGCCCTGCATCTCCTAAATGTTTGCATATAGCAGCTGTTAAACTCAGTTTAAAAACGGATGTGGAGGTCAATTCCAAATCTCTCTACATTTTTTTAAAAATAGTTCAGAATGCTCAACAAAAGAGAAAGAAGGCAGGTAGAAAAGCACCTAGACCTAGTAAATGTACGGTAAATGCTTTGCCAGATGCTGAGAAAACCCCCATACATGTGTATGTAGATAGCAGTACAGGACCGATACATGGTAACTCAGATACAGGTCCGATACAAGACGATACCAAGTCCTAATACAAGATGTGGAAATCACTATAGAACCCAGTATAACCGACAGCTCACTTGCTTGTGATATAGAATACAGCTGTTGTGATTGGCATTGCGTAACACTACCTATACAGCTTGATTTTGCAAAACATAGGGCACTATTTATTCAAATCTTCTATCGGTCTCCTGAAAGGGGAAGGGGAAAGGGGTTTACTGCAACAAATATTGGTTGTGAGGAGGAAGAATTCCAATAAAATATATTTTGATAAATTTAGAAATACAGTCAAACCTGTCTTCAGCAAGCGGTCATGGGCCCTTCCAAAATCGCTTGCTTAAGACAGGTGCTTGCTTAAAAGAGGTCGGTCATGCAAGATAGTCTCCGGGTCATCTTTTCGAAGTCTGATCACTTCCATTCTTTGTTCTAATGTCAACACTTTTCTCTTAGTACAAGTAGTTGAAGCCATAATTCCAGTTTAGATATTAACAGTCTTGAGTCAATAATACAATAGACAGATCATAGGGGCAAAACATATGGAATATGCATCTTTGGTATAATCACCAATCAAAATAACAGAATGGTCGAAAGATGATTGGGCAAAAAGATCAAACAATCGTAAATTTACTGGTCAATTAAAATGAGACATATTCATCAATTAAAATTAATGTAATCAAGGACAGTTTCTCAATCACACAGGCATAGATAATTATTAATAATAATTTGGGTGCAATCAGTCATTAGGACAGTTTTCTTTAATCATTTCTCACCTTTTAGAAAACTGCAAACTAACAAAATGTCGGCGCTGGTTCTTTATGTTATGTAATGATTAAATCGAAAGTAGAAAAACATTTTTGATTGTCTGACTCGGGTAATCTACACGTGATTTCAAACTTTAAAATTGTGACCAAATCGGGTCTAATAGCTTACGAAAATCATCAATTGCATCAAGATAATACATTCTCATGGAAACCAGGTTATATGCAAACACCTGCAGATTGGCGACGCGTGTATATGATTAGTCAATGTTGACACTTTAGTTGTTAATCCGAAAATGGTTGGACGTGATAACTACACTTCGTGTGAAATTAACTTGGCAGTCGGACTTCCGTCGGTTACTGGCCGCTTAACTCCGGGGCATTTTGGAAATTGGGACACGATTTCGGTGGCCGTTGTGTGAGTTTTAAAGGTGCTTGTTGAATAAAGGTTCAATCTAGAGTAAAACTGAGTGGGGAGACATGGAACTGTCTGTTAAACGGAGGTTCACGCTGAATGGAGGTGGCCAGATCACCAGGTTTGACTGTACTATGGTGGTTTTTTTTTTTTTGTTTTTTTTTTTTTTTGGGGGGGGGGGGGGGGGGGGGGTTCCGTATAACTTTGTATCGGAACATTGTCTTGTTCCGTGAAGTAGAAGTATTCCCACTAGCTTTTTATTTCAAGGGTACACTTACTCTCTGGGCTGAAAATCTTGGGGCAAGATTTAAACTTGGAGAGTATGGCAATAATGGTTTCCAACTAGTGGCAAGCAATCAATATTGATTTTTGTTTGTTTGTTTGAATGGTGTTTTACGCGGCTTTCAACATTATTTCAGTCATATCACAGCGACAGCTCACATATTCATGTTTCCCTGGGTTTCACCAGTACTACGCTGGGGCTCTGAAGTGTCTTGCCCAAGGACGCCCCTGTGAAAAACCCAGTGGAGCCAGCGAGGCTCGAACCCGGGGCCTCCAGGTCACGGGTCCTACACTTTACCACTGAGCCACACAGGACCCCAATCAATATTGATGATTTGCAGCATAGGAAATTGTTTTATACAGATACTTATACAAATCTACTGCTTAAAGTCTTTAAAAAAGCTGATTAGGCAGTCTGAAGTGACTGATTTGAGAATGTCAAAGTGACATCTTGTGACACATGTTTTCGCGTTTTTGGCAGCAATCTATTTTTCATGTCAATTAAATTTTGGATAGGCTTTCGCGCATAATTTGACACAAATTTGTCAATAAGGGTAACAAGTCACTTTAAAACCTGTCATTTTAAACTAGATAAGCGTAGATTGCTAAATGTCGATTGCTCTCCTGACATTTTTCAAAGACAGACAGAAACATGCATCATTGCAGGATGCCCGTACGTAAAATAGAATAGTTCATTCACATGTAAATGTTGTTGTGTGTACTGCAAGTGTTTATGACAATCCTGCGTGTACAATAGAAAGGTATAGGCCTACGCTTGTGTAGATCTCGTTTAAAAAGATGAGCAAAGGGAATTCAGAATTGAGAAAGGAAAGTCGGCAGGAAATGAGGAAAGTCCCAGTATTGTCTATTCCCTCCATGTTTTTTCTTACGTATGGTTTCGTGTGTTAATATTTCTTACATGAATTTTAATTTTGTAACATGATTTAGGCAGGAATTTGCACAAGTGGGAACAATGAGTAGTACTTTTAAATTCCTTATCATATCGGTTGGCTCCATGTTTCAGGCATCCTAGACCAAAGGTGTCTTTGGAACCTAAGGTGCTGGGTATCTCCCAAAACTCTGAAGGAGAGGGAGTGCAGGGCTAATCCATAGCTTGAATGTAGAGCAGTTCGGGTGACTCAGAACACTTGCCTTGTTTGGTGTCTTGGGTGCAAATCCATACCAGCCGCATATTTCCCAATACAGATTTACTTGAGCAGGTTTGTAAGATGATAAATTTTGTAAAAACAATTTTAACAGTGAGCAGGGGTGGCAGAGTCAATAGAAAGAATCAAGAAATTTTCATTCTTGCTTGTTCCTGGAAAGTAAATATTTGCCTTTCCAAAATGTCAATAACTAAAACCTAGCACTCACTAACAGATTTGCATTTGAAGAGGATGGATGATTCTGAAAGACAGTGCAACCTTGCTTGATGGTGCTTCGAAGTGGGTGGGGTGTCTCATTTGTGACGTGTCTGTCAAAATACAGAACCGCTAAGACAAATGCATCATTGCCAATTAAGTTTCTGAAAATCTAGCAATAACCTTGGACAAATCATTTTGCTAGGAAATATCTATGATGCGCGTGTAATTAATCCCAGTAACAGTTTGCGGGCGTATTTACCAACCGGCAACGAGCAAAACTTTGTGACAACGGACTGACAGGAAGTGATAGGGAAAGGTATGGCCAGGTAAACAAACAAAATCTTCGCCACTTCATGATAATTTGGAATGAGCAACAACTCCATAATTTACCAGCATTGTCGTTCTAATGATCAAGCTTGCAGAGCTACCAACACAAATGCCGTATACAGCTGTCAGAAGGTTGATGGGATCTAAATTCAATACACAAGATATCCAAAATGGCGGCCCTCTAGTCGAATTACCATTTTTAAGACGCAGAAAATAGTCCAAATTTAACATTCCATCTCCATATTTCTTAAAGCATAATCTACCTCAATTTTTTTCGACATCGGAGTAATTTTATAAATTCTACATGTTTATGACACCTTTGCAAAAAATATATATATATAAATTGTTATTCTGCGCGACATCATAAGTCACAATTGAGAAATAGTTCGACAGGTGGTAGTGACGTCATCGTTCAGTCTGCAAAATTCATTGATACGCCATGGCAAAAAGCCGCACTGCAGATTAATTAAAGAAATCCATATTCCCCGTTTAATACTAAATGTGGAGCTGTCTCTAATGAGACATTTGACTACACGAAATCTTAAACATAAATGCATAAATTTTATGCATTAAAAGTGTTCGAAAGCAATTAAAAGTATGATAAGGTACCCGATTCAAGCCGGTGAGTAGGCCTCCTAGGCCTGAAAGAAAATATATATACTGTGCTTCACAACGCTTTCTCTTTCTTTCTCTCACTCTCTTCTTTGTCTCCGTAGCCCGAAGGCTGGTTTTCACCCTATACTTCCCCTAACCGATTCTCATCCCCTACCCCGGTCTGTAGCTTCCCCTTCCTTACCAAGTTACCATGGTTCTAAAACTGCAAAAGTCTCTCTCTCTTCTCTCATCCCAATTAGGCCTACATATATGTATGTCTATACAGGCCTCTAACCGAGTCTCTTTCTCTCTCTATCTCTCTCTCTCTCTCTCTGTTTCTCTCAAGTCTCCCCCTGTCTGTCCGTCCGTCCGTCCGTCCTTCTGTCTGTCTGTCTGTCTGCCTGCCTGGCTGTCCCTGCCTCCCTCCCAGCATTAAGATGCAACTTACCACAGATGCAGAATTATCCAGCAATAGTCCGAAATACTCAAACATTTCACTTCTAGGATTGGAGACGAAAGAGATCAAATAAATTTCCAGCAAGAAACATGAACCTCATCTTAATTTCAGGTATAAAACCGCAAGTAATTATTTTCTATCTTAGTGGCGTCAGCGGACAGTGTAGAGCCAAGATCAGACTGCTTACATACGCAATTTGATCTTGATTCTACACTGTCCGAGAATTTGTAAGAGTTCCTGGCAAACTAACGTAAACTCGTACACATTTGCATTAATTTGGTCATTCATATATACAAAACGAAACAAAAATGTCCACTTTATCAACTCTTTCACTGCCAATGTTGTTATACATAGCTTTTGCGGACGATGTAGATCAAGATCAGACTGCACAAAACATGCAGTCTGATCTTGGATCCACACCGTCTGCTCACTGATGCTAATGTTCAGCCAGAATCAGGTTCGTATGAAACGATAAAGATACGAATAGACCTCGAGAAAAGTCCGATCCATGTAATCGGCAGCGACAGAGTTTACAACCTATAGAGCGCTGAATTTATAAACCCTGGTCATGCCGAATTCAAGTTGTTGACGATAACCAAAATTAATGTTGTTCAATTAGCTGACATTGAGTCGGGTTTATATGACCGACATTACAGATATAGAGCAACGGAAAGTGTAGAGCAAGATAAGACTGCACGTATGTGCAGTCTGATCTTGCTCTACACTCTCCGCAAAGTACGTCTTAAGGCTGATCTTGCTCTACACTCTCCGCAAAGTACGTCTTTGATCGCGAAGGGCAGGATAAGCGTTAATTTAACCACTTCAGATTGGAATACAAGCCAAACTATTGCAATTTTAAGGTCGTCATGATCAGAATATGTTACGAAATAGTATACGGTATATATCCAAAATAAAAGTACTCTTTCTGTGCAGTCTGATCTTCATCTAAGCTGTCCACAACAGCAAGTTAAGCTATTCTTAACGTTCTAAGGGTTAAGTTAGCCACCAAGGGCCCAATATGCATTGTCACACCCGAGATAATTATGATAGAAATGCTACCGTATGACAAAGTTATACAGAAGGCAGTAGATCTGGGCCATGCTCACATATAACAATGAAATCATCCAGACCTAAAAAATTAAAAATATCATTTATGATTACGAGAGATTAAGGACATTATCTTGTCCAGTTCCATGTCCCGTATTGTACCAGTTTCCTTATATGTCAAATGAGATGTTGACGTTAAAGTAAATCTGGGAAAGGCCTAGCCTACTGACCTAGATTCTGTTGTTTGACGTGCGAATTGACGTAATATTCGTTTATTCTGACCTTTCAATTGGTCCCACTTTTAATAGAAATGACATTTTGATCGCTTCCGTATGAAATCGCGAATTGAAAATTTCATTTCTTGTAGGATTGAGTATGACGGAGTTAGGTAATAATTGTGATAAATGATCTACGGAGGAAGTCGATTGTACTCGAAGCCCTTATCATCCTCGCATAAGTTCTGTTTTTTTTCTTGTCTGTTATTCATTCATGCTGACGGCATAAATTTGAATTTAACGCAAAAGTGACCTGGTGCAGAATGACAGAGTGGCTAAGTCAATCCTCCTTAACGACGGCATTTTCCAACGACGAGCCGTACAAAGCAACAAATTTCCAAGAAAACCCTTCTATTGTTTTTACTTTATGGACTAATTTCTTATGCATTTTCTTCTTTTACGGTCTGGCTTAAAACATCGAATTCAGTTAAATATGTGTTAACAATCTCTTTTTTTTTTTCCAGAAGACACTTGTATTAAGACACTACCAGTGTTCGTCCGGGAACCCCCTTCAGTCTGAAAATAAATTAGATAGTGTTAAACAGCCACCTGTCTTTAGAGGTTATGTTTTATTTGTCCCTTTTGGTGACTGTAAAACTCGTTACCAATCGACAACATTTTAGAAATTCAAAGTATTTTCCCGATGCAAATTAAATGTGACTAAATAACATTTATTGCTTTTGAAATGACAGATTTGCTGGTCACAAGCATTTTCTCCTTTCCAACAATGTTTAAATAAATGTTCTTCCTCAAGGTCATAAAAACAGGGGGATAAGAGGAAAAAGAAGGGAGAAACTGTTCATTACGAACTTCAAAACCACACCCATTGGTCAAATATTATAATCACAGTCCACAATACAATTATTTACGTAAAGGAGCTTCAATGACCTACGTGGCTGTCATCTCTGCAGTGCGTGTGTATATACGTAGATCTATATTTCAGCGGCACTCTGGCAAAAAAGGGGTTGAATGCGTCTCTGTGATGCATTTTAGCCCTTGCGCTGCTAAGCGCGACTCACTGACCTTTAGCGGACAATGTAGATCAAGATCAGACTGCACAGAACGTGCAGTCTGATCTTTGATCTACACTATCCGATAGAGATATTCTTCTCCAAAAAATTTTTAGTCTGAAATAGCATTATTCGGGTTATATTATCGGCTTGAAAGTTTCATTTAAGTAATTTAGCAGGATAAGGGTTAACAGGCAAATAATTATATAATTATTATGGTTCCATAAAATCCACATTGTTTCACAACCGACTGGATCATTAGGGGGATCTGTCTTTTGAAAATGCAGAAAATTAGTAGTTCGATTTTTACAAACCTAAAATTTTGTCGTTTTGTAAAGATTTAAACTCTTTTTCAGTCATGGCATGGCGACAGCTCACTTATTAATGCTTTTCGCAAATTTCACTAGTACCACTGGGACTCTGCAGTGCCTTGCTCGAGGACACACCAACGTGACTAATTAGTGTCATCAACAGGGCTCGAAATGAAATTTCCATGCAACAAATCCAATACCCAAAAACCGCCGAGCCCCAGAAATCCCGCTCTCTCCCACCCCGCTCAACTATAGAAATGTACCTGTGCGGAAATTATTAAAGTGAAATTAAGCCATACGATGATCTTGTTACTGTCATCAAAATTTATCGTCACGATACACCGATGAATGGTAATGGTATCTACTAGAACAGCGATCACAACAAGACGTGAATATCATAAATTACAAAGAGATATGCAAAAGGTAAAAACATTGAGCAAACAGATTTTACTGTGCCAAATAATGTAAATATATACTATTCGTTATGAAATAAAAACGTCAGATTTATTTTGTCGTGCGATTCAATTTCAGGTACATTTCACTATAAACATTCAAATGGGTTTGACATCGACATAAGAACTCACCATAGTTGTATAGTTTTCTCCTTAATCTACTCTTCAAACAAAAACACACACATTTTGCCTAAATCCGCAAATTTTGAAATGTCATCTATTTTGCCTATGTATAAATAATTGTACACGATAACGCATAGGAGTAATTTTATGTATTGACCTTTATCATCCCGGCCATAAGAAACATATGGTGCTTTTTTTACATTTTAAATCAAGCTCAGACTGCACGAAGCGTGTCGTCTGATCTTGGATTTACATCAAACATTTTGTATCGGAATGTCTTCAACGAAACGCCCCTTAAATTTTCATTTTTCGACCTGTTTTGACGAAGGGAGTAGCTCACGATATTTATTTAGTCTAAAGGTTTTGGCCTCATACTGTTGTCTCGGTGTTCTAAATTTAACCATACTAACGACATGAGCGATTACAACGGGCATTTACGGGCGAAGTAGATCAAGATCAAACTGCACTAATAGTGTTCAAGAGAAAACAAATGAGCCATGCTCTGTAAAAACGGGGTTAAATGCATCGACCCGGGTCAGCCTACACAATCTGCGCAGGCTGACCTTAGTCGGAACAGTTTGCTATTGGTAAATTTTCTGCTTGTCCAAGAACCACTCTACCTCATGATTCATTCGGTTGTCAGACAAAATGGGGTTTTATGGATCCTTAGTTATGTATAATGACTTGCTATGTACTATGCATCAAGGAGATGCATAAACCCTTTTTTGCCAGAGCGCAGCTCCAATAACTTACATTGGTAAGAGGTTTAACCTTTATTCTGCTAAATAACTAAAATGAAATTTTTAATTCGATCGTAAAAACACAAATATTGCTATCTTAAAATAATGTTTTGAAGGAATAATATCTCCTTCTCGGACAGTGTAGATCCAAGATCAGACTGCACGTTCTGTGCAGTCTGATCTTGATCTATACTGTCCGTAAAAGGTCAGTGAGTCGCACTTAGCAGCCTAAGGGTTAAAAGTTCTCACAAAATACCGAACCGTGAACACCTGAGATCAAGATCCATATTAACCCTTGAAAGGCCTTATAAGCAGAGAATTTCCGGTTTTAACGAACTAAGCTTTTGAAAACAATGTGGGAAAGGAGAAAATGCTGGTAACCAGCATTTTCTCCTTTCCCACAATGTTTGTACCCTTTCAATGTAAAATTCCATCATTCCACACGGGTTTCATTCTTTGCGTGCAAATGCTTGCAATGGATGAGATCAAAATTTTGTTGTCTGGTGAAGGCTTGATTAACAATTGTATCTATAAATATACAATGTAATAATTGTAATGTCCTAGTTCTAAAATCTTCTTCTAGCCATGTGATATACGAGTTCAGTGCCATATACGGTCTTTAGCGGACGGAATAGGTTCAAGATCAGACTGCACCGAAGGTGCAGTCTGATCTTGAACCTATACCGTCCGCTTGTTTGGTCAAGCATAGCCTATAAGATAAACATTTTAATCTCAGCGGATTGTATTTTCAGCCGTCGAAAAAAGGTTCAGTTTATAAGGATGGCGATGAGAGAATTAACTAAAAGTGCATACATGTAATTGTAAACGTGGCAAAAGATAATATACGTGTAGGACACACTCTTACAAAGATAAAATATGTCGTCTCTTGTCCAATATCTGTCATTTATCAGAACCTCCAGGTCATATCTTCTCCAAAGACGGTGCAGCCGGTGTTTTTTTCAAACAGCATTCCACTGACAGACGGACAGCGAGCTTGTGCCATGACCAGGCGTAGGCCGTTCGTCCGTCCGTCAGTCCGTCCGTCCGTCAGTGCGTGCATCCGTAGATGATTTTTGTATCATTCAACAGAGACGTCTTTTTTTTTCCGAGGATTGAACTAGTTGACGGAAATCGGAACAATAAAAACATAATGTATGGTCAAAGTACCGGTATTCGAAGTACTCAAGGTGAGCGTTTGAGATTTTCTGTGTCTGTTGTACGTCGTCCGTCGTCCGGGCGCCAACAATCACCTTGTGTGCTCTTTAGTTTGTATAAGGGACTGCCTTACTTGAAATTTTGACCAATGAATTTAGCTTTAAAAGCAATGCATAGCTTTTAGAAACCTTATCAGAAAAGGAACTGTTGCATGCTTCATTGAGATATTGCTCCTTTCTCCGACTTATGCTTTTCGTATCATTCAACGAATGGTTTTCTTTTCCTAAGAAACTTGTTGAAGGACAACGTGAATGCATTTACGCTGTACCAAACACGCCATTATTGGTCATGCCCAAATTAAAAGCATTTTAAGACGCCAAAATAAATATAATTAAAATGAATGGATTTGTGTTTGAAATGGTAGAAAATATCGTTGGAAATGGAGGAAAATGCTGGTTGCCAGTATTTTCTCCTTTTCCCACAAAGTTTTCAAACATCCTCTGCCTAAGGGATCGTAATAACTCGGAATTGTTCGAGGTAAAGCTTTAAATATTTGTGAAAACAATTCATCGACATATACATAATGCTAAGTACATATTTGCGTCTGCAAGCCGCAATACCTAAATGTCAATCCTTTACCAGACAGTCCCCAGTTTTAACAACCCTTTAGAACAGGGGTTTCGAAAACATCGTGGTGAAAGGAGAAAATGCTGGTTACCAGCATTTTCTCCTTTTACCACGCTGTTTTCTTTCCTTTCACAGTAAAAATTTCACTCTGATAAGCAACATCTAATCTGTCGTCTGCAAATTCATTCAATATGGACAAGTCTAAAATTTGTCGTCTGGTAAAGCGTTAATCTGGTACCATACTTGATGAATAATTTCGCTGCAAAATGAATAAATTAAGACTTTTTCGGCGACTGCATCATGGATACTGTTCCATTTAAATACAGAAAGGTTTGATCGTCGTATAGAATGCAGAAACGGAGTATGCAGATAAAAGATTAGACTGCACGTTCTGTGCAGTCTAATCTTGATCTACGCTATCCGCAAAAGCTATCAAAGGCCCAATACCGGCCAAAAACAATACAAGTGTTAAAATTCATTAAAATTTAAGGGTGACCTGACAACTTTTAACCTGAATTTCTCTTCCAGCGACTAACACTTGGACCGACCGTACAATATCAAATCATCGTCACAATAATTTTCATACTTTAAAATGGTATGATTGTAATTCAAATGCATTTTAACACCCGCTTTGTTTACTTTTGGCAGCTATTTTTCCTTTAATGATGGCAACTTGCAAGGTAGGAGTAAAACCTTTCAGTGGACGCTATTGTATAAAGTTGACCTTTTTCGCCAGCTGAAAATCCACTGGAAGTTAGAGAGATTTATATGCCCTATAGGCTAGCCGAAATAAGGATCTGAGATCAGACAGCATGTTCAGTGCAGTCTGATCTTTATCATCCACAAAGGTCCCTGTTTTCGCTTATGGGACCAATTTTAGGATTAAAGCAGTAGACAGATTTCTATAGCATATGAGTCATGCTCAGTGAAAAGAAGGCTTATCTCCGTGATGCATGATACCAAGCAAGGTGGTGTCCTTGGTCGTGAGGTAGAGCGTCGGCCTCGTAACTATAAGGTCCCGAGCTCGAGACCCGGGAGCGGGTGTCACCTTTGGGGATTTTTCATAGGCCCACACATTCGGCGCGAATACTGGTGTAGTTCCCAGGAAGCAGAATCGAGAGAGATTAGTGTAAGTTGTAAGAACATGTTTCTCAATCGATGTAAAATAAATATTTTTAAGCTAAGCAAGTCACCATTTACCTCGGTAGATACTTTTTGCTATTGGTCAATTTTCTACATGTCAAAGGACCAGTGTACCTCATGATTAAGTCGGTTGATAGACAAGATGGGTTTTATGGATCCATAACTAAATGATGACTTGCTTGGTAAAATACATCTCGGAAATGTCTTTAAACCCCCCTTTTCCAGAATATGGCTCATTTGTACATTGAAAATTAATCCTAATTGGGGTTCAATGGAAATTTTTCTGTGACGGTATTTGACTGGTTTACCAGTATTTTCTCCAAGTCTAATAATAATCTTAAAAGCTTTCTTTTCAGGCTATTTAACTAAGACACTGAATTGTGTAGTAAATGGGTTAAGTCGTCACTATGAAAATACGATTGTAGAGGCAGATTTTGAGAACTTTTTTTAATGAAAAATGGGGGCAAATTTGGCCCCCTTTTCCTTTATTCCTTTTCATATCACTCAACAGGGAAACTCTTTTTACCTTCAAATGTTTTGCTCATGTCACGAACAACTTTATTGCTGATGGTACATGTATGTGTGACCTGTATCGAAATAGCCAAACTCAACATCAGAAACATACATGTGAGCCATGCTCTGGCAAAAGGGGGTTTAATGCATTTCCGTGATGCATCATACCATGCAAAACATCACATACTTAGGGATCCATAAATTCAGTATGTCTAACGACCGGCTGTATCATCAGGTAGACTGGTCCTTTGACATACAGAAAATTGACTGATAGCGAAAAGTTTCGGACCAGGTCAGCCTGCGCAGTCCGCGCAGGCTGACCTGGGTCGATACTTTTCGCAGATGCATTAAGCCCCCTTTTCACAGAGCATAGCTCAATTATTATATTTGCAAAAGACGACTTTGAACACATTCTTCATATTTTTGTAAAATTGTATTAAACAATTTACCTTTTACTAAACAATTCCGTGTTTTAATGACTCCGGAGAAGAAATTATTGAAAACAATGTGAGAAAAGGAGAAAATGCTGGTAACCAACATTTTCCCTTTTTCACACTATGTTTTCTATCATTCCATAAATAAATTTCAATCTTTTAAGTCACACTTACTTTGACGCCTGCAAATGCCTTCAGTTTGGACAAGTCTAAAATTTTGTCGTTTGGTAAAGAATTAAGTAAATTCATGATTACATGTGAAACCTTATGGCTATTTTACAGGAGAACTACTCGTTACAAGGGAATTTTCCTAATTCAGCCACGTTATTTTCAGAAAATGTTCTGTTGTAAGACGGAAAAAGTCTTTGTTGAAATGTTTACAGAACTTATTATTTTTAATTAATTTTACCGAGGAAGAAAACTCTCAGCTGGATCAAAATTGCTAAGAAAGAAGCTACGACAGGCTAACATATAGATCCATGGTTGGTGGGAAAGAGGATAGAAAGCAGCGCAAAATACGTATTTCGCACAAGAAATGTCAATTTCAGATACAATTAGCACTTCGCCAACCTTTGGTATATTTGTTTGCGCAAGAGGTAGCCCTGCTGGAATATTAATAACTCTTAGGCTGCTAAGCGCGACCCACTGACAGTGTTGATTAAGATCAGAATGCACAGCACCCTGAAAGTATTTGTCAACACGCCCCCCCCCCCCCTCGTATTTAGTCCGACGAGACTTTTCGAGAATGTGAAACCTGCGGAACAAAAACAGTTTAGACTATGCCTTTTTCTCAGGATTCATTTGTAGACACAATGTAGATTTAAGTTAAAATTCGAATAATTAGTACCATATTTGCTGATTTTAAAGGGTATATTGCATTTGATAAAAAAAAAACATGTTGCATAAAAAAGTAATACGCACCAAACTTTCTTCTTTCATTATCGTTGTCATGGAAACAATGCCCCTCTCCAGTGAAACAACACGCTTTTAGAAAACAATGACTACATGTGTTACCGTTACCGAGTCCATTTTTTTTACAAGCATCGCCTTCAGTGTTTTAATTCTTTACTTGAAAAATAAAAACCTATTCTGTGCTGAGCGACATCCTTTTAGACTTTCCATTTTGAAAATATTTGCACACGACGAATAATGGTGCTCCTATCAGGGGATTTGCCTTTCAAACACGAGAAAACATTGTTGGAATTGGAGAAAGTCGGCCGGATACCATGTGCAATGTTTCCAATTTCATTCCTAAAAGTTAAGTAGCTATTTCTGACTCGAATATTTCTCTGACGTTTTACTAGTACAAATGTAGGAGGAACATGAGTCATACTCTGTTAAGAGGGGGTTCAATGCATTTGCTAATATTATCGACTCATGTCAACCTACGCAGTCCACGCAGAACGACATGAGTCGAAACGTTCTGTTATTGGTAATTTTTCCATTATCTCCCGCTAGATGGCATTCTACAAATTAATACACATCTATCTAATTTGGGCATTCTGGGTACAGAACCGGACTACTTTTCAAAACAACAACCGTTACTTTGAATTTCAAAATGAAATAAACGTTTACTCAATAAAACGCTACCTGGTGCGCATAATTCAGCTATGATCGGCTAGCATGTAACGTATGCACCGGCAATTTATTAAAACAGCCCCTACATGCTTGAGTAATAGGCTAATAGCTTCGGTATAAGCCCTACTTTTCCCAGGTATACGGGGATGGGTGATGCGTCGTAGCAGACAGGTCGAATCTTCGAAGAATGTGACATGCGCAGACAACGTAATTTTTCTGCACTCCAAAAGGACCTCATGACACCTCATGATTCAGGCCCTTGTTAGATATTCTTTTTTGAAAATCCATAAAATTATATGTGATGACTTTCTGGGTATATCGCATTACGTAGATGCATTAAACCCCTTGTTTTACAGAGTTTGACTAACATCTATTGGACAAAGATGCATTTTCTGTAAATGAGTGGTAATATTGAAACAGTAACGTTACTCTGTGAAAACACTGATATAAGTCGAGTTCTTTCGCCGCCAATCAAATAAATTCGACTTTTTTGAGGTTTAGAGGTAGATTTTTCAAAGAGTTTAGAAGATGAATTTGGTCATAGTTTACAAGCAGATAGCGGGCGGTGTAGATCAAAGATCAGACTGCACGTTTTGTGCAGTCTGATCTTGACCTTCACCGTCCGAAATAGCTATTATAATCACCATTGGTAATGAAAACTATCATGGCTTTCACACACACAAAATATCCTACAACAAACACATTTATCCAACTGCTAAATACCGACAGTAAAATGCCCCTTCCCCATCTAGCCTGTTAGTTCATACATGCAATCTTAATGAACATTAATTATTTATTTATGTAAATATTCATCTTAATACTTCCTATTTCAGTGCTTTATATATTCAGTATCCTGTGTTTTACTTCTTCAACGTTAAGGTATTTCAACTTTGTTAAATGGAGCAACAAGTTAAGACAATGTTTATAGATAATGCTGGTTTTATGAACAAAGAATTTCAAACTACTTTCTATTTAAAAAAAAACGGTTTCATCCATTAGGGGGATGCTCTGTGAAAAGGGGGCTTAATACATCTGCGAAAGTGTTGACCCAGGTCAGCCGGCGCAGTCCGCGTAGGCTAACCTGGGCTGAAACTTTTCCCTATTGGACAGTTTTCTGGATGTCCAAGTATTAGTCTACCTATTGATTAAATCGGTTGTTAAAAAAGTGTATATTATGGATCCATGATTATGTGATGGCTTGCTTGGTACCATGGATCACGGAGATGCATTAAACCACCATTTGCAAGAGCATGGCTCATATATATTGACGATGAGCTGTATAATGCTTAAGTCCATACTAAATAAATAACATTTTTGGCTTGTCGAAATTGAAAGTACTTACAGACGACCGATTGATTGTAGCTTAAATTAGTCTTAGAAAAGGTAGTAAACATTTTGAGAAAACTTGAGAAAATGCTGGTAACCAGCATTTTCTCCTTTTCCATGTTCTAAAAAGGCTTTTCCTCGGGGTTTTAAAACACGAGATCAAGTGGTATAAGGGTTTAGGTCTCTCACAAATTATTCTGCCTGTACAGATGTCCCCCAAATGAATGAAATGCCCGAAAATATGATCGGTTTGCAAGCCAGAATCATATACTTATTTACAACAAAACAAAACACGCTCGTTTTTTCTACTTGGTGTTCTCCACAACCGTTTTAAAACTACTACTAGGTATTTAAAAAAATAATAGAAAAATGCCAGAATGACAATCAAGTATGTTTTTTTAGTTTTAACATTCGCTGGGTCTCTCAGAAGACCTACACTTGCCGATGGACCAAGCGAGTGATCATACTCATGAAATACCATACTTGATCCCTTTAACAAACCCTGAAAGCACCAAATTAACCGACAGACACTCCCTGTCTGGAAATAAGACCCAAAAAATTGCATTTTCAGGGTTGCCTTTATCCACAATGTCTCAGTAAAGCGGACAGTGTAGGTCAAAGATCAGTAGCGTAGTATGATCTTGATCTACATTGACCGAAAAGGCAACTATAGTAGTTAAAGGCAGTTCAACGGTTAACGAAATTAACAACATGGATTCCATCCCACTGTTGACGTGACCTTTATTATTTCACACAAATAACACTGGCCTCTCGAATGTTAAGGTTGGGAAATCGTATACGCATTTAGTCTCTTGTCCTCCTTGCTGACTTTTTATGATGTAAAAAGGCTGATACATTGTCATCTGAATAACGAACGGGATTTTAATATGTTATCAAAAACACAAAATTGTTTTTGTTAACAGTGTAGATCAAGATCAGACTCCTCAGACAGTGTAATCTGGCTACTACTAAATAAATATGTTAGCTTTTTCAAAGGCCACCAATACTCTTTTGCAGCAAGATGAAGAACCACTCTGGTTATAGGCTATATTAAAGTAGTGGACAGTGTAGAATAGAGATCAGACTGCACATTCTGTGCAGCCTGATCTTGATCTACACTGTCCACAAAAGCTTCTTGTGTCGTCTACAGTAAGGAAAGAGTTACTTATTCTCTGAGATATTCTTAGCGAAACAGTCTTGAAAGAGCCTTTTTTCTTTTAGTATGCTACGTGCGCCTAAATGTATTTTTACGGGCAGTATACATAGATCAATATAAGACAACATAGAACATAAAGTTTGATCTTTGATCCACATTGTGCGATAGGAAGAGATTTTAGTGCCATGTATGAATTATAATATTTTGGATTTTGGCTGGAAATTTTCATTTAATTGAAAAAGAGAATTTAAAGTTGCCATAAATGCTGATAAAAATTGTCAGTTTTATCTTTTTTGGCTCTTTTGGGGTAAATAAAAACCCCTTATTTTGACAAAATAACTCCAGAAATTGCCTGTCTAAACAGTAACAAGACAAAACCTCTTTACCATTCAACGAAAAACATTAAGTTTTGCAGATGAAAAATCGAATGTGGCAAGAATAATCAGATTTTCATTTTTGAGGGTAGAAAATATTGGGAGAAGGAAGAAAACTTCTTTTCCAACAATGTTTTCAAAAGTGTTCTATAAAATAGTTAATACTAGTAATTGTTTGGTAAAGGATGAAGTAAATTTGATCCATGCTCTGTGAAAAGGGGGCTTAATGCATCTGCGAAAAGTATCGACCCAGGTCAGCCTGCGCAGTCCGCGCAGGCTGACCTGGGCCGAAACTTTTCGCTATTGGTCAATTTTCTGTTTGTCAAAGGACCAATCTACCTCATGATTAAGTCTGTTATTCAAAAAAGTGGCTCCTATGGATGCATAATTATGTGATGACTTGGGCTAGTATCGTGTATAACGGAGATGCATTAAGCCCCCTTTTGCCAGAGCACGGTTCATTTAAATTTGACTAATATCTACTCTTCAAGAGGATAAGGTGGAACTAACCCTTAGCCCTTTACCATTTAATGCCGACTTTTAACGACCACTATGGTGGCATATTTCTGCCACGAGATACGAGATAGCTATCATGATAATTTTAGAAAACTATCGCGATAAATTAAAGTTTCCTGAAAATTTTATCGAGATAGTGAAATGTTTTCTGAAAAACGTATCACGATAAACTAAATATTTTAACGCAAAATTTCTCACTCGTGCACGAAGCTGACATGCGAGATAAAATTATCGTGATAGTTCTATCCTTTTCTCGATATCTATAAATAGAAAATTCACCATTCGGATGAACTCGGTAGTTTTTGACTTCGCAAGATTGTAGGAAGTAAAAATTCGAATTATTAACAATTGAAGCTTAATAGGTAAATTTTGACAAGACTCGAAATTAACAGAAGTCTGTAAAATCACAAAGAGGACTCGAAATGCCTCCTACGAACAACTTTAAAACCATCCAGGGAAAAGGAAATTCATAAGAATGTAGACGAAGATGTTCCGAAACCGTATCTTATTGTAAATACCGTGAATGTCAGTTGTGGGCAAAAAAGAAATCATGATAACAGTTAGAATTATCGCGATATTTTCATCGTGAAAATTTTTGTTATCTAGATAATATTACCAGGAAACTTTTTTTATCACGATAGTTCTCCTAGATTATCGCAATAGCTATCTCGTATCTCGCGGCAGAAATATGCCACCATACCACGGGAAAGAATGTTTGTCCTTTGGATAAGAGAAAAAAAAAAAAATGTCCTTATATACTATTCAAGCGTTTTGAGATCGATCGCAGTTTGTTCTGAAACCTTTTTTAAAACCAATTATTTCTTTAGCCATTTTCCGCGTGCTTTTTAGCGGAAGTGTGAGTTTTACGTATAACATTTATCCTGTACAGGATAGTGATGCATCATAGAAGACAGAACAATATCTTCGAAGAATATGACATGCGCGGACAACGTAAAAACAGTCATTATCTCCCGCTAGATTCTTCAAATACACATCTATCTTATTTGGGCATTCTGGGTACAGAACCGGACTACTTTTCAAAACGACAACCGTTACTTTGAATTTCAAAATGAAATAAACGTTTACTCAATAAAACGCTACCTGGTGCGATTTATTCAGCTATGATCAGCTAGCATGTAACCTGTGCACCGACCATTTATTACAACAGCCCCCTACAGGCTTGGGTAAGAGCTTCGGTGTAAGCCCTACTTTTCCCATGTGCATGGGATGGGTGATGCGTCACAGCAGACAGGTCGAATCACTCGTCACAACTCGGCCGATTCCGTACCTACATCTAACCTCGTCCGTATAACGGTCGTTTCCATTTGAACTGCGAATCACGTGATCTTATACATTGGCGCGCAACTGTCAGTCGTTTAGTAACGACATAAACAACCTCGATGGAGTTATTCACATCTGTTTATCTGTCGGTGAAAACTTTAATCGGAATTGATAAATAATGAATGTACGAACTGTTTGCCAACTCAACTGAAACATAGTTAGAAAGATTTCGATAGAAAATTGAAACTCAAGTTTTCTTTTTTTAAGAGGAGCCTTACAATTTTCAGAACTGTAAATCGGCGTATTTCCGGATATGTATCGATCTGATGCATATTAATCCACCAGATACAGCCGAGGGATATGATGGCTCCCATCACCCGAGGTATGCCGAATGAGGTCGAATCTTCGAAGAATATGACATGCGCAGACAATGAAAAACAGTAACAATCACGATCAAAATAATCAAAGTACTGTAAGCCCTCTGGTATGCAATAAGACGTTGAAGAAGTCCAGCATTGACCCTTACAGTAACAAAGGCGGGTTTAAGATGCACTTGCTGATAGTCGAAACTTACAGGGCTGCTAAAGCAGTGCCGCGGTTTACCATCGGTCGTGGTATAATCAAAATCTTGCCGTAAACTTGTATCCTGCGATAATCGTGCGAAAAATTTATACTAAGAAAAGGCGCATACTAATCGAAAATCCTACAGCCTTTTGGAAGCTGCGATTCTTACATATTCGCTTTTTAAGCGATGAAACGCCCAGGACAAAATAAAAAGTCAAATCATATCGTTCAACAAAAAATGATTACGAGTAGGCTACGATTGTTCGAATAGATTTGTGGTCCAACGAGGGAGCGCGCTCGTGACTGTTCCTTGCTCTACAGAGACTGGTTCGGTTACGGGCGCATGATAATGGCGAAGAGCGATATCAATAAGGGACACTGACCCTCTGTTTGTGTTGTTGATGTTAGGGATAGATGAACAAATTTTACACTTGTCATATAGAAAGTATTTGCAGAAGAATTTTAATGTGGCTCAAACTTTAGAGAGGAATTTGTCTTTGCAAGAGCTGAAAACACGGCGGGAAAAGGAGAAAATGCTAGTCACCGGATTTTTACCTTGTGCCAAAAATGTTGAAGCAGCCTCTTATATCTTGACAGTGTCCTGCAGTTCATAGGTTCCCATGGGCGTTGGCAGGTTCTAAAGATGGGGAGTAGTGCTCTAAAGCAGCGAACTTTTTTTTTTGTTCTGTGTACGAGACGTATATTAGACTTCCATGAAAATGAAGCAGTGTGTGCATGACTTTGTCGGTATGAATAGCACCAATGAGCCTTACTTATGCTAATTGTCCAACTGATATTTTCAACGCTCTTAACTGCCGCGATCCTTCTGCAACAAACATTTATGTCGTTTTTTTTTTTTTCAACCCTTTCTCACACGACAACATTTTGAACTCGTCTGAACTGAAAGCATTTGAGGCATGCTCTGGCAAAAGGGGGCTTAATGCATCTCCGTGATACATGATTCCGCCCGAAGTCATCACATAATTATGGATCCATAACAGCAAATTTTTGACCAGTCGGCTTAATCATGAGGTAGACTGGTCCCTTGACTTACAGAAAATTGACCAATATCGAAAAGTTTCGGCCCAGGTCAGCCTGCGCGGACTGCGCAGGCTGACCTGGGTCGATACTTTTCGCAGATGCATTAAGTCCCCTTTTCACAGAGCATGGCTCATTTGCATACGATATCTTAACCCTTTACCATACAACAAAAATGTAGACTTGTCCAAATTAAAAGCTTTTAAAGACAACAATTTCAGTGTGAGGCGCAAATGATGCAGTTTTTCTTCGATAAGGTAGAAAACATTGCAGGAAAAGGAGAAAGTGCTGGTTACCAGCACTTTCTCCTTTTCCTACAATGTTTTCAAAAGGCTTCTTCCTCCGGGTCGTTAAAAGTTGGCTTTGAGTGGTAAAGGGTTAAATGTGCTTACAAAATAATTTGAAAGTCTTTGGTGGGATGGTTCTTTAATTTGTTAGAAAAAGAGAAAATGCTGGTTTTCAACATTTTCTCTTTTCTAACATTGTTTTCAAAAGTCTTTGCCCACTGAGGTTATTAAAACAAGAAATTATGTGGTAAAGTGTTCACTGTGTAAATAGTTCGGGGATTGGGTATTGGCACAATCGAAAAGGAAGATTGAAAAAAAAAAGAACGATAATATGTTGAACGGTAGCAGTCAGTCACATAAATTGGCTTAGAGCGTCGAGGTGGGGCGAGAGAAAAGAAAGAAGAAGAAGGAGGAGGAGGATGAGAACATGGAACTAAATATTGCATTTTCATAAACTGGCGAGCAATATTGATACATAAGTTCAAACTATGTATAGTATATATATATGAGCTATGCCCTTGTAAAGGTGCTTAATGCATCTCCGTGATGCATTATACCAAGCACGTCACCACATAATTATGGATCCATAAAATCCATTTAGTCTGACAATCAACTGGATCTAGGGGTAGCATGGTCTTTTGCCATGAAGAAAATTTACACATACCAAAAAGTTTCGACCCAAGTCAGCCTGCACGGAGTGCGTAAGCTGACATGAGTTGTTACTTTTTGAAGATTCATTATTTTCACACAGCATGGCTCATATCTATATATATACAGAGCCAGTGAGGGCAAACAGGCATATACTATAGACTCTTTTTGGCTATGCTTATATCATAAAGAAAAAAAAACCACAGATTTACAAAACTTTTACTGGCAATGAACAATCACAATTTACAACAAAGCTTGTGTTCAAGCAGATGAAATACAACATTAATTAAATATTTGCAGGTACATTAAGTGGCAATTTAATGTGCAGAATCCTGGCGTCATTGCATGTGATTATGATGCTGATGTTGATAATGCTGACAAAGTTTTTCCTCATTTTTAATTAAGTCAGTGACGACGATGCTGATGATGATGACAATGATGGTGATGATGTGATACTGAAAATGTATTGGCAACACAACGATTCATAGCATATGATTTCTTGAATACTTATTCACATTGTTTATTTCTTTGAAAGTTTTATGTTCAACGAAATAGCACATATTGATAAAACTGTACATGGCAAAGTTTCCCATTTCGAAGTTACTGAATGGTGATTTTATTGAATATTTTGGAATATATTCGTCTCCGCTAACCCACATTCTTTGACGCAATTGATTGAACCAGCGTCTCTTGTTATCGTTGTCACGTGGCCGACGCTATTTGGATCCAATCTATGTTTTAGCAGCTCCAAGACATATGCATTTGGGGATCGCCTTTGGATACTGCAGAGATAGTTCTTAACTGCCGAGTCTGTCACATTCATCCAGATGTCTGGACTTCTCCCTTCTGTTGACTTTTGTCGATAAGTGCATTTACGAAAATGAGTGTCGGCAAGTTTTCTAATTTCTCCCTCTGCAGAAGGTTTGCTTGTATGAAAACTGTGACTGCAGTTGGTCAATGTTGATGACTTTATAGAAGTTTTTGCTTCAAATGAACGATCACTCTGTTTTCCAACACGATTTTCCTGCACCGTGTACAACTTTGCGTTTTGTCCATATGAAAGGCTAGCAGACGACCGACTCTCAGTATCAACACAATGCGATTCTAGTCCAGATACACATGATTCGGCTGTCTTTGGCGGTGGTATCAGAGTTGGGGCGAAAAGTTTTCCGTTGCTGAATGCGAATTTCTTCTTCTCTTCATAAACTTCGCCTCTCTTTGTATCGAATTTTGACAGTTTCTGAACAAAATTTGTCATGTAACTCGTCTGCATACCCTGATCTGCGTGCAATCCTCCTTCGCATTTGTTTCGATCACATAGTATGTCTTGGTGATCATCTGTGTTTTTGATACTGTTGTGACTGCCTTCGGACAAATGACAGAGTTTTTCTCTTGCAAGCCATATTGTCAATGTTTGGTTGTTCATGCACCGGAAAAACTCTTTGCAACCCTTGACATCATGCACTTGTTTTCTTGACAAACGGTGAGATATATCAGAATTGAATCTTCTTAACAGGCGTTTTCGATTGATATGAACAGCCATTTTTTGTTCAACACTGATAAAAATTCAATTTATAAATGTGTACAGATCTGTCAATTATAAAACAGCGCACAGATCCAATTGTCACTTATGTAACTGTGGGTAGAGTTAAACTTGTCACTTTGATAGCTGTGTAAATTTCTAACTGTCACTATAACAGTGTTCAGACCTATATCAATAGGTGACGATGCAAGAATCTAATTTCACTTATATGTGTCTTTAGTTGTTGTTTTTTTTTTCCTTTTTTTATAGTCTAGATCGTCTAATGAATGAAATTGAGACGACATCAAACATATTAGGCTGCAATCTATCTGAGAAATTCCAGTCGTCTGCAGCTCACAGCTTTACTCGTTACTCTGCGATCGAGAGAAAATAAGGTTCACTGTAAAATGTTCCTCACAGAATACCTAAAAAATAGAATAAACTGTTCTAAAGAGTCAAAAGAGTAACATCTGTAACTTTTTTCCTATTGAATCGGCCAAAGTCCTCTTTACTTCCTCTGTGCAAATTCCAAATGAAAACAAATGGAAATGTTGTTACAGACAGCGTAATGAGTAAGTTTTACTCGACTCGAACAGAGATCAAAAGTCATGAAATATTCAGAGCATCCTTAGAGCATTCTGCAGTGTTTCTCCGTGTATGAAAACGCTGCTTCCGCAATAGGCTATATATACACATTGGCTCATCATATCCGTGACGTGTTTCTGACATAAAACTGGCTCCTTATAGAAAGGCCACCCCTCTTCATATTGTGCAAGCTGTAGAACTTGGCGCACCTGTTTTCCTGAAGCGAAAATTGGGAACTGATTCGTTCACGTGTCAGTTTGTTCTACGACAATTTCCAGTAGGACGAGCGCATTTTTCGATTTTTGGGATGAATTACGATTTACGTAAATACCGCGGATTTTTGGCAAAAATTTGCACTAAAATGAATGACTTGAAACTTTGTCAATTTTCTGAACTGTGTCTTGTTGAAAATATTCACAACATTGTTACTTTTGCAGGTACCATCTATTCAATTTAATGTATCAATTCAAATTGTGGAGAAATCGTCGTGGCAGCGTATATTGTTTACACTGATCAAGATCCGTAGACGCACTTCATTCACACTAAAAATCGTCCAGCTTCAATTACCTAAGCCAATCAGAGGGAGAGTTTTGGATATCTAGTTAGGAATTGATCGAGAAGGGTTTGTGAAATATGACTTCATAAGGAGCCTTAACTTTCATGAGGTTAAATCGCTCGCCTTGAGGGTCGAAGACCGTTGGTTTCGCCCTCCAAGAGGGCTAAAGGTCGTGGAATTGCGCGCACACCCACACCCATTATACCAAGGTACTAAAACACTCCTAGTGTTGGCTTTTTTCCTTCGATTCCAACATTGACCCGTGAAGTGTCTATCACAACTTTCGGACAGTTTGGATCAAGATCTGACAGCACAAAATATGCAGTCGGACCGTCAATTCACGCTGTCCACTGTGAAGATATGCCCTGGTCAAAAGTAGCTTTGATAGAGAAATGTTCGCATCCTTTTTCTTGATATAGTATGCCAGTCTATACCTTTAGCGTTTTAAAGTAAGTCTTTACTAAACAGAATTTTAGACTTCTCCGCTTTCAGGGCGCCGAGCCCCGGTAGCTCAGTCGGTAGCGTGCAGGACTTGAGAACACGGGGTTCAGGGCTCGATCCCTGGCTACGACCCCTGGCTCGGCCAATTTCTTTCCGAGGATTGATGATAGTCACTGCGACAGAATTCATTCCTCTCCCACCGCTGACCATTGTTTCGACGATGATTATGTGGGAAAGCAGCCAGTGGCTTGGAAAGAAAATTGTGCGAAGTACTGGTAAAAGAGACTCCAGGAACGCATGGATAGGTGCACTGGCCGCCGCGATATAACTGAAATAATGTTGAAAACGGCGTTAAACACCATACAATCAATCAATCAATCAAGCTTTCAGGGCATTTGAAGCGGACATTACTAATGTAGCTGATAATGATAATTTCTGACTCTTAGAGGTTTCAAAAACATTATAGGAAAAAAAAAGATAATCCTTTTCCCTCACTGCTTTCAAAAGCTTTCTTCTACAGGGTTGTTAAAACATGGGCTTATTTGGTTAAAGGTTTGAGTTAGCAATTCGTCGCCATTTAATCCTTAACCAAACTATCCCGTGTTTTTCTGCCCTGATGATTCAGGTCTTTACACACTATTGGGAAATGTAAAATAACTGGTAAATATATCTTGAAAGCGGTCAACATGTTTTTCTTTCTGTCAATGTACCCTGCTCATTTTATAGGTAACTCATCTCCCGCTAGATGGCATTCTACAAATACACGTCGAAAAATATGACATGCGCAGACAACGATAGGTAACTTCCTTCCTTTGAGTAGATTCATTAAACTCTTTACCAAACAACAAAATTTTCGACTTGTTCAATTTGAAAGCATTTGCAGACGACATATTTAAAGGCCCAGTAAAGGCCAAAATGTGTCACAATACATTTAAATTTAAATCATACCATTTAAAAGTATGGAAAATGTTGTGGAGATGACAGTCTGTTATTGTGTGGTCGAGCCATATGTTAGTCGCTGGCAGAAAAAAAAGAATTTTAAAATCAGGCAGAAAGTAAACAAAAGACACAGCTACCTGGCAGGTTTTAACCTAGTTTCTAGTTTTAAGGTTAATTTTTCTGTCAGCGACTAACACTTGGACCAATCGTACAATGACAGATTGCCATCTTCACAATAATTTCCATACTTTTAAATGGTATGATTTAAATTCAAATGCATTTAAACACCCGCTTTGTTTACATTTGACCTTTATTGTTACTTTAATGTAGCTCAAATGGTGATTCTCTGTCTCTGATAGAATAGAAAACATTGCGGGAAAAGGAGAAAATGTTGGTTACCAGCATTTTCTCCTTTTCCCATAATGTTTTCAAAAATTTTCTCTTTTACGGTCGTTAAAAATGTGGTACAGGGTTTATTGCCTGCAAAGGCTTTCATCATGGACGAGTCTAAAATTTTATCGCGTGTAAAAGAGTTGACACTAACAGTAACGATGTTGACATGGTATGGGAAACTGTCAACGAAGCTGCTCATTTAGTATAACACTAAACATATGGATAGGGCACCCTAATGGGATTCGTGTAACATCGCCTTTCATCGCCCAAATCGTACAGATTCGGCTAAGACGCGGGAAATCCGTAATCGATGCGTGAAAGCAGCGTCTATCGGCCGATCGATTACGGATTACCCGAGTCTTAGCCGAATCCGCAGGTTTTTCGGCGATGAAAGGCGATGTTACACCAATTCCATTTGGATGCCTTTTCCTTAACCAAAAAAATATTTTTCTCTCCGAATTGCGCGATTTCTTGTCAGTCTGTACCTGGAGATTTTACAACAAGACATTCTTTGGAATACTAGTCTTGAACGTTACCTAGATCTAAAGAGTTCCCGAAATCAGGGATCGTATATAAGATCCCTGCCGAAATCGAACTAATAATTAATAAATATCATGGTTACCCAAATCAGTAGTTGTTGTTGTTTTCGCCCTTCCTCCAATTTTCACTGTATCAAACTCTACATATAAAAAAGATTATATAAAATGAATAAGAAAACAAACCCAGATATTTCTGTGTAATACTTTATTTTTCGTATAAATGTAAATAAATAAATAATAGCGAAAATGAGTATCAAAATTATATTTCAATCTTAGAAACACAAAGCCCAACTCACCGTAAGTTTTTGACTGTGCAGACCAGAATTATTTTGTATTGGAGATTAACGTCGTTTTAAGAGCTTACGACATATTACGGCCCTCAGTGCTCCTACGCATGTGTTTCCTGTCTTTCTCACACCAATGCTGACACAACTTTCTTTCCAAGTCACTGACAGCTTTTCTCACATGCATCAGAGGTGAGTGGCGAAAAAGAAAAAAAAAAAAACATCGCCAGAAAGAAAGTTTGCCTCAACTTGGCATCGAACCCCCAACCACCTGGTCACTATCATCTGCATATGCTTTGAATTTGGTCGAGTCTAAAAGTCTGTCTTCTGGTAATTAATTAACCCTTTACCAAACAGTCCCTGGTTTTTACGACCCAGAGGAAGAAGCCTTCTGAAAACATTGTGGGAAAAGGAGAAAATGCTGGTAACCAGCATTTTCTCCTTTTTCCACAATGTTTTCTACTCTTCTAAGTCAAGTTTCAATTTTTGAGTCAAGTTTTATTTGTCGTCTGCAAATGCTTTCAATTTGGACAAATCTAAAATTTTGTCGTCTGGTAATTTATTAAAATACTACTATATCTTAACTCTTATCCTGCTAAATAACTGGAATGAAATTTTCAATTCGTTAGTAAAAATCCAAATATTGCTATTTCAAAGTTATGTTTGGGGAATAATATCTCCTTAACGGACAGTGTAGATCCAAGATCAGACTGCACGTTCTGTGCAGTCTGATCTTGATCTACACTGTCCGCAAAAGGTCAGTGAGTCGCGCTTAGGAGTCTAAGGATTAACCCTTTACTAAACAACAAAATGAAGGACTTGTCCAATCAAAAGCAGTTGCATTTGAAAAAATTAAATATTGCTTATACAGTGGCATTTATGTCTGAATGGGTACAACACGTTGTGGGAAAAGGAGAAAATGCTATTTATCAACATTTTCTCCTTTTCCCACAATTTTCAAAAGCCTTCATTTTCAAGGTTGTTATACCCTGGGTTTTGTTGTAAAGGTTTAAAAAAATACATGTAGTAAAAGCCAAAAAGAAAGCTGTTTCAGTCAAAAAAATCTCACTATAAAGGACAGTTCAGATCCAAGGTCAGATTGTGTGTCCTGTGCAGTCCGATCTTAATCTACACTGTAGTTCACGGAGGCAAATGTAGCAGTCTTTAGGTTAGTTTTAACATCTATGAGGGCAGCCAAGACAGCAAAAGTACAGATATAAAGGTAAATGATATTAGTCAAGCTCTGTAAAAATGGGGGTTTGCATCTGCAAAAAGTATCTTCCCATGTCGGCCTATGTAGTCCACGCAGGTTGACATGAGTCAAAGCATTTTGCTATTAGTAAACTTTCTGCATGTCCAAAGACCATTATGCTTTACAATTTAGTCGGCTGCAGGACATAAAATCGTATGGATATTATGTGATAACTTGCTTCATATAATGCATCTGGGATACACATTAAACCCCCTTTTTTCAGAGGGCCATTCAGATGTTCTTGGAGATCCTGACTTGAAATTCTATCGGAACTTTGAAAGGTTAAATTTACCAAATGTCAAGATTTTAGACTTGTCCATATCATAATCAGATGACAAATCAAATGTGGCACAAATGATGGGAATTGCTTTCAAAAAGCTAGAAAAAATTATGCATTTGAAGGGCTAGAAAACATTATGTGAAAAGGAGAAAATGCTGGTTGCCTGCATTTTCTGCTTTTTCCAATAATGTTTTCAAAAGGCAAAGTTGAAAGGGTCTTTACAACACATTGTTGTTTGGTAAAAGGTTAACTCTTGCAGCACCAAATTAACCCAACATACATTTTCAGTCTACGGGTAAGACCACAATTATTGTAATTTCATGGTCACTCTTGTTCAGAAAGTCTCGGCTAAGCAGACAATGTACATAGACGATAAAACTGCACATTTTGTGCAGTTTGATCTTGATCTACTAGTAAATTGACAACATAGGTAAAAGTAGTTATGAAAGGCACTTTAACCCTTTACCACACAATCCTGAGTTTTCACGACCCTGAAGAAAAATGGTTTCGAAAGCAGAGTGGGAAAAGGAGGAAATGCTGGTAACCAGCATTTTCTCCTTTTCCTTTAATACTTTCTCCTTATTCAAAGACAAATACTATTCACTTAAAAAACATATGAATTGTGATTAGTAAATCCATTCAATATGGAGGAGTCTAAAATTTTGTAGTGTTGTAAAGGGTTAAGGGTTGATAGTCACTCAATGATCTAGGGAAACATGAAATATGAAAACTAAAGCTACATGTATTATATAACATAATCACAGTTTAGAATGGTCTACCAAACAAACTACGGTAAATCATATAGAATATTTTATCAATCAAACATAACAAACAAGTCAAAGTACATGAATAACTATGTATAACGTATGCCAATTATAAGTTTAAGTATTCCAAATACTGTTTTGCACCACATAAATGTAGCATAAATGTCACATCCAATTGCCAGCAATTTAGTGATTATGTACAATTATACACAACATATAGACAACAAGAGGGCCATGATGGTCCTTTATCTGTCACTAAGCTATCAATGCCACTCAGCCATAGCTGACAGAGTTTAGTAACCTTTTATGAGCAGTATTTACTCTTAGAGCCTGAATAAATGAAAAGGACTTTCTCTCTGTAGAAAACAGTCTGAAGCATTGTAATTTTAAGGTGATTTTGGCCTAAATATTTAACAAAATATCTGACAGTGTGGATTAAAGATCAAACTGCATGTTCTGGATACACCCTAAATTGTCTACAAAAGCAACTAAAGTTTTGTTGTGGTTAAGGGTGAAACATTAATTTTCAAGCACTTGGAGAACATTTTAAAGAAAAGAGTAAGGTGTCTCCCGTCATGACCATGTTTGTGGAAGTTACAATCGAGGATTCCAAAAGATCCTTTCTCTTTTGGTCTTGCAGCAGATCCCCAAATGGAAAACAAAAATGAACATGTAATGGCAAATGGAGAAATTGCATGTAACGAGCATTAGTTTTTCTTTTGTCACAATGTTCCCACAAATTCAAAAGCTCAGTTCTTCATACATTTTGATTATCTCTATTAACTCTTTCACCAGAGTTTTAGACTTGTCCAAATTCGTAGGATTTTTAGACGACAACTAAAATGTAACTCAAAACATGAAATTTGTCTTTCATAAAGTAGAAAACCTTGTGGGAAAAGAAGAAGGTGCTGTTTACCAGCATCTTCTCATTTGCCGGAAACATTTTCAAAAACTTTTTCCTCACGGTAGTTAAAGTCTGGATTGTGTGGAAAAAGGTTAAATTTCAAGTCTGTTTAAGTTTTTACCAAACAATCATGTGTTTCAATGACCTTGAGATAGAAGGCTTTTTGGAGCATTGTGGGAAAGGAAAAAATGCTGGTAACCTGTGTAGAGACATACTCCACCATTAGAGCACTATTTCCAATTTTTTGCTTGCAAATGCTTTCAATTCAGACAAGTCTTAAATTTAACTTTTGTATGGAGTATAGAAATCGGTAAGTAACGGTATATAAAAAGGAACCCAATTGATCATAAAATTAAGCATCAGAATCTTTAGTCTGAAGTATGTCTTTTCACAAGAAAATATCCTTTCAATTCCTGTGCCCGTTAAAGTTTTGCACTAGTATACTGTTCAGCTTATCAGGAAGCTTATTCAGGAAAAACGTTCTAAAAGTTTACAAGGGAAAGTAGTGTTAAAAATTCATTGTAACAAATAAATGTAATAAAATTACTAATTCAGAGCTCTTTCTCCATTTGTCAACATGTTCTAAAAAGCCTTCAAATGTTGGGGCAAGAAAGGCATGTTCGCTTTGGGGGGAAAAAGTCAAAATATGTGTCATTCATTTTCCTGAAAGCATTTAAAAATATCATTAATAAAATCGTAAAATATCTTTATATATATAAAGATATATATAAAGATATATAAGTATTACTTTGGAATGCATGAAAATAGCATAATATTTTAAAGTTCAAAACATAATTGTTCAACACTTTCCTACAAACCCTTTGCCGGAGTATAAAAGTCTAGAATCCTTATTTTGAAACCTTTCTGAGATGGTAAAACAACTGTGACTAAAATGATAAGATTCTATCTAGAAGGCTAGAAAACAAAAGTAGGTAAAGAAGCAAATGCTGCTACCCAGCATTTTCTGCTTTTTTGACAATGTTTTCAAAAATTTCTTTCAAGTTGAGTAAAGAGTTAATTTTTATCTTGTATAGCTTGTCGTGCAGGTGCCTTTGGGCGTGGTGGAACACGGCTTGGCTTTTTATCAGCAGCAGTATCACTTTTTGTTGTTTTTGCATCCTTTTTGGACTTTTTGGACGATTTAATCTCATTTTTTGTCTCAACCATACTGATTGAGACTCCTTGTACATCTACAGATGAGCCACTGGCTGAGTTACTAGTGGTCCCTGGGGCTCGTGGTGGAGGTTTATTGGGCGGGTGAAGACTTTGAAGACGTTTTTTGTTGATGTTTTCACCTCCCTCAAGTCCAGTTGGCTTCCATTCTTCTCCTTTTATTGCAGCCTGATAGGTTATAGATTCATGATGATTTGATATCTTACATTCACACTACTTAACTCTTTACCACACAATCCTGAGTTTTAATGACCTTGAAGAAGAAGCCTTTTGAAAATATTGCGGGAAAAGGAGAAAATGCTGGTAACCAGCATTTTCTCCTTTTCCCACAATGTTTCCTAACCTCACCAGAACAAATTTAAATTTTTGAGTTATATTTATTTTTTCATTTGCAATTGCTTTCAGTTTGGACAAGTCTAAGAGTTTGTCATCTGGTAAAGAGTTAAACTGAAAATATCAAGATTTATGAAGCATTTATTATTATCCGTCACCAAACAATCACACGTTTTGACGACCTTGAGGAAGATGACTTTTAAAAACTTTTTTGGAAAAGGAGAAAATGGTGGTAACCAGTCTTTTCTCCTATTCTCAAAATTGTTTTCTGCCTTTTCCTAAATCACACTAAATATGATGTCTGCAATGGCCTTCAAAGTGGACAAGTCTAACATTTTGTTGTCTGGTAATGTCAAAAAAGAGAACAGCATGTGGGTGCCAATGCTCAGCTACGGTTGCTTGATTTTCAGTGAAAATTTCAAGTAAAAAAAAAGGGGGGCATAACTGTGTCAAAAATACTTTGATGGTTACCTGCCCTTGTTGCATAGGTTCCTCTTTCAATAAGTAACAACTTGTCCAAATTTGAAGAACATATCTAAGTTAAGTAATACCAGAGATGTTATAAAATGTCAAAGTTTTTGCATGATGTTGCAGACAATGACACAGACGATGCAAAGGCTACAATACCTAAATGTTTTCTTCAGAACAGCTGAGCTAAAAATAAGTTTTCCTTTTTTAAACCTCTCTTCTTTTGTATCACATTAACTAGTAATTGATAGGTACAAAACTGGTCTTTGCAAGAGAGGTGAAGGCTTTATCAGATTATGAAACCATAGACCCTTCCAAATTTAAAGAACTTGTAGACAACAAATTAAATGTGTTAACAATAATGGGATCTGTCTTTGAAAGGGTAGATAACATTGTGGGAAAAAGAGAAAATTGACAGTTACCTGCATTTTCCCCTTTTCCCACAATGTATTCAAAACCCAGTTGATTTGGTCAAGGTTAAGACGGCCACTAGCACATATTGTGGACAAATTTAATTCATACCATTCAAAAGTAAGGCTATCATTGTAAGTCTGATAATTTGTTACAGTGCAATCTGTCAAAGTTCCAGTCACAGGCAGAAAAATGTATTGTATACTGTATACATGGATATATACATGTGTCAAAAAAAATGGGGAATTACTGATTACAGACATTTTGCGTACGGAAATGTTTGAGAATTCAAGACACTGGTTATTTGTTGGTATACTTGTGGTAAATTACTGTATAAGTGGAAATTTTTGCAATTTTGCGAATTTGAAAAATTCACAAAATCGCAAAAATTTCCACTTATACAGTAACTAGAGCAAAAATTCTTAACTATTGATCTAGTTTTATAAATTTATTTTTTCTGCCAATTTTGAATCCAAAATTGTTTACTTTTGGCTGCTAGTGTGTCTTTAGGTAAACATGTACTTGTATAATTTATTATATGCTTTTAAGAATCTTCTTTTGGATTAATGGAAATGAATTACTTACAATAAAGTAAATAATACTAGTTATCAAAAGGCAGGCTCCACCTAGTAAAGTTGCTATGATAAAACAACAGGGAACACACAACCTGAAATGATTCAATAAAAGAAGTATGTATTCTACAAGCGTGATTTAACCCTTATCTCTTTACCAAACAACAATACTTTAGACAAGTCGAAATTGAAAGCCATTACAGATGACATGATTCAAAAATTGAAATTTGTGTTTGGAAGGGTAGAAAACATCGAAGGAAAAGGAAAAAATACTGGTTACTATCAGATTCTCTATTTCTCATAATGTTTTCAAAAGGCCTCTTTCTCAGGGTCATTAGAAATCAGGATTAAGTGGCAAAGCGTTAACCTTATGTAGGCACCTGTTGATGCAAGGCACTTTTAAACATTGTTGACCCTTTATCACACAACCCCGAGTTCGAACGACCCCGACAAAGAAGGCTTTTGAAAACATTGTGAAAAAAAGGAGAAAATGCTGGTAAACAGCATTTTCTCCCTTTTTCACAATGTTTTCTATCCTTAAAAATACAAACTTAAACATTTTGGTCATATCTAATTTTTCATCTGCAAATGCTTTCAAATTGGAACAAGTCTAAAATTTGTCATGTGGTACAGAGCAGTGCATGTGCTTGCCAATGCTTGGCTACTGTTTTTCTTTTCCTTCAGTGGAAATTCTGGTTGAAAAAGGGGCATAACTGTGTAAAAGTATTTCAGGGCTAGTCTATAGAATGAGTTCCCATTTTAACAATCAAGTATGCCAGAATGTCGTTGCACAGTGGAATGTATAAATCAAATATCAGACAGTATATTTTGTACAATCTGATCTTATCTACACTGGATGCATGTGCAATGTTAGGTATTTGTGAAAGGAGCTAAAAATACCCCTTTTGGAATACAAATTCTTCAGTTCATGTTTCTACAATTTTTTTTTTTATCACATACCGGTAACCTCCCTTGTTTTCAGTGTAATATACCCATTACAAATATTCTTATCTTATACATGTTAGATATCACAATTGTGTGACATGATTTTGACATCATTTTGCACATATTTCATTGAAGTAAATGGGTTTTATGGATATTACTGGGGGTGCATCTATAGATGGTTTTGCATCTTCTGGTCTATAATTTGTGAAATATCGTTATGTGATAGAAAAAATCTGAGATTTGTTGGCATTTGAGATAACATTTTATTAAACTTGCAAAGAAAAATATTAATAAGCTCGCCAAAGGCTCGCTTAATAATTAAACATTTTCTCTAAATTTGTTTAATAAAATTTTATCTCAAACACCAACTCATGTCAGATCCTATTTGTCCCTTACATTTTGCTCTTTCTTTTTGCATCTTTTCAATGGTATGATACTGATAGATAGGTGACTTTTCTGTGAAAAGAAAAACACTTGAACCTCGAAATTAGACCAAGTTAAGGGCGCTTGAATCCATCACCTAATAAATATACCGTAAGTTTTCATGCTGCTGCAGCCAACAGCTTTAGAAGATACATCTATTATAGCAAAAGATCCATTTATTTCTGTTCCAGCAATATTTTTCATACAGTGGAGAAACCAATTGCAATTTCTTTCAAATGTTTGCCCTTCATGTAAAAGGTAAAAACTTAGCCTCTACAAAGGCAAAGTTAATAATGTTGTATCGAATACGAAATACAAACAATTACTTACAAGAGGTAAAGAATAAATCTAACGAAGTAGTTTCGTCCAAAAACTCCAAGTTTGCTGACAACGATGGCAAAAGGCCGCTGGAATCTGCAATAAAAACTTCATCTGTTCAACTGGTTACAACACAACTTTGACCATAAATTTGGACTAGGATGGAGCATGCTGCGTTGTATAACCCTTTATTAAGCAATCCCAGAGACCCTGAGGTAGAAGCCTTTTGAAAACATTGAGGGAAAAGTAGAAAATGCTGGTAACCAGCATTTTCTACTTTTCTCACAGTGTTTTCTTTCTAAACTGTCTAAGAGCTTCAGTTCATTTGTACCACTTCCAGATTTGTTGTCTGCAGATGCTTTTAGACTGGGCGAGTCTAAAAATTTGTCATTTGGTAAAGAGTTTGCCTAAAGACAAAACTGTTGTACAGGTCGGCCTGCACCTCAGGGTTGTTAAAACTTAGGACTGTCTGGTAAGGGGTTGAATAAAGCAGGAAGCTCCATCTGTTAGCCTTACTGTCTTTCCATTGTGGTGCCCTTCTTCCTCTTTCCCCTGGGCCATTCAAAAGCTAATATTAGCAGAGAAGCAGCTCTGAAATATTGTTAAAGATCATAAAAAGTAAATTGAAACTTATATGGAGGCTGACCACAGTTTATCAAAATTATCAGCAAAAAATACCATTGTCTTATTAAGATGTGACAGTCTACTAATCAGAAACTGTTGGAACAGTATCGGCAAAACAATAATATTCAACCATAGTTATTTTACAACCTTCTGAAAATATCTTTTTTCATCCATACAACTTTTCCATCTGTAGCAATATTCTTACATGAACATGTATTCATGAATCAAACCTTACATCACACTGATTGTCCCTATTCCACAAGTTTTCTGCTACAAATTTCTGCCAGGAGTTGATGAAATTTAACCCTTTACCACACAGTGCCAAGTTTTAACGACCCTATGAAAGAAGCCTTTTGAAAACATTGGGGGGAAAGGAGAAAATGCTGGTAACCGGCATTTTCTCCTTTTCCCACAATGTTTTCAACCTTAACAAATACAAGTTTGGCCATTTGAGCAAAATTTAAATTGTCGTCTACAAACTCGTTCATTTTGGACAAGTCTACATTTTCGTCATGTGGTAAAGAGTCAAGGAATAGGAGTAAGAACATGTAAAATTCAACCAAAACATTCAGCCTAATACAACACCTTAACTCTTTCCCAAACGACAAATTTCAAACTGTCCGAAATTGAAAGCATTAGTAGCACACAAACTTGAATTTAGTACAAGTAAGCTAAGTTCTCTGATAAGGTAGAAAATAGTATGGGAAAAGGAGAAATTGCTTGTTACAAGCATTTTTCCTTTTTACCCACGATGTTTTCAAAAGCTTTCGACCCTAGATTCGTTAAAACTTTGGAATGTGTAGTAAAGGGTTATAAATATACATAAATGGAAGAACATTGTCTGCTTTTTTAAACCTTTACCACATAATCCAGTTTTAATGACCTAATAGAAGGGGCGTCTGAAAACATTCTAGGGAAAGGAGAAGATGCTGGTAACCAGCATTTTCTTCCGTTTCCCACAATGTTTTCTGTCCTTTCACAGACAAATCCCATGGCTTGAGCCACATATAATTTCTGTCTGCAAGTGATTTCAATACAGATGAGTTTAACACTCTGTTGTATGGTAAAGAGTTATGTAATGTTTTTATTTTCAAGGCCTGGTCATCTTCATTATCTCCCCCCTCTTTCACACTGTGTTTTCTACCTTTTTGAAGATGAATTCCCACATTTGGCTTTCATTCAATTTTTCATTTGTAAACCTAATGCTTTCCATAATGATATGGGACAGTAAAAAACTTTGTTTCCGGGTAACGAGATAAGTTTTATCAGACAATATAATTTCAGAAAAGTCTATAATGAGAGCCTTTACAGACCACAGATTACTTGTGGCACAAACAATGGGATTTTTGCAAGAGTATAAAATGTTATGTGAAGGGAGAAAATACTGGTTACCAAGGTTTTAACATTCGGAAGAGTTTTCTCTGAATGTTTTCCAAAGTTTTCCTCCTACAGGTTTTTAAATCACTGGAATATTTCAATAAAGGGATTAAAAAATGTATCATTTCCTATTGAAAATTTTACAAAGGATACAGTCCATATACTCCAAAAGGCCAGTTGTGAAAAAGTCCTGCTATACCCACTACACTCCCAAGTAGTAACACTGAAATACATAAATGCATGAATGTAAATAGTTCCAAATAAACTGCAAGAGAAATAGAGGGGAAAAAAGCACTGCAATAATACAATAATACTGCTGAAACGATACTACAATATGGCCTGTTTTGTGTTTTCAGCATATCCTACGAATAATGAGGAAGCAAAATGCACTGACTGTCCAAGATACATTGATTCAATTTTCAACGTATGATTTGATAAATAAGTATATTTTTCAGTAAGTTCATCTTTCCAAAAAAAAATTCTCAGCAACATATACACTGTATTCAGAAAATCATTCTTCAGGTGCACTAAGCATAGTGTCAACCAAATATTCTGTTTTCTAAACTCATCTCATCTGTAACAAACATTTTCTCTTTTTCCAGCATTGTCTTCTAACTTTTCAAGATACAAATCTCAACATTTGAGCCACTTTTGATTTTTCATCTGAAATTGCTTTTGATTTAGTCAAATCCAAATTTTTGGCATTTAGTAAAGAGTTAAGGGTTAATTAAAGTTTGATTAAAATATGCCGATTATAAATTGATTTACAAGGGATTATGGTTTTAAAATTTTCTACCTATAGTATTGATCCAGTAGGTATACAAATTTTTAAGTTATATAAGCTTGGAAAAGATAACAACCTGCTTATGTCAAAACCAAAGTGTGATACTCATTAGAATAGTGTGTCTTGTAACACCAAAAGCTATGGAAATATTGACATTTAACAATTTTTTTTCCATTTTGAGAATGTCTCCCCATCAATCTTGGCTATACAGGACAACAGCATGTTTTGAATCGTATATGAAACACACAAGGGTTTGCATATTTTGATGCATGTAAAGACACGGAAATGATCCATTAACATTGGGGATGAACTGTCTAGGGGGCGAAACGTTAATGGCTAAATGTTCACGGAAATTCCTACCGCTCGAACTGACAACTGCCTGTTCGTTGGCCCACATTGCCCATTCTATCTGACTCATACTTTGTGCAGTTTATTCTGAACAGACTTTTTTCTTAATTCTTAAAATTTAAACACAATGTTCTCGCATTCACAAGCTGGCCAAATAATTTTTACAAACACGGAAGTGTACGATATCGACTATCATCGGCCGTTAACTTGATTTTCATTGGTTATCACATGGCATGATGTCGACCAAGCCTTTTTCTGAACCAATCAGACATCGCCTAATAACTTGATATTAATTTGACTGACAGCGTACATGGACAACATGCTTTACACCGAGAGGTGATTGCATGCGGAAAGAAATAGACTAAAATTTAGCGAAAAAGCAAGTAAACCTTACTTTTGATATGATACAGTTTGATGGTATACTAATAAGCTACAAGTGTCAGCTATTTTTAGACGCAATTAATTTCGCTAAACTTACTCGGACCAATCTGTTCAATTCCCATAGGCTAGCAGACGATTTTTTAAAAAAATATTTTTTTGAACTGCTATTTCTGACATGATTACTTATTTCAGAGTTGCCGTTGAGATATATTCTTTTAATGAACAATATTGCAGTTCATGTTACATAGCTCAATGTGAGATGTAGACATTGGAAAGTATTGCCTCGGCTAGCTGGATATTGTTAAATTTAAGTATTAAGTTATATTTACAAGGATGTTTTCAAAGTTGTCTGCTTCAAATGTGTTTCAGAGATAATGATAAATCCACACTAAAACTATTCTGAGAAAGAAACTTTTGAAAACACTATGCAAATGCTGGTCCAATAATGAGTCTGAGTAAGATACTGTTAGTATCATCTTTGAGGCTGATTATTTGATTCACTTTTTACCAGACAACACAACTCTGCTAGCCTAGAGTGTAAAAAGTGGATCAAGAGAGTGCAAACAAACAGTCTCAATGATGATATTACTAACAGTATTGTAGGGTGCTTAAGTTTTGGGATATTCAAAGTATTGGGACACCATCTAAAAACATGAAAAAAAAATTTTTTTTTATGACTCAAAGATTTCAGCCATAATAAATATTGTAAAGTCAGATTGCTATTTTTTTGTGCCAAAGAATTGGAAAGTGAATATCTACTCCAAAAAAATCTTTTAATTTATTTGATTCCCTTTGTTAAGAAGCATTTGCTTTGCGCTGTTTTATTTCTGCACGTAAGCATGCTTTTCAACCCTCCCAATTTTATCGGGAATATCCCTAACAGGTGATTAAAAAAACTTTGCCTTGAAAAAAAATCAGATGTAAGGGAAAAGGGTGTCATAACTTTGTACCCAAGATACATGGATACATGTACATCTGAAGTTGACAAGCAGTTGACACGCTTGTGTATTTCATGGTCAGTTAGGTCGGTTGTTTATAAATGGAAACGAAGCAGCAAATTTGGTACTTTTCAGAGCAGAAATCAAGTTGTTGTTCAACTCATGTTTACAGGTAAAGTGCGTTGTGAAAGTATCTATAAAATGGTCATTGTGTCCCTAGGATACAGACAAAAATGAGTGAAAATACTAAGTTGATCAGTAACGACAACAAGGAGAAAATACATTTTGTTTTAAACTCGCAAAAATTAAACACTGGAATTCCAATTGTCTGAAAATAGACTGACCTGCATGTGATCATAGTTTTATTAAGATCAGGGACAGCAATATTCGACTGATTGGTGGTCATTGACCAACAGTTTGACTGCTTGTCTTGTCTAACCATAAGTTTTAGGACATAGGTCTGACAAAAGAATTCTGTTTTGTCAACCTAAGTATTGTGACATTTACAAAAACAATTATTTTTTACTGTCCCAAAACTCAAGCATGATACGGTAAGCTTGCATTGAAATGAAGCTGAATTTTGCTTAAACCTTTTTTTTTTTTTTTTGAAAAATTCATCAAAAAATGGTAAAGTGTATTTGTTGGATTAATGATTTGATACCAGTAGTGCTGTGACTTCGCATCCAACTTAAACAGTACTATTGATAACATTGAATGTGAAACAATTTCTTTTATCTTCTCCTGCAGATGGGGACATGGAAATTATTAATAGTTGGCATCGTCATTCATACAATCTTATTCTACTCCATATTTGACATCTACTTCACTTCACCCATTGTACATGGAATGGTGCCTCATTCATCTCTGAACAAACCACCAGCCAGGCGGCTTGTCCTGTTTTCAGCTGATGGTCTTCGAGCAGACAAAATGTTTGAGCTTGAAAATGGGGAGGCCAGAGTTCCATATCTAAGGTATAAGTAGAGCTTGACTTTTAGGCTTTTATCTTTTTGTACATGCTTTTACTAAAGACATCTATTCATATGTACATGTATCTTAAAATGGCATCTGCTTCAATTAAAAAAACTAAGTTAGCCTTTTTTTCTTTCATATAATTCAGCTTCCTTAGCTTGAGATGTGTGGTTTTCATAGGCATTTTAGTATTATTAATAAAGCACTTATGGTTGTAGCCTGGATCCAGGCGATGATAATTTCTTAATCGCTGTCTGCTTAAGATCTTTGGCAGCTACCTGTTGATCGCTTCCGTCATTTTTGACAATGTAACGTCTGAATGATAGAAAAGGAAAAATATGAACGAACTGGAACCCAGGTTATTATGGTTGGTATGACTGATACCTGAGAGAAGAAAACCATTTCAATATACCTTGGCATTTGATACTCTAAGAAGTGCATAGTCAGTCTGTGTGTTAACACAGATTGATTTGTTTGAAATATTGTGGGCAAAGAAGCAAAATTTGAGGCATCCATTGTCCAAAATACCTCCATTTCATTTATTTACCACTTTTAAGGGGTAAAGTGGCTTTGGTATGAATTTACATGTAGATGTAAAATTAAATATCTGTGAGTCATGTGAAGACAATGTCTTGGTTGAAATTTCAGAAATATCATTGAAACAAGAGGTGTGTGGGGTGTATCACATACCAGAGTGCCAACAGAATCCAGACCAGGGCATGTAGCTCTTATAGCAGGCTTCTATGAGGATGTCAGTGCTATTGCAAAAGGTCAGTACTGAATTTAAAACCCAACTGGCCCAATACTGGATTTTCAGAGTGTCAAGTTGTTTGACATTTCAGTGCAAATTATTCACTTGTTGCTGCTATGTACAATTCAAACTTTAGAAGCTTAACTCTTTACCAAACAAAAAAAAATTGGACTGGACCTAATTGATGGCAATTGAAGAAGACATATTATACATGGCTCAACTGATGATTTCTCTCTTTGATAGCTAGGTAGAAAACTTTGTGGGAAAAAGAGAAAATGTTGGATACCAGCATTTTCCCACAATGTTTCAAAAGCCTTCTCTATCAGGGTCATTAAAACTCGGGATTGTGTGGTAAAGAGTTAAGTACAGTAACTGAATTTAAATTTACATGCAGTAATTCAGTTACATCCGATTATATTTATGTTTGAGGGAACTGATGATTCTGTTTAATCAATTTGAAAATCTTTCATTCTGAAATTTGGAAAAAAAAAAAAAATTTCAATTGTACAGGCCTTTTGAGATCAAAAGTACCCCTGTCTTGAAAACCTTGGTAGTCTTTCAAACTTTCATATGGATGTCAAAAAGCTGCTTGGAAGTTTCTTGAATCAGTAGTTACAAGTATTTCTGTGGCAATTAAAATTCAGTTGCCTTATTGTCAATTTAATGCTGGCAAAACTTTCTTCAAGTGCTGTTACAATGACTTGTTTTCTTTATATTTCTGATCCAGGCTGGAAAGAAAACCCTGTGGAATTTGATTCAGTGTTTAACCGGAGTCGTTATACATGGTCCTGGGGAAGCCCTGACATACTACCCATGTTTGCAAAGGGTAAGATTGTAATTTGATTCACATCCCTTCTTGTTTTAGTTTATTACTTGACAAATTCATCTTTTTATACCCCTCAGTTGACAGGTACCCTGTTTGTTAAAACATTATTGGAAAAAAGTTTTTTTTTTTAAAGTGGATTGATAAACAATTCTAAACTTATCTTAATTTCTCTTAACTCTTTACCAAATGACAAAATTTTAGACTTTTCCAAATTGAAAGCACATGCAGATGACAAATTAAAGATGGCTTAAACTCAGCTGATAATATAAAGTTTGCAGTGTAAAAATTAAAAGAAAATCATCTGTTGTGAAGCTAAATATACAGTTCTTCAAATGAGATACTAGTAACTCATGTCAAAACTACAGAAAATAGGGTTTAATTTCAAACCTAAAAGAAGAGTTTCTTTAAGTAATAAAATATTGCTCAAATAAATTGTTACTCTTAGAAATGGGCTGTCTGCCAACAGTAAAAAAAGATTGAAAGAATTAAGGTACTAGACAGGTCACAGTAGTAATTACTGTGAGACATGTTTTAACATGTCAACAAAGACTTATTTTCTGATAATTTTTCTGCAATAAAAAAATTTTCGGTGGACATTTTTTTTTTTCAATTTTGCACATGCATAGAACTTTCTAATATCTTGTAAAAAAATAAAAAAAGTTAAAAGAGTATATCATGTGAGGCACTTTAAGCTCTACTGACTGAAAGCTGGCAGAGCTTATGTCATGGTCTGGTTTCCATTGTCTGTCTGTCTGTTAGTCTTTTTTCTTGTTTATGTGATAAAGTCACATCTTGTTTTCTTGTTTTTTCTTGTTTATCTCAAATTATGTGATAAAAGTATGCATTTGTGGTTGGATTGTCATGAAACCTGCACTGTTTGTTCATTCATCAATAGCTTGAAGCCTATTGATTTTGAAAGAAATCTGACATTTAGTAAGGGATAAGTAGCCATTTAAAGTTGAAATTTAACATTTCTTGTTTACCCGATAAAATCCACATTTGTGGTCGGATTTTTATAAAACTTGCACAGTTGCTATATATCGTCAATAGCTTGAAGCCTATTTATTTTGAAAAAAATCTTAACTATTAGTGAGGGAAAAGTAGCCATTTAAAGTTGAAAATTGACATTTCTTTTTTACACGATTATGTCCTCATTTTTTATTCTATTCTTTTGAAACTTGCACAGTTCATTTATATGATCAATGGATTGAATCCTATAAAAAATGAAGAAAAGAGATCAGTTTAGGAAAAGCAGCTATTTGATGACTAAAAATAAAAACATCTATTTTAGCATAATTTCGCATCAAGATCATACATAAATCTCCCATTTTTCCTCAGCCTTTGTGATTTCCAGATATTTAAAAGGCAACAGACATGCTACAAATAGAAATATATCACCGTCATAGTAACCCAATGGAGTATAATAGAATTAAAAACAGGACACATTTGAGCAGATAAGCTTGAGACCAACCCGCATTGCTCAACTGGTACAGCGTAGGACTCATGAATGTGATGTTTTGGGTCACTTGAGGGTGTGGGTTCAATTCCCATGGCTGGCCATCTAAAATTACTAATAGTCTTTTGGATGAGACGTTGAACTGAGGTCCCGTGTGACGGTGCTATACACCAAGCACGTTAAAGAACCAGGCGTAACTTAGGATAGGTTTCATCCTGTATCTGCACTATCGCCTGTAATAATACTAACAGCCTTCGGGGCATATATGGGCAACCTGTGGCGACATAAATAAACGCAAATTCAATCAATCAGGGAAGCTTAAGGTATATGTCCTTAATATGTTACCACTTAAAGGCAACTGGTTTGACTGGTAACAAACCACTATTGGAAAGATAGCGCCAAAAAGGGTAATTTGGTCATTGTGACTAATGTCTGACTGTATCAATATGTTTCATGCTCATTCATATAATGAAACCTTACTGAATAAGTTATATTTTATGGAAAAAATGTTTTTAAAGTCATCAAGTTTAAATTTGTTTAACCCTTTCCAAATCACAATCCCGAGTTTTACTGACCCTTAAAGGCTTTGTCATCTGCAAATGCTTTCAATTTGATCAAGTTTGAACTTTTGTTGTTTGGTAAAGAGTTAAGGGAATTATGAGTAAAGTTCCTGTACAAAGTTTTTTCACAGGTTAACTATGTTCAGATGGCAGAAATTTGCACATAACTCATAGTGAAAGCATTTGCAAGCAACAAATCATGTAAGTGAAGTTTTTTTTGAATAAAGTAGAAAGCTTTGTGGAAAAAGGAGAAATACTGGTTACCAGCATTTTTTGCCTTTCCCATGATGTTTTGGTAAGCCCTCTTTCTGAGGATTGTAAAAAATAAGGGATTGTTTGGTAAAGTTAGACTGGATTTTGCTGTAATTTTTTCAACAGGTGCAAGTGGTACACATGTGTACACATATTGTTATCCAGCAGAGTATGAAAACTTCGGAGGTTCAGCCAGATCAAGGTCTAGTCTTGACACATGGGTGTTTGATAAGTTTAAGGTTATTGCTATTTTTATCTTATTCTTTATTTGGTGAAAACCTTCCAGTGTGTTTGTCTTGCAAACAGTTTTCCTTTTCAAAATCAGGGACATGTTCATTAACCATCTTTATTCCGTAATTAATTCATAGTCCAGTCAGAAGAATGACCATTAATTGGTAACTGCTTATACATATATCTTTAGTTTTCATAATGTAGGGAGTAGAATTATGACCTGTCTGTTTAATATCTTTGTCATGTGACTGGTAAAATACTTCTTAAAAAATAGAAAGGGAAAATACATATTAAAACCAGCATTATTTATAAGATAGATAAAAAATATTGATATATCAACAGTGTAAAATTATATACAATGAAACATAACTTTTGCATAAAATGTTCTTTACAAGGATCATTTCTACAGAAAAAAGTTTGTGATTTAACACCGCTGTTCATACAGATTTAACACTTAACCATGTAACAACTTTTAGACTTGCCCAAATTGAAAGCATTTATAGACAACAAATATGGCTCAAAAAGGGATTTTGTTGTCAAAAGAGTAGAAAACATTGCTGGAAAAGGAGAAAATGCTGGTTTCCATCATCTTCTCGTTTTCCCACAATATTTTCATAAGCGTTCTTCTACAGGATCTTTAAAAGTCTGGATTGTGTGGTAAAGGGATACATAAATCTGAGGAAGATCTGTTTTGAAAACAATTTGATAAATGAAGAAGCAATGGGCCGTCTTTCTGGTATCTTTTTATTTTTTGCAAGAACTAAAATCTTTTTCATGTCACTGTTTACATTAGTGGAAATATATGATTTAATGGATTAGGTATATTTATCTAAGTCAAACTGCTTTTCTCAAACAATTCCAGGAATTTCTGAAGTCCAGTGAAACAGATGAAGATTTAAGAAGTAAATTACATGAAGACAAGATAGTTTTTTTCTTGCATCTACTTGGTATTGATACCAATGGACATGCCATGAAACCTTATTCAAGGTATGACATAAGTGTCTTTCCTTTTTATAAACACAGATATCATTTGAGAGTGAAGAGAAATGGAAAGTATGTAAAAGATTTGTCTATACATGCATATATCACTCTGACTTTTTCACATCATTGTTGATATGAGATGAAGCCTGAAACACCTTCAATTAAAATACCTCTGTCTTAAGTAATAAATTTTGCTGAATAATTTTGTTATTTACTAGTAGACTAGTTATATTCATTTTATACCCTCTGAATTCACAGTAAAAAAACAAAACCAATTATTTTACTTCTGTCAAAACATTTTCAGTAATAGATCATGATACACTAGTTTAGTTTTAATCAGTTTTTTTAAAACAAACAACAACCTTGTGGTTAGAAAGTGATGAGGTTATCTACTGTAGAAGAAATTGTTGGTTAATTTCTAGAAAAATATTTGTACCATAGATACATGATAATTTTGTAGTAAACACTCTTTTTAACCCTTGAAGTTCAAAGTATAACTTAATTAGCTTTTGCTGACTGAAGACCAATACTGGGAAGAAAATTTTGAATCTAGCTACAATATCATGCCAAGAGCGAAAGGTTTTTGAGACAATACTTGACATCAGCACTTCAGAAATCTGTACAAGGAAACTTCAACCAGACAGCAAAATTTTAGACTTGTCCAAATTGAAAGCATTGTTCAGTTGACAGATGAAATATGCCTCAAGTTGTGGAATTCTCTCAAATAGGGAGGAAACCACTGTTGTAAAGGGAAAAAATACTGGAGACCAGCACTTTCTTCTTTTCCCTGTAATTTTTTCTGTAGCCTTCTATCTTGTTGTTATTAAAAACAGAATTGCTTGGTAAAGGGTTACACATTATAACTGAGCCATGCCCTGTGAAAATGGGGTTTAACTCTTTACCAAACAACAAAACTTTGGATTCAACCAAATTGACAGCATTTGCAGACGGCAAAATAAATGTGGCTCAAATGATGATTTTTGTCTTTGATAGGGTAGAAAACATTGTGGGAAAAGGAGAAAATGCTGGTTACCAGCATTTTCTCCTTTTACCACAATGTTTTCAAAAGGCCTCTTCCTAAGGGTCGTTAAAACACGGGATTGTGTGGTAAAGAGTTAATGCATCAACAAAAAGTATTGACCCAGGTCAGCCTGGGCAGTCTGAGATTCAGTTAGTTATTAGACAAAATGGATTTTATCAATCCATAATCATACTATGACTTGCTTGGTGTGGTGCATTATGGAGATGTATCAAAACCCCTTTTGCCAGAGATGGCTCAATTGTTCTTCAATTTCTTACAGTGCATATCTAGACAACATTAAACTGGTAGATAAAGGTATTGAAGAGATTGTACAGTTGATAGATGATTTTTACGGTCATGATGAACAAACAGCTTATGTAGTCACAGCAGACCATGGTATGACAGACTGGGGTAAGTCAGAAATGGAATCTTGCATACTCAGTATAGTCCAATTAATTCCTGCACAAAAGCATAAGCTTTTGTACTCCAGTGGTAGACATGATATGAAAACATTTTTGGAAAATGTTGGAAAAGGAGCTTTTGCTTGCAACAGGCATAAATTATTCCTAATACTTGTGACCAGAAAAGCTTTTTCCTTTTTTTCCTTATATGTAGTTTTGATAGGTTTGGTTAGATTTTAATCAGGTTGTTTGGAACTTCTCTGCAATTTGTTCTTGATGTAAACTCCTGAAGTTAGGTCTAGCGGACTGAAAGGTGGGAAAATTTAAGTATAGAAATAACACCACCCAACCATGACATGTTTTGTATGTTGCTTCAGGCTCCCATGGTGCTGGCCATCCGAGTGAGACACTGACCCCTATTGTTGCATGGGGAGCTGGCATTAGAAAGCCTGTCAAAGAAAATAACTCTGGTAGATTTTCAGACACTTTTCAGGCAGGTGAGATCTGTTTTTTTCCTTAAGTGAGACCATAGTTTCACCTTTCGTATTCTAGTGCAATATTAAGTATATTTTAAAATTCAGTGAAGGAAATCAGGACAAAGTGCAGTGAGTTTGGGAGTTCAGAAAAAAGTGCAGTTTTGAGTAAGTGTTACTGTTTGGTCATTAGCTTCAGGCCAGTTTATGTCAACAGAACTTTAGTAGTTTGAGCTTGTCTTTGTGTTTAACCCTGCTCCAAACAAGCCCGAGTTTTTAATATCCTGAAAAAGAAGACTTTTTGAGAACATTGTGGAAAACAGAGAAACTGCTGGTAACCACCATTTTCTCTTTTTTCCCCACAATGATTTCTTCTCAAAGTTCATGCTTTGGTTAAAATTCAGTTTGCTTTTTGCAAATGTCCTGATTTACCACAAGTTTAAAGTATTGCTGCCTGGTAAATAGTTAACAAGACTAAACTGTAGACATTGTGTCTGTGTGTTAAAGTTTTTTCTTTATGAACACTGCCTAACTCATACTGCACTCATATAATAGGAAAACTGTATTTTTTTTCTTATTTAAATAAACCCAGAAAAAATGCCACTGCTGATAAATGTCCATGCTGAAACAGTTTCATGATGCTTAGTTGGTATGTGAAAGAAGTTGGGTCTTGTAATGCTGTAGGAAAAAATGAAAATAACTTTTGAACAAAACAAGGGGAAAAAAATTCAATACACATTATGTTTTCAAAATTTATATTGCTTTTTTTTTATCACTTAACTTTCAGCATGCCTTGTGCTTTTGAAGAAAGTGTAGATCAAGATGAGACTGGAAAAAATTATTATGTAGTTCAGTCTATGATTTACACCAGTTTTTTGTGAAATCTTTTTTTATTTGTAATGTGGCATGCTTATTGTCTGTAGTTTAACTCTTTCAGAATGGGAGCTTGATCATTTAAAGAGAACAGACATAAGTCAGGTATGTTAGATGTATAAAATCTTTTCATTTTATGCTATATTTCCCTTTTGATTTTTAATACTTGTTGTAATACTTAATTTTGAACATTGTGTATTATGCAAAGTTTTTGTAAAAAGATGGCTAGAAATGAATAGAAATACTGGACAGTGGTTACTGGCCACAGCGAAATTTTTGTTCTTTCCTGGTCACTTGCATTCATAGGTTCAGTTGAAAACAACATTGCTAATATGTTTACTAGTATAAGCAAAGAATATGTCTTCTAGAACTCTTCTTCTTAGATTTTTTTTGCAGCATAGATGACTGTTAATGTTTTTGTGCAGGTACTTGAAGAGTTACTCAGTCACACTGTCATTTCTTAAATATATTTATCACATAAAACCTGCCCTGGCAGTGTATTAAACCCATGATTTTTTTTTTTTTTTTTTTTTGATAATACATAAGTGTATTATCGTTTTTTGGGTCCCGGTTCCGACTAGTTTTTAGTCATGAGTGCGTAATGCTTGAGAAACCAACCTCAGTAAGTGCTGGAATTTGTACTGCTATGCTGTTTTGCGGAAAAATGACGTCATTGTTGCTAAGGCGTATATGTGTGGACAGTTTTTGATTTTCATGTTTAATAAAAACCAAGAAATGCAGCCAAAGCTTTTTAAAAGCAATAAAATCGCTGAATTAGTTGCACTTACCCCCCCCTAGAAACTGTTTTATTCTACTTTCGGTGTAAATGTTATGGAGGTATCTACTTGTGTATGTACACATTTGATACCAAATTACAACTGTAAACATGGAGCCGTGAACATTACATAGGCAAAAGGTGATGATGAAGGATATTTATACCCCCGCAAAATGAATATTTTCAGGGGTATACTGGAATCAGCCTGTCTGTCCGTCTGTTCGTGTGTCCGTCTATGTACAAAATACTAGTAATTTTGTGTTGCGAACTCCTACAGTTTTGCTGCTATTATATTGAAAGTTTGTTGATACATTGATCGTATACTGAAGTTGTGCAAGATGCAGTTTTCAATCATCTACTCCCTATGATTCAAGGGTAATCTCCCCTTGAACTTAGAAAATTTTTTGTTAAATTGCCTGTTTCTTTCAAAGCGCTGGCGGGGGTATTAAGTCACATTCAGTGACAGCTCTAGTTTTTGTCTGTCACTCGTTTTATGTGATAAATAGAATTTCACATTCTTGTTTATGTATTATCCTTTTTGTTAAACTCGTTGACTAAATTGTATTTGACACTTGCCAAGGCTCGCATAATGCAATTTTAGTCAACTTGTTTGATAAAAATGATAATACATATACCATCATGTAAGATCCTCTGTGTAATTTTTAAAAAAAGGGAATGCATTATATTGAACAGCATGCATACATACTTCTTGATGTCATGTATTTACTTTGAACAAACTGTATGAAGTATTATGTTGTTTTTCATGTCAGATTTAATGTGTTATTCCTTTCAACACTTGATCAACATTCAGATTTGATACTTTTGCAGGCTGATGTTGCTCCCTTAATGGCAGCCCTTTTGGGAATTCCATATCCAGTGAATTCTGTGGTAAGTAGCATGTAAAGTTCAAGGTGTGGGGGAGAAGTATGTTAATCTTTTACCACACATACCTAAATTTTAAAGACCCAGGGGAATAAGGCTATTGAAAACATTGTAGGAAAAGAAGAAAATGCTGGTTACCAGCATTTTCTCCTTTTCCCAGAACATTTTCTACCGTTTCAAAGACAAAGTTCATCATTTGATGCAGATTTCTTTTGTCTTCTGCAAATGCTTTCAAATTGTACTGGTCTAAGATTTTTCATGTGGTAAAGGGTGAAAGAAAGGAAATGAGTTTCAAAGAACTGCCTTTTGAGTCCCAGTGTCTTCCTTTTCCTCAGCTGCTTCAAAAGATTTTTTACCTTTTTACAGTGCTGGTTTGGAACAGCATAAACATAAAATCTGTAAAATATTGCATTGTATTTGTATTTGATAAACATGTACATAGTCATATTTGCAATAATTACAGAAAATTTTGAGGTTGTTAGTTCTTTCATAGCTGTGAAGAAACAGCAAGAATATGTATAGATGCATTGGCTGTCAAGTATTCTCAAGTTTTAATTTTCATTGCAGAGACAGTACAGGTAAATTTTGAAAAGCAACAAAAATGATAGGTTTTCAATGATAGAAACCTTTGCAGATATATACTTGTTATTGCTATTCCCATAGATTTATCTCTCTTTTTTTAGAACTCTTGCACATATATGGTTAGGAAATGAACACCTCAATGGTATCTGAACCTACTCTGTACCCGTAATGTAGCCAAATTGTTTACTAACCTTTGACAAGAAAAGGAAATCAGAAATGAAAACGTTCATAAACCATTATACACTACTTTGTAATCAAAAGTTTCTTTCCTAGTACGAATGGCTGCATTTGATTGTACTTCATATTTGATGCCATATCAATTTTTTTTCCACATGGGGTCCTGAAAGTAGGTCTACATGGGCCTTTAACTTTTTTCTTCTATGGTCAGGTGGCAGTGGACATGGAAACTTGTTTCCGCCTGTGGCCAAACATGTTGCCCTGAGCCGAAGGCGAGGTGGCAATATAATTCGCCACAGCTGTTAATAAGTTTCTAAGTCCCCTGCCACCTGACAGTAAAACATATTTATTATACTGCAAAGTTTTACCATTCCAACATGTATTCAGCGAAATTTCCCTGTTTTATGGTCTCGCGTATAGAGTACGCTGACAATATAGAATTTCCCTTCTGAATGCCCCAATTCAATGAAAACTGGCGTCACTGAGAACTGACGTCACTGAAACCTTGGTAAAACATGCAGTTTGGTGAAAAAACTTGATGATGTCACTGCGATAGACATTTGACTTATTTTTATTTAAACAAGGATTTAAACAACTTCAAGGTAAGTAAATATGCATTTTAATGATTTGTTGGCAAAAGGAAATGACCATTAGTTGCCTCAAACGACCATAAGGTTATTCTTTTAATGTTACATTGTATGAGACACTTCACAATTTGTTTACCATGACGAAGGGATGGCTCGTTTTAACGCCGTGTATTTGTTTTAAAATGACAACAAATGATAATATATGTAACTACCGTATATTCATTTATTTTAAAAAATAATCCATTCCTTCCGCTTTAATGACAACCATCGAAGGAAACTAGTAATAATATGGTGCAGGCTACTCATTATGTATGTCTTGTTGGTGGCTTGTATCGATCAATGCCACAGTTTTGGATGTTGTGTTGAAAGTGCAGTTATGTATACAGGGCTCCTGAAAGGGAAACTGCTTTTATATTGTTGTCTGCGCATGTCATATTCTTCGAAGATTCGACCTGTCTGCTATGACGCATCACCCATCCCAGTATACCTGGGAAAAGTAGGGCTTATACCGAAGTTATTAGCCTATTACCCAAGCATGTAGCGGCTGTTTTACTAAATGGCCGTTGCATATGTTACATGCTAGCCGATCATAGCTGATTGAATCGCACCAGGTAGCGTTTTATTGAGTAAACGTTTATTTCATTTTGAAATTCAAAGTAATGGTTGTTGTTTTGAAAAGTAGTCCAGTTCTGTACCCAGAATGCCCAAATTAGATAGATGTGTATTTGTAGAATGCCATCTAGCGGGAGATATTGGCTTTTTCGTGGATTTTGCCAGTGTACAGGAATATATGTTTGGGGCATATTATCCAATCAGATCGCGAGAAATTTCTTTTCAGTATAATAAGAAGAGTTCATCTAATATGGAAATAAGAAATATTCACTTACATGTATTGCAATATTTTTGTATTTGTTAGGGTACATTGCCTCATGATTACCTAAATACAGCTGTACCAGATAGTGAGCTAGCTGAAATGATGTATGCAAATGTTAAACAGATTTTAGAACAGTTTGAGGTAAGAACATTTCATTGACAAACACTAACAGATCTCATATGTATGCTTGGTTGGTGTTTTACCCTGTTCTAAACAAGATGTCAGTCACTTTTTTGTTGGTCAGTTTACTTATTTAAACAATCCTGGCCTTTGTTGTTTTAGACTTTCACAACACTCTTTTTAAGGCACTGTAAGCCTCCAACATAATTATTGTAGGAACAATGTTTGGTGGTGAGAGAGGAACAAATGCTGTTACAATGACCATCATCAGTTGCTCAAAAAGAATTTTTGTGTATTAAGTTTCCTTGCATCATTCAACCTACTGCTGTACCTCCTGCAGACAGCATTTTCCAGCTTGCAAGAAATATTACCAGTAACAAGCAAATAGCCACATGAAAAATTATTGTTTGTTGATTAATTTAGTCTTTTATTTTGTATGGCAGATTAAAGTCTTTAGATTGTTAAATTTTCACCATCATGATACAGTTTTTCATTTATTCACTTGTGAGTTTTAAAGTTTGAAAGAAATGCGTAAAATCATATCAGCTGAATTAACCCTTTACAAGACAGTTCCTACTTGTAACAACCCTAATGAAAAGGCATTTGAAAAAATTGTGGGAAAAAGAGAAAATGCTGGTAACCACCATTTTCTCCTTTTCCCACAATGTTTTTTACCCTTCCCAGAACAAATTTCATTTTTTAAGTCACATTTATTTTGTTTTCTGCAACTGCTTTGAATTTGGACTGGTCTAAAATTTTGTCATTTGGTAAAGAGTTAAACAGTGTTGCCTTGTTTCGCTTTAGGTGAAGATGGAACTCAAAAAGTCTACAACACTTTCTGCAACATTTAGGCCATTCAGGTATGTTATATCTGTTGAGCAATTACAAATATGCCTTCTGAGAACACAGGAAAATATTTCCACGATGTATGCATTAATGTATGAAAGAAAAAAAATGTGTTCAATTTTTAAAAAATTTACACTGCTGCAGGTCTGACTTAACTCAGTCTAAAAAAAAAATGTGAAAGACGTAAGTCAGATTGTATGTCTTGCCAATTGTTTAAATTTTTTGTTAGTAAAGGATATTGTGAGTTTGTTTGTAGAGGAGTTATGCCATTGTATTCATTCCCAACTGCACCTGATGAAAGAAGGAGCACAATCAGTATCTAGGAGTCACTAGTAGTGCTTCTCTGCTTGTTCCTATAGCAGCAAAGTTGCTGTTAAAAGTAAGAACAATTGTAAGGTTGCTCAGATTTGAGGCAATATTGGTTGTGCTTCTGATGTTAACTGGATTCAATATTGGTGTGGTAAGCAAGCATCTTTGGGTCTCTGTAGAAAATTGATAAGATAAATGAAGTTAGCTGGAGAGATACTGATAGACATCACATAAAAAAAAGAAATGCCTCTCCAAAGTCAAGTCAAGCAACAAGCATATCTCTGTTAGTCTCTTTCCAGCCAACCTCATTTAAATTCTTCTTTGATGTTGTTTATCTCAGGTGAGTAAATCAGGACCCATAAGGACATGTAGTTTATGTATTCATCCAATTTTTTACTTATCTTCCAGTGAACTTACTCCTGTTATAATTGTAAGTATCTTTCTTTGCTTTGAATGATTTTTAGCTTGGCTGTTTTCGAAGAAAACATCTAGGTATTGTTGTAGCCCTGGTGTTGTCATCTGCATCGTCATGCTGAAACTTTGACATTTTGTAATATCTCTGTCATTTTGTAATATCTCTGTTACAACTGAAGATATTTACTTCAACATTGAACAAGTTGTTCACAATTAAAAGGGGAACTCATGTGACAGGGGCAGGTAACTAACGATTTTTGACTCAGTTATGCCCCCCTTTTTACTTTCAGTTTTCACTGAAAATCAATTTGGATATTGGATCTATACCGTCCGCTTGTTTAGTCAAGCCTATGAGATATAAATCTGTTTGAGTCTTAGTGGATCCTATTTCATGTCGTTGACAAGGATTGAGTCTATATATTTGGCGCTGAAAGAGTTAAAGCTTATGTTTGAAACTCTTCAGCTATAGCTTTCACATTTGTAATGAGGGAATTGGAAACAGCCTTGTATTTTTCTTTAAACCTCACAGTTTGTGTTCTCATTTTTTCATTAAGACCTCTCTGTTTTATCCAGCAGTTTTAAAACTTTGATATTTAAACTTTATCTTTTCTGTAAAAATTGCAGGCTGAAAAACACAGACATTTTGGAAATTTATTGAAGAATGGGAGATTTAAAGATCTGGTGAGTATGATTAATTGTTAAACCCAAACTCTCATGTTATAATTATGCCTAAACTATCATGCTATAATTATGATGTTCTCTGTTGTTTTTTTCATTTGTCATGTAACATTTCCATATAATTATCGTGTTAAAGTTGACCTTGTTATTAGCATTATTTTATGAAACACTTAAGAAAGTTTGAATGTTAACTCCTAACCACTTGACAAAAAATTAGACTTGTCCAATTTGAAAGCATTTGCAGACAATTATTGTGATTCAAAAATTGAAATTTGTTTTTTGGAAAGGTAGAAACATTATGGGAAAAGGAGAAAATGCTGGTTACTAGTGTTTTCAAAAGCCCCTTCCTCAAGGTTGTTAAAAGTCAGGATTGTTTGTTCAGGGGTAAACAGATTACATTTACCCACAAAGCACAAGTTAATACTTTGAACAATATCAATGAGAAAAGAATGGCTCTTGCAGGCAGTGTGGATCAAAGTCTGACTGCATAGAAAATTCATTCAGGTCTTGGATCTCCATTGTCTGATAAGGTTAAGCTTTTTATGACATTCAGGATGTTTGAATTACAATATATTGGTCTTTACTATCTCCTTGAAATTTTCATTTAATTTATATAGCAGTTGAGGGGTTGTTTTATGTTTTATTTACAGATCAGAGAGTGTGAAGAACTGATAAACACTGCATTAAGAGGACTTACCTATTATCAGACTTATGATAGATTTTTTCTTGGGTAAGAATCATCACCTAGCGATTTAAACAAAAATAAAAAAAACATTACTTAATATTTTCAAAAGAGCTGTGGACCATCTTATTTTTCATTACTTCTTAACTAAAGCACTATCTTTAAAAAATAGTGCTTACTGTTATATGGTAATATGAAAAACAGCTATGATGCCCTGTAAATGTTTTAACCTTTTCAAAGTCTAAAAGACAAAAATACTAGGTTGTCCTGACTGTAGAGACCAAGATCGAATTGCTTTTACAATACAGTCTGATTGCTGATATAAAGGCAAAGGCGACAGTTGTTTGACCTGCACTCTTTTGGTCAGTGAAAATTCTTTCTTATTCAATGAAGTATGATTGGCTTTTCTTATTTTTACTCTTAAAAATAAACTTTTTACTTGCAGAACCAGTGTAGTTTGTGGATTTATAGGTTGGATGGCTTATGTCTTAACAATTATATTTGAGGATCATTCTGGAATCATCCGACCTGTCACAGCTCTGGAAAAACAATCTCAACCTATTTGGAGAAGTGAATTGGTCATCAAGCTGTTTTTCTACTGTCTTGGGGTTGTTGTAATTGCCTTACTATATGGTAAATATCACTACATAGTTACATTTAGGCCGTGCTCTGTGAAAAGGGTTTTAATGCATCTGTAGAAAGTATCAACCATCGCAAGCTGACCTGTGTTGAAACTTTTTGCCATTGGTTAATTTTCTGCATGCTTAACTCTTTACCCAAACAACATAATTTTAGACTAGTCCAAATTGGAAGCATTTGCAGAAGACGAAATTATTGTTACTCAAAAATGGAAATCTGGCGTGGGAAGGGTAGAAAACATTGTGAGAAAAGGAAAAAATGCTGGTTACCAGCATTTTCTCCTTTTCCCACAATGTTTTCATAAGGCTTCTTTTCCCAGGGTCATGAAAACCTGGGATTGTTTGGTAAAGGGTTAAGGACCAGTCCATCTCATGGTTTTGTTATTTTTTAGACCAAATTGGATTTTATGGATCCACAAATACATGTATGTGATGACTTGTTTGGTATAATGCATCACGGAGATGCCTTAAACCTTCTTTTTCCAGAGCATGGCTCATGTAAATTTTCATCATTGTTTTAATCCTTAAAGTGCCAAATAACCAGTTGGATATTTAACCCATTACCACACAATCCCGAGTTTTGACGCCCCTGTAGGAGAAGGCTTTTGAAAACGTGGGAAAAGGAGAAAATGCTGGTAACCAGCATTTTCTCCTTTTCCCAACAATGTTTTCTTCCCCATCCAAAACAAAAATCATCATTTCAGTTACATTTAATTTGTCGTCTGCAAATCCTTTCAATTTGGACCAGTCTAATTTTTTCTCGTGTGGTAAAGAGTTAAGGTCAATTGATAGACATAAATGTTTGCAACTGCAGGCTGTTTTATGGCTGGTGTTGTAGACTAAAGATGGGATTGCATGCTCTGTGCACTGGGATCCTATTCTATGAAATCCTTGAGGAAGAAGGCTATGAAAAACATTGTTGGAAAAGGAGAAGAGGAGGAAGAAGGCTCTGGAAAACATTATGGGAAAAGAAGAATATGCTGTAAAACAGCATTTTCTCCTTTTCCAACATTGTTTTCTACCATTTACAAAGGAATTCTACCAGTTTAGCCATTTTTAAGTAATCATCTAAAAATGCTTTGAACTTCGATAAGTCCAAAACTGTGTTGTGTGGTAAAGAGTTAAAACATTAATTATTTACATTGGAAAATATTGTGGAGAAACAGTCCCTGAATTTGACCAGATTAGTTGTCATATCTGCACCTATATATATACTCATTGAAATTGAATTTTTTCTTTGCTTGGCACAATGCAGTCTCTGTTCTTGCATTCCAATGTATAACTATTACCTGAAGATAAGTTGTTTTACTTGTTCATATTGAAAGCAAATACTAGAAAACAAATGCATTAATTATTGATGATGGTCAAATATTAGGATTTTTCTTTTAAAACAGACTGTGTGATAAAAGCTCAGATTATATCTTTTTCAGTTCAGTCTTTACCTTGGACCAATTACCTGTATTGTTTGATTCCACTTGTTTTATGGATGGTTGTTACACTCAGGTAGGCTAGTTACCTATTTTTTCTTAGTTTAAAAGTATTTTATTCAACAGCAATACAATATATAGGATAAAAAAGCAAATCCAATCAAATGACAAAGTTTATTTTGTGGAGGTGGATCAGAACTGAAGCTTAGCTTATAGGATTTTCCAATTTATGGGTATTGGATGTATAAAGTATCAAAGCAAGAAAAAAATGTCATCGATACTAAAACAGATGATTAAAAAAAATGGGGGGGGGGGTAGAGTCTTGGTAGAAGTGTTGCTTCAAGTGTATTTCAGTTCTCTTTTTAACCCTTTACCCAACAAATCTGAGCTTTACTGACCTTGAAGAGAAGACCTTAATATTGCTTATTATCCAGCATTTTCTCCTTTTTCATCAATATTTTATTCTTTTCAAGACAACTGCTATCATTTGGATCATTCTGGTCATGTGCAGATAATTTCAAATTGGACCAGTCTAAAAAATTTTGCCATCTGGTAAATGGTTAGGGAGATATTTTCTACCATCCAATTGTTCTTCTTTGAAATAAGTTGTAAAGTATGTGGTGTGAAGAATGTGAAGCTAATTATTACCACTGTAAACATTCTGTAGTTGTTTTTGTCAATTTTCCACATGTGTCAGTAGTTCCTGTTTAACTGTTTTTTACCATTGCATGAAATACATTGTCAAGAGCAGCTATTTTAAACCTTTGCCATACAACACAGTTTTCTACTTGTCCAAATTGAAAACATTTGCAGATGACAAATTAGATGGGATTCAAATGATGGGATTTGTCTTTGAAGGGGGAGACACATTGTGAGAAATGGAGAAATGGTGGTTACCCGTATTTTCTCCTTTTCACACAATGTTTTCTCCTTTTTTCCCACAATGCCTTTGAAAGCCTAGTTCCTTCAGGTTGTTAAAACTCAGGATTGTTTGGTAAAGGGTTAATCCTACTTTTCATAGTCTAATTTTATCTTAATTGAACTCATATTTTGTATGATTACATTTCATTTCTTGGAATACTCAACAGCAGTCCTTAACTTATCATTTAACCTGATCACAGAACAGGTGTGGGTGCAAAGAGCTTGTTCACAATCATGGGAATGAATTTCAGAAATGGAGTTGATATTTTTTTAACTCATTTATAGACTGTAAATATATATTATCTTATGTTGATTGCACTATTTCAGGCTGAACATTCTTGTTCAAGCTTTCAACTACACAGTGAACATGCATAACAGAGGAAGGTTTATATTGGCTGTCGTAGCTTGTTTTTTGGGGTTGGAAATTCTGGTAGGTGTTTCTAGCATTCATGCAGTCAACAGTTATGTCAAAAATGCAACTTTCAGAGACCCATCAGCTCTAGAAAATATTGTATGAAAAGAAGCAATTGCCATAACTCTTAGCCTGATAGGAACAATCTATTTTTTATCTGCAACTGTTGTAGAATCAGATCAAGCTGCATAGAAAAAATAGTCCTATCTTGTATGTACACTTGATATTTTTAGAGTTCCTGGCCAATTGTAGCCCTAGAAATGGTACATTGTGGATATTTTTTGCTGATTGCAGCCATGCAATTTGAAAAAAAAAATGAAAATTCCTACTTTTGACAGCAGAGTGACAAAGGACTATTAAAGTATCTTCTGTTCTCATTTTGAATTAAAAACAAATACAATTAAACATTAACCATGTAATTCAATAATTTAATGACCCTAAGGTTAAACCTCTTGAAAACATTGTGGTAACCAGCATTTCTCCTTTTCCCATTACATTCTCTATCCTTTCACAGACATATTTAAACATCTAAGCAGGACAAAATTTTCTTATTGAACAAGTCTGAAATTTTGGCATATGCAAAATGACTAACTTCCATAAAATAAACACCAGTATATTTTCAGGTTGTGGGATTTTTCTACAGAGAAATGTTTTCCATTGGCCTGGTATTTATTGGACTGTTTGCTTGGATATCTTCTCAGAAATCATCTTCTAAAGTAAGATGTTATTGTGGTATGTTTTACCCAACTCATTGCTATCCAGGGATGATTTTTTAGGTTCCTGCTGGAAACAATTGAGCCATGCTGTGGCAAAGGGGGGCTGAATGCATCTCCTTGATGCATTGTACCAAGCAAGTAATCAAATAATCATAGATCCAAATATTCATTTTGTCTAACAACTGACTCAACCATGAGTAGGCAGGCCCATTGATATGCAGAGAATTGACCAGTAGAAAAAAAGTTTTGACCCAGGTCAGCATGTGCGAATTGTGTAGGCTGACCTGGGTCGATACTGTTTGAAGATGAAATAAGCCCCCTTTTCAGAGAGCATTATTTTTTTAAAAAACTATTGAGTGAAAGAAGCAATGTTTCCTTTGTTGTGTAAAAAAACAGGTTCTTTTCTTCAGTATGAGCGTTTCTCATTTGGTTCATTTGATACTGTTTTTGGTACAATAATCAGTTAAGTAAGAATTATCATTCCATGCTGTACATCAGTTTTATTTGTTTGTGTGTATGGTGTTTAATGCTGTTGTCAACATTATTTCAGTTATGTCGCAATAGACAGTGCATCTGTCCATACTTTCCTGGAATTTCTTTTACCAATGTCCTTCCCAACCTCTGGCTGCTTTTCCACATAACCATCATCGAAACAATGATGATCAGTAGTGAGAGAGGAATGAATCCTGTTGCAATGATGTACATCAATTTACTTGTTGAAAGTAGCACTTTACAAAAATAAGGATAGGAAATTTTGATTACTCGGAAAATGTTACAGGCAGAATGTATCCTGAATTTTATCTTCATGTTACAGTCTTTTTACAAACCTGATATATCCTTAAAATTTGCTGTATGTCATTTTTAGCTTAGCTATTTTTAGAAAGAAAATCCCAGATGATGTCATAGTCATGTTGTCGCATATGTCATTATCATGTGAAAGCTTTGACATTTTGTTATATCTCTGTCATTACTGAAGATATTTACTTTAAGCTCGGGCTAGTTCTTAACTATCAAAAGGGAAACCCATTTAGCAAGGGCAGATAACCCTGAAATATTTTTGAAATTGTTGTGCTCCCTGGTCACTGTAAAAGCACCTTCAGCTAAGCATTGGCACCTGCATCCTATGTTCTTGTTACATTATAAATTGTTTTGTTAAGTTATATTACATAGTATTTCAAACATTTTATTAAGCCACAGAATCTTTTTAAAGGAATACTTTCACCTTAGTCTTTGCACAAGGCAAACAGTACATCATTGAGTTTATAGCCTGTACCCCCAACTCTTTGTAATCAAGGTCAATTTTTCACAAGGCGCGTCTTCACTGTGAGCAGTGAAATGGGTTTTTTTTTTCAAATCAATCGCTATTTCTGTATTTCAGGTGGTATTGTTTCAGTGGACTGTGTCCTGTTTATTGCTTGCCATATTTCCTATGTTACCTGTGGTGACTGGTCAAAGAAATGTTCATTACGTGTAAGTGAAAAATGACTTTTTTAATCTTGAAAGTTTTTCATTTACCATTACCTCCTGAATAAAATATGCTGTTGACAACTTACTTTCTTGTTAAATATGAATAGTTAATACAAATTGAATTTTTATTCTGTACTTAACAATCCTGTGTTTTTATAACCCTTAGGATGAAGGTTTTGAAAAAAAATTGTGTTTTTATAACCCTTTGGAAGGAGGTTTTGAAAGGATAGTTTGAAAATGAGAAATTGCTGGTAACCATCATTTTCTTCTTTTCCAACAATGTTTCCTACCCTTTTGCAGAAAAATCTTATTGTTGGAGCTACATTTCATTTGTCGTTTGCAAATGCTTGCAATATTGATACATCTTATAATGATAATATTTTGTCGTCAGGTAAACAGTTTATATACTTACACAATTGCAAGGAGAAATTTAGTGGCAAAAGGAGAAATTACTTGAATCTGCAATTTCTTCTTTTGCCATTATGGTTCCCGAAAGACATAAAAATGTCAAAGTGTAAAACTTTGTTTGCAGGAGGAAATGAGTAGATAAGCAACACTATGTTATGTAAAAAGGGGTTCTGAAACTTTAGGACCAGCAAATAATTTAGTGAAATTGGAATACCAGTACTTAGTCTCTATAGTATGAAACTACACGTATATTGTAATATAAATATCACTGCATCACTAGAATAAACCTTCTTGCTGAAAAAAACATTTGAAATCTTAAAGCAAATACATCAAAATAAAGTTATCTTCAATGTTTTGTATTATGTTTGTAAAAGCTTAATATGAAACTTTTGATGGGGTATTTGAGTGATTTGCATGTAACAACCTTGTAGTTTTATTGGGAAATGTACATGCTGTAAAAGTGAAGGCAAAATTTTTAAATGAAAAGGTCAATCACTTCAATTTAGATGTTATATATTGCGTAATCATTCAAAAAAAGATGTTGCTAATTTGTTCTTTGTGTAGGTGGCCATGCCTCCAAAAAAGTGCATAATTTCCAAATTTTATATTTGTGTTTTTGATTAATTAAAGAAAAAAAAAAAAAAACCTGATTTGTGTTAACTCCTCCAACCTGAACATTTAAGATGATAAAAATTTGTTTATTGCAACTGTTGTTGTAGTTGATATTTTGTATTGTGACAATGAACTGTTATATTCAATTTCTTGATGAAACATTCTGTGTTATATACTTTCAGTATCACAGGTGGTGTGGTTGTGATTATTGGTTCCTTGTTTTTCATTTACAGGTATGTTTTGTGTTAGTTCATTATCACTTGTAGATGATGTTTTGTGTCTCTGTGCTAAGTCTGGTGGCGCAGTTGGTAGTGTACAGGACTTGTGGCAAAGGGTTTGCTGGATTGAATCCCGAGCTCAGAAAATTTCTTTCGTAAGATTGACAAAAGTCATTGCAATTCATTCCTCTCTCACCGCTGATCATTGTCTTTACAATTGTTAAGTGGGAAATCAGCTGGTGGCTTAGGAAAAATACCTGTGCGAATGATTAGGTAAAGAAACTCTAGGATAGCATGGATAGGTGTACTGGTTGCTGTGTTAGAACCGAAATTATGTTGGAAAGGGTGTTGAACACCATACAAACAAATTTGTGTCTCGCTGCAGACCAGTTTTGAAAATTTGCTTGTAAAGGATCGTATTTCACATTGATTATTATTATTGTAGTTATTTAGTCACCATTTTAACTAAATTTCATGGAGTTTTTACTAAATGTATTTGAAGCTGTCATTAGGAAAATGTAAAAATTCAAAGAGGACAAGGCCTCTTTCTTTATTTTGTATCATTCCAAGGTGTATAATTTGTCCAAAGGGATTCCCATGTAAGCAGTGCCACTATTAGAGATCAATAAGGATTTTCTGATTACAAATCAAATTCTCTAACCCTTAATGCTTAGGATCCATAGGAACTGACTTTGTATTTTTGACTGTATGAAACAATTAGAGAAACAAATATTAACAGTCACAGTGCAAAGACATGTAGTTTATTAAATAGTTGACTTGGATATTTCAGACTGAATGTATCAAAAGGGATGAACAACATAAGGAGCTTCAACACCACTGCTTTATTGCAAGTAGGTTTTATACCAGTTATATATGAGTCATGCTCTGTGAAAAGGGGGTTTAATGCGTCTGCAAAAACTATTGACTCATGTCAGCCTGTGCAGTCAGTGCAGGCTGACATTGGTCAAAATCTTTTGCTGTTTGTAAATTTTCTGCATGTGCAAGGGATATTCTACCTCAACATTCAGTGGGTTGTTAAGCAAAAGGGATTTTATGGGTCCACAATTATGTGATAACTTGCTTAATATATCATAAAATTGTTAAGATGTTAAGAATTAGCTGGTAATAACAACATAACTGGCAATCTAGCAAAAGGTGGTTTAACACATATCAGTGATGCATTAGCTAATGCATCACTGATATGTGTTAAACCACCTTTTGCCAGATTGCCAGTTATGTTGTTATTACCAGCTAATTCTTAACATCTTAACAATTTTATGATTGAATCAAGACTGATAAATCCAAATACTCTTTAATACTGCAAAGGCTCACAAATGCCTTTCTGTCAACCTTTTTGTGACTGCATTGTGATTAAACCCACATCAACCTCTATCTTTCCTGCCTTTGTCTTTTGTTAGTTAATAACCTTTTATCTTTCAATTCTGTGTTGTATTATAGAAAATTGAATGCTTTTGAAAACATTTGGGAAAAGTAGAAAATGCTGGTAATCAGCCTTTATTTAATCCACACAATGTTTTCTACTAAAAAGACAAGTATCATCATTTGAACCATTTTTAATTGTTATCAGCAAATTTTTTCAATTTTGGTCAAATGTGGACTTTTCTTGTCTGATAAAGAGTTATTGTGTGGTAAAGAGTTTTTTCTACAATTTTTATTGATTACCCCTGATCATTGCCCACTGGAGAATAAACTCATGCTCACACTGACTAAGTAAAGGATCCAAACCCAGTCAATCTATACAACCATACAAATACCCCTACGAAATGAATGTTTTTCATGCAGTATACTACAATCAGTTTGCCTGTTAATCTGTGGGAACGCATGTGGATATGTTTCTGTCATGAATTTCTCCTGCAGTTCTGCAGTTATTGTGCTGAAACTTTGTACAAAGACCCAACAGAAATTGTAGATTTGCACTATACAATTTAGAGATGTCTGCCTTTCAGCATGTCCAAATTATCTTCAACTGAGCTTTGACAATTTTTTATCTTACATCTTTACTAAACAATAACTAGTTTTAACAACCCTGAGAATGAAGGCATTAAAAACATGGTAAGAACAGGGAAAATTGCTGGTAACCAGCATTTTGTCCTTCTCTCACAATGTTTTCTATGCTCTGTAAAACTGGATAAGTCCAAAAATTTATGGTTTGGTAAAGAGTCAATGAACTTTAGTGATGATTATCTGTCTTCCCCACCAAAGTGCTTGGTACAGGTTTTTAGTAACTTTTTGTGACATTTCCAGTTGCCAACAAGTTCTGTTTTACATTTCAGCTTTTCTTCATTAGCCTGTCAACTTATTTCTCAGGAGTTTTGGTAACCTCAGGTCTATCACCATGGCAACACATCATCAGCTGGTCAATTCTAGGTAAGCTTGGCTAACAACGAGCAGTATTCTAAAGGAGCCATTTCTTTGGCTGATGGCATGTCTTGGAATTTATAATTAAAATTGATTTTAGAAAATTTAGTGGATAAGGCCACATTTTGAATTTGCTATTTAATTATCACATCCTGAAATAAACTTGCAACAGATTAATTTGAAAGATACCTGTGAACTCTTTACCAATGGCAAAATTTTAGACTTGTCCTAATTAAGAGCAGTTAAAAATGGCAAATTAAATGCTCAAATGATAAGATCTGGCTTTAAAAGTGTAGAAAGCATTGCGAGAAAAGAGGAAAGTGCTGGTTATCAAGCTTTTTCCCTATCATCAACTAAGTTATCTTGACCTGCAAATTTGTGTCTTACATGTTTTGAAAATAATTGACAGGCTTTAACAAATGACATCATAAAGCTCCCATGACATCACAGTTTATCACATAACCTCCCTTGTTTTCAATGTAATATACCCTTTACGAATTTTCTTATCTTATACACGTTTAATATCACAATTGAGTGACGTCATTTTTTTACATCATTTTGTATGTGTTTCATAGTTAAGTGAATGGATTTTATGGGTATTACCAAGCATGCATCTATAGATGGTTTTGCATCTTTTGATGTATCATTTGTGAAATATTTTTATGTGATAAAAAGAATCTGACTTTCATCAGCGTTTGAGATAAAATTTTATTGAACTTGTCAAGAAAAAAATGTTATTCAGCTCGCCAAAGGCTTGCTAAATAACATTTTTCCCAGACTTGTTCTATAAAATTTTATCTCAAATGCCAACTTGTGTCAGATCCTATATATCTTAACTTAAATGTGTGTGAGATAAGAAAACTCGCAATGGCCATATAACTGTGAAAACAAGGGAAATAATGTGATAAAATACATTTAAAATGGAGTGAGGGATAACAGTTGAATATTTGTATTCATTTTTTTTCTCCTTTTTTTTTTCCAGGTTTATCATTAATTCTACCTTTTTTTGGACCCACCATAGTGTATCCAAGGTTAATGACTATCTTCTTAGGGTTTGTGACACCCTTCATACTTCTCAGCATATCGTATCCTTTATTTTGCAGCTACTTATATGAGCTGGTTTCGTAATAGGATGGAGTTATAAACCTGTACATGTCAAGTACATTACAGAAAGCTTTTACTGTTACATCTTGCAGATGGATTTTTTTTGCGGACTATAATAAGAGGGAATAAGAGAAGAACATTGGTCACTAGCATTTTCTCCTTTTCCCACAATATTTTTTACAAGTTCCATCATTTGAGTCACATTTGAATTGTTATCAGCAAATGCTTTCAATTTGGACAAGTCTAAGATGTTGTTGTGTGTTGAAGAGTTAACTCTTTATCAAACGACAAATTTATAGACTGGTCCAAATTGAAATTATTTGCAGACAAAATAAATGTGACTGAAAAATCAAAATTTGAATTGGGAAGGGTAGAAAACATTGTGGGAAAAGGAGAAAATGCTGGTTACCAGCATTTCTCCTTTTCCCACAATGTTTTCAAAAGGCTTCTATCTCAGGGTCGTAAAAACCAGGGATTGTTTGGTAAAGAGTTAAGATGATTTCATTCAGAGCACAGTAAATTGACAAGAGCATCATTTCAAAAGCAAAATTTTCCCAGGTTTTATCGATCTGTATGCTTATTTTTTGGCTGTAGTTGAAGAGGTTTTGTCTGTTGGATTAATTTAGCAAAGTTAAAGTTTTGCAGGCAACCAAAGTTGCTACCATCTGGAGGACATTTCTGGGTTCAGGGATATATTTCATGAAATTATCTCTCAAATATTTTTAAATACAGTTATTAGTATTGTTTTCCATATTGAAAAGATATGCTCAGTTTAATGGTATAAAAGGGAAATGTGTAAAAGGTTTCTTTAACATGCTGTTTAGGTATGAAGTGTTATTTGTAGCAAGTCTTGGATTTCTCCTGTACCAGTGGTTAAGCATGGAAACAGATGCTACCAAATCTCTTCATTATTCTACATGGAAAGACAGAAATGTTAGACAGGTAGATAGTATAAGCTAAGCCTTTATGATACAAGTTTATTTAGGCAGCTGCACAAGACAGCTTTTTAAAACATTGTGGGAAAAGGAGGAATCGCTGATTACAAGCAATCACTCCTTATTCCGAAATGTTTTATGCATATTTTCTTCTGAAAATCAATTTAGAATCTAAATCTGACTGTACATTGAGTGTAGCCTGGTCTTTGATCTTCAATGATATTTTCTGAAATACTGTTGTCAAAACAGCATTAAACCTACTACATTGTATATCAAGGACTTTCAGTCATTGAGTATGTTTTCTCATCTTTTTGGTGTTTTGATGTTTTTCTTTTCTTTTTTTCAGAATGAGTTTAATTACTACCTCATGGATAAAATTTTTAGTAAACGACAACAAAAAGATCATTGTAAACTATGGATAGTTAATACAGTGTATTTACTCATAATTCATTTCAGATTTGTTGCATGAATATGCTTGAAAACACTGGTAAAAAGTTATTTCTCATTCTACCACAATGTTGTTAGAAGTGGCGTGTTCAAATACATGGAATTGTCTGCATTTTGTAATGTGACAATTGCTTACTTGTTGAATCAGGAACCTTCTTTTTTTTTTTTTATTATAGGGAATTTTGATAGATTTTGTAGAAGGAGCTACTGTAAGAAGCTTGAATAACAAACCTGCTGGGAGGAATTACCTTGTTATTAGCGATATCCAGAGATCATTCTACTTTGTATCCTTTAATCTACGCATATCTATATTTTGTTTATCTTTTCATGTTGATCTAGGATCATAAATATGCATATACAACCCCTTGTGATGATATATGACAAAGGAAATGATAATTTTGTATTTCATTTTAGGTTATCTTTTATGTGAAAGTCATTATCCCCAAACAGCATTCCGTCAGTAACTGATACAACAGATGACAAAATATTACATGATTGTGTTTTTATAGGGTTTTTATGTTCAAGTGATTTCAAAATAAAATAAAAATATATTACCTAATGTTTACTAAGCACCAGATATTTCACATTGTAAATTTTGCATGAGATACACATGTATTTGAGATATTTTCATTAGATACGGTTAACACTTAAAGCACCCTTGACAACTGTAGTTGCCTTTGTGACAAGTAAAGATCTAAACCAGACTGCACAAAACATACATTCTAATCTGTTATCTACCCTGTCCGCTGTGCTGGAATACAATACACAAAGAGACAATATAATTGCAACTACATGTATTAGGGTTTTATTTCAAGCCTGAAAGGTGTGTTGGAATTATTTGGTGCTGTGTAGATAAGTGATGCATTGAGAAGGTGCCATGTGTACTCACAAATTTTTATGACAGGCAAAAATCTATAGGTAAGTGATGCATTGAGATTGTGCCTTGTGTACTCACAAGTTTTTATGACAGGAAAAATTTTGTTGGAATAGGTTTGTTTCAGGCAAGTAATATGATAGTATCATACGAACTAAGTGAAAGCATTCCTTAATAATTACTCAAGATTTTCTTGATTCTTACTGCATTTTTTGGTACAGGTAACATTGCCAGCATCAACAGGTAAGTGACTTTTGTATACTGATCTTTTTTAACCCTTAATGAACCTTTTGCAACTATTGTTGCCACTGTGGTCATTTTAGATCAAGATTAGACTGCACAAAATGTGCAGTCTGATCTTTAATCTACACTGTCCGATTTGCTGAGACTAGAGTAACCTTGAAACTGTAAATGCATGCCTCTTATTTATCGACAAAATGTCAGTTTGGATTTATTTGGCACTATAACTCTAAAGCTTGATAGTCACAAATGCTGAAAATACATGTAGCTGGACTAACAAATAGATGCAGTCAATTTACTATGCAGCTATCCTCTAGCCATATACAGATGCAGACAAAAATTTAGATGAGGCTCAAATGAGGGGATTTGTCTTGAAAACATAGTGGAAATAACGAGAACATGCAAGTTACCAGTATTTTCTCCTTCTCCCAGTGTTTTAAAAAACTTTAATGCTTATAGTCGGGATATTACATTTTGATAAAAGTGTAAAGACAGATGAAGAAATTACTGTTTCAGCAGAAGTATTTCATGTAGATTTGAGCCATGCTCTGTGACAATGGGGCTTTATTCATATGCAAAAAGTATCAACCCATACCAGCCTGCGTGGTCTGACCTGGGTCAAAACTTCTTGCTATTGGCCAGTTTCTGAATGTCAAGGGACCATTCTACCTCATGATTCAGTCAGTTGTTATACAAAATGGATTTTATGGATCAGTAATTACCAGTTTGTTATAACTTGCTTTGTATCATGCATCATGGAGATGCTTTTAACCCTTTTTGCCAGAGCATGCTAATTTATATTAAGCTTTCACTGATTTCCTCATGCAACAAATTGGCAGCTGTTGACTCTGAAAAAGCCTTGTAAAATATGAGTAACCAGCATGAATAAAGGTTACATACATTTATATTTGTGAAAACATTGTGGTAAAGTGTCATCAGAATCTGTCTACAGTGTATCAAGTTAGGATAGTGGGTCACTATACACCTTTTTTTCATCTCTTTTTTTTCCCCAGCTTTGACCCAGCATCTGTGCTGTGTTTTGTGTCAGTGTTTTCTCCTTTCACCATGGGAAGTCTTTTACTGCTCAAGGTAAAAAATTTGTTACAGATGAAATCTTAGTAGGCTTTAGTTACAGGACTTTTTGAAATAGATAGAGTAGTTTTCCTCTATGCTTGTATACATTGTACTGAATAAATCTAGTCATTTAATGGAAAAGCATTGTGTGTTTAGTTTTGTCAATAAAAACTACTTTTTCATCTGAATTTTGTGATCAGATTTTGCATTGTAATTTCAAAGGAGTATTTCCCAAATTATTTCAACATAGTAGACAGTGACGATGGAAATCAGACTGACTGCTTTAAGCTCTACTTTGTCCACTACAACAAAAGCAATTGTTGCAGTAGGATCTATAAGGCACTCCAAAGCATTTCAAATATTTCAATTCTTAAACCGCAGTTCACAACTATAGTTGCTTTTGTGGCCAGTTAGGTTACTAGACTGCAGAAAACATGCAGCCTAATCTTTGATGTACAATGTCCACTTTGGTGACACACTCTTGACTGAAGCAACTTTGAAATTGCACTTAATTTTGTGTTATTTCTAGACTGAGAGTCTGTTGGGTTTATTGAGTGCTCTAAGTATTAACAACCTGTTGAGCATCCAAATTTGTGATTCAAAAAAATTTATAGCAGGCTTTAAAGAAGTCGAGTAGTCCACCAAACAATTCAGACTTTTGATGAGCTCGAGATAGACAGCTTTGAAAATATGTTGAGAAAAGGGGAAAATCCCTCTTCCACAATGTTTTTTTTACTCTTTCAAAGACAAGTCTCAACAGTTTGGTTGCATTTGACTTGTCATCTGCAAATGCTTTCAGTTTGGACAAATCTAGAATTGTGTTGTCTAGTAAGGAGGACTCGTTATATTACAATGAAATTTTTGAAAGCATTTGTGAACAACGAATAAAATGTTGCTCTAGTTATTAAATCTTTAAATGAAAGGGTAGGAAATATTGGTTAAATAGAAAATGAAGTTTACTAGTATTTTCTCCTTGTTTTCAAAAGCCTTCTATCTTTGGTTAAGGTTTAATTTTAACAGTTTATACATTTATCCTTACTTGTCTAGGTTGTGATTCCATTTATCCTCGTCACCTGCACTCTACAAGCTGTACATGTTATCACAAAGTTACCACTCCAGGGATTGTGTCTTCTAATACTGCTGATGTCGGATAGTATGGCAGTGGTTTGTACTATACTTATCTCATTTTTCTTTAAAGTGTCACATGGGAGTGTCTTTGGGCAAGGCACTCTAGATTCCAAGTCTGATGTGGGTGAAATCCTGGATAGACATGAACAGGTCATCTGGTGCTGTGTTGTGTGAAGTACTGTTGAAAGACGGGTAACACTATTCTAACATGTTAACAAACAACCAGTCTGATACATGTACCTCCTGAAGCTGTGGTCCAATTCAAATATTTTCTTACATTGTCCACTTGCACGACAATACAAAGCAAGGTTTTCAGATGATACATGTTTGATCTCTTACCGCTGATCGTTGATGATGGTTATGTGGGAAAGCAGCCAGTGGCTTTGGAAGAATATTATAATAAAATACTGGTAAAAGAAACTCCAGGAAAGTATGGATAGATGTTCTGGCCTCAGTGACATAACTGAAATAATGTTGAAAAAGGCATTATACACCATACAAACAACATCAAAAAAAATGTGTATGATCTTACTAATTTACAGTCACACTCTAAGGTCAAGGTCATGGTGAGAGGTTAAGAGTCACATGAACTTAATCATTTATGGTTGACACAAAAGTGAAAAAGCTGTAAGTGGGAGATGTCTGTATCTATTTTAGGATCTTAGCCTATACTCATGAAACTTGATCAGAATGTTTGTCTTGATGACATTTTAAACCAGTTTGAAAATGGGTCAGGTCGGTGTAAAACTAGGTCACTAGGTCAAATCTTAGAAAATTCTTGTGTATACTCTAGTGGTTGAAAATATTTTAACCATTAACCCTAACCAAAGGATCAAGAGTTTTGAATGACGCTGAGAAAATTGCTTTTGTAAACATTGTGGGAAAATTTGAAGTCCGAAATTTTGTGGTCCAGGAAAGAGTTTATTACCCAGTATTTGTGTGGGTTTTTTCACGAACTGAAAATAGCCATTATATATATTACCAGTATTTCTTATTTTCAGACAATGTTTTCAAAAGCCTATTTCTACAGGTTTAACTGTTAAAGCAACGAGATTGTTTGGTAAAGGGTTAAAAATAGCCTTTTACCACACAATCCCAAGTTTTAACGACCTTGAGGAAGAAGGCTTGTTAACAGAGTGTTGGAAAAGGAGAAAATGCTGGTAACCAGCCTTTTCACCTTTTCCCACAATATTTTCTACCCTTTTATAGATAATTTCCACAATCTGAGCCACATTTAATGTCGTCTGCAAATGATTCGGATTTGGACAAGTCCAAAATTTTGTCCAATGGTAAGTAGTTAAAATTATTCAATAGTAATTTCACCATTCATTTACCAAAGTCTTTTCGTTGGAATTGGATAGTATCACACTTGTTTCTATTTTCAGCATTTCTTTTTCCTGGTGCAAGACTATGGAAGTTGGTTAGACATTGGGACAAGTATCAGCCACTATGTGATTGTTATGACTATGATTACCTTCATTATGATGTTGTTTGGACTGGCCCATGTTTTAACCAGGTGGAGGGTGAAGCTCTTCTCCCACGGAGATAAGAGCATGTGAAAAATTAGTATTTGAATTCTATAGACCCGATTTCTTTTATGCAGTGATGAATAATCATGTGTTTAAACTTCACAATCAGCTGTGAAATAAAGAGAAAGAATCATTCAACTCTTGCAGTGCAAAAAAAAAAAATGGTATTAACCCTTCACCAACAGACAAAACTTTAGACTTGCCCAAATTGAAAGTTTTTTTCAGAAAACAAAATAATTGTGACTCAAAAATAAAAATTCACATTTGGGAGTGTGTAAAATATCATGGGAAAAGGAGGAAATGCTTGTTACCAGCATTTTCTCCTTTTCCTAAATTTTCTAAAAGACCTTTCCGTAAAGTTTTTAAAATTTGGATTGTGTGTTAAAGGGTTAACCCTTATCTTGCAGATTTTGTAATAATTGACTATCACAAAAATAGATTTCTTTATGTGTATCAAATTTGGATTGGATGGACATGACAGAAGTACTTATAAAGCAGAGGAGAGTTAGAGCAAGATCAGACAGCGCATATGTGCTGGCTGATCTTGCTCTAACTCTCCGCATAAAACATCCATAGTTCTGAAATACAGGAGAAAATTTAGAAAAAACTATCAATCCATATAAAGGACTACTTTCTTGGATCGTTAAGCTTGTCTGATCCAAAATATTTCATTTAAGTATTTGATCCATGTAGATAATTAACATACCAGATCAGATAGTGTAGATCCATGATCTGAATGTAGGTCTATACTATCTGATCTTGATCTACATTTTATTTGTCAAAATTCATTGTAATATGAAAATTTGAGAAGTGAAATGGGTTTTAAGCTAACTTTCTGCAACATTCATTCAGATACAGCGCTGTATATTCAAATATATACAGCGCTGTTTGTGATAGTTTAGCTATTTTATAAATTTACATAGTGCAGGATAAGTTCTTAGAACAGGTTCCTCTACATACAGCCAAACCTGTATAAGTGATCATCTGTATTGAACATCCAACTTTTTCCGCATCTCAACTGTGATATCTCCAAATTCAGATTTTCTTAACAGCTTTACCTAATTAAACTGTCATTTTCTTTTCGCTTATTTTCCTTTTTTTTTCTTTTTCTTTCTTTTGTTTACTCAAGGGAAAGTTTACCTATTTATGTACACATATATATCTTCAGAGTTGAATCTAGGCCGCGGGATTGCGGGATTCCCGCACATATATATTTCTTTGCGCCAAAGGCAAATGTCACTGCGGCACAGGTCACGCTAATTCAGACAGATTGGTGCATAATTGAATCAATGGTGCGTCGGCAAATTTGTTAGATGTGGTGGTCAAAATCCTCGCAATATACCCAATAGAGCAACATATTTATCTACCCTCCATAGAAATCGATACTACAGTTACTGTAGTAGTATTCTATTTATATGCGAGCTAAATGACCAAAGCTGTCCATGCGCCATAAAACAACATTCATTCATTCATCATTCATTAGTATTCTATTTATAACATCTGCTGTGGCCGAATTTCCTTATATGGATCTATGGTAAAGCCCGCCAAATGGGTCACATGATAGACAATTATTCTCTACATAATCAACTATGTCACGGAACTTATGGCCAAGCAACTGAGTTTGTTCCATTTGTTCAGAAAAAATACATGCAGACGATTCAGCTTCACAGAGTTCGGAAACTTTGACTCCTGTGCAGCCAACGGATGATAGTGAATCGACGATTAAAAAAACAGAAATTCGATCACACATTTCAAAAGACTTGGCTTGAAACCTATCAGTGGTTGAGGAAAAGTGACAAAGGAATGTGCAGTATGTAGTGCTCAAAATAAAAAAAAAAAACGGTTTCACAACTGGATCATGTGATAATTATCGAACGAATTCGCTAAGCAGACATGTTTCATCTCAGAATCATTGTGAAGCAATGAAAGAAGCAGTTCTTAGACAAAATACGAGTCATGTAAGCCGATTTTACAACTAATAATATCAATTTAAACTTATTAAAAAAAATTACAAATTTTCATTATTTTTGACGGATTTCAGAGTTGAAAACGTGCAAGTATGAATTGTGTAAATTTCAGACTTATAGTGACTATGACGACACACCAACAACAACAACCAAAATTGCGACACCGGAAGAAAAAGAAAAATTCAACATTAAAAAGTAAATATAGTGATGATTAACTGTGTACCAGATGACACAGTGTTGGACTTGACCAAATTCAAAGCATTTGCAGACAACAAAAATGACTAAAGAATTTATATTTGTTACTTAAGTAGGAGAAAAAAGACATTGTGGAAAATGAAGAAATGCTGTTCACCAGTACTTTCTTCTTTTTCCACGATGTTTTCAACTGTTTTTTTCTTTTAGGGTAATTAAACCCCGAGACCGTGTGGTGAAGAGTTAATGGTCACTGGTGGCCAAACTCTGAGAAATGGTGGCCCACCATTTGAAATATGATGGGGGAGTTGGCCCATACTTATGCAAACCTAGATTCAACTCTGTATCTTTTATGGCTTGGAGTATTTTGCAAGGTTAAGAGATAAGTTTTTAATGTTCAATGAATAACAAATACTATCGTGTTATCAGCTTATGTTTGCAGTTTTGGTTGAAACACTGTTGTTTTTCTGTTAAACTTCACTAGTTAGTTAGTTTGCTACATTTTAGCCACATTTTTCTGAAGACAGTGTCATTCTCTCAAAGTTTGATTACCATTTTTAGTTAACTCTCTACCAAACAACAAAATTCTAGACCAGTCCAAATTGAAAGCATTTACAGACAACAAAATAGTTGTGACTTAAAAATTGATATTTGTTTTGAAAAGGGTATAAAACATTGTTGGAAAGGAGAAAATGCTGGTTACCAGTATTTTCTCTTTTTCCCAATAATCTTATCAAAATACTTCTTTTTCAGGGTTGTTAAAAGTCAGGATTGTTTGGTAAAGGGTTAAAAGCTCCTGAAGTATTTGTATTCATACACTACAGTATTGTGTGCTACCAATAAAGGCAAGTTTAAAAGTAATTGAAAAATTGATATTCTGTGTAATAATGTTATTTCCTATTAGCCTCTCAATTACATACATGCTCAACCCGTAAAGCACAAAGCACAAGTTAAGTTACTTTTTTTTTTTTTGATAGTATAGATCAAGATCAGACTGCACAAAACTTACAGTCCAATCTTGGTTTCACATTATTGACATTTTCTGAAATGATTATCTGATAAAAAAAAAAAGTCTAGATCTATAACTTTTTGTTTTCAAAGACTTACAATATATATTTCAGAAATTGAAAGGTTAACTCTTTACCAGACAACTAAGTTAAAAGCATTTGTAGATGGCCAAAGGTCTCAAATCATGGCATATATCTCAGGAGCAGAAAAAAACATTGTGGGAAATGGAGAAAATGTTGGTTACCAGCATTTTCTCCTTTTCCTGTCATGTTTTTAAATGCCTTCTTTCACAGGGTCATAAATACATGGTATTGTTTTGTAAAGGGTTATATTATGTAAATCCATTAACTTGTAATTTATTATCCACCACCGAAGGCGGAAGGATATAGTTTTGGCGTTGTCCGTCTGTCCGTCCCTCCTTCTGTGTGTCCGTACAGGAGAATATCTCCAATACCATTGGACGGAATTTCGTTAGACTTTATACATGTGTACAGTAACCCATTCGGCCTATACACTTTTTTTTTCCTTTTCTTTTTTTTTTTTTTTTTTGATTCGATGATAAAAGGCCGACTGGGAGCAATTTTAAGTTATGCAGTCAAGTAAATATTTTAGGCGGGAGATATCATTTCAACAAAATTGCTTGTTGTATTTGTAATCATAGACATGTGTAATTTTCAATAAGAAGTGAATCCAAGTATGTCAGTTTTTGACTAAAATAATTGTTTCTTCATATTTTTCACTCCCTTTATAACCTCGGGTCAGGGGATCTAACCACAAATCTTCCTTGCCAATACTTGATATGTTTTGTATACACAATAACATTTCACAGACTTTTTCTTTACGAAATAGACAAAATTAATGTCTCCCAAAGTGCTTCAACACGTATTCCCAGTTCCTTTATATATGGGTTCTGTTAGGTTAAGTGGTGAAGGCATGGGCCTCTCAATCTATGGGCCCTGGGTCTGATCCTCACTTGAGGAGCTTGCCTAGTACTGGTGAAACCCAGGGCACTGTGTGAGCTGTCACAGTGCAGTGATGGTTGACTGAAATACACTGAAAGCAACCTAAAAAGTTCAATCATTCAGTTACTATAAAGGTTATTTCTACATAAATCATAAACATGTGCAAGTGACACAGGGTTTAACTCTTTACCAAACGACAAAATTTTAGACTGGTCCAAATTGAAAGCATTAGCAGACGACAAAAGAAATGTGAATCAAAAATTGAAATTTGTTTTGGGAAGGGTAGAAAACATTGTGGGAAAAAGAGAAAATGCTGGTTACCAGCATTTTCTCTTTTTCCCACAATGTTTTCATAAGGCTTCTTTCTCAGGGTCGTTAAAAGTCATGATTGTGTGGTAAAGAGTTAAGCCATTATCAAACAATCAAAACTCCAAATAACCTTTAGGAAGAAGACTAAAATATTGTTGGTAAAGGAGAAAATACTGATAGCAAGTAATTTCTCCTTTTCCTAAAATCATGCTTTCTATCCTTGAACCCTTTACTAAACAATCTTGAGTTTCAACAACCCTAAGGAAGGAAGTTTTTGAAAACATTTTGGGAAAAAGAGAAAATGCTGGTAACAGGGATTTTCTCTTTTTCCCACTATGTTTTCTACACTTCCAAAGAGAAAATTCAGGTTTTGAGTCAAATTTATTTTGTTGTCTGCAAATGCTTTAAGTTTAGTGAAAATTCCAAGTCCAAAAGGGGGCATAACTGTGTCAAAAATAATTGGATGGTTACCTGCCCCTGTTGTATGGGTTCCCCTGTTGATACTTTACAACTAGTCCAAATTTGAAGTTTACATCTGCAGTAATGACAGAGATATCATAAGATGTCAAAATTTTAAAAATCTTACATCCAATAAGGAGCATAACTGCCAAAAAAAAAAAGTCATGGTTTCTTGCTCCTGTTGTATGAGTGCCCCTTTTGATAGTTTACAACTAGTCAGAGTTTGAAGAAAACATCTTCAGTAATGACAGAGATACTCTAAAATGTCAGATTTTACACGACGCAGAGAATGGCAATGCCAGGGCTATGACAATACTTCAATGTTTCCTTTGAAGAAGCCAAGCTGAAAATGGATTAAATTGGACAAAAGGAAGTTGATAAAGATATACTTTTAATAAGAGGGCCATGATGGCCCTGGATCGCTTACCTGAGTCGATAGGCGAAATTTCAGTCCACGTGCATAATTCAATTTCTGACTAATTGTCAGGTCAATTGAGCTTAAAATTGGGCCTCTAGAGGGTCCACAAGGAATTTCCGTAAGTTGGCATAGTGACCTACTTTATCACCATAGGTGACCCAATTTAGAACTCATCAAAAATTGATCAAGACAAACATTCTGAACAGTTTTCGAGTTAATTGAGCAATAAATGTGGCCTCTAGAATGTCCACAAGGTATTTCTTCAATTTTGACCTAGTGACCTAGATTATGACCCCAGGTGACCAGTTTCAAACTCATCTGATGTTATATCAAGACAAACATCCTGACCAATTTTCAGGTCAATTGAGCAAGAAATGTGGCCTCTGGAGTGCCCTCAAGGTATTTCTTTAATTTGACCTAGTGACCTAGATTATGACCCCCAGGTGACCCAATTTTGTACTAATCTTAGATTTCATCAAGAGAAACATTTTACCCAATTCTCAAATCAACTGAACAATAAATGTTGCCATTAGAGTGCCCACACGGTATTGCTTTAATTTGACCTATTAACCTAGTTTATGACCCCAGTTGATCCAAATTCAGACTGATGTGAGATTTTATCAAGACAAACATTCTGACCAATTTTCAAGTCAATTGAGCAAAAGATGTGGCCTCTAGAGTGCCCGCAAGATATTGCTTTAATTTGACCTAGTGACCTAGTTTATGATCGCAGGTGACCCAAATCCAAACCCATCCCAGATTTCATCAAGACAACATTCTGAACAAATTTAAGGTCATTTGAGCAAAAAATGTCGTTTATAAAGTGCTCAGGTGAGCTAATAATGGATAACAGAGTCATAAATTTGAAAACAAGATTTAATCATAGATAAAGAATAGATTGTGTAATAATAACATTACTGCTGGACATAATTAGGCGGGTACTGTATGCGTATGTTTGACGGACAGACGGGAACTTGACAGCAGTAACCGGCTGGTGCTGGGTCCATGTGACACGAAGGTGGAAGGTTCCATTGCAAACAGCTGTCAGGTATAAAGAATATTGTTTTTTGCCTTTTACCCAACAATCATGTGTATAGACCATTTGTTAAATAATCACAAGTTTTAACAACATTTAGGAAGAAGACTTATGAAAAAGTTGTGGTAAAGAGAGAAAATGCTGGTAACCACAGTTTTCTGCCATAGCAAAAACTTTATTTCAATTTCTAAGCCACATTTTTTTTGTTGCCTGCAAATGCTTTCAATTCGGACAGGTCTAGAACTCTGCCTTTTGGTAGAAAGATGATGATCTTGAGAGGGAAGGCTTTCAGAAAAATCACAGAACAAGGAAAAAATATTCCTAACCACCATTTTCTTCTTTTTCCACAATATCTACCCTTTCAAAGACATCCTATTATTTGAGCCACAATTAATTTGTCCTCTGCAAATGCTTTCACTGAGGATAAAGCTAAAATTTTGTACCCAGGTTAACAGTTAACCCTTTACCACACGACAAAATTTTAAACTTTTCCTAATAAAAAGCATTTGCAGGTGACAAAGGTGGTCAAAATGACAAGATTTGTTATTGACAGGTTAGAAAACATTGTGGTAAAAGGAGAAAATGCTGGTTACCAGCATTTTCTCCTTTTCCAACAGTGTTTTCAAAAGCTGTCTTCCTCAGGGTCGTTAAAAGTCGGGATTGTGTGGTAAAGGGTTATTTTTTTTTTTAATCATAATTTCTATAGATCTAATGCAACATCTTCCCACACATTACCAATGGCTGGTGACTGAGTCTTGCAGCAACAATCTTTGGAAACATTGTGGGAAATGGAAAAACATTGGTAGAATAACAGAAAACAAGATATCAAAAACACATTTAAACTCTTTACCACAAAATCCAGATATTTAATGGCCCTGACACAGAGGGCTTTTGAAAACATCGAAAAAGGAGAAAATGCTAATAACCAGCATTTTCTCCTTTTTCCACAATGTTTACTGCCCTTCCAAAAACAAATTTCAATTTTCGAGTCACATTTTTCTTGTCGTCTGCAAATCCTTTGAATTTGGACAGGTCTAAAATTTTGTCATTTGGTAAAGGGTTAAAGCACCATTCACAACTTAGATCAAACATGCAGTCTGATCTTTGATCGATACTTCCCAATTTGCTGAAACTCTATAGACTTCGGCAACCATGATACTGAAACAGTTTAGTTTTTATTTCTGGACAGAAAATGTCTGTCAGGCTCTAAAAATTGTAAATATATGTAAGTTAAATGCAAGGAAAACCTTTGAAAATTGCAAAAGTGCATATGATTAAAAACTTGTCACAGCACTTACTGTCCATAATCATCTGCTATCTACACCAATAACTGCTGACCAGACGAAAAAAACTTTAACCTTTTCCAAAATGAAAGTGCTTGCAGATGACAAATTAGATATGGCTCAAATGATGAGACTTGTCTGTAAAAAGGGTAGAAAACATTGGGGAAAATGTTTTCAAATGCTTTCTATGACAATGTCCAAAAAGGTTAAAAGATTAAATCTTGCAGCACAATATATACTGATATTTTGTGTCCATTACGAAATTCCATAAAATAATTCCAGAAATATCTTGTTGAATATTGAGAAGTAAAAATTCAAGATCAGACTGGATGTTAAATCCAGCCTGATCCTGTTCTACAGTTCCCAATTGCAGCTGAGGCCATGCCATGCATTTTGATGCAAAACACATTGACTCCTACTGACAAGTCTTTTACTTCTGCAGCTGTATTGGGGTAAAAGGAGGAACTGTCCATAGCTAGCAAATTCCCCTTTAACCCTATACAAGACGACAAAATTTTAGACTCGTCCAAACTGAAAGCATTTGCAAACGACAATTTCAATGTGGCTCAAATGATGCAGCTTTTCCCTGTTAGAGTAGAAAACATAATTTTCTCCTTTTCCCACAATGTTTTCAAAGGCTTCTTTCCCAGGGTCGTTAAAAGTAGGCATTGTGCGGTAAGGGATTAACCATAATGCTTTTAACATTAGTCCATATATATTCAGCGTCAATGAAAAGTCACCAAGTACTACAGTTGAATATTTTTCACCTTGCCACAAGAGAGAAATTTTCAATTATGTTGAACGTTATTATACTCATTTCCCGACCCATATCTGACAAATTTCACGTGCTTGCACATCTGAGTAGTCCATCTTTTTTTGCACGTGCAAAAATGAATTCTAATCAATTTTCTGAAGACAAACTATCCAAGGTTCACCTTCTTTTCGTCTCTTACCTGGTGACTTTTCACTGATGCTGAGTATACATAAAACTACTGTATATCAGATTTATAGTATGAATTTCTTAGGAATATTTTTCAAGATGTCTGCAAATTTGTACCGGAAGATAAAAGATTAACCCTCTACCATAGGATCCTGAGTTTGAATATTTAAATGGTCCTGAAAAAGAAGGCTTCTGAAAACATCTTGGGAAAAGGAGAAAATGCTGGTAACCAGCATTTTCTCATTTTCCAACAAAGTTTTCTACCCTTGCAAAGACAAATTTTGCAATTTGTGCAACAGTTAATTTATCATCTGCAATATTTTCAGTTTGGACAAGTCTAAAATTTTGTCATCTGTTTAACCCTTTACGACACAGTCCTGAGTTTTAAACGACCTTGAAAAAGAAGGCTTTTGAAAACATTGTGGGAAAAGGAGAAAATGCTGGTAACCAGCATTTTCTCCTTTTCCCGCAAGGTTTTCTACTCTATAAAAGACAGAAATCATCACTTGACCTACATTTGTTTTGTCGGTGCAAATGCTTTATAATTGGTCAAGTCAAAAATTTTGTTGTTTGGTAAAGAGTTAACAGGTATATTCATCAGTAAGGATACATACAGTGTACTACATTTGTAGAAGCCAGTTTTTCCATCTTCACATGAACACTTGTATTTACATCCATCTTTCCATTCTTGACCTTCCTGGTAGTAATTTCCATTGTAGAAACATGTGCTGGCTGTAAATAATGACTTTTTTTTTTTTCTAGTCAAACTTATCTTAACCCTTTACCACACAATCCTGAGTTTTAAAGACCCTAACAAAGGTTTTAGAAAACCTTGTGGAAAAAACGAACAAAATGCTGGAAACCAGCATTTTCTCCTTTTCCAACAATTTTTTCTCTACCTTGTCAAAGACAAGAACCCCTATTTCAGCCACATTTGATTTATTTTCTGCCCATGCTTTCAATTCAGACTAATCTAAACTTTTGTTACTTGGTAAAGAGTTGAGGCTAGATAATGGGCAAAATGTTTAAAAGTATGGATATCATAATGTGTCTGATAGTGTGTTACAAAGGGGTCTGTCAAAGTTCTCATCCCTGGCAGAAAAATGAATCCTAACATTTTACTTATCAACATCCTTGATAAGGCACATACTATGATTCCAAACATGGTTTATTTTTATTCAAATTTTACCACACAATCCCAAGTTTCAACAATCCTGAGAAAGAGGCCTTATGAAAACATTGTGGGAAAAAGAGAAAATGCTGGAAACTAGCACTTTCTCACACTGTTTTTTTCCATTTTCTAAAGCCAACTCCATCATTTTAGCAGTATTTGTTGTCTGCAAATGCTTTCAATGAGGACAAGTCTAAAATGTTGTTGTGTGGTAAAGAGTTAATGCTATCATGTCAGTGAAATCATGGCAGCCACAGCATCTATCCGTGCATTCCTGCAGTTTCTTTTAATGTACTTTCCACAGCATTATTTCTAAGGCACTATCTGCTTTCATACAAAAACATCATCAAAACAACCTTCAGCAGTGAGCGAGGAATGAATCTTGTTGCAATGACAAACATTCATCCCGGAAAAAAAGGTTTTACTGAGGTGGGATGTAAACCAACAACCTCTGTATTACATGATGCCCTGTATGATACAGACTGAGCCACTAGACTTGGCTTATTTTGGACAAGAAACATCTACTTAACACTTTGTCAAACAACAAAATTTTTGGACTTGTCCAAATTAAAAGCAATTGCATACAACAAATTAAAGGTGGCCAAAATGACTCAATTTTTCCTTGATAGAGCAGAAAGCATTTTGGGAAAAGGAGAAAATCTCCTTTTCTCACAATGCTTTCAAAAGGCTTCTTCTTCAGGGTCATTAAAAGTCGAGACTGTGTGGTAAAAGGTTACAGGTTAGAAAAAAAATTAGAGTTGAAACAAAAAATGCTCTTTGAAAGACTTTTGAAAACATCATAGGAAGAGGGGAAAATGCTTGCAACCAGTATTTTCTCCTTTTCCCTCAATGTTTTTAACCTTTCTATAAAACCTTTTTATAAAAGAATTCCATCAGTTCAGCCATATTTAAGGTGTCATTTGCAAATACTTCCAATTTTGAAAAGTTTAAAATTTTGTTGTGTGGTAAAGAGTTAACCCTTTACCGCACAATGCCGACTTTTAACAACCCTAGGAAAGAAGCCTCTCGAAAAATTGTGGGAAAAGGAGAAAATGCTGGTAACCAGTATTTTCTCCTTTTTCCTCAATGTTTTTAACCTTTCTATAAAACCTTTTTATAAAAGAATTCCATCAGTTCAGCCATATTTAAGGTGTCATTTGCAAATACTTCCAATTTTGAAAAGTTTAAAATTTTGTTGTGTGGTAAAGAGTTAACCCTTTACCGCACAATGCCGACTTTTAACAACCCTAGGAAAGAAGCCTCTCGAAAAATTGTGGGAAAAGGAGAAAATGCTGGTAACCAGCATTTTCTCCTTTTCCCACAACGTTTTCTACCCTATCAAAGAAAAATTGCACCGTTTAAGCCACACTGAAATTGTCATATGCTAATGCTTTCAATTTGGGCGTTAAAATTCTGTCGTCTGGTAAAGGGTTAAAAGAATAAAAAGCAACTTACTCAAGTTGTTCTGTCCAAAATTGATACCATTGCAGGATGGCTTGTCACAGCATTCACCGGGTGGTTTTTGTAGAGTACATTGCGATGGGAGGTTATCCCAGACTGGGCACCTACAAAAGTCATACAAGCTATTTAAGCCTTTACAAAACAATAAAATTTTAGACTTGCTCAAATCAAAAGTTTTTGCAGATGACAAAATAATTAACTCAAAAATAGAAATTGACTTTTGGAAGGGTAGAAAACATTGTGGGAAAAGGAGAAAATGCTGGTTACCAGCATTTTCTCCTTTTCCCACAATGTTTTCAAAAGGCTTCTTCCTTCAGGATATTAAAACTTGGGATCATGTGCTTACAAGTTAAAATCTCAATATCCCTGAAGCCATTATGAGTTCGTTTCAAATATTCTTGCGTACAATCATTGCAAAAAAAGTATACTATAAATCCAGCTGGAAAAATACAACAACATTGTCTAGTAGGGGCCTAAATAAAGACGAGACACTGAGGTATCTGACATTTTAAAAGAACCATTCCAATTTTAAATATCAGCAATCAAACACTTTACTACACAATCCCGAGTTTTAACGACCTTGAGGAAGAAGGCTTTTGAAAACATTGAGGGAAAAGGAGACTATACTGGCAGCCAGCATTTTCTCCTTTTCCCACAATTTTCTAGGACAGATCCCACCATTTCAACAACATTTGTCATCTATACATGTAGTAGGTCTAAAATTTTGCCATTTGGTATGGAGAAAATTGCTGTAAGCTACGCAAAAAGGGAAATAAAGTGTAGACCATTTCCATACAAGATATATAACACTCACTCTGAACTTTATTTACACTTTATCAAACAATCTTGTGGTTTTATGAACCATAAACAGACGGTTTTAGAAAACATTGTGGGACATGGAGAAAATGCTTGTTCCATGCAATTTCCCCCTTTTCAGCCATGTTCTACATACTGTTGGAAGAAGGTAGTTTTGCTTTTCAAATGTCAGTTGATTATATCATTTGTATACTAAAAGCTTTTAATGTAGGCCTAAATTCTGTATAACTTCTGGTTATAACCTAACATACTACCAAATTGATTACATACAGGTTCAAGCATCTGTAGAAACCAGTCTGACCATCTTCACAAGTGCAGTTGTACTGACAGCCGTCGGTCCATGTCTCTCCTTGTCTGTAAATCTTGTTCTTGTAGATACAGAAGTTAGCTGGGTTTGAAGTAGAATAAGAAATCATTTGATCAAGATTTAAATAGAAAACCACTTAGTTTATTATTTAACACTTGACCATATAATCCCGAGTTTTAATGCCCCTGATGAAAAAGCTTTTTGAAAACATTGTGGGAAAAGGAGAAAATGCTGGTAACCAGCATTTTCTCCTTTTCCCACAGTGTTTTACACCCTCTCAAAAGACAAATCCCATCATTTGAGCCTCTTTGAAATTGTCGTCTGCAATTGCTTTCAATCTGGACGAGTCCGAAATAATGTTGTGGGGTACAGAGTTAAATCTATGATTATACAACAGGGCCATTGTCCCTAACTGCTCACCTGGGTAAAAGTCATCTAGGAGTGATGAAGTTGAAGAGATCCTGGTTGTAATGACGTAAAACATGAACCATGCTCTGTGAAAAGGGGGCTTAATGCATTTCTGTGATGCATTATATCAAGCAATTCATCACAGTAATATAAATCAAGATATAAATCCATTTTGTATAACAACCAATTGAATTATGAGGTACACTTTTACCTTGACACACGAAAAATTGACCAAAAACAAAAAGTTTCGGCCAAGGCCAGCCTGCACAGACTGCGCAGGCTGGCCTGGGTCAATACTTTATGAAAATTCATTAAGCCCCCTTTTCAGACAGCACGGCTAACATATAAAATATACTCAATGTTCATAGTTGGAATTAACTTTTTTCTCAATTCAAATTTTGTATATTTTATATTGATTGACATAAGAGCAACCCCAATTTTTATGAGAATCTGACTGAAAATACGGCCTCTATAGCACTCACTAGGTTTTTCTTAGATTTGTCCCAGTGACCTATTTTTTTATCCAATGTGACCCATTATAATACCTGTCCAAGATATCATCAAAACAAGCATTCTGACCAATTTTCATAAGTATTCAATGGAAAATATGGCCTCTAGAGTGTTAACAAGCTTTTTCTAAGATTTTTCGTCATAACTTGCTTTTTGATCCTTTGTGGCCCAATTTAAAAATTGTCCGATATTTCATCAAGACAAACATTCTGACCAATTTTCATGAGAATTGGACTGAAAATGTGGCCTGTACAGTGCACACAAGGTTTTTGTAAATTTTGTCCAGGTGGTCTATCATCTGACATGAAGTTATTTCAAACTTTTCCCGAGATATCATCAAGTCAAGTATTCTGACTCATTTTCATGAGTATCGGACTGAAAATGTAGCTGCTAGAGTGCACACAAGGCTTTTCTAAGAATTGTTACTTTTTGACTTGAGGTAACCAAATTCCATACTTGTCCAAGATATGATCAGGACAAACATTCCAACAAATTTTCATGAGTATAACACTGAAAATGTGGCCTCTAGAGTGCACACAAGGTTTTTTTAAGATCTGTTAGTGAGCCTATATAATCCATTTTCATACTTGTCTGAGACATCATCAAAACTAACATTTTGACCAACTTTTATAAGTATCCGACTGAAAATGTGGCCTCTAGAGTGCATATAAGATTTTTCACAGCGGCCTACTTTTTGAAGTTATATGACCCAATTTTAATTTTCATCCATATATTATAAAGAAAAACATTTTGACCAACCTTTATGAGTATCAGACGGAAAATGTGACCTCTACAGTGCACACAAGATTTTCTACGATTTGTCTTAGTGACCTATTTTTGATCTGACAAGAGCCAATTTCTCACTTGTTAGAGACATTATCAAGACAAGTTTTCTGACCAATTTTCATGAGTATTTGACTAAAAATGTGATCCAACATGACCCAATTTCAAACTTGTCTGAGATATTATCAAGACAAACATTCTGACAAATTTTCATGAGTATCCGACTGAAAATGTGGCCACTGGAGTGCACACAGTTTTTCTCAGATTTGTTTAAAACTCCATGAATATGAACTAGTCTAGTACAAAATTCTTTGATCTGGTAAAGAGTAAGACACTTGCAAATATGTGAAAACAACCATCGTAGCAAAAGGAGACACTGCAAGGGCAAAAAAGCCTTTTTGGTTACTATTACATAGTGATGGGTAAAATAAAGTTAATCAAAGTTATGAGATGACTTACATGTAGCAGTGATAGTCTGGGATTGAACTGTTGGTCCCACACCTTGACCTGAAAGACAAAACAACATGAGAAATACAGCACATGTCAATCTTCATTAAACCTGATAGCACTGAATAGTTCAGTTAAACCTTATCCTACTAAATAAGTTTAAGAAAAACTTTCAGGCCGATAGTAAAAACCTGAATGTTATTTCAAACTTCTTTTTTGGAGAAAAAGTATCTCTTAATCGGAAAGTGTAGATTCAAGATCAGACTGCACATTCTGTGCAGTCTGATCTTGATCTACACTGTCCACAAAAGGTCAGCCAATTGCACTTAGCAGCTTAAGGGTTAACCTTTTTTCCGTCAGAAAAACAGAATATTTCACAATAAAGCTGACAGTGTAGATTCATGACCAGACTGCACATACAGGGTGTCCGGAAAGTAAGGTAACACTTTGATATATTTATTATATGGCTTTAGAAATGCGATAAAGAGATGCAAATATACCAACATATACATAAAATATGTAAGTTTTTTTGTTTAATAATTTCACTCAATATTCATTACATCACGCACTTTTATACAGATTTTAAATCAGAAGTATATTTTTGTGACTGGCGTCATTTTTAATAATTTATGACGTTTTTGATGTGACGGCTTTTATTCTTTCTATGTTGAACATGCACGATGAAATTGTCAATCTCTTCAGCTCACATTCCATCATCAATCCTCTTGATTTCACGTTTAATGTTCTTTAGAAACATGTCTGTGCTGTCTGGCTTGGGACTGTATACTTTTTTTTCTGCAAATAACCCCAAAAGAAGAAGTCAAGTGGGTTGAGGTAGGGACCGTGCACAGATCTTGATATTCCGCAAACTTTCACCTCCGAACATCATCTTGATATTACCCTATCACCGAATGTATCGTATGAAAAGTCCATCCCAGTATTAGATGTAGTGCTGTAGCACCATCCTGCATGAACCACGTGTTTTGCAATGTAGGGGATTTGTTTTAAAGCGAGGGAACCAACTTGTCTTTCAAAAGCGATAGTTAGTGCTGGGAATTAATCGTGTCGTTTAAGACATATGGCCCAACAACACCTTGACTTGGTATGTTACACCATACAGTTAGTTTTTCTCTGTACAGTGGTCTCTCTGTGAAACAACGTGGTTCTTCATGTGCCCAAAACAGCATATTTTGTTTACAAACATGTCCAGGGAACAGGAAATGAGAAAACGTCATTATTTCCTAAAATGACGCCAATGAAAAAAAGGTACTTCCGATTTGAAATCTGTGTAAAAGTTCGTAATCTAATAAAAATTGCATAATACTTTCACCAAAAAATCTTACATGTTTTATATACATGCATATATATTTTTAACTATTAATCTCAAATTTAAAGCCATATTATAAATGTATGAAAGTGTTACCTTACTTTCCGGACACCCTGTACTTGATCCTCCTGGTCTGCATAATGCAGTCTGATCTAGGTCTACACTGTACCACATTAGGTATTAACTCTTTACAAAATGACACAATTTTAGACTTGTTCAAATTAAAAGCATTTACAGACAACTTACAAACTATGGCCCAAAAAATAGGGTAGAAAACATTGTGGGAAAAGAAAATGCTGGTAATGAGCATTTTCTCCTTTTTCCAAAATGTTTTCAAAAGCTTTCTATCCATAGGGTCGTTTCAACTTTAGATTGTTTAGTCAAGGGTCAACTCCTTACAAGACAAAAATTTTTATTTGTTCTTATCTGGTTTTACCTGCCAGGTATGGGAAATATTACACTTTGATTTGAGTTGAACTAATTTTCTTTCATTCACTCCTTTGCATTTTTCATAAGTAACATCCCTGGGCCCGTATTCACCAACCATTCTTAAGAACGTTCTCAGTCTTATTCTCAATAATTTTCTAACATTTGGTTTAGCCAATCAGAAGTTGTGTTACTTTCAAATTTGGAAAAACTTGGATAATAAGACTGAGAATGTTCTTAAGAAGGGTTGGTGAATACAGATCCAGGATAGGTTGAAAATCTATCCCTACATCCAATGCTATTAAGATTAGAGCACTACAAAGTCTCATTACATGCAGTCTGATCTTAGATCTAAACTGTCCACTACTTCTTTCCGTAAATAGATGAACAATAATAAAATAACTTACAGTTAGGATGTGCAAGAATGGCAAATACATCACCAGAGCCTGTGGAAGCTGTAATTAGAAATGTGAATATCTTTGTTGATATTTTACTGTTTACTGCCAAACAATTCACACCAGATTTATTTTATCTTTTTTATTCAAGCATAACTTTCTATTTCAAAAATAGTGTGGAATGGAACAAAATCTTGTGGTACGCAATAATTATTGTCAGTCCAATAGAGGTATCTTTCTTCTAGCACTCTTGTGCATAATTATATAGTAGGAGAATTAACAATTCTTGCTATACAGCACAATTATTGAAACCTAAAATATTATTGAAACCTACACGGTGCCCATAACATGGCAAAATTATTGAATAATTCATACCAGGAAAATAAAATGAGAAAAGAAAAGCCTTCATATACTTATTAGAAGCAGCATCGCAATGAAATGTGCCTCCATTAGTACAGATGGCTGTGTAGGATAGTACTTTATATAATTATGATGTCATTGTTTTTTTTTTATATGTTGTCCGGGTAGTAATTCTTAACGCGTTTTTAACTTGAAGAGTTCAGTTAATGAAAATGAGAAGTATAGCAAACTTTCTAAAATATTTTCATTCCTGCTGAGATATAAAATTTTGTTTTTTCTTTCAGGTTTTCTTTTAATTGTTTCTCTTTCATCCAATTCTAAATAGTATTTTGGTAGTTTTAAAGATACTATATGGGTTACCAGTATTCCCAAAACAGAAATTTAAACTTTCCCAAACTGAAAGCAGCTGCATGCAAAAAATTAGAAATAAGTATAAATTTATGTTTAGTTCTCTGATATGGTTTAAAACATTGTGGGAAAAGGAGAAAATGCTGATCACCAGCATTTTCTTCTTTTCCCATGATGTTTTCAAAGGCCGTCTTACTCACAGATGTTAAAACACAGGTAAAAGAGCTATGAAATAGGTGACAACCATTTCCATACATTAAAGACTTGATATTAAAGAACGCTACATACATGCACTACCAAAGTTGGTTGCGGTCTGTCCTAAGGCGTAATAGAAAGATGGTTTGTTGGCTCCCTGTTCAAAGTTACAGTTACTCTGGGTTGAAATAAACATCCAGCCTTGTACATTACAGCCACTGCCAGAACTGGTCATAGCAAACTCATGGCCATTTAATTGGTCCCTGTAAAAGAAACATCATTGACCCTTTTCACAAATGAAACATTTTATACTCTTTCTAATTCAAAACATCTGCAAATGACAAATTCAAAATCTGTGCACATAAGCTTAGGGTCTCTGATAGGGTAGAAAAACATTGTGGTAAAAGGAGAAAATGCTGGTTACTAGCATTTTCTCCTTTTCCCTCAATGTTTTCAAAAGCCTTCATTCCAAGGGTCATGAAAACCCGTGATTGTTTGGTAAAGGGTTAAACTCTTTCAGCAACAAATACTGTTTAAGTGGAAATTTTTGCGACATGGAAATTTTTGCGATTTTGCGATTTCAAAAAATTCGCAAACTTTTTCTCTTTGCGTATTTAACAACAGGTATACCAACAAATAACAAGTGTCTTGAATTCGTAAACATTTCCCAACGCAAGATGTCTGTAATCAGTAATTCGCATATTTTCTGACATGCATATAGATTCTATATTATCCATGTATACAGTATACAAACTCTGTGAAAGAGAATGATAATTTATGCCACTTTCAACAGAATTTCAGTCATGTCACTGTTACAGCTCACTTAACTCTTTACCAGGAAACAAAATTTCAGACTTGTCCAAACTGAAAATCTTTGTAGAAAACAGAAAAACATGGCTTAAATGAGATTTGTCTCTGGAAGGTAGAAAACTTTGGTAACTTGCATCTTCTTCTTTCCCCACAATGTTTTTAAAAGCTTACTTCCAAAGAAAGTGTTAATCATGTCTTTCTGGTTAACTCTTTACCGAATGACAAAATTTTAAACTTGTCCAAATTGAAAGCAATCGCAGACGACAATATAAATGTGACTGAAAAACTGATAATTGTTTTGGGAAGGGTAGAAAAAATTGTGGGTAAAGGAGAAAATGCTGGTTACCAGCATTTTCTCCTTTTCCCACAATGTTTTCAAAAGGCTTCTTTATAGGGTCGTTAAAAGGGTTAAAACAAACTCTAAGCCAGACTATGTGGTGCCTTGCACAAGGAAACTCTCAAGTTTTCAGAGAGATGTGATCACAACAATTCCTGATTAAAAATCAAATATGAGTTTGGAGGACTCCCGTATTTTGTGCTGTCTGATCTTGATCAACACTGTCCATATACAATACTGCAAGCCATACTCAAGCTATACTGTGGGTTAAAATACCTACCCAATCATACTGAATAGATTCTTTGGAGCATACTTTATGTCTGTGTACGTAGATGATATAATTCTTGAAGGATCAAACCAGCTGTTTTTGTCAGCTCCACTGGCATCAAAAATGATGTTTGCTCTCTCTATGCCATTATTGTAGATTGCAACTTTTACCTGTAGAAAAAAGCAGAAAAAGCTTAACCCTTTGCTACACAATCCCCAGACTCTGCAGAGTGAGGCTTTTAAAAACATTGTGGGAAAAGGAGAAAATGCTGGTTAACCAGCATTTTCTCCTTTTCCCACAATGTTTTCCTCTCAATCAGACAAAACCCACAAATGAGCCACACCTAATTTGTCATCTTCAGTTGCTTTCAATTTGGGCGAGTCTAAAATTTTGTTACAGAGGGTAATTATTCTGGCAAAGTCCATCATCTCTCAGTCTGATTTCTTTTTTTTTTTGGGGGAATATCAGTTCAAATCAGTGACAATTTTACAGTCTCAAAAATAGTTTGCTTTTTTTGCATGTTTTGCCTGTTTGAGTCATTTATGTTTATGGTGATTTCTGATATGGCTTACATTTCCATCTAACAACTTTGGAATCAAAGAAAAAAAAAAAAGTTGAATAATTATGGTTTAAAAAAACTGACTTTTCTCTTTTAATCCTTTACACACCAACGAAATTTCAGACTTCTCTTGCAGTTGCAATTACTTGGATCCTATTCTCAGACTAGAAATGTCTGTTTGGTTTTATTTAGCTCTCTTATGGTTAAAATAATACATGAAGTACAAATTCTTATTTCATGCAAACATTTTCCTACAAAGGAAGAAAGAAGTACCAAAAGAATGAAAAGGATTAATATCAAACCTTGTCGATACACAAACTGTTCCAGTAATTGGACAGGTCTGGTTTGTAGTGACCATTGTACTGACTGGTCAAGTACATGGCCTCTGGAACCTGGGCATTCAGGGTGTTAGGGCTGTTCCATAGAGAGTAAAGATCTGGGCCTGGAGCACCTGCTACACCCTTCAGCATGATCATCCAGTCTGGAAAGAACCAAAAATAACCATTTACCTCAAAAAGGTTAAGTTTTATTTAGCTGCCACAATAAATAGCTGAAAACATTCTTTTATGTAAACTTTTTCATCTTTTTTTTTGTAATAATGAACATCAAAGTTGTTCTATGCTTTACCTGGCAACAAAATTTTAGCATAATCCACATAAATAGCATATGCTGACCACCAAGTCTTTTTTCTTCTTGGGCTTGTTAAAACTTGGGGTTGTTTGCCTCAGAGTAAAGTCATATCCTGAAGACTGTTTTCATCTTACAGGAAGACATTGTTGCAAAACATAGTGAGAGAAGGCTACAAGTAAGCATTTTATCATTTTGTCCAAATATTATCCTAATTGTATCCTAAACATTTACCAGAAAGTTAAATGAAAGAGAAGTAAAAAAAGAATATTGAATTAAATTAGCAGAAAAAAAAACAGGTTAAAACCAGGGATAGTATGGTGAAAGACAACTTACTATTTGTTGAAGGTAATCCACCAGTAATAGAATTTGGTGTGTTGAATCTTGCATCTGAAACAGAGAGGAACAGAAGCCAATCATACATTGGTATCACTATTGAGAAACCAAAGATACTGTATAAGTAAAAATTTTGCGACATCGAAATTTTTGCGATTTAACACGTATATATCAACGTATACAGTAACGACCCTTTAGAACTAATAGATGATCCCAAACTATGTTCTCTACAAAGATATTTTTATAAAATACACAAAAGCTTAACTCCATATCAGTCAATCCAAAGTTTTAATGACCCAAGTGAGGACGGTTTTTGAAAACATTGTGGGAAAAGGAGAAAATGCTGGTTCTCCTTTTCCCACCATGTTTTCTACCTGTTCAAGGCCAAATCCTATTATTTGAGCAATATTTCCTACATCATCTGTGAATGCTTCCAATTTGGACAAGTCTAGAGTTTTGTTGTATGGTACATGGTATCATTTTCACGTAATTTTTGCCAGAACATCTCAAATAACATCCTGCAGCACTACATGAAGATCAGACTGCAAACAAGAGCATCGCATGTGGGTGCCAATGATTGGCTGCAAGTGCTTGATATTAAAATAAAATTTTAAGTTGGAAAAGGGACACAACTGTGTCAAAAATATTTTGATGGTAACCTACTTCTTTTGTATAAGTTCCTCTTTGAATAGTTCAAGACTTGTCCAAGTTTAAAGTACATATCTTCAGTAATAACAGAGATAAGAGATATTAAAAAATTTCAAAGTTTTCATAGAACTACGGTGACGCAGAAGATGATGCCAGGGCTATGACAATAACTCTCCCAAAACAGAGACAGCTTTCTCTGGTTTGTATAAGTCAGGATTGTGTGGTAGAGGGTTAAATGCGATACTATCAGTATGGTCGCATAAAACTTTGTCTCTTAACCTATTACCAAACAATCCCATGTTTTAACAAAAGTGAGGAAGAATGTGTTTGTAAACATTTTCGAAAATGTGGAAATGCTTGTAATGAGCATCTTTTTACCCTTCCATAGAAAAAGGTTAATCATTTGAGCAAAGATTAAAATGTCCCTTGCAAATGCTTTTGATTTAAATAGTTCTACAATTTTGATGTCTGGCAAAGAGTTAGAAGGTTTATCATAAAATGGATTAATTCAAAGAATATAAGTTTGAGCCCTCAGCTGTCTGACTGTGTATATCTCCCAGTGACATTAATTACCGTTATGAATTAACCCTTTACCAAACAATCCCAGGTTTTAATGACCCTGACAAAGAGGTCTTTTGAAAACATTGTGGGAAAAGGAGAAAATGCTGGTAACAAGCATTTTCTCCTTTTCCCACAATGTTTTCTACCCTTCCTAAGCTGAAGTTCTGGTTTTGATTCACATTTATTTTGTCATCTGCAAAAGCTTTTGATTTGAGCAAGGGTAAAATTTTGTAGTTGCGTAAAGGGTTAAATCTTTACCACATGACAAAAGTATAGACTTGTCCAAATTCAAAGCAATTGCAGACGACAAATCAAAGATGGCTTAGATAATGAAACTTGCCCTTGATTGAGTAGAAAACCTTGTGGTAAAATGCTGCTTTTTCAGCACTCTCTCCGTTTTTCACAATGTTTTCAAAGGCTTTTTTCTCAGCATTGTCAACCACTTGGGATTGTGTGGCAAAGTTTTAATAATAGATTCAACACCCCTCCAGAAAATGGTTAAATGAAACATACTGCAGAGATTGCATGTCTTTCTACAGTTATCATAAGCCCATGCCTCATATGGGGCCTGACAACCCGACTGTCCGTAGTCCACACAGTTGCTGATCTTGTCCACACAGGCTGTGGTTGTAGGTTGAGGTGCAATAGTTACAACAGAACCAGGAGTTGTGGCTGAAAGTATAATACGGCGAGGTCTTCATTATCCCTTTACCACACAATTCTGAGTCTTAATGATCACAAGCAGAAAGGCTTTTGAAAACATTGTGGGAAAAGGAGAAAATGCTGGTAACCAGCATTTTCTCCTTTTCCCACAATGTTTTCTACCCTATCAAAGACAGAAATCATCAGTTGAGCTACATTTAATGTCATCTACAGATGCTTTCAATTTCGACAAATCCAAAATTTTATTGTTTGGTAAAGATTTAGTCTACCACTCATAACAATGTGTTTGTTCATTCATCATCACATGCAGATGACTCTTCTCTTCTGACAGATGATTCAAAAACATTATGGAAAATCAAAAGCAATTTCTTCTTTGTCAACAATATTTTTCACTGTGTCCATGTGTTAAACTTTAATTCATGGCTATCATCATTATTTAACCCATTACCACACAATCCCTACTTTTGACGACCCTGAGAAAGAAGCCTTTAGAAAACATTGTGGGAAAAGGAGAAAATGCTGGTAACCAGCATTTTCTCCTTTTCCCACAATGTTTTCTACCCTTCACAAAACAAATTTCAAATTTTCAGTCACTTTTATTATGTCGTCTGCAAATGCTTTCGATTTGGACAAGCCAAAAATTTTGTTGTTTGGTAATGAGTTAACAAAGAATTTTAATCTGCATATGATCTCTTCAACAGATATACATTTGTCATGTTCACCATGATCTTTATTCTATAAGCTGGTTTTTGTTTTGTATGTTCCCATTTGCAGAAGACCTTATATCTTACAGAAGACCATTTCTGAAAACATGGTTACAAAAGGAGAAATTATTTGTAAAAGCCATTTTTTTTTTGTCCAACAAAGTTTCCACATTTACCAAATTGTCATGTTGATTATTAGTGTTTTTTCTGTGTCATATTCTGCCAGGAGGTAAATCAGTTAACACACCTATGAATGGCTCCTTTCCAAAATACATAAGGCCAACAGAATGTTCAGTGGAGAAAAAAAAATTCCTGAAACGATGACTTAAGTCAAACGGTAAGTTTGGTAAAGCAATGCTTTAAACTTGCAAACTTTTAATTTTACAAACACTCTCTTGGGTGATCTATTTTACCCTTAAAGCACCCTTCACAGCTACAGTTGCAGCAAGCATAGAACAAAATACGACAGCACAAAAACTACAGTCTTATCTTTGATCTGTATTGCCTGCTTTGCTGAAACATGAGATACAAAAGCAGCCTTAAAACTGCAGTAATATTAGTCTTATTTCATGACTGAATATGTACGTTGCATTTATTTGGCACTCTAAGGATAAGGAAAACACAGTCTTTGTCCTATTCTCCCACATTTTCAAAATTTGAAAGTAACACAACTTCAGATTAGCTAAACCAAATGGTTTAACAAATCAAAAGTTGTGTTACTTTCAAATTTTGAAAATGTTGGCAAATAAGACTGAGAATGTTCTTAAGAACAGTTGGTGAATACAGACCCAGATGACAAAAAATTACACTCACATAATTTGAGCGCATTTGTGGACCACAAATTAAACATTGTTACCTTTGAAAGTGCACATAACATTTCAACAGACTTCTTCCTCAGAGTCATTAAAATTTGGGATTATTAGGTAAAAGGTTAAGCTATCCTGCATGTATAAAATACCTACAGCAGAGGTTGCATGTCTTTGCACAGTTATCTTTTGCCCAAGGTTCAAACTGTCCTGTACAAGCATTTGGTCCATAGGCTGAACAATCAGACTTCTTGTCACTACACTGTTGTGGACCTTGGGTAACACTTGATGCTAAAAATAGATTCAAAGTTTAACTCCTTTCAGACAACAGGTTTCCTGTAGAAAGAACTTGCTGACAACATAACAAATTGGGCTAAAATAAACTGGACTTGTCATCTAAAGGGTAGCCAACATTTTTCTTCTTTCCAAAGATGTTTTAAAAAGTCTCCTTTCCTTTGGTTGTAAAAACACAGGGTTGTTTGTAAATAGTTAAAGCATTTCTTTTGAAAACATGAGTTTCTTCAGCAAAACATCTGACCTGATACTATCATCATTATAAACTATTTCATTCTTAACAAAATAATGAATTTAAGGCTTGTCTTTATCAGAAGTAACTGCAGATGACAACTTAAATGTGGCCAAGTTATGGGTTCTATATTTTAAAGGTTAGAAAACATTGTAGGAAAAGGTGAAAATGATGGTAACCGGCATTTTCACCTTTTCCCACAATGTCTACAAAAGTTGTTTCCCTCAGGGTCATTAACCCATTACTCAACAATCCCCAGTTTTAATGACCCCTAATAAAGACAGCTTTCAAAAAAATTGTGGAAAAAGAAGAAATACTAGTTACTAGCATTTCCTCCTTTTCCCATAGTGTTCTAAAATTCTGTTGTTTTGTAGACAGAGAAAATAAGGGAAATGGAAAATGGGTTGATGCAATACTCACTGCAGAATCCACAATATGCATTACAGTTCTGTTTGGCCCACTCCACATATGGAGCTACACAGGAAGTTTTGCCATATGCGTTACAATTGGAGATAGCGTCATAGCAACTACCAACATGTGGCGCTGCTGTCAGTATGGGAGATGGGAAGGTTGCCGCAGGCTGAGATGAACAGCGTGGTTCCTGGCAACATTGTCCTGGCAGGGTAACCATTCGGCAAGCACTTGGGAGAGATGTATATGTTGGACACCTGAAAAGTTCAGGCAATCAAAGTATTCAGTAATTGTTGCTTTCTTTTTGTATTAAGTCAGATGTTATTGGTGCTGTATGCTTTTAGACAGTAATTTTCAAGGTACTTCATTTATGTCACACTCGCCTATCTATACTTTCTTCACTCATTACCAATCAATCCAGTATCTTAATGACCCTGAGGAATAAACCTTTTGAAAACATAGTGGGAAAAGAAAGAAATGTTGATAACCAGCATTTTATCCTTTTTGTCATGTTTTCTATCCTGCTAAAGACAAATTTTATCATTTGAGCCACATTCAGTTTGTCATCTACAAATGCTTTCAACTTGGATGGGTCTGAAATTTTGTCTGTTGTTTGAGAGTTGACACAACACCTACTGCATTAGACTTTTTTGCTCCAGCAGCAGAATACTTCTGGTTATAAACACAAGGCTTATATGCTGTACTAAGGTTGCTAAGTCCAAGGTCCATCATATTCTTTCTAGGGTTTGATGGTAGTCAAAACGATTGGAATCATTCCCTTGCAGAAATTATCATTTTGTCTTCTGCAAATGCTGTCAATTTGGTTGAGTCCAAAATCTTATCATTTGGTAAAAGGTTAATTCATCATCTCCTGAAACAAATTTGTAGCATAAGGCTTTAAAAATCTGTTTTTTAGTCATGAAAGATGGCTAATCAATATATTTGAAAACAGTGTGATAAACACAAGACATGTTTGTTAGATACAATGTTGTACTACTAATTATGTACAGTAACAAGTCAATCTCTTCAGCCTAGTTCACAAGACATAGACCACAAAACTTACTGTGGGGAACAGGTGTATACACCATGTTGGGCATCTGTGCACCGACAGGAGAATTTACATCCATCGTCCCAGGTCTGGCCTTGTGAATAGATTCTGCCATTGTATATACAGCGATCTGAAACATAGATTTTAACACTGTAAGTGCTGTATAAGATTTCGAGATGCTTTCAAGAATGCGATTAAGGTACATATTCATAACCATTCTCAAGAACATTCTTAATCTTATTCTCAAGAATTTTCTAAATTTGAAAGTAACATACCTTCTGATTGGCTAAACCATTTGGTTTAGCCTAGCCAATCAGAAGTTGTGTTACTTTCAAATTTTGGCGAATAAGGCTATGGTCATTCCTAAAAATGGTTGGTGAATACGGACCCAGGACCTGTAGTTTATTGATCTACACCGTCCAATATTCTCACATAGCATTTAAGTCAAAACAACCTCAACACTGAAATAGCCTTTTTTCTGGTCTTTACTACTGTCAGGTAGAAAGTATTTTTTCCAATATGTGTCCAGCATTGTAGGGACCAAAATATAGTAACAATGGTATATCATCATTTATATGTCTATAGCTTGGATCTTTTTACTCTTAGTACACCTAAGGGATCCTGCACAGCTTAGTGACAAACATGAGTTCGAGTTGTGTCAGTGTGAAATGGCCGAAATAAAGTTGAAACTTGCATGAATCACCATCAAATCTATAAACTTAGCATGCTGAATACAAAATTTGGTGAGTCTGGAGAGTAAATCTTTGATCAGACAGTACAGAACAAGCAGCGCGATCTTGGCTCTACATAGTCAAACCTTTTATAAGATATTCTTTCTCAAACAGGCTTAGGTTTAAACCTTTACCAAATAACACTATGTTTTTGTGACCCATATGAGTAAGGCATTTGAAAAATTACAAGAAAAGGAGAAAAACTTTCTCTAATATCCACATCATTTTCTATCCTGTTATAGACAAATTCCATCATTCCATCAATTCCATCACACCTTCAACTTGTCTTTGGCAATTACTTTCAATCTGCTAGAAAGGTTAAAGCCATTGCATGTAAATCTGTCTGAGACATGGGTTAATTTCAGAACAAATAATTACAATAACTGAGCTTCTTCAGCTACAGATATTATAACTAGCTGCTCTAAAATTTCAATGACGTCTGTACAGGTAGCTGAAAAGGTAAGTGTCCAAAACAATCTCAAATATTACATTGTCTTTAAACCTTTGGTAAGTCGATCTTTACCAGAAAATAAAATTCAAGACCTGTCTAGTTTAAAAGCAATTTCAGACAATGAGGTTTGTCTTTGAAAGGGTGAAAAACATTGTGGGAAAAGGAGAAAATACTGGTTACCAGCATTTTCTCCTTTTCCCACAGTGTATTCCAAAACCTCCTTGCACAGGGTCTTAGATAACAGGATTGTTTGGTATACAGATAATTAGCAAAACAATGCATGTAAAATACTGTATAAAAAACATACTGGCTTGTCCAGTTACAACTTGGGTTCCAGTGATGCCAGTGCTTGGGTTGTATCCTGGTCTGAATCCACCAACACCTGGCTGGAAGGTTCCATAGACTGGGTAGCCTGTTGTTGGGTTGGTCACTGGGTTGAATGTGGATCCATCTGGTCTTTGACAGACTGGTTGCTCACAACACTGGCCGGCAGCCTTGACTGTGTAACAGCCTTGTGGTAAGTTTCGGTAAATTGGACATCTGTAGTTTGTTAGGAGAAAAAGTCAGATAAATCTTTACCACACAATCCCAGGTTTGAACGACCCTGAGGATGAAGCCATCTGAAAACACTGTCAGAAAAGAAAATGCTGATAACCAGCATATTCCCCTTTTCCCACAAATTTTTTCTACCACATCAAAGACAGGAAACATCACTTCTCCCATGTTTCATTTTTCGTCTGGAAATGCTTTCCATTCAGGCTTGTCAGAATTTTTGTCATATGGTAAAGGGTTAACAATACAGAAAACCAAAAGGTAAGCTCTTAAAAGTTATCAAATTGCGTATTTCAGCAAGATTATGATAACAAATTTTGAGTGAGAAACTATTTACCATGTCAGTGGTACATATATGTCAGGAACAGACTTGGTCAGTACTTAAGATGTAGATATGGAAATTTCAAAGCTGTTTTGCTAGAATATTTATTATTTTGGCAAAGAATCAGACAGTGTAGATTAAAGATCACACAATCCAGGTTCACCACTACAAAGTTTAAAAAAACTGCAGTGTCTCAAAGACAAGTTACATACAATGGTTTGCACTCGTAGAATCCAGTTTTGGCATCCTTGCACTCACATTGAAATTCACAGCCATCTTCCCATGTCTCCCCTTGGTTGTAGATCCTGTTCTTGTACACACACTGGTCTAAAATACAGTTGAATTTGTGAACTGTCTCTAGCCTGAACTCTTTACTAAATGACAAAATCTAAGACTAGTCCAAATTGAAAGCATTTGCAGACAACAACATAAATGTTACTGAAAAAAGGAAATTTGTTGCAGGAAGGGCAGAAAACATTGTGGAAAAGGAGAAAATGCTGGTTACCAGCATTTTCTTCTTTTCCCTCAATGTTTTCAAAATGCCTCTCTCTCAGGGTAATTAAAAGTCAGGATTGTGTGGTAAAGGGTTAAATCAAGCCTTTATCAAACAAACCAGTATTTTGACAACCCTGAAGAAGTTGGTCTTTGAAAATATTGTGGGAAAAGGAGAAAATGCTCAAAATCAGCATTTTGTCCTTTTCCCACAATATTTTCTACTTTTCCAAGGCTAATTGCCTTTATTGGAGCCACATCTAATTCATTGTCTGCAAACACTTTCAATTTGGACAAGTGTCTGATTTAATTCTCTTGTTAAAAGTTTGACATCCACATTACTCTGTCACTTGCAGGTTATCTATGAACTTGTACAACTTTTGCCATAACCCTAGGTGGTAGGTACATAGAGGTCAAGACTAACCTGTCTATTTTTGTCATGGAATTTATAATTATCAAAACATCACTCAACCGTTCACCAAACAATCCTGAGTCTGAATGACCCCACGGGAAAGGAATTTTGAAAGCATTATGGGAAAAGGAGAAAATGCTGGTAACCAGCATTTTCTCCTTTTCCCGCCATGTTTTCTACACTTTCACAGAAAAATTCCCTAATTTGTGCTACAAAAAGTTTGTACAATGCAATTGCTTTCAATCTGTACGAGTCTAAAGTTTTGTTGTTTGGTAAAGAGTTAAAACATCAGCATGCATCTAAATAATATGTGTACTTTAGGGATAACTTTGAGTTCACACAAATTTGCAAAAACTTTGAAATTTCTGATATACATGTACATATATCCTAATTGAAGCATGTTTGAATATTCACTCTCATGCACTGATTGTTATTTCTTTACCAAACAACAAAAGTTAAGACTCATCAAAAAACCATTTGCAGACAACTAATCAGAGATGTCACAGTTAATTGCACTTGAGTTTGAAAGGATAGAAAACATTGTGGATAAAGGAGAAAATGCTAGTTACTAGCTAATTCTCCTTTTCCGATAATGTTTTTAAAAACCTTTTTCTTCAAGGTAGTTAAAACATTAAACTGTGGTAAAGGATTATTGTGAGTTGTGAATGTGAGAATTCAATAAAGCTTTGCTCACTTCTGATATCAGTGACTTGGGTGCCTGGTGGGACACCATATCCTGACCCTGGGAACTGATTGTTTCCTATCATGGGCTGTGTTCCTGATGGGTAGATCACTAGGGGTGGATTGCCAGAACTGGGTGTGGGTGTAGCGCCAGGAGATGAAGTCGGGGCGGGTGTGGGTATGAGCTGTGGTGCTGGGTTGTAGTTGCCTAGATTTGGTATGTTACAGCTTAAACTCTTGCAGCACATTCCAGGTACAGTGTTCATTTTACAGTATGTGGGAATGTTACTTGGGAATGCTGGACATCTGGAATAACATTCATAGTAACAAAATGTTAAATATATCATTATTGTGTCAAATTCTACCTGATGTCAGATTAAGGTAACTGTTAAAAATTAAATACTTCTATTTTAGACTTTCCAAAAACTATCATGAAGCACGAAGAGTACAAGTATTTGAACAAAATGAAACCTTTCACTGAACAGAAATCAACGTGGGAAAGTGAACAATTGCTAGAAACTGATCACTTTCTAACAATGTTCTGTAAAACTGTGAACTGCAGGGGTGTAAAATGTCATATTTTTATAGAAAAAGGTTTTATTTAGGTTTTCATTGTATTTTGGAATGATAACAAAACTTCCTAGAATTTTTAACCATATGTTAAACCTATCCTTATTTGGAAGTACATGTGAATGTAAACAATATTTGATTAGCAGCTGGAAAAGTACATATGAGCCACGCTCTGAGAAAAGGGCGCTTAATGCATCTCCGTGATCTATGGTACCAAGCAAGCAATCGCATACTTGTGGATCTGTAATAGTCACTCTTTTTTTCAACCGACTTAATCATGAGGTAGACTGATCCTTTGATATACAGAAAATTGACCAGTAGCGAAAAGTTTCGGCCCAGGTCAGCCTGCACGGACTGCGCAGGCTGACCTGGGTCGATACTTTTCGCAGATGCATTAAGCCCCCTTTTCACAGAGCGTGGCTCATATGCATTTTGTATACTGAAGTACTGGAACTTTACCATAAAACAGTTAAGTCAGTTCCTGGGGAAGGCGGGTTTAATACAATTTTCTTCATGCATTATATCAAGCAAGCTGTCTACTGATGTAGATCCATTTTACCTACGAAAGTGGAGTGGTCCTTTGGATTGCAGAAAATTAACTAATAGCCAAAAGTTTAGACCATGATCAGTCTGCATGGACTGTGCAGGCTGACCTGGTTCATATTTTTTGAAAATGCCTTTTTGCACAGGGCTTGATTCTATGAAATATGCCCTTACTTGGATGTACAAGAGTAAAGTCCTCCATTAGCATCTGTACAGGTACATGTGTACTGACATCCATCGTCCCAGGATTCCCCTTGTTGATGAACTGATCCTTTGTAAACACACACAGCTGGGCAAATAGATAGACAAAAAAAAAAACATTAAAATTTGTCCTTTCATGAAAATACTGTATTAGTGGAAATTTTTGTGAAGTGGAAATTTTAGCGATTTCGCAAATTTGAAAAATCACAAACTTTTCTGTCCAAAAAAATTACTGTACGCAAAAAAGCCCATAATCGGTTATTTACAAATTTTTCAATATGCATATATATCCAAGTATATAGTATCTATCCTTGTCATTCCTTTACTTTAGTAAAGCACATGTTACGTACACATTCCAAATTTTTTCAAGACCTTTTGAGTTGAAGTGAAACATTATGGGAAATAAATATGATGGTAAGAAAAGTCTATTTTTCCATAACTAATACTTACATCTTGCTCCAGACACAGTCAATCCAGGAATATTATCTGGGCGACCACTACCACTGAATGTTGTATGTGTACCAACAGGGACAATATTGGTTCCTGGCTGTGTTGGTTGTACCCCAGTGCCTGTGATTGGTGATAGGGTACCAGAACATCTAGGCACCTTACAACATGAGTCTGATGGGTCAGTTACCAGATAGCATGAGCTTGGTAAGTCAGAGTAGGAAGGACATCTGAAAAAAAAAAAATTAGCATGAAAGTAAATTTTGACCTTTCTTCATGATGTCTTACTACTTTCTGCACACAGCTTTGACAAAATCTTTGTAAAGTACGGATAATTAAAATGATTTAAAGATTAATAGCTGTGAATAAATCATGTTTTCAAAAGCCTTCTTTCTCTAGGTCATTAAAATTTACGACTGTTTAGTAAAGGCTTAAAGCTAATTGACACTTTTTCTATATAATAATTCAATCAATTACTCTTAAATTGTCCATTAACTTTGCTTAAAACATACAGACCTAGAGTAAATAGTTTCTCATGACTGATATTGTGATTAATAATGGTCATTATGTTCAAATTTCAAGTAGAGAAAAAAAAAAGCAATTGCAATCACCTTGCATTACATTTATACTGATTGGTGGTTGGATCCTCACAAACACATGTGTAGTCACATCCATCCTGCCAGGTAGAGCCTTTAGGATGTTGGCTCATATCCTTGTAAATACATTTGTCTGAGTAAAACAATAAAAAGTTTGATAATTGCAAACTTGTCCTAGCTTGGGACGACTTTTTTATTGTTCAATAAACCACTTTTGAAAACATTGTTGCAAAAGGAGAAATTGCTTGTTATGAGCTTCAATGATGTAACAATGTATTCTTGTATAAATGTAGTGTCCAGTCATGTAAAATGTACTTATCTGTTCAATGATAAACCTTGTTAATCAACCATATTTTAAACAGCATTTCTTTTTCCCATATGGTTTTCTACCCTTTCAAAGACAAATCTTATCACATGAACCACATTTGATCTGCAGTCTGCAAAAGCATTCTATCTGGATGGGACAAAATTTTTGTTTTCTAGTGCAATTAACCCATATAACCTTTTGCAACCCTTTGACAATATCATGGAAAGAGGAGTGAAATGATTCAAATATCAATTAACTTTTTACCACATAACCCTGAGTTTTAATGACCTTGAAGAAACATTCTGAAAACATTGTGGGAAAAGGAGAAAATGCTAGCATTTTCTCCTTTTTTCCCCACAATATTTTTCACCCTATCAAGACAACTTCCATCATTAAAGCCATAATTTAGTTGTCATCTGCAAATGCTTTCAATTTGGACAAGTCTACATTTTTGTTGTGTGGTATAGAGTTAAAAAAATCCTTCCTGTCATATAATTGTACTTTGTGTGATTTGTCACAGTTTTGGGTTGATCCTGTCAAGCAATGGGTTAACCATGTTTTGCAACCTAAATCAGCAACCAATATCAGAAATATCAAAAATCCTTAACCCTTTACCACACAATCCTGATTTCTAACAAGCCTGTAAAAGAGGCCTTTTGAAAACATTGCTGGAAAAGGAGAAAATGCTGGTTACCAGCATTTTCTCCTTTTCCCACAATGTTTTCTAATTCATCATAGACAAAACCCACCATTTAAGTCACACTTAGTTTATTGTCTGCAAATGCTTTCAATTCAGACTAGTCTAAAATTTTGTTGTTTGGTAAAGAGTTAAGCAGAGCAGAAAGAATTACACAGTCATTTTACTACCATACTTTTACAAACCCAATATTCACCTCTAGATCCAGTGATTCCAGTGCCAGGTTGCTGGGTGACTGGAGGATTGGAACCAGACATGCCTGGTCCGGTGTTAGGTTGGAACGTAAATGGTGGATTGGTCCCTGAAGCTCCAGGGCCAATGCCAGGCTGGAATGTGATTGGCTGGTTAGAGCCTGATGGTCCTGTGACTACACCGGGACTGTATACACCTGGTATCGTGGGTCTTGGTGAAGGTGTAGGGGGTCCTGGGGTTGGGATTTGAGACAGGTCACATGAGGCTACCTTGCAACATCTATCTCTGGGATCCGTCTTATATGTGCAGTATGGAGGTAAATTAACATAGCGAGGACACCTGAAATACATACAAATAATTCTTAACCTTCAAACAATCCCGAGTTCTAACAACCTTCAGGAAGAAGGCTTTCGAAAAAATTGAGGGAACAGAGGAAAATAGCTGGTAAATAGCATTTTCTCCTTTTCCAACAATATTAATTATCCTTTCAGAGACAAATCCCACAACTGGAGCCAAACTGTACTAATCTCAAGTTTATTGTCTGCAGATGCTTCCAATCTAAAAGAGAAAAATTTGTTGACTGGAAATGGATTAACCCATAAAGCGCCAAATAAACCTATCAGACATTTTCATGCTAGAAATACAACCTCAATAACTCCAATTTCATGGCTGGATTTGTTTCAGCAAAGTGGACAGTGGTAGATCAAAGATCAGGCTGCACATTTTGTGCAGCCTGATCTTGATCTACACTGGCCAGAAAGGCAACAACAGTTGTGAAAGGCACTTTAAGGGTTTAAAAGGAAGATATGGAGTTAACCTCTCAGTACAGCTGTACAATCCACGACTCTCATCAACACATGTACATTGGTAAGAACAGCCATCATCCCATGTGTTACCTTGCCTGTGAATGGCCCCTTTGTATACACAGAAATCTGAAAAAAGGCAAGAAACCCTGAGAAACCCAGGCAAATAATCCTGAGTTTTAACTACCTTGAGGTGTAATGCTTTTGAAAACATTGTGGGAAAAGGAGAAAATGTTGGTGACCAGCGTTTTCTCCTATTTTCCACGTTTTTTTCTACCCTTTCAAAGATAAATGTTATCATTACACATTTGATGAGTTGCTGAGCATGCTTTCAGTTTGGATGTGTCTACATCTTTGTCATGTGGTCAAGAGTTAAACAAAGGATATTCTTAGGTCTAATTGTGGCAACAAATAGATAGCCAAAGAAACCATCAGTCCAAACATGACAATGTGTAGTTATAGCAATGTATGTAGACCCAGGCGTTTGCCAATCCAATGAAATGATTAACTCTTTACCAATTAACAAAATCTTACTTCTCGAAAATGAAAACATTTGCAGATGATAAATTAAATGCTTAAAGCTAGAAAGAAAAATTGTGGAAAAAGGAAAAAATGGTGGTTACCAGCATTTTCTCCTTTTTCCAAATTTTTTCAAGTTGTCTTCTTTAGGGTTATTAAAACTTGGATACTGAATTCTGAGAGAAAACTATGACATAGTTTACACACAGAATTCTGTTGGAAAGACATTAAAATATGGGATAAACACATAAAATCCAGGTGAAAATTAAAATACAGGTATTACATGCATGTACCCTAAACTGTGAGGGAAAGTTATAAAACCGGATATGTACAAAAGAAAAATGGGGCAAAAGAAATGTTCTTTCAATATTATCAAACCAAAAACAATCCAAATAATAATGGATAATTTTGATACATAATGGACTGTGATGGGTACAAAGTTCCACTTACTGTTTCTACCAGTTGGACCAGTCTGTGGGTTTCCATTAGGGTTGTTATTACTGGAGCCTGTAAAAGTACCCGGAATGTAGGTTGGTACCACAATCATGGAGCCTGGTGTGGTGTTGGGGTTGAATCCAGTAACCCCTGGCTGAGTGCCTGGGTTAAATGGATTATTTGTTCCAGAGGGACCAACTCCAGGACCTGGGGTGAAAGTGTTGCAGTCGGGAACCAAACAGCAGTTGTCGTTTGGATCTGTAACCAGCTTGCAGTTGGATGGGTAGTTATTGTACACAGGACATCTGTGATAAAATACTGAGTATATGGACCTTGTCATATTATATATAACTTCATCATAGTACAAAATGTACCAACATTCAAATGGAGTCATGGAGATAAGATTGCTTAGACATGCACATTGTAAAAAAAAGAGAAAAAGGTATAATTTCTTTGATAGTTTTGTCAAAAGAAAAAAGCAAGACATATAAGGAAGACTGTTCATTCAAACTGGCCTTTGAATTTCAGAAATGATGATGACAAGAATAAGAAAAACATAGCTTTTTACTATACCCAACATCCAATGATGAAATAGTATCTAACATCAGCATTGAAATGTTTACCAGCAAGCACAAATAATTCTTGAGAAACAGATTCGGATCAGTAACCATGCCATAGACTAGACTAGTCTAAAAGACTGATCACTTCATGTACCAACAGAAAAATTTCTGTATTTATCACAAATTTTCTTTTGCTAAGTTATCATCAGAATGTAATATGAACAGTAAAACCTATTAGCAGCCACCTGTATTAAGACAACACATTTTTGCTTTGTAAGCGGATACGATTATGATAAAATGTACCAGTGTTAAGCAAGCATCTACTGTAGTCAAGCCAATTATGGTAGAACCCTTGGTGCTTACTTTTTACAGATTGGACTATATATATTTTATAGTGATTCTTTCATATGTCTGTATTGTTGTAATGACCTTAAATTGTATATGAAATCATCTGTAAAAGTGAAATATAAACCCAAGAGTCAACTTTATTTAAAGATTTATCTCTGAAGAATCAGTTTGTCTAAATAAGATTAATATCTATTTCTGGCAATTTCAATGTAAATCAAGCTTAACGCATAGAAAAGAAAGACGCTATTTTCTTTCTTTACAAGCAGAACATTATTCAGATTTTGTTTCAACTTAAATAGTAATATTAAAACCAGACAGACCTGTTTGTGCATGCATAATATCCTGTAGAAACATCATCACATCGACATGTTTTGTCACATCCATCATTCCATGTCTGTCCTTGAGTATAATAAGTTCCCTTATACACACAGTAGCCTGAAAATAAAAGCTAATGAATAACTCTATTCTACATTCACTTGCTAAAAATCTTTCATGTAATGAATTTGACAGAAAATGAACAAACAAACAATTAACCTTGATTTACATGCTTTGTGCTATACTGACTGAGCTACTTGAATTCTGCAGCATCTCTAAAACCTTGGACAATGCTCTCAAAAAAACCTTCAATCATTGTTCCAAACCTAAACTGGAATATTGGCTTCTAGTTGGCCGAGACATAATGTCTAAGCCAATCAGAAGGCTAGTCTTACACTTTAGAAAAAGGACTGAATTTGGAATGAATGGTTAATATGATGTAACTAGACAATCATACAAAAAGAATCGAAATCCCATTCACTTACCAGGTGGTGCTGGTGTTGGATTGATGAATGGAGAAGGGGTTGTCTGTGTTCCTGGGGCTGGGGTCTGGTTGGGGTTTGGTGCAGGTGTGGGGATGCCATTGGGGAAAGGTACTGGATTGATGAAATCACAGTATGGTTTCTTACAGCAAGCATCATTAGGGTCTTGTATCAGAACACACTGTGTAGGTACAGTAGGATAGTCTTGACATCTGTAATAAAACAATTTTCATAAAGTAATGCATATTCAGTGTCAAGTCTTGATTGCCCAGTGGTAATACAGGGGCTTAGCAATCGGGGGTTTTGTGTCTTAAAATCCTGACTTGTAATTTCTGCTTTTCCTATCTCATTTTAACAACTCATCACCTCATGAGGAGGAATTTTTATCTTGCAGCATGACCTCTTTTGAAAATATTATGGCGGTAGTTCGCCTTTTTGCCATATGTTCTCACATATGGCATAACTCTTCATAACACAATCCAGAGATTTAGAGGCTAAGAGAAAGAAAGCTTTTGAAAACATTGTGGAAAAAGAGCGGCAAATTGTCGCAAGATACGCCCGTCCCACCACCAGTTGTCGAGGGGGTATAATAATCGTTAAGGGCAGGTAATGCAACAAACATGTTTACCAAAGTCTCAAGTCAATTTGACTTGAGGTGACAAAGTTCCGTTCCGGAAAAGCAAGAAATACTGTAAAAATGAAGATCAAAGTGGAATTACTCAAAATCCACACTAGGTAGAGTTATTGTTCTTGCGCACTGTACTCCGTAATATTGCAACAAACATGCATACCAAGTTTGAAGTCACTCTGACTTGAGATGACAAAGTTATATTCCAGACAAGCAGAAAATGCTGTAAAAATGACGATCAAAGGGAAATAACTCAAAATTCGTGCTAGGAAGAGTTATGGTTCTTGTGCACAGCACTCCGTAAATTTTCAACAATCATGCATACCAAATTTGAAGATGTTCAGACTAGAGATGACAAAGTTATATTCCGGACAAGCAGAAAATGCTGTAAAAATGACGATCAAAGGGAAATAACTCAAAGACAGCATGAGGTAGAGTTATGGTTCTTTCACACTGCACTCCGTATTGTTGCAACAAACACAAATACCAAGTTTCAAGTCAATCGGACTGGAGATGACAAAGTTATGCTCCGAACAAGCAGAAAATGCTGTAAAAATTATGATCAAAGGGAAATAACTCAAAGACAGCACGAGGTAAAGTTATGGTTCTTTTGCACTGCACTCCGTATTATTGCAACAAACACAAGTGCCAAGTTTCAACTCAATCAGACTGGAGATGACAAAGTTATGCTCCAGACAAGCAGAAAATGCTGTAAAAATGACGATCAAAGGTAAATAACTCAAAGACAGCATGAGGTAGAGTTATGGTTCTTTTGCACTGCACTCCGTATTATTGCAACAAACACAAATGCCAAGTTTCAAGTCAATTGAACTGGAGATGACAAAGTTATGCTCCGGACAAGCAGAAAATGCTGTAAAAATGACGATCAAAAGGAAATAACTCAAAGACAGCACCAGGTGGAGTTATGGTTCTTTCGCACTGCACTCCATATAATTGCAACAAACACACATGCCAAGTTTCAAGTCAATTGGACTGGAGATGACTAAGTTATGCTCCGGACAAAGAACTGGACGCCGCCCGCCTGCCTGCCTGGACAGACGCCCACCCGCCTGTACACCATGGGTGATCCCATAATACGTCCCGTCTTTGACGGGCGTATAAAAAGGAGAAAATGCTTGTTACCAGCATTTCCTCCTTTTTCACAATGTTTTCTAACCTTTCAAAGAAATTGCAACCATTTAAGTAACATTTATGTCATATGCAAATGGTTTCAATTTGGACATGACTAAAATTTGAAGTCTGGTAGTAAGTTAAATTCATGTAACAAAACCTAATTCATGTTGATAATCAATATTTCATTATGATGTCATTAAAGTCATCTTTTGTGACTTTGATTTAAGATGAAATGAGCTAATCAGTGAAACACGTACCTCTTTGTACATGAATATTGCCCTGTCATGTCATCAATACACACACAGTTGTAGTCACAACCATCTTGCCAGGTTTGGCCGTTGTTGTACACAACCCCTCGGTAGTAACATCCTAAAGAACAATGAGGAAAAATGTTGAGGCAAAGGGAAACAAGCAATTTCGTTGAAATGATATCCCTCGCTGAAAAAGACCTTTTCAAAAACTTACACGACCACGTAACTCAAAATCGCTCCCAGTCGACCATTTTGCATTGAATCAAAAAAAGAAAAAAAGCATATCAGCGGAATAGATTATTGTACACATGTATAAAGTTTCATGAAATTCCGTCCAATGGTATTAGAGATATTGTCCCGGACAGACACACGAATGGATGGACGGACGGAAGGACGGACAATGCTAAAACTATATCCCTCCGCCCTCGGCGGAGGATAAAAACATGAGTAATTTCAAAGCAGTTTTTCATGTGACTTTAAATGACTCAAAATAAGCACATCCCAATTTTTGAAAAGAAATTATATGACTTCTAAATGAAATAATGGAGTTTTTCAGTAAATATAGGTGATAAAGGAAACCCTTATACATTTTGAATTTTTATCATCTACTTACCAGTCTTGGCTTGTGGAGCTGGAGTTGGGTTCACGTTTGGGTTTGGTGATACCCCTGGTTGAGGAGCTGGGGTATTCTGTGGGCTTGGTGTCTGGTATGGGCCATATGGTACTGGGGCAATACCCGTCACCTGTGGTGGGGCTGGTGTGTTGGGATTTGGCTGTAAGAATCCTGGTGTAGGGGCTGGCCCAGTAGGTGTCAGTGGACAGGAGGCAACCTTACAGCATGTGGGATCTTTTGGGTCTGGAACCAGGGTGCAACTTGGGGGCACACTTGGGTATTTGGCACATCTGTGTGTGGAAGTTTTCTGAATTTGTTTGTATCTTTGATTTTTTGCATCAATATCAGCAAAATTTCAGTAATATATTACAACAGTCAATAAATTGTTTCAATACAAAAATATATTTTCATACATATATATAGTTAACTTTTACCACACAATCCCAAGTTTTAACAAGCCAGAGGAAGAGGGCTTCTGAAAACATCACAGGAAAAGAAGAGAATGCTGGAAACCAGAAGTTTCTCTTTTTCCCATAATTTTCTGATTTTTCATTGTCAAATCTAATTATTTTAGCCACATTTGATATGTCCTATGATATGGCTTTAAAAATGGACTAGACTATAATCTATCTTGTTGTAAACAGTTAACCCTTTACCCCACAATGCCAACTTTTAACGACCCTGGGAAACAAGCCTTTTGAAAACATTGTGGTAAAAAGGAGAAAATGCTGGTTACCAGCATTTTCTCCTTTTCCCACAATGTTTTCTACCCTATCAAAGGAAAATTGAACCATTTGAGCCACATTGAAATTATCACCTGCAAATTCTTTCAATTTGGACAAGGCAAAAATTTTGTGGTCTGGTAAAGGGTTAACCCATTACCACACAATCCCTACTTTTGACGACCCTGAGAAAGAAGCCTTTAGAAAACATTGTGGGAAAAGGAGAAAATGCTGGTAACCAGCATTTTCTCCTTTTCCCACAATGTTTTCTACTCTACACAAAACAGATTTCAAATTTTCAGTCACTTTTATTTTGTCGTCTGCAAATGCTTTCGATTTGGACAAGCCTAAAATATTGTCGTTTGGTAATGAGTTAAACAAGCAATCAGTCAATTTTCAAATCATTTTGTAATAGTTACCTGTCTTGATAAAAACTTTTAAACATTAATTCATTCTACATGAGTTACCTTTCTTGACAAGAATAGTAGCCAGTTGCAGCATTGTCACATCGACAAATGGCATTGCAGTCATCATACCAGATCTGGTTTTGTCTGTAATATTGGTTCTTGTACTGACACACCACTGGCAAAGAATAAAAGAAATACAGATTTTCTTTTAATTTCTTATATACCCGACACAAGTTTATGAATTTAAAACAGCTTTGTGAAATATGGATCATCAATGTGAATAAAGATCTAAAATTTGAAAATATGTAAAACTTGGGACAAAAGGAAAAAATTCTTTACTGGCCAAGTAATTACTCCTTTTTCCACAATGTTTTCCAAAGTAGTCTGCCCTATCAAAGACAATTCCTATGATTAAAGATACAGTTTATTCTTTGTCGGTAATTGCCTGAAAAACATGACAGGTCTCAAATTTTTTCACCTGGTAAAGAGTCATTTACCATATCTATGTAGATTTTGTTTTAACTTTGTGAATTCATTACCTACTAAAACCTGTCTGTAGAAGACACCTTTAAAAAACAAACTTGTGAAAATGAGGATTTTTCAGTATTTCCAGCATTATCTCATTTTCTTACAACATTTTCTATCAAATTAAAGATAAATCTCATAGTTCAACTACAGTTAATTTGTTGACTGCAAATATTTTCAATATAGGTTAGTCTCAAATTTTGTTGTCTGGTAAAAAAAGAACAATACACTTACTTCTTGGTGAGGGTGTTGGCGCTGGTGTTCCAGGCTGAGGCCCGGGTATGATGTTTGGGTTTGGATTTGGGCTCAGTGTTGGATTTACAGATGGTGACTGGGTAACTCCTGGTTGAGGGGCTGGTGTTGCGTTGGGTGCTGGTGTTGGCGGTATGTAGGGACATTTGGGTACTTCACAACATGGGTTGCTTGGGTCTTTCACCATGCTGCACTGAGCTGGAACTTTAGGGTATCGTGGGCATCTGAAATTTATTTATTGTGTAGGCATTCATTTATTTCTGGTGGGGAAGTGGTGTAGTGGTAAAACACAGGACTACCAATCTGTAGGCAGCAGGTTTGCATTTTCTCCTTTTCTGACAATACTTTCAACCCCTTCAAAGCCTCCTCTTTTGAGCCACAGTTAATTTGTTGGCTATGAATGCTCTAACTCTTTACCAAACAACAAAATTGTAGACTTGTCCGAATTGAAAGCATTTGCAGACGACAAAATAAATGTGACTCAAAAATTAAAAGTTGTTTTGGAAAGGGTAGAAAACATTGTGGGAAAAGGAGAAAATGCTGGTTTCCAGCATTTTCTCCTTTTCCTACAATGATTTCAAAAGGCTTCTTTCTCTGGGTCGTTGAAAGTCGGGATTGTGTGGTAAAGAGTTAAATATGGATAAATCTAAAACTTAGTCTTCTGGTCAGGAGTTAATTTTGAGCTCTACTGAAGAAAGGATGTTTTACATTTTTTTCCCAATCTCTAGTATCACTCTGCTAGGTACAAATTTCCTGTGTTCTGGGCAAATGCTTGGCCTTTACCAGAGGATCCCATGTTTCTATGAGAGTGAGGAAGAAGGCCTTCGAAAATATTGTAGGAAAAGGGAAAAATGCCTGTAACTAGCATTTGCTCCCTTTCCCCACACTGTTTTCTTCCCTTTCAAGTAGAAATCCCATCATTTTTGCCATATTTACTTTTGACATCTGAAAGAAATTTCAAAATGGACAAGTCTAAATAGAGTTCAGCATTTCAGTCAATGAAGCGGTATTCCTGTAAAGGCTAATTGCAGACCAACAAAAGGCAAGTTAGATGTAGAAAAAATAGTTTATAGAAATGCGAGTATAATTCTTTGATGTAAAGGAAAGCATTTTGTAAAAAGACACAGTTCTTCCTAACAGACGATTCTTCCTTTTCCCCCAATGTTTTCAAAAGCCATTTTTTGTAGATATACAGAAATTTATGTTTTTATACTTGACTAACAAGATTTTCTATTAAGTTTATCATCTTGTTTTGCTTACTTTTCTGTACATCTGTAAGCGCCAGTATTTCCGTCCACACAGACACATGTATATGTACAACCATCGTCCCATGTATCTCCAGTCCTGTACATCGTACCATGGTATAGACATACATCTGTTTATGACAAATGTACAGTTGTTTCAAAATCCATGCTAAGCATAACCTTAAACGTTTGAATGTTTAAGGTCTCAGTTGATCTCAATGAAATATAAAAAAATTTCTTTAAAGCTTAAAAGTTTAAAAAAATTATTAACAGATAAAAAACCCAAAATGAAAAGGGCACTCTAGATCAGAAAGATCAAGATATTTCAATATCATGACAGTTCTGCTCATTCTTACAATATTTGCTTTAACACTTAAACTATTATTGCATTTGCAGCCAATGAAGATTAAGATCACACAGCACAAAACATTCACTGTGCAAAGACACTCTAGACAAGAGCAATCTTGAATTTGCACTATCTACATTTTAGGTCTAGAATGAAAATGTCCACTGGGTTTATACGGCACTCTAAGGGGTTCATTTGTTGACCATATTTCATCTTTAAAATGTTAAACAATTATCTATACATAAACTGAGTGAAAAAAAATGACAAAAGCCCAAAGACGGACACAAACTCACCTCTTGTACCAACAACAGGTCCAGTTCCTGGGTTTGGTTTTGGTTGATTCTGTCCATTTATGGTTCCCGGTACACCAGTTATAACAGTGGTGTTAGGGCTGGTTCCTGGATTGGTGGGAGCACACTGTGGAACCTGGCAACAGCTGTCCTGTGGATCAGTAACCATGGTACATCCACCTCTTAATGGTGGGTATGTTGGGCAGCTGAAACAATGGTCAATTCAAGTGGAAAATAAAGGACAATGCTCATGAAATAACAATTCTATGAAAGGCTTTCCCCCCTTCCGCCTAAGAAATGAAAAGCATCATTTTTATTGGCCAACCTAGAAAATCAGATATAAATGACTTATAAACAAGAGACTGTAAATAAATAGAATTCTAATAATTTGTCCTCTGTATAATCAGAGACAAAAACATGTTTATAAGTATCTATGTAAAGCCTGTCAAAATATGTATTGCCAACTAATTAATGCCGAGTCATTGCCAATTTTGTTTTTGATTTTTCACATAGAGAATTACAGGGATTTCAACATTGAGTTCATCAATATTTATGATCATTCTTTCCATAATACATAAGCTCTTTATCCTGATTTCTTAACCGTTACAGTGATGAATAAACCCAACTGACAGTCATAGTCTAGAAATAAGACCAAAATGAGAGCAATTTTGAGGTTACTTTGTCTGAAATGTTTAAGTAAAGCATAGTGAAGATCAAAGACCAGCCTGCATATTCAGTGCAGTCTAATCTTGATCAACACTAGACTCAAGGCTCTTAAGTTGTCAAAAGGCTTTAAGTTCAAAATATTTACCTTTACTTGAGAAACACCAAGTGCTCTTGTGATGATCTTTTACATAGCAAAAGATTTCTTCAGACTTGAAGAGTGACACAGAAGGCTACTAGAACACTCTGTACATCAATGAATTATTTTTTCAAATGGTATCGACATGGTTTGTATCTTACCGTTCATCACAAACTAAGTCATTCATAACTGGATCTTCACAGCGACAAACTTTGTCACAACCGTCATAGAACACTTGTCCTTTCGGAAGTGGGACACCATTGTAGACACAGAAATCTATCAAAATACAGAATAGAGGCTTACCTACACCTTACAGAACACTTGGTTATCCATCTGAATGATCACCATAACCTCCATCAACTTACAACTTTCATTAACATTGATTTTTTTATTCCTCCAAGTGTGATACTGTTTCTATATCATGTGTCATGTTAAGGTAAAAATTACAGAATACTCTCTCTCTCTCTCTCTCTCTCTCTCTCTCTCTCTCTCTCTCTCTCTCTCTCTCTCTATATATATATATATATATATATTTTTTTTTTTACCCTTTACCACACAATCCCAAGTTTTCAGGACCCTGAGAAAAAGGCCTTTGGAAAGCAGTGTGGAAAAAGAAAATGCTTGGTACCAGCATTTTCTCTTTTTCCAACAATGTTTTCTGTGCTTTCTGAGACAATTTACATTATTTGAGCCACATCTGATTTGTCCCCTGCATATAATTTGGACAAGTCTAAACTTTTGTAGTTGGTATAAAGTTAATGACTTCATTCCATATTTTGTGATAATTCACATTAATTTTCAGCTTTCCTTGATAAAACCATAATGCAGCTAATGTTTGTTAATACATTGGTGAGAGGACAAAATGACAAAAGAATCTTTTCAAATTAGTTCTCTGTACATTATTCTAGTTTTAAACTCTCCATCTCTCTTTTTTTGAGAGTGGACAATTATATGACAGAAAGAAAAGGTAAAGACTTACTTGTTGCTGGGGTTGGATTAGGTTGTGGTACAGGTACTACTCCTGGGGCTGGTGATGGGGTTGAGCCCAAAGGTTGTGGTGCTACAGTAGCACACTGTGGCTTCTTACAACATGGGTTCAAAGGATCATAGACCATAGTACAGTATGGAGGCAGACCTGGGTACTTAGGGCAACTAGAACATAATGCTTCACTCTTTATCACAGGGCAAAATTTTAGACTCAACCATGTAACAGGAATTCATAGACAACAATTCAATTTTTTTTTCCAACGATGGTATTTGTCTTTGAATAAGTAAAAAATATTGTGGGAAAAGGACGAAATGCTGGTAACCAGCATTTTCTCCTTTTCCCACAATATTTTCAAAAGCCTTCTCTCCAAGCCTTGTTAGATCTTGGGGTTTTGTGGTAAAGGGTTAATCCTATACATGCTGAGTATGACCTTATGTAGGTTTGCAGATAGTGTAGACCAAAATCAGCAAAATCACAACCTGATCTTCGACCTACATTGCCAAATATGAACTAGTATTTTCCTGAATATCTTGGCCATCATAATACTTTGATGGAAAACGTCAGCTGTATTTATCTAACATTTTTCATGGCTTCTTAATTCATTTTCCACATCATCTTCAGGGGTGTAAAATTCCACTCATCCGCTCGTATTGAAGAGTAATATTTGGCTTCGGGCAAGTGAAAAAAATGCTAAGCTCGTCCTGTCAGACGAGTACATTTTAAAACTAATGAATTCTAAATTTGTCAAGTAAAATTCAAATTACAGGTTATTTCACGGTGAACACAAAACGAAAGTAAAACTGAAATTCCAGAGCGTCTCTTCGAACACGATACAGGATGTTTATGTTTATTACGCATGCGCATCTGTAAAGTGCTTGACAGGTTTTCTGTCCACGGCGTCGGTTAGACTAGTATACCTGTACGATCTATGCTACAATTCCTGTATTGTTAGATCGGGACAGGTTTACCTGTCAAGCCACCGGAAAAAAATAAGTATCAAACACCGTCTACTTTGTTTATATCGACACCGTAGTATATGCAGTAGAAATGGTCATTAAAGTCCGCAAGTTGGGACAAGCGATAGTGTCATAAGGACAAGTAATTTTTTCTACCCACTAGTCCTACAGGACAAGTAGACAAAGAAAAAATTTTACACCCCTGATCTTAATAACTCTCCAATGCAACATTTTATTACAAAATATCCGAGTCTTTCACAATCCTACTTAAAAGACAATTGAGAGAGTCATACTCTGTGAAAAGGGGGTTTAATGCAATTGCAAAAAGTATCAACCCAAGTCAGCCTGCACAGGCCGATAGGGACTGAAAATTTTTGCTATCTTAAAGATTTCTACATGCTAAATTTTCAACAGCTTTGGACAAATTTTAGGAACAAACAAAGTGCTATTTCTCCCTTTCCTGAAAATAAGCTGCTTCAAAGTTGTAACAAGAGTTATATTTCTAATGTGTAAAATTTGATTCATGCCATAATCATGCCATAAAATATGAATAATTAGATCACTTTTAACAAATGAATATAAGAGAAAACATCATGTATTCCTCATAACAAACAAATTTTTCACATTTCTTTTGAATATGGTTTGCTACAGGGCAAAAGAAGAAAACAGTTGTAAGCATGTGGTACCGTGTTAACTCTTTACTAAGAGACAAAATTTTGTTCTGGACCAAATTGAAAGCATTAGCAGACGACAAATTAAATGTTGCTCAAATGGTGATTTATGTATTTGATAGGGCAGAAAACATTGCGGGAAAAGGAGAAAATGCTGGTTACCAGCATTTTCTCCTTTTCCCACAATGTTTTCAAAAGCCTTCACATTTAGGGTCGTTGAAACTTGGGAATGTGTGGGAAAGAGTTAAACATGCAAAAAAGGTCAGCAACTCAGCAGTCCAAAACCTGAATATAAAAGACTTACATGTCATTACATGTGTATTTTCCATTCATGGCATCATCACAAGTACAGTCATAGAAACATCCATCTCTCCAGGACTGACCCTGAGTGTAGGTATTCCCTTTGTACACACATACCTCTGTAAAGACAAAAATGACAGCAATCATGAAATATGCACTGCCAAACCCTCATTTACCCTTAGGCTGCTAAGCGGGACTAACTGACCTTTTGCGGACAATGTAGATCAAGATCAGACTGCACAGAATGTGCAGTCTGATCTTGATCTACACTGTTCAACAAGGAAATATTATTCCCCCAAACATGACTTTTAAATAGCAATAATTGGGTTCTTTACTATCGAATTGAAAATTTCATTTTAGTTATTTAGCAGAATAAGAATTAAGCAGCCACTCAAGAAAACAAGCAAACAAAGGTCTCTCAGAAACATTTGTGGTCTAATACTAGATTTAAAAAGTAACACAACTTCTGATTGGCTAAACCATATGGTTTAGTCAATCAGAAGTTGTGTTACTTCCAATTTTAGAAAAATCTAGAAAATAAGACTAAGGATGCTTTTCGTAATGGTTGGTGAATAAGGACTCTGGTCTCTTAGGACAAGTGATTGTGTCTTATAAGCTCCCATGTATTTGAAATCTATGATCTGGTAACTCAATAGGAAGGTTTCTCAACCCATTATCATACAATCTGATGTTTCCCCAGCTCAGGAAGAAAGCTGTTGAAAACATTATGGAACAGCGGAAAATGCTGGTTTTATAAGCATTTTCTCATTTTCCCGTTATGTTTTCTACGATTACAAAGGCAATTATTGACATTGTAGCTACATTTAATTTATTTTCCGCAAATATTACTTGCAATATAGACCAGTCTAAGATTTTGTCATCTGCAAGAGAGTCAACTGCAATAATTCAATAACTTACTTGGTGGTGCTGGTGTTGTCTGTGGGTTAGGATTGGGGGCAAATGTCTGCCCTGGGGCTGGGGTCTGTCCAGGTCCTGGGGTCAAGTAAGGGGCAATGGTGCTTTGGCCTGGTCTAGGGGTCAGATAAGGATTAGGTCTTGGTGTTGGTTGTGGTCCACCTCCAGTGTGAGAACCTTGAATATTGAAGAAATTGTTTTTGAATCAAGTCGCCCAAGCACACCACTTTCATCATGTTCCAGCAGATAATTTTTAACCTCTAAAGCGCCTTTCACAATTATTTTTGCAACTAGTGTACATCAAGATCAGACTGCACAAAATGTGCAGTCTGATCTTTCTTCTACAGTGTCCGCTTAGCATTAAATATTGAACATTAAAGACAAAAGCATCCACTGAACTGCAATTATTAGGGACTTTGTACAAGGCAGAATATGTCCTTTGGGTTTATTCGGCACTTTAAAGGTTAAACCAATTACACAAAAGAAGAAATTGTTTGTAATAAGCAATTTCTCCTTCTGCCTAACAGTCTCCTCCTACATTAATATGGTTTTAACACTTAACCCATTGCCACACAATCCCTAGTTTTAACAACCCTAGGGAAGAAGCTTTTTGAAAACACAGTGGGAAAAGGAGAAAATGCTGGTAACCAGCATTTTCTCCTTTTCCCACAATGTTTTCTACCCTTTTAAAAGACAATTTCTATTTTTGTGTCAATTATTTTGTCATCTGCAAAAGCTTTCAATTTGGGCAAGTCTTCAATTTTATCGTTTGGTAAAGAGTTAATCTAAGTTGGTCATTGTAATTTCTCAACTACAGTTTAAAAGTTGTCTGCAGTAACGTTTTGTCGAAGGTAATGAATTAACCCTTTACCAAACAATCCTAGCTTTTAACAACCTTGATGTAGAGAGTTTTTAACATTGTGGAAAAAAGGTGAAAATGGTGGTAACCAGCATTTTCTTCTTTTCCCTCAAGGTTTTTACGCACTTTGAAAGACAAATTTCATTCTTAATGTATGAAAAGGCTGTCAATTTGGTAATCAGGTTAAGAGTCGAAGAAAAACAATCTTGAAAAAAAGTTTAAGTGCATAAAAAGAAAGAGAATAAAATAAGGGACTAACCAGTAACAGGTTGAGGGATGGTGCTGTTTGGTGTTTTACATTCTGGGATCTGACAACATATTGGATCATTAGGATCAGGTACATAGATACAGGTAGCTGGAATGTTTCTGTATACAGAACATCTGAAAACGTGAAATGGATGCAGTGTAATATGAGTGGCACTCTGGCAAAAGAGATTTAATGCATCTCTGTGATGCATTATGCCAAGCAGGTCATCACATAATTACAGATCAATAAAATCTGTTTTGTCTACCAACTGACTGAATCATAAGGTAGACTGGTCCTTTGACATGCAGAAAATTGACCAATAGCAAAAAGTTTTGACCCAGGTCAGCCTGCACTGACTACACAGGCTGACATGGGTTGATACTTTTTGCAGATATATTAACTGCCCTTTTCACATAGCATGGCTCAAATTTATATAAATATACATATACTTGTACAGGAATAAAGATATAGTCAAAGACAGTAGTGTATGGATAGAGAATCAGTTCTGTATATCAGAGATTCTGGGATTCAATCTCACATGGAGAGGGGTCTACCAACATCACATCATGATAAATGGTTAGGTTTCCAGGAAATATTCATTGAAAGTGACTGTTACATGCATTAGTTTTACACCTTGTATCACAATCAATGCGACATGGCAAGGTAAAAAAAGAAAGTTTTTTTTTTCCCCTATGTGTTGTGTAGAACACAAATGAGCCATAATGCATTGTACCAAGCAAGTCATCACATAATTATACAATACTCCAACAAACAGAGCTACAATACCCAAACAAACAGTGCTATAAAACAAACACAGGGACCTTTTGAAGCTGAAAGCTTACCAGTGGTCCAGGGAATGTATGTTAACGTAATTGATCAATTATGAATCCATAAAATCCATTTTGACCAACAACCAGCTGAAAAACTGGTGCTTGGACATGCAGCAAATTTACTGAAGCAAAAAGTTCTGACATAGTTCAGCCTGGACAGCTGCTCAGGCCAACTTGGGTCATATAATTTTTGCAGGTACATTAACCCTTTACCACACAATGACGCCTTTTAACACCCCTGAAAAAGAGGCCTTTTGAAAACATTGTGGGAAAAGGAGAAAATGCTGGTAACCAGCATTTTCTCCTTTTCCCATGAAGTTTTCTACCCTATCAAAGAAAAGTTGCATCATTTGAGCCACTATGAAATTGTCGTCTGCAAATGCTTTCAATTTGGATAGGTCTTAAATTTTGCCGTGTGGTAAAGGGTTAAAGTTCCTTTTTACAGAGCATGGCTCAAATGTAAATTATGACATTAACATGAAATATCAGGTACAATAAGCAAAGCTTCTGAGGTAAATGATGTAAAGTATATGGCTTGTCAAAACTACTACTGTCACAGAATTTGACTAAAAACCCCTAACAATCGCTTTGATAGATAGTTCTTCAAATGCACAAATACAGACATCTGTAAAATGTGTGTTCCACATTTGAAATTTCTGGTTTATGATTTTAAAGTTTTGAATTCAAAGACAGTGACAGTGAAACTAAGGGAGGAGTTCCAGACACAAAAAAACAAAAATATCAGATTCGTTTTGTACCACAATGTCTAACTTCATGAAGAGATAATTCTGTAACGCTGAAAAGCAGATGTCCCAATAATTAAAACCACAAGTTCATAGACATGCAAAGTTTCAATGTAATGACAGCAAAAATGAAATGGGAATCCAAAATATGCACAGACCGTTGTTCATTCCACGTTTTGCAATCATATAAATATAACAGCATGATATACTATGGTACCTAGTGATAAAACGCTCTGTAGGACGTACCTTTGATTACATGTGTAATGCCCTGTAACACCATCATCACAAACACAGATCTGTCTACATCCATCATACCACTGTTGTCCTTGTGTGTACGACTTGCCACTCATTACACATACATCTGTAACATAGAACATAGAAATATAATAACATAATTTTGATTTAACCCTTTCCCAAACAACAAATTTTAGACTCTTCTAAACTGAAAGAGTATACAGACAAAAATTTTCTATTTGATAAAAATGACGGAAATTTCTCCAAGAGGGTAGAAAACACTGTGGGAAAAGGAGAAATTGCTCATAACAAGCAATTTCTCCTTTTCCCACTGTGTTTTCAAAAGACTTTTACTGCGGACAGGTAAAAACACAGGTTTCTTTGGGAAAGGGTAACAACAGAAAAAGAATATTCCAACTTCTGCATAAATAAGGTCCATGAGTAATATTTCAGCCATGCTCTGTGAAAAAGGACTTAATGCATTTATAAAAGTATCAACCCAGGTCAGCCTGTACAGTCCACACAGGCTGACCTGGGCAAAAATTTTCTGCTATTGGTTAATTTTCTGCATGTCCAAGGACCAGTTTACTTCATTATTCAGTGGGTTATTAGACAAAATGGACTTTATGGATCCATAACTATGAGACGACTTACTTGGTATAATGCATCACGGATATGCATTAAGCACCCTTTTGCCAGAGCACAGCTCATTTCTAAAAGATCTTCAAGAAAAGCTTTGTTTCGGAAACTCATTAGAATTGTCTCATCTCATTGCCAAACTATTGTTTCTAAGGTCTGATGATCTCTTTTTTAATCATATATATATATCCTTGTTTCAGTTTTCTCTTGCACAGCTTTGACATAATTATGGCATCATAGAAGCATTTATTGAGGTCAAAGTTCAAAACACTTTTTTTTACATTCTACTTCTAAAACATGTCTGACACAAATTTTCTCATTAATTCAACTGTCAAATCAATTATCTCATTCATGAACAATTCCACACATAGCCTAAATATATGAGCCATGCTCTGGCAAAAGAGAGCTTAATGCATGTGTGTGATGCATTATACCAAGCGAATCATCCTATAATTATGGATCCATAAAATCCATTTTGTGTAACAACCGAATGAATCATGAGATAGACTGGTCTTTTGACATACAGAAAATTGACCGTTGGCAAAAAGTTTTGGCCCAGGTCAGCCTGCGTGGACTGTGCAGGCTGACATGGGTCGATACTTTTTGCAGATGCATTAAGCCCCCTTATCACAGAGCATGGCTCATATGATTTCATGTATTTATGAACAATGATTTGTGATAAACAATTATGTGATGAGAAGAATCCAGCATTTGTTGACTTTTAAAAGATTGAATTGTAGTGAGAGTTAAATAGGGCTAATCAGTTGATTACAAACTTAGTTGGATCTACCTTTGGGTACTGGTTGTGGCATGGGTGTTGGATTTGGCGATGGAGTCTGATTTGGTCCTGGGGTGGGGAATAGCCCAGGTGCATATGTCTGTCCTGGCCCAGGGGTAGGAATTCTCCCTGGAGCATAGGTCTGGCCTGGGGCTGGAGTTGGAACAAGACCAGGGGCATAGGTCTGCCCAGGTCCTGGAGTGGGGACTATTCCTGGAGCATAAGTTTGCCCTGGAGCAGGAGTTGGAAATATTCCAGGGGCATAAGTTTGACCTGGTCCTGGGGTAGGTACCATTCCTGGTGGGTAGGTCTGTCCTGGGGCAGGGGTTGGGAAAATTCCAGGGGCATATGTCTGTCCTGGTCCTGGGAAAGGAGCTGGTGTCATATTTGGTGCAGGTGTGGGCTGCAGACCTGGACAGCTTGGTTTTTTACAGCACCGATCATTGGGGTCTTGTACCATAATACAGTATGCTGGGATAGATGGATATCTTGCACACCTGGAAAAAAAATCAACAGTCCTTTCAAAGCAGGTCTTGTAAACATTGTGAGAATAGAAGAAAAACCAGTATTTTCTTCTCTCTCCCACATTGTTTCTCTCTTTACAAAACATATGTGACCCAAATGCTTTCAATTCGGACCAGTCTGAAATTGTCACCTGGTAAATGGTTAACAGAATTCCTTTATCCATAGTTACATGTGCCTGATTAAACTTATCAATTAAAAATTGTGATAAGCTGTTCTGATTGTGAAAAGAGAAATTGTTGCTCATCGGATCTTACTTTGAATATAATGCAAAAAAAATTTTCTTCTTTTCCAATGATTATTTCAAAAGCACTCTTCTTCAGGGATGTTAAAACATGGGATTGTTTGGCAAAAGATTACTGCAGTCCTGGGAAAGTAGCTTACCTTTCCACACATCTGTATTGCCCTGTCATATCATCCAGGCACTCACACTTATAGTTACATCCGTCATCCCATGTTTGTCCTTTCTGATATTTTACGCCTTGGTACACACAAAAACCTAGAAAAAAAATTGTGACAACCCTTTTATTAAATACATTATCTCTTGACCAAACAAAAGATTTTAGACTTATTAAAGTTGAAAGCATTTGCAGATGACAAAAGAAATCTGATACAAATGATAAGACTCCTCTTTAAAAGGGTAAAGAAAACAATGTGGAAAAAGGAGAAAAATGCTGGTTACAAACTATCAAGACTAGTGATATTTGAACCCTTGACTCACAATACCTATTTCTTAGTCCTAAGAAACTTGCTTTGTGTTTTACAAGGAAGCTTCCTAATTTCAAATTAATATGCCCCGTTCTCATCATAGTTGCTGGCTTTTCAATGGCCACCAAATTCACTCCCTAATAATACAAGCCAATCTGTTAAAATTTCAAATGAATCAGATTAAAATAATGCTGAGTTCAGTACATTCACAGAAATAACTGAATACCGTAAATAACAACACACAGTAATAATAAGAAACTGATGGATTCACAAAATATTATGAAATAACCTCTTCAAGCCTCTGATCTTCAGAATCTGTCACTTAACTCTTTACCACATAGCAAAATTCTAGAGTTATCCATACTGAAGGAATTTACAGACAACAAGTCAAATGTTTTTCAAGCAAAAGATTTGTCCTTGAATAGGTAAAAAACATTATGGAAAAAAGAGAAAATGCTGGTTGCTAGCATTCTCTCCTTTTCCCACAATGTTTTCAAAGGCCTTCTTTCCCAGGTTCGATAAAATGCAGGACTGTGTGGTAAAGGGTTTACTCTTTACCATAAGGCAACATTTTGAACTCCACAATATCAAAAGCATTTGCAGATGGCAAACAGCTGTGACTCAAATGATGGGATTTAATGTTTTAACCCTTTACCACACAACAAAATTTTGGACCTGACCAAACTGAAATCATTTGAAGTCTACAATTTAAATGTAGCTCAAATAATGATTTCTGTCTTTGATAGGGTAGAAAACATTGTGGGAAAGGGAGAAAATGCTGGTTACCAGCATTTTCTCCTTTACCCACGATGTTTTCAAAAGCCTTCCTTCCCAGAGTCATGAAAACCAGGGATTGTTTGGTAAAGGGTTAAAGGGTATAAAACATGGGAAGAGGTGAAGATGCTGATTACCAGCATTTCCTCTTTCCAATGTTGTAAAATGTCTTCTTCCTAGGGGCCATAATAAATATTGTTTATTAAAGGTTTCATCAATTTCTGTAATACTAGCATTTTCAATACCTCTCTGACTTGGTGGTCTGGTGGGATCTGGCTTGTTGATGATCTGTCCTGGTACAGCAGTGGGTAATGGCGAAGGGGATGGGTAGGGGTAGCTTGGGTATACTCCTGGGGCATAGGTCTGTCCTGGTCCTGGTGTTGGATATATTCCTGGGGCATAGGTCTGTCCTGGTCCTGGTGTTGGAACCCTTCCAGGTGCATAGGTCTGTCCTGGAGCTGGTGTTGGAATAATTCCAGGGGCATAGGTCTGACCAGGGGCCGGTGTTGGTACTATTCCTGGGGCAAAGGTTTGACCTGGGCCTGGTGTTGGGAACAGTCCTGGTGGGTAGGTCTGTCCAGGGGCTGGGGTTGGGATCATTCCTGGGGGATAGGTTTGGCCAGGTGCAGGAGTCAACTTAAATAAAAAAGATACAGTGAATATGGAGGACTATGAACTAACTCTTTACCAAATGATGTGTCCAAACTGAAATCATTTAGAGACAACAATTTAGATGTGTCTCAAATGATAGAATTTGTTTTGAAAGAATATTGTAAGAAAACAAAACAAGAGCACTGCATGCGGATGCCAACACTCGGCTGCAAATGATTAATTTTTAGTGAAAATTCCGAGTCAAAAAAGGGGCAAAACTGTATCAAAAATATTTTGATAGTTACCTGCTCCTGTTATGTGAGTTCCCCTTTTGATAGTTAACAACTTTTCCAAGTTTCAAGTAAATATCTTCAGTAATAACAGAGATATTACAAAATGTCAAAGTTTTTGAACTACGACGACACAGACAGCAATGCAGATGATGACGATGCCAGGGCTATGACAATAACTCATCATTTACTTTGAAAACTGCCAAGCTAAAAATGCTGGTTACAGGCATTTTGCTCAATTTCCCACAATGTTGTCAAAAACTTTCTACCTAAAGGTTGTTGAAACACAAGTTTGTTTGGTAAAAGGTTAATGAAGGGTCGAGGAGGGTCTATGAAATACATACATGCATTTCAGTAAATCTTGATGAAAAGAGCATTGTTCAAGACAAAACAAAAACTTACATAAGGGTTAGGTGCAGGTGTTGGATTAACAGTACATTTTGGTATCTGACAACATGAGTCCTTTGGATCTGTCACCATGTAACAGTTAGATGGGAGATTTGGATAGTCTGCACATCTATAATACACAATCAGCTCTACATTCTTTTGTTTACTACATCAACAGTTAAATCTTTACCACACAGTTCCGAGTTTTAACGACCTTGAGAAAGAAGGCATTCGAAAACATGGTGAGAAAAGGAGAAAATGCTGGTAACCAGCATTTTCTCCTTTTCCCACCATGTTTTCTAACCTTCCCAAAACAAATTTTAATTTTCAACTCACATTAATCTGTCATCTACTAATGCTTTCAATAGGGACAAGTCTAAAATTTTGTTGTCTGGAAGGAGGCCTACCAGACCTTCTCACTGTGTTTGTCATATTAAAATATCTTATCTAAGAGAAAGAAATTGTTTCCTTTTGAATTTCCTTGTCTTTTTTATTTCAATCATGGTAATGTTATTTGTCCAGATTATTGGGACTCCCATCAGGGAAGACGAAAATCCTGTTTGTTTATTTAATACAACAAATGTATTTTGTCATTTCTGGCAAAAAAATGACTTTAATAAAAATATCTTCCAGTATTTGTGAACTGGAAAAGATGTACTGAATCTCAGTACTGAATCTTGGCAAGAACAAAAAAATAGAAATTATAACCAGTAAACAGAGAGCAATCTATATAATTTATGATGTTAACAAGCTTTTTTATTTAATAAACCTAAACAGAAAACAAGCAAGAGGTGGATTCTATCATTGAAGATAAAACAAAAAAATCTAGAAGGATGGAGGCAAGGACAAATACCTGTCAAAACAGTTGTAGTAGTTTGTGTCTGCATCATCACATCTACATCTTTGAGTACAGCCATCGTTGATAATTTGTCCTTGAGCAAAGGTCACGCCATTGTAGACACATACAGCTGAAAGACATTGAAATCTAGTTAACTCAAATTTACATCAGGTGACTTTGAAAACATCCTTCTAAAAATATGGATAATCCAGCATGACTAAAGGCTTGGTCAGACCGGCTAACGGATATGTAACGAAGGGAAAACGGACAAAAACGTGCAGAATTTGGTTATCCAGTGACAAAATTCACCTCCTCTGCCGCTCGAGGCTCACGCGATCAGTGTGTGGAGTGAAGATGCCACACAATGACCGCACAAGTACCACATATATAATGGAAAAAACGCATGGTTACCGGAAATGTACCTGATAATAAACGGTCTATTAACGGATATCACCGTATGAGTAACGGACTTGTACCTGATAAAATGGAAGTGCAACGCATGATAACCGGACAAAACATTCTTTCAACGTATGATGAACGGAAATGTACCGAACACCAACGTATGTACCGGTCACGTGACATGCACAGGGTATAAATAGTCAGATGCATCCAAAGTCTGTCATTTGCACTTCTGTCCGTTTTGTCCGGAGAAAATTTTTGAACATGCTCAAAACTTCCCATCGGAAAGAAAGGGACATCAACGGACGTCACCGGACAAGTGGCGGATTCACCGGATAAGAAACGGACATAAAACGGATACGAACGGACACGAACAGATAAAATGATTTTTTATCCGTTACCCGTCCGTTACCTTGGTGTGACCAAACCTTGAATTTCTACAACATTCTGGAAAAAGAAGAGATTGCATGCAATGATCAGAGATTATTCATGAAATTTTTCAAAAGAATCAGAAAGTGTATATGATTACTATCTTTTCCTTACTTTTTTTGCATTTTGATGAAAAAAAAAAAGGTGTATAAATTAGACTACAGTATTTTAGGATGGTTTTTTTTTTTTTAATTCATTTTATTTAGCACTGAATGTACATAATATGGTTTTAACAGACACAACATATTCAAATAAAAAGACAAATATGCTGGAAATGCATAGAACCATATCAGGCACATCAGCACCAAGGATATCAAAAAAAAAGGGAAAGGATCCCTTATTTCCATTGATGTTAGAAGTATAAAGGAAAATAATTGTTTCATCTGTTTATTTGTGATATGAATATTACAGTAATATTAGTGTCATTATAATCATCATTATTATCATTATCTTCATCATCACCATTATTATTTATTTCCTTTTTCTTAGTAGTACATGTAGTGACATATGGCCTGCAATACGCGAAAAAGGGCATATGCATAAAGCATCGTCTCAGATCAGCCTGCGCAGTCTGTGCAAGCTAATCCAAGACGACACTTTGTGTTCTTATGTAATTTTCTGTTTTGTACAAGTCTACTGTAGGACAAAATCTAATGTAGTCGTAAAGAGCCGTCTCGGATCTGCCTGCTTGGACTGCTCAGGTTGATCCGAGACGACACTTTACGCAAATGTCCAAATGCATCTTTTCGTGTGTTGCAGGCAAAATTTTCTTACTCTTTGGTTGTGGGAGGGGTGTTGGTGACTGAGTCTGCCCTGGTCCTGGGTTTGGAGCCACTGTTTGTCCTGGTAGTGGGGCAGGTGTGGGCTGACCTGGTCGAGGTGTAATGTTAGGTCTGGGTGTGCTGAATGGGTTAGGGCGTGGTGTAGGGTTGCTGTTCCAGTTACAAACTGGGACATAACAACAGTAATCATTGGGGTCTCTCTGCAGCTGACACTGTCTGGGCAGGTTGGGATATGTACCACATCTACAAAAGAGCATTGGAACTACTTCATTTTCTTTCTTTTTTTTACCTTTTTCCAAATGAAATGATAGCAAAGGATAAAACAACTGTCTCACATGGAACTTTTAGAATTATCTAAATTGATCTACAGGAAAGTAACGATCACATTGGACTACAGTGGAACAGGAAAATAGCAAAAGCTTCTAATACTTATAATTCAAGGTACATATTGAACTACAGTTATAAATATTGTTCTAATTTTTAATTTCAAATAGCCAGCTGACAGAACGAGACAGAACATCTTGGCAAATCAAATGACTTGCTTTGGACTTGGATCAGAATTTAGAATGGTTGGTGAATATGGCTCCTGGATTCAATATCTCCTGATGAGCATGGTAAACCTTTAAAACCAGTCACAAGTACTGGTTAGAGATCTCTGCCAGCTAATCACCATGATTGATTTATGTTATATCTTGTAAAGAGTTTTTTTGGAACCAAAATACTATAACAATCATTACATGTAGGACATTGTTTTCCTGACAGACAGTGATCACCCTTGCTTCTTGCTAAGGAAAACTAGATATATACACCAGGAAATTAACTCTAAGCATAACTTACCTGGCTGTACATTTGTATTTTCCAGTCATTCCATCTTCACATATACAGTCAAAGTCACAACCATCCTGCCATCTTTGACCTTGGGCATATGTCTTACCTTTGTACGCACACACTTCTTCAAAGAAAAATATAGAAATATTACAGTGTATCATCTCATTTTATCCAGGTCTCTAACCAAACAACCCTGCGTAATGAAACTGAAGAAGGCTTTCGAAAACATTGTTGGAAAAAAATGAAATGCTGGTAACCAGCATTTTCTCCTTTTCCCAAAATGTTTTCTGTGCTTTCAAAGACATTTATCTATAGTCTGCAAATGCTCTCAAGTTGGCCAAGTTTAAAATTTGTCATCTGGTAAAGAGTTATCACTTTATTATACGACTTATACGATTTAGAAAACAAGATAAACATGTAGTATGATATATGTAAAATTGTTTGGATATTTGAGGCTTTTTTAGTCATATATACTTCAACTATGTATCAGCAGACATTGACTCTATCTACGTATTCTACATATTTAATTCACATCACCATGGACATCACTTTGTTAAAGCTGCTAGTTGCATGCTTAAATATAAAGAAATTATTACAACAGTTTGATTTGAGAAACAATTGTCCCAGAAGTTAGGCCAATAGCACTTGCATTTGGGACAGAAGCATTCTTCTCCCACCAGTGATGTTGTAAATGTATTGAATTTATGTGGAAGAGCAAACCCATAGCTTGGAAAGAATGCATTGCAAAGCATTGGTCAAGGAAGCAGTCAATGCAGTAACTGTTGTAATGTTAACACAATACCATAGGAAATGGCATTAAACAACAAACAAACATATTTTATCCCAATGCATCTGTTTTGCAAATATTTCATACTATGGTTATTAGTGAGGAAATTCATCAAAATTTATTGATGACTGTTTAAAATTCTATAAAACAAGTTAGTGTAAACTGGCACTTGGATGGTTTAACAGAATCAGCTAAACAGGTAAACAGATTTAGACAAATGATGCATGTATAGTGATAAGAAAGCTGTCTAACTGAAAAATATATTGAAAGACACATACTTGGTGCAGGGGTAGGTCTCTGTGTGGTTTGTCCTGGAACAGGGGCTGGTGTTACTCTTGGGGATGGAGTAGGTGTTGCCATGCCAGTCACAACAGCATGTGGGGCATTGGTGTACATGGTGGGGCCATCTGTGGGGCCTGGTGTTGGGTTTCCATTTGTGCCTGGAATTGGGATACAATTGGGGACCTGGCAGCAGAGAGGATCTGAGGGATCAGGAACCATGGTACAGCCTGATGGGATCTGGGTATATTGTTTGCATCTGTAGACAAAATAAAACCATGTTAAAAAAAGATAAGTTAAATAATAAGTGAACAATAAATAATAAAAAAGTATGCAGGTACATAAGATGTGAGCGATTCAACAATAAGTAATATTAGCATCCAAGTAATAGAGGTAATAAAATTCCAGGTGACTTTGTAAAAACAACAGTCTTTGGAAACAGGTGATGCTCCCCAAATCTGTTTCTGTCACAAAAGAAATAGCTGTCCATGTAGGGTGCACCAGCTCTCTCCATGGGTTACCATTCAATGTTGGAAAAAATTTTAAAGGGCCATTACTCAAAAGGAAAATCATCAAACCAGAAGACACTGACAACATGTGCATTTTATCCTTATAGGAAAGTTTCCCATTAAGTCTCATTGTATTCCATCTCATCGTTGCTGAGTAACAGTGTAGAAATTAAATTAGGGACTACAAATTCATAGGGCCATTAACATAAAAGAAAAAACATCAAACAAGAATATGCTGACAAAATGCACATGCCCTTTTTATAGGAAAACTTCCCTTGAAATTTTGTTGAATTTCATCCAACCATTGCTGAGAAATAGCATGTAAACAAAATTGAGGACGTACAGACAGACAGATGGACAAACACTATTTGTTTCCCTGAAATTTTTTGTCAGAGCATAAAAATCATGATAACTTGTACTTTTTACATGTTCATGGCATCCTGTTCTTTGTTCTGAATTGCTTTTACTTTTTTTTCTCAATTAATGCAAACTACCATCTGGTGACAACTTCCTTTTGTCAATAAGTAGAACACTTTAACACTTTACAAACGGACAAAATTTAAGACTGGTCCAAACTGAATACAATTGCAGTCTAAGAAATAAAATGAGCCATGCTCCGTGAAAAGGGAGCTTAATGCATCTGCGACAAGTATCGACCCAGATCAGCCTGCGCATTCCGCACAAGCTAACCTGGACTGAAACTTTTGGTCAATTTTCTTTATGTCCAAGACCAGTCTACCTCATGATTAAGTCAGGTGTTAAAAAAAGGTAGTTATTATGGATCCATTAGTATGTGATGGCTTGCTTGGTACCATGGATCACGGAGATGCATAAAGCCCTCTTGACTCAAATTCAATATTGACTGGATGGTAAGATTTGTCTATGATATGATAGAAGAGAAAAGAAGGAAATGCTGGTTACCAACACTTTTTCATTTACCCACAATCTTTTTCAAAAGCCTTTTTTCCAGAGGTATCTAAAACACATGGTTATTTGGTAGCAGGTTAAAAACATTGTGGCAAAGAACAAAATGCCTATTACAGGCAATATCTCTTTTTCAAATAAGGCTTTTTATATAAAAAAAAAAATGTACTTTCCCTTCCTTCAAACATATCTCATTTGTGACATAAATGACAAAGTTGTAATTCTGGAAGTTCTAAAACAACCTTGTGTGGTACTGGGTCAGTAGAGCAAAGTACATACTGCATCACAGAGCAAGATTTCTACAGTAAATACATGCCCGTCCTTTACCATATTCCTTGTCAATAATTACAGTGAATAAATTTGACCTTTAACCAAAATATCCCCGTTTTAACACACTTGAGTAAAAGGCCTTTAAAATCATTGTTGAAAAGGAAAAAATGCTGGTAACTAGTATTTCTCCTTCTTCAACAATAATTTCTATCCTTTTAAAGACAAATTCCATTTGTGCAACATTTATTTTGTTGCCTGGAAAGGCTTTCAGTTTCTTAACCCTTATCCTGCTGCATAAATTAAATGAAACTTTTCAAGCCCATATAGTAAATACCCAAATGCCTTTTTTGAACAAAAATATCTCCTTATTGGACAGTGTAGATCCAAGATCAGACTGCACGTTCTGTGCAGTCTGATCTTGATCTACACTGTTTGCAAAAGGTCAGTGAGTCGCGATTAGCAGCCTAAGGGTTAAATTCGCAAAATCTTAATTTTGTCAACAGGTGAAGAAAAAAATATAAACTTTTACCAAGTTTGAAGAATCTAGGTCAAAACAGTGTCTACGTATTGTCTGCACAAGGTTTGATATACCAGTGGACCAAAAGGACAATTAGACTGGCAAACCAGTGGACTGACATGAGCAAAGCAAACACTCCGCTTTTCAAAGAAGGGTATCATGACATGAGTGAGTGGTATAAGTAGTTGATGAAAACAATATTTACCTGTCCGAGCACTTATAGTGGCCAGTTGTTTGGTCGTCACAAACACAGATACGGTCACAGCCATCATTCCATTGCTGTCCTTGTGTATACTGTCTTCCATTCATAACACAGTATTCTTTAGGTAAAAACACATAAAAACCATAAAGCTTACAGCTTTAACCTCACAGCTTTAACCGTTAACCACACAATCCCGAGTTTTAACGACCCTGAGGAAGACGCCTTTTGAAAATATTGTGGGAAAAGGAGAAAATGCTGGTAACCAGCATTTTCTCCTTTTCCCAAAATGTTTCTACCCTTTCAAAGACAAATTTCATTACATGTATTTGTGAAACATTTAATTTTTCCTCTGCAAATGCTTATAATTTGGACCAGTCTAAAGTCTTGTTGTTTGGTAAAGAGTTAAAGCTTGCTCTTAAACATTGCAGAGCTTTTATAGATAAAACTCTGTTCTGCAATGTTTGACAGCAAAGACTGCACAGATTGAAATCATATTTTTTGGCTGATAAAGTTCTTGTAATAAGAAGATAGATGAAAACCTTGAAAATATTTTCTTTTACTGTGCTTGAAAAATCAAGTTACCATTACTTAATTATTTTTGACAAATCCTCACTTTTGTTGTGCAGAAATTTAATTATATATACAAGAAAACTTACGTCTAGGTTGGGGAGATGGGGCTGGGCTAATCTGTGGGTTAGGTACTATAGTGGATGCTGGATTTAGTGGTGGTCTAATAGTACTGCCCGCTTTAAAACAGAGAAATTACTTGTGTTTTGTTTCAACAATGAAAAACTTTGAATTTGATGGAAAGCTTCCAACAATTTTGAAATACAGTTTCTTCAAACTGCATCCAGATTGCATTGTCCATCTTTACCTCGGTTTTTCTCGTGGAACATGAAAGTAATACCTCAAATATATTTTCCTCCATGAAATAGAACATATACATAAGATCAACTGTGCAAAGTGACTACTGGAAGGTAAGATAAATACAAACATAACTAGAGCTGTCAATGAATGTGACTTAATACCCCCGCCAGCGCTTTGACAGAAACAGGCAATTTAACAAAAAATTTTCTAAGTTCAAGGGGAGATTACCCTTGAATCATAGGGAGTAGATGATTGAAAACTGCTTCTTGCACAACTTCAGTATACAATCAATGTATCAACAAACTTTCAATACAATAGCAGCAAAACTGTAGGAGGAGTTCCCAACACAAAATTACTAGTATTCTGTACACAGACGGACACATGGACAGACACATGGACGGACGGACAGGCTGATTCGATTATACCCCCAAAAACATTCGTTTTGCATGGGGCATAAAAATTGCAAATTATAGGCAACTGGTAAAACAATGTCTATTTTGAGAAGATCCAGCATAGACAGATACGCTTTTACCAGGTAAAATACATAGCATTTACATTTTGAGACAAACCTTTAAACCTTTACTACAAAATCATGAGTTTTAACCACCCTGAGGAAAACGTCTTTTGAAAACATTGTTGGAAAAGGAGAAAATGCTGGTGACCAGCACTTTCTCTTTTTCCCACAATGTTTTGTACTCTATCAAAGATAAATTCCATCAATTTAGCCACATTTGAACTGTGGCCTACAACTACTTTCAATCTGAACAAGTCTACATCTGTGTGGTAAAGAGTTAAGCCTTTCTTTATAGCATAAATAATACATTTAACTCTTTACCAAACGACAGAAATCTAGACTCTTCCCATTAGAAAGCATTTGCAAGCTTAAAATAAAATGTAGGAAAGGGTTTACTTATTTATTTAATGTTTGAAACTATTATTTCATTATTTCAAATGCCTCACTGCTTTTGATGTAGTTATCCACTTTTATGGTGTGTCTATCAGATCTATGAGCATTACTACCTCGAAACGACCAGTACCTTTTCCACATAGACAAAATCAAAATGGTGTTTTGAAATTCCTTACATTGTACCTGATATAAAATTTCAAAGCTATGGAATGAATCACAACTGTCATGGCTAGATATGTACTGTGTTTCACCTAATTAACGTGCTGGGGCACCATGTAAAAGACCAACAGGGCACTCTTACTTCATAGCTAATTTCATGCAATTTCAGTGCTGTCACTTAGAGTAAGTATGGTATCTTGATCCAGGTTTTAGTCAGTGCTATGTGCAAAGCAGTCGCCATTTGAAAGACTCAGTGGATTAATGAAGAATGCTGATTTTACCACTGATCATGATTCATTTTGACATGAAACAGCACTCATGAATAATGTAAGACACTAGTATTCAAAACTTCACCTTTTTAAAGTTTTATTAAGTTAGTTGACAAATTTTGTGTGACTGGAAGTTTATAATATTATTTGAAGTGTATGTATATTCTGATAGTCAGGCGTCAATGAGAGCGATTTGTGAAATGATAAGGATTATGTCTGTTCTGCTCTAGTAATTTTATTCAAAAATATCAGTCATCAATGATTTTTGTCAGTCTGCATTTGGAAAGTTTTAGTAAAGTTATCTTGCATTTGAAAGTATGGCACTCCAGTTGTTGACTTTTAGGTAATGTCAGGTGTGGGTGGGGCTTGTTCCAAGGCCTCTGGAGTAAATAATATGGGGGGGGGGGGGTATGTACAGTAGATATGAAAGTATTGTCCTTTGCCTATCTTGTATTTTTGTCTAATTCTTAAACTACCATATAAAATAAAATGAAAATTTCTAGCCTAGAAAAAAAAAAAAACCCAACTCCTTTCCTGTATAGACCTTACTGTATCTGAGAGTGTAGATCACAAAATCAGACTGCATGTTTTATGCAGTCTGGTCTTGATCTACACTGTCCTTAAAAGGGTATTAAGTGGCACTAGCAGCCTTTAACATGTAAGTTCATAGATGTATACAGCATATAAACTTACAGGGTGCAGGATTGGGTGTACTGTATGGATTGGGTCGAGGTGTGGGTTGTTGACTGCACTGGGGCTCTTTACAGCAAGGATCTGATTGGCTGGTTACCATTCGGCAATAAGATGGAATGCTGGGATAAACAGGGCATCTATAAATAGACAAAAAGCAATCTTAAGATTTTATATTGTATTCTCTTTTCTTCTTGTGAAAGAGTAAAATAGAAGACCTGACACAATTTCTAAGTTTTATTCATTCTATGGTCAAAATGCTTCAAGAAAGGCAGCAATAGCTTTGACCTGAATGAGCATTTGAAGTAGTGGGTTGTCATGAAAACAAGTGATGGAGTACCACAACCAGACACAGGACAAGAATCTTACCTCTGAGAGCACTGGTATTGGCCAGTTGAGGCATCCACACATACACAGTTGAACTGGCACCCGTCTTGCCAAGTTTGTCCTTGGGTATAACTCTTACCATTATATACACACACAGGTATTGGTGGTGTCAGGGTTGTCACGCCAGGTTTGGGTGTGGGTGTTACACCTAAAATGTAGTGAAAATCTCTGTAAGCGCCGGTTTATTGCTTTCCCAAGTTTAGACATGTTTTAACTCTTTACCAAACAGCAAAATGCTAGACTTGTCCAAAATGAAAGCATCTGCAGATGACAAAATAAATGTGACTCAAAAACTGAACTTTGTTCTCTAATGGGTAGAAATAGTTACCAGCATTTTCTCCTTTTCCTACAATGTTTTTAAAAGCCTATTGTTTTGTATCATTTCAAACACACAAATTATCATTTGAGTTACATTTATTTTGTTGTCTGCAAATGCTTTGAATTTTGTGTTGTCCAGATTTATTGTTTGGCAAATTTTTAAGTATTCTCATTTTACACCAATGCTTTTTAAATTATCTGCTGCAGCTCTGAGGGCATAATGAGTGAAATAACTCTACCAAACAACAAAATTTTAGACTTGTCCAAACTGAAATTTGCTTTTGGGAGGTAGAAGATATTGTGGGAAATAGAGAAAATGCTGGTTACCAGCATTTTCTCTATTTCCAACAATGTTTTCAGAAGGCTTCTTCCTCAGGGGTGCCTGGCCAGGTAGCTCTGTGATTAGGGAATCTTACTCATGACCTGGTAGTTGCAAGGCTTGATAACCGGTCAAGACAATTTTTTTTTCTGAGATTTTTCACCTCTCACTTCTGATGCATTTGAGAAAAGTAGTCAGTGGCTTGGAAAGAAAGTTGTGTCTGTGCTGGTGTGAGAAAGCCAGGAAACACAAGCGTAGGTGCACTGACCACATGATATGACCTAAGCTGTTAAAATGCATTAAACTCCAATACAAACAAACAAATCTTCCTCAGGTCTTTAAAACTTGGGACTGTGTGTGTTAAAGGAATAAACAAAACACATTAATTGAATGAGGAATAAATTGAAAATAAACATTTTTAATCTTACCTTGTCCATTAATTAGAGGTGGTGCTAATGTTGGTATGTAGGGTGTTGGATTGGGCAAGGGTGTTTGTCCCGGACCAGGTGTTGGATTTGGATTTGGGTTAGGATTTGGTGCAAAAGTTTGTCCTGGTGCAGGAGTAAAGCCTGGAGCCAATGTGGGTGAAGGTCCACCAGGGTTTGGTGCAGGTGTGCTGTATGGGTTTGGTGCAGGTGTGGGCAGACTTCTACAGACTGGTTTGCGACAGCATGGATCACTAGGGTCTGTTTCTAGAGTGCATCCTGCAGGAACTTGTGGGTACTTGGCACACCTATCAAATGTTATTCTACCTAATTTACATAAATTTTTAGACTTTCAATGTGACATAACCCGGTCCATAAAATGTTATATTGACCAGTCCTGGTCCATGAAAAGTAATATTGACTGGCGTGTATATTTTTTATGGGGAGTGAAATTCACACATAGAAGACAACAAAATTCTGTAATCAAATTACGTCATAATAACATCAGAGTTTCAGTAAGAATACACAATAAAACAAGTTTTCTCCAAGATCTCTTTTCAATTCACCCAATGTTAACTTCCCAAAAGAATATTCTAGTTGAAACAATTCTTCAGAGTTGTTACACTACAGTACAGAAAGTTCAGAGTGCAACCTAGGTAATTTGTAGCCCCACTCTGTTCTTCTTGGGCATCTTTTATACTCTAAAGCTACTCAAAGCTAGGCTAGATTAAAATATCATGGAGAGAGAAGTCACTGCTCGTCCAAGGACTGTATCACAGTTGCGAAGAGTAAACAAAATTCTATGCAATGAAAATGTCACAATTGTGTTTCTTTCATTGTTGAAATAGAACTTGATTGATTAGGTCTGATCTGTTTTTTAAATAATTGTTTATGAAACGGTACCATTTCTCTGTCTTTTGATGCTTCATTTGATAGATTTTGTACAATGTAACAAACAATACATGACCTTAACTATTTACCAAATGACAAAAATTTGAACAGGGCCAAATTGAAACATATACAGATGATAAATATTGCTAAGATGATGATTTCCCTCTTGGATAGGGTAGAAAACATTGTGGGAAAAAGAGAAAATGCTGGTTACCAGCATCTTCTCCTTTTCCCACAATGTTTTCAAGAGGACTCTTCCCAAGGGTCGTTAAAAGTCGGGACTGTGTGGTAAAGGGTTACAGGCAATATGGAGGTTTACTGACTGGTCTGTCAGACCAAAGATGTTATATGGACCTCAACTGTTCTTCGGTCCATATAAAATCTTTGGTGCAACAGACCTGTCCATAAAGTTCCGTATTGCCCTCAAGGTCATGTATTATTTGTTAATTAACCAATGAGAATTAAGAGTTTGACATCATGAAAAATCATGAGAAATCTGAATCTACCGAGTGTATAAAACATTAAATTTTAAACACACCAAGCACACAAGCAATGTTTTTTTTTTTTTCCCTGTTAAATTCTATTTTAGTTTCAAACATTAACACAAACGTGTAGCTGGGTAGCTGTTTTCAGGCATATTTGAAAGCCACTAAATATATATTGTCAAATAGACATTGCTTTTAAGTTATGATCCAAAGATCAGTTTAGTGTATTTTCACCCACTGAAAATTCAGGAATTTATACATTTATAAATTTAGCAGAGCAAGAGATTCAGATACAATACCTCTGGTTACATCTGTAATATCCTGTCATCTCATTTTCACACACACACTGGAGATCACAGCCGTCATCCCATCTCTGTCCCTGTCTGAACACCACACCATTATATGTACAGTAATCTGGAATAACATACAAAAAACATTTACATGGTAATTCTGACAGAATTTTAACTCTGATTAAAGTATTTACTAGTAATATAGATGCTTTTATCTTTCAACAGACAAGTACACGTGTAAATAAATACAAAATCATTTCAATCGGTATCAATTTTCAGTGATCTTATGTTAAAACATCCCATACGATATTTCACAGTTTATGAGTAGTTCACAGATCAAACTTCAAATTAAGAGGAATGCAAAAGTCTACAAAATAAATTTTGTTATGTAGGTGATATGCAACCAATATCCTAACAACAAATAGCTTACTTTTAGGTGTAGGTGCCTGGGTTGGTCCTGAGGGTCCAAGTGTTGGATTATAGCCTGGGCTGGGAGCCAAGATTGGGCCTCCTGGAGTTGGGGTCAAAGTGCCTGTAATTCCATTTGTTGTTCCCTGGAAGTTACATACTGGTGTTTGACAGCAAGGTTGGTTGAAATCCTGAACCAGGGTGCATTGTAGGGGAAGATTGGGGTATCTTGGGCAACTGTAAGTTCATACAAGTTAACATAATAACATAAAAATCATGCATTTATGTATGTCATCAAGTAAATTTTAGATAATGTAAAATTGACTTTAAAGCAAAAATCAAATGCATCTAACTTAACCCTTTACCATACAATTCCAAGTTTTGGCAACCATGTAGGAAAAAGGCTTTTAAAAACATTGTGGGAAAAGGAGAAAATGCTGGTAACCAGCATTGTCTCCTTCCGCACAATGTTTCTACACTTCCATAGAGAAATGTCAGTGTTTGAGTCACATTTGATTTGTTGTCTGCAACTGCTGTCAATTTAGACAGGTCTTAAATTTTGTCATTTGGTAAAGGATTAATAACACACATAAAAGGCAATATCAGGGTAACAAGCTTTACCTGTTACTTCCTAAAACAACTCTGCAACAGATAACTTCAAAAACACCCTTGTGAAGTATGAAAATTAAGGTTTAATACATGCGCAAAGATTCAGGCACAGAGAAAATCTGCTTTAAAAAACTTACTTGAGAATTGTCACGGTAGTTTACTTTTAAATGAGGGAAATGAGACTAAGACTAAGAGATTTTTACACTCACATTTCTGTACAGTCATATCGTCCCATGTCAGCATTTAGACAAACACAGTTATAGTCACAACCATCCTGCCATCTTTGTCCTTGAGTGTAAGTCTTACCCTTATACACACATACAGCTGAAAAAAAATAAGGGTATAAAATCATAGATAACCACATGAACAATCCATCAGTTGATGACAAATAATTCTTCTTTACTCTTTACCAAACAATCCTGAGTTTTAATGAACCTGAGATAGAGGGCTTTGGAAAACATTGTGAGAGAAGACAGTGCTGGTAACTAGCCTTTTTTCTCCTTTCAAACAATCTTTCAAAAGCTTTCTTTCACAGATTTGATAAAACTCAGGATCATATGGTTGAAGAAACCAAAAAGTGCATATACTGGTCTTTGGTTTACTCATTATCTTTGTGCCATATATGAATGACAGAACTTTTTTTTTCAGTCTTTTGCCCTAAAAAAATTACTCTACTGTTATAAAGTCCTTGAATAAATATATATTTTATGATATTATATTATATTCCAAGTTCATGTCTGGTGACATGGAACTCTTATACCATCACAAAATGAAACAACTACAAATATATTAGTCTTATAGTAGACTTTATATTAAACTATTTTGCTAAAAGGCAGACAGCTAATGACAAGTAATTTCCCCTTCTTTCATTTACCAGTACATTTATGTCTTAACTTTGAGTTCTTTTGCTTTCCAAATTGTAAAAGGATGATTTCAATATCATCTGCTGCAAGTTTGTTACAGGAGATCTGAGAATTCTTTTCTACACAATCCACTGTCATAGGGACCCTGAGGATGTTATCTATCTAAAACATTGAAGGAAAATGAGAAAATGCTGGTAACCAGCATTTTCTCCTTCTCCATAATGTTTTCTTCCTTATTAAAGATTGTGTTGTCTTTTTAAGGGTCAAAATGTATCTATGTAAGAGACTATAATTACGGGTAGGGGCTGGTGTTGGGTTGATAGGTGGTCTCTGTGTAGAAACTCCAGGCTGTGGGGCTGGGGTGTTTCTGGGGGTTGGTGCTGGGGTAACACTGCCTCCTGTCACATGACCTGGTGGGGGAGTTGGATAGGGCTGGGAAGAGTTGCTGTTTGGATTGGGTGCACATTGTGGAATCTTGCAGCAGAGTGGATCAGATGGATCAGCCACTAGGGTGCAACCAGCTGGGAGAGATGGGTATTTGGTACATCTGAAACAAGAAGGTGAAAAGAAAGTGTGAAAGCTCACTTACTGCTTTACAATACAATTCAGTATTTTCATAGTCCTAGAGAAAAATGCTTCTGAGGTAATTGTGAGATATCAACATTTTCTTTCTTCACGATATTTTTTTATATCCTCCCAAATACACAATGTTTTATTTCCTTGAGCCACATTTGACACTTTCAATTGTTCTCAATATGAATGTCTAATATTTTGTTGAGACAACCATTTTTTCCTGTGGTGAAAAGAGCTCCAAGTTTACCTTTATCATACAAACATTTTCCCCTTCACCAAACCAGGGACTGTTAATTATATGATCCCTGATCAAACACACCTCTTTTGAGTCATTTGTTCTTCTTCTTTTCGGATGTCAAAACATAATACAACATGGTATTGTTCATCATTTCGAATCCTTTTCAGGAACCTATTAACCATCAATCCTAAAGTTACGGCTACTGATTTAATTGGCTGAGCAATACAGTCTCAGTCAATTAGTACGCCACTTTTGGAATTTAAAATTCAAGCATTCTCAAGCTTAACTGGTACATTTGGCTCCTGATAATGAAACTACATAAATGTGGACAAGTCCTTTGGTAAAGAGCAAAGTAAAAAAATTACAGACCTTTCACTACATCTGTAAATTCCATTCTGTGCATCCTCACAGGTACATTTGAAGTTACAACCATCAAACCACTGTTGTCCTTGTGTGTACTGGTCTGTCCTATATACACATACATCTGTAACGGACAATACATTTGAGCGCCATTCAGGGAAAGGAGGTTTAATGCATCTTCATAATGCACCAGTTGTTTCAGAATATCGATCCATTTTGTGTAAGAGTGACTGAATCATGGGAAGGAATGGCCCTTTGACACGCACAAAATTTACCAAGAGCAAAAAGTATCAACCTCGGTTAGCCTGTCCAGAATCTGCAGGCTGAGTTTTTAAGTTATAAAACTTATTACAAATAATATCAATTATTGCAGTCTATGAAAAGTATAAAATACTGCAAATTAGATCATCAAGATATGGTCATAAATACAATGTCATACAGTGTCAGAAGGAGAAACAGAGTAACTCGCTACAAGCAATTTTCCAGTAGCCACAATGTTTTCACAAGAGGTCTGCTGCAAGATAAAAGGGGTCATCAGCAGAAAGCGTTGAGTTATTCACAGAAAATCTTTCCAAATTACCCTTTGGCAAGCCTGGAGTTGGATAAGGATTAGGGTTTCCTGGATTGGGGTTAGGATTTGGTTGGCCTGGCTGCGGGGCTGGGGTTATGGGTTGTCCTGGTTGAGGGGCTTTTGTGGTCAATTGTCCAGTGATCTGACCAGTTGTTGGGTTGAAGTTACATACAGGTCTGAAACAGCATGGTTTGGCTGCATCCTTCATTAGTGTGCACTGGGCTGGAATGTTTGTGTATTTGGTACATCTGAAAGACACAAATTTCTACATGAAATGATTTATACACTTTCTTCCCCTCTTTTTTCATATAGATAATTTTTGTCTTTGTGAAAACAGAGGTCATTTGTTTATAAGGCTATTTAAGAAAATAACACTAATTATCACAAGAGGAAATCATCAAAGATGACTAAATCTAGCATTTTATTGGTTGGAAAATTGGACAAAGATTTGTCAGGCTTTTCGAGCTTGTTCCTTTTTGTTTACTGCATGGGTGCTAAAAATTATGAGCCATACCCTGGCAAAAGGGGGCTTATTGCATCACCATGATACATTATACCTGGCAAGTCATCACATAATTATGGATTCACAAAATCCACTGTGTCTAACAACCCTAAATCATGAGCTGCACTGGTCCTTTGACAAGTAGAAAATTGACAAATGGCAAAAAGTTTTTGCCCAGGTCATCCTGCGCAGACTGTATAGGCTGACCTGGGTCAATACTCTTTGCAGATGCGTTAACCCCCTTTTCACAGAGCATGGCTCAATTCTACTGTGATGAGTATGCAGACTATGGAATATGTTTTTGGGAAGTGGGAAAACTATTTTTACTCATAAATGCTTCTTTGCACTTGCTTTTTTCCAAAGCTGTCCACTAAAGAGGTGCAAGAAGTCACATATGTACATTAAGAAGTTAATTTTTATCACTATGAACGGTTACTAAGGAACTCTTACAGATAGTGTAGATCAAGGGAACACAAAAAAGTAACCCTTAAGTAGTAGTGTCTTTCGCTACTACAGTTGCCTTTGCTGTCAGCGAGGATCAAGGTTACTGCACAGGAATAGTAATCTGATCTTTGATCTTCTCTGTGACTTCGCTGAGACATTTTAAGCAAAAGCAACCTCAAAATGGCATTGAGTTGGGATCTTTTTCTTGACTTAATGGGTCCATTGGGTTAATCCCGAGTTTTAACAACCCTGAGGAAGAAGTCTTTTAAAAACATGGTGGGAAAAGGAGAGAATGCTGGTAACCAGCAGTTTCTCCTTTGTCTACAATGTTTTCTACATTATTAATAACAAATTCCATCATTTGAGCTACATGTTAATTGTCGCATGCAAATGCTTTCAATTTGATCATGTGTACATTTTTGTAGTGTGTTAAAAAATTAAGGGTTAACAAAGATAAATGCATATTATCTGATTTTCTTCCCAAGACAGTCATACAAAAAATTTCCCACCACTTGAAAATTTCTTATTCATTTCAGTAATCTACTGATAAACCCTGGAACCTTTAGCAACTAAATGTCATTTTTAATGACCAACAAAAAAAGTTATTTGAAAACAGTAATCTCCATTTTCTCCATTTCCCTTCAAAGTTTTCTGTCCATTCAAAGATTTACTTTATAATTTGAGCCCAAAACAATTTGTTGTCTACAAAGTAAATGCTTTCAATATGGATGCACAGATCTTAATTGTTGTCCTCTGGTAATGAATTAACCCATTACCACACAATCCCTACTTTTGATGACCCTGAGAAAGAAGCCTTTAGAAAACATTGTGGGAAAAGGAGAAAATGCTGGTAACCAACATTTTCTCCTTTTCCCACAATGTTTTCTACCCTTCACAAAACAAGTTTCAAATTTTCAGTGACTTTTAATTTTTTGTCTGCAAATGCTTTCAATTTTGACAAACCTAAAATTTTGTCATTTGGTAATGAGTTAAGTTGCTTTTTTTAGAAAGATCAGACAACAAAGAATCTTATTTCTACACTGTTTGTAAAAATATTGTGGTAAAAAGCAGCCTTAAAATTTGCAGTAAATAAACTAAAAATGTCCATCTCATTTATCAATCCTTTACCACACAGGAGTGAGTTTCAAGAATTCTCAGGAAGAACAGTTTTTGAAAACATTGTGGGAAAAGGAGAAAATGCTGTTAATCAGCATTTTCTCCCTTTCCCACAATGTTACCTACAATTTGTAGGTAATTCTTTTATTATCAAATTGTTGCCTGCAATTACTCTCAGTTTGGAAGAGTCAACAATTGCTTGTTTGGAACAAGTTTAAGCAGTATACAGGTTTCATCTGACCAACTTACTTTTCCACACATCGATATTTAGCTGTGGAGGCATCCTCACAGACACATTCAAAATCACAGCCATCATCCCATCTTTGACCTTGACTGTACTGAGCTCCCTTATATACACAGAAATCTGAGGGAAAATAGCGTCAAATACTTATTTCTTACAGCAGAAAAGCCTGACACATGTAACCTAAGTACAACAAGGCCAGAGATATCATACTGAACTGAATCATCAGTTAGTTGTTTGGAACCGGGTCAAGCAATACAAATGTTTCATCAGGGTGTCTATATAAGTTATCTAGAAATCTCCTGAAACATAAGTGGGGCTATCCATTAGGAATACCAACAGATTATTGTGACCAATATTTCTCATACTATAAAGATTTTGGGTGTTTGTGTATTCTTTACGCAAAGTGATTTACTCATGAAGAAAAAATTCCATACATGTGGGCTAAGTAATTTTTTCAATCAAGATATCTTTTTGGCCCACCCAACACAACCCTACAAGAGTTACTCAATGTTGACACCTTTACATTGCCCATTTTACTATTATAAATGGATGTGTAGGATAAATGAATATATTTTAAAGGTCTGTAACTCATTTTAGTCACAATTCGTTTGTCTTCCACAAATGGTTTCAAGATGATTAAGTCATTTTGTAAAGCAAATCAACCTTCATTATCTAGTCTGTAACTTTTTTCAAAGGAAAGTGCAGCAGTAATTCTGATTGCTTCCACTGGGAATCAAAAGTATTGTTACTATTATTTCTGAAAGTGAAGAATGTGCTGTATTTTACTATCATTGTTTGTTGTAAGAAACACTTTTTTTTTAAGGGTGTGATTGGGGATGGCCATGTTTCCCCCCCCCCCACACCACTTGACCTGGCAAATAAAGTTTAAAAAAAAAAAGAATGTGCTACATGGTCTAGGATAAAGAGCTTCCAAAGTTTGTGAGATATGTTCACATCAATTTTTTTTCACAAGAAAAGGGTTAAATCTTTACCGAACAACAACTTTTAAGACTTGTCCTAATCAAAGCTTTTGAAGACTACAAATAAAATGTGACTAAATGGTGGGATTTATCTTTGAAAGAGTTGAAAACGTTGGAAATGGAGAAAATGATGGTAACCAGCATTTTTTCCTTTTCCACAATTTTTTTCAAAAGCCATCTTTCGGTTCATTAAAACTCATGGCTGTTGTAAAGGATTAAACTTACTCAATGGTTGTGGTGATGGATACTGTCCATTGGGTCCTGGTGTAGGAGCCGGCGTATTTGCTTGACCAACAATGACAGCTGGCACTTTTGTTGGAATTGGGTTTGGTCTTGGGGCTAATGTTGGATTAGGATTTGGGCCTATATTAGGGTTTGGTGCTGCTGTTCCTGTGACCTGTCCTGTTGTGGGTGTGAAATCACACTTAGGCTGCCTACAACACGAGTCATTTGGATCTGTCACCATAGTACACTGTGGTGGGATGTTCTCATATCTTGGACATCTGAAATTAAAATATGTAAATATATAACTAGCACTGGGAGAAGAGGGGTTAAATGCATCTCAATGTTACATTATACAAAGCAAGTCAACACATAATACTGGATCCATAAAACCCATCTAGCTGAACAACTGACTGAATCTGGAGATGTAATGGTCCTTTAACATGCAGAAAATTTACAAATTGCACAAAGTTTCATCCAATATCCTCTAGAAAGATTTTTTTGGGTTATACAATTTCTGAATTTTTCTGCTATTGTGAGGTTAATCTTCATAACAGTCCAGGTAACATAAATATGAGTTATAGCCAAGCTGAAAAACAAAAAAGGAGGAATATAGAGTCATGTGCTCACAATCAAAGTTCTTGCTTCAAATCTTGTGATGAGCTGGGAACTACATACACCTTGAGCATGTGCTTGTTAAGTTTCTTTGAAGCTACCATCAATATATTAACCCTTAACCTGCTGTTCGCGACCATGGATGGCTTTTGTGAAGAGTGTGCAGCAAGATCAGACTGCACATATGTGCAGTCTGATCTTCCTCCACACCCTCCGCTGCTTTATTGGTACATGTAGTTTGGGTCATATAAGCCCAACCCAATGCCCATACAGATAGCAAAATATTTTTGTGCAATTGTCAACAATTTTTATTTGGCAGGATAATGGTTGATACAGAATATATTCACAATAGATATAGAACATATTTACAACTGATAGAGAACATTTTCACAATTGATATAGAATATGTTCACAATCAATGTAAAAAAATAATGAAAAGACTAAAAGGTATGCTGCTTTCAATAATTCCATTTCACCTTCACAGTGGCAAATAGCCAAGCACAGATCAGTTTATATGTGAGGAAAACAATTGTAAGCTCAATGTTGCTTTGATCTGGAATATCTCATCAAAGTGGACAGAGTATATCAAAGATCAGATTAGATGTATAATGCAGTCTGGCCTTTATCTACACTAACCTCAAAGGAAACTAGTTATGAGAGGTGCTTTATGGGTTACTATTATATACAGTGTTCAGCAAAGCTGAGGACACCGAAATTTAAAAAGGAGAGAACTGAGATTTAGCATTGTACAGAGTGTGATGTCCCAAACTTTGGTAAACAATGGGTCCACATGCCCTAAACATTATTTTCTGGTATTAATATTCTATTTATAAACATACCTTTCATTACAAGTGTAGAGACCTCTAGAAGAGTCATCACATCTACATCTAAACTGACAGCCATCATTCCAAGTCTGTCCTTGACTGTAGGACGCCGTCTTATACACACAGTATTCTAGAAATAGAAGAAATCTTTAAAGACATTCATAAAAACAACAATGTAAACAATTAAGCAAATATTTCATTACATATATCTGAAATGGAACAAAAGATGTAATGGGTACAGAAGCTACTTAAAGGTAACCCTCAAATAACCTTTCAAAACTTCAGCTGCATTTGCAAACAGTGTACATGTTACCGTCTTATACACAGTGTATTCTAGAAATAGAAGAAATCTTTACAGACATTCATAAAAACAACAATGTAAACAATTAAGCAAATATTTCATTACATATATTTGAAATGGAACAAAAGATGTAATGGGTACAGAAGCTACTTAAAGGTAACCCTCAAATAACCTTTCAAAACTTCAGCTGCATTTGCAAACGGTGTACATGTTGCAGAGTTTGATCAGTATAAGCAGTCTAATCTACACTGTCAACACTGTTAAGATACTATACCTATAATTGGAATCAAAATTAGCAATAAGGGAGTCTTCTTTTCTCGATTAAAAATGTCCATACACTTTAAGGATTAATCATTCAAAGTGAACAATATAGGTGGTGAGAACTTGTTTCACAGTCGATGTAAAGTAAAAAGTTTAAACTAATCTTTGGATTAATTAAAACAAAAATAGCCTTCACAGATAGTGTTTATGACACAATCAATTGAAAAAGGTAAAACTTCAAACATCATTCTGTTTCTGCCATAGGAAGTGATAGTTTTGATTGTTAGTTAGGGTTTGTTATCACCAACAACACTAAGTAGTGCTCTTATAAAAAAAAGTGACAAATGGTAAATTCTGTGGGTTTTTTTCTCCATCATTTTCTTGGTATTCTCTGGTGATCACAACAGTCCATGCAGCAGTCTCTTGTTCAAATGTTGTTTATGTCAAAAAATTTGATAAATTACATATGAACTTAATGTTCAATTCTTAAGGCTTAAAGACCTGCGTGCAGTAGACCTTTAAATCTTGCAACACAACACCTTTGGTGACATTGTGGCAAAAGCAAAAATTGCATGTATCTAGTAATTTCTCCTTTTGTCACAATATTTTCATACATGAATATATCAAACCTCGATATCAATTCATATTTATAATACATATTTTCCACTTATGTTTTCCTAGCTATACACTGCAATTTTGTTTGTGGAGGTAAAGAGTAAAACAGAAACTAACTAGGGGCAGGTGTTTGGTTACCACCAGGCTGTGGGGATAAGGTAAATCCTGGGGCAGGGGCTGGCGTCAGTGTACCAGTGATCTGACCAATATTTCCATTAAAGTTGCACTCTGGTTTCTTGCAACATGGGTTAGTAAAGTCGGCTACCATCTGACATTGTGGGGGTAGAGCTCCATAACTTGGGCATCTGTCTATACATTTGTAACGTCCCTGGAGAAAACAAAAAAACAATTACAGTGCAAAATATAGTATACAATGTGCAGGTTTTAACAATATCTAATCCATTTCTACAAGGGCTAATAGAATACCATGTGGAGAAATATTCAGAAGAGAGAAAATCATCTTTTTTTTTTTTTCAATTGTCTGTAAACATTGAAGCAAAAGTTGTCTGCAAAAGCTGTCTATTTCAAGATGGTTAATACTTTAATTTTTGTGCGAAAATACTTTAAAAGAATGTATCCATGTGTGCAGACAACAATATCAAGTACAAAAAATACAAGAGTGAGCCTCTAATATTTTCTAGATATTCATTACCAAGAAATGAGTGACACAAATGAGAAATATTTGAAGGAAAAAATTTGCCTTCACTGAAATTATCTGCATGACTTTGTGGGAAAAGTAGCTTTTGCTTGTTGTTAGCAATTTCTTCTTTTTCCACAAGACTTTTTAAAGTCTTATACTGCCAGGTTTAACCCTTATCCTGCTAAATAAATGAAATTAAACTTTCAAGCCAACAGTAAACACCCAAATGTTGCTATCTCAAAGGTATATTTTGGGTAAAAAATATCTCTGTGTCCTCGAGTTGCACTTGGCAACCTAAGGGTTTAAAGCTATATTTACATTTTTCATTACGTTGTATTTGCTATACAAACCACAACATATATACTGTTTCAAAACTTATGTATAATTGTTGTGAATAAAAAACTGCCAGGGATTGAAGAGTCTAAGATTCTTTAGACTAGCAAAAGTTAACAAAGTACCTTGGCTGCATCTTCACAGGTACATGTGTAGTCACATTTATCTTGCCATGTATCTCCCTGTCTGTACAACTGTCCATTGTATTCACAATAACCTGTTTTTATGAAAAAAGACCAATTAACCCTTTACCACACAATCCCGAATTTTTAAGGTCCCAAGTAAGAAGCATTTTGAAAACATTTGAATACGTTGACTACTGGTAACCGGCATTTTCTACTTTTCCCAAAATGTTTTTAACCCTCCTGAAAGTAAATTTCTAATTTTTCAGTCAAAATTTTGTCATATGAAAAAAGCTTTCAATTGGGCAAGTCTAAAATTTTGTCATTTGGTATAGGGTTAACTCATTTACCTACCAGCTGTTTTTAAACATACCTATAGATACAAAACATTACAAGCAATACAAATACCTGTTACAAGTAATTGCCCTTTTTTGTACAAGGCAGTAGTCTATGTGCAGTTATGGGTTAAACAGATATACAATTTGATCTGTATTTCTATACTCAAATTTTTCATCCTTTAAGAAATTAGGTGTTTTGTTTTTATATTTTAACATCCTATAGGTCACACAGAAGTTCCTCAGACTTGAGTCAAATGCTATCTAATAGAATTTTAAGTTGAAAAAAAATCACCCACCAACATATCCTGTTGCATTTGGGGCTCCTACAAATGTGCCCGGTGCAATGGTAGGTATAGCACCTGGAGCAAGTGTCTGGCCGGGTCTGGGTGTTGGTGTACACTGGGGTGCCCTACAACAGCTTGGATCATTGGGGTCTGGGACATATTGACAGTTACTGGGTACATTGAAGAATTCTGGGCATCTGTACAGAATGATACATAATGTTCAAGATTGTTGGAGTAAATGAAATGTCCTTAAAGCAACAGTAGCAGCCAAAAGTATACAAAGCAGTGTTATGCATTTAAATCTAAATCATATGAGCCGCGCTCTGTGAAAAGGGGGCTTAATGCATCTGCGAAAAGTTTCGACCCAGGTCAGCCTGCGCAGTCCGCGCAGGCTGACCTGGGCCGAAACTTTTCGCTATTGGTAGATTTTCTGCATGTCAAAGGATCAGTCTACCTCATGATTGAGTCGGTTGTTAAAAAAAGTGGCTATTATGGATCCATAAGTATGTGATGGCTTTCTTGGTATGATGGATTACGGAAATACATTAAGCCCCCTTTTGCCAGAGCATGGTTCATATCATTTGAAAGTATGGAAGTTATTGTGAAGATGACACAATGTATGGTCGGTCCAAGTGTTAGTCCCTGGCAGAGAAATTAATTTCAGAACTAGGTTAAAAGTAGCCAGGTCACTCTATTTTCTGTATATACTTTTTGCCTGATTTCAGAATTCATTTTCCTACCAGTTACTAACACTTTGGCTGACCACACAATAACAGATTGTCATCTTCACAATACTTTCCACACTTTTAAATTGTATGATTTAGATTTAAATGCATTTTAACACCTGCATACTTATTTTGGCCGCTATTGGGCCTTTGAATAATGAACAAAATCATAATTATAAGACTGGCTAGGTTTTCATTAACCTGCACATTTCTGTAGATAAATACGGGTAACCAACATGAACAAAAGTTTGGTGCACAAAATTAATATATGCATATACACTGTCAGAATCAAAAGGAAATATTGCTTATCATGAAAAAAATTTCTCCTTTTGCTTTGAGGTCCAACCTTTTACCACGCATCCCCATTTTTAACAAACCCTGGAAAGAAAAATTTGAAAACATTGTGAAAAAAGGAGAAAATGGTGGTAACCAGCATTTTCTCTTTTTCCCACAATGTTTTCTCTATTTCCAGAAGCAAACTTCATCATTTTATCTGTATTTATTTTGTCATCTGCAAATGCTTTCAATTCGGACAAGTCTAACAGTTTGCCATGTGGTACAGAGTTAACAAAAGACTACTGGTCTGTTTCAAGTTGGCTGCAGGTGATAGTTTCTCACAACTGGAAGCAGAAAGTTGATACAAGATAAAGAAAACATACCTACAGGTGGGACTGTTTTAACAACCAAAAACACAAGGCCTATAAAATGGTAAAACAGAGAGAAGCAACACAAAACTGATAAAAGATAGAAAATAATTATCCACTATCCTACCTTCTCTGACATCTGTAATATCCACTTTGGGCATTGTCACATGAACATCTATAGTCACAGCCATCATACCAGGACTGGCCCTGACTGTACTGCTGGTTCTTGTAGACACACATCTCTGCAACAACAAAGAAAATATACACTTGAGTAATTAAGTCTCTATTACACAGTCTAGATACAAGTCTATTACACAGTCTTGTGTTCTTATGACTCTTGAGTAATAAGCCTTCACTTCAACTTCAGAAACTTAAAACAAAGATTTTGAACCATCCATCTTGAAAACATTAGGAGATGATCAACAAATTATTGCTTAAATGACATAAATTGTCCTTGATAGGATATAAATCATTTTCAAAAGCATTTTTTCTCAGGTTTGTTAAAAGTCTGGATTGTGTGGTAAAGGATTAACAGTTTACCAAATGATCAAGAATTTTTATGACCCCATGGAAGAATGCTTTTTAAAAACATTGTCAGAAAATGAAAAAAAAATAGTAACCAGCTTTTTCTCTTTTTCCCACAATATTTTCTACCCTTTGAAAGAAAAATTTGCTGGTTTGGGTAACATTTAACATGTCGTCTGCAAATGCTTTCAATTTAGATAAGTCCAAAATTTTGTTGTTTGGTAAAGACTTCAAGAAATAAGACTCACTCTGTGCTGGAGCTGTGACAGGAGGGTATGTGGGTTGCTGGGTAATGGGGTAGGGTGTTGTGACATTAGATTGGCCAACAATAACTGTCTGTACCCCTGTAAATGTGCAGGATGGTTTCTTACAGCAGGAATCTGCTGGGTCCTGCACCAATACACATGGGCTTGGTAGGGGTGGGTATGTCTGACACCTGAAAAAAGTACAAAGGTTTGTTTTTCTCTTGTCAATGTAGCAGTGTTACCCACAGGTAACTTTGAAAACCTGTCCTTTCAGAATATTAGGGTCCATGGTGGACATGTGCAGTTGCCAATTTATATGCTTAACACTACAAATTTATGCAAATTTTGGCTTGCACAAAAATTATGCATTAGAAGTGGCCTAATTGTTTACAAGATGCATAATTTTCCCATACCCTAGATTCAAATTTGAATCATATTACTTTGTATTAGGTCAGAAAACATAAATATCAATAACAAATTTTTTTTGGTCTTATTTTCATGTAAGTTTCCTAACAAAAGTTTCTTTATTAACCCACAGTAAATAAAATAGTTAACTTGGAAAAATATTGAAAGTATATCAATGGAAATTCAAAATCATAATATCTATGGCCATTGATGCCAGGGTCTGTAAATACCGATCAAGGCATCTGTAAAATCCTCGGGTGGAATCCTCACACACACAGTTGTACTGGCATCCATCTTGCCATGTTTCAGCTTGCTGGTAAATCCTTCCTTTGTACTCACAATGACCTAAATGATATTAATGATAAAAGATTAAAACAGTGGTTTATTGTGTATGTCCTAGTTGTCCAACACTATAGTGCATGCCAAAACAATAGAAATATTCTCAGCACTACACAATTCACTACCTAATCTTAGGAATGTAACTAAGATGTGCACCTCTCTTCAAGCTGCACTGTTCACTTTATAGTATTTGCATACACAGTGTACAATGGTAAATGTCTGTTCAACATTTGTCCTGATCAAAGGTGAAGAATGATTCCAAAGAATCTCTATAGCTTATTATAATCTGGGCAGATAGCACTAAGGAAACAACGAAACCTAGCTCTGCTGTCTACACAATTGCAAATGCCTGTGTATAAAAAGGCTCCCTGTTCATGTGAAAGTCCCTAAAATACCCTGAAAATATTGTACATGTTTTCCTTGGTGTAACTTAGTGAACAGGCTAAGTTTAACCCTTTACCAAACAATCCCTGGTTTTTACGACCCGCAGATAGAGGCCTTTTGAAAACATTGTGGGAAAAGGAGAAAATGCTGGTAACCAGCATTTTCTCCTTTTCCCACAATGTTTTCCACTCTGCTCGAAATAAATTTCAATTTTTGAGTTTCGTTTATTTTGTCGTCTTCAAGTGCTTTCAATTTGAACTTGTCTAAAATTTTGTTGTTTGGTAAAGAGTTAACAAACATTTGAGACATGCTCTAACAAATGGGGAATTAATGCATCTCTGTGATGCATAATACCAAGCAAGTTTCACATAAAATATATTTATCCCAATAATGAACTGAATCCTGAGGTAGAATGGTCCTTGTTCATGCAGAAAATTTACCAAAAGCAAAAAGTTGACTGGGGTCAAGACCCTTCGCAGATGCATTAAACCCATTTTTCACAGAGCCAAATACAAAGAAAAATCTATTAGCACTTTTATCCATTACTGTATATACACTTCAGTGCCTACAAATATTATTATATATTACATGTAGGGCAAACACTTGAATGAAAGGAGATTACTGTTGTTCATCAGTTTGGAAAACACAGAAAAGTCCAAGCTCTTGTTTTAAGTTATTGCTCTTTTTCCCATAATTTTTCTAAGGCTATCATCTAAAGGCGCAAAAGAATTCACACCTGTACAGTACTGGGATATAAGAAAACTTGAACCCCTGGAGAAGTAGTTGCTCACCTATTCCTCCATGAATGTTCGGATCAGCTGTAGGAACATTTCCAACAGATCCAGGCCCAGTAAATATAGAAATGACAGTTTGTGTCCCTTGATACAAATCTCCAGGTTTGGGTGGTTCCACTACACTCTGTCCGCTTGTACTTGGTGGGAATACTGGTACTACAGGTTGTGGGGTACCAGTGAAAGTGCACTTGGGTTTCTGACAGCACTGATCATTAGGATCTACTTCCAGATGACATTCTGAAGGCAAGTTGGGGAACGTTGGACATCTGCAGACAGATTGAAGCATTTCTAATAAAGAACGTACTGGTAGGTAGAAAAATAGTTCATGCAATATATCATACACAAACACTCTTAACTTTACCAAATGACAAAATTAAGACTTCAGAATTAAAAGGTTTTGCAGATGACAAAATATGCATGACTCAAAAATTGAAATTCATCTTTGAAAGGTTAGAATACATTGTGGGAAAAGGAGAAAATGCTGGTTACCAGCATTTTCTCCTTTTCCCACAATGGTTTCAAAAGTCTTCTTCCTCAGGGTCGTTAAAAGTTAGGACTGTGTGGTAAAGGGTTAAACCAAGAAGACACAGCAGATAAATGACCTATAAAGTGATGAATAAAATTTTAAGCAGCATACATTCTAAACCTGTAATAAGGGACCAATTCATTACAATGTTTCTGTTGCTTTTGTCAGAGCTCTCAATCAACATTGGATGGTGAAGATACAGGATGAGTCTGCATGTTCTCTGCGGCCTGATTTTAATGTTCAGTGCCAACATAAGCAGCTTAAGTTCTGTTTGGCATTCTAGCTAACTCAACTTAGGTCAGAAACTGACTCTTTAAGCAGATTTGAGCAAAGTACGAGACTTAAGTTTTTTTCGTGAAACTTGGCCCTGGTCTACTTTCAAGGAAAATAAACAAGCCATTCTAGGTACACGATAGATTATATTTACATGTATCCAGTTGCATTGCCCAATGATATTCCCAAAATACCTTATCATTCTGACCTGTAATTTTAGCTTACAGACAAACACATGTACACAAAGTGACATAACTGCAAATAAAACAGTCACTATATGTGCATATTACAGTCCTGTATAAGTACCAGTACATTCAGAAACATTATCTAAGTCTTGTTCCATAAAAAAATGACTTTGTTGTACTTTGATGCGTCCCATGAAACAGAATCAGAGCATTCATAAACAAAATGTAATCTTCTCTTTAAGGAAAACTTACTTAGCAGTACACTGATAAACTCCTGTGTTTCCATTAGTACATTCACAGGCATATTGGCATCCATCTTCCCATCTTTGTCCTTGGATATAAACTTGTCCCTTGTACAGACATCCCTCTGAAATAACAACAGAGTAAATAATTACCACTGAAATATGTCTGCATCATGGCGTCGGACAGCTGCTGAAAACATTGTGAAAAAAGGAAAAATATCCTACCTCAGACAAAAAAAAGAAGACTACCGAAGGATAACCAGTATGCCTACAATTTTCTCAATGATCCCTTAACTCTTTGCCATACAGCAAAATCATGAACTTGTCCAAATTGAAAGGATATATATGTGCAGAAGACAATTTAAATGAGGCTCAAATAGTAGAATTGGTCCTTTACAAGGTAGAAAACATTGGAGGAAAAGGAGGAAATGCTGGTAACCACCATTTTCTCCTCTTTCCACAATGTTTTCAAATGCTTCTTTCTCAGGGCCGTTAAACCTCAGGATTTTGTGGTAAAGAGTTAAATCTTTACCAAATGACAAAAATGTAGTCTTGTCTAAAATTCTTAGCATTTGTAGATAAAAAAACCTTAAAAATGTGTTTAAAATGATGGAACTTGTCTTAAATAGGATAGAAAACATTGTGGAAAAAGGAGAAAATGCTGGTAGCTAGCATTTTCTCCTTTTCTCATAACAGCTTCTTCCATAGGGTTGTTAAAACTTGAGATAGTGTGGTAAGGGGTTAAAGCCCTGGAATTGAATTAAAAGGCTTTTGTGAATCTACACTGACTATGTCCCTGTCTTTGATCTGGCCAAAACAACATTTTTTTGCTTGTTGACAGGGTCCACTTTATTAATAAAGTGCTCTGAGGCTTAAAAAGTCTGCTGGTTGGCTACTGCTGATATTTCAACAGTAGCTGAACACTTAAAGAGCATTTCATAACTGCTGATGCCTTTGTGGCCAGTGTAGATCAAGATCAGAATGCACCAAACCAACTGTTTGATCTATGATCCACTTGGCTGAGACACTTGGCTAAGACATTCTGGACAAAAGCCATTTGAAATTGCAATTTTTGTGTCTTATTTCTAAGACCAAAATCATCATTTGATCTATACTTATTTTCTCATCTGCAAATGGTTTCAGTTTGGTCAAGTCCAAAATTTTGTCATTTGGTAAAGACTTCATGCAGTTAATGCAGTAGAGGTTTTGGAGTCAATGTCACATTACATACTTACTCAAAGTTGGTGGTCTAAACACTGTGCCACCAGTTCCAGGTGGTGGTGCACCTCCAGATGGAATGGTTGGAACAGCACCATTAGGTCCAACCTGGATAAGCCCTCCATTTCCGATGGTTCCAAGATTTCCCGTCGATGAGATAAAAGTGCCAGTAGAACACACAATTTTTGCACAACATTCTCCAGCTTTCTTCTCTTCTCTACACTGACTTGGAATGTTGTTGTATTGAGGACATCTGAAAATTTAAGTTCACTGATTATCTCCAGTAGACAACTTTTTTCCCTCTTGCAACAGTCCACTTTTGAAAACATGGTGTAAGGACAAATTATTTTACAGTGAATACGGTACATTTAAATCTTAAACTTTTAAAATCAAATAATTATGAAAAATAAATTATTAATTTCAGCATTTAAAATATCAGTTCAGAAAATACAAATACTTGAGTCATGCTCTGGCAAAAGGGGTTCAATGCATCTCTGTGATGCATCATACCAAACAAGTCATCACATAAATATGGATTCATAAAATCCATTTGTCTTACAGCCGGCTGAATCCTGCTGTAGCATGGCTTTTGGTTCATTAAATATTCAATTTTATGTCTCATTAAACAATTTATAACAGCTACAGGTAAAAAAAAAAAACGCATACAGAACCACTTGTAGATAGGTCATTATTATATACCTGCAAGTTTTCCGGAGAAAATACATGAGTCGCACGCGGATGAAATATCACACCTAGACAGAAAAAAAATGTGTATCTACACACTGTGAAATACAGTTCCAACTATGGTATGATAACGTCATGATGACGTAACTCACGAGCGGTATACGTATGTATTCATTTGCAATTTGATTGGTCAAAATGTTAAGTTGTAATATTCATCCACCATTCATAAAAACAGAGTTACAGGCTACTACATGATTATTAGTTTTATTTTGCTTTCCTTTTTCGAATAAAATGTCAACAATTGCAATATTTTTTCGTTGAAAGATGTAGGTATATAATAAAAGGAATATTATGTTTTAGTAACTTTCCTGGTGCTTGTATTTGCTTCTCGCCATACAAGAAAATTTTGACATCTTGATCGACCTTCGGTCTCACATGATATCAAATTTTTTCACGCGGCTCGAATCAAATACATGCACCAGAAAAGTCACTACAGTACAATAATCCATATTTATCCACTGTAAGACTCTTATTATTCAAAGAGAAAAATGTAAGAAAGGCTAATTTTGATGATCCATTTATCACAACAAATAAGATGGGCCAGATATTTCTATTTAAAGGCTTCTGGTCAAATGAATCACAGCACATCAGATAGTATTGATCTTTTAAAACTCAGAATTCACATTCTTTGCAGTCTGATGATTGTCTAAATCATACAAAAAAGAACTTAAGTTACACTCAGCACCATTGGAGTTAAAATACTTACGAGTTTACACATCTGTAGTAACCATAGACAGCATTTTCACAAGCACATGTTGTGTCACATCCCACTTGCCAGGAGTCTCCCTGGTGGAAGGCACGTCCATTGTAGATACACACATCACTGGGATCAGGACTCGGAGCATTGTCAACTGAATAAATAAAGTGTTTACCGATTGCCCTCTAATGACAACTCTGAAACCATTCTTGTAAAAATATTGTATAAGTGATTGCTCCTTTCTTGAAAATGTTTTAAAAATCATTAAAAAAGATGCATAAATTTCAAATCATCAAAAGTAACTAGTAATAAGTCATAAAATTTGTTTAAAAATCAATTAAAGGTCATTCAGTTTTATAAAGACTCATCAACCTATGCATAGATTTTTTTCTCTTTTTCTGACCACAAGGATCAAATTAAGACTGTGTGACATACAATCTTATCTATCTCGGATCTACACCATCCATCATTTAACCAGGTAGCCTGGCTGATTGGTATTGAAATTGCAATAAAAGTTGCTATTTTCTTAAAGTATCCATTTATTTCACATCCAAAGAGGTTGCAACTTAATGTAGAAATAATAAATAAAACATGGTGATAGCAGGCAAAATTGTATGATTGCAGAAAATTTTATCATTTGACAGTATATTTCTAATACCCTTCTACTCCAGAAGACATCTGGATCAGTTAACTGCCGAAAAAGAAGAAAATGCTGGTAACCAGCTTTTTCTCCTTTTCCCTATCCTATGGAAACTTGTAAGCCATACTTAGTATGTTATCTGCAAATGCTTTTGATTAGACAAGTCCAAAATTTTGTTGTCTGGTAGAAAGTTGAATAGGTAAACTGTTGAACGTAAAATTTTTGTCCAAGATAAGATAATTCTTAATACAAACCGCAAAGCTGACAAGTTTTTCTGCAGTTATCTCTGGCCCAAGGTTTGAAGTTAATACAGGCTTGTCTTCCATATCTGTTGCAGTCTGGGATAGCATCAACACAGGCAGGTGGAGCTGTGGGAGAGATGCCTGTTCCATGTCCACTAATTGTACCACTTCCTGTAAAGCTACCAGTCTGGGTCTGGAATTCACAGACTGGTTTCTGGCAACACTCTCCGGCTTTAGTTTCCATATGGCAGTAGGATGGTAGACTTGTGTATGTTGGACAACTGAAAAAGACAATTCAATATTATTTGAATTCAGCCATTTCCAACACAGATATATTTACTTCTCAGTTACAAATACGTTTGAACAATTTGTGTAAAAGTAACTGTTGCTCATAATGATAAAAAAAAAAATATGACAATTTTCTTGTCATTCAGCCACTCAATTTCATCTCCCCCTGTTAATTCCTGTTCTCTCATGAGAGGTCAAAGCTTGGTGAAAGTCTTTGCTCATTTACGGTTGAAAATTGTATTATGCTCTATATTTATTTTCGGAATGCAGCCAGTGAGTCTTGTAAAGTGAAATAAAAGTAGATAAAATGATTAAGGGCACTGGCATTCATGAAGTACCACTGAAAATATTACTGACGCCATGACTCCTTACACAGTGAACACAACTTTGAAAACAGTTTGGTAAATTTGGAATAATTAGCAAAAACTAAAGTTTAAAGCATTATAGAAACATATGAGAACATTGTGGATGAAAGAAAAATGGCTCCTCGCACACAATGAAATTAGATCTAGTAAAATTATGTAAAATTAGTTTTAATGAAAAATAATTTCAATTCCTTTTCAGCTCACTGGAAAATTACAAACAATGACTCACAGTGTTTGACATTTGTAGAGTCCAGTTCTAGCATTTGTACAGGTACAGGAGAACTGACATCCATCCTCCCAGGTCTGACCTTGGTAATACTGTCGGTTCTTAAACACACATACATCTGAAATACAGGCATGAATGACATTAACCCTTCACTATTTCCTAATAATTCCATGTTTTAAAAAAACCTCCAGAAGAGAGGTTTTTGAAAACATTGTGGGAAAAGGAGAAAAATGCTGGTAACCAACATTTTTTTTCCTTTTTACTCAATGTTTGTAACTTTCCAGAGACAAATTTCAGCTTTTGAGTTGCACATAAGGTAGTAGACCCCGAACGCTTCTAGTGCAACATAGAATAAAATTTCTTGTTAGTTGATAAATAAGGATTTATACTGATATAATACTTTTGCACATTTTTAACCGACCAGAAATTCTTTTGATGTCTATCTTGAAATTATTTGTCTATACTTTTGTTAGTTTCCTGAAAAGGGAGGTAATTATACTACTCAAAATTTACTTAGGATCATATATATTTCTGCGATAAATTTCGTTTTGGGATTCACCAAATGTGTCAGTAAGTAAATATTGTTTAACACTGATCAAATTTTTGTCACTGGCATACTTGCATGTGCATTTCCTGACATCAGTTCTGCATGCCACCTGATGTCTCACATGACAATGTCATGTTCACATCAACACAACTCACATTCTCCTCATTTGTCATCTTGCATTCTCACTGTTTTGTTAACAATATCAAGACAAAATGCCTCCACAATGTGTTAGACATCGTTTAAACCAGGAACAACTAGGCATTTGCATCGGAATGCTTCTAAATGGCTCCACGCAACATGATGTTGCCAATGCATTGAACATCAGCCAAAGTGTGATCAGCAGAGCATGGAATCAATACCAAACCTTTGGTTCCTTAGCATATCGTCATGGTGGAGGTCATCAAAGGTCCACAACGGCACGTCAAGACCATTTTATAGTGCTCCAGGCCCGACGTAATCACTTTACCACAACCACGCTACGTAACGACCTCTTAACTGCCTCTGGTGTGAACATAACCACTCAGACAATACGTAATCGTCTACATGCATCAGGGATGTCCTCTAGAAGGGGACATTGACTCCATATCACAGAGGGATCAGTTTGGAGTTTGCCCGTGAACATGTGAACTGGGAACACCACCAATGACGCTCTAGATTTTGTTTAGACTTTACGGATAGACGGCAACAGGTGTGGAGGTGTGGAGACGGACTGGTGAGAGGTTTCAGGATGCCAACATCTCTGAACATGACGGATAAGGAGGTGGCTCTGTGATGGTTTGGGCTGGGATTAGTTGTGATGGACGAACGGACCTGCATGTTTTACAGCGTGGCATGATGACTGGCATCCGCTATAGGGATGAAATCCTTGATGTTTATGTTAAACCCTATGCTGGTGCAATTGGTCCAGACTTCATTTTTATGGACAACAATGCTCGACCACATCATGCTAGGGTGGTAGAATTGTACCTTGAACAGGAAACAATTGAGCATATGGACTGGCCAGCACGTTCTCCAGACCTCACTCCTATTGAGTATGTATGGAATATGCTTCAGGTTGCCATTTCCAGACATTTGCCTCAGCCTGGTTCCATACAGGAGCTTGGAGCTGCTCTTGTAGAGGAATTTAATGCCATTCTGTTAGCAAACATCAGAAGACTCACTGACAGCATGCACCATAGGTGCCAACCTGTCATTGACGCAAGGGGAGGTCATACACGATACTGACATTAACTTGAAAGCCATACCTTCCCGAAACGGATATTGGTTGTGATGTTTCTGGAAGTGTTTTGTCTGTCTGAAAACAGAAACTTTGGAATCTTTCAGCTGTAGTTTCTCATTTTGTGTTAAATGCAATGTGCCTTTCAATACCTGCTCGTTAAATTGACACAATCCAATATAAATGCCAATTCTTGTCCGTTTTTAATGTGGTTCTGAGAAATAGCGAAAATCAGATATGATCCTTATCAAATTTTGAGTAGTATATTATCTACATTTGTAATGAGAATATAGTGGCAAATCTTTTACATCATGTATTAGAAGCATTCTAGGAAAGTACAACCTTCTAGATATCAGAACATTATTTAATAATCCAACTAGCAAAGAGAACTGGAAAAAGATGATACAAATAGCTCTTGGCTGATTTTGGTATAATTCATGGACTGAAATTCAGCAAAACCAAATCAACATTGAAATATCTCAAAATCCAGCAAAATCCTCACAGAAAACCACATAATATCTGGAAGTCAGTGAATCCTCAAATCCAAAATGTCAGGCATGCTGAAATTAAATCTAGACTGATTACAGGTACTTATACTTTACAAGAAAATGCAGCAAAGTACAATAATAACCAAACTCCATCAACGTGTTTGCTCTGCAAAGAAGATGTCATTTTATCCTATCTTGCAAAGCACTGACAAATATCAGAAACAAGTACATTCTCTCTATAAAAAGAATTATTGGAGATAGAGGATCTTTAAACCTTGAGCGAAATGGTAATCTACTACCATGTATACTAGACTGTGCACACGAAACTATCCAAAACCATCTGAAACTCAACAGTAAACAAACCAGAGATATTGAAAGATTCTCTCAATGTTAATTGGGCTCTACACCAAGAAAAATCATGCCTCATCTCCAACACTTAGCAAGTAAATTCTCCCCAGTCTCTTCTGCTTTTCTTAATCGCAATAATTAGCCCAGATACGCGATAATGTTAAACTATAGACTAATCATGCTGTATTACATGAAGGCTAGCTACCAGTTCACGTCTAACAAAATTTGTGCTTAATAAAACAAATAGTGCGTCTACAATATAGTGACAAAATTCGCATCCACGAGAAGAATATCCTTCAAGAAGGAGTGCCACAGTGCAAGTGTGGGAAAATACCTGAGACAACAACAACTGTGGTTTTAGATTTATAAATGGTAATTCTAAGAAGGGAAAAAAGGAAAAAGTGGCTAGGTTAAAGTAGTACAATAATACTCATTTTTAATCATAGAAAATTTTGTAGGATAATATTATAGTGGAAATAGCTGTTTTCCATTAGGGGTCTACTACCAGTAACCTTAATTTGTTGTCTGCAAATGCTTTCAACTTGGACAAGTCTGCAAATCTGTTGTCTGATAAAGAGTTAAAGTTCTAAATAAATGAAATATAGTTTCTCAATCAGGAACACAGACCCAAACATTGCAATTTTATGTTTGTTTTTACCCAAATATTTTACACTATAAGTAAAGATCCAGGATCAGATTGCATGTTCCTTGCAGTCTGATCTGCAATAGGTAGACTGATCTTAGATCTACAAAAAACATCTACAGCTGTGTATGGTGCTACAGTTGTGTATAATGATCGGTTAAGTGGGTTCTTTATCTAGGGTTTGGTTGATGACCTTGTTGGTGTTGAATGCTTGCTTCCTATTGGTTGATTGCTTTTAGCATATTCAGTCCATGTGAAAAGGAACTCAGTAACTCAATGTTTGCAGCCGAAAATCTTTTAAACATCCTTTCATATGAATTCAGGATAAATACTATTTCATGCGAAAACATTGTAGCAAATTGGTAAGCTGCTAGTCAATAGCAATTACTCCCTTTGCTACAACATTTACAAAGGCGGTTTGCCACAAGACAAAAAAGATATGTCTTCATGAAAGAGAGGTTGCAATGCTTACCAACACCATCTGGTGTTTTTCCTGGACTGGTTGTCTGTGTCATGGAAATCTGAGGTTTGAAATCACAGACTGGTTGCAAACAACACTGTGTGTCACTCTTCACTAATGTGCATTCTGATGGCAGATTGTAGTACACTGGACATCTGTGGTGCAAGAAATTAAAAAATACTAATTAGTAAAGATCTATTAAACTCTTACAAGACAACAAAATTATTAAACTTCTCTGTATTGAAGCATTTGCAGACAACGAATCAAATGTGGCTAAAGAAATGGGATATACTGGGATATACTTTTGAAAGGGCAAAACACTTTGTGGAAAAGTTGAAAATGCTGGTCACCAGCTTTTTCTCCTTTTCCGCAATGTTGGCAAAAATCCCTATTCCTCGATGTCATAAAACACAGTTTATTTTGTTAATTCTTTACCAAACAATCCAGTGTTTTAACGATCCTGAAGAAAAAAGCTTTTGGAAACATTTTAGGAGAAGAAGAAAATGCTGGAATCCAGCTGTTTCTTCTTTTGCTACAATGTTTTCTACCATTTCACAGGCGAATCTCATATTGGGTCAAAATTTATTTGTCATCTGCAAATGCTTGCAATTTAGATGAGTATAAAATTTTGTTGTTTGGTAAGGAGTTAAAGATTAACACATTTCCTCTTGTGGACCTATTTCAACATATTTCCAGTTTACTTCTTCATTTCTATTTCTACCTACTTTTGGATCAAATAATATACCATCAATGCATGTAACCCTGGACCACCAAACAAAATTGAAATGGACATTTTCCATGATGAAAAGTATTCCAAAACTGCATTTTCAAGACTGTTTATGTTTCAATTTCAAAGAAAATGAAAGTATGCATCAGACTGCATGTGTTCTGCAACATGATCTTAACTCTTTACCAAACGACAAAATTCTAGACTTGTCCAAATTGAAAGCACTTGCATACGGCAAAATAAATGGGACTCAAAAATTGAAATTTGTTTTGGGAAGGGTAGAAAACATTGTTGGAAAAGGAGAAAATGCTGGTTACCAGCATTTTCTCCTTTTCCAACAATGTTTTTGAAAAGCTTCTTTCTCAGGGTCATGAAAACCCGGGATTGTTTGGGAAAGGGTGAAAATGGTTGGCTCAAAGAAGAACATAACACATTCTTGTAATGCCCACACTCAATATGCCCAAATAAATGAGATGAGCAAAAGACCAAAAAATGTAGATTGAAGATGCTGCATATTCTCTGCACCCTTGATTAACTCTTCACCAGACAAGAAAATTTGAGACAGGTAAAAATTTAAAGCATTTGTAGACAACAAATTAAAGGTGGCTCAAAAGATTGAATTTGCATGTGAAAGGGCAGAAAACAGTGTGGGAAAAGGAGAAAATGCTGGTTACGAGCATCTTCTCCTTTTCTAACAATGTTATCAAGTCTATTTTCTTCAGGTTTTTCAAAGCACAGGATTGTTTGGTAAAGGTTAATTTCCCTCTGAAAGGGTAAAAAGCATTTTCTACTTTTCCAACAATGTTTTTTGGAGCCCTGGTACATGTAGCTCAGTCGGTATGGTACAAGACTTGAGAAGAGGGGATTGCTAGTTCGATCCCTGGCTTGGCCAATTTCTTTCAGAGGATTGATGACAGTCATTGTGACAGAATTTATTCCTCTCTCACAGCTGGCTATATATTGTGAAGGTTATGTGGGAAAGCAGCCAGTGGCTTGGAAGAATATATTGCAGAGTACTGGTAAAAGAAATTAACAGGAAAGCATGGACAATGAAATAATTTTGAAAAAAAGTTAAACACCATACAATCAATCCATCAGTCCAACAATATTTTCAACAGCTTTCAACTTCAGGGCCATTTAACTCTTTACCAAATGACAAAATTTTGGACTGTTCCTAATTGAAAGCATTTGCAGACGACAAAATAAATGTGACTTAAATACTGAAATTTTTTTTGAGAAGCAAAGAAAACATTGTGGGAAAAGGAGAAAATGCTGGAAACCAGCATTTTCTCCTTTTCCCACAATGTTTTCAAAAGGCTTCTTTCTCAGGGTCGTTAAAAGTTGGGATTGTGTGGTAAAGGGTTAAACACAGGATTGTTCAGGAAAGGGTGAAGTTGTGCTTGGTGCACAAAGAACATACTTGTTGTAGCACTGATAGTTTCCGGTCGTTCCGTCAAGACATGTACAAGAATAATCACAACCATCGTCCCATTTCTCACCTTCATGGTAGGTTTTTCCCTTGTAGTAGCAATTTCCATCTAAATATATTTGAAATACACATGATTATATTTAATGTTCAATCAGCACCTTTCACACTTTACTGCAAAAACTCTTGTTTCAATAACCCCAAGGGAAAACATCGTAGAAAAAGGAGAAAATACTGGTGACCATCATTTTCTACCTTTCCTAAAATGTTTCTATCTTTTCAAAGGCTAATAAAATCATTTAAGTTACATTTAATTTGTCATTGGCAGGTACTTTTAACTTTGTCTAAAATATGGTTTTTGGTAAAGAGCTAACCAGTATATTAAGTACCACACTGACAAAACTTTTTATCTCAGTTTTCAAAATATGGAGGGAAAAGGAGGAACTTGTTTCTCCTTTTCCTTCAATGTTCCCTTACAGTTCTTTTTTTTTTTCTTCATTTTCTTCCTTTGCTTCTACTTTGCTTCAGTAGTGTAAGGTAAAAAAATTAGCCTTTAGTAATACACTTATACTCAAAACTGCAAAGTCAATTTTATTTCAGAGACCATTAACAAGCAACAGCTATCATGTGTTTTACAATCATTAGAACATATTATTGTTTTCCCTTCAACCCTTTTAGTTTTTACCCAACATTTATTTATTTTTATTTACCGGTAATTCTTTATTTCTTCCATAATTGAAGGTTACAATTAATACTCGTGAAAAAACAAGAAAATGGCGACATGTGCTTACAAAAATATAAATGTGACTAATGACATCTTCTAACGACTACAAGACTTTTGAATGGTCTGAATTGAAAGCATTTGTAGACGACACATTAAGTTTGATTTTATTTTGAGACTTAAAATATCTGCTGGATTTATTCAGTGCTCTAAGGGTTAACAAATTATTATAACAAAAGGAGAAATTACACATCATGAGCAATATTTAATTCTGTGTTTTCAAAAGTGGTCTGCTGCAAGACAAACAAATCATCTGAATGAGGTATTCAGTCTGATAAAATTTGCGTGATTTTCACATAACATTTGAGCCATGGTTTGGCAAAAGGGGGCTTATTTCATGCTTTCCGGTAGGATATCGAGAAATAGTAGTGAAAATATTTTTCGATATTCCACGGGTACGACCAATGAAAATACCGATTTTTATATTCTAGTTACCTAGGTAAAATGCGCGTGACTCACAACTGAGATTGAAATATGACGTCATTTACCTTACATTTCTTGTGCTTGACGTAATCATAGGCACTTGGTTTCCATGACTTAAAGTTTCACAATTTACATTAATTTCTGTAGATCATAAATACTAGTAATTATGATATGCAGAAAAAGAAGAGGTCAGGTACAAAAGTAAAAGACAGGGAAACCGAGTGCCTATGGATGTAATATTGTAATCCGTTGCTATGTGGAGGGGGTACGCAACGGGGAATAACTGAAAAGAACTGTACTGGATCTTGATAAAGTTTCTCCCAGAAAGGGTAAAAAGCATGAAATAAATAAAATATTTGTATTTTTCGGTGAAAGATCGAAATTTATTTCATCTTGTGAACACCATCGGTAATATTTTCACGAGTGGCACAGCCACTCATGAAAATATTACCGATGATGTTCACTCGATGAAATAAATTTCGATCTTTCACCGAAAAATACAAATATCCTCTATTTATTGCATCTTCACGACGCATCATACCAGGCATGTCAATACCTTTTGCAGAAGCATCAAGCCCCCTTTTCACAGAGCTTGGCTCATTTGGGTTTTGTATGATTTGTATGAATAGAATACTTACAGAATCCTACACTCTGTGCTGTAGCATCTAAAATAGATATAAATAAAATATAACAGAAGACTGAAAAAATTCAAAATTAAATGTATTGTGCAGAGGTGAATACATACCTTATTCAAAAATCTAGTAGTAATCAATAAGTAAAGAAATTTCTGCCAATGAGTCCATCAAAGCCTATAACTCACCTGTGTTTATATTGAATGCCATTTCATGTCTGTCACTTGATAAAGATGTCGTGCTCAAATCAAAGGTCTTGCAATACAGTATTCAGTAGTAAAGTTTAAGTTTTACAACATACCACAATATCCGCAGTATTTTCTGCAATTATCTTTTGCCCATGAGGTGAAATCTCCGACACAAGAGCTGGCTTGATACTCATTGCAGTTGTTCAATTTGTCTACACATGGAGGTGGGGCAGTAGTATACATAGCTAAAACATAGGCAGAAACACCCAGTATTAGCATCCATAACTTTTTGTACAAAAATACATTTATTTGTCATTTTAACCCTTTACCCCACATCCCCGACTTTTAACAACCCTGAAGAAGAAAGCTCTTGAAAATATTGTGGGAAAAGGAGAAAATGCTGGTAACCAGCATTTTCTCCTTTTCCCACAATCTTTTCTACAGTATCAAAGAAAAATTTCACAGTTTGAGCCAATTTTAATTTGTTGACTGTAAACGCTTTAAATTTGGGCTAGTCTTAATCCTTTCCCAAACAATCCCTGGTTTTCACGGGTCAGGAATAGAAGCCTTTTGAAAACATTGTGGGAAAAGGAGAAAATGCTGGTAACCAGCATTTTCTCCTTTTCCCACAATGTTTTCTACCCTATCATATAGAAAAATCATCTTTTTAGCAACTGTTAATTTGTCATCTGCAAAATGCTTTCAATTTGGTCTGGTCCAAAATTTGCCGTTTGGGAAAGGGTTAAATTTTGATAGACATATAGGGTCGAACAGCAAATACAGCACTTTAAATGAAGTTTACTTCAGATTTTTCTTTTGCTGTTTACATAATTATTATGCTTACTAAAAAGAAAGTTATTCATAACAGTAAGGTTATGAATAAATGTATCCTAATGACTTTTTTTTTTTCTTTTTAATCAGTTGCATCTTTGGAATTGGTATAACGGCCAACTAATCATTGGAATGGATTGTCTACTTAAAAAACAGTATCTAATAAGTAGCTAATAAGATACATGATATAATTCTTTTCTGAAAATAAACCAGCAACTCAAAAAAATCAATGTCATTTTCTAGTTGAAAAAAAAAAATCACTTACGGAGACAGAAACCACAATATCTTGGACAGTTGTCTTTTGCCCAACCAAAGTAATCTCCAGAACATACTGATTTGTCATAGCTTGCACAGTCATTGATTTTGTCCTGACATGAATCTGGTTGTGATGTTCCTGCAAAATAGGTTATAGGAAGGGGGAATAATTTGGTTGATTGTATGGGTTTTAACGCTGTTTTCAACATTTTTTCAGTTATATCGCAAAGGCCAGTGCACCTATCCATGCTTTCCTGGAGTCTCTTTTACCACTACTCCACACAATTTTCTTTCGAAGCTACTGGCTGCTTTCCCACATGACCACTGTCGAAACAATGGTCAGTGGTGGGAGAGGAATGAATCCTGTCACAATGGCTATCATCAATCCTTGGAAAGAAATTGGCCGAGCCAGGATTGAACCAGCAACCCCCTATTCTCAAGTCCTGCACACTACCGACTGATCTACCGGCGCTTGGCTTGGAATAATTTGGATTTCAATTGCATTCTACAAGAACAATGTTTCTAAATATGAACCACTGGAAGAGGCAAAACCTTGTCTGTTTTGCGGTACCATATGAAAGAGTCAAAATGAAATCATCAGTGTGTACCATACATACAGAAAAATAGTTTCATGCAAATATAAGTCATTTATCTTTAATACTGTAGTCTTCATATGTTTGACTTCATATCACTTTTTCTAATAAAATGTTCTGTAGATAATAGCCCAATTTGAGAAAAACACACATAGACTACATGGTTATAAAATTGGGATAATGAATAATTACACCTAGACCCATTTTTCTCAATTCAGTTCCATAGTACTCACTCAGGTTCCTTTTACCACCAGTTATCTAATGCTTTACAAGAAGATAAAAATGTAGATTTGTCCAAATTGAAAGCATTTACAGACTACATGTACTATTCAAAATAAGGCTTAAATGATGGAATTTGTCTTTGATAGGGTAGAAAATATTGTGGGAAAAGGAGAAAATGCTGGTTTCCAGCATTTTCTCCTTTTCCCACAATGTTTTCAAAAGGTTTCTATCTCGGGGTCATAAAAACTTGGTATTGTGCGGTAAAAACTGAAATCCATTTTTATACCTTTACTATACAATCCTGATTTTCTCCAACTCTGAGGAAGAAAGCTTTTGAAAACATTCTCAGCAAAAGTCCGAATACTAGTTACCATTTTCTTTTTTTTTGTACTTTTCCAACAATGTTTTCTTACCTTTCAAAGATTTATACCACCATTTGCGCCACAATTAATTCGTTACCTGCAAATGGTTTCATTAAGGACATATTTGAAATTTGTAAATTGGGTAAAGTTTACCCTTAACTCTTTACCAAACGACAAAATTTTGGACAGGTCTAAATTGAAAGCATTTGCAGAAGACAAACTTAATGTTGCAGAAATAATGAATTTTTTGTTTGTAAAGATAGAAAATATTGTGGGAAAAGGAGAAAATGCTCGTACAGAGTTAACCACACAATCCCAAGTTTTAAAGAGCCTTTTAAAAGGGCTTTTTAAAACTGAAAGAAAAGGAGAAAAACCAGCATTTTCTCATTTTCCCACAATGTTTTCTGCCCTATCAAAGATGGAAATCATCATTTGACCTACATTCAAGTTGTCATCTGCAAAATGCTTTCCATTTGGTCTTGTTCAAAGTTTTATCGTTTGGTGAAGACATGATACCTTACCTTGAACAGTCTTTGCTGTGGGTGGGGGAGCTGTTGCCCGAACTGAAACAGGTACAAATATTAAATATGTAACCACTGCTGTACAAAAATGACTTATTCAACTGCTAGGGACAAGCAATTACCTCTTGTACAGCAAACTTTTCAATTCTACTGAAATATGACAATTTCCTTTTCTTAAGTGTAATTAGTAATATATGTAGGATGGTCCTCGCTGGTACCACGGTACTAAATTTCGTCATAAATTTACTACGAAAGAGAGAACTCACATGTATTATTTTCCAATACTGTGATAAACTGTTGCATGTAAAGTTACAATAAATGTTGCTATCAAAGCTTAAGTCGTGTTTTTCAGACAAAGATATCTAGGTCAAGCTACCATGTTGACTACAGGTGCTCCAAAGGGAGTCCACTATGGTACGGTGTCAACTCTTGCAATTTGGAAAACGTAAAAAATATAACTTTTATTTTTAGAAAATGAAAAAGTATTGTAGTTTTTGTTTCCAGCGAAGACTATAACGCCACAGCAGAGGACCTTCACTTGTCAAACATGAATTAATGGTTTTGTGAAGAATAAGGGGTAATTATTTTCAAAACATGAAGGAAAATTGTGCTTTATTATTGCAATTTGTGAATATTGAAAGTAACTTATCATTAATGAAGACATATCTATTATTTTTTAACCGATGTGATGCAAAAACACTTCTGCTTTTGATTTGATAGAGTAAACAGTGGTTAGGTGGCGCTACGTATGCAAATGAGGTATTTTTCAGATTACCGCAGTATCATAGATGACGCGGTACCAACGAGGACGACTATATACATGTTTGTAATATTGTACATGTAGTTTTTTTGTAAGTCTTAAATGGACTCTACAGTATTGGGATAATGCATTATCTCATACACAAGTTTTGTTTTGGTCTGACCCTGATTGCCCATGTCCATTTAAGCACCTCAAAAAATTCTTTGAGCCATGCTCTGGCAAAAGGGGGATTAACCACAATTATACCAACCAAATCATCATTTAAATATAGATCCATAAAATCCATTAATCTAACAACCCGCTGAATTATTAAGTAGACTAGTCCTTCAACATGCAGGTATTTGACCAATACCAAACTGTTTCCACCCATGTCAGCCTTTGGGGAATGAGCAGGCTGACCCGAGTTGAAACTTTTTGCAGAAGCATTAAATCTCTTTTTTCACAGAGCATGGCTCATTTCTATTGATCATGCTGCTAAATCAAGGGAGGTGAAAGAAACTGCTTCTAACTCTCTCACGACTACTTATATAAATTAAACTTTTTCATTGGCTATAAATGAAGTCCCACTGCAAGATGAACAGACAGTCTAGCCTTAATCTAAAATAAAGAAGGGGACAGTGTAGATCAGAGATCAGACTGCACGTTCAGTGCAGTCTGATCTTGATCTACACTGTCCCCAAAAGCTTCTGGTGTCGTCTACAGTAGGAAGAGAGTTAAACTATGAATATCAGCAACAAACATTGATAATGCCTTACCTGTCTTGAAAGTGCAAGGATAGATTGATCTTATTTCTCAACTCTGGTTATTTCGAAAAGTAATTGTGCAAACCACACTAGTTTTAACACATGGGCAGGCTCAGTGGCCACAGTAACAAAGAAAAACTATTGGAAGTAACATTTAACTCTTTCCTTAGTGTTGACGACACTAGAAGCTTTTGTGAACAGTGTAGATCAAGATAGGACTGCACAGTATGTGCAGTCTGATCTCTGATCTACACTGTCCACTACTTAATTTTAGATTAAAGACAAACTGTTTCTTCATCTTACAGTGGAACAATATCTATAGCCAGTGAAAAAGTGTAAGTCATTTATTTGGTAGTGAAAGAGTTACCTCTAATTCAAGCACTCGATAAAGTTTTCTACATGAGTAAGCTCTGTGATTGAGATGTTGCCTTGATATGACTAAAAGACTATTGAAAGCTGTGTGAAATCTAATTCAAACAAATCCACTACCTGAGCAAGCTCTCTGTATAATTTGAGTAGCAATGTTGTCTAACTGGTCAAAGTTCGAGACCGTAAAACTGTTGGCACTGTCTGGGTCATCGGCAATACTGTGAAGTTCATTAACATCTACACCTGATCCCACACCAATAGCAATCAAACCTGGAAATTAAAGGTAATTTAGCTTTTAACCCTGTACCATAAATCCAGTGTCTTCCAAACCTTGGGGAACACAACTTTATAAAAACATTGTCGGAACCAGCATTTTCTCCTTTTCCCACATCCTCTTACATCCTTTGACAGGCAAATCCCATCATTTTGGCCATGTTTATTTGTCTTAAAATGCTTTCGATGTTTGTCAGCTGCAAAAAAAAGTTGAATGGGAGCTTTCAATTTCGTCTATCATTCATTCAAACAATCAAAGCAGAGATCAACCAAATGAAATGTTTACATATTGCCTGGTTAGTCATTGGCATGACCGGACATCCAGCCAGCAAACACTTTCAATAACACAACACATTTTTTATAATCTGATACCTGACCTGGTGTATCAGCTTTAATGCTCTATCAAAATGAAATCATATGGAAGATATGATAGAATTATTTTTTTCCAACGTAATAAAAGAGTATGAGTATCCATGGCAATATTGTAAACAACAAGAAAGGTAAACTGCTGGATGTTACCAATGTGTAAGATTTGTTGCAAACACAAAATCATACAGACACACTGATGGAAGGATGGCCTGATGGAAAATGCTGCCAGTTTCCATCTAGGAGTATAAAAATGTAAATACAGTCAAACTTACAGTAAGAGACCACCCAAGGGAAGTAAGAAAAAGTCGTCTCTTACAGCAGGTGGCCTTTTAATTCATTCTCCCATAAATTGATAGAAGGCGAATCAAATTGAAACAGTGAGTCTTTAAGGCAGTGGCTTGCTTTATGAAGGTGGTCTCTAAGACAGGTTCAACTGTATTCTTCATTAAAAGCACTGCCTTTTTTTTTCAGCAGATTTTCAAAAGCAAACAATAATGAAGAAGCCATATTTAGCCAATAAGTATTACCCATTTGAAAATCTCAGGGAAAAACATTTAAAGAATGGGAAAGACAACTATACAAAGACTTACCAATGTTGTCTTGGCGAGCATTGTTCGCTTGAGTTGCTGTTGCTACACTGTTTGCAGATTTGCCATCAGTAATGATAACACCAATTCTTGGGACATTTGGTCTAGCACCATGGGATGTAGAAAACATCTGTTCTCTCAGCATTCTAATGGCATCTGCTGTGTTAGTACCACCTCCCATATAATGCATCTGATCCACGCCTGCATAAATGCAAAGTCATAAAATGCAGTAAAATACCAACCACAATTAGCAACAAACCTATCTTGGAATGCACAAAGAAATTCATGTCAGATGAAAAGTGATATATCCTGTCTGCAGCTTAAAAGATAACCTGTAAACAAACTAATACCTCTTGTTCAACCCTCACTTTGAAAACATATTTTGTATTTAAAGTGGCTCTGACACTAGTTCCACTATACAGATATTGTATTATTAGGAAAGTTTCTGCTACAAACACCAGTGTAGGAAATACTCATACTTACACTAGTTCCTAAGAAATACCACTGTAATTTAAGGAAATAAGCCAGTAAGTCTGTCTGTGTTGTCCTAATCCAAATCTAAATCTTAACTCTAAAACTAGCCTTTAAATTAGTTAAAAAGTCACTCTAGCAATAAAAAGGCAACATTTGATAATTCTTAACTCCCAAACAAACAAGTATCTTTACCAGTCATCGCATCTTGTCTGTTTGTGTACATGTTCAGAGGAAATTCGCGTTGTGGTCTACTACTGAACTGCATCAGACCTACGTGTACACTGTTGGGGCCGACATCAAGCTTGCCAACAAGGCCTTTCAAGAAATTTTCCATCTTCATAAAGTTTTGTCTACCAATACTTCCAGATCCATCAACCATGAAGACAATGTCAGCTTGTTGTAAACAGGCTGTGTAAGGAAAAAAACACACTTTTTCAGTTTCATCCCTTTTGGTCTCATCTTGCTGAAGCAAACTTTACAAGTTGTATTAAGTAAAGACATTGCTCAGAATAATTAACTTAATTTTTTACAAAGAATTGCTAGCAACTACATGTATCATACAAAATGATCTGTTAACCTGAAGTTAAAGCGCCTTTCACAATTTTAGTTGCCTTGCCACCATCGTAGACCAAAATGTTTTCAAAAGTGAATAACAACAGTGGCATTTAGACTTGTATTTTTTTTAAAGAGAAATTATGAATTACCAACACCAGCAGACAGCTTTACTTGTCTGGCAAAAGGTAAAATACTTGCACTGCAATTTCTCTTTTTGCCAGATTGTTTCCACATGTATGTATGAAGCTCGATTTCACATTGATTATCCATAACTAATAAGGCTGTTTTAAAAGTCCCCAACCACAATTTTGTCTTTCGAGTTAATTCTTAAAGAAAATCAACATATTTCCATGACTCTGACTTTCTCATGTCTTCTATCAAGATCACTAAATCCTTTAGCTTGTATAACTGAGTCCTTATTCGCCAACCATTCTTAAGAACATTCTTGGTCTTAATATCCAAGATTATCTAAATTTGAAAGTAACACAACTTCTGACTCACTAATCCAATGGTATAGCCAATCAAAAGTTTTTTTACTTTCAAATTTAGAAAATTCTTGAGAAAGAAACTAAGAATGTTCTTAACCCTTTACCACACAGTCCCGACTTTTAACGACCCTGATGAAGAAGACTTTTGAAACAAGATGTCTGTTTGTAAAATAGTCATGCCCCCCTACTGCCACATTGATACAGGAAGTGGCACAGTTCATAAACTGATATCAAAAGAATTGATTGGGAAATATCGATGTCACCTTTTGATTTATAGCCCACTTCAATTGTTAAACATGATAATCTGTCAACAGTTCGCATAATTATACACACCACTGTGTGTATACATACAAGATTGTAAACAGTCGCCAATACACAGACTGGGTTATCGATTTTCTTTTCGGCACGCGCATTCGACTTCCGCTTTTTCCCAGTCAACTTTGATGCTTACTACGTCCCCGATAATACGCGAATACGATGTTGGAGCCACAAGTTGAGCCACATATAATGACTTTAATTTTTTTGAGCAAATTGCTCAAGTGGCGAATGGCAGCGCGGGCCCTGAATCATCTGGTGGTCATTGTGACCTTGACCTTTCACGGATTAACCTTAAAATCAATAGGAATCATTTACACTCCAAGGTGAATATCTGTACAGAATTTGAAGGACCTAGGTCAATTCTGTGTCTAGTTATCATCTGGACAAGGTTAGGTCTAAATATCATTAAGTTGAAGGCCACTGTGACCTTGACCTTTGATGGATTAATCTCAAAATCAACAGGGATCATTTGCACTCCGAGACAAATGTCTGTGCCAAATTTTACGAACCTAGGTCAATTCTGTGTCTAGTTATCATCCGGACAAGGTTTGGTCTATATATCTACATGTTGACGGTCACTGTGACCTTGACCTTTGACTGATTGACCTCAAAATCAATAGGGATCATTTACACTCCAAGACGCATGTCTGTGTCAAATTTGACGAACCTAGGTCAATTCTGTGTCTAGTTATCATCCGTACAAGGTAAGGTCTACCGACCGACCGACAGACCAACCGACAGACCAACGGACCGACCGACATTAGCAAAGCAATATACCCCCACTTCGTTGAAGGGGGGCATAAACATTGTGGGAAAAGAAGAAAATGCTGGTAACCAGCATTTTCTCCTTTTCCCACAATGTTTTCTACTCATTCGTAGACAAATCTCATAACTTCAGTCACATTTGATTTGTAATCTGCTACCACCTTCGATGCAGACAAGTGCAGAATTTCTTCATTTGGTACAGGGTTAAGAATAGGTGGTGAATACAGAACCAAAATGTACATACTTTATTTCTACAAGCAAAGATTATGGTATGCAGTACTGTACCTGCAGGTGTACCAAGATTGCTTCCAAGTTGTGGTGACACAGCTGAAAAAAAGTTAAAAGGTGAGTACCATACAGCATCTATCCTCTGTGGTAAAATTCCCTTTTTCAAATTTGATAAAGTAGGGTGCATGATCATTGATTAAAACATTCTTGAAAAGAAGATATAGTAATTAAACAATTTTTCAGATTATTTACAGTCTAGATAAATTTCAACTGCTTTTCCTATTTCAAAAAGCAGTCAGTACCATAAACAAGAGTTACACAATGTGATTTAATTTTCTTGCTTTTATACTGAATGCATGTAGTTAAAAAGTAAATTTGTAGAACGAATTTGCCATTCGCGATTTATAAGCTTCAAATGAGCTGTTCTACACTTTCACATTTACTTATGAACATTTAGGAAAAATACAAAACACACATTCTTTCTAAGTGATGCAGAGAATAGCTTTCAGTGCTGTTGCAGAGTAAAATTTTGGTATACTGAGAATCCCACAACAATGGCTCCACATGACTCCATGAATAATTATTGCAATTTGAAGGCTGCTTTTATCAGAACACCTTGCAAAATATTATGATGTATAAATCCAAGATCACACTGTATCAGACTGATTTTTTTAATGCAGTCTGATATTCTTTTACACAACCAGCAAAAGCAAATTTAAGATGTGATTTGGATTTAACATACCTCCGCTGATTCTTGTAGCTAGAGGTGCAGCTAAAGTGTTCAAAGAATTGTAGCCAGTGGAATAGAAAGTATTCTTATCCACATTTCCAGTAATGCCAGACAATTCTGATCCACTGACTCCGTTACCAACACCAACAGTAAACAAAGTTATCCCCTGTCCCTGCGCTTTCTGTGCTGCTTGAAGTGTCAACTGGGGATTGGAGGAGGTACTTCCAGTGACAAGAATCCCATAATGTGGCACATTCTGCCTACCACCATTACTGGAGGAAAATCCATAACTGCTGACAAAGTTGATGACATCACCTGTGTTACGGCCTCCAGGTTGGTACTTAATATTGTCAATGGCATTAAGTAACTGCTGCTGGTTTGTATATGAGTTCAGATAGAACTGATTGTAGGCACCAGAACTGTATGTTACTATGCCAACTCTAGTACAGGCAGGATTGATGTTATAATATCGAATGTTGTTCTTTATAAAATCTAACTGTTGCTGGAAATTTTCTACTCCAATATACGTAGATGAGTCAATCATGTACACTATATCTTGTTTTACACATGTGGGTCCTGAAAATAAAGATAATTTAACCCTGTACAACATAATATCAAGTTTATCACCCTGGGATACACACTATTTGTAAATGTTGGTTGCCAGGATTTCCTCCTTTTTGTACATGTTGTAGAAAAAGGGGAAATGCTGGCAACCAACATTTTCACCTTTTTCCAACAATGCTTTCTATCCCATCGCAGACAAATTCCATCATTTGAGTCGTTTGTTGTCAGCAAATGCTTTCAATTCAAACAAGTCTATAATTTTGTTAAAGGGTTTACTTTAGACCTAGGCCATATTCAGTAAATAAAGATGAAAGTCTAGCCATTTGCATGTCTTGGACAAACACTCTGATGACCATAATCTGGGAATCTGGCAGTAGCTCTTTGTATTACATGTTGGCAGATTTTTTACTAGTCAACATTGAAAGCATGTGAAGGCTACAAATAGATTGTGTCTCCATTAAAGGTATTGTCTTTGATATACAGTAATAAACATTGTTGGAAAAACACTGTAGGAGTTTTTTAAACCTTTTTTCCTCAGGGTCGTTAAAACACTGCAATGTTTGGTAAAGGTTTTATTACTTGAAGGCAAATGAGGAATTTTAAGTGCAGCAAGCTTTCCACATCCATTGACAGTTTCCCTGTTTTACCATGTGTCACACACTTGTTGACAATGAACATGTGCAAATACTAGTTTCACATCAATAGCAAGGTCATCAATAATCAATCTGGCAAATTTTAATGTAATTGGAAGTTTCATAACAGATGAAATTAAAATGAGATATCATAATAGCCAGTTATTGAGAAGCAAATACAATACAATATTCAGTTGATATATTCAAATAGTAACAGTTAATCTTATGTACAGATCTATCTTATTGTACAAAATTTTATGCTTTTTTAGATCTACCTGGATTTATGCCAATAGACCCACTGCCAACATAACTTTGATAAAATTAATAAAATTTTAACAGTCAACTTCTCTTCATTCCTAGAGCTCTGTTAACCCTTTACCAAACAACAAAATTTAAGACTTGTAGAAATTGACAGCATTTTGCAGACAACAAAATAAATGTGACTGAAAAATTAAACTTGTTTTTGGAAGAGTAGAAAACATTGTGGGAGAAAGAGAAAGGTTACCAGCATTTTCTCCATTTTTCATAATGTTTTCAAAAGGCTTCTTTCTCAGGGTTGTTAAAACTCAGGATTGTGTGGTAAAGAGTTAAACAAGTACTTGCTGCAACAGTATTTTGATTCACTCATATATTTCAACATTCCTAGTTGATCTAGAGCTAGGGGAAGTTTGTTATAACTCGGACAGTTTTACCTTTTCGCCCTCAGAGATACCTCATATTCACTCTCTTAGACATGTACGATTGATGCTGTAATTTATAATTAAGGGTTACAAATGCTTTGATAAATTCCATTGATTATTAAGAGTAAATTGATATAGGGAACAGTTTTTTGACGAAATAAACTTGAATTCAAAACTCGGGAAACTCGGACACGGGGTAGGGAATCTCGAACAGTTTTGGTATTTTTAAACAAAAATAATCTTTACCCTGAACAAGTGTAATTGGCATTGTTAATACATGTACCTCAGTAAAACCATTTTCTATGCTATTCACCACATTCAGATGAGCGCAACTTTGATCCGCTGACTGATAAATGCGAGTACTGTAGACAAAGGTTACTCTGTGTATAGGTTCTGGATGAACTCAAACCTGCAACAGCAGGAATACAAGCCCAACATCTTAAGCACTGTGCTACACAGTCCTAAGTGACTTTCACCTTGAAGTTAGTTTTGTTTGATTTTTTTAACATGAGGTCTTTCTGGGGAATGGAGTAATTCAAGTTTTGAGCATGTGTCCAAGTTTACCATTTAGGCCTACAAATATGGTCGGGCAGACTCAGATACTTCAATTTTTCCATTTTTATCGTGTTTCATGTTACATAAAAAAAAAAAAAAAAGGGGGTTCCAAAATGAAATTCCACAATTTCTAAACCATTATTGGTATAATGCCATATAGATCTAGTTAAAAAGATTTAATTTACATACGGGCTTAACTTTATTACCAGAATGCCTTTTAAAAGACAAATAGTGGAAAGACGGAAATTCAGAGCATGCCGGGGGGGGGGGGGTCTTCCATACCTCGGGATATACATCATTGTACAACTTTTTCTATTCATAACGGAAAAATACCAATGTGATAAAGAGAAGACTTGGTAAAAAGACGCTTTAATAATCAATTAAACAAGCAATTTCGTTGAAATGATATCCCCCGTCGAAAGAGACCTTTCCAAAAATTTATGCGACCGCATAACTCGAAATCGCTTCCAGTCGGCCATTTTGCATCCAATCAAAAAAAGAAAAAAAAGTACCGTCGTGTCCGGTAATCTTGCGCATCCGGTAATCTTGCGCACTTCAGTATTTTCCTTTTTCGCGACTTTCTTTGACAATTATTATATAGTTTCAGCAGTTTTTCTTAGGCCATAGGAATTCCGAATAACAGAGTAACCTTCAGAAAGTAGCTTTAGCTATATTTTGTACCTGAGAGTGTCTAAAGTTTATCTATGAAATCATCCTGACTAATTATTCATAAACACACCCCATGACCAAATTAACGATGAGACTGGCTGCAACACGTTTTAAATATCTGTAAATAAAACAAACATTTCATGTCTCATCACAAAGATAGCTCAATTCAACACATATTTTACATCTTTATTAGATATTCAGAAACAAACAGTATTGAAATTATTTGCTTTATTTTCATGCAACCCTTTTCAGATGACAAATTCAATTCCTATTTGCTGCCATTTTGTCAAAGTTCTGAATCAAAAGTCTGAATTGAGCGTAACTACTTATTTTCTACAATTATTCCTTATGTAGGCCACAAATACTTAACAAATCCTTTGCAGTGACATTATTTAATATAAGTGCGCAAGATCACCGGACATTTTTATGCCTGACAAAACCTCGCGGTGAGTGTTTACTTCTTGAATGTTTGTGTTTTTCGGAGAATATTTTCATCACTATCTTGAGTCAAAAGCTAGATGAAATATTGTTCTATGCAGATAAATAGCCGTGAGGAAATAGCAATTCTTGTTAGTGTCATAATTAAACAGTCGTTTGCTTAGGTGCGCAAGATTACCGGACAGCATCGTAGGCCTCTATCGCCGAATTAGGTTATTGTACACATGTATAAAGTTTCACGAAATTCCGTCCAATGGTATTGGAGATATTGTCCCAGACGGACACACGGACGGACACACGTATAAACTTTCGCGAAATTCCGTCCAATGGTATTGGAGATAGATCTATTATCCCGGATGGACACACGGAAGGACGGAAGGACAACGCTAAAACTAGATCTATATCCCTCCGCCTTCGGCGGGGGATAAAAAGAAAAATAAGGATGCTAATGATCTTTTACTAGACTATGTACAGTAGTTATAAATTAACGGACTTGATGACTTCTTTCAGATCTCGATCTACTTCTGTATACATCAAGGAAATCTATAATTACCTGTTACTTGTCTTTTATCTGAAAATATATATGAAAAAAGAAACCATCAGATTAATGCAATATGGGACTTTGGAATTTTCATTACCCGCCAAGAAAACTTCCCCGAGTTGATGGAGAAAAGTTGAGCACTGCATTAGTTACTATGCTGTTTCGGACAATTATTTTTCGCTCTTTTTATCTCTCTTTACATTCAACAATGAAAATGTAACAAATCACATAAATATAAGCCTTGCGCTGTGAAAACGGGATTTGATGTATCTGCAAAAAGTATCAACACATGTCATCTTGTATACCCATTCTATCATTACCTTACAAAAAGACAGCAAGAAAGAATAAGAACAAATATGAAATATGATCTAGGGTGAAAATCTGTTATGAGGTGAATACTGTGGACCATAGAAATTGCCAAATGCAGAATTTTTTAATTCATATACGAAATGACCCAAATTGTCTGTGAAAATTACGCAGTTTATGATAAGACATGGCAGAAAACCTGTCAGTCTTTCAGGCAGGTTATCTCGTCTAGAAGTCGACCTTTGGCACGAATCATGACTAGAGCGACGCATCAGCTCCTGTACAGATATATTTTTTTACCTTGCAGAAGAAAACTTTCGAATATATATTATAACAAAAAAATGGAGAAAAGTTGCTCTTAACAAGCTCCTTTATTCTTTTATACCACAGATCATTTTTGTATGATTGTATTTGAGCCATGTTGTGGCAAAAGGAGGTTTAATGCATACCCGTGATGGATCGTACCATGCAAGTCATCATATATTTATGGATCCATAGACTCCGCTTTGTCTATCAACCGACTCAATCACGAGATAGATTGGTCCCTTGACGAGCAGGAAATTGACCAACAGCAAAAAGTTTCGACCCGGGTCAGCCTGCACGGACTGTGCAGGCTGACCTGGTCGATACTGTTTTGTTGTTGTTGTTGTTATTGTAATTGTTTTTCTTGTGTGTGTGTGTGTGTGTGTGTACATTGAAAAGTGTCATGCTTTACCACATGAGCTAATGGAGCTGGTCATTTAATATTATTCACGATATACACTCAGCAAAACTTCTAACCGGTCACTTTTGGTTCTCCTGGAACTTTGTCCAAAAATGTGACATGTAAATAAAAACAACTTATAACATATGCCTGGACGGTAGACAAGGTATTGTAATGAAAAGATTCTCGATTTTGCCAATAGAAGGCATCTCTTTTTCAAAAAAACGAAAACACATGGTTTGCGCATGCGTGGTGTCTATCAGACAAAGCAGGTTAAAAAGAGAAGCATACATTACTGAAATTTTGTCAGCAGTAAGGAAAAACATAAAAACTATTTTCTGCACAAAAGTATAAACCGAGGGAAGGAGCGTGAAGTTTTCAAAAAAATAATTTTTTTTCAATTTTCAGTGTTAAGTGAACGAATGTTCATACCTTCATTTCAATAGAACAAATCAACAAATTCTTTTCAAACTTGGGCTGCAGTATGCTTTTACGCTGGTCAATTATTCTCCAAAACATCAAACTAAATGAACTGCCTCTTTTCTGGACAATGGATGCCAAAAGAGGTCTAGGGGGAATTCCGGCTTAAAAGTGGCCGTTTGGAAGTTTTGTTTAGTGTATAGAGGGGATTCGCCAATGGGCTTTTTTTAGGAACGGTATCCGATGATAGAGCAATGCAAATTTTGGTATTCCGTGATAGGTCAATGGAGTTTCAGAGGAATATAAAGAAGACAGTGTAATAAAGCATCTTTGGCCACTTTTTCTATAGTATGCGCTTCCGTATTGTGCGCCATGAGCGTTACGCCCTTGTTGTCATGCATGCCTTTACATCTTGCTGTTGGTTCTTATTCACCTTAAGTTCTGAATATTGTACGTTCTTTTACATAATCCCAAGAATTACCATCTGTTTAGCTGAAAAGATCTTTCTCAGCCAATTACATTGTTGGTCTTGGAATTCAGACTTGAAAAGAATCGAATTTAGACTGGTTTGTAATTGCAGTCTAACGGACAAATTTTCTTTTTCTTTGTCACACATCAGGTGCGTCTTTTTTGAAACGTTGTTGACGACCTTGACAAACACCGAATCAGAATTATCTTCCGCTAGATGGCATTCTACAAATACACATCTAATTTGGGCATTCTGGGTACAGAAGCGGACTAATTTTTCAAAACGACAACCGTTACTTTGAATTTCAAAATAAACGTTTAGTCAATAAAACGCTACCTGGTGCGATTCATTCAGCTATGTTCAGCTAGTATGTAATCTATACACCGGCCATTTATTAAAACAGCCCCTACAGGCTTGGGTAATAGCTTCGGTATAAGTCCTACTTTTCCAAAGTATATGAGATGGGTGATGCGTCATAGCAGACAGGTCGAATCTTCGAAGAATATGACATGCGCAGACAACGCCGAATCTGCGAAGAGGGACAATAAGCAACGCGAGAAGGTGGATAGCCTGTTTCCGCGGACCGGGACGGGTTAGTTCCCGAATCCTATCTGAAAATTTGAAATCTATGACGTCTAGGAATCATACTCAGCCACTGCTTAACTGAGAATTATTGCCATATGATTCACAAGTAATGCACGCTAAATTATATATAGGCACTGTATCCATCAGTTAATTTCTCTGGTATTGCTCTAGTATAGAAAGGAAACACTAGGAAGGTATAGATAGATACATAGGCTGCTATGATGCAAGTATAAGCTGTTGATGAGCCTTTAAAAAACAACTTAAATTCGATGTCGATTCATTTTTCTTTTTTTTTTTAAATTTCATTTCCATGTATCTCGAATCATGCTCTGTGGAAAAGTGGCTTAATGCATTCCAAAATGTGTCGACCTGGGTAGTGAAACTTTTTAGTTCTTGGTAGAGCCAGATTTTCTGCATGTCAAAAGACCATTCAACCTCATGATTTAACCTGCTTTTTGACAAACTGAACCATATCATGCGACGATTTGCTTAGTATGATGCGTTACGAAGATGCATTAAACCCCCTTTTTCTAGAGCACCGCTCATCTTTTTTTCTCACCTGCAATTATAATGCTGTTCATCGCCTTTTAATATGTGAAATAAGTAAAAAATGTGGAGTTGTGTATTCTACCTTTTTCTCTGTCTTATTCAGTAATAGGTTAAGACATAGAGTCCTCATTAAATGCGATAGATTCGTGGGTTAAATTCAGAAAATTGTCCTACTTTCATATTATATTCAATATAATTATCGGCATTAATACAAAATTTAATCATTACTATGACTGCAATTATCATTTCACTACCAGTATTATGTTATCATCATCAAAATTATCATCATCACTGTAGTCGTCGTAGTGGTCGTTTTATAATGAAGAATATTACCGGAATATTAGTTTTTGTTGTTGCCGTAGCTGTCAGTCAATGATAGTATCCATGTAATCTGTCCAATGACTGAGATCATACTTTTGTGTAGAAAAGACCTTATACGGTTTCTATCTCTCAGTAGCATTGGTCATTACATTTTACGCGTGTGCTATTCATTCTCTTTTTAGAGAAGAAACACAGTAAAGAGATTTAAAAAAAAAAAACAAATCTCAAATGGTCTAACAGTGCTAAAAACAGAAACGTTAGCCGCACATTTTTTTTACATCTACCCGCAGAATAAGCCGATAATTAATACAGGGCCCGCCTTGAATCCTGCGCAAATACAGGCCGGGAAACTTTTTATACTCTCTACAAAGGAGAACGCCGTAAAAATATTCAAGCGAATTTTTGTCGAATTTTGACGAACACCGCAAACGATTTTTCGTTTTCTAGTCAGTTAAGCCACTTGAATATTGCGGAACGACAAAAGCATATCATTCGCCCTATATTTTGATAAAAAAAAAAATTAGGTAATGAATTTGGTAAACAGTGTCAATTAGCCCAAACTCGAAACAACTGGGCGAACTCGGGGCGAAAACGAAAAAAAGATCAAAGTGCTGTAAACAGTCGGATATTCAGCAGGACTTTTGGCGAAAACTGTACGGTACCAATGACAAGTTTCATGAGCATTTGCGGATGATGCAGATCAAGATTACACTGCATTGTAGCTACAAGAGAGTGGCGATGGAAAAGCCTTGAATAATATTGCTTCTGCCGAGTATCTGAACATGATGCCGGGATTTCAAGTAGATCCGAGACCAGTATGGAACAATTACAATTTTCGCTTTCCTGACCCATCATTTATGGTGGGTATTTTCATTTGTTGCGCGAAAGGAAAATGATTTTACAAATACGAAAAGGTTTCGGATGTTTCGTCTTTCCTGTTCCCGGAATTCTGTTCTTTTTATGAATATTATTCTTATTTAATTCTTGTTGAAATTTTCGACTACTCATCAAGACTACAATATGCATTTTCTCACAAACTAACCGCGAATCATGAAAGGCGATGTAGCTTAATAAGATTTCGTTTCTATGACCAATGGAAAATGTGAGACCTTGATAGAAAAAGAAAAAATCCATTTTTTTCGGGGTGTAATGTTCAGTAGATTTTCACTGCATTAAATACGATTATTTTGGTCATAGTTCAGCATATCGTTGCGGACGGTGTACAAGATATAAGATGAGACTGAATGATCTGTGCAGTCTGATCTTGATTTGTGCACTCCGCCAAACAGAATAATCCTCCAATGTTAGTGAAAGAGATAAAAAAGGGAATCTCTTCCTCATTTTCCGTAGCGCTCCGAGATACTAACGCGCAATCTGATGTGAGGGTTATTTGCATAAATCAGATCATCATTTCAGACATGATATCGAAAAGAAGGGGCTCGAAAATTTGAGAGAGAGAGAGAGATATTTGGACACTAGTAACTGTTGACCTTAGAACCAAAAGCATTATTACTATCATCGGTGACCCTAGACAAGGTCGTGATCAAACTTTCCTATTCTTTCAGGTGTCGTGATTGTTCCGTTATCAAATCACGGTCTTTGAACTTCTCCTCCCAATTTGATTATAGAAATCCGTCAGATACGGGAAAAGATAAAGGGGAAAAGATATTTCGCATTGAGATTTTCAGTGGCACCAAAGTCTATCGACTTGCTATCAAAGGACGTGCAGCCGATACTGAATCTGCACTGTCTGATTTTTTTTTCAAAATTTGTAATTTGTAGTGACGAGGATAGCGCTGAAAAAAAATCTACCCTCAAACTGCTACATAAACAAAACGAAAATTTCCACTCAAAAGTAAAATCCCAAAAATTGCGATGCCAAAGCTGATTCCCCCCGGAAAGAAAATATCGTATAAGACAGTGTGGATCACAAACCAGACTGCATGTTGTGCAGTCTGATCTTGATCTACACTGTCTTCAAAAGGTCCTTGGGTCGCGCTCAGCAGCCTAAGAGTTTAGAGTGGTTTGTTAAAGTCACGTGTTGTGCGTCTCGACAAATAAAGAGCTAAATGGATTCAGTTTTTTTTTTGCGGATAGCCTTGAGTCTGAATCTACACTATCTGCTACTTTATTACATTATTTGCTTTGGCAAAAGGGGCCGGGCTGGCAAAAGGGGCCGGGCTTAATGCATCTCTGTGATGCATCGTACTAAGCAAGTCATCATATAATTATGGATCTATAAATCTATTTTTTCTAACAACCGACTGAATCATGAGGTAGACTTCTGTTGACATGCAGAAAATTGACCAAAAGCAAAAAGTTTCGACCCAGTTCAGCCTGCGCGGGCTGCGCAGGTTGACCTGGATCGATACTTTTTGCAAATGCATTAAATTTCTTTTCACAGCGCATGGCTCATATGTAACTTCGTGTAGTATAAGTTCTTTGATAAAAGGACAATGGCGAAGCACTCATACTCTATCAGCAAAAACCTATTTCAATCATTATATCACTGTCGCACTTGGTATTATCAACATCTTTAAAAGTTTAAGATGTTCTTATAAAAGGGGAAGAACATGACAGAAAACAAGATGTAAAGTTTTATTGACAGAAGGGTTTAAAATGTCTAATCTCCCACAAAATTAGATCGCTAAATCACTAAATTATGTAAGCCTTCTAGTATCTTATTGCATCAAACTATAGCATTTATTTTTAATTCGCTCTGACAAAAATCTGAAAGTGCTCTTAAAACCAAGATTTGCGGTAAATACCAAATTTCCTTACCTTTGGCATCTGCCCTTGCCATAAGGGCAAGGACTGCAAGGAAAGCTACAAAAGGTAGCCTCATGTTTCCTTGGCGTCGAAAATCGAAATGGCGCAATTCTGGTCTAGCAGACGTTTAAATGTGACCAGACGATCCCTTATCTTGGTTCCGTTAGACGACACCGGCTATTAGAAACCAGTGAATCTTAACTTTCTCACCCTAGATATGTAAATGCCGCACCTCTGTAGGTCTCTGGTGCACTGGTGCACCATCGCGTTTTTCGAGGAATAGAAAATGAGAAGAGACTAGACTTCCGTTCGAAAAATTTCGGAGGTGGCTTCAAAATATTGAGACCGTTGAATAATTGCCGTCTGCGATTCTAACTTGTATTCAACATTACTGTTATAGATATGCTCGGCCAAAACCAATTCTCGTGTTTGGGATTGTGACATCAAGCGCCAGCTCGGTCAGTAAAACACGCCTTTGAAGCATTGCAATGACATAATCTCTCTCTCGCGCGCGCGCGAAAAAAAATCATTTCTTGATGCCCTTAACCTTGGATGAGATATGTACATTGCTGCATCGTTTTGAAAAAAATGGGCTTATTTCAGCGTCATTATAAACTTACCTTTAACTTTTGTGATTCTTGTTTATTAGATTCTTTCAGAGGTTGACATCAGTACAAGTCACAGCTGATCAGTCACTCAATACTTGCATTCGGACGTTGAAGAGCTACTAGTCAGTGAATTGGAGGAGGGTTCCAGGCCGCTGACTGACCAACCATTCCAAATTACATTCTTATGTCTATTCTACATTGAGAAAGTAACGTACTTTCTGATTGGCTGAACCATTTGGTTTCAAATTTAGAAATTTCTTAAAATTTTATCAAGAATGTTATCGAGAATGGTTGGTGAATACGGATCTATCGGCAAGAGTAGGCCTATTGATAGGAACCAGTGTGGTGCACTAGGCTCTTTGACACTACTGAAATATTCGGACCAGTATTCACAAGTCATTCTTATATCATTCTTAATCTATTCTCAAGAGGTTTTTTTTTTTTTTTAATTTCAATGAAACGCAGATTCTGATAGGCGAAACCATCTTGAACCATTGCCGGCACTGCAATACGCTGTTGTCAAAAGAATGTATACACAATGTATTTGAGGCCATGCACTTGCAAAAGGGGCTATATAATGCATCTCCGTGATGCATTATACTAATTCACATAACTATGGATCCATAAACCTCATTTAGTCTAACAACCAACTAAATCATAAGGTAAATCGGTCCAATGACATGCAGAAAATTTACCGATCATAAAAAGTTTCGACCAAAGCCCTAAGTCTATACTATTTGCAAATGTAGTGAACCCCATTTTCACAGAGCATGGCTCATATACTTTCTACCTATTAGGAAGAGAGCATGTGCTTTTTTTAACGTCATATTTAGAAAATTAAAGAATTGAATTGTTTTGCACAATACTGACCTTTGTGCTGTTGTGTTTAATCGCATTGGTTTAGACTGTTGAGAACTCCGTTTGTCTTTATCATGTTTATCAGTGCGTGTGTGTTTGTTTGTTTGTTTGTTTGTTTGTTTGTCCCTTTTAAGGTGATTCGCATCCCCAGCTCGGCCATTTCTTTTCGAGGACTGATGATAATCATCGTGATGTCCAGGGCCCGTTTTCTCCAAACGTTTTTAATTTCATTCTTAGCCTTATTCTCTGTTAAGAAAGTAACGCAACTTCTGTGTTACTTTCAAATTTAGGATAAATTCTTCAGAATAAAACCAAGAATTTTCCAAAAAATGGTTGGTGAATACGGACACAGGTTTCATTCCTCTCTGAGGCGGATTATTATTTGGGGGTTTTTACGTGGGAAAAAACCCAGTGGCTTTGGTAGAACATTGTGTGAGGCACAGGTGAAGGAAACTTCAGAAAAGCATAGGTAGGTGCACTGGTCGCGATACAACTGGAATAATAAAACACCATTCAAACAAACAAACAAGTTTTATCAAAGCGTATTTTGTGCTAATATTTCATTCTAAATTTTCTACGTTGATTAGAAGCGACGAAAAACGACTATAAAGTAATATAGGCCTTCAACCAGTCTTATCTAGCCCTGCCAGCAGCATGGGCGAAAGACGGAGCTGTTGCAAACGACATAGATCAAGATCAGACTGCACAAAACGTGTAGTCTAATCTTGGATCTACATTGTCCGCTTTTTTGGCCAAGCCTGTAATACGAAAATCTTTCCACTTTCATCTGGATCGTATTTTTTGCTGTTGAAAAAAAGTTGAATTATTTTACGTCGAAAGAACTAGAAAGCAGCACATATGGTAAGGGAGCGGCCAAGCCCTAAAAAGGTCCATGCTGTTTTTAAACATAACTGTCTGCAGAATAAAGTGCACCAAGTTTTTCGCTTATCTCCTTTCTGGTAACTCTTTTCTTTTTTTAACCGTTATCCTGCTAAATAACTAAAATTAAATTTTCATTTCGATGGTAGAAACCCGAATATTGCTATTTCAAAGTTATGTTTTGGAGAATAATATCTCCTTATCGGACAGTGTGGATCCAAGATCAGACTGCACGTTCTGTGCAGTCTCATCTTAACCTACACTGTCCGCTAAGCAGCCTTAGGGTTCACCAAAGAGTAGGTAGCACGAATTTTATGTACTTTTGTGTTCTATATAAGTTGAGATCAGACTACACAGAACATATAATGTGATCTTCAGTCTGAACTGTCACTACTTGGACTTTCAGACTAGAAGCACAAAGCGGCCTGAAAATGCTAACATCTCTTTCTCTTTAACTCTGTCGAAAAGAAACTTGCGACTATTAAAACATCTTATGTCCAAAAATTGTTATCCAATGTCGATGGTTAAGTTGTGCTGCATGAGTACATGCAAAAACTGGCAAAAAAGCGAAAATACTCTACACGATCAGTTTATTTCTTGTCTGATTTTCAAACGCCATATGCTGCAAGACGCAAAAGTTGATAGAAAAAATTCCATTCCATCTACTTACCCATCACTTAACGACAAAAACTTGGATTTGTCAAGATTGGAAGCATTTGCAGACGACAATAAAAATGTGACTGATATTTTGAGATTTGGCTGTGAAAGAGTAGAACACATTGTGGGGAAAGGAGAAATTGCTGGTTAACTCTTTAGCAAACGACAAAATTTTAGACTGGTCCAAATTGAAAGAACTTGCAGATGACAAAATAAACGTAACTCAAAAATTGAAATTTGTTTCCAGCAGGGTAGAAAACATTGTGGGAAAAGGAGAAATGCTGGTTACCAGCATTTTCTCCTTTTCCCAAAATGTTTTCAAAAGGCTTCTATCTCAGGGTCGTAGAAACCAGGGATTGTTTGGGAAAGGGTTAACAGCATTTTCTCCTTACCCCGCAATGTTTTCAAAGGCCCTATTCCCCATGGCAGTAAAAAGTCGGAATTATTTAGTAGAGGGTTGAGCAAAATAAGGGTGAAGGCGATGCTACTCCCGTTCGGTGTTCTTCATATTACTTCTCAACATTTTGTTGAAAAAGAGGAGATTGTTACCACCGAAGTTTCCATAATTCTCACATACTGTTTACGCTTCGATATTCTAACGTATAAATAGATTCTAGAACGCGACTCTGATCTTTACCAAACGACAGAAATTTCAGACGTGCCCAAATTCAAAGAATTTGCAGGCAACAAAAGAAATGTGACTAAATAATTGGAATTTGTTTTGAGAAGGGTAGAAAACATTGTGGGAAAAGGAGAAAATGCTGGTAACCAGCATTTTCTCCTTTCCAACAATGTTTTTAAAAGGCTTATGTCATAGGGTCGTTAAAATTCGGGATTGTGTTGTACGGGGTTATCTAAGGTCACGAGGTAAAGCGTGTAATCCAATCCCATTTTGTTTTCGAACTGTATTACTTACCGGACTTTGCTCTTTTTTTTTTTCCTTATCCCTTTTTAGTGACAGATAAATGAAATGGATACACTCAGTAAGCCGGAAAAACTAAGATGATTCGATTTCAAAAACACTTTCGTCAGACTTTCTCATTAAAAAAAAAAACTGGACTTTACTTGGAAAAACTCTGCAGATTGTTTAAATGCTCTAAGATTTTCGCATTTCGCGCAGGCTGATCTGGGTTGAAACTTTTGCAGATGCATTAAGCCCCTTTTCACAGAGCATGACTCAAATATTAGTAATATTTTATGGATTTGTGTACATCTTCTGTTTACAAACATCTTGTATCATGTGGCCGAAGAATATATTATTTTTTTCATATTATTTAATTGTTTCAAATCAGCAGTTTAAAAAAAAAAAAAACTTGCCGTCATATTTCATATACGCCCATGAGCGTTTTTTTTCCCAATGTGCTTCAAGATTTGGTAGTATTAGCGTCCTGAAATTATTGCCGCAGATGTGACGACCACGTGTGGTGCTAAAGGGGTATTTTTTGTTGATTTGCGGTCAGCGCTGATCAGAATCATACGCCACATATTATGCTGTCTGATTTTGAATCTGCACTATTGATCCGAGTTCTTGCTAGAAATCATAACATAACTACATGTACATATACTTTAAAGCTGTACAACACAATCCCGACATTTAACACCCTTAAGGAAGAAGCCTTTTGAAAACATTGTTAGAAAAGGAGAAAACGCTGGTAACCATTATTTTCTCCTGTCTTTTTCTTTTTCTTTTTTTTTTTCAATAAATGGTTGGTGACTATGGTCCCTGTTCTGTATGTGAAAGCCAACTCCGCCATTATACCAACCTAACTTGGAAATCCAATCCAGGAAGCAAATATTTAACATTGATAACTATTAATAGCTTTTCAGATCAACTGTTTGTTCACGTTCATCAGATTAGACGAAACAATTTGTCTTTTGGTGTAAAAACATTATAGGAGCAACAAAAACAACAGACCCTCGAGGGTCGAGATTAACTGATAACGTAGGGTCATTCAACAAGTTTTTTATTTTATCACCTTTCAGTCTTTATTGTTTATATTTATGAACGCCAATGGCTATTGACATAAAATCACCCTCTTCGATTTTTCAATGTCCATAAATTTGTCGTCCGTCGTTTAGAAGTTTGACACTTTTAATCAGTTTAAAAAGCAGGGTGATCCATTTAAATCAATGCCAAAGTGAGCTTCATGTTCTTACTTACGTCAATTTTAATGTTTAGCCTTATTGATCATCAGGGTATATTCGCCCGAAAGACTGACTCTCACTCTCTCTCTCTCTCTCTCTCTCTCTCTCTCTCTCTCTCTCAATAAAAAAGAAATAAAATAAAAGTGCTATTTGTATTATTTTAGGGAAATATCGGTCAAGGAAGTCAAGTAGAAAACGTCTGAGAATTCATGGGGTTTTTCTTGTAGATGAAGAAAAATACTCGTCTCGAGCAGGTACTCCATTTACCTCACTATTAGAGGCAAACACATGAGGATAAAGACCACACAGACTGTTCAAAACAGAAACATCGAGAGAACAGCTTAGAAATCATTGTTTTATTATCAGGGTAATACCCCCAAAACTGTTTTTTTTTTTTTAGAATCCTACGATGTGGATGCTCGTTGAAATTTTGAGACAGCTCCATTTTAACATAGGAATAGTTGTTTTAATTAATAAATTTGAATAATCATTTTCTATGCATTCCCTACTGAAATTTTCCCTCAATGTTTTCAAAAGCTTTAGTCTGCAGGGCCGTTTAAATTCGGGATTATTTTGTAACAAACAGAACGAACCTTAAGATGTCTGTGGGTATAAAAATCAAAAAAAGCGAAAATATGCCAGATGCATTAAAATTGTGTTGCAGAAAAGGAAATAACTTTCTTAATATGAAATTCAAACATATGCCACGCCGTTTGCTCTTCACACCTGGATGTTAACCTATACCACTATATCGAACATCACCCGCCATGATGCCTGGAAATCTTCCCCGAGGTCACATGACTTTGACGTGTAACAAATGGCGGTACTCGAGGAAGTACTTATCGCATCTTTAGTATCTTTTATTTGTTTTCTCGCTATCAAACAGCTGTAACCTGATTGGTCAATGACAGATCTGAATGATATTCTTGTCAACTTGCATAGAAATTTCGGACAATAATAGATAGTGAAATGAACCATCACTGGTCACTTAATGGTCATTTAATGGGTGCTACTGGACACCGTGACGTCGAGCTACTGTAATTTAAGGTTTTGAAGAAATATGTTTCAAAACTATCAAAGTTCATGTTATGAGGAATACATAAATTTGTAGATGAACGACTTTCCGACCAGTGCATCGAAACAGCGGAAACCTCAAAAAGTTGTTAAAGATTTAAGATTTTTCTAATGGTCGAATCTACAGTTCCTTGCAATTGCTGCTACAGATGAAGTTTGGAAGCGGTGGAGTTTGAGTGTTTTCACGGAAATAATTATTCACAGACAAATTTACTGTAGACGCAAGTTTCTAGAAAATTTCGTGGCAGACTACTTTCTGTCCTGGAACAAAGAAGATATTGTGTGTGTATGTGTGTGTTTTTCATTTTCTCAAATCACAAGAACAACAGTTTTCGTCGGACATACACGTCGTGGTGAATGACTTAGACACTATGGATTCAGACTGGGTCTCACAGTTAATAGACGCAGAAAAATGTTTCAGACGGAGTTGCAGCCAGATTCTCCTGCTAAATCGTGTTTTGGAAGAATTACAATCTAGATACGACTCGGCGTCCAAACAACACATGCGTGCATTCCGATATTCACTCAGACTGCGAATATCTGTTTTGGAAGGTGTTCGAAATATGTTTTACCAATATGCCAGCATGAAAGCGGACTTAATTTGTAGATTACGGCAACTGATTCAAATTGAACACGCTGAGTTTCAGGAATCCGAGTCTAGTTCCGATCATTACATTGAAATAGACTCCGATGAGGAGTACGATTTCTCAGATTCTGACTTCGATTATTCTGATTTCGATGAAGACGATTTTGAGCTTGAAGACGATAATTATTCGGTTGTCAAGGATGCCACGTTGGATGGATCAATGGATATTGAAGGAGCAGACAGAGCGTTAATAATGGACAGTGATGATTCGAATAAAGATTTTAACAACGGTGGAGATAAAATGTTTGATAGTTTTAACGAGAAAGATGATAAGAAAAGATAGCTCAATTGTGATATTTGTTTTTAATTCCTTCGTTATTGGAGGGTCAAGATTAGACTTTAAAGGAAAGTACTGTCTTATCTTGGTTTTACATTATCCGATGTTTGACTGTATATTATGGCCGAAACTCTCTTCATCTGCAGCGAAATTACCTTTTTTTTATTCAACACGTGGCGAAAGAGATGACAAATTTTCTGGCAGATGACTTTTTTCGTCTTTCAGAAGACTACTTTTATAAATAATTTGGAGAGAGGCAAAAGTGCTCTTAAAGAGCAATATTCTACCTTTGCCAAATATATTAACATGTACATGTATTCTTGCGTTAAATATCTATCCATGGTCACCATTTGGTATTGACCCTTTACATAAAAGGGATTCAGACGGGTTCAAATTAAAACCATTTGAGCCATGCTCTGTGAAAAGCGGGCTTAATGCATCTGGTAAAAAGTGTCGACCCAGGTCAGCCTGTGCGGTCCGCCCAGGCTGACCCGAGTCGAAACTTTTTGCTATTGGTCTATTTTCTACATGTTTAAGGACCAGTCTACCCCATGATACAGTCGGTTGTTAACAAAGTAGATTTTATTGATTCATGATTGTGTGATGACTTGCCTAGTAGGCTATAACGCGGCACGGACATGCATTTAACCCTCTTTTGCCAGAGCGAGGCTGACTGGTTCAAATTTTGTGATTTTACCGTAGAATACTAGAAAACATCGTGGGGAAAAGGTAAACATGCCGGTACTAGCATTTTCTCTTTTCCCTACAATGTTTTCTAAACCCTTCTTCATAGGGGTCGTTTAAAGTCGAGGATATATTGTAAAGGGTTAAGATATTTCTAAAAATCTGCTGCAAATTAATTCTGGCAGTAAGTTAATTATATGTGTTACTTGTATTTACTTTTCTATAGGTCAATTATCATTATGCTCCTAGCTATGCTTTCCATTTTGAGATAATTTATAAGGATAACATTCCGTACGAATTAACCCATATTAAATCGTTAAGGACGTAATTAGCGGAAAAACGTAAATCAAGATCAACCTGTAAAGAAAATACAGTCTTGGTTTAGATTATCGACCATCTAACTTTTGCTTTATTCCTAACTTTCGAGACTACCTATAGGATTGCCAGGGTCCGTTTACACGAAAAAGCTTAAGTCTCTTATATGGCTTGCAAAACGCGAAAAGAGGCATTCGGACATTTGCGTAAAGTGTGGTCTCGGATCAGCCTGCGCACTCCGCGCAGGCTAATCCGAAACGACACTTTCCGTTTTATGTAATTTTCTTTTTTGCGCAAGTCTACTGTAGGACAAAATCTAATGTAGTCGTAAAATGCCGTCTCGGATTAGCCTGCGCGGACTGCGCAGGCTGATTCGAGACGACACTTTAAGCAAATGTCCGAATGCCCCTTTTTGCGTGTTGCAGTCCAATTATAGCCCAAATCCGCTTACAGACTTATCTTCCAACTTATGTTGGGCTCGTTATTTGAGAAGGTTTACTCAACAGACTTAGGAAATGTTCTCAAATCATGAGTTGACACAAAGTTTCAGACCCAACTCAGCAAAATAAACGGATTAATTCAGATAACAGACTTAAGTCTTTTATTTTGCTGAGTTGAGAACATTCCTTAAGCCTGTTTATGATATTGAAATACGTCTGAACTAAAGAATTCATGATCGCGTATATTAAGAAGAACTGAGTCCGTTGGGGATCTGAGCAAAAAAAGAGACTTTATTAAGAGTAAGAGTTTTTCAGTAAAACCGGGACCAGAGACTTAATACGTTTTTTCTTTTTTTATTAGATAGCTAGTCTCAGAAATTAGAATTAGAGTTACATTTAGTCTGTTTTACCAATTCTGCCCCTGGTCTGGAATCTACAATGTCTGATACTTGTTCTTAACTCTTAACCACACATTCCCAAGTTCTAACGACCTTAAGAAAAACAGTCTTCGAAAACATGGTGGGAAAAGAAGAATATGGTGTTAACTAGCATTTTCTCCTTTTCTAATCTTTCACAAAAACATATTCCATTATTTAAGTCACACTTAGTTTATGGTCCGCAAGTGCTTTGGATTTGGACAAGTCTAAAATTTTATCGTCTGGTAAAGTCGTCTGCTTTCTATTTGTTTCGGGTGGTAACGAGGTAACACAGTATAATACAGATACTGAGGACATTTGGCTGGGAAGTTTCCAGCCCTTAGAGTGATAAGCACCAAGTTATCAGCTTCTGCGGGGAGAGTAGATCAAGATCACAGTGCACATGATTTGCTGTCTGATCTTGAGCTACATTTTCCGATACTTTGCTAACTATCCTGAGGTACACAATTAAGTACTACTGAAGTATATTATACATTTCTGATTTTTCTGGCAATATCGATAAATCTACTGTTTGCCTGTACTGCATGAAGTGTTTTCGTTTGCATGTCTTTTATTTATTGATACATGTAGCTGGTTAATTTTGTGCTTGTGGGATTTGTTATTATAATAATGAAACTGGGTTGAAAAAATGGCTTGATTTTTCTTTCTTATCCTAAAATTGCTACCTATAACTCTCAGAGGTAAAATGCAGGACTCTTAACCTAGAGACCCGGGTTCGGGCCTCACTTGAAGCAGTGGGTTTTTCGTGGGAGTGTCCTTGGGCTAGACACTTCAGAAATCCACCCTGGTACTGGTTTAACCTAGAGCATACATAAATAAGCGAGATGTCGCCGTGATTTGACTGAAATTGTGCAAGCCGCGTAATACACATTTCAATCAATCAGAATGAGTTTACACTTATGTTATTAATTTAATTACTGTTAAAAATCAAGCACAGCAGCTGCTTTTAACTCTTTCGCTACTAAATAGATAACCTTTATTTTTTGAATGGCTACAAATACAGTTCTGATGATAGATGAAGATATAGTTCAGTTATAATCGAGAATAAGAGGTAGACAGTGTTCTGTGCAGTCTGATCTTGATCTGCACTGTCTGCAAAAGCATCTTGTGTCGTTAACAGTAAGGAAAGAGTTAAACAATGTACCAAACAATTCCGTGGTTTAACGACTTTGGGGAAGAAGTCTTTTGGAAAAAAAACACGAAGGGAAAAGGAGAAAATATTAGTTATTAGCATTTTCTCCTTTTCCCACTATGTTTTCTACCCTTTTGAAGAGACCAAACTACTCTGCAACGGACAACTTTTACAGGTATTTTCGTAAAATACGTCCACTGAACATGAAGTAACGTTTCATGCATGCTATACAATGTACATGAATTTGAAAAGATTGCGTCAAAGGAAAATATCCTAGTTATATAAGAACTTGCTCCTTTTCCGCAATTTTTTCAAAGACGTTGCGCTAAAGTAAAAGGTCGATTGCAGGTGTTCATATGCTTACCAGTCACAGAATCCTGGCACTGACGGGCTATTTCCTAATACATAACCCCGTAAACCTTGGCGACCAATGGGACAGATCTTCCTTCATTTAACTCTTTTGTGGGTGTGTTCTTGGGCAAGACAGTTCACAGTCCTAGTATAGGGCTGGTGAAACCAAGGACACACATATATATGTGAGATGTCGCAATGATATGATTGAAATAATGTCGAAAGCAGCGTAAAATTCAATCAATCAGTCTATTTCACATCTTCACTGAACGACCATATTCTATCAGATTTGTCCAAACTGAAATCGTTTGCAGACGACAATTTAAACGTTGCTTAAATGACGATATTTGTCTTTGAAAGAGTAGAAAACATTGTGGGAATAGGAGAAAATGGTGATTACCAGCATTTTCCCCTTTTCCCCACAGTGTGTCCACAAGCATTCTTCCTGAAGATCAGTAAAACTCGGGATTTCGTGGTAAAAAGTTAATACATCTCAGATTCATTTCTCTACGACGCATTGGGACAGAACGTGCAGTCAATTCTTTGATCTTCAATGTCCCAAACGGTTAGATTTTTTTTTTCTGGCGAAAAGAATTTTGAAACCAGATTATTTGAGTGTTTTTTAACCCATAGGCTGCTAAATAAGTTAAATAAAACTTTCAAGCCGACAGTAAAAGCCTGAATGTTGCTATTTCAATGTTAATCTTGGTTAAAGGATATCTCCTAATCGGTCAGTGTTGATCAAAGATCAGACTGCACGTTTGTGCCGTCTGATCTTGATCTACACTGTTCGCAAAAGGTCCTTGGTTCACGCTTAGCAGCTTAAGGGTTCAGTGTATTTTTTTTTTTTTTTTCAGTTCTTTTGTAATTTAGAGGTTAATCCCTATCCTCACAAACGCGAACAAGGGCGTATTTTGTGGAGAGCGCAGACCAAGACGAGCCTGCAAATTCATTTGGCATGCTCTTGGTGTATACTCTTCTCTTCTCAGATAAAGCCATACATGTAATGTAGATTGAAAGCCAAACAGCTTTTCTTTCTTTTAAAGTCTACAGTGTAAATCTACATTAAGCTTCACAGGAGAAAACGGAAAAATTACATGCAACTTTGAAATATCTTTTAACCTTTGACCACACAATCCCAAGTTTGAAGAAAAAGCTTTTTGAAAACATTGTTGGAAAAAAGAAAATGGGAGTAACCAGCTTTTTCTCATTTTCTAACAATGTTTTCTAACTTATGAACGACAAATACAACCCTTTGAGCAGGATTCAATATCAGTGTTGTCTGGAAATGCTTTCAATTTCGATGCGTCTAAAATTTTGCTGTGTGATGAAGAGTTAAAACATTATGTATACCAAGTATTTAGTTGCATCATTTCATCGAGAAACTGACTGAATAATGAATGCAGAAAATTTACCCATAGCAAAAAGTTTCGACACAGGTCAGCCTGCGCGGACTGCACAAGCTGACCTGATTCGATACTGTTTGTAGATGTATTAAGCCACCTTTTCAGAGAGCACAACTCACTCTGAAGTGAATTATTTTTACAAAATACAGCAGCAGCTTTTGTTGCTTTTACTAGCAATCAGCAGCAGCTCTTCTTAGCCAACAATAAATTTCGACAAACAAGTGTGGTGTTAAAAAAGAAAAGCCCAAAGGAGTTGCAAAAGAACAGATGTTTCTTATCTTCTTTTGTCCATGCATATTGGCATGTATACAATCTTCTCTCTCCTGTTTCAATAGACTTCCATATTTAGTATAAAAAAGTGAAATCGAAAGAATATTCAACAAAAAAGCGATATGAAATATGGCGTGAAATACTAGTACGTTGCAATATTGTCTCTGGTAATATATACAATAAATACGTTTTATGGACAATTGATATCTTAATGTAGAGCATATATTTAAATATGGAACACACATGTTATCAGATACAATATTGCAACGTATTTCACGCCATAATGAAAAGGGAGGGGAATTTATTCCAGCCATGCAAATTGATACGTACCAAGTTCACTCTCCTGTTTCACTACACTTCCAGATTCGGAAAATTGAAAAGCAAGGTAACAAAAAGCAGAACCAAAGTAGACGGGAGCAGATGTTCTCTGATATTTACTTGTATTTGTTTACAAATGCGCGCCCGGCCGGGAAGCTCAGTGGTTAGTGTATCTTCAGAATCGTGGCCTGGTTGTTGTGAGCTCGATGCCCGGTTGAGGCAACCCTCTTTCCAGCGATTTTTCGCCTCCCACCCCTGATGCAAGTGAGAAAAGTAGTCAGTGACTTGGAAAGAAAGTTGTGTCAACTCTGGTGTGAGAAAGCTAGGAAACACATGCGTAGGTGCACTGACCGCAATGACCTAAGCTGTTAAAAACGGCGTTAAACTCCAATACAATCAACCAATTGTTTACGAATACGAGTCATTACTGTAGAAATGGATTGATTGAGCTAAAATGACGTCAGAAAGTAAGTCTACACATATAACATACGATCCCTGGTCTACAGTAACCTTTTCAGAAACAACCTCAACTTTTTATGACTTTATTACGGTGGCACAAAAGTGACATGGAAGATATATTTTATACTACGTGCGCACGCAGTAGCTAATACGTGCGCACGTAATAAGTAATACGTGCGCACGCAGTAGTATTACGTGCGCACGTATTAGTTATTACGTGCGCACGTATTAGCTAATACGTGCGCACGTAATAGCTACTGCGTGCGCACGCAGTAGCTAATACGTGCGCACGTATCAGCTAATACGTGCGCACGTAATAATCCACCAATCAGAATCATGAACGGAAGCCATTGTTTCAAGATGGAAGTGGAAGATAGACATTTATTGATCCTTATAAACTGATTGGTCGATTATTACGTGCACACGTAATAGTTATTACGTGCGCACGTATTAGTTAATACGTGCGCACGTATTAGCTACTGCGTGCGCACGTACTAGCTACTGCGTGCGCACGTACTAGCTACTGCGTGCGCACGTAATAACTATTACGTGCGCACGTATTAGCTACCGCGTGCGCACGTATTAGTTATTACGTGCGCACGTATTAGCTACTGCGTGCGTACGTAGTATAAAATATATCTTCCATGTCACTTTTGTGCCACCGTACTTTATGACCCTGTGAAAAGCAAATTTCTAATTTTAAGTCACATGTTTTGTCGTCTGCAAATGCTTTCAATTTGGACTGCTTTAAAATTTTGTTGTTTGGTAGAAGGTTAAGATAAATTACATAAAAAGTATCGTGTTTCGCTTAATTAAGAGAAAATGACAAATGACTTTGGAAAGTACCAAAGGCCTGAAGATGGGATTTGGTTGCTCTCCCTCTCTCTCTCTCTCCGCGTCCCTCTCAGTGTACATGTATGTGAGAAAGCATTGGAATTATAGCTACTGTTTGAGAAAAGTCACTTAAATCAGCTGATTCATCCTTATCTCCTTAAAAAGGTCCTGAGGTTAACAGCCTAAGGGTAGCAACCATTGTATATTGGTGTCTCAAATGGGCCTAAAAATAAGTCTGCAGAGACCCTCAGAATAGACAGGTCCACATTTTTGACCAATTGGTCTAACATCTTGGTCTATACTGTTCGCAAAAGCCAACTAAGTCGCCCTTAGCAGCCTAAGAACTACATTAATTTGTCATTTTCTTGATCAAAACCAGAAAAATATCCGCATCATTTAGCCTGGCATCCCAAACTGCATGCCAGCAAAGGGTGAAAAGAATAATATCAAACATTCAACAGAAACCAAATACATGCAGTCCTGTCGGAGGAAAAAAAAAAGACATGTATTAGATGTATTTCTTATGAAAACAGAACAAAATTTAAGGGACGAACACACATGTGGTCGTTAGATAAGATATGTCTGAAGAATTCTATTGGTTTATGGCGTTCGAGACTGACTGAAAACATCGTAAATACTAGACAATCCCAGACGAGACAGTCTGCTCGTGACTTCCTGGTCGTAATTTAGGACCCCCCCCCTACCCCCCACTAACTTTTGAAGGCGCCTTGAAAATTTAAAAACTGATCGGCTAAGTTCACAGGCTGCTGTCAAGCGATGGTCACCCTTTTAGAGTCAACTTTTCGCTTACTTTGTTAGCTACTTTCTTCTCCTAATTAACCCTTTACACTAATTTGCAGCAGCTGCATAGAAAACGTCCCTTCAAAAGACAGTTAATCAACATGAATAAGGCATGTGAATCTAATGTGCCGTGACTGAACATCACCTAAGGAGCAGTAGCCTGATCAATACGACCAATTTATCTTAAAGTTGTAACAGTGTTTAAAAAATGGTTTGTTGCAAATTATGAAAAGGTCCTCAAAAGGAAGCAGTTAGTCATTTGATTTCCTGCTTTGAAGTAGAAGTATTCCAAACTGATCATGCTTTCGAGGCGGGAAATGATATGACGGTAACAGAAAATAGGAACAAGTAGTTCCATTCAGGGATTGAACAAGAAAATAATTTTACTAAACAATATCAGAATATGTGTACAAAGAGCGTAATGACCAAAGTGATATTTAGTATCAGTTCTATGTTGCTACATACTGTGATCCGAAAAGCGTCTCCTAGGGAATTTTTTTTTTTTTTTTGGAGTCGGGGGGTGGGGTGGGGGCAGGCTGGAGTATTGAAAAAAAAATAGAGTGCATAGTTGCGAAATTTTATAGGACGAAACAGACAAATCGGGGCAAAGGAGAGTACCAGCAACATGGCTTTCGTTGCTAGAAATATGTTGAGACCTGCTATAAACGGTTACATTGCATCGAATAGACGGCCGTCGAAATATTTTGCAGGTAAGGATATGAGGCTCTTTTTATTTTTTAATTGGTATACATTTATCTTGCTGCAACTGAATCCGGAAATCCTTTATAGACTAGTATACTCATGTGTTAGTCAACAAGTTTGTGTAATCGGACACCACAGAATCCGGATAAAGGTTTGATGTATTTTCAATGATAAGAGAAAAAAGTGTAAAGGTTTAATACATTAACATTTGATCTGAACAGATTTTTGTCATTTTATTTTTTTTTTTTTTATGTTTTTTGAAAATTCTGTCTTTTTCCTTGTAGGTAGCTCACACAGAATGGTAAGATTTTTTCTACCTAACCTTTTATCTACTGAATTTCCGTTCTCCTTAACTGATTATTGATCATAAAAATATATTTTTGTGAAAGCAGTCTCATTTTTGTGTACACAGGTGTGTAGAACAATGTTTTTTTTTTTTTATCTATAGAATTAAAAGTAACATTATAAACCAAGTTCAAGAGGGAAACAACTTGTTTTCAGCTTACCCCTTTACAGAAATTTCAACTGCCATTTCTCTGTTACTCCATTCTTTGTGACATCATCAGTCATTGTAGCTAGACACATGTACACAATTGGAAAAATTTATACTGCATGCAAAAGATTAAGCATCGGGCATTACCAGGCCATGTTTAATACCGAAAATGATCACACATTTTTGTTACCGGTAATCTGAATAATTTTCAAATGGACCATGAGAAAAATAAGCCAGAAAAATCCAACTTTTTAAGTATAATTGCATTTGATAAAAATGTCTACCACCAATTAAAATTCCATATTTCTTATAATTACTTTTCTTAAAACCAACATAACAGATTGAAGGTCAAATTTGAAAAGTAACATCCATAGTAACAAATCAAAAATTATTTTAATAAGGCTACAACAAGGAAACTCTATGATGGAAAAAATTATTAATTACAAGAAACATAACTTTTTTCCAACAGTATAAATTCCAAATTTTGTCACATGGTCATGTGACAAGTACCTACCAGAAAGCTTACATGGCATTTTTCAAAAGTTTAAGGTTCAGAAAAGATAAATTTATGGAAAAATGGGTCCAGAAAATGGTGTCACATGGTAGAGTTCTAATTGTTTTCAGCAAAAATATGTTTTTTCTTATAGTTTCATTTTTTCTTCATTTCTTTGGCTGTATTTTGGTCATGACTTGTAGACATCTGATGCGGACTTGATTCATTCAGGTTATGAGGGCGCACGCACTGTATCAAGCACTTTTATGATGTGGACGGCAAAGTAGGAAGGAACAGGGATTTAGGAAGTGGGGATATATGGTGGACTTACCAGTTTTCGATTGACTTTAGTAATAACAATTCCAGCTTACGCATATTTAAATGCAGCACTGATTACCAAAATCATTTAAAAAGAAAAAACCAAATTTAAATGCATATATATAAATTATGCCTGAATCATGCATATTCAACAATAACAACATTATTTCACCCTTTGATCTTGTGCGTTAGGCTGAACTGGGGTATGGGAAAATCACCTCTCATTTCGTGGCTTTCAGTATCTATAGGAACAGTTCATAATTACACTTACGAGGAGAGATTAGGCATTGTTCTAAACACCATTATATCATAAAAAATCTGACAAAAAGGTTGGATACATTTACTCTCAGTAGCAGTGGATGTTCTGGCAAAAATGTTCAGTCATAAGTGATTGAACAAAATAGGTAACGCAATTTGCTGATCTAACTAGAGATCTGAATCTTGTCATATTATTGCAGTATGGTCACATGACTTTTTGGCATAAACACTGACTCTGTCACATGTTGGAAACTTTTCAGGATTAAAATTACACGTAAGAAAGGGAACTTAACTCATTACCAAATGACAACATTTTAGGTTTATCCAAATCGAAAGCATTTGCAGACGACAAAATAAAAGTGACTGAAAATTTGAAATTTGTTTTGTGAAGGGTAGAAAACATTGTGGGAAAAGGAGAAAACGCTGGTTACCAGCATTTTCTCCTTTTTCCACAATGTTTTCTAAAGGCTTCTTTCTCAGGGTCGTCAAAAGTAGGGATTGTGTGGTAATGGGTTAAATAGAGCACATATTGGGTTGAAAAGGGTAGTAAGAAATTTGTCACTAAAACCGATCTTTCCTTTAGAAACATACATACCGTCTTGTTTTTGTTGCATTTTGTAAATCAACAGTTGTGACATTGTTGTTTAAATTCAAATAAGCGGTCCACACAAAATAATGACGTCATTCACTTCATATTGGTAGTTTGCAAGATAACTTGGATATAATTTCGGGTTTGAAAACAGGTACCCCTTGAAAATAGGTCAGTGGGCTATAAATTTGCCATGCACTCCTTACAACATAAATTTCTGAAACCAGAAGTATTTAGTCATATGTGGTCTGACCATTGTATATTCTTTTCCTTAATTATTTTACAGAAAGAAAGCTTGAACTCATTGATTTGTGAAACCCAAGACCAATCATAGTCTGATCTGAATCTGAATGCTCATCGATAGTAAAGTGGTTAGAGTTCTGCCAAGGTTTATTCAGAGAGGGGATAATTGTATCATTAACTTGCAAAAAAGGGTTATTTTTAAACTGAATTAGACAAAGGCACTCAGCTCTTGGCCTGAAATACATTTGAAAAGAACAGAGTCCCAACTCATGTGCATTATGATAGATTTTTTATCTAATTAAGGGTGACAATTTTTGGAAATTATTACCATTGCAGAAGACTGTAGAACTGTTAACACATTGAAATACTAGTCACAGGTCAGATGGTCTCTAGCCTGAATACTAGTTACAGAGGAAGATTTTAGAGTGAGACATTTAATGTAGAGCCATATTAATGAAAATGACATTTACAAGCAGGGTAGACAGCCAAAAGAGTGCTATATCAAAGTTGTTTTCTCCAGAACCTGTAACAAAGGCCTGAAACAAAGTAGTGGACAGCATTGTTCTAAGATCAGACTATGAAGAACAGGGTCCGTATTCACCAACCATTCTTAAGAACGTTCTTAATCTTATGTCTTCAAGATTTTCTGACTGTGAAAGTAACAGAACCTCTGATTGGCTAAACCAAATGGTTTAGCCAATCAGAAGTTCTGTTACTTTCACAATGACGAAATTCTGAAGAATAAGACAAAGAATGTTCTTAAGAATGGTTGGTGAATACGGACCCAGATCAGACTTTCACAAGTTCTGTGACACATATGATCAAAAATAGCACTGCTTTTGTAAATGTAATTCATAAGGAGAAATTGTTTCATAGGGGAATTTTCCATTGCCAAAGTAGAAAACTTGTTTTCAGCTGGTTACCTGTATATTTTAGCTATATAGAGTACAATGTGTTTCACTTCTGTTAACAAATTTAGGCCTCAACAAAAGTTGGATTTATTGGACTGGGGAATATGGGAGGTTACATGGCTAAAAACTTGCTGAAGAAAGGCTACCCTTTAGTTGTGTATGATGTTTCAAAAGAATCTCTCAAACCTGTTGAAGAAGCAGGTAAGTGTTTCTCTTGGGTTTTTTTTTTTTTTGTTATATACCATGTGTATATATAGATGATTAAGCTTTTAAATACAATGTACTATAATCCACATTGTAAGCATTTGTAGTTGTCAAGTTGAATGAAGCTCAGATGATGGGATTTATGTTTGAAAAGATAAAAGTTAGTGCGAAAAAACAACAAAATTCTGCTTACCAGTATTTTCTCCATTTCAACATGATTTCAACAGCCTTCTTTCTCAGGGTTGTGAAAAGTACTGGATGTTATAGTTTAGGACTGCTGAACCATAGAAATGGACTTTGCCGGTTTCAAAAACTGACTTGAGTATCATTATTTTAGCCTTTAGAGCTCTGCATTAATGAAGAAAGCACTGTAAATCAAGACTCAGGATAAAGTTACATATAGCTGGAATCTCTATGATTTTCGGATAGTATTGATAGAAGGACAGATTTGCTTGCTCTGTGCAGCTCGCTCCTTATCTACATTTCTTGTAAAAAAATTATTCAAAGTGACTGTGAGCTTATGCTTATGAATGTTTAATCTAGAATACAGTTGTCACTGGTAAAATATATTTTTTACATAAGCATTTGGAACAGATTTCACTGAATGAATTCATTCCATCAGTTTACCTCATGCTGCTCCTAGTGTACTGAATGTTAGTAATACATGTGTCTGTTTTGAAGATGGATATATTGTCCTTCCTTGCAAGTTTGTTTCATACATTATATACATGTATTCCATTTTAATATATTTGACTTTTCTTGGACCAGATGGATTTTGGTAGAGCTAAACAGCTTGTCCACTTATTTCAGAATATTGTTATTTTCTTAATGACATAGGAGAAACAAAATCTGTAAACTGTAGTCATAAAACAAGTGAAATATCAATAATGTAGGAAGGTGCAAATCAATGATATTGAACTAGAAAGTATAAAAGTACTTTGACATAAAACAAATTATAAAAAAATTGATTTCAGCATAGAGAATATTTATCAAATACTTTAAACATGGCTGAAAGAAAATGCAATAGAGTTTTAAATAGAAAACACAGAAGCCAGTACAATTGTTTTGCAGGTGCTCAGGTTTCTGGCTCCCCGGCAGAAGTTGCATCTGAAGTAAACAGTATTGTAACCATGCTACCAGAGAGCTCACATGTACAGGAAGTTTATACTGGCAGCGATGGTATTTTGAGGTAAATAATGAAATATACTGTGTCTATGTTAGATTCTTGAAAATATCAATGATACAAAAACTTCTTTAAACCAGTACCTTGAAGACAACATACCTGGTATTTGATACAGGGATAGAGATTTAGAATCCTAGAAAGGCCAAAGCCTCCCCTGCATATTAAAACTCTTAAGCAGTAGTCTGAAAAACACGGTGGAAAAAGGAGAATTAGTTGATGCTACAGTCTTTTTCAAAGTTATCAACTGTACCAACATACAAAGTAGCATTTGTTCAGTAACGTATCTAGATTAGAAAGGTCAAAACCAAACCAAATCGTATGAAAAACAAAGGTTGTTCATTATTTCTATAACAGCACTGTGAAATCTGGTTCCCTGTTAATGGACTGTAGCACCATAGATCCAGCTGTGTCCCAGGCCATGGCAGAGCTAGCAGAGGAAAAGGGTGTGGGCTTCCTCGATGCACCTGTATCTGGAGGTAAAGCTGTATGTCTTAAATATACACTTGCCTTTCTAAACTCTTATCCTGCTAAATAAGTTTGATAAAACTTTTAAGCCGATAGTAAGAACCTGAATAGTGCCATTTCATTCAGTTTTGTTTTTTTTTTTTTTTTTGGATGAAAATATCTCCTTATCGGACAGAGTTGGTCTTAGATCAGACTGCATGTTCTGTGTGGTCAGATCTTGATCTACATTGTCTGCAAAAGGTCAGTGAGTTGCGTGTAGTAGCCTAAAACCAGTCTCAGGTTCATAGCTTTTGTTGATACCAACATGAAACAGGAAACAAAACCAGATTTGTTTCAAGGAAAATCCCACCCAAGGGATTTTGATCAGCAGAAAGTCAGGTATATGGGAAATCAGAGGTTATAATCAGGACTTTAGATTTACTTTCAAGTGCTGGAAACTTTATGCTGGGAAAATCCAGCAACAGACTTTCAAATGTACATGTATTTACTTATTCACTGTAAAAGAAGTTCTGCAGCTCAAAGATGGCTTCCAGGAAACCTTATTGCTTACATCAAGGTTACTTTTAGTTCTTCAGATTTCCTCATTGTTTTATCCCTAGATCACTGTATTGTTATTCTAATGAATATGACAATACTTCAAGTTGAAATGATTTGAAAACTTTTCTGTTTTACTTTTCCATATTGTAGGTGTGATTTTAGTTTGAGATGATAACCTTACCTGTGGTTTTAAAGTCAGAGGCTCTTCTCCCGCATCACTTTATGTTTGAAAATATAAATGGAAATTGTTTATTTGATTTTTTTTTTTTTCAAATGATCCTGTGGTTTTGTGACCACTAGGAAGAAGACTATTGAAAGTGTTATTTGACAAGGAAAAATGCTGGTATAGAGCATTTTCACCTTTTTATGTTTGCTATGCTCTTTACGAACAAATCCAGTTATTTTAACTGCATCTAATTAAATGATGTCTTTTGCAAATGCTTTTAATATTGACAAAGTGGTACTCTACCACCTGGTAGAGAATTAAAATTACTAGAAAACTTACATCTTTTTACCTTTCCATATTGCAGGGGTGAATGCAGCTCGGGATGGTGCTCTTACATTTATGGTTGGTGGATCAGAGAGCACATTCCAGGCAGCCAATGAGTATTTGAGTTGTATGGGTAAAAATGTGGTTCATTGTGGACCAGTGGGAACTGGCCAGGTATGCTATTTGATCAATAATCTCAGGGGAATGTTGTTTTCTACTCCAAACCTTTATCATACCCCTTTTTTTTTTTACAACCGTGAAGAAGTTTTTGAAAACATAGTCAGAAAAGGAGAAAATGCTGGTTACATTGTCTCCAGCCTTACTTTTATAAACTCTATTTTTTGAGCCACAATTTAATTTGTCATTTACACAAAATCCTTATATGTATATGGGCAAGTATAGAATATTGTTGTCTGATAAATAGTTAATAAAATTTTTGCCATATAATTCTTTGCACAGCTTTTGTGTAGTATTAAAGACTATAGGTTTTCCAAAAGTGAAGAAAATGAAATAATCAGGTCAGGAAAAAGAGCCATTCATTATTATAAAAACAGATGTCTTATTTACTTGACAGATCCATAGTTTCCACTTTGGACTTCTCACTTGTTCTTCTCACTCCTCAAGATCAGACCTGACCATACAAAAATCTTTTGCGAACAATGAATAAAATTTGGATCAAATGATTTGAGTTGTCCTTTGAAAGGATCAAAATAATTTTCTCAGTGTTTCAAAAACCTCTCTTCTTAAAGAAGTTAATACACTGCACCTTTTTGCACATTTAGAGAACCATAAAACCTAAAAGTTGAAAATGAAAAAAGAAAAATAGCTGTTACTTTAAGAAAAAAGAAAAAAAAAAGCTCTTTCAAAGCATGAGCTTTTGCCACACTTAAATAGTTCATTACAAGTAGGGCTGGTCAAGCTCCTGTTGACCTCTTGATTTTGCTACTGTCATCTAAGTAGAGTAATCTTCAAAAATAACAATAAGTATTGTATATTATGCAACTTTTGCTTTCTGTTTATAGGCTGCCAAAATTTGTAACAATATGCTGTTGGCTATTTCAATGATAGGCACAGCTGAAACCATGAACCTTGGAATGAGGTGAGTAAAATAAGCCTGGTAGTGCATATATATTTTTTAAATTACTTGCAAAAGCCAACTTCATTATGTCTCCCCCCGTCAGGGTTGGGAGACATATTGTTTTTCCCTGTGTGTCCGTCTGTCTGTCCCTCTGTCTGTCTGTCTGTCACAAATTGTGTAAACTCTTTAACTCGAAAACCTTTGAAGATATTTTCATAAAACTTCACACATTTGTAAAGCACCATGAGACGAAGTGTCATGCACAAGAACCAAAACTCTGGCTTGTATATTTTCGAGTTATTTCCCTTTGATTATTTTTCTTAACAAATCGTGTCCGCTCTACAACTCGAAAACCTTTTAAGATATTTTCATAAAACTTCACACATTTTTAAAGCACCATGAGACGAAGTGGTCGCTCTATAACTTGAAAACTGTTTGAGATACTTTGATGAAACTTTATACAGTTCTGAGCCACAATGAGATGATGTGTCATGCGCAAGAAACATAACTCTGGTTTGTATATTTTTTGAGTTATTTCCCTTTGATCATTTTCCATACAATTTCATGTCCGCCTTATAACTTAAAAACCATTAAAGATATTTTGATGAAACTTCATACAATGAGATGCACAGAAACATAACTCTGGTTTGTATATTATTTCAGTTATTTCCCTTTGATTATTTTACTTTATATCAGATACTCATTTAGTTCGACTGACTAACTAACATTAACTTTCACCGCTTTCACCGTGTGTTTGCATTGTTTTTCCTCAACTTCATATTGTTTGTCCTCGCTAGTGCTCACAAACTTTATATTGTTTGTCCTTGCTAGTGCTTTTGCCTATATGTTAAACTTATTTATTTTCATGAGCCATTTATTTTGCTGTTTTTTGGCTAAAAAGAGGAACTTCCTGAAATAAATTGCTGATAATTTGTTCGTATATTGTCAATGCTTTGCCTAGTTCTGTAGTCTGCAATGCCACAAAAATATTTGCTTTCAATTTGTGTTTGCTACCAATGCACAACTTGGGCTTAGCCTGTGCTAGTGCTCTTATCTATACTGTCAACCTATTTCTTTTCATGAGTGCTTTATTTTCCTGATTTTTGTGTGAAAGAGGAACTTGTGAAAATAAATCCATTCTGTACATTGTCATTGCTTTGCCTAGTTCTGTAATCACCCAAAAACATGAAAATAAATGGCCGCAGAGAAAAGGTTGGTTTACAATATTAATTGCTTTTCTTTTATGAACAGTTTATCATTCATCCATCATTGATTGATATCAGCTCGAATAAAGCGTGCACACGTAAGAAAATCTTACGCGGCTAACAGTGCTGACATGACCTCAAATGTATACACGGACGTTAAGCAAGAAAATCAAAATCAGATCCTCACCAGAAAACCTGTTTTCAGGGTTTCTTCCAAGACAAAATGAAAACTATTCTGTGCGAGAAAAACTACCAAGAAAGTTGAAATTTTGAGTATACAAAATAGTTGCCCTACTCTCAAAGTAACAACCAACAAATATGTACATCAAAAATTTGCACATCTCCATGCAGAGCTGCAGATTTGTTGTTCACATATGCTGAAAGCAGAATATCTCATGATAAGGCTCACCTATTATTAACCTTGATAGCTTTTTCCTTCAAGATCATTTTAATTTGAATTATGAAGTCAAATTGTATTCCCAGTACTTCTTGTCAACATAGGTCTAAGCACAGCAATTGCCACAAAACATTGAAACACAGTTCACAGCAGATAATCTGCTTTTTCGCATTTGCAAAAACAAACACTCAGATCAGCAATGCTGTACCTGTCTAGCATGATCAGTGCCTTTGTTTTCCCTTTTTATAGAGTACAATCCCAATTAGGATTATGTTGATGCTGTAAGTTTATTCCAGCTGATTTATTTCAACTTTGCCGAGCCCCGGTAGGTCAGTTGGTAGCGTGCAGGACTTAAGAACACAGGGTCCAGGGTTCGATCCCTGGCTATGACTCCTGCCTCGGCCAATTTTTTTCCGAGGATTGATGATAGTTACTGCGACAGGTTTCATTCCTCTCCCACCACTGACCATTGTTTCGACGATGATTATGTGGGAAAGCAGCCAGTGGCTTGGAAAGAAAATTGTGCGAAGTACTGGTAAAAGAGACTCCAGGAAAGCATGGATAGGTGCACTAGCTGCTGCGATATAACTGAAATAATGTTGAAAACAGCGTTAAACACCAAACAATCAATTATTTCTACTTTATCGATGGATTGGCTGTCTGGTAAGCCCATTTTTGGTTACAAAAAAGCTGGGGAGAGCATTAATTAGAGGGGGCGGGGACAATGATAAGAGACATTACAATATTCCTTTCTTTCAACTCTTTACCACACAATGACGACTTTTAATGACCGTGAGGAAGAAGCCTTTTGAAAACATTATGGGAAAAGGAGAAAATGCTGGTAACCAGCATTTTCTCCTTTTTCCACAGAGTTTTCTACCCTATGAAAGAAAAACTGAGTCATTTGAGCGACTTTGAAATTGTTGTCTGCACAATCCTTTCAGGTTGGATAGTCTAAAATTTTGCCATGTGGTAAAGGGTTAAATGATTTCCTTTGTGAAACATGTCCTTGTTTTTGATTGGTCTGAAGTTAAACTTTGAGGTACAGTGTTAATCAGCTCAAGGTGATTGTAAAAGGACAATAACTACAGATAAGTGCCAAGTTTGATTATTTTGCTGTTTTATATGCAAATGGGAAATGTTCATCTCCAGGTGATACATGTCATTTTTAGCTCCACTGGCCGAAGGCCAGCGGGCTTATGTCATGGCCTGTTGTCCGTTGTGCGTCCGTCCGTGCGTCCGTGCGTCCGTCCGTCCGTCCGTGCGTTAACTTTTTTTTAAAACGTCTTCTTCTCTGAAACTACCCATCCAATTTTGATGAAACTTCACAGAAATGATCCTGCCATGGTCCTCTTCAGAATTTCTTGAAAGAATTTAATTCCTTCAAAAACTCTGGTTGCCATGGCAACAAAACTGAAAAATCTTTGAAAATCTTCTTGTCTGAAACCGTAAGGCCAAGGGCTACCAAATTTGGCATGTAGCTTTATCTAGTGGACCTCTACCAAGTTTCTTCAATTTATAGCCCTGGGGTCAAAATTGGCCCCGCCCCGGGGGTTACAAGTTATACATGGGCTTATTTAGGGAGAACTTTAAAATTCCTCTTCTACCTAGCCATAGGGCCTAGAGCTATCAAATTTGGCATGTAGCTTTATCTAGTGGACCTCTGCCAAGATTGTTCAAATTATAGCCCTGGGGTCAAATTAGGCCCTGCCCGGGGGTAACAAGTTTTACATGGGCTTATATAACAAGTTTTACATGGGCTTATATAGGGAGAACTTTAAAATTCTTCTTTGGCCTAGCCATGGGGCCTAGAGCGACCAAATTTGGCATGTAGCTTTATCTAGTGGACCTGTACCAAGGGTGTCCAAATTATAGCCGAGGGTCAAATTTGACTTTGCTCCGGGGGGTAACATGTTTTACATGGGCGGGCTTATACAGGAAAGTCTTTCGCATCTAGCTATAAGGGCTAGGGCTATCAAATTTTGCATTTAGCTTTATCTAGGGGGTCTCTATCAAGGGTGCCCAAATTATAACCCAGGGGGTCAAATGTAGCCCCACCCCAGGGGGTCACAAGTTCTACATGGTCTTATATAAGGAAACTTTAATAATCTACTTGTACATAGCCATATTTAGGCCTAGGGCTACCAAATTTTGCATGTAACTTTATATAATGGGCCTCTACCAAGAGGGCCCAAATTTTAACTTTGGGGGTCAAGTTTGACTCCACACCAGGGGTCACAAGTTTTACATTGGCTTTTATAGTGAAAACTTGATAAACCTGTGTCATGGATCACATATTTTACAGGGCCTTTTATTCAGCAAACTTGTTTTACATGACTTTTTATTGGGCAAGATTAAAAAATCTTTTTGCTTATAACCACACATTCTAGTTTCATATTGTAGGTCTGGGGTCAAAATTGCCTTCATTCCAGGGATCGCAAGTTTAACATGGGCTTCAAAATATTGTCACTTCAATTTAAACATTAATCAAGGGAAATAACTCTTTTTATGAAAGATAAAGTTCGTTACTATTTACCTCCCTTGATTATCAAGCTGCAGTGATACATGATTGGTGCTAGACAAGTTTTTTAGCTCCACTGGCCGAAGGCCAGCAGGCTTATGTTATGGCCCATTGTCCGATGTGCGTCCATCCGTATGTTAACTTTTTAGCTCACTTGAGCACAACGTGCTCAAGGGGAGCTTTTAGGATCACCTGGTGTCCGTCGTGCGTCGTGTGTCGTCAACAATTCTTTAAACATCAACTCCTCCTAAACCACTGGGCGGATTTGGACCAAACTTGGCTGGAATGTTCCTTGGAAGGTCCTCTTTAAAAACTGTTCACAGAATTTGATTCCATCAAAAACTCTGGTTGCCATTGCAACCAAATGGAATTTTTTAGGGAATTCTTTAAAAATCTTCTCCTCTGAAACCACGGGTCAGATTTTGAAATAATTTCACAGATATGCTCCTTGGGTGACCCTTTTTAAAAATTGTTCGTAAAATTTTGATCCGTCAAAAAATGTGGCTCTGGTGAATGGGGGCTTCTTGCACCATATAGAAATGAAGGAATTCTTCAAAATTCTTCTTCTCTGAAACCGCTGGTCAGATTTCGAAATAATTTCACAGGATTGTTCCTTGGGTGACCCTTTTCAAAAACTGTTCGTAAAATTTTGATCCGTCAAAAAACGTGGCTCTGGTGAATGGGGGCTTCTTGCACTATACAGAAATGAAGGAATTCTTTAAAAATCTTCTCCTCTGAAACAGCAGGTCAGATTTTGAAATAATTTCACAGGATTGTTGCTTGGGTGACCTTTTTCAAAAATTGTTCGTAAAATTTTGATCCGTCAAAAAATGTGGCTCTGGTGAATGGGGGCTACTTGCACTATATGGAAATTTAGAAATTCTTAAAAATTCTTCTTCTCTGAAACGACTGGTCAGAATTTTACTTAATAGCCAGTGGAGCGATACAGGGCCATCATGGCCCTCTTGTTTATTATGCCTTTTGCTTGAGTTAAAGTAATTGTTTGCCTGTTCTGACTTTGAATTCATTGCAAGACTAGCCATCTTTTTGGCTGACACAAAACATCAATGATTAGTTTTTGAAATTCTTTTGATATTAGAATTGAATGTAGAATGGTTGGTGAATCAGACCACTATTATTGCCTGTCAAAGGAAATTCGGCCTTTCAAAGGGAGTTTTTTTTAATGTTTATAAAAAAGTTTTTGTCCTTACTTTTCACCAGTTTGAATTCAGTTGTTTATGTTGTATAAATAATTTTGCATTGTTTTAAAATTTTAATTAATCTTTATTTATTTTATTATACAAGGCTTGGTTTGGATGCCAAGTTGTTGGCTAAGATATTGAACATGAGTTCTGGTAGATGCTGGTCATCAGAGATGTATAATCCAGTGCCTGGTGTGAAAGAAGGGGTACCCTCTAGTAACAACTATCAGGGAGGCTTTGGAACAGCCCTTATGACCAAGGTAAATATGCAGAAATTTTACTAGAAATGTTACTAGTAATTTTACTACACATGGATGAAATGAGACTATTGCCATCACTTGTATGCATTACAAATTTATTATAGACAAGATACTGACACATCTGATGACCTTGGTAAATATTTTGAAAAGTTATTACTAATTCTTGAATTTTAATTGTATTTCAAACACATGTTCTAGAGTTTGAAAAGTAAAAGATGTTTGTTAAGTACTTGTGGAATTAGAATTCACAATCTGATTTTTAAAACTCAGATGTTTCTGCCAATGGGTAGCTTTATCTTTACTTGTACAAGAAGAAAAGTATGGTATGATACTTATCATTAGACTTGTATCACATATGATAACTTGTTATTTAGAGGAGAGTTAGATTTGATTTCAAAGCTGGAAGAGATTAATACTCAGTGTTTATTCTTGTATAAAGTTAAGCACAGGGTTAGTATTTTAAAGGCCCATCATGGGCCAAAAGTAAACAATTTGGGAGTCAAATTTACAGGCAAATTTAATCCATACCACTTAACAGTATAGATATTATTTTAAAGATATTTACAGCCAGAGAGAAAAAAACGCTGTTAAACAGCTGTATACACAGAGATAAATAATCAATAGATAAGATGTATGGGATAAAGAATGTCAAGGGATAATTTAAACCAGAATCAACCACAGTGATGTCTTGGATAGCCTCCAGAGAATGAAATGCATTTTTTATCCTTTGTAATCTGTGCAACCTTACAACCGTCAGGGGCAACATTTGGTATGAAGATACAAGAATGGTTATAGTTTTATAAAATAAAGATGAAATTGGTTAAAAAACTGGATGAAAATGAGTGAAGATGTATCTTAAAGTCTGATATTGTGTTATGGTATGGTCTGTCAAAGTTCAAGTCATTGGTCAGAAAAAATGAATTGTAAACCTAGAATTAAAGTTGCCAACTTTGACAGACTGTAACACATAGACTCACAATAAGATTCATGCATTAAATGGTATGAATTACATAGACCCCCGAATTACTAGTATTTACTTTTAGCTGCAAGTAGGCCTTCAAATGTTAACTAAAAAATGTATTGCAAAATTCATCAAGTTTGAGAATTTTCTTTGTATAAAAAAGTCTCTTTGTAAGGATATTGTGTACATATCATTTGCCTTACATACAAGCGATATCTACATTTGTTGTAATGTTCTCATCACTGTCTATCTACCCTCACTATTCACATGAGTAGAAAAATTTATTACTTTTTACTGGCTTGAATACAACAGAAATGAGCCATACTCTGTGAAAAAGGGGTTTAATGTATCTGCAAAAAAGTATCATGTTGAAAGTTTAGCTATTGGTCAGTTTTGTGCATATCAAATGACCAGTCTTCAGTCGGTTGTTAGACAAAATGAATTTTTATGGAACAATTATTATATGATGATTTGTTTTGTATAATGCATAATGGTGATGCATTGTACCCCCTTTTGCCAGAGTACTGCTTAAATGTATTTATTTGTTCAACACAGGATTTAGGGCTTGCCCAGAATGCTGCCACTGCCAACAAAGCTGCGACACCTCTAGGCTCACTTTCTCACCAGCTCTATAGAACAATGACCAATCATGGATATGGCAAGAAAGATTTCTCTTCAGCATTTCTCTTTTTACAAGAACAAGATAAACAAAAATGATGTTGATGATCATGAGACTATCATGTGACCAAATCCATTGAAAGAGATTTTTTTGTGTGATACATATTAACATTTGCGTAATCATTTTATAATTTTAACCAAGAGAATAGCTGTTTTTATGTCCTTCATACAGACACATTTTGCTGCCTTCAAAGTTTTTTGAAAATACTACATTTATGAAGATTTTGTTCATACGGAAAAACTTCTTTATTTTTTTAAATGTTCTCTTTATTAATTTTATGCATACATCTTTTTAGTTTGCCGCAGTAGAAGACTAGAAATATCATGTAATATATGTAGAGTTAATACCTGTAGTGAGCAGCCCCTCATCTGCTCACGTTTTCTTGACGTTTTTGAAAAAGATGCATTTTTATGATAATGCAGTGGGGAGATTTTAGAGACATTATGACAAAGTTGTGCAAATGACTTATTCTTTTTTACAATTTTTCACTTCTCTGACATAGATATCTGTGTCATCTATCTAATTTCACTTACATAGATGTAGCTATCTGTTCCATCTTTCTTCATGAAAGGTTCTTAGACTTATGATGATAAATAGAGAAATTTTTTGTGAAAAGGGATTTCTCTCTTTGTTGCAGTTTTTTGTCGATCATTACTACATTCATGTTAATTTTCACAAAAAGGTGATGAGTTTACTTTGACTCAGAATAGTCTGAATTGTTTAACATTGAAATCATTGATAATTCAAGCAGGTAGTAACAATTATGTGGAAGTATTTGATTGAAAAGACATGCTTTTGCAAAGTATTGGAACAGTTCTGGTTGCTCCTTATTCCTGCTCCAGCACTGTTTCTTTGGAAAAAACTTTTCATAATTGTATGAGCTCTTAATGTACTAAATGAATCAGGAAACAGGTATCTATGTTTACTTCTGTTCAATTTGCTTTCTTTCATCATTTCACCTACATTGTAGTATTTCACAGGGAGAGTGCATGAACTCACATTTCTTGGCCTTGTTTTGGACTAAATCATCATATTCTTACACAAATTCATTCATAACAGTTTATCATGTACAGTGGCATATGTTTATTCATACCCATAGGGCATGATTCCAAAGTCACATGTAGAAAGACTTATCATAGAGAATAGATCTTTATGATTTATTAAATCTCTTTAAATAGCCTCAAAAGTCAGGGTAAAGTATTACAGTCCGATTATATTAAACATCCAGAGCCATGTGATTGCCTTGGAAACATATTTTTGCAATATGATGCTTACATTTATATCATCCTATTTTTTTTTTTGTCAAGTTCATATCATCTATGTTTGAAAATGAAATTCTTTAACCTGTTTACCCCTAGAATGCTATAAATAGCAAAATAGATATTTTATTTGATAATTTGTATTAGAAGGGATGGGTGGGGGTGGTAACAGTCTCAAAAATTGCTGTTTCTTAAATGTTTCGGCTAGAATTTCTTGTGCAGTGAACTTTTTAGATGAAGATCAAGCTGTAATTTCCTACAGTCTGAGTTTAACTCTTCACCACACTATCCTGAGTTTTAAAGATGCATCTTTACAGCCATAGAGTAAACAAACGCTGTTTAAACTTTAGCTTGTGTAGAATCTAGTTAGCTGTATAAACGTAGATAAAAAATCGATATAAGGTGTATGGGATAAAGAAACGCAAGGGATTTGTCTTCGATTTAAACCGGAAACTGTGGTTGTTATGTCTATGGCTAGCCGCAACAGAATGAAATGCATTTTCTATCCGTTGTAATCTGTGCAACCTTGCAACCATCAGTGACAACATTTGGCTCGAAGATACAAGAATGATTATGGTTTCATAATGTAAAGATAGAATTTGTCAAAAAACTGGGTGAAAACGAGTAAAGATGTATCTTTAACGACCCTGAAGAAGAAAGCCTTTGGAAAACATTGTGGGAAAAGGAGAAAATGCTGGTAATGTTTTGTACCTTTTCTAAGACAGTTTTCTCCATTTGAGCCACATAAAAATTTTGTCTGCAACTGCTTTTAATTTGGATCGGTCTAATATTTTGTGGTTTGGTAAAGAGTTAATCTACAGTGTTTATAAAAGCAACTGTAATCATGACACTTTAAGTGTTAATAGTTTAATGTTTCATCTTCTGTGTTCCATTCTTGGTTTTTTAGTGTAATTTTCAATACAGAATGTCAATGGAACAAAAATAATCAGTATTGAAGTTTGATGATTAAAGAATACCTGCTATGTGATGTGCCAGATTTACTCTTAATTATATTTAAAGTTGCAATTTTCTTTCCAACAATAAAGATATAGGAAAAATTACACAAAATGTTTTTGAATACTGATGTTGAAATTGACTTGCATCAAGCATTTAATCTTCATTGGGTTTAGCCCCTCGAATGCTAAAGAATCGAAATATGTGTAGGTGAGCCATGCTCTGTGAAAAAGGGCTTAAGTCATCTGAAAAATGGTATTGACTCAGGTCAGCCTGGGTAGTCCGCACAGGCTGACCTGGCTTGAAACTTTCTGCTATTGGTCAATTTTCTGCATGCTAGAGGACCATGATTCAGTTGGTTGTCATACAAAAACGGGATTTGTGGATCCATAATTATGTGATGACTGAGATGCATTAAACCCTCTTTTGCTAGAACATAGCTCAGGTGTCTTCACTTTGTCAGGATGAACCAAATACATGTATTGTCATTTCAAGCCAGTACTTTTTTATTCAGAATTCAACCTAATTAGTCAAAGGCAGTGCATATCCAAGATCAGAGCATTTATCTGCCATTTGATTGTGATCCACATTGTCTACAAGAAAAAGTTAAGTTGTTAAAGGCACTCTAACTCTTTCCCAAATGACAAAGTTTTGAACTTGTCCAAATTGAAAGCATCTGCAGACGACAAAATGAATGTGACTCAAAAAATGAATTTTGATCCATTTAGGTTAGAAAACATTGTAGGAAAAGGAGAAAATGCTAGTTACTAGCATTTTCTCATTTTCCCACAATGTTTTCAAAATGTCTCTGCCTTAACTCTTTACCACACAATCCCGAGTTTAAACGACCCTAAGAAAACAGCCTTTTGAAAACATTGTAGGAAAAGGAGAAAATGCTGGTAACCAGCATTTTCCCCTTTTCCCACAATGTTTTCTACCCTATCAAGTACAAATTCCATCACTTCAGCCCTGTTTAAATTGTCGTCTGCAAATGCTTTCAATTTGGACTACTCTTATATTTTTGTCATGTGGTAAAGAGTTAAGGTGGTTTAAACTGAGGATTGTTTGGTCAAGATTAAGACCTAGAGGAAAAGTAGCTAATACCTGTTAATGGCCTGCAGAATACTCATTTAGCAAGGTTTGTAATGATATTTAGCAATAGCAAATCTCCATTTTTTTTTTTGCATAATTTCTGTTGGTATGATATACATGTACATAATTCTGTCCAATTTTTCCTCATAAGTTTTATCACTTTAATAACTCTTTTCTTGCAAAATGAATGAATGAACTTTTTCTCAACATGTAATTGTACATTCTATATATATATTTTTTTTTTTCAGTTTTGAAATGTATAATTATTTATCTGTGTACTAAGCTGGTGTGCCTTTAAATCTTAATGTGATTTAAATTAATCCATTATCTTCCACTAGGTGGCATTTTTAGCTCACCTGAGCACGAAGTGATCAGGATGAGCTATTGTGATCACTCACCGTCCGTCGTCGTCCGTCCATCGTCCATCCGTCCGTTCACATTTTTTTTGTTTACACTCTAACATCTACAAATATAAACCAGTCAGCACCAAAATTAGTCAAAATGTATATGACAATAAGATCTCGGATGAGTTCGATTATGGGTCAAATTGGACCAGAATGACTGGAGTTATCTGCCCTTGAATTAGAAAAATTGCTATATTTGACTGTTTACACAATAGCATCTACAAATATTAACCAATCAGCACTGAACTTGGTCAAAATATATCTGACCATAAGATTTGGGATGAGTTCGGTTATGGGTCTAATCGGACGAGAACAACTGGAGTTATATGCCCTTAAATTAGAAAAATTGCTATATTTGACTTCGTTTACACTCTGGAGGCCACATTTTCTGTCCGATACTCATGAAACTTGGTCAAAATGTTTGTCTTGATAATATCACGGAGGAGTTCGAAAATGGGTCAGCTCTGGTCAAAAACTAGGTCACTAGGTCAAATCTTTGAAAAACCTTGTGTACGCTCTAGAGGCCATATTTTCAATCCAATACTCTTTAGAGTTGGTCAGAATGTTTGTCTCGATGATATCTTGGATGAGTTTGAAAATGGGCCATGTCGGGTCAAAAACTAGGTCACCAGGTCAAATCTTAGAAAAACCTTGTGTACCCTGTAGAGGCCACATTTTCAGTCTAATACTCTTGAAAGTTGGTCAGAATGTTTGTCTTGATGATATATAAGACAAGTTTGAAAATGGGCCATGTCGGGTTAAAAACTAGGTCACAAGGTCAAATCTTAGAAAAACCTTGTGTATGCTCCAGAAGCCACATTTTCTGTTCAATACTCTTGAAAGTTGGTCGGAATGTTTGTCTTGATGATATCTCATATGAGTTCGAAAATGGACCATGTGAGGTCAAAAACTAGGTCACTAGGTCAGATCTTTGAAAAATCTTGAGTACACTCCAGAGGCCACATTTTCAGTCCAATGCTCTTGAAAGTTACTCAGAATGTTTGTCATGATGATAGCTTGGATGAGTTTGAAAATGGGTCATGTCAGGTCAAAAACTAGGTCACTGGGTGAAATCTTAGAAAAACCTTGTGTACGCTCTAGAGGCCACATTTTCAGTCCAATGCTCTTGAAATTTGGTCAGAATGGTTGTCTTGATAATATCTTACACAAGTATAAAAAACTAGGTCACTAGGTCAAATCTCGGAAAACCATTTATACACACTAGAGGTTACATTTTCAATCCAATATTCTTTAAACTTGGTCAGAATGTTTGTCTTGATGATATCTTGCATGAGTTTGAAAATGGGTTATGTGGAATCAAAAACTAGGTCACCAGGTTTAATTCTTGAAAAACCTTGCGTATGCTCTAGAGGCCACATTTTCAGTCCAATAATCTTGAAATTTGCTTTGAATGTTTGTCTTGATAATATCTTAGACTAGTATGAATATGGGTCATGTTGGATAAAAAACTAGGTCACTAGGTCAAATCTCGGAAAAACCTTTTGTACACCCTACAGGCCACATTTTCTTTCAAATACTCATGAAAGTTTGTCAGAATGTTTGTCTGGATAATTTCTACATGTCAAGTAGGCCGCTTAGATGAATTCTAGAAAAAGTTTGTGTGCACTCTAGAGGCCATATTTGTAAGTCCAATACTAATGAGTGTTTGTCAGAATGTTTGTCTTAATATCTCTGAAGAGTTTGGAAATGGGTCATGTTTGATCAAAAGGCTCAGGTGAGCGACTTCAGGGCCATCATGGCCATATCTATCTGATTTGGGCATTCTGGGCAGAGAACAGGAGTACATGTAAAGGCAGCAATCGATGCAGCAAATTTCAAAATAAAATATACCTCTGCTCACTAAAACGCTTCCTGGTACGATTCTTCCAGCCATGGTTAGCTAGCATTATAACCTATACACCAGTCATTTATAAACACAGCTTTGAAAAAAGGCCCAGTATAAGCCCAGCATGTTGGGGGCATTATATTGTTTTTGTTGACAGTCTGTAGCACAATCCCGGTTTCCCCATGTCTATATCTAGAGACTGTAAACAGATTTGAAGTAAACAATGATATTTTATAAAATTAACTTTCTCGTTTGAAATTTTTTTTATTTTGAGAAATTTGGTGCAAAAATCTGGCTTGATTTTGGCACAGACATATTATTTGTCGCCATTTTCTGTATGCTATTTTTAAGCAGCAATTTACGCACAGCATATCAATGTTTATCCTATACAGGATGATGATGCGTTGTAGTAGGCAGGTAAATTTTCAAAGAATATGACATGCATAGACGACGAATTTATTGCCTTCAGAAAATTTGCTGCTGAGGACTTTAAAGCATCTTTTAGAAAAATGGATAATCAGCATGAGTTAACTCTTTACCAAACAGTTCAGAGTTTAAATGACCCTGAGGTGAAAGGCTGTAGAAAACATTTTTGGAAAAGGAAAAAATGCTGGGCTTCTTGTTTCCCAACAGTGCTTTTTACTCTTTCACAGAAAAATCCATTGTTTCATTAATTTTGTCTTTTGAAATTCTATCAATGGATGAGTCCAGGTAAAGAGGTCAAGTTAAATTGGAAAATTGTGTGGCAAGATCAATTTCTCAAATTGCCACAAAGTTTTCGATAGCAGTCTTGCAAAAGACGAAAAAAGAAAGTTATCTGCAGGAGGTATTGAGTACCCAGTAATTTATGATAATCATGTTGTAACAGACTGCTCTTCAGAGTAGTACATGTAAGTTGTGAAACGATTTTTTATATGAATGTTCATTTTGATATTATCATGACTAATTCTTAGAAATGAGTGGCACTCTGAAAAAACAGGTATTAATGCATCTTCCTGATGCACTTTACCAGGCTAGTCATCACATAATTATGGATCAATGGAATTCATTTTGTTAAACAACTGACTGAATCATAAGGTAGAATGGACCTTGGATATACAGAAGATTGGCAAAAAGTTTCAAACCCAGTCAACCTGCCTGGGCTGCAATGGCTGACATGGGTCTTTACTCTTTGCAGATGCATTTAACCCACTTTTGACAGAGCATGACTCAAATTACTGGCATATGTCCTATGTATATATGTGTGATGCAAACTAACACAGGTTGTTTGTGTTGCTATAGATAACTTCATGACATGGCATTGTTGGATATACATGAAAAAGAAAAATCTTTTAAGAATGTTTTTGTTTCTTTTCACAAATTCATCCCATGTAATTTTTAACTCCAAACTAATGTCATGGCTTTGTTTCCGTCGTATGTTCATCCATGCATGTGTCTCTGCCTGCTTTAACTTTAATTTCAAACATCTCTTAAACTACCCATCCAATTTTGACCAAACTTCACAGAAATGATTCTGCCATGGTCCTCTTCAGAATTTCATGAAAGAATTTGATTCCTTTAAAACTCTGGTTACCATGACAACAAAACTAAAAGATATTGAAAATCTTCTTGTCAGACACCATAAGGCCTTGAGCTACCAAATTTCGCATGTAGCTTTATCTAATTGACCTCTATAAGTTTCTTCAAATTACAGCCCTGGGGTGAAAATTTGCCCTGTCCCAGTGGTCACAAGTTTCCGATAGGCTTATAATTATATCGAAAGCTTTAAAATATCTTGTGGTTCTAAACTATAAGGCCTGTGACTTTAAAATTTGGCATGTAGCTTCATCTAATGGACCTCTACTAAGATTCTTGAAAATATAGCCCTTGGGTCGAAATTTGCTCAGCCTGGAGGATGTTAAAAGATTTACATTGGCTTCTATAATGAAAACTTTAAAAATCCTCATGGCTCTTAACCATAAGACCTAGGGCAACAAAATTTTGCATGTATATTAATTTAATGGATCTCTACCAATAGTATTAAAATTATTGTCCTAGGTTCAAAGTTGATGCTGCCCTGGCAATCAAAGGTTTAAATGGGCCTACATAGTGAAAACTTTTAAAATCTTCTTGTTCCTAGCCATAACCCCTAGGGCCGCCAAACTTTACATAAATATTTATATAATGGACAACTACCAAGAGTGTTCAAATTATAGCCCAGGGTCAAAATTGGTCAGGCCCCAGAAGTCACAACTTTTACATAGGCTTATATAGTGAAAACTTTAAAGAAATTCTTGTTCCTAACCTTATTTATAACCATACGGCCTAGACCTGTGTAATTTTGCATGTGGCTTTATCTTGTGGACCTCTACCAGAATTCAAGTAATTATAGCTCTGGGCTTAAAAATGGCTTTTCCTTGGGATCACAACTTTCACATGGGCTTTTGAAGAGAAAACTTTTTAAGTCTTCTTGTTTGAAACCATTTGGCCTAGAATGGTAATGTTTGGTATATATTGTTTGTACTTATTAGCCAGTGGAGCAATACAGGACCATCATGGCCCACTTGTTACTTGTTCATATAGGACTTTCGTTTTAAACAACTTCTCAAAAACTGTTGGATAGATTTTGAAGTGACATTTACAGGAATGTCCTGTGGTGACCCTGCACAAAGTTGGCACAAAATCTATTCTGCTTTGCTGAACAAGATGGCCTTTAGAGCGGAATAACAACCTTTAAACAGTCACCATTGCAACAATATTCAATTATTTTCTGGTTATGTTTCTTGGGTGAATTTGCTCCAAAATTGCTCAAATATTTAGGGGGTTTCTAAATAAAATGCCTGCCAAAGCTGAAAATAGAAAAAAAAAACTTAAAGAAAATTGCACAAATTTATCCATGGAAAGTATTTTTGAAGTTGTTCATTGTGTGTAATCAGTAGAGCAAGACTGAAGAGTTAACTCTTTACCACACAATCCAGACTTTTAAAGACCCTGAGAAAGAAAGCTTTTGAAAACATTGTAGGAAAAGGAGAAAATGCTGGTAACCAGCATTTTCTCCTTTTTCCACAATGTTTTCTATCCTTCCCAAATCAAATTTCAATTTTTGAGTCACGTCTATTTTTTGGTCTGCAAATGCTTTCAATTTGGACTAGTCCAAAATTTTGTCGTCTGGTAAAGAGTTAATCAGCTGGTGTAATGGGAAACAAAGAAAGAAAGGAAAGAAGGCTGAAAGAAGGAAGGATGGACGGAAGGAACTGGTTTTCAGGTAGTGAAAATTGCCATCAAATACAACTTCAGATCATTAAATACTAGGAGAACTTGTATGTAGCGAATCGTACTTAGTACGAAGATTAATAGATTGAACTAACCGTGGTCCGAAACGTAAATATCAAATGGATGGCTTCCGTATTTGTATTAGTAGAAATGGGTGAAAACGGAGAACCAGGTAGTCATCTAACACACACCTAGAGTGACCAACTTTGGTTTCGATTTATCTCAAATGCGAAGAAATAAAAAGACTGAACACACAGCTCCCAAACTATAGGTAAGATGAACGCAGAGGTGATGCAAATGAAAGTATTTGACTCGTGTAATAGTGACAGAGGGCGTGAAGAGCGAGTGCAAACCGTGTCCAAAAAAGGGTTCTTGTACCTCTTAAAATCCCATATGCTTTTTACGATGGTGGACTGCTCGGCAGGCTGAGTTCACGAATTCCTGTATTTAAAGGAAGAAATGATTAAAAAGAAAAATAATTTGATAAATCACTTTTACATACCACGTGGTTTTTGGAATATATATCCTACATGAATCCTGCATGCTCTAAATCAACCATGTGGACTAAAAACCCAACTAATTCTTAGCATTTTCTGAATTTATTGTTGCCTTGTGACACATAAGTTCACTGTACTTGAAGTAAATCAAGGAAGAAAAGTGTGCCCGACGTGGGACTCGAATCCACGATCCCCAGAACACTATTACCGCAGCTCTACCAATTGAGCTAGCCAGGCATCTGGTCATGAGTATACTTAATTTTAACTATGTAGTATTGTACAACACTCCTCTCCTTCTTGAATATCAGGGAGTCACCAACTCTCCCCTCTGGTCCCAACGGAAAGCAGGGGCCACTAACCTGCCTTCACTAATTGACCTTGTCGTCCATGAAATAAGGGAGAAAAAAGTGCCTGACGTGGGACTTGAACTTACAACCCACAGAACACTAGTACGGCACCTCTACCATCTGAGCTAGCCAGGCATCTGGTCATGAGTCTACCCACCATCAACTACAACATGCTTGAGAACAACATATTCAAACTATATATATATACACACACACACACACACACACACACACACACAATATACTATTTGTTTGCTTCATCTTTAAATAAGCGTCACAGTAAGCGTCGTTCCATTTCATCCAGATGTTTCAAAGAAACCCAAACATGACCTTCGGCACTATCTGGCTGCCATTTTGAAATTGGTTCATGTGACTTAGATGGTATAAATCATTGCAACTTGATACAGATAGTGCCAATTTATCACTTGACTTGAAAATATTGCCACATGATCTAGCAGATGATCTAAGTATGTCATCGGCGTTTCTTCCAGAGGGTACTACTATAATACGAAATGGGCAATTTTTGCGCGAAATGGGGCGAAAGGGGCAATGTTTCGGCGAAATGGGCAATTTTTGCGCGAAATGGGGCGAAAGGGGCAATGTTTCGGCGAAAGGGGCAATGTTTGGGCGAAATGGGCATGCTGTTTGAAACCCATGCCTTTTGATTGTAACTTTAGATAACTATTTGTGAGCCATTACGTGAAAAGGGTCCGGAAATGGTACAGGGTCGATATTATTTCACTTAACCCTTTCCAAAACAACAAATTTTAGACTCTTCCAAATTGAAAGCGTTAGCAGACATTTTCAGCTTTCATGAAAATGGCAGAAAGTTCTCCAAACAAGTTACGAGCAATTTCTCCTTTTCCTACAGTGTTTTCAAAACAGGTTACGAGCAATTCCTCCTTTTCCCACAGTGTTTTCAAAAGACTTGTACTGTAGAGACGTAAAAACCTTGGCTTGTCTGGGAAAAGGTTAAAAATCGTTGTATTTTCTTTGGGTTGAATGGTCATCCTTCGCACCTCTAATAATTATTTATTATTCGTCAAAGGGACCTTCTTTGAGGGCTTCGCGGACTGTGCAGTCTTGACAGGATCTAATTATTATTTGCAATCCAGAAAGCATACAAGGTCTTCTCCGTAGAAAGAGAAACATGGAACATCGTCAGACCGGGCGAACTGCGCAGTTTGACTAGGGTCTGTACTTTTCGCTTGAAAAAAAAAAAGTTAATACTGGCACATAGAGTAAACGTTAATGAAATGAAATATTATTGACAAGAGTCGTGGTAGACGGGAAATGACCCCTTAATGAGTGCATGTTACTGATTAATTGATTGTATGGTGTTTAACGCCATTTTAACAGTATTTCAGTAATGTTGCAGCGGTCAGTGCACATATCCTTGCTTTCATGGATTTAGTTTTTTTAACCAGTACTCCGCACAGTATTCTTTTCAAGCCACTGGCTGCTTTCCCACATAATTCTCGTCTAAACAATGGACAGCGGTGAGATAGGAATGTCGCAATGACTATCATCAATCCTCTGGAAGAATACTGGCCGAGCCGGGGATTGAACCAGTGAGCTCCTGTTCTCAAGTCCTGTACGCTACCAACTGGGTTATAGGGCTCGGTAAACATAAAAACTAAAAAAAATAGACCCACCCTTGACGAAGAACAATATTTTTCATTTGTACAGAATTATATAATAATGAAATTATGATTACGTAAACAAGATTTTTCCGTATTTAATTGTCAAACGAAAATAGTCAACCAAACAAGTTTACTAAAATGTCCTTGATATACATGTATTAATCTTTGGGGTTAATCACATTTTATTCTCTTTTTGGAGGTAGGCGTTCTTGATCTCTCTGCTCGTTTACGTTTAATTTGGTGTGGTTTTCGTCCAGCCGATGGTGTATGTAACACCGCTCTGGTACCGTCCGATGAAACGCAAATGTCGTTTTTCACGCGCCCCTTACTGAGCAGCCTTTGTCTTTTTTCAGCTTCCAAGTCTACCCATGCATCTATACTTATTCGGTGATGCTGAAACAGCTCATGTAATTTATAGTTTCCAGTGCCTCTAACAGCCCTGGAAACTTCCTCCTGCTCCGCAGTTATTATGCTATGCATCTGAAGAATCAGATCAGGCATCGATTTCTGCCTCCACTGAGTGGCCGATTTCAATATATGATTGGCCGACTCACAGTTGTTACTGGTCCAGTTAGGTTGCACTTTCCCTTTCAGAATTGGATCAACGACATGATTCTGTATAAGCGGAACCAGCCTTTGATCAAGGTACTGCCTGAAAGTCTTTTCTGAGTTTGGTAGTTCACGTGCAAGTAAATCATTATGAATCCGCTCTAGTCTTTTGTAGAACATGTCAACATCAGTTGAACTTGTTAGCCCATTTTCGCCAAAAATGGCGTCGAGAACGCGCTTCCGCTCTTTCATTGGAAAACCAATAGTGTCTTCGAGATAGTCATTTGCATTTTTGCGAAGATGCCGTGTGCACAAAACATGACTGGATTGGGGAAAACATCTTTTAAACGATGCCTTCATAGCATATTCGTCGTCAGAACCTATCGTTAATTTACTCAACTCCTGCTCTGTAAAGTTGTCGGCAATGTGATGCAGAAACGTTGCGTAGGTTTTTGCACTTGAACTGCTATGAATGAAAGTTGGCCCAAATGTTATTGGATGATCTTGGGTGTATCTGTTCACGACCGACAAGTTTTTGTACGTAAATGGTGTCACATGAAAGTCACCAAGATTATATGTCTTGTCCATGCCTAAAATTGCACCACCATCTTTACAGCAAAACCTTTTTATGTCTTTTATCTGCTGTTCCGTGTACAAAATTACACAGGGAGCGATGCCTTTCACATGAACAACAGCTCTTACAAAGTCGTGTTCTTGTGCCATGTTTTCAATTGACATTATATGGTCTGCAGCGTTTTTTCGAGCAAAGGATGATGGGTTGGTCTTTTTAACAATGTCGTGTTTCATGTTTTGAAGCTGTTTTAGATTCCTTTGTTTTTCAAATTCATCTTGTGTTTTGTTGTTGAATTCCCTTTCAACTGCGGTCGGACCAGCACGTTTTAATGCATCTTTTAGTTTTTTCTTGACGGATATTTTTGTTCGTATGTATTCTGAGACGTTTTCAGATTTTTTTGTGTTTCCATGACACTTTCTTGGTGGAAATCTACCAATGTATTCAACCACCGCTACACTGGTTGGGACATACTGTATACTAGAAGGGTCTTCTTCTACCCATGTCACTCTCCTTTTGTACTTCATTTGCCCTGAAACTGATGCTGCAAGATCGTTATATGCGTAATGTATCTTAAGTATATCGGAGTCATTAGGTTGCGGGTCTAAAGGCACATATCTTCTTGTTTTTCTGGATCCTTTTTCGAAGCAATATCTTTTTTCTTTCCCAGTTTCACCCCCATTCTTTTTCTCGGGATCTTTCTCAAATTCTTTCTCAAGTACGTTTATCAGTTGCCCATCCTTTTTAAGAAACAGAGATATCGGCCTTGATCCTTTTTTATACGCGCCACAATCATCCCAGTACTCAGCATTGTCCCCGTTCGCACGTTTTGAAACATTATCTTCATCATTTATCACGAAGTACGTGTTCTCTTTCTTCCCCATAGGAATTTCATTCAGAGCTACATACGGTCCCCTTAATATCGACAATACCTCTCTGTAAGGCATGAATTTTCTGAGCGCAGTCTTTCCGTGTCCGGAGTTTATTGTTCTACCATATTCTTCATCACTGTCATTGAAGCTTTCTGGATCAGTCTCAGGTATGTAGGGAATTTCAAAGTCCTCATACAATTCGTTATCTTCCATTTTCACAGTTGTTTGCGAATCATTATTCGTTGCTGAAACAAGGGATGCTTCTTCTACGATGGTAGATACTTCATTTTGAAACTCCGTGTCTGATTCAATTCTTGGTGATTGTATTGCTTTAATATTGTCAGACGTCTGGTCATCATGTATGATTTGCGGGTTAACTGAGTATTCCTTTTGTGGTGTCCTAGTTGCGTCCGAAACGTTCGCACTCCCTACGCCATTGTTACGCTTCGTTGACAAACTTGTCTCAGCATCTTTAGTTGACGGCATGGATTCAAATTTCTCAGATGAAAGACATTCGAAGCGATTGTGCAAATTAAGTTTGTTTGCCTTTCCAATAATGTTTTTCCTAGCCAGTGGCTGTCCTAATTTCTCGTAACTAACTTCAACATATTCCACTGTTTCTGATTTCGCGTTTCCCCAGGTCAAGTTTACAACAATATCGTCTTGATCGCCCATAATCTTTGGTTTTTTAGCCACGGACTTCCCTCTGACTGTTGAACGACTTGGAAGATTGTTGACACTAACAAGCGGGACAAAATGATTCGGAAACCACATACGTTTTGCTCTCTTCTTTGTCTGAAAAGCGTTATTGTCAGGCAGAACTGTGTGAGTCCACATAATTGTAATTTTTCCTTTCTCTGGGTCAGCAAAAGGTGGTCTGAACTGATGATTCAATGTTTTAAATTGCATACTATTTGATCCACTCACGGCAGGATAAATAGACTGAACAGTTATATTCAATGCATTGGAAAGTGCAATCATCTCCCAAGCAGACGCCCAGGAACCAAGCTTAGAACATTCTATACAACTACGGTCGAAATCGGGACAGAGAACGTCCAGTTTGTTAAACAATTGATGTCGAAGGTACTTTCTTCTTTTTAGCACCATTTCAATACAACACCGATACCGCAGTTCAATGTTCCTTGTTTCATCTCCAGCCAAAAGAATCGAGAACGAATTAAACAGACAATCTCCGTCACCAGTACTCCACAACGCTACCATTGGGGTGACATGATATTCACGTAGTATGGTATTAGCAACTTTGTCCTGTTGATGTTCCCTAAAGTCGCAGTGCAATGAAGATTCCACTGGATGCAGTCGCATAAATAATTTCTCCCTCTCCGCTGCAAGTGAAAGTCTTTTCATTCCCGTTGTTGCTGCCTGCAAATAAAATACATTTTATACGCACATTAATCGTTTAAGTTTGTGTAACACGACGCAACATCAAAGAATATGCATTTGGTTTAGTTCAAGCAATCACCCGATTATTTTATTATGATAATCGGCCATCATCGGGGAACTTCTACACAATAACGAAACTTTTACATGTCCTCGAAAGTTGACAGTGTCACAAAAGCGAAGAGTTTCTAGCCTAGTCAGACTGTTACCATGGACTTCTTTTCAAGAAATATTACAACCACAATGTTTCAACATTTATAAAGTTTGTATTTGTCATTAAGCCCTCTTTTTCTATAACACAGCTTAGTATAGATAGGAAAGAACAGAATTATGGCCTGGGACTTTTGATCAGCGTAATATGCATGTATCTTGAAAGACTTAAATAAACTGGGGAAATGCTTAAAAAAACGCTTAAGTAATAGACTTTCAGCATCCTTTTCCTGTAACATAGTTTTGCATAGAAAAAAAAGGGGCACATGGTGAAACTTTTAATAAGCAAAATAAGTAGCAAGTATCGTGAAAAAAACTGAATGAGAACTTAAAAAATTGGAATTTTTGAAATAATTTTTGCAAGAAACCCACTTTTTCCATGACAAAGAGTCAAACTAAAAAATCTGGAAAAGTGCATCTGCGCAATAACCTAGAGGGTTCGTATATGAAGTTTTATCTAATTTGGTCCAGGGGTCGTAGAGAAATGGTTTCGAGCGGACGGATGGACGTGTGGAAGGACGGACAGACGAGGAATATAAACTAGAGGCCCTTGAGGGCCTGAATCGCTCTACTGGCCAGCAAATTTAGTGAGGAGGAAAGTACTAAAAAAAAAACAAAAAAAAAACAATCATGTGAATTCCATTTCATGGGAAAAGAACTTCAAACTGTGTTTAGCTACAGAAGGCTAGTTTTTAAGGTATATCTGCAATTTTCACAGTGTTCACCATCAGTTCTGGTAGATCCAATAATGGGAAAAATTGAATGCATTGAAGGTCTCAATTGCCTATGGAATTTGTTAATGTTGTTTAAAAAAAAAAGTAATAAAGTAAAATGTATCTTAAAATGTCCAATTTTTTCCCCAAAATCAATAGACAAACTATGCAAGTATCACGAAAATCTGACCACAAATGCAGACTTTATTGCGTAAACAAGAAATGCAAATGTTCAACTTAAAATGTTCACTAACAGATTGTCTGATATTTAAAAAAAAAAAAAATCAACAGGGTTCAAGCTGTTGATGATATAGACAAACTGTGCAAGTTTCAGGAAAATCTGACCACAAATGCAGACTTTATCGCGTAAACAAATGCAAATTTCAACTTAAAATGGCTGCTTTTCCCTTACTGATTATCCATTATTTTTCCAAAATCAATAGGGTTGAAGCTATTGATGAGATGGATAAACTGTGTAAGTTCCACGAAAGTCCGACCAAAAATGTAGACTTTATTGCGTAAACATGAAGACTAACGGGCGGACAGACGGACGGATGGACAGACGGACAAATGGAAACCACGCCATGACATAAGCTCTGCTGGCTCTCAGCCAGTACAGCTAAAAACTTTGACGTAGCGAATCTAGACACGTTGTGCGCACATTCACATGAAAGTTTTGCACATGTCCTTTCATGAAAGTTTGCGCATGACAAGGAAAAATAACCCTACCTGGTGCAATCTCTTAAGTCCCATAAGGAAGTCGAAGGAACCATCATCTTTAGTACGACACTGTACGCAGATATAACCAAGGGGTAACTTTCTCCATTCCTCCTGACAGATCTCGTCTAATTTTTCACATTTGAAGTGGCCCCATGTTTGACAACTCTGTAAAATCAGCACATGTACTATGATTATGTGAATGGTCGGAGAAAGAAAGAAAGGAAGAAACAGATAAATGAATAAAGAGAGGGAGCAAAGAGAGGGAGCAAGACAGAAAGAAAGAAATACATTTACTGCTACTTGGTTTTCGGCCCTTAACCCTTTACTAAACAGTCAAACTTTGACCTCTGAGAAAATAAGCATTTTATAGAATCGGTCTGTATTTCTACTTTATCCAGTGACAATACTTAACCCTTTCCCAAACAAGCCCTGGTTTTTACTTGCCTACAGTATAAGTCTTTTGAAAACAATGTGGGAAAATGAGAAATTGCTCGTAACGAGCAGTTTCTCCTTTTCCCACAGTGTTTTCTCCCTGTTTGGAGAACTTTTTGCCATTTCAATCAATTTAGAAATTGTCGTCTGCAAACTCTTTCAGTTTAGAAGAGTCTAACATCTGTCGTTTGGGAAAGGGTTAACTGATAATAACAGAGTCTTAATCTCGATATGGTTTTTCTATGCGATGAATTGGGCGTACGATGTAGATATGTGAGAGCTCAAAATTGGATTTCAAATGCTTATATAACACATGTATTAAACATGAACTGCTTTCTAAGTCTCGGTTCCAGTCATTGATAAACAGGTCTAAAAGTATATTCTTAAGTAAAGGAATGAATACTGTTGCATTTATTGAGGCTGAGAAAAACCATACATCATGGAACCCACAGCTATTTAACAAATACTTGACTTATTTTCAATAATTGTGGGAAAAGGCAGTCGGATCTTGAAATCTAATCACACCTAATGCACTTATGCTAACAATGTCTGATCTATGAATCGATTTTATTCTTAAGGTAAGATCTGTGTAATGCTTCTGCTTCCTGTTTTTTACGCCAACATGGGATAAAATTTCTGATTGGTTGATAAATAAAGATTTATGCAGAGATAATATTTTTGCACATTCCGAACGGATCAGCAGTTCCGTCCATGTCTATCTTGAAATTATTTGTAGATACTTTTGTTAGTTTTCTAATTGTTATTTCACTTTAAAATTGAGAATATAGAGGTTTTAGATTCTAAATGATAATTCAAAGAAGGAAAAAATGGAAAAAATGAATCGGTGAAGGTAGTACAATAATACCTCATTTTAATTATAGCTAATTTTGCAGGATAATATTATAGTGGAAATAGCTGTTGTCTATCACAGAGGTCTTACCTTAAGAAAACTTCTTTATATCACACTATCATAGACACAAAGACTGGTGCTCTTGATTATGATCTTTCTAAAAATCTTGTTATATGGTAAAAGTTTTAAACAACTCTATGCGACGAAATGCACTTTTTGATAACAGTTTAGACCAATAATAAAGTAGGTGGAAAACAGTCTGATCCTAAAAAAAAAAAAACCCTGATGCGTCTAAATGCATTTTGAAGACACTGAAAATTAATTTTAAAAAAATCTGACTCATTCAATGCTGTTCGTCAAAATCCCCTTGATTAAGAAAATTCTTTGATGTCGAACGGTTTCTGAATATTAGGAAGAAAAAATCTGCGATTTGAGAGAATCTGTTTAACTCCATAAATCGCCATGCAATCATCGGAAATCTCCGTCACGATCAGAAAATTGATGGAGAGAGAAAAAGAGTCGCGTGCTTCAGATTCATTGGAAAACAATTGCAAATTGTAACAAGATAATGTCTCCTAAGAGAATAAAACTCCAATTAAATACTGCAAGTTCCTAAACAAAAAAAATGGAGGCAGTTATCTAAATAGCTAAGACTTACGAGTATGATTATCCTGGGGGTGGGGGGGTCGGATTTTTTATAGATAGGTATGCTGTATTTCATACAATTATTTCTGTAAATGGTCAGTTGCATAAACTTATTTGCCGAATACCAAATAAAATGACTTGAGTAGAAAAAATTATGTGTCGCGGGATGAAAAAACAATGCGTGGCTGCGCATCCTAGACAAAACGGCAAAACAGTGAAAAGAACAAATGATTAATAAAAAACTAATGATACCAACCATACAAAATATACAATCCGTCTTGCAATTTTCACTGCATATGGAACAAACGAGCTTGTTAACCATTTTGACATTCACATGCTGTCATCCACAAGAAACATAAAAATTAATGAGGCTTCCATGTTTTGGTCCTTATATGTGCAAAATTCAAAACCAGACAAATACTTACAAAAACAACATCCATTTCTGTCCTTTTTGAAATAAAGTACTTACCGAAATATTTATGGCTCCTCGTTTCTGGCGTTTCACCACATCTGATGCACCATGCAATTGCAGACAATTAACAAGCCAATTAACACCAAAACCATTCGTCACACTTGCTCTGCTGTAAGCGGAACACACGCTGTGCAGCAGTCGTTCAAACTAATACAATTAATACTGATTTATTACACACTCATAAACAATAGCAGCTTTATCGTAAATGATAAACATTTTCTTTTTTTCCCCATATTTATTACAAAATTATAACAAAAATAAAGGAATAATAAATTAATGAGTGAAAATGAATCATTAATATAAACGATATGTTTAATCAAGTGATAATAAAAATAGACAAATACGCCCTGCACGGATAAAAATTTGATATTTTTTCCCGTGTTTAACGTTAGTATAGAAGCATAACTTTGTCAATTTGTAAAGACTTTAGACTTTGCTTCTGATGAAGAGTTGAACTTGAATATGTGTAATAAATGAGATTGGGCGGGTTGTAAGGATAATGGATTTCTTCTTGATTGCATTATTTTGGCCAAAAGCAGGATTTTTTTTTGCTCGAACCAAGACATGAACTACCTTTATCATTTTAAATTTTTTATCTCTGCCCATTTGAGTTCAGTAGATAAAACATTATTTTCATATATTTTAATTTTGTTCACCCCTATCTATAATGCAGCAGTCTCAATAAGATGGAAAATGCAAAAAGAAATATTTAGAATAACAGAAAGAAATCGACAGTAATACAATTCGCCTCTCCTACAAGCTTGCATGTCATCCATGTCCATTTTGCCCAGAAACTGCCCATTTCGATCCCATTTCGCCCAGAAACCGCCCCTTTCGCCAGTTTTTTTTTTCTGCGGTGCAATCATTAATCGCAAAAATTTGGCAATATGCGCTAGGTCAAATGAGAAGAAACATTCTCAATGGCATCATTTATTATATTAAGGATTTATCTCTTTAACAGGATTAAACATTTGAAAGAAATCGAAATGTCTTAAGAAAAGTATGAATAACAAAACACTGACGTGGCATTAGGCTAATTTAATCAATGAAAAAATAAATGTATTTCCCCATAATATTTCGAGACTTTGAATAAGTGTACATAATAATAATAAGCAATCTCGGAATAAGCACGTGGCAGAAATTTATAGGGGCATTTTTTCAGGGGGCAGTTTTTCTAGGGAAGCTAGCGTCCATAGGGCAGTTTTCTTGAGGGCAGTTTACGGGGGGGGGGGGGTTCTAGGGGCTATATTTCCGGGGGCAGTTTTTTCTGATACCCCCAACTTGAGCTGTCGATAATTGCGGGAGGAGTAGCGTTCACAAGAAATGGAAGGACGGACAGACTGTCGTACAGACAGACGGAGAAGATGACGCGAAGCGAATAAGATGTATACATCTTCTTCGGCGACGTCATGATCGAAAATTCCATTCCAAGGGAATTGCAAAAAACAAAATATTTTGTTGAATGAATCTAAGAAGCACATCGACACCAACACATTTCCACCCCCCTCCTATTCATAAGGTGTATTTGGAGATGGATTGTAGCCTATAACCTTATCAACCTTGCCCACTTTGCCCAGAAACTGCCCATTTCGCCCAGAAAACGCCCATTTCGCCAAGAAATCGCCCCTTTCGCCCAGAAAACGCCCATTTTGCCCAAATTCGCCAAGAAATCGCCCCTTTCGCCCAGAAAATGCCCATTTCGCCCCCATTTCGCCAAGAAATCGCCCCTTTCGCCCAGAAAACGCCTATTTCGCCCCATTTCGCCAAGAAATCGCCCCTTTCGCCCAGAAAACGCCCATTTCGCCCCATTTCGCCAAGAAATCGCCCCTTTCGCCCCATTTCGCCCAAAAATTGCCCATTTCGTATTTTAGCACTACCGCTTCCAGAGAGCGTGTTTCTTGCGTTTTTGATGCAATGATTTCTTTGATGACACATTAAAATTCAACATGGGTGTTTTTTTCTGATGCAACCAAAAAAAGATTCAGTTCAATCAAAACAATACTTTATAATGCACAACATGACTTTGAGCCAAAAAATTAGGGAGCAAAAGAAGGTCTGTATGTGGAGATTGAAGATTTCGCCAGCCATAGTTATTTACATCGAGAGTTTATGTTACAGTGCCCAGTGTCTGGAACTGATTTTATTGATAAGTATTAATAAATATCTGCCTGTACTGCACAAAAAATGATTAAAAACACATAAGTGCTACCAACTGGCTTGCTTCTGACGCATTCACACTTTTGAAGCGCTCTGTCTAAAAATCATTGAGTAGGTATGGAATAACTAGAGGACAAATCCTTGAAAGGTGAGATTGTCGTTGCTTCGGACCATTTATGCGCATTTTTAAAGGTGTACGGTCTGTGTATTCTAGATGCTTTCAAAACGGAATAGTAGACAAACCAAAAAAGAAAAACAGAAAAGACTTGTAGACTTCTTTGCTGTCCATTCCACAAGTAAATGCCCTGAACATGTGAAATAAAACCAGAAAATCAAGAAATGCAACAAATATCCAGGTCTTGTAAGACTAAGAAAAAATTACAGTTTCCATAAGGCAGAGTCACAAGGAAAGGGAAAGGTGCCAAAACGTGAGTTTTAGTAGTGTTAAATAGGCATTTAAAACAATGACCCTCAAGATTTCTGTAGTCCTGCCCACCAGAAATTAGGAATAGAGGTCACAAATGACCCTCAAAAATTTAAAGCTGGCAGAAACACTGATGTCATCATGTCTGTCTGTTTGTAAAACTGTGTGCAATAAAGGATTGTAGAGGTTGGGGAAACTGGTGTTAAGCATGTAGGTGCTGATTACTTTGTTTTCACTTTCAGTATATTTTTCTTCCATTCTAAACCTATATTTTTGAAATTTTATCTATAAATACATGTCCCTTTTTGCAGCTGACATCGAGGAGAAGTAGAAAAGCAGTTAACAAAATGATACCAGAGCTACCCTTCAAATTGTAGATATAATAGCAGTGCTAGCTCTGGCCCAAGTAAAATAATGGCCAACAATTTTTTCTTTAAAAAAATAATAGACAAATTTAGCGCGCGAAGTTGGTAAAAAAAAACATGCACATGTAACTTGATTTTTTTACTCAAAGTTTAAAACTTTCATTCATATAATTATGTCCCTTACAATACATGTACTAAAAAAAATGATCATATATATTACTTTTCTTACTTTGTAGAAAATATTGTGGGAAAAGGAGAATCGGCTATATACCATTTCTTGGGATAGTGCTCCTTTTCCAACAGTATTTGCATAAAAGCATAAGGACTTTTAAGTCCTAGTTTCTTTTGATGAACGGTTACTTCTTTACAAAACAACAAAATTTTATTTTAATCTTCATTGTAGAAAATATTTTGGGAAAAAGGAAATTTGTTCTACACCATTTCCTGGGATAGTGCTTCTTTTTCCACAGTATTTGCATAAAAGCATAAATCTTTTAAGTCCTGGTTTCATCTTTACCAAACAACAATTATTTTTATTATTGTAATAAATAATGTGCACAAATAAATGGGGAAAATTTTCTATTAGATAATGAATTACGTCCCTTTATGATATGTTAACCTTTATTATTTTCAAATAGGGTCAATGAGGTCAGTAAGTCACACGATGTATTGGAAACAACTTAAAAAGTGATTCACTCGATAGAATCTAAACAGTGAAGGAGACTGCAATTATCTACCTTAGCAAACACCTGTTTTTGCTGATATTTTAAAAAAAGGCGGTTTAAGTGAGCAATGTACACGAATTATTAATATCTAATTGGTTATATTAACTCGTCATTGTCGTTTTTAGCGGTATTGAAATCAAAGACAGTGTTCCCACTAGCTTTTTATTTCAAGGGTACACTTACCCCCTGGGCTGAAAATCTGGGGGTAAGATTTCATGTTTGAGGGTATGACATTGGTGGTTCCCAACTAGAGATAAAGCAATCCATATTGATGATTTGCTGAAAAAAAGTCTGCTTTATTCAGGTATCTATGTAAATATACTGCTTAAAGTCATTAAAAAGCTGAAAAGGCAGTCTGAAGTGACTCTGATCGGACAAGGAGGTCATTTTGTTGTGTCATGGGTTTCCGTGTTTTTTGCATCGATCACTTTTTCGTGTCTGTTAATTTCTGGATAGGTATTTCCTCATGATTTGACATAAATTTGTCAATAAGGATTACAAGTAGCTTCAAAACCTGTCATTTTATGCAAGATAAGCAGATAATGGTCTTTTTTGTCCATGTATTCTCTTACCTGATGTCTCGCATGAGACCAATATTTGTTACGTGAATTTCATTTCTGTAACATGATTTACGCGATAATTTGCACGAGTGGGAACACTGCAAGGCATTCTATCACTGCGTAGATTAAAATGGGTCAATCAAAATTTAAAGTGAAATAAACAGTTATAATCGCTAACTGTTCTCGAATTAGCGGCTTAGAATAACAACCGGTAACGTGACACACGTTATGAAATACACCAGGTCATAATTTTCATTTTCCCCATTGTGACCTGCCGATTACCTAAGGTTACGTCCGCGGGGGTGTGAAACAAGCTATTACCACACATTTCCGGTGCAAGTTAAAGTGTGATCCAAGCAAGTACAGGAAATTTTATCCGACCTTTTTGGAAATGAATTAATCGACAATTTTTATCAACAACTGGAAGAATTAATCGACAGCTGGATTAATTAATCGACAATTGTCGATAATTTTGATTGGCAGCGCGAGCACTGTAATAGGATATACAGGGTACTTAAAAATATTGAATTTCTGCCCCATTTAAGGGGCCAAAAGCTTTCTTTGACTGTAATTTTCAAGTTTTGTTATTTTTGCCTTTAATATCAACTACACAACCATGTGTCAATGTTTAAAACCAGAAAGCCTTGCCAGGTAGTTCAGTGGTTGGCTTAGCTGACTTGTGACCTGGTGGTTGTGAGTTCAGTGCCTGGTTGAGGTAAACTTTCTTTCTGGCAATCTTTTACCTCTCACCTCTGATGCATTTGAGAAAATTAGTCACTAGTTTGGACAGACAGTTATGTCAGTACTGGTGTGAGCAAACCAGGAAACACTTGTGTAGGTGCATTGACTGCTTTGGTATAACCTAAGCTGTTAAAACCCCAATACAAACAAACCATTAAAACCAGAAAACTCGAGAAAGAGAATTTATAAGGGTTTAAAAGCACTTTTCATCCTTGAGTCGAAGCCGATCCTGCCCTAAAAATAGAGCATGTCTTCCTTCGGGAGTACCTGTATTTGTTAAGTGATCAAGCTATCATCAGTGGTACTTGTCATATGCTTCCCTAGATTGAATTATTCATTGTCTTACTTTGAATCCAGCATATGTAATTGACCAAACAACAGAGCTGTCAATCAAAAACCACTAAGCCAATCAGCGGTCAGCATTTTTCCCATTCAGAGCAGAAGCTGTCTCGCCGTTATCAAACCTAGACATTCTGAATCATTAGGAGTTGGAAATATATATAAATATATAGTAGACTGTAGATATAATTTAAAAAATTGATTAATTACATTAAAATTGATACCCATCATTAATCCTTAGATCCACCATTTCAAGACACCAGAGTTATACCAGGTAAAACTATTGACGCAGATGACAGCTTAAATTGAAACGCTTTTATATTGTCATAACTTTTCCAGAATGACAATCTTAGCTATAAATACCTGTTTCTTTACTAAAAGAAATAGATCTATACTCATAGATCATATTTTAGACTACTGATTGGATTTTATAAAGTTCATTTATTTTTTTCCTTTATCTTATTTTTTATTTGAGTAGACTCTATATACTTTTTAATTCAATTTCTTCCCAAATCAAGTTAACTTGCTATTTTGAATGCTTGTTATATCTGTTTTGTGGATTTTTCACCCAAATAATCCTTCAAAGAAAGGTTAATTGAAAAAAAAAATCATGTCAAAATAATTTTCTCGAAAATAATAGTCCTATTCCTGTAGTCGTCTTGGAAAGTAAAAACTAAACAGCTCCCCTGCTTTTAAAATAAAATGCTATGTAGGCACATTTTAGACGTTTGTTTAAATTAAAGACAAATGTCATCTTCCTGCATTAGTAAAACATTAAAAATGTTGTTCTCATTGGTTTCTATATTTTAACCTTTTTATCAATGTAAACTTAAAGCCCATTTAAGACGATATGCCACCCTGTGTAATACCACCTCTCCCCCTCTGTTTACAATCTTTTATTTAATCTCCCTTAAACTACTATTTATTTATTGAAAATGAAAGGGAAACCAATCAAGCTGTCTTCCTTTTAGGACAAGATCTGTTCCACATGTTGCCAACTTTTACGCAAAAAGTAGAGCAAGGGTTTATGCGGTATTCTTTGATATCGGTATGCCACGCCACAGGCGTCCGGTACTGTCCTACTTTTAATGTTACAAGAACGTGTCATATAATTAGTCTGACTCTCGTGACCGTCTTTGATTATTAGTGATTGGAATTTGGATTATACATGTTCAATGTGTAAGTCAACTTAATATTTTTTCTATTACTCTTACAGAATAGTATACAGAGGCGAATGCGTAGAAGTATGCTCATGTTTTTATTCATTTTATTCTTCTCCTCGGGTTTTTCTCTCGAACTGGAAAAAAAAAAACTGTTTGGCAACCTATTATTTGTTTTTGTATAGATCTTCCAGTGTCAAGTCAAACACCGAGAAATCATTTTACACTGCTAAATACATTATCTATCGCTTGGTAATTTTAAAGCTTGCGATTCAGGTTAAATTAATGAGGAACATATTGCGGACTAAACAATGAAAAATCTGTGTAAGGGAGGTTTGAACCTTGAAAAAAAAAACAAACTTATTTTTGTCGAGGTAGCTGATGAATTGTATTAGCAGACCAATGATTCTAGGACATGTTTAGGGAGTACCAGTTAAATGTATTACATTATCAAATGTAAGAGTTGTAAGACTTCGTTTTTCAACTTACTTCTAGATAAACCAGCTTCTATTTTAATTTTCACACTATACAACTTGTAAACCTAATGCAAAAGATGTAAGTGCCTGTTCTTAAATTGTTCTCATGCTTATGTTATCTAGAATAATTATTTTATGGTAGAAAAATGTCGCGGTAAATTTCATATATCTCCTAGCTAAGCCCTAGTGTCTAGGTTGTTTGTCCTGAAATCTTGATTCGCGGACCATGTGACATCAGTGGGAGGAGCGATCTATCGTCTGTGATTTGGTTAATTCAGCAAATCCCTGTTCTACCAATATAAAGGTGTACTTGTACCCAGGAGAAAATTCTGTATAACAGCTTTCCTTCTTGTCTAATAATAATGTTTTGAAATGCATTCTTGCGCAGTGTTGTCAAAGTCCAGATTGTTTGGTAACTATGTTTCTATTGTTGACTTCACATGCTATCAATTTGGTCGAGTCTAAAAGTTAATTGTTTGGGAAAAAGTTTAGTCATGATACAACCACCCTATCAGAGAATGAAAATTAATAATTTTATAATTTTTTGTCACTTGTTACAAAATGACAAAATGTTAGATTCAACTAATTTGGAAGCATTTTGCAGACAACAAGTTTGACGTTACTCAAAAGATGATTTCCACCTTTGAAATTGTAGAAAATATTCTGATAAAAGGAGGAAATGCTGCTTACCAGCATTTTTTTATTTTCCCAGAATGTTTTCAAAAGCTCTCTTCCTCTGGGAATGTTAAAGTGAAGGATTTAGTAAAGGTTTAACTAAGTCATGCAAGTATGGCAACTGTTTAGACTGATAGGCAATCAAGCATTAAATTAAAGATGTTTTGTTGTGGTTTTAAATTTTACAATAAAAAGAGAAAAAAGCATAAAAATCAATATATTTGAGTCATGCATAATCCTTGATGTGCCTAATAATTAACCCTTTACCAAACAATCCCACTTTTTAAGGACCCTGAGAAAGAAAGCTTCTGAAAACATTGTGGGAAAAGGAGAAAATGCTGGTAACCAGCATTTTCTCCTTTTCCACAATGTTTTCAACCCTATTACAGAAAAATTTCATCATTTGAGTCACATTAACTTGTCTTCTGCCAGTGCTTTGAATTTGGTCCAGTCCAGAAAGTTGTTTTGTGGTAAAGAGTTAAAATGGAAATTATCATTTGGGTAGAGAGACTGAGATTTAATTATTTCAATGTTTAGTAGCTAGAGGGTCCTGCATGGTTCAGTGACGAGGTGTAGGATCTAAAACCTTTAGATCCGAAGTTAGATACCCACTGGAGGTGCTAGATCTTTGGTGGGAGTGTCCTTGGGCAAGATGCTTCAGAGCCCTAGCCTAAGATCAAGTATAAACATGAATAAGCAAGCTGTTTCAGTGATATGTCTGAAATAATGTTGAAAGTGGCCTATCCCTTTACCAAAATTATCCTGTGTTTCTGAGATAGCTTTAACTCTTTACAAAACGAAAAGATTTTAGACATGTATAAATTGAAAGCATTTGTAGACAACAGAATAGGTGTAACTTAAAATTTGAAAGTTGTTTTGGGAAGGATAGAAAACAGCATTTTCTCCTTTTCCCACAATGTTTTCTTAAGGCTTCATCTTGAGGGTCGTTAAAAGTTGGGATTGTATGGTAAAGGTAAGGCCCGACTACACTAGCAAACATTCCTTTGCAAACACCACCACACTTTTGTTTGGTGTTGTTTGTAAGTTGTCTACACTACAACAAACAATGGCAAACATTTTTTGGTGGTGTATTAAGATCATGTGATGCATCCATCACATGGTAATTTGACTGGTCCTTAGACACTACAAAGCATCACCAAACAGAGCAAACAGAAATGAACATGTCCACTGTTTGGTGATGTTTGCTTGTGTTTGCTGAGTGGTCTACACTGGCAAACTTTTGTTTGCAAACATCAGCAAACATGTTGTTTTGTGGTGTTTACAAACAAATGTTTGCTAGTGTAGACGGACCTTTAGAAAGCCTTGCTGGAAAAGGATTAAATTCTGGTAACCAGTATTTTCTGGTATTCTTGCCATGTTTTCTACCTTTTCAGAGAAAGACCTTTTCAATTTTTGTCACTTTTAACTTGTCATTACTGAATGAGGTTGTTTTGTATTGAAAGAGTTGAAGAATATATGATGAAGAGAATTATGAAGTTGAAAAATTTTTTATCCTTAGCTATTCTCTGTGTCACAATGTTTTCTGAGGCTGTCATTATATACATTAAATGACTTGTCATGCTCTGAAAAAAGGGGGTTCAGTGCGTCTGGAAAAAGTTTCGACCTAGCTCAGTTTGTGGAGGCTCACATAGTTGAAAAGTTCTGCTATTGGTCAATTTTCTACATATCAAAGGACTAGTCTACCTTATGACTCATTCGGATGTTCAGTTAGACAAAATGGATTTTATGGATCCATAATTATGTGATGACTCACTCATAATGCATTAGATTACAGAGATGCTTTAAACCTCCTTTTGCCAAAGCGCTGCTCATTTGTTTACAGTTTCCATACATGCCCTTTATGACATGTAATCCATCATGAGGTACACTGGTCCTTTGACATGCAGAAAATTGACCAATAGCAAAAAGTTTCGGCCCAGGGTCAGCCTGCACAGACTGTGCTTACCTGGGTCTATAGTTTTTGTGGATGCATTAAGCCTACTTTTCAGAGTGCATGGCTCAAATATATTCTTGCATGATTTGTGAATTAAGATCCCTTAACCCTTTACCATACAATCCAGAGTTTTAACAACCCTGAGGGAATAGCCATTTTGAGAACCTTGTAGGAAAAGGATAAAATGGTGGTTTTCATCATTTTCTCCTTTTTCCACAGGGTTTACTATACAGACACTTACCAACATTTCAGCTAAATATTAATATGTCATCTGCAAATGCTTTGAATTTGAACCAGTAAGATTTTGATGTTTGGTAAAGAGTTAAGCATGTGGGACAGAGGGAGGAATATTGTATGTAGAAGGGCCAAAAAAGTTTAATAAAAATGCAGCAGGATGCTTGTTACAATGAAATACGAAAATTGTTTGAAGTTAGTTAATGTGTTTAACATACATGATACAACATGGTGTTTTTTTTTTAAGAAGTGGGTTCTACTTTTAGGTGCCTATGACATCCTAGAATTAGAGAAAAAGATAGTTCTGGGTCAACTTCTTTCATGGAAAGCATAGTAGGTCATCAAAATTGGGTCTAATCAGTACAATATAACAAGAAGTTATCATCTGAAATGCCGATTGCGAGACTATACTGTTCTTTTTACATATACACCTGCAGGTGTTTCAGGGCATCAACTTGAAATGTTTTTTTTTAAGTTAAACAATCAGGCAATAGTGGTGTCCGTGGTCGTGAGGTAGAGCGTTGGCCTCGTGACCAGAGGGTCCCGAGTTCCATTCCTGGGAGCAGGTGTCAACTTTGGGACCCTTCATTGGCCCACACACTCAGCAGGAATACTGGTGTAGTTCCCAGGAAGCAGAATCGAGAGAGATAAAAACTTGTTTCTCAATCAATGTTAAATAGATAATTATGTTTAAAACTAGGCAAATAGAAAGATGGTAAATAAGCAATTTTTTCATAAAGTTTTCTAATTTGTTTGAATAAAATTCATGATCGTCACTATATACGAGCCATGCTGTGGCAAAAGGGGGCTTAATTAATCTTCATGATGCATTATACCAAGCAAATCATCCCCAAAATTATGGGTCCATAAAATCCACTTCAGCTAACATTTGACTGAATAATGAGGTAGACTGGTCCTTGGACATACAGAAAATTGACCAATGGCAAAAAGTTTCGGCCCAGGTCAGCCTGCGTAGAATGCGCAGGCTGACCTGGGACAATATTTTTCGCAGATGCATTAAGCCCCCTTTTCACAGAGCATGGCTCATATCTGTATTTTTTATCCATCTATGATGTACAATTTCGTAACAGGAACTTGACTCTTTCACTACTAGCAACAACTGTACAAACTACAGTAACTTTGTAGGCATATTACTGTTAACTCCTTCCATATCATAGACAACACCAGAAGCTTTTGTGGACAGTGTAGATCAAGATCAGACTGCACAAAACATGTTGTCTGATCTTTGACCTACACTGTCCACTGCTTTATTATCCCCTGCCAAAAAGGTGACGGGGGATATGGTAATAGCTGTCCTTCCGTCATTCCGTCTGTCCGTCTTTCCATCCCACTTTCTTGTCCGGAGCATAACTCAAAACCTATTAGAGGTGTAAACATGAAACTTAACAGGTGGATAGATCTCATCAAGGAGAAGTGCAGTGCACAAGAACCATAACTCTTGATTGCATAATTTAGGAGTTATTGCCCTTTGTTATTTTTCTTACTTAAATTTTGTCCAAAGCATAACTCAAAAACTACATGAGATACAAACATGAAACTTCACAGGTTGATAGATGACATTGAGGAAAAGTGCAATGTACAAGAAGTATATCTTTCAGTGACGTTATGTAGAAGTTATTCTCCTTTGTTATTTTTCATACTTAAATTTTGTCCAGCGCCTAACTCAAAAACTATTAGAGGTGAAAACATGAAACTTCACGGGTGGATAGATCTGATTGAGGAAAAGTGCAGTGCATAAGAACCATAACTCATGATTGCATTATGTAGAAGTTATTGCCCTTTGTTATTTTTCTTACTTAATTTTTCTCCAGAGCATAATTTGAAAACTACATGAAATATAGAAATGAAACTTCCCAGGTTGGTAGATGACATTAAGGAGAAGTGCAGAATCACAACATTCAGTGCCATAATTTAGAAATTATTACCCTTTTTAGCTCCACTGGCCGAAGGCCAGAGAGCTATTGTCATGGAGTTGTGTCCGTCGTGCGTCCGTCCGTCCGTCCGTTCGTCCGTGCGTGCGTCCGTAAACTTTTTCTTTAAAAGACTTCTCAGAAACTATTGACTGGATTTTTACCAAATTTCACAGGAATGTTCCTTTGGTGGTCCTCTTTCAAATTCCTTCAAATAATTGTGTTCCATGAAGAATTCTGGTTGCCATGGCAACCAAAGTAAAAAACCTTTAAAAATCTTCTCCTCCCAAACCGCTATTTGGATAGCATTATTATTTTGCAGGAATGTTCCTTAGATACAGGTTTACAGAATTCCTTAAAAAAAAAAAAGATCTGTCAAAAAACATGGCTTTTATGGGAGACTCATTTTCCTTTTATGGTATAAAGTAAAATCTTTGAAAAAATTCTTCTCTAAAACTATTCATTGGATTTCATTGTTGTTTTGCAGGTAAGTTCCTATGGTGGTTGTCTACCAAATTGTTTCTTCAGTGAGCTAAAATGCAGGATTGAATGATAATTGTTAAAAACTTCCTTTCGCCATTATAGAAATATCAGGCCTGTGGAGCGATACAGGCGCTCAAGCGCCTCTAGTTTATTTTTCTTTGTTAAATTTTGTCCGAAGCGTAACTCGAAAAGTATTAGAGGTGTAAACATGATACTCCACATGTGCATAGATCACATTGAGAAGAAGTGCATTGTACAAGAACCATAACACTTGATTGCATAGTTAAGGAGTTATTGACCTTCGTTATTTTTTCTCACTTTAATTTTGTCCAGAGCATAACTTAAAAACTACATGAGATATAAACATGAAACTTCACATGTTGATTGATGATTTGATGAGAAATGCAGTGAAAATGAATCATAACTTTCAGTACCATAATTTAGGAGTTATTGCCCTTTGTTATTTTTCATACTTAAATTTTGTCTGGAGCAGAACTTCAAAATTATGAAAGGTGTCAGTGTGAGACTTCAGAGTTAGGCAGATTTTATATTGAGGAGAAGTGCAATACCATGATTTTAGAGTAACATCCCTTTATTAATTTTTAAGTCTGAAGGTTTCTTTGGAGCATAACTCAGGTGTTTTAACTTCACAGCTGGACAGTTGTCTCTGAGAAGTGCAGTACACAAGAGTGATAACTCTTCCTTCCATAATATTTTATTTATTTCTCTCTGCTGTTTTTCAGATTTTTTTTTCTGTCTAATTTCAGATGTGTTTACACTTGACAGCTGTATAAGAAAAGTGTACCATATTGAAATTTTACATTGTACTTTGTATTTAGCATTGCCAGAAAATTATTCTTAAATCTAGCTATTTTAGCCATTAAACCAACCTACAAGAAGACACACATCTTCTATTGAGTAAGCATTCGGCGGGGGATGGCCATGTCAACATGGCTCTTGTTCTAGATTGTGAATGTGCAGAACTACATTAATAGCCAGAGAAAATGCAATTTATTTATTCAGTGGTGAAGAGTTAAAGTAACAATAAAAGTAAACAAAGCAGGTGTTTAAATGCATTTGAATTTATATCATACCGTTTAAAAGTATGGAAATTATTGTGAAGATGACAATCTGTCATTGTACGGTCTGTCCAAGTGTTAGTCGCTGACAGAGAAATTAATTTCAAAACTAGGTTAAAACCTGCCAGGTAGATGTGTCTTTTGTTTTCTTTTTGCCTGATTTTAAAATTCTTTTTTCTGCCAGTGACTACCATATGGCCCGACCACACAATAACAGACTGTCATCTCTACATTATTTTCCGTACTTTTAAATGGTATGATTTAAATTTAAATGTATTATGTAGGGATGGCAACGGTTAACCGGTTAACTGATCGAATGACCGATTAACGGGTTAGGAAATCAGAAACCGGTTAACCAGAAAAAATATGTATATATTACCAAAATTTTACCAAAATAGTGAAAAAATACGTCTACAAAATTAACTTTGCCGGTTCTGACAACCATAACTGCATAATACACGCATCCATGTCGCCAAGATGCGGCGAAGGTGTGATACACAGTTTGACATGTCTGTGCAATAAACATTGTTAATCTGCTAATTGGTCCCCAGTCTCCGATAATAAACAATAAAAAGCAGGTGTCCTCTTCTAATCAAAGGCACTCGCTTCTACAGTTTACCGTAATTGATTTGTTTGGATTATTCAATTAAGTGCCCGCCCCCAATCAAATATATGCATGGATTGACCAATCAGCGTAAGAGGGATTTCCCACAATGTTTTCTACCTTTTCAAAGAAGTGAGAATCATTTGTATCAACAATAAAATGGTTTTCTGCAGAGATTTGAATTTGGGAGAAGGTTAACACCCGATTCACTTAGCGATGGCCCCTTCGTTTGACGATCAGTAACCATAGTATCATCTGCATGATTTAGTAAGTCGATTCTGTGAAGTTGTAAATAGCCTGATAATTTCTAGTCCTCTAAAGAAAACATTGTGGAAATTGATTATATTGCCGAGAGAGAGAGAGAGAGAGAGAGGTCGTCGATAGATCGGCCGTCTTCTACGCCAAAGTACAGAAATAGTAAACGTCACAGGTATATACATTTCTCACGCACTGGTTATCAATGTTGACATATCAATCAAAAATAGCAGGTACCTTCATCTTAAATGATTTTTACATGGTCGCTCGGTTAACCAGTTAACCTATCGAAAGATTGAACGGTTAACCGGTCAGCAATTTTATTAATCATTGCCATCCCTAGTATCATGACACCTGCTTTGATATTTTGGCCTTTACTGGGCCTTTAAGAAATATTATCCACGTAGTGTTGAAGCATACGTGGTACTTCAGTGCTCTAGAAATTTTGATCACTTTGTATCAGCTATAATTGAAACAAACTACAAGAATAGAGTAAACCTTTACCACACAATCTGGAGTTTTAAGAGCCCTAAGAAGCCTTTTGAAACGTTCAGAGAAAAGGAGAAAATGCTGGTAATCAGTGTTTCCTCCTTTTCCCACAATTTTTTCTATTCTGTCAAGGTGAAATCCATTATTTGAGCCACATTTAAATTGTTGTCTGCAGATGCTTTCAATTTGGACAAGCGTACATCTTTATCATGTGGTAAAGAATTTAGGGAATAAAATGCAATGAGGAAGATATTTCAGCGTCTTTAAAGTCAGAATAGTGGCCAAAAGAAGACAATTGGGGTGTTAAAATGCATTTAAATTTAAGTCATACCATTTAAAAGTATGAATATTATTGTAAAGATGAAAATCTATAGGGTCGGTCCAAGTGTAAGTTGCTGGCAGGAAAATGAATTTTAAAACCAGGGAAAAAGTAAACAAAAGATAGAGCACCCTGGCAACTTTTGACTTAGTTTTGAAATGCATTTTTCTGCCAGTGACTTACTCCTAGACCAACTGTATAATAACAGATTGCATCTTCACAATGATTTCAATAATTTTAAATGGTATGATATAAATTCAATTGCATTTGACAACCACTTTTCTTACTTTTTGCCGCTGACGAGCCTTTAAAGTTGTGGTGTACCATGGTTAGTCATAAACTGCTGTGGTGAAAGGAAAGGACCAAGTCTTATTGATTAATTTTTGATATATCTGTATGAAATTACTGGATAAACATTGTATGATCAACATCCATTAAGTTTTAGATGTTAGGGGTTACTTCTGTCTTACAAATTGGTGTTTTTTCTTTCAGAAAAAAGAAGCAGAGATATCACATAACATTCACTGGGAGAAAAGATATATATAATAAACTTTACAGAATGGTTGATCCATGATGGGAAAAATGGCAATACCAGTTGGCTCTTATGACGATAATTCTTTATTGAAGATCTTTGATTATGCATAGAAATTGTCGTTGTTTGATAGCTAATATTTGTCTTGATGAATTTCGAGTCTTCTGACGGTGGCATTTCTGTCATTCCTCATTTGTTTGTCATTCATGCCCGATTGATCCAAACTCATTCCGCCATCTTGTCCTTTTTATGGATGTCTGTCAGTTTTTATTGGTTTTGACAAATGAGAGAAAGTCAAAGAACCATTTGAATCCCTTTCCTTTTGTAGATGAAATTTTGGCATGTCTGTGATTAACATCATTTGAAAGTATTATGAAGAAGAGAAATTGACCATAGTAGGCTATTTCTTAATTTTGTGTTTTCTAAATTCTGTGTTTGCAATGCATGCTGTACTGTCCCCATCATGTTTTCAATATGAATGAGTCCAAATACATTGGATGAAGAAATGGAAGGAAGGGAACTGTGCTATATTGCTTTTTACTCTGCTTTTTAGTTTTCATATTAACAGGATATTTTTTCCCTTCACAACTCTTGTATTTGTAATTACTAAAACATCTCTTGTGTAGATGGATTATAGAGATTCTGGAGAAATTTGAGAATCTAGACTATGATAAACAAGACAAGATATTGCATCCATCCATCCAGCTGACAGATTCACTATTTTCCCAAGCTGGACAAGTAAGAGTATAAACCTTCTCTCTTTTCTGATTTCGAAAGCTGTTACAATATCTGTATCGTTGAGCTGTCCAGACTAGATTACAATTTTTTCTTTGTTGCTTGTGAATGTAAAATAAAATTTTAGAGATACAATAACTTGGCGTTTAACATCATCTTAGACCGTGTCATAGTCACCAGTCTTGAAATAACCATAAAGCTATTCATGAATACATACCTGTTGATTTGGACAGATTCTGGTCCAAATGATTTTCATCAGGCCTTACACAGACTCTTGTCCAAGTTATCTTCATCTGACTTCAGACAGATTCTCATCCTAATGGTTTTCATCTGACATTCAAGTTTTTGATTCTCAACACACCTAACACAGATTCCTGTCACAATGATTTTTATCAGACCTTACACAGATTCTTGTCAAAATGATTTTTATGAGACCTTACACAGATTCTTGTCCAAATGATTTTCAACATACTTTACACAGGTTACACAGATTCTTTTCCCTATGATTATCATCAGACCTTACACAGATTCTGTTCCTATGATTCACATCGGACCTTACACAGATTTTTAGTCCCATTGAATTCCATTAGACCATACACAGATTCTTGTACCCATGATTTTCAACAGAACGTACACAGATTATAGTGCCTATGATTTTCGTCAGTACACAGATTCTGTTCCTATGACTTGCATCAGACCTTACACAGATTTTTGGTCCTAATTAATTCTATTAGACCATACACAGGTTCTTGTCTCAATGATTCCCAACAGACCGTACACAGATTCTTGTCCCTATGATTTTCATTAGACCTTACACAGATTCATTCCCTATGATTCTCATTAAACAACCAGACAGATTTTTGTCTCAATGGTTTTCATCAGTCAATAGATAGATTCTTGTTCCTATGATTTGCATCAGACCACCAGACAGACTTTTTGTCCCAATGATTTTATTTCCACCTAGGGCAGATTCATATCAAAATAATTTCAGTAGATCTTAACTCTTTACTACACAAACCAAGGTTGTAACGACCCTGAAAGAGAGCTTTTGAAAACATTGTGGGAAAGAGAGAAAATGCTGGCAACCAGCATTTTCTTCTTTTCACACAATGTTGTATATCCCATTAAAGACAGATATCATTATTTGAGCTACTTTTGATTTGTTGTTGGCAAATGCTTTCAATTTGGTTGAGTACAAAATTATGCCATCTGGTAAAGAGTTAAAGAGAATCTTATCCCTGTGATCTTTATTAGACCTTTGACAGATTAATGTCCCTTTGATATTCATCAGACATTCAGATTCTTGTCCCAAGACAGATTCTTGTCCCAATGATTTTCAACATACCTTAGATTCTTGTCCCAACGATTTTCACTATACTTTAGACAGATTCTTGTCCAAATGATTTTTTGCTCCACTGGCCTGGTGTCTGTAGTGTGTGTGTTAACTTTTATTTCAAACATCTTCTTCTCTGAAACTACCCATCCAATTTTGATGAAACTTCACAGAAATGATCCTGCCATGGTCCTCTTCAGAATTCTTGAAAGAATTTGATTCCTTCAAAAACCCTGGTTGCCATGGCAACAAAACTGAAAAATATTGAAAATCTTTTAAAATCTTCTTGTCTGAAACCATAAGGCCTAGGCCTACCAAATTTGGCATGTAGCTTTATCTAGTGGACCTCTATCAAGTTTCTTCAAATTATAGCCCTGGGGTCAAATTTGGCCCTGTCCCGGGGGTCACAAGTTTTATATGGGCTTATATAGGGAAAACTTTAAAATTCTTCTGGTACATAGCCATAGGGCCTAGGGCTACCAAATTTTGCATGTAGCTTTATCAAGTGGGTGTCTACCAACAGTGCCCAAATTATAGCCCTGGGGTCAAATTCTGCCCTGCCCTGGGGGTCACAAGTTTTATATGGGCTTATATGGGGACAACTTTAAAATTCTTGTGGTACATAGCCACAGGGTGTAGGGCTACCAAATTTGGCATGTAGCTTTATCAAGTGGGTGTCTACCAAGAGTGCCCAAATTATAGCCCTGGGGTCAAATTTGGCCCCGCCCCGGGGGTCACAAGTTTTACATAGGCTTGTATAGGGAAAGCTTTAAAAATCTACTCGTACCTAGTAATAAGGCCTAGGGCTACCAAATTTTGCATGTAGCTTCATCTAGTAGGCCTCTACCAAGAGGGCCCAAATTATAGCCTTGGGGTCAAGTTTGGCCCCACCCCAGGGGTCACAAGTTTTACATGGGCTTTTACAGTGAAAACTTTATGAATCTTCCTGTTACTAACCATAAGACCTAGGGCTACTAAATTTATCCCTGTCTCAGGGGTCTCATGTTTTACAGGCCCTTTTATTGAGGAAACTTTGAAAATCTTCTTGTTTATAACCACACATTCTAGACCTGTATTATTTGGTATTGGACTTTATCTTTTGGACCTCCACCATGATTCAAGTAATTGTAGTTTTGTGGTCAAAAATGGCTTTGCCCTGGGGTCATAACTTTCTCATAGGATTTTATAGAAAAAATTGTGTATGTCTTCTAGTTTTAAACCAATTGGCCAAGTATTGTAATGTTTGGCTTGTAGTGTTTTGACTTATTAGCCAGTGGAGCGATACAGGGCCATCATGGCCCTCTTGTTTCAAACCTTGTACAGATTCTTGTCCCAATGATTTTTATCAGACATTACACAAATCTTGTCCCAATGATTTTATCAGACCTTACACAGATTATAGTCCCAATGATTTTATCAGACCTCAGACAGATTCTTGTCCCAATGATTTCATCAGGCCTCAGACAGATTCTTGTCTCAGTGATCCTTATTAGACCTTTGACAGGTCCTTTTCCAATGGTTTTCTTCAGACTTTATAGTCTTGTCCCAATGAATTCTATCAGACCCTGGGACTGTTTCTTGGCACACTGTTCATTCACCACTTATATCAGATTCTTTTCCTAATAACTTTCATACGCAATTAAAAAATGTTACCCTGTTTCCAATATTTTGGCCTTTGCCTTTATCAAGAAATTGATGCCTTCTACATTTTGTCAAAATGGTGGAATTTGTCTGATAGGGTAGAAAACATTGCAGAAAAGGAGAAAATGCTGGCTACCACCATTTTCTTCTATTTGAAACGATGATTATATAATTGTTGTTTTAATAACATTGTACTATTGTTTTCAAAAAAGTGCTGTAATAGGCTCCCCTTGAGGCAAGGTTTTCCATCCATCTCTATTTTTCAAATCTAATTTTACCAAATAATGTGCATTACTTTTTGGTTTACTAATCATATCACATTGTTTTATGATGTTTTCAAGAGGCTTCTTTCTCAGAAATTCAGAATCGTGTATATTGGTAAAGGGTAAAGCTGTAGTGTACCAAGTGCATGAGATGCATGTGTTCAATCAGTCAGAGTCCCAGTGCAGTTAGCAGTTATTGTTGAAATATGTCACAAAATGTAGTGAGTGCAGCACATTCGAAGATCAAACTGCACATACTTTGCTTGGTACTGTCAGCAAAAGTAACTTGTATGGGAGACAGTCACTCTGGTGTAGTGGTAGAGTGTCAGCCTCTCAGGCCAAAGGTTCTGGGTTCGAACCTGTTTTGAGTGGGGTCAACCTTACCAACTACCCACATCAGGGTGCGAGTACTGGTAAAGGTTTCCAGGAAGCAACCATCAAGACTGATTGATATAAGTTGAGAGAACTTGTTTCACAATGGATGTAAAATAGATAGGTTTAAACTGAAAGCAAATCAAGCTTAGGTGTTCTGGGCTTTCCTGGTTACAAACTTTGAATCTTTTGCGTTACAGTGCGCAATTGCTACTAAGCTTAGCTTCCGTGCTAATACCCAGGGGTTTTAAATACAAAATATCCAGACATTTTCCCTTAAAACGCCTTTCACAACTACAATTGCCTATGCAGGCAGTGTAGATCAAGATCAGGCTTCACAAAATGTGCAGCCTGATCTTTGGTCTACACTGTCTGCTTTGCTCAAAGACTGTAGATATTAGCAACAATGAAATTGCAATTCTTTTGGTCATATTGCTACAATAAAAATATCTGGTGGATATATTTGGCACTCTAAGGGTTAAACTACATGCACTTTCATCATGTGCATTAGGTTATGGAATATAAGATAACCATCAATTCTATATCAGTAATTTCCCTGAAGGGGCATATATAACAGTGTCATTGATTAATCTTTAAAGAGTGAGCTGTATTACATTGAAAGGTAAAAAAGCCAATGTGAATGATGAAAAGCAAGATAGAAAAAATGCAATATGCACATGTAGGAGTTTGTTCATAATATTATGCTAAAACTGTTACCAGGCAGTGTTAAGACATACTAGATGACAAAATTCTAGACTTACCTAAATTGAAAGCAGCTGCAGAGGAAATGGTAAATGTGGCTCAAAAATTGAAATTTCATTTTGGAAGGGTAGAAAACATCGTGGAAAATGGAGACAATATTTTCAAAAGGCACTTTTCTGAGGGTCTTTAAAACTTAGGGATGAGCCCCGGTAGCTCAGTCGGTAGCGTACAGGACTTGAGAACAGGGGGTCGTGAGTTCGATCCCCGGCTCGGCCAATTTCTTTCTGAGGATTGATGATAGTCATTGCAACAGGATTCATTCCTCTCCCACTGCTGACCATTGTTTCGATGATGGTTATGTGGTAAGCAGCCAGTGGCTTGGAAAGAAAATTGTGCGGAGTACTGGTAAAAGAGACTCCAGGAAAGCATGGATAGGTGCACTGGCTGCCATGATATAACTGAAATAATGTTGAAAACGGCGTTAAACACCATACAATCAATCAATTTAAAACTTAGAATGTTGTGGTAAAGGGTTAACCTATGGTAGACACGAAATCTTACATTGGCTTTGCATTCATATCGGTACCTCTTGTAAAGCCCCTGTCACACTATACGGGGTTTCCACTGCATTTGCACAATGTTATTAAATTTCTCAGAGTGCCATGAGATTGCAGGAAAAATTGGATATTTTTCCCGAAGATGGAGATGTCACAGCGTTCTCACCACGACCAAGGCGTTGCTACGGAGCTCCTGTGGCGCGTTTTCCCGTTCCTACAGAGTTCCTCTTGGTGATTCTCTGCGCTTTCGCGGTGCTCATAGTGCGTGCACTGGGCGTTCACGGCGTTCTCAACTATCTCTGAAAACAAATTGTACGTATACACATCTTTACATCTATTCATCAATTGTTTCTTTGCTGTGATCTCAAAAAGTCAATGAAGAATAAAACTGTGGTCGTAAAAAGAAAGGGGGGAAAAAGCAGGACATAAACCCAACCCTGTCAAACAGAAGCACTGTCACCTCATCAACCATTACTAGCTAGGCTTGCTAGCGTAAATCAGCCATGGTGAATTGAATGTTTACTTACATAATTCGTCTGCTATATATTCCTTTTTGTCAGACAAAGACTAATGGATGCAGTAGCAGTGCCTTAGAAGCGCAATGATCGCCGTTGCAACTCAGAGGAGTCTTTTTAAGAGCACAGTAAAATAAATAACACTCCGTGTCGGCGCCGTATAAGCGCTGCTGATGCGCCGAATAAGCATAGTAGAGACCCAGTGACATCTCAGAGCATGTGGTACAATCTCAGTCCAAGTGCCACCGACAACCATAGTGTTCGCACTGCGACCTCTGTGTGCGCCGGCGGAGCTCACGTCATGTTGTGGGAGATCTTACTGCGCTGCTAAGACGACCTTCCGGTGATCTCACCGCGCTTTTCTTAGAACACCAAGCGACGGCGTTTGTTTTTGTGCATGCTCAAAGTGCACGCTGTCCCTCAGCGTCCTAGACGATCCCAACGCGTCTACTGGCAATGCCACTGCATTACTATGGCGATGCTTGCGATTGTACTGCGCACACCTCGGCATTCTGCATTTTTTCTTGGACGCTGTGGGATCACCGCCCTGGTGTAACAGGGGTATAACAACATTGCAATAAATGGCTTTGAAAAAATCTCAAAAAATATGGATAATCAACATGCATTAAGGCAATACAAGCAATTTTTTTCTTTACCTCATTGTTTTAAAAATGTTCTTCTGAAAGATACTAGAAGTGGTCTGCTGGTGATCATGAGTTTATCCTCTGAGCTCTGAATACAACTTTTTTTTGTAAAACTAGTCTTCTAATTCTTGTAGAGGCAGTTAATAATTCAGATTTTTGTAATCTCATCAAAATTCAGTAATGACTCGTCACTGACATTAGTTAAGCAATAGCTGGCAAACCATCAGTATAACAGAAAGACAAATTTAAGAAAACAATAATTTTCTGTGATGTTCCCTAAATGGGCTATGTGGCCTTGCAAGGTACTTTTAGATTTTGCCTAAGAATTTCGCAAGGATTGTGGGAATGTCACATGATCCATAACATGCATCAGTTACAGTATGTGGGATTGTGTTCAAATATGTAGGACGATGTCATATTTTATTGTATAAAATAGAAAGATTTACCAATTGGAAATAGACCAAAACTCCAAATTAGCATCTTTTTTACTGCATATAACTGCCCAGTTTTGTTATGTTTCCAGGGAAAAGTGTTGACAATAATTTTAAACTGCTGTAAATTCCAAAATAGCCCCTGTAAGAGTCATGGCTCCATTACAACATGTTGTATCCCTCTGTCCTAGTTTGTTGTCTTTTTTCTTCATCGATAAGAATCAGTGTGGCAGAAAAAAAATCTGCAGATTGAATGTGAGGTTAACCAATGAAATACTTTCAGTATTATCGTTGCTCTAAGTTGAAAGAGTTTGCAATACAGAACGCTTTTGTTTGATAAATGAGCAGCTTGAGAATTTTATATGTAAGTAATTGCTCTGCCTTATTGTTTTCTGGAGCTAGATTAACTGTCCTTTTGACACACTTCTCTATGGCTTGCAAGTTTCAACTCTTATTTTTCTGTTGCTGTTTAACTTTTTACCTGAGCACATGATTTTACACTAGTCCAAATTGAAAGCATGTGCAGATGTCATATTCATTACTACTCAAATGATAGGATTTGTCTATGAAAGGGCAGAAAATAGTTTGGGAAAAAGAGAAAATGCTGGTTACAAGTATTTTCTCCTTTTCTAACAAAATTTCTAAAGCCATCTCTTGCAAGGTTGCTAAAACCTGGGATTGTTTTGTAAAGGGTTAATTATGATTTGGACCCTGCCTTATTGTTTCCTGGAGTAAGATATACTGTCCGTTTGACCCTAATAAATATGATTATATTACTCGAAAGTTTTTTATTCGGGCAGGGTTGCAAGTTTGGACACTTACTCTGTTATTATTTGTAGTTAACTCCAGATTTAGATTATTCTATACCAAAAAATTTCCGAGTTGGATAGCCAGTGCAGAATTTCAAGAAAAAGCTGAAGTCTCTTAACTCTTTACCAAACGACAAAATTTTGGACTTAAACAAAATGAAAGCATTTGCAGACGACAAAATAAATGTCGCTCAAATGATGATTTCTGTCTTTAATAGGGTAGAAAACATTGTGGGAAAAGGAGAAAATGCTGGTTACCAGCATTTTCTCCTTTTCCCTCAATGTTTTCAAAAGCTTTCTTATCCAGGGTCGTTAATAGTCGGGATTGTGTGGTAAAGAGTTAATTGGCTCAAATCCACTAACTCTGACCTAAGTTGAGTTCGTTCTTTGAGATGTGTGTTTGCTTACATTAGCAGACTTAGTTGCTTTCTCAAATCCTGAGCTGACAACATTTCAGGTTTAACTCAGCAAAATTAACAGATTTAACTCGGTTAACAGACTTAGGTTCATTATTTTGCTGAGTTGAGTCTGATATATTGTGTCATCTTGGCATTTTAGAACGTTGCTTAAGTCTGTTAATGTTAGTGAAATGCGTCTCAAACAACAAACTCAGTTTAAGTCAGAAAATGAGTCTGTTAGCAGATTTGAGCAAAATAAGAGAGTCAAGTTTTTTGCAAGAATCTGGGCCAAGGAACTTAACATTTTAAGTTTAATCTAGGCAAACTTTCTGGTGATTTTTCACCTCTCACCTCCAATGCATGTGAGAAAAGTAGTCAGTGACCTGGAAAGAAAGTTGTGTTAGCACTAGTGTGAGAAAACCAGGAAACATATGTGTAGGTAACTGGCTGCAGTGACATGACCAAAGCAGCACTGTTTAAAACGGCTTTATTACAGATGTATTGACCCAGGCAGAGATGGGTTCTGAAAATATTGTCCAATCTTGAGTTTGAAGGACCCTTGAAAAAGGTGGCTTTTGAGATCATTGTGGAATCTGAAAAAATGCTGCAAATACAGTAACTATGAAAATGATGAGTAAAAAGGAGAAAATGCAGGTATCCAGCATTTTCTCCTTTTCCCTAAAAATTTTCAACTCTTTCAAAAAAAGATGCATCCTTTCAGTCATGTATTTTACTGTCTGCAAATACCTTTCAATTTGGACTAGTGTAAAATTATTTCATTTGGTACAGACTTAATCGGTCATTGTTTGAGAGATACGCATTTCGCAAATTTGAGAAAAAATTTCTTAGTCTGATTATTTTCATTGGTCAATTATGTTTGGATATATGGTCTTTGTGCAGGATTGAAATTGTATATTATAGTAATTGGTCAATGTTTGAAAGATTTGTGTTTGATAACTCAAAACCCTTAGAGCACTTAATTTTCTCTTTCCAAAATTGAGAGCATTTGCGGACGACAAAATATTTTCGCTGAATTTGCCTTCATTTTCAGGTTGTTAAAACTATGGATTGTTTGGTAATGGGTTAACAAAAATGAAAATTTTAGTGAGGAAAAAAACCAATAATGCCAGTTTAAGGTTGCTTTAGGCAGAATGTTTCATTATAGCAGACAGTGTAGAACCAATATCAGACAGTGTGTTCTTTGTAGTCCAATCTTGATCAACACTGCCTACTAAAGCAATTAGCGTATTCTTGTTGTGAGAGCCACCATACAGATCTAAATCTGTGAGTTTTCATTTGCTATAAATTTTCTCTGTTTGTATTCTTTTCAAACTGTTTATTTTTGTCATGTATTTTAACCCTTTATCACACAATCCCGAATTTTAAAGACCCTGAGAAAGAAAGCTTTTGAAAACACTGTGGGAAAAGGAGAAAATCCTGGTAACCAGCATATTCTTCTTTTTCCACAATGTTTTCTTATCTTTTACAGACAAACCCCATTACTTTTGCCACATTTACTGTGTCTTTTGGAAATGCTTCCAGTTTGGATCTGTCCAAAATTTTGTTGTGTGGTAAATTTTTTCAGCCCAAAAATAAATTCAGTTAATTTTTGCCATTTCATGGTTGCTTTTGTTTATACAGATTAAGCAAAGTGGACAGTGTAGGTACAAGGTCAGACTGCATGTTTTGCGCACTCTGATCTTTATCTTCATTGGCCTCAAAAGCACTTATATATTTCTAAAAGGCATATAAAGGGTTAATTATTGTTTCTTTTGAGTTATTTATTGGGTTTAGTTGTCAAACTGTCTTTTTTTATAACCCCAATTTTTCTTTTCTGGTCCATCTTTTTAATAAGCAGCATGAAAGATACAAAAAATTGAAAAATAAACATGAGATGTTAAGGGTCTAGTTTATTTCACCAAGTATTAATTACCTCCCCCTTAATCTGCAATTCATAGCCACTTACAAGGTAATTATATACATTTTAGTGGCTTCTAATTTTTGTCAATAGTAATCAGTATCCCTGGAGCAGAAATCTGCATTCTGACATGCAGGTGCCAATAAGTCCCCTGAGCCCTGACACATCACCACCTGCAGATGAATTTTTTTCCTCTTGCAGCAGATGACTTTGATAAAAAACTGTGACAAAAGGAGAAATTGCTTGTGACAAGCAGTTTCTTCTTTTGCCTCAGTTTTTACATGTCTCTAAATGTCCTAAACCTTATTTCATGGTGAATATCAGTAATTTCAAGTGGAGATTTGCAAAGTTGTATGCTGCAAGTTTGTTTTAAGAGGTAATGAGTGATTGGAGCCCGGGTGCAGGTGATAGGGCAGAAAATGGGTTCTCAGCTGCCTAGCAACCCTTTTTTAAAACCAGCTTCCTTGATGTAAACCCTTAAAGCGTGGAATAAACTTACTGGGCATTTTTGGTCTCAAATAAGACCCAGATAATTGCAATTTGATGGTTGCTTTTTAACTGGGGTGTCTCAACAAAGCAGACAGTGCAGATCAAAGATCAGACTGCATGTTTTGTGCAGTCTGATTTTGATCTATATTGGCTGCAAAGGCAACTGTAGTGAAAGACACTCTAAATATTAATCTATTTTCACATGCAGGCTGCTTTTAAATAGTGTTAAACTTTTCAAAACATTGTGACAAATAAGAAAAATTAATAAAACGAATAATATCTTTATTTTTTCACCATGTTTCTTTTATCTTCATTTTGTTAATTTTTTCCCCATTTGATCTTGTTGAAAAATTACAGAAGTTGTCATTTGAATATAATATGAGTCATCCAATACTTTTATTTGAGATAGCAGATTAATTTTCTGACAGCATCAATCTTTTCAAGGAGTGAAACCACCGAAATTGAAACATGATGACCAAAAATGCATGTGACAAATGAGAAAATGCTTATAATGAGTTTCATTCGGTTATCATACAGTTCATCTTTTAACTAACCTTGGAAAAAAAAACTGTGACCAATTTCTCTAATTTTCATTATTCATGTAGTTTTAACCAAAATTCTATTGTATAGGCTTTCAATATTAATTTAAACCCTTTTCCCACAATGTCTTTCTACTCTCACAAGAACAAATATCAGTTTTTTAATCATATGCATTTTGTTTTCTGCAAATACTGTTGACAAGTTTTAACATTCTGATGTTTGGTAGAGGGTTAAATGACATTTGATTCCCAGGATAATAAAGTACATGTTGTAACTCTTTACCCAGCCGAGATCAGTAGCACAGCGGGTAGTGTTCATGACTTGAATTTTGGAGGTTGCTGTTTCAATCTCCGGGCTTGTTGATGATTTCTTTCTGAGATTGATGATAGTCATTGAGACAGAATTCATTCCTGTCCTTCTGATCGTTGTTTGGACAATGATTATGTGTGAAAGCATCCCATGGCTTATGAATAATATTGTGCAAGTATAACAGAAAATTCTAGGAAAGTATGGATAGATGCACTTGCCACCATAAAATAACAGAAATAATGTAGAAAATAGTATTACACAGTAGGTGGTTTGGAAGGAATATTGTGCTAATTGCTAGTAAGAGAAACTTCCAGTATAGTATGGATAGGTGCACTGGCCACCGTGATACAATTGAAATAATGTGGAAAAGGCCATTAAACTTTTATACTAATCCATTTTGAAAGCAAGTGCAGATTACAAGTTACTTTGAGCTGAAATGATGAGATTTGTCTTTGAAGTGTAGAAAAAATTATTTGAAAAGGCTGGTTGTATTTTTGCCACTATCTTTTTACGAGTATTCATGTATTACTCTCAGATGAATACAATGTCTTTTTATGGTAAGCTGATTTCATAATAAAAGGGGAAACTGGTATTCTTTCTCTCTAAAATGCCCGCTGTACTGTTTATAAAACCCCGTGTGGTTTAATCGGGGGTATAAGAATAAACCACTGCAGTCCCGCGATCGTCACATCTGCCATTTCATCTGGCGGAACAAAAGTGACAGCATGCATGTCGTAAAAGGCGACAAAAGGGGCATCATTTTGTGTTTCGTCCATTCCTCATTTATCATGTTTGTCTTATGTTGTTGCACATGTATGTTATTTTCACCTCGCATTATTGTTTACTAAGTAAGTGCGCCCAATATGACCTAAGTTGTCGACGGGCCTTAAAACGCTATTCATCTATTCATCACTGTTTATAAATGAAGGAATGCGTGTAACTTGTGCTACCTGTTATGTGTTTGTTTTGCAATATTGTGCTTGTCAACAAAAGCTAAGATTATCATCTGAAAGTAATATTTAACCTGAATATTTATACTGACCATCCAGATACATGTACTTAACACAGATCTTTTCAAATTTATCTGTTTCAAATTTGCTTCTATAGGTTATTTATTAAAATGCAATCAATTAGAAGTGTGGTGCTTGTTTCCAGATATTGATTAAAAATTTATTTAATTTTGTTTTCAGATAAGCTTGATGCTTGAGTTTTCATTACACACAAAAAATGAAAACTACTTGTCATCATGTCAACTGTTTTGAGTTGCTACCTTTTAAATCATACTAGGTAAGCATTGTTTTTCATATATTGATGTGTCCACAAGAAGCAAACTTTTGAAACATTGTGACCAATGGACAAATTACACATAGAATCCTGCTAAAAAGGTTTATATTAAGATTACAATAATATTTTTCTAAGATGCAAAATTAGACATGAGTATTGCACTTTTTTAACTGTCTTATGAAGCAACAGAGATGATTACCCATAACTTAGGTTGATACAGATTTTTTTCAAAATATTTATACGCCCATCGAAGACGGGACGTATTATGGGATCAACCATGCCGTACGGGTGGGCGTGTGGGCGTATGGGCGGGCATATAGGCGGGTGGGTGGGCGTCAGGGCAGTGGGCGGTTCTTTGTCCGGAGCATAATTTTGTCATCTCCAGTCCGATTGACTTGAAACTTGGCATTGTGTTTGTCGCAACAATATGGAGTGCAGTGCGAAAGAACCATAACTCTACCTCATGCTATCTTTGAGTTGTTTCCCTTTGATCGTCATTTTTACAGCATTTTCTGCTTGTCCGGAATATAACTTTGTCATCCCTAGTCTGAACATCTTCAAATTTGGTATGCATGATTGTTGAAAAATTACGGAGTGCAGTGCACGAGAACCATAACTCTTCCTAGCACAAATTTTGAGTTATTCCCCCTTTGATCTTCATTTTTATAGCATTTCTTGCTTGTCCGGAGCAAAACTTTGTCATCTTTAGTAGGAATGACTTGAAATATGGTATGCGTACTTGTTGCAATATTTGGAAGTGCAGTGCATAAGAATTGTAACTCTACCTCGTGCTGTCTTTGAGTTATTTCCCTTTGTCATTTTTACAGCATTTAGTGCTTTTCCGGAATATAACTTTGTCATCTCAAGTCAGAACGACTTCAAACATGGTATGCATGTTTGTTGTAATATTACGGAGTACAGTTCGAAGAACAATAACTCCCGGGTGGGCTGGCGGTCATCCGGGCGGGCGGGCAGGCGGCGTCCAGTTCCTTGTCTGGAGCATAACTTTGTCATGTCCAGTCTGATTGACTTGAAACTTGGCATTTGTGTTTGTTGCAATAATACGGAGTGCAGTGTGAAAGAACCATAACTCTACCTCGTGCTGTCTGAGTTATTTCCCTTTGATCGTCATTTTTACAGCATTTTCTGCTTGTCCGGAATATAACTTTGTCATCCCTAGTCTGAACATCTTCAAATTTGGTATGCATGATTGTTGAAATATTACGGAGTACAGTGCACAAGAACCATAACTCTTCCTAACACAAATTTTAAGTTATTCCCCCTTTGATCTTTATCTTTTTTTTTAGCATTTCTTGCTTGTCCGGAGCAAAACTTTGTCCTCTTAAATAGGAATGACTTGAAATATTGTATGTTTATTTGTTGCAATATTTGGAAGTGCACTGCACAAGAATTGTAACTCTACCTCGTGCTGTCTTTGAGTTATTTCCCTGTGATCGTCATTTTTCAGCATTTAGTGCTTTTCTGGCATATAACTTTGTCATCTCAAGTCAGAACGACTTCAGAATTGGTATGCATATTTGTTGCAATATGTCGGAGTACAGTGCGCAAGAACAATAACTCTACCTAGCGCGGATTTTGAGTAATTCCATGCTGATCTTCATTTTTACAGTATTTCTTGCTTGTCCTGAATGGAACTTTGTCACCTCAAGTCAAATTGACTTGAGACTTAGTAAACATGTTTGTTACATTACCTGCCCTTTACGATTATTATACCCCTCTCGACAACTGGTGGTGGGACGGGCGTATCTTGCGACAATTTGCCGCTCTTGTTTTAGTATTAATTTTATAAATTAATATATTCCAAACAGTTTACATTGATTTTATAGACAGTATCAGGAAAAAAATTATGCATTATCATTGAAAAATTATGAAAAATCTTGTTTCACTGAAAAATAAAAAACGGTTGACCAAAATATATTTTGTATCCAAGTTCTAAAAGCCAGTAATAAATAATGGTGTTGAAGTTTTAATTGAAGAGATAAAAGTACTGGAAAACAGATGTAATAACTCAGTATAAAGCAAGTACTTAATTGGATAATAAGTTTTATAATAAATATGTCCTACAAACTTGTGAAGTGTACTGTGATGGCCTCCATTTGTCAAAATCAGCTGTCACTCAGAAATTTCTCCCTTTTATCAAAAATTCCCCGGAAGATTTGCTTCATTTTTGACACAAAAAATGTTATGAATAGTCCCCGTTTTTGAGAATTTTCTTTGTTGTCCTATACTTCATCAGAGAGAATTAATAGTTGAAGAAGTCAATACTTTGCAAAAAAAACTTATAGTTACTAGGCATATTTTTACAAGAAAGATGACAAAATGAATGCTTAATGAAAGAAAAAGGTTTGTAAACAATTAAGTGGATATCACTTGTCCGAAGTGACATTGTGCAGCAGTCATCGGCAGGCTTGTTTGGTAGGATTTCTTTTCTCCAAGTTCAATTTGTTATGGAACAAAAAGTTCAGAAGTTAATAGAACATTTCTGTTGTACCGTTATCAAAAAAAAACTTAACATATTACCTCTTAAAAAAATTAACATATTACCTCTTAAAACAAACTTGCAGCAGGCATCTTAAAATATCATATCCTTGTAATATATGCAATATAGGGATTGAGATTGAACTTCAAATAATATTCAGTCTGGTTTTTGATTTGGATTTTCCAACAAATAAACTTAACCCTTTACCACACAGAAAATTTTGGACTAATCCATATTGAGGGAATTTACGGGACAATTCAAATGTTTTTCAAATGATAGCATTTGTTCCTGAATAGGTAGAAAACATTGTGGGAAAAGGAGAAAATGCTGATTACCAGCATTTTCTCCTTTTCCTGCAATGTTTTCAAAAGGCTTCTCACTCAGGGTTGTTAAAAGTCGGGATTGTGTGGTAAAGGTTTAAAGCCATTCTATAAAAAGTGATTGCTGTCATGGGTGGTTTCAGTGTTTGATCGTGGTTTGCAAAAAGAATCAAACAAGTACTACCTTTCTACGAAGCACTGCACAGCCTGCTTAGCTGCATAAATGATTCTAGAATGAGCAAAATTGACCATGATGTGAAATACAATTGAAAATTGCTTATGATTCATATGTCCACGTATGGCATATTTTTCTTCAATAGAAAAATAATTTACTCATAACTAGAATTTTTTCTTTGTCTTGAAGCAGACCAATTTTGAAAATATTGTAGCAAAACACAAAATTGCCTGTAAGTAGTAACAATTCCTCTTGTCTGAATATTTTCACAGGTATTCATGTGTCAAACAGTTGTAAGTTACATAGTAAATAGGTGCATTATTATTTACCACAGATGCATAATTAGGCTTAGTTCTGTTGTTTTCGTGCTTGTCATTTTGATACTCTAAGGCTAGAAAACAAATCATATGACAATTTCTGGCTGTAGGACAGAATCCAAGGCTATTTCACAAAATCCATCTTGTGATATACTGGTGGTTGTAGATCCAAGGTCAGATGCCATATTATGAGTAGTCAGATCTTGATCTACACTGCCCACTGTAGCACTTTAAGTTGCCAATATTAGAGATTAAATCAATTAGCCCTTTCTGTTCTAATTAACCAAATGATTGACAGCTGTCTTACTGCTATTTGAGAGATCTTAAGTAACTTACTGTTTATTAACCCATTACCACACAATCCCGAGTTTTAACGACCCTGTAGGAGAAGGCTTTTGAAAACATTGTGGGAAAAGGAGAAAATGCTGGTAACCAGCATTTTCTCCTTTTCCCACAATGTTTTCTACCCCATCCAAAACAAAAATCAGTTACATTTAATTTGTCGTCTGCAAATCCTTTCAATTTGGACGAGTCTAAATTTTTGTTGGTTGGTAAAGAGTTAATTAGGTTATGCACTGACCTGATTTCTGAGGTCACCAAAGGTCAACAATGTTTTTGATTGATATATGGACATGTCCTCTATTGCATATGAGCTTACATCTGAGCATGCTAAGATAGCCCGTTTGATGCTGAATATGAATTAGGGTTTTTTTTTGTTCAGTTGGGTAGGGGTGGCATCCAAGAACTGTGGCATATCTGTGTACCAGGATTGTTAATAAATTATGTGCATGCATTAAATCAACTTAGAAATAAAAATGAATTCAAGATTTTAATTAGATCTATACTATTTTAATTTGCAACATGTTAAAAGATGAATGATTGTGCTGAAGCAAAATGTAGACGATAGTTTCGAGACCCTTTCTGCCTTGGTTTCAAGGGCAAACTAGCCCGTCATTGTTTCTTATAGGCCTTAAAGCAACCAGAAGTAAAAAAATGTAGGTGTTGAAATGCATTTAACTTTGAACGATACCATTTCAAAGTATGGAAATTTTGGTGAAGATGACAATCTGTTTTTGTTTTGTCGATGCAAATGTTAATATGTGCTGGCAGAAAGTGAATTTTAAAATTAGCTTAAATGTTGCCGTGTCAATCCTTCTCCTGTTTACTTTTTACCAGGTTTTAAAATTCAGAATTGAATAATTTGGACATGTGTATGCTCATTTAGTAGAGAGTTATAGGTATTTAGAACAACGTCATTTATAATATGAGCCATGCTCTGTGAAAAGGGTGTTAAGTGCATCTGCAAAAACTATGGACTCAATTATTTTACTATATGTAAATTTTCTTATGTCAGAGGACCATTCTATACCCAGGTGCAGTCAGTTGCTAGATTGGATGGATTTTATGGATCCATCATTATGCAATGACTTGCTTTATTATATAATGCATCATGGAGATACTTTATCCCTTTACCACACAATCCCAAGTTTTAGGGAAAAGGAAAATCTCCTTTTCACACAATGTTTTTCTCCCTTCCAAAGACATATTTCAGTTTTTTAGACATGTTTAATTTGTCGTCAGCAGAAGCTTTGGATGTGGACCAGCCCAAAGTTTGTTGTCTGGTAAAGAGTTATGTCAGGTAAAGAGTTAACTCACAAGAGTAAACACACAATCCTGACTTTTAATGACCCTGAAAGAGAAGGCTTTTGAAAACATTGTGGAAAAAAGGAGAAAATGCTGGTTACCAGCATTTTCTCCTGTTCCCACAATGTTTTCGATCCCATCAGAGACAGAAGTCATCATTTTAGCAACATTTAGTTTCTCGTCTGCAAGTGCTTTGAATTTGGTTCAGTCCAAAATTCTGTCGTCTGGTGAAGAGTTAAACCCCCTATTAGCAGAGCTCCACTCAGCGGTGTATTTGGTGCTTGAAATCAACAATGGACATCTCTATGGTTGAGGCATTGTCCCTGCAGAGGACTGGTTAGGTGCTGCAGGAGAGGGATTGTTGGCAATATTTGATTTCTCCTTTGGCCACCGTTTCTCACATCTTTTCAGATGATAAACTAAAAGTATTTTTAGTATGTCATGGCAGCCAGTATACCTTTTAGTGCAGTGTTGTTTGTAAGATTTCATACAACATCCTTTCCGGTTAAATCTTTACCAAACCTAAAAATCTTACGACTTGTCCATATTAAAAGTATTTGCAGATGACAGAATAAAAGTGAATATAAAATTGAAATTTGTTTTCGGAAGAGGAGAAAACATTGTGGGGAAAGTAGAAAATGCTGGTTACCAGCATTTTCTCCTTTTCCCACAGTGTTTTGAAAAGCCTTTTTCATCCGTGTGATTAAAAGTTGGGTTTGTTTGCTAAAAGGCTAAGACGTAATGGCTGCTTTCCCAGCAGAACAAAGTTGAAAAGCTGTTATTCTAATTTTTCCAATTTATTTTTGTCTATACAAAATATTTATGCATGTTTATGAGAAAAGCTCACTGTTACAAAATGTGAATTTGTTTGAAATAGTTGGTTTTTCCTTTGCCTTGGTTTTTAAGGGCCACAAAATGTGACATTCATTATATTGACCCTTTACCAGACAATCCCATGTTTTTACAACTTCTAGGCAGGCAAACTTTTGAAAACTTGAGAAAAGGACAAAATGCTGGTGACCAGTATTTTCTCCTTTTTCCAAAATGTTTTATACCCTTGGTCCCTTTCAAAGATAACTTCCATGATGGGGGGGGGGGGGTCACACTCATTTTTTTTTCTTTGGCCAAGTCTAAAATTTTGATTGCTTGGTAAGAGTTGGATGATTGGTTAATGGCCAGCCTTTAGCAAGTCCAGTTTTTACTGTAGAAGGAAGTGAGGTCATTGTGGCGGTAACTGGTCAATGCAGGAAGCAAACAAGATTTTGTTGAACTGCTCACGGCATGCCAAGGGCAATGTTAAGCGCTGGGACAGACATGATAGATCAAGATCAACTGAAATTGCTTTGTGTGTTTCCAATCCTAAGTGGGTCCTACATGGCTCAGTTGTAAAGTGCTGGACTCGTAATCTGGAGACCCCGGGTTCGAGCCACACTGGATCTACTGGATTTTTTGTGAGAGTGCCCCTGGGCAAGACCCTTCAGAGGGCTAGCCTAGTACTGGTAAAACCCAGGAAGTACATGAATATGTGAGTTTTGCCATGATATGACTAAAATGATGCTGAAAGTTGTGTAAAATACCATTCGATCTGTCAGTCTATTCCAAAATAAGATTTTTCTTAGAACAGGTAGAGAACATTCAGGGAAAACAAGACAGTGGTGTTTTTCAAAGTTATTGTCTTCAGGGTTGATAAAACGGGGGATTGTGTGGTAAAGGGTTAACTCTTTACCAAACAGTCCCCAATTTTAATGACCCTGAGGAAGAAGTCTTTTGAAAACACTGGGGGGAAAGGAGGAAATGCTGGTAACCAGCATTTTCTCCTTATCCCACAATGTTTTCTGCTCTTCCAAAGACAAATTTTTAGTTGAGTCACATTGAATATGTCAACTGCAAATGCTTTCAATTTGGACATGTCTAAAATTTTGTCGTTTGGTAGAGTTAAACAATCTGCTTTGATGATATGATGGTCAAGGCTTCAATGCACATTACATGTAAGAAGAAGCATTGCTTTGAACTCTTGCATAAACATCGATTCTAATTTTTATATAGGAGGAGTCAGTTATTCCAGTTTTGGGACTGGCATAAAAAGCAGGCGTTTTGTAGGCTGCTTTCCCAAAGAAGGTTAAAACTGTATTCAGCGAGAACAGAAAAATGAATCTTATGTCCCGCAGTGACTTTCATCAATCCCCAGAAAAAGTTTTGCCAAACTCACATTTATTAGTCTGTACATTTTTAAATGATATGCTCTATTTTTATATGTATATTTATGTCATTGACAAGGAGATTATTTTGTCCCTAAAAGAAAATCTCTTAAAATTTTATTAAATTTTCTTTTAAGGACAAATAAGTTAAAACTGAATTTTGCCACCCATATGAGCTACTGTGGCTTCCTAAAAATGTATGAGAGAGAACCTGTAAAAAGAAAATATATGGCTGTAATAAATGCAAAGAAAAATCGATAACCTTAAAACTGTTGCCTGTTGTTTAAATTGCTCACTTTAAAGGTGTTTAACCCTTTACCACACAATCCAGAGTTTTTATGATCCTGAAGAAGAAGCCCTTTGAAAACATTGTGGGGAAAAAGGAGAAAATGGTGGTAGCCAGCATTTATCTTCCTTTTCCATAATGTTTTCTACCATTTCAATGATAGAAGTCATCATTTGGGCCACATTTATTTAGCCGTCTGCAAATGCTTCCAGTTTTGACAAGTCTGAAAATTTTGTCATTTAGTAAAGTGATAAACTTGTAAAATGGTGATTATTGCTATTGAATTGCAGCAAGAAACCCTTTTTTACACTGTATTTTATCCCACTATTATTTTTTTTAACTGGCTGCGAAACAATGCAATACTCAAAGAACTTTAGGAAGAAGGCTCACTTGCATTTTCCTTTTTTCTTGCAATGTTTTGTACCCTTTCAGAGACGATCCCGTAATTTAATCCTATAATTTTGTTTGTCTTTTGCAAATGATTTCATTATGGATAGGACAGTAACATGTTATCAAGTAAAGAGTAAATACACTAATACTGCATAATGTAATTATGATGTTGTTTTTCATATAATACTTTATACTTTTCATTTTAAATGCTGAAAAAACTTACAGCAAAACAGTAGGCACTGCCATCTTGTATCGACCTCAAACTAGTCAAATTACTCAAATCCCCAAACCTCACAATCCCACCTACAGGAAAATTCACATCTGCACATAAAGGTTTGATAATCATATCTTCTTGTGAGAAGGGACAAATTATTATTTGATTGCAGCTTAACTCTTAACCACACGATAAAATTGTAGCCTGGTCCAGATTGAAAGCATTTGCAGACGACATACTAAATGTTACTCAAAACATAAAATTTTTCTTTCAAAGGATAGAAAACATTGTGGGAAAAGAAGAAAATGCTGGTTACCAGCATTTTCTTCTTTTCCCACATTGTTTTCAAAAGGCCCCTTCTTTAGGGTCGTTAAAACTCGGGACGATGTGGTAAAGGGTTAACTCTTTACCAGATGACAAAATTTTAGACCTGTCCCAGTTGTAAGCACTTGCAAGCAACCAATTAATATTGGCTAACTTGGTGAGATTTGTCTTTGAATGCATAGAAAACATTTTGGGAAGAGTAGAAAATGCTGGTTACCAGCATTTTCTCCTTTTCCGAAAATGTTTTCAAAAGTTGTCCTATTAGGGTCATTTAAACATGGGTCTGTTCGGTAAAGGGTTAATCAAACTTTAGAGATCTCTTTGACGGAGATTTCCCATCAGTATTTAAATCTGTTTGTACCTGTGACACCTGTAACTTTGGTGAGACTGAGTGTTCTATGAATGATAATGCCGGTTACTTTTAACATGCTAAGGGCCATAGAAGGTTCTCTTGTAGACAATGTAGACAAGGTCAGAATAATCAGCATTTTAGCATTTTCTGCTTTTCCCACAATGATTTCTATCTTTTTGAAACAGAAATTATAAGTTTAGAGTAACATTTAAGTTGTCGTCTGAAAAAATTTACAACTTGGACAAGGTTGAAATTTTGTTGTTTTGTAAAGAGTAATTCAATTTTTATCTCTATCACACATAAAGCAAGGTACCAGTATGTTATTGTTTGAATTTAACTCTTTACCAGACGACAAAATTTTAGCCTTGTCCAAATCGAAAACATATGCAGACAACAATTTCAGTGTGGCTCAAATGGTGCAATTTCTCTTTGATCGGGTAGAAAACATTATGGGAAAAGGAGAAAATGCTGGTTACCAGCATTTTCTCCTATTTCCACAATGTTTTCAAAAGGCACCTTTCCAAAGGTTTTTTAAAAGTTGGCATTGTGCGGTAAAGGGTTAAATCATTCTTGTCAAACTGGGATACAGCATGTTGTGGATGACAGTTGTTTATGGGCAGAGCATCTGACTGGACAGAGTTTAGCATTGTGGATAATTTGAGCAAAACAGTATTGAAATTGTAATACCAGGGGATTTTCTAAAAATGTCCATTTCTTTGAACATTTAAATATAATTTTTATTTAACAGTGTCAGGATTACATTATGTAAATATGACTAGAGTATTGCAGTGCCTAGGACAGCAGATGCCCCATTCTCTGGTTCTTCTAACAAATATTTCAGAAATACTTATGCATAAGCCTATTTATTATGACCAAATACGAAATATAAACTTTTTGATTGGTAGATTGTGAATTTATACTGTTTTTTCAACACAAATGAAGTATCCCGTTACCAAATAATCCTATGTTTAATGAGCCTGAGAAAGAGGGTTTTCAAAAACCTTGAGGGTAATTGAAAAAACGCTGGTAACCAGCATTTTTTCCTTTGTCCACAATGTACTCTATCCTTTTAAAGATGTATCTCAACATTGAGCCACGTTGAAACTGTCATTTACAAGTGCTTTCAATTTGGACAAGTCAAAATTTTGTCATCTGGTTAAGAATTATACCACAATGGCCATCATATCTTTCATGCATTTCTGATGTTTCCATTCTGTAATAGCAAGGAATCTAGAAAAGTGGACTAGCTGCAGTTACATGACTCAAATATTATTGAAACAGCATTAAAACCAAATGAACAAACAAATGAACATGGTATAGCCAGAAATTGACAGGTAAACTTGTCAAGAAATAAAGTCATGTGATCTGTCATATGATCAAGGTGAACCAGGTGCTTGATTTCTGTAGAAGACAGCTGGTCAATGGTAAAGAGATGCACTCAAGTGTACAGCTAATTAACTCCTTGTGAATTATTGGCTGTTTTTTTTTACTTCTTTTGCTTTTGAATGGGAAAGTAATTAGCAAATTACTTTGTTTATTTTGGATTATTCATCTTTCAGTGAGTTTGAACACGGAATGTATATAAAAGCAGAGGTACTTGACTTTTTAAAATATATTGAATTAAATTAACAGATTTCCTTTTCATCTCCATTACAATTCTGTATTAGAATTCTCTACTTCAAATAGAGTAAAAAAGAATTAACCACATCTTTAATTAACATTTTTTGTAGAAGAAAAAAATTATTAAAATTATTCATTATTACATAATGAGTGGCATAGGTTTTCAATATGCAGAAAGAGGTTTATAGAATTAAATATTTTTGAATAAAGTGATGCATAAAGCCATGAATTAAATATGCATTATTTGATATAATTATTATTTCACATTTCACTTTGCTGTTTACTACGTTTACTTTAGTTGATGCTGTTTGGATTTTTTATTTGTGTAATTATCACAAACCACAGTTAATTACACGAAAAGAAAAAGAGACACCAAAAATTTGCTTTAAAACAGAATTACTTTTTCTTTTAATAACATTGTGGTCATTACTTATAGTATTTATCATGTAAACCTTACATATGGAAAAAAATTATTTTATGCAAATGTTAGGAAGAAACTTGTTTATGGGAGATCTCTTATCTGTGAGAACTTGTATATATCCAAATATAAAGGGAATGCCTTCTCTTGACTGTAGGATAAAGTTTTCCAGAATAAAAATAACTTAAAATGGAATAATATCTAGATAAATAAATCAAATATGGTTTCGGTTTTATCAGAAATTTTTTTAATGTGTTATGAATTAAAAATTATAAATTTACTCTGTAGAAATGTGATTACCTTGTCTGGGGAAATTGAAAAAAATACTAGCTGTCAAAGGCATTTTTTATGCATATTTGCCTCAAAGTATAGATCTATATAAGATAAGAATAATTGCATAATTTATCTTTTACAAATGTTCAAATAGATTCACATTCTTCTTCATTTTACACTGCATGGGTTTTCCTACCCTCATTTTGGGGCTGAATATGAGCCCCATAAAATAAAAAAATGTTATTTTTACAATTTTTATCACAAGAGTTTCTCATACTACTGCAGGTAATTCACGCTAAGATATTTCAGCTTATTATATACCTGAAAGTTTTCCGGAGAAAATACACATGTCGCACACGGATAAAATATCACACAGGACAGAAAAAAAATCCATATCTACACACCTTGAAATATGGTTCCAAATATGGTATGATTACATTTTGATGACGTAACTCACAAGCAGAATACATAATATATCTGTTTGGAATATGATTGGTCAAAACTGTACTGTGTGATATTCATCCACCATTCATAAAAACGAAGTTACTGGCCACTACACCATTATTTGTTTTATTTTGCTTTCAAAAAAATTGTCAACAATTGCAAAACTGTTTGGTTGAAAGGTGAAGGTATATAATTAAAGGGATGTTATGCTGCAAGAAAATTTTGACATCTCGCTTAACCTTTGGTCTTGCGCCATATCAAATTTTCTCACCTGGCTCGAATCAAATACATGCACCAGGAAAGTCACTACGGCACAATATTCCATATTTATTAGTTTAAGTTGAGTTTGATACAGGGCCTATTTATAGACTTGAGGAACTGGTTTCCTGCATTAAAATTGTGAAATAGCATTTTGGATAGAAGTACTCCAGCTGATTTTAGAACTGATAGTTTTAGAATATCATAACTTTTTTTGATAGTTTTAGTTGACCAATTAATTGAATGGTGTTTTATGGTGCTTTCAACGGTTAACTTTACATCAGTAATGTCATGGTGACAGCTCACATATTCATGTATTTCCTTGGTTTCACAAGCACGAGGCTGGGGCTGTGAAGCATCTTGACCAAGACTGGATAGTCTTAGAGTTTTTCTTATTATCCCCAGCCAAAGGTGGAGGGATATAGTTTTAGTGTTGTCCATCCGTCTGTCCGTCAGTCCATCTGTGTGTCTGTCCTGGACAATATCTCCAATACCATTTGACGGAATTTTGTGAAACTTTATACATGTGTACAATCACCTATTCTGCCGATACACTTTTTTTCTTTTTTTGATTCGATGCAAAATGGCCAACTGGGAGCAATTTTGAGTTACACGGTTGCGTAAATTTTTGAAAATGTCTTTTTTGGCGGGGGATATCATTTCAACGAAATTGCTTGTTTGTCTAGAATTCCTGTTATGCATTTTGAACATTGTTTAAATGACAGAAGAGGTACAGTATTTGCGAACTTAATGTTGAAAATTGTATCACACAAATTTCCCATTTTGAGAGATTTACATGTGCAATTTCCCATTTTCAAGGGCCCCAGGCCTCTTGTGACAGGTAGGAAAATCTATACACTGAAATAGCTTGACAGTTTAAAACATTCACTGATAGTCATTTCTGTGTGATGTTTATGACAAAAACATGAAATGGTTTAGAATTTTTTAAACATATTTCTAATCTAACTGTTTACCACACAATCACAAGTTTTAATGACCCTGACGAAAAAGCCTTTTGAAAACATTGTGAGAAAAGGAGAAATGCCTGGTAACCAGCATTTTCTCCTTTTCCCACGTCATTTTCTACCCTATCAAAGACAGAATTAATAATTTCAGCAGCACTGAATTTGTCGTCTGCAAATGGTTTCAGTTTGGTCCAGTTCAAACTTATGTCGTTTGGTAAAGAGATAAAAAAAAGTAATGAACAACCACACTGCTTTTGAGACAACTTATAACACTTTTAACTCATGTCTGTATAGACTTACTTTTAGACTTACCTAAGAGTAATACAAATTACTCAAAAGACAAGCCACTGAAGGAAAGGAAAATATCATTTTTCCAATGGAATGGAAATATTTTTAGAAATGGAACCATTTCTTGTTCATGTTTTTTTTTTACATTTATTTCATTTACCTTTAAAATTTACCAAACGACAAAATTTTAGTTTAGTCCAAATTCAAAGTAGTTGCAGACGACAAGTAAGTTGTAGCTCAAATGGCCAAATTTGTCTCTGAAAGGGCAGAAAGCATTTTCTCTTTTTCTAACAATGTTAAAATTGAGATTGTGTTGTAAAGGGTTAATCTTTTCCTACTGTTTTTTGGGAATGTTTCTATTGCAGGATGATAAAATTCTTAATGCAGACATTGTAGATCAAGATCAGACTGCACAAAACTTGGAGTCCAATATTTGATCTACACTGTCTGCTTTGCTGAGACACTCTTGACAAGCGTAACCTTGACATTGCAAATATTAGGGTCTTTTTACCTGTCTGAAAGTGTTGATTGGGTTTATTTGGTGCTTGAGATTGAAAGGTTAAGATTTTTTTTGTAAAGACACCTACCCTGCTGGTGATGCTGATCATGATTGTGAGAGTCAAGCTTTGTACAATGAACCCAGGGTTAGAAAACATCATTAACCCTGTAGCAAATGACAAAATTTCAGACTTGTCCAAATTGACAGCATTTTGCAGACAATAAAATAAATGTACAGTAATTGAAAAATTGAAAATTTATTTTAGGGAGAGTAGAAAACATTGTGGGAAAAGGAGAAAATGCTGATTACCAGCATTTTCTCCTTTTCACACAATGTTTTCAAAAGGCTTCTTTCTCAGGGTCGTTAAAACTCAGGATTGTGTGGTAAAGGGCTAAGCAAGCTTTGCCAGGATTATTTGAAATAATTTTTTCAAGTGGTATGAAACGCCATTCATACAAACAAGTTTGTGAAAATTACCATTAAAATGATTAACACTTTACCACACAGTGCTGACTTTTAACTTTTCTGACATAGGAAACCTTTGAAAACACTGTGGGAAAAGGAGAACATGCTGGTAATCTCCTTTTCCCACAATTTATTCTTTGCTTTCACAGAAAGTCTCATAATTTGAGCCACATAATATTATGATTTGTTATCGCTGAAATCTTTTAATTTGGGCAAGTCTAAAATTTCGTCGAGTGGTATAGAGTTAATTTTTTTTTAATGAGACAAGTTTGTATTTATTACAGCTAAGTGAAGATGATGAGGACGATATAAAAGACCTGTTGAATGAACAAGCAACCAGCCAAAATGTGGAAGACGATGAATTGGTAAGATTTGTTGACCACAATCATATTAATTCTTTTAGTGCCTATCATAGCTAGTTGCCAGTGTAGATCAAGATCAGATTATTTTGGTCTCATTTTTAGACTGAAGTTATCTGTTGGGTTTATTCTTAGTTCTTAGATTTTTAATCCTTTACCAAACGAAAAAAAGTTAAGACTTGTCAAAATTGAAAGGAATAGCAGACAACAAATCAAACATGAATCAAAAACTGAAATTTGTCTATGGAAGGGAAGAAAGCAGTGTGGCAAAAGGAGAAAATGCTGGTTACCAGCATTTTCTCCTTTTGCCACAATGTTTTCAAAAGCTATATCAGGGTCGTTAAAACTCTGGATTGTGTGGTATAGGGTTAACAGAGTTTCTTCTTCAAGTTCTGAATTGAAACTGATTAATCCTTTATTATACAACAAAATGTTTAGACCTCTAAATTCAAAGCATTAGCAGAAGATGAATGTGGCTAAAATGATGGAACTTGCCTTTGAAAGGGTAGAAAAGGTGTTTTGAAAAGGTCCCTACCTCAGGGTTGTTAAAACTCGAGATTGTATGTTGAAGTGTTAAAAAAGAAAAGTGCTTTTCTATGGCTGTAAATTATTTGTCTGCCTGTGATTTCAACTGTATGGAATATATTATTAAAACCGAGTTGAAATTTCTTTATACATGTACTGACACCTGAATCTGTATTCACCAACCACTCTTAATTCTTAGTTAAATTCAAGATTCGGAGAGTAAAGCAACTTCAAATTGGTAAAACCATTATGTAAAGCCAATCAGATGTTCTGTTACTTTCAAATTCGAAAATTTTTGAGAATATGACTAAGAATGTTCTTACTAACCCTGGTCGATTGAACATCAGAGCTATAGAATAATTTGAGTTATGAATTAAAGCTTTACGGAACAATCCCAAGTTTTAATAACGCTGAGGAAAACACTTTTGAAAAAGGAGAAAATGCTGGAAACCAGCATTTTCTTCTATTTCCACAATGTTTTCAAAAGGCTTCTCTTACAGGATAGTTAAAACATTGGACTGTTTTTTTAAAGGGTAAAATGGAAATTTACAGCATTCTTGTGGGTCAGTGATTCTCTATAAATTGTATGATTTATCTTGGTAGTAACCTTTATTCGGACTGTATTTCATCCTATCAGTACTATAACTACTAACTTTTGTGCTATATTTCTGTTTCTTGAAGCTGTTTTAACCCATTGCCACACAATCCCGACTTATAACGACCCTGTTGGAAAAGACTTTCGAAAACATTGTGGGAAAAGGAGAAAATGCTGGTATACAGCATTTTCTCCTTTTCCCACAATGTTTTCTATCCTGGCAAAGAACTTCAGTTTATTTATGTCACTATCGAAAATGCTGTCTGCAGAAGCTTTCAGTTTGGAAGAGTCTAGAATTTGTCGTTTGATAAAGAGTTAAGTCTGTACCAGACAACAAAATTTTGGACTTGTCCAAATTCAAAGCTGTTCTAAGCAACAAATTAAACATGTTTCAACTGATAAAGTTTGTCTTTGAAAGGCTAGAAAACATTATGGGAAAAGGAGACAGTGCTGGTTGCCAGGATTTTCTCTTTTTCCTAATTTTTCTTTATAAAAAAGTTTCTTCCTCAGCTCATTGAAACTGGATTTTTTTGGTAAACAGTATAATTTATCACATAAGAATTGATAGAAAGAAAAGCACAAAATTGATGAAAGGAGCTTTTGTCCATGTATCTAAAACTAGAAGATTCTGTTGTTTGGTAAAGAAAGCAGAAGTTATACTTGTATGGTAATGTATAAAGACCCAACTGGGAAGCAAGTTTTCACTTATGACAGAAATCGGGCAATGAAAGCCACTCTCTCACTGTCCTCTTTTATCCAATATTTTACTATCAATGGTATTTTTACAACTCTAAACAATGTGTAAAAAGATACTGTGGTGGGTAGCACAGCCATTCGCAGATTTACTAAACAAAGAACGAGCCAATCATTTGGCAATAGCCCACGCGACTGGCACACGCCAGCTGATGTTTAACGTGGGCTCCTTTTAAGTTCGTTAAATGTACCTTTCATGGAAAATTAGCTGAATAAAACTGGTGGTGATTTCTTAATAGATTTGAAATTAGATTTTATATTGAGAGTTGAAAGATGGTTATCGGAGTGTGGTCAAGAGTGTTTAATGTCCTCTGAGTTTAGAATACCTGTTTGTACAGGGGTAATTTATGGTCGCTTTAATGTTTTATTTTCTTGTTCATGTTTGGTTTACTGAATATTATTGCATTTCGAGGTTGATGATTTGGAAAGAATTTGGATATTTGACGGCTTGGTTAAAGTGAATGCTGAGAAAACATGTGACTGAAATTTTATTGCCAATTTTTTATTCCAATATTTGAATATTAAGTATTAGTGTTGTACACATACTCTTAATTCAGGTGAAAATCTGATAAAGGAGTGTCTGGAATAAAATCATTTTAAGTGCATTCTTCAAAGTTTGAAATACAAGAACAATTTAAAATTTGTGTTATCTGCAGTATAAAAGTTATGAAACTTTTATGGAAGATTCTGTAAGGTAAGAGTTTAATTCAAGTAGGACTAAATGCCCCAGCAGTAGACAGATTTTTAAAACATTGTATGGAAGGGAGCAATGGCTTGACACAAGCAACTTCTCTTTTTCTCAAAATGTTTTCCAAGAAAATCATTTCTTTCAATTCAAATCTTTTTTCATTTGTTTCATTCATCTCCACAGTGAGATCATTTGCTCTATTCAGTAAACTAATTTGTCCAGAGTGAAAGCATTTGCATAATGATAAATGTGAATCAATTAATGGGACTTTGATTTTGAATGGATTGCACAAAATATGGGAAACAGTCATTTTTTCATTCCCGCAATGTTTCCAGAGGTTTTTTCAAGTAAAAAAAAAGCAAAGTGTTTTGGATACAAAGTTGGAAGAAATTTTGTCTCTGCTTGATTATGTAGTTATCAGCTATTTAAATGGTCAAAAAGGGAGAGAAATATTAGAACCCTTCCTTGCAAGTATGTGTCTTTTTTCCTTGCATATTGGGATGTAGACAGTGTTCTTTAACACTTTGGATATGTTTAGCCAAGCTTTTGTGGTACGGTCAGTTTTGTGTTAGATATGTTGTGGATTGAACCTCCAGCTTTTAATTTGATAAAAAGAATGCAGTGTAAAATGAAATACCTGTAGTGATATAAGCCATGCTCTATGAAAAGGGGCTTAATGCATCTGCAAAAAGTATCGACCCAGGTCAGCCTGCGTAGTCCAAGCAGCTGACCTGGACTGAAACTTTTTACTATTGGTCAATTTTCTGCATGTGAAAAGAACAGTCTATCTCTTGATTCAGCCGGTTGTTAGACAAAATGGATTTTATGGATCCGTAACTATGTGATGACTTGCTTGTTGTTATGCATCGCAGAGATGCATTAAATCCCCTTTCACCAGAGCACACCTCATATGTTTTACTTGGTTCATGGACCAGTATGTGGGAAAGAAAATGCAAGCTTGGGAGCTTTTCTCTTGGCATGAAGTTGAAATAAGTTATGCAGGCCTGGCATATTAAATAGCATCAAATTAAGGAAACTTCTATGTAACTGTTTTTCTTCTGTTCCAGCAAATAAAAGATTTTTTTCCTACATGGTTTTGTCATGCAATCTTTCTATGTTTATATTTTGATAACAGCTAATACTTTGAAAGACACATTTGTACAGAAAAAGGGAATATTATCAGGTTCAAAGAATGATAGATGTTTAGTTTTTCATGTGTTATGGATACTCATTGAGACAGTTGAAATGAGTACCCACAAAACAGGTCTTAACCCTTTCACAAACAAACCTGTGTTTTTAGGTGTCTTCAGTACAAGTCTTTTGAAAACATTGTGGGAAAAGGAGAAATTGCTCATAACGAGCAGTTTCTCCTTTTCCCACAATGCTTTCTACCCTATTGGAAAACTTTCTTCCATTTTTATCAAATTTAACATTGTCATCTGCAAACTCTTTTAGTTTGGAAGAGTCTAAAATTTGTCATTTGGGAAAGGGTTAAGGAAGAACTAATGCTTGTAGGATTTATTTGAACACCCCTCTTCCTTTATGTCGACTGCTGAACATTGTTTCTACTATATAGGTGTGGGAAAGCTGCTTTTGGCTTGGAAAAAAAATATGCAAAGTACTGGTAATTTTAATGTCAATCAACTTAGTGTTTAACTCTTTACCGAATGATACAATTTTAGACTTGTTCAAATTGAAAGTATTTGTAGACATCAAATTAAATGTGGATAAAATGATGGTAATTGGCTGTGAAAATGTAATTTTTAAAACATTGTTGGAAAAGGAGAAAATGCTGGTTAGCAGCATTTTCTCCTTTTCCAACAAAGTTTTCAAAAGGTTATCAGGGTCGTTAAAAGTCGTCATTGTGTGGTAAAGGGTTAAACACCAAACATGTTTCATTTGGACCTCTGCAAACAATTTTATTTTCTATCTATTTTCAGATGTTCCATACGCCATGTTTCGGTGAAGATGAATTTGACTTTTTTCAAAGCAGGATTGAACCTCTAAAGTCTGGTTCCAACAGTTTTAATTCGGCTTTTAACTCAAATAATTCTGTTCTATCTGAGGCATTATTCTCCACTCCACCTAGTTTGAAAACTGCTTTTCATCAGAATTCTAGTTACAGTTTACTTGCACAACAGAATCAGTTGTATACATCACCACCAAGTAACTATCTTAGTAACGGTACTGTTATTTTGTCTAGAAACTCCTTCACTGGACCATCTGTTACATTTTTTGGGACAACGCCAAAAATGACAACTCACAGAGACTCCATTTTGGAGTCACTTGGCAACATTGCTCCAAAATTCCCACCGCCAAACATAGATATCCCAGATATCAGTATGACAGGAAGTTCCAACATGCCGGTTTCCAGCTCTGTTGAATTCCCCGGTATATCAGCTACACAGATGTATGGTAATGCAAACTTGACTGGTTCCCTGTCCACAGCCTTCAGTACTATTGCTCCCCAATCAGGCGTCAACACTATTTCTCCAAGTAATTCTTCAAAATCAACATCGTCTCCGATGAGGGAAAGCAGTGATGATAGTGACGATAGTGTCCCTCTTGCACAGGTGAGAAAATTGGCCTATGTATTGGCAAGACAGGATATATTTATGGCATAAAACCTTGTACTCTTCACAAGACAAAAAAAATCAGACTTGTCTATACTGAAAGTATTTTGGGGCAAAACATGGCTCATGTAATGAAATTTGTTGTTGAAAGGGTAGAAAATATTACGGGAATTGGAGAAAGTGCTGGTTATCAGTATTTTCACATATCCCACATTGTTTTCAAAACCCTTTTCAAAGCCCATTTTTTTCTGGGTTGTAAAAGCATGGCATTGTGTTTTCAACACTCTACCAAACAACACTCTACTTTTGAAAAGCATTAACTTTTGTAGACGAGATATGCAGTTTAGCTCAAAAGATGATATCAGTCTTTAAAATGGTAGAAAACATTATGGGAAATGGAGATGATGCTATTTATCAGCATTTTCTTTTTTTCTCACAGTGTTTACAAAAGCCAACCTGGGTAGTTAGGATATGGGAAATGTAGTAAAGGGTTAAAAGGTATGGAAGTGTCAAACACAGAACTTGTGAGGAAGTATGAATGATGAGAATTTATTTTGGAATTGACCATTGAACAATAATATCATTCATTCCTCTTTCTAAGCTGGAATTTGTTCATTTCCTGAGGCTGGCTACTTTGTAAATTACTTTCGGCAGTCATGTGTGTGGTATGTAGAAAGTGGTTTATGATGATGTACAGTCAAGTAATGTTAGTCTCAGCTAAATGTTAACTCTTTACCAGATAACAAAATTTTAAATTAGTTTAGGTCAAAAGCATCTGTAGACAATAAATACACAGCAGTTAGAATGATGGCTTTTATATCTGAAAGTGCAGAAAACATTGTTTTAAAATGAGAAAATGCTGGTTGCCATAATTCTTTTTAAAAAAAAAAACAATCTTTTCTTTAGTGTCTCTAGAACTCAGGATTGTTTGGTAAAGGGTCAATATTGATTGATCGCATGGTGTTTTCAACATAATTTCAGTTATATCATTATTTCAGTTATATTACTGCCGCCAGAGCACCTATCTATGTTTTCCTGGAGTTTCTTTTACCAGTACTTCCGACCATATTCTTTACAAGCTACTGGCTGTTTTCCCACATAGCTGTCAGCGAAACAATGATTTGCAGTGAAAGAAAGGGTTAATAAAGAAAATTTCATTCAGATATGTTTTGTAAGGAAAAAGAGAACCAACCTGTACTAATTCATGCAATAGTACTGGCAATTTGAGTTCTTAACCCTTTACCACACGACAAAATTTTAGACCTGTCCAAATTGAAAGCACTTGTACATGACAGTTTTAACGTGGCTCATATGAAATGATTTTTCTTTGATAGGGTAGAAAACGTTGTGGGAAAAGGAGAAAATGCTGGTTACCAGCATTTTCTCCTTTTCTCACAATGTTTTCAAAAGCCTTCTCTTTCAGGGGCGTCAAAAGTCTTCATTGTGTGGTAAAGGGTTAAATGAAAATTTGTAGAACCAAACTATGCTTTATATAGTTTTACGGTAGGTTTTTGAAGAAAAAAGTATTTTTAAAGATCGATCTAGTCCAAATGCTAGTTACTGTATTGTTCTGTTGGTACTGTACATGATTATGTAAATTAATAAATTGATATATATCTTGATAACTTTTCCAGACAAATTCATACTCTGTCAAAAGGAATGATTTTAAGGGATATTTTCTAGAAACAGACTTTCTTTCTTTTTGTCCCTCTGTCTGTCCATCTGTCTGTTGGGCTATGGACATGCACATAGGTATATTTGTATTGCAACAATTCCATAGTTATGCTGTCTTTGTAGTGAAATATTAACCAGTCTGAAGATGTGCAATACACAGTATTTGGATGTATGTGTTGAGATATTAAAGAATTATCTCCTGTAAACTATTTTGGAAGAAAACATCGAGGAATTATCATAGCCCTGTCATCGTTGTGCAGAAATTTTGACTTTTTTTTTTATATCTCTGTCCTCACTAAGTTACTTACTTCATACTGGGGGTAATTGTTGACCATTAAAAGGGGAGGGAACCCATACCAGAAGGGTAGGTTATAGTCAAAACATTGTTACACAGTTATGCCCCCTTTCAACTTGGAATTTTCACTAAAAAAGCAACAGCAGTCAAGGGTTTGGGTTCTTGATTTGTATTAGGCATGCAAATGAAATTGACATTTTGTTCTGAACATTTTGTTCTGAACTTCTTCTCGTGTTTTGCTACCTTTGTTGTTTATGAAATATAAAGCAGAAAGTGTAAATATTTAGGAACTCAGATCATGCTTGTTTGCTTTTAAGCTTTGCAGTATTATCTTCTCTTGAATTTTGGATATTTTTCTGAATCACCCACAATAAATAAGCTTTACTTAGCTTTCTGTAATAGGGCACATAGTGGGGTAATTAACTATTTATCAGATGACAAATTTTTATCCTGTTTCAAATTGAGAACATTTACAGGTGAAACCTGTCATTCAAAGGGTAGAAAACATTGTGCAAAAAGGAGAAAAATACTGCTTACCAGCACTTGCTTCTTTCCCACAATGTTTTCAAAAAGCTTTTTCCTCAGGGTTGTTAAAAGTTGGGATTATGGTATCTGAAAATAGGTTAAGACACTGTTTTGTTATGTCTCTTGTAAATAAATTGAAATGTCCCTCACATTATTTGATAGTCAATTTATGTGAAGGAAATGGTGGATTTTAGATAATTTGTTATCACCTGCAGATAACTGGCTTTGTTACGAGGCAGAGCCATTTTTCGTTTTCAAACATGGTGGCAAAAGGTGAAATTGTTATTTCTCCCTTGTCACTATGTATTTACCAGTATATGTATTTATGTACATGTGTTAAAGCTAATTTTTCATGTGCACTATCTAGCTCATTTTTCATGTTTACTATCCATGTTTTCAAACTTGTCTACAGTAAAATTAGTTTAACCCTTTACTGCACAATGCCAACTTTTGACAACCCTGGAAAAGAGGCCTTTTGAAAACATTGTGGGAAAAGGAGAAAATGCTGGTAACCAGCATTTTCTCCTTTTTACACAATGTTTTCTACCCTGTCAAAGAAAAATTGCACAATTTGAGCCACACTGAAATTGTCATCTGCAAATGCTTTCAATTTGGACAAGATTAAAATTTTGTCGTCTGGTAAAGAGTTAAAGGGAGCTATTGAGATTTTACTATTCATAACAAAGATCAAAAAACACTTTATCCCCATCACTGAAAGAAAAAGAGAAGTGCAGGAAAAAAAGTGTGCCATTGTACCGTATACGGTATTTCCTGAAAAAAGATACCTAGCCTCTTAAGGTAGTTTTAGTTTTCAAGCCAGAAATTTGCAAAGGCTTGTGGTGGGAATGTCACATGAGTGATTGATAGAATTTGCATTTATTTATTGTCTCCACTAGTTGCCCATATGGGCAACGCCCTCTGAAGGCTATTAGTTATGTTAAAGGGGATAGTGCAAGACAGTATAGGACGAAACCCTTCCTAAGTTATGCCTGGTTCTTTAACATGCTCTGTGTATAGCACTGTCACACAGGACCTCGGTTTAACATCTCGTCTGAAAGACTACTGGTAATTTTAGATGGCCAGCTGTTGGAATTGAACCCACACCCTCAAGTGACCCAAACATGAAGTTTACATGTCCTACACTCTACCAACTGAGCTATACTGGCTGTTCAATGTCACATGATCAATAACACGCATCAACTAAGTGGAATCGTATTCAAATACATATGGTGATGCCCTGTTGGTCTTATGGAAATAGAATGAGTTAGTCGGTCATCCAAATACCAAAATTGCACCTTTCCATACTATGTCACCTTACAGTTTCTTCAGATTTGCATAGGAAAATACATTATATTTCATAGTATTTATAAGTGATTTACCAGAAATTTTGATCCATGACACACACACAAAAAAATTTATGCCCCTATACTGTGGTGTTGGCTGTTCAGTTTTAAAAAACTCTTTAGGTATCAATAGAATTGGGTTAAAAAGAAACTGGCAATTGATTGCAGTTTCTATCAAGTTATACATGATTATGTTTACAGATGTTTTTTGATAACCTTTGTGAAAAATATGCTAATTCTTTCCATGTTTTCCTTATCTTTAAAAAATGAATTTTCCTTCCCTTCATATATTTCTTCCTTATGTAGCATGACTGTATACTAGTTAGTGGGATACTTAAAACTAAATTTGCAATGGAAAATTTAGGGGGTACGTAAGTAGGATGACTGGCCACTATGAAAAACCAAAAATGTTGTTAAGAATTCCATTTAACACCAATGAAACAAACAAACAAACAATGTGATTTGCAGACTCTATGTACACAATTGTTTGATAACATTTTCACCATATTCATGCAAGTTGTAGAAATCTAAAATTTGCATATGAGATCATCAGATAATCATCATTTGAGTGAAATTTTAAAAAAAATAAGCATAAATTTAGGAGAAGAAAAATAAAGCATAAATTTCCGTTGTCATGGTAATGCCTGTTCTGCACATGTCACCTGTCCAATAATTTCAAAGCAGCCAAAAGACTAGCAGCTGTGCAAGGTTTCTCTGCGCAGCACATTATGTAAAAATTCAATGGAAATAGAGATTGGTCTGGTCTTTGAAGACTTTCAAAGCATTGAATAATGAAATTAACCCTTTACCAGATAACAGAATATTCGACTAGTCAATGTTGAAAGGATTTTGCAGACGAAAAATTTGTTGTGATGGAAATTATGAAGTTTTTCTATTAGAGAGTAGAGAAAAGTGGTTGGAAAAGAAGGAAATGCTGGTTACTTTCCAACCACTGTTTTCTAAAGCTTTTTGCCTTGTGGCCATAAAAACACAGGGCCGTCTTTTAGAGGGTTAACTCTTTCCCAAATGACAAAAGTTAAGACTAGTCAAAATTGAAAGCATTTGAAGACGACAATATAAATCTGACTCAAAAATTGAAATTTATTTTAGGAAGGGTAGAAAGCATTGTGGGAAAAGGAGAAAATGCTGGTAACCAGCATTTTCTCCTTTTCCCACAATGTTTTCCAAAGGTTTCTTTCTCAGGGTTGTTAAAACTCAGGACCATGCGGTACAGGGTTAAGCGATGCCTAACAGAAATGGGGTTACTATAACCCTTAATCTGATTAACACAAGACCACCAGTGCCTTCAAAGACAAGTTATGCCTCTTGTAAGAGACATTTTTTAAATTGACATAGGAAGAAATTGCTTATAATAAATAATTTCTCCTTTTTTTGCCACTATGTTTTCCCATTTCAGTAAAACCATAACTGGTGTTGTTCATCCCTGTCCACAATTTAAAAGGGTGTTTTGTACTTGTCTGCTGCACTTTTTTTACAGGAGGAATTGAGTAAAAAATGAGATAGGAAACCTACGGTCTGTTTCAAAGAAATCCAAATCAATTTTCTTGCCTCTGAATACCTCAGTATATTGGATAGCGTGGACCTGTGCAATTTGTTCTTGACCTGGACTCTCGGCATAAGCAAGTGCTTTTAAGGGCCCTGTACCATAGTGTCATTTCATGATTTTGCCTGTCTCTGTCCAGATTATTACATGAGAAGATGTCATATTAAATCTTCTGGCCATGTATGGTTATAACAACAGCACAAGTAATGTCTGAATGTCAAGTGAATTATTCTGTCTACTTGTCTGTCTGTGTATATGCACATTGCTATATTTTCGTTGCATAGCAAGCAAAGTACATGTATAAAGTTTAGGCAGATGTTTGTTTATCATCTAGCCTATTTGGGTATAGGGACTTGAAGAGTACCAATGGCTTGGATAGAGAGTCATCAGTTGTGCAGGTGTAGAAAATTCCAGGAAAGCGCACACAGTTGTGAACTCTGCACTGTGACATCCCTGGTGTAAGTTGAACATGATTGTCGAACTAAACAAATATCAGAATCAGATTCAATAGCAGGATTATCTCAAACACCAAAGAAATGAGTTATGCTCTTTGAAAAGGGGGCTTAATGCATCTGCAAAAAAATACTGACTTGGGTCAGCCTGCACAGTCTGCGCAGGCTGACCTGGGTCAAAATTGTTTGCTGTAGGTAAATTTTCTGGATGACAAAGGACCAGTCTAGCTCATGATTCATTCAGTTGTTAACCCTTTACCAGTTGACAAAATTTTAGCCATGTCCAAATTGAAAGCGTTTGCAGACGACAATTTCACTGTGGCTCAAATGGTGCAATTATGCTTCGATAGGGTAGAAAACATTGTGGGAAAAAGGAGAAAATGCTGGTTACCAGCATTTTCTCCTTTTCCCTCAATGTTTTCAAAAGGCTTCTTTCCCAGGGTCGTTAAAAGTCGGCATTGTGTGGTAAAAGGTTAAACAAAATGTATGTTATGGATCCATAATTACATTATGCATTAAAACCCTCTTTGCCAGAGCATGGATCAAATAATTTTGTCATGTCACAAAGTTTTGTGAAAGAGACAGGGGAGACAGAGTAGAGGAGACAGAAATTGAGACTGTTAAAGTTGGAATGAAAGAAAGAAATAGATGGATGAAAAAGGGAATAAAAGAAAATGATGGAGACAAATTAGTTGGGCGGATCTAGAGAGACTTTAACGTGCTGCTAACCCTTTACCAAACCATCTCAGGTTTTAACAACCCTGGGCAAAAGTTGTTTGAGAAAATGCTGGTGATCGGCTTTCTGTCTTTTTCCCACATTTTTTTTACTTTCTGAAATCAAATTTGGTCATTTTACACACATCAGATTTGTCATCTGCAAATCCCCGTCAATTTCGAGAAGTCTAAAATTCTTTCGTGTGGTCAAGAGGTAATTCTGTAGCAAAGGAAATCAATTTTTTTTTACCCTTTCCAGCTGAAAGAATTTGCAGATGAAAAATCAAATGTGGCCCAAGTAATGGTATTTATGATTAAAAGGTAAGAAAGCATTGTGGGAAAAGGAAAAAAAATGCTGGTAAACAGTATTTTCTTCTTTCCTACGGTGTTCTCAAAAGTTTTTTCGTTAGAACACAGGATTGTTTAGAAAAGGGTTAATTGATTGATAAAGTGATTGTGTATTCACATAACCGATTACTAAGCAATCCTGGGTTTAACGGCTTTGGAAAAGAAACCATGCGAAAAAATAGTGGGAAAAGGAGAAAATGCTGGTAACCAGCATTTTCTCCTTTTCCCACAATGTTTTCTACTCTACCAAGGACAAATTCTGCCATTTGAACCACCAGTAATTTGTCATCTGCAATTGCTTTCAACTTGGACAATTCTAAAATTTTGTCGGTTGGGAAAGGGTAAGATGTAAATTTATATCTGCATAACAAAATACAGGGTAGCTATTTTTTTGTCATGGAAAGTCTCTACTTTTTACACAGGGAACATGGAAGATTGAATTTGATATCTTTGTTGTTATAATTAACTCCTTGGAAGAGTCATGTTACAGCATTGTTGAGTTTTCTTTTGTTGTCCTACCATTTCCTTCACAGACACATCTGCAGCTGGTGAGTTTTGAAAACATTATGGCAAACAGAGATATTGCTCATACTGAGCAAATTGTTTATTTTTATAATAAATTTCTCATCAATGTTTCAATAGAAGTTTTATCGTAAGATGTACTTTTTGTATTTTGTGAAAATGTTTCATTGACAATTTTCTTTCATCAGTATTTAACTCTTTACCACAAGAAAAATGTAGCTTTGTCCAAATTAAAAGCAGTTGTAGAAGAAAATTTAAATGTGACTCAAATGATGGAGTCTTTGATAGGACAGAAAATATTGTGGGAAAAGGCTTCTTCCTCAGAGTTGTAAAGTTGGGACTGTTTGGTGAAGGATTAGGATTCTACACTTTCCAAAGTACCTTGAAGTTTTAACAATTTTATTGATGAAATATATCAAGGGATGAACAAATACTATTTTAGTTGTTGCTCATTGTTTTGGAAAAAGAGTAAAATGTAAAAAAGAAAGCTAGAAATATTCAAACTGGAGTAAGAGAAGAAAAACTGGATTAAACAAAAAGATAGTTCATTTAATTAAGTTTGTAGACTTATTAAGAGCTGTACATTGTACTGGTCAGTGGACATTTAATTAAGTTTGTAGACTTAAAAAGAGCTGTACCTTGTACTGGTCAGTGGAATGCAAGGAGGGCATGGAATAGCTGCTTTGATACAATGAATTACACATGAAACTAATATTTGCAAAAGTCTATCTCTGGAAAACTTTACCCATTACCAAACAATCTTATCGTTTAGCAACCATGAGAGAGAATGCTTTGGAAACAATTTTGGAAAAGGAGAAAATTCTTTTATAAGAGTTTCTCCTTTTTGTGCAATGTGTCTACCCTTTTAAAAACAAATTCCTGTATTTGAGCAACTTTTAGTTTGTCATCTGCAAATATTTTCAATATGGACCAGCCTCTTTTTCAAAATTTTTTCTGCGCTATCAAAGAAACATCCAATCATTTGAGCCACTTTTAACCTCTTACCAAACAATTGCAACTTTTAACGACTCTGAGGAAGAAGGTTTTTGAAAACATTGTTGGAAAAGGAGAAAATGCCGGTAACCAGCATTTTCTTCTTTTCCAACAATGTTTTCTACGCTATCAAAGACTACTTTTTTCAATTGAGCCACCTTTAATTTGTTGTCTGCAAATGCTTTCAATTTGGACATGTTCAAAATTTTGTGGTTTGGTAAAGAGTCAATTTGATGCCTCTCAATACTTTCAGTATGGACAAGTCTAAAATTTTGTTGTCTGGTAATGACAAAAGGAGGATTTAACTCTTTCCCAAACAACAAAATTTTAGACCAGACCAAATTGAAAGCATTTGCAGATGACAAAATAAGTGTGGCTGAAAAATTGAAATTTGTTGTTGAAAGGGTAGAAAACATTGTGGGAAAAGGAGAAAATGCTGGTCTCCAGCATTTTCTCCTTTTCCCACAATGTTTTTAAAAGGCTTCTTTCGCAGGGTCGTTAAAAGTCGGAATGGTGTGGTAAAGGGTTAAATTGGAGTTGTCAAGAAATTACACTTGAGGTTTTGGATAAAAGGAACAACTAATTATGGTAAAATAAAAGGCAGAAAGTGTTCAAAAGATGAGACGAAAATCTGATTTGACGAGCTGGAAATATTTGATAGTTTGCCTCTTTTATCTTCAATATTCAGCTTCATATGACGAATATAGCATGTGATTTTTCGATTAATTTTTCCATAATTCTTATGGCTTCATGTCGTGAAAGATTGTTTTTGGTCCATCTAGATCTTGGATGTGTCAGATCTCAGATCTTTGATTTCAGATTTAGCCTTTATCAAACAATCCCAAGTTTTGGGGACTCTGACCAAAAAAGGCTTTGAATACATTGTGGGAAAAGAAGAAAACGCCAGTAGTCAGCCGTCTTTTCTTTTTACCACTGTGTTTTGTACACTTTCAAAGACAAATCCCATCATTTAAACCACATTTCAGATGGCGTCTGCAAATACTTTCATTTCGGACAAGGCTAAAATTTTGTCATCTGGTAAGGATTTACATTCCTGTCTTTCTCCTTCATATCCTCACAAATTCATTTTCAAGCTAGACATTCTCAGTAGCCTTGACCAAAGAATCCTGTGTTTGAAAGACCCGATGGGAGAGGTCTTTTGAAAACATTGTGGGAACAGGAGAAAATGCTGGTAACCAGCATTTTCTCCTTTTCCCACACTCTTTTCAACCCTTTCAAAGGTAAAAAGCTCTGCATGAGGTGAGAATGGAAACAGTCCTTCAGGTTATCTGACATAGGTGGTATGGTAATTGATAAGTGAAATATTTAAAAATAGGAAGAGTTCAAAACCTCTGCATGAAGTAAGAGGTTAACCCACTACCAAACAATCTTAAGTTTTAAGAACCCAGAGGAATAGACTTAAAAACATTTTGGGGTAAGAAGAAAATGCTGGTATCCAGCAATTTCTCCTTTTCCTCAATGTTTACTTCCCTTTCAAAGACAATTGCATCATTTGAGGGACGTTTAATTTGGTGTCTGCAAATGCTTTTGAGTTGATATTTTTCATTTGAAGCAGCCAAAAAAATCATCTGGTGAAGGGTCAAATGATAATGAAGTGTCTAGAAATCATTCATTCCCCACAGCTAATTATGCCATCAATAACCTCATTACAATAATTACATTGTCAAACCCTTTCTTTATAATGGGTGACATAAAGTTGTTATTGCAGATGGTGTAGACTAGGACAAAACAGTGCAGAAAGTGCAGTCTGATCTTTGATCTACACCATCGATTACCCTTATCCTGCTAAATAAAAGAAATGAAATTTTAAAGCCAATAGTAAAAATCCAAATATTGCTGTTTTTAAGGTATTTCTGGAGGAAATACATCTCCTTATCGGACAGTGTAGATCTAAGATCAGACTGCATGTTCTGTGCAGTCTGATCTTGATCTACGCTGTCCGCAAATGGTCAGTGAGGCGTGCTTAGCTGCTTAAAGGTTAAGATTCAAAACTTTGACCAATAAGGTTTCTTCACTTTGTGTCAAATATATTTTTCTGCATTTTGCAAAAAGGCTGGTTGTGATATGGGACTTTACCACCTGTCAATGGTTTGGATTCACCAACATTGAAAGAATTTGGAGATGACAAAATTTAATTACATGGCTCAACTGACAGATTTGTATTTGAAAAGGTAGAAAACAATGAGGAAAAGGGAGAAAATGTGGTTTATCAGTATTTTATCTCTTTTCCACCATGTTTTTTCTGAAAGCTTTCTGCTTCAGGATCTTAAAAAATCCAGAATCATTTGGAAAAGGGTTTAATATGCTGGGATTTGAAAGAGATGGAAACAATGTCCTCACCAGTATCATGGAGAGAAAAATAATGGTCAGAAAATTTCCCTTGAAATGCAAGGCATTGATTAGGGTACCTGACTTGTATGGACAGTGTAGATCAAGATCTAATATGCAGTCTGATCTTGGTTCTGCACTGACTGATATATGATTAAATACTCAGAACCAAAGCAATTTTGAAAATGTGATAGTTTTGTTCTTTATAATCTTTTTACTGATTGAAATTATCCATTTCATTAATCTAACTTTATATCAGACAAGAAAATTTTAGACTTGTCCAAGTTGAAAGCATTCTCAGATGACATATTAAATCTGGTAGAAAATAATGACATTCCTCCCAGAGAAGGTAGAAAACATTGTGGGAAAAAGAGAAAATGCTGGTTACCAGCACTGTCTCCTTTTCCCACAATGTTTTCATCAGCTTTCTTCCTTGTTAAAACTGCGGATTGTATGGTAAAGGTTTGATAATGTAGGGGCTGATTATTGTCACCATAATCATAATTCAGTCTTATTCTATTGTATGGTAAATTGGCAATCAACATTTTTTTTCCAGCAGCAGTATGATATCTTTTAACTCTTCACCACACAGTCCCGACTATTGACGACCTTGAGAAAGAAGCCTTTTGAAAACATAATGGAAAAGGAGAAAATGTTGGTAACCAGCAACTAAAGCTGAGTCCATTGCTTTAATTCTGTACCAAAGTACCGGCACATAGTTCTGGACTTGTCGACATGTCTAGATTGAAAGCCTTTGCATTCCACAAATCAGATGTGGCTCAGTTTATGAAATTTGTCTTTTAAAGGGTAGTAAACATCACTGGAAAAGGAGAAGTGCCAGCTATCAGAATTTTTTCCTTTACCAATCATGTTTTTAGCAGTCTTCTTCTAAGAGATTGTTAGAAAACTGGACTGTTCAATAAAGGGTACAAAGTTATGTAAGGAGAGAAAATGAGGACAAGTTAATTTTCTTAATGGAGTTCTTTTTAATTATTTATTGTAATGTAAGCTTCATTTACACTATTTTGAAATTAGCCAGAGTATTTAGTCAGACATAGAAGCAAGAAACTTGATTAGTGATCAGTAAAAATTTTCGAAGATACTGTGCTTGATATTTGGACTGTCAAAGTTGAAAGTATTTTCAGACCACAAATGAAATGTGGCTGAAGTGATGAGATTTGTCTTTGAAATGGTAGAAAAAATTGTTAGAAAAGGAGAAAATGCTGTTAACCAGCATTTTCTCCTTTTCCCACAATGTTTTTATAAGCTTTCTTTGAAGTTATTAAAACAGGATTGTTTGGTAAAAGGATTTTAGTCTTATTTTAGTTACTTTTCAATTATAGTAGCAAAAGATGGTCAATGGTCATTACTGATAGTCTCTATAGTACCTAGCATAACAGTTTTTATTCAGTTGATTGTAGAGTTACGAGGTTATGAGTATGAATCTTTATTTTTTCAGTTGGTGAAGCGCCAAGCCCAAGATGACATTGAAGTTGCCCCAGCAAAAGCAGCTCCCAAACCATCAGCTGCCAAAAAACCACGCACCCCAAAGAAAAAGAAGAAAAAGGACCCTAATGAACCTCAAAAGTAAGTTTAGTCCAAAACTTACAGGCAAAAAAGTGCTCTAAGAGAACTTATGTTGTTATGGCTTGCTGTCTTACCATCTGTTCATTAGTTATGGATTCTTAACCCTTCTCCACACAATCCTTAGTTTAAAGAACCTTGAAGAAAAAGCCTTTTGAAAAATCTGTGAGAAAAGGAGAAAATGCTGGGAACCAGAATTTTCTCCTTTCCCACAATATTTTCTGCCATCTCAGACACAAATTTCACAATTTGATCCACATATAATTTGTACTGTAGTATGCAAAAGTTTTCAATTTCTACGAGTCTAAAATTTCGTAGTTAACTCCTTACCAAACATCTAAATTGTAGACTTGTCTTTATTGAAAACATTTACAGACATCATATCAAATGATAAGGTTTGTCTTTGGATGGATAGAAAACATTGTGGGTAAAGGAGAAATTGCATGGTAACGAGCATTTTCTCCTTCTTCCACATATTTTCAAAGGCCTTCTTCCATTAGATTTTTTAAACTTGGGATTGTGTGGGAAAAGGTCAAAGTTTTTTACTGTGGTAAAGGATTAAACAATTTTGTTGAAATTTTCATGTTGATCTTGAAAATTTGCAGTGTTTTCAAATATGTAAGCATTAAATCTTTACCAAACATTTAAATTGTAGACTTGTCTAAATTGAAAGCATATATTTTGCAGACACCAAATTGAATACAACTCAAAAGATGGAATTTGTCTTAATATGTTAGAAAACATAATGGGAAAAGGAGAAAATGCTGATAACCTGCATTTTCTCCTTCTCCTACAGTGTTTTCCTAGGGCTTCTTTCTAAGGGTTGTTCAAACTCGGGATTATGTGGTAAGGGTTTTTAAGGTCAATGGAAGTTTTCGAGGATGTGGGAAAGCAGCTAGTGGCTTGGAAAGAATAATGGGGGGAATACTGGTAAAAAGAAAGTCCAGGAAAGCATGGATAGGTTCATTGGCTGCCACAATATAACTGAAATAATGTTGAAAACGGCATTAAACACCTCACAATCAATCAATAAAAGAAAAGTCAGTGGTAGTCCTCTGTTTAGCTCACCTGAGTAGGTAGTGCAGAAGATCAGCCTAATATGTTAATCATCCATTCTGTTTTCTGTCTGTCAAGGTCTTCCATGATTTTCTCCTCAAAAGCTCAAATGACTCTTGGTTAGGTTCAGTCAAGAGTTTAAACTCTAACCTTTCACTGCACAGTCCTGAGTTTTAATGACCCCTAGGAAAAATACTTTTGAAAACATTGTCGGAAAAGGAGAAAATGTTGGAACCAGCATTTTCTCCTTATTCCACAATATTCTCTACCTTTTCAAAGACAAATCCCTTCATTTGTGTCAGCTGTTAATTGGCGTCTAAAAATGATTTCAATTTTGACCAAGTCTAAAAATCTGTCATTTTGTAAAGAGTTAACCTTTTACTATACAATCCGAAGATTGAACAACCCTGTGAAAATAAACTTTTGAAAACATGGGGTGAAAAGGAGAAAATGATAATAACCAGCATTTTTGCCTTTTTGCACAATATTTTCTGACCTTTCAAAGATAAAGTCTCTTTTATATGCCATTTTTAGCTCAGGTGAGCTTTTGTGATCGTGCTGTGTCCGTCGTGCGTCGTTCTTCGTCTGTCGTCAACTTTTACCTTGTGTACACTCTAGAGGCTACATTTTCAGTCTGATACTCATGAAACTGGGTCAAAATGTTTGTCTTGATAATATCTCGTACGAGTTCGAAAATGGGTCAGGTCTGGTCAAAAACTAGGTCACTAGGTCAAATCTTAGAAAAACCTTGTGTACGCTCTAGAAGCCACATTTTCAGTCCAAAACTCTTGAAAGTTGGTCAGAATGTTAATCTTGATGATATCTCCGATGAGTTTGAAAATGGGTCATGTCGGGTCAAAAACTAGGTCACTAGGTCAAATCTTAGAAAAACCTTGTGTACGCTCTAGAGGCCACATTTTAAGTCCAAAACTCTTGAAAGTTGGTCAGAATGTTTGTCTTGATAAAATTTTGGATGATTCCAAAAATGGGTCATTTTGGGTCAAAAACTAGGTCACTAGGTCAAATCTTAGAAAAACCTCTAGAGGCCACATTTTCAGTCAGATACTCATGAAATGTGGTCAGAATGTTTGTACTGATGCTATCTCGGACGAGTTTGAAAATGGGTCATGTCTGGTCAAAAACTAGGTCACTAGGTCAAATCTTAGAAAAACCTTGTGTACGCTCCAGAGGCCACATTTTCAGTCTTGTTTTGATAATATCTACAATGGGAAAATTGGCTATGATTGACTAAAAAGTAGGTCACTGAGAGAAATTCTAAAAAAAAGCTTGTGTACATGCTAGAGGTATTTTTAGTCCAATAATTATGAAAGCTTAGTAGATTGTTTGTCATGATATCTAAAAAGAGATTGAAAATGGGTCATGTTTGGTCAAAAGACTCAGGTGAGCGACTTTAGGGCCATCAGGGCCCTCTTGTTTTTATTATTCCTCGTCAAAGGCAGAGGGATATAGTTTTAGCGTTGTCCGTCCATCCGTCCGTCCATCGGTTTGTCTGTCCGGGAGAATATCTCCAATACCATTGGACGGAATTTCGTGAAACTTCATACATGTGTACAATAACCCATTCCGCTGATACACTTTTTTAGCTCCACTGGCCGAAGGCCGGAGAGCTATTGTCATGGCGTTGTGTCCGTCGTCCGTCCGTCCGTCCGTCCGTTCGTGCGTGCGTCCGTAAACTTTTTCTTTAAAAAACTTCTCCTCAGAAACTATTGACTGGATTTTTACCAAATTTCACAGGAATGTTCCTTTGGTGGTCCTCTTTCAAATTCCTTCAAATAATTGTGTTCCATGAAGAATTCTGGTTGCCATGGCAACCAAAGTAAAAAACCTTTAAAAATCTTCTCCTCCTAAACCGCTATTTGGATAGCATTATTATTTTGCAGGAATGTTCCTTAGATACAGGTTTACAGAATTCCTTTAAAAAAAAAAGATCTGTCAAAAAACATGGCTTTTATGGGAGACTCATTTTCCTTTTATGGTATAAAGTAAAATCTTTGAAAAATTTCTTCTCTAAAACTATTCATTGGATTTCATTGTTGTTAGCTCCACTGGCCGAAGGCCAGCGAGCTATTGTCATGGCGTTGTGTCCGTTGTGCGTGCGTGCGTGCGTCCGTCCGTTCGTTCGTCCGTCCGTAAACCTTTTCTTTAAAAAACTTCTCCTCAGAAACTATTGACTGGATTTTTACCAAATTTCACAGGAATGTTCCTTTGGTGGTCCTCTTTCAAATTCCTTCAAATAATTGTGTTCCATGAAGAATTCTGGTTGCCATGGCAACCAAAGTAAAAAACCTTTAAAAATCTTCTCCTCCCAAACCGCTATTTGGATAGCATTATTATTTTGCAGGAATGTTCCTTAGATACAGGTTTACAGAATTCTTAAAAAAAAAAAAGATCTGTCAAAAAACATGGCTTTTATGGGAGACTCATTTTCCTTTTATGGTATAAAGTAAAATCTTTGAAAAATTTCTTCTCTAAAACTATTCATTGGATTTCATTGTTGTTTTGCAGGTAAGTTCCTATGGTGGTTGTCTACCAAATTGTTTCTTCAGTGAGCTAAAATGCAGGATTGAATGATAATTGTTAAAAACTTCCTTTCGCCATTATAGAAATATCAGGCCTGTGGAGCGATACAGGCGCTCAAGCGCCTCTAGTTCTTTTTTGATTCAATGAAAAATGGCCAACTGGGAGCGATTTTAAGTTACACAGTCAAGTACATTTTTCGGCGGGGGATATCATTTCAACGAAATCGCTTGTTTGTTTTGATTTTGCAAATGTTTTCGAATTGGACAAGTTTAAATTCGTCTTGTACAGGGTTACCAAACAACACAGTTTCAGACTTGTCCAAATTGAATCCATTTCCAGATGATGTGTCAAATATGGCTGAAATCATAGGATTTGTCTTCTGTAGGATAGAAAAAAATTACAGGAAAAGGATGTTTCCAGCATTTCTCCTCTTTGCAATGTGCTTTCAAAGGCCATCTTTTTCAGGGTTGTTACAGTTGGACTGTTTTGTTAAGAGTTAAAAGGCAGATTGATTAGAAAGTATTACGGTAATTAGAGAAATAAGTTATCATAAGCAATCTGTTAAATTCTCAGAATTTTCCAAAGTCTTCAAGAAAGTTAAAAAATGTGTCTGTGAATGACAATTTTCTTTCAATCTGGTATTTTCAGGCCTGTGTCTGCATATGCCCTATTTTTCCGTGACACCCAGGCAGCCATTAAAGGACAGAACCCAAATGCAACATTTGGCGAGGTGTCAAAGATAGTGGCGTCAATGTGGGAGGGCCTGGATCCTGACCATAAAAATGTAAGTTGTGTGACATCATCTTTCTCTCTTGTCTTCATTCTTCTTCATATATCAAGTGTCTTTAGTCACATTTTCAGAGAATGTGAATCAAGATTAGATAGCATGTAAGAAGATCCAAGATTTGCCAGACTGTTTGCCAGAAGAATTGATTTAGATCTATCAGAAAACTTTTTTTTACCCTTAGAACGCCGAATAAACCCAACTTTCATATTTAGTGTGGAAAAAAGACCCAAATAATCACACTTTCATGGTTGCTTTTGTCTAGCGTGTTTCAGCAGAGCAGACAGTATAGATCAAAGATCAGGCTGCACGTTTTGTGCAGCCTGATCTTGATCTGTACTGGCCGCTAAGGCAACTTTTGTCTTGAAAGGCGCTTTATGGGTTAATTTTCTTTCTATATCAAGTTGTTTTCACGAAAGTTTTCACATGAGAAGATATTGGAGCTTGTGCACACGACATGTATTTGGCGTTTATTAAAAAACATGATTGAACATCAAAATTTCACCTCTGATGTGGTTAAGGTACATGTATACAAGTTTAAATGATAAGTACAAACTTTCCTTCACCTTGAAGCATTTAGATGAAATGGTTATATAGATTTACTTTTGTTACAATGTTTCTGTCCAGTGGTAACAGAACTACTTTATCTCTTTAATTCCTGCTCAAATCTTTTTTCAGTTGCTCCATACGACTTTTGAAATTTATGAGCAAAGAAAAAAGCTTCAAGTAATGAGTATTTTTTTCATGAGTCTCATTATTTTCACTTGTATTGAACATTAATTGATTGTCATTGTCCACTTTTTACCAGGATCAGAACATATTTTTGAACGTTTATTTTGAACAAGTATTAGCTTCCATTTCCTACCAAAATTCAAATGATGAGGGAAACCAGCCAATAAAATGTGGAATTCCCTTGTTTTTATCCTTATGACTGGACCCGGCATTAGATGACTTGATAATCAATAGCTCTACATCAAAAAACACCATCAATTATTCATGGCTCTTATTATAAAATCAGGAAGGAAATGAAAAATGAGAAAGCCATCAAAGGAAGAAATAAAAAAAGATTATATTTCAAACAGCATTATTTTTGGTGACTCTAACTTTAGGGAGAGTGATGTATGGTTTAAAATTTTCGAAAAAACATACTATTGTTTTTTAACACTGTTTGAAATAAAATAAATGTTGGGATATAAAGTGTATAAGTATTACATTCAGTGTTAATTTTTTAAAAGTTTCTGCAACTTTAATTCACGACTGAAACCCAGACCCTCTGTGAGAGGCTGATGCTCTTCTTTTGCACTATTGTGTCTTGCTTGAAATAGGTAGTAGAATAAGATTTTAATCCTTTCCCAATTAGCTAATTAGTTATTAACAGGGCTCATGATACCATTAAAGTGCCTTTCATAATTTAAGCTGTATTTGCTGGCACTGTAGATCAAGATAAGACTTCAAAAAACATGCAGTCTGATCCTGGAGCTACACTTTCCTGCTTTGGCGAGATATTCTGGACAAAAACAAACTGGAAACTGTAGTCAGTTTGGTCTTATTTCTAGAATGAAAATGTCGGAGTTATTAATTGGGTCCTCCAAGGATTAGTAAGAGTTTTGAGTTTGGATCATTTGATTGACAATAATTTTTTCCAAAGTTTGATGAGAATACTTGCAATAGGAATTATTCCTGCTTGTGGTAAAGCAGTGTAAGAAGGATTGTTATAATTTGAGAAATCCCGTGTCCTGATGAAATTCCGTAATTATTTTGCTAGGTAAAAAAATAGTGTCTGTGGTAATGGGGTAAGGAAATTTGACAGAGGAAGCTACATCCCATTTCTGGATTCAAACAATAATAATAAATCGTGATTTTGACAGTTTCAATTCTCAGAAATCCCAACATTCCTTTCTTATCAATTAATATTATTGACCCTTGATTGAATTGGGAAGATGGCATTAGAAATATTGCTGGAAAAGGGGAGAATTTGAAGTATTCTGTCAAAGACAATAACCATCATTTGCTCTTGATGAGCTTAAATCCTATATTTTACATTTTCAGAGATGTATGCAAAATATTTTCGGTGTGTTGCAACCTAGATGAAATGAACATGTCATTACGTGATACAGATATTGCCACAATCTCAGGTCTCAGTTTTGGCTGGATTCTGAAACATCACAGAAAATATCAGACAGTGTAGACATTCTGTGCTTTTTGTGCAGGCTGATCTTGAACTACACTAGATTTCTTTACCAAACTTTACAAAACTTGTCCCGATTGAAAGCATTCGGCAACTAGTATGAATCAAGTGATTGGATTTGGTTTTGAATTGGTCGAAAACATTCTGGGAAAAGGGGAAAATGCTGGTTACCAGCATTTTTCCCTTTTCCCACAGTATTTTCAAAAGCCTTATTTGGAGTCATTAAAACATGGGATGGTTTTGTAAAAGGGTAAGAGTCGGTATCATTAATTATTAGGCAATCCAAATTTCATGATAGCATCCCATAAATTACAAGCAATAAAAATTCAAATCATCATTAGAATTTGCCTTTATGTCTCACATGCTGTGAGAATCATGACAATGAAAAATATGTGGTGGACTAAATTCGATAAGCTCATTTGTCTCTTGCAAAGGACTTTCTCATCTTGGAACAGACCATACTTACTTTGAAACATTCCAGCCAAGGGTTGAAATTGTTCACAATGAGGGTTTTTTCCATTTTCCATGTATTTTTGTTTGCAGCCTTAACCCTTAACAACACAATCCCAAGTTTTAACAGCCCTGAGAAAGAAAGCTTTTGAAAACATTGTGGGAAAAGGAGAAAATGCTGTTAACCAGCATTTTCTCCTTTTCCCACAATGTTTTCTAACCTTTCACAGACAAATCCCATTACTTTCTCCTCATTTATCATGCTGTTTGCAAAATGATTTCAATATGGCCGAGTCTCAAATTTCTTTTATTGTCAACTCTTTATCGAACAATCCTGTGTTTTAAAATACAAAGTTTTAACATTTGAAGGTTTTTGAAAACAATGTGGGAAAAAGAGAAAATGCTTTTCACCAGCATTTTCTCCTTTTCTCACAATGTTTTCTGCATTTTCTGATGTAAACCCATCATTTTTGTCACATTTAATTTGTCGTCTGCAAAAACTTTCTATTTGGAGGAGTATAGAAATCTGCTTTCTTGTGAAGAGTTCATTTGCCCAGCTGCTGTTAGTCATTCTAAGGCTCCATTTTGCAAATTGCAATATAAACAACAAAGTGTTGTCATGCATATTATTAACTCTTTACCACATAATCCGGACTTTGAGAAAGAAGCCTTTTGAAAACATTGTGGGAAAAGGAGATAATGCTGGTAACCGGCATTTTCTCCTTTTCCCACAATGTTTTCCACTCTTCCCAAACCAAATTTCAGTATTTCAGTCACATTTATTTTTTCATCTGCAAATGCTTTCAATTTGGAGCAGTCTATAATTTTGTCATTTGATAGAGAATTAAGCCCTCAATCAACAAATAACCTTTTATCCTTTCACCAAATGACAAAAGATTAGGCTTGTTCAAGTTGAGAGCACTGGCAGACAACAAATCAAATGTTACTTAAATGAGAGGATAATTTGCTTTTGAAAGGGTAAAGACATTGTGGAGAAAGAAGAAGACATTGTTTACAAGCATTTTTCCTTTTCCCCCAGTGTTTTCAAAAGGCTTCTGCTTACGGATTTTTGAAACACAGGATCGTTTGATAAAGGATTGTTTGCAGTGTTGATAAATTACTATTCTCTGGTTAGCGGCTGATGATTTAAAGATAATGTTAATTTAGTCGCAAAATCTGTTACATAATACAATGCTTTAGAGGAGTGAAAATTTTCCAAAATCTTTGGAAAAGTACTGGAAAAAAAACCCTAAAGTGCCTTGCAGCCAGTATAGATCAAAGTCATGCTGCACAGCAGGTGCAGTCTGATGCTTGATTTACCCTTTTCATTTTGCTTAGGTGCTCTGGACGAAAGCTACCTTGAAATTGTGTGTATTTGGGTCTGATTTCTGGACAATTATGCCAATGTGGCTCCCAAAGGGTATATTGCTTAGAATGAAGGGGATACATTTTGCTCTTTATCACTTGACAAAATTTTAGACTGGTCCAAATTCAAAGGGCTTGCAGACAACAGAGTAACTGTGGAACAAATAATGGGATTTGTCTGTTAAAGGGTAGGAAAAAATGTGGGAAAAGGAGAAAATGCTGGTTACCAGCATTTTCTACTTTTCCCACAGTGTTTTCAAAGGCTGTCTTTCTGTTGTTAAAACTGGTGAGTGTATGGTAGCAGTTAAAATTTTCTTTGCAGAAAGTGTGCATCGGATTCAGACTGCATACATTATGCAGTCTGATCTTGGATCAACAGTATTCATGTTAAGTATTCTGATCCTTACATCCTTGGAAATGGCTTTCTCAATGTTAGCTTTTTTTTTACCAACTTTTTCCTAAACCTTAACTCTTTACCACAACAGGATTTTAGCTTGGTCCAAATTCAAAGCATTTGCAGATGACAAATAAAATGTTACCCAAAACATAAAATTTGTCTTTCAGAGGGTAGAATTCATTGTGGGAAAAGAAGAAAATGCTGGTTACCAGCATTTTCTTATTTTCCCATAATGTTATTTGAAAGGCCCCTCCCCCAGGGTCGTTAAAACTTAGAATTGTGTGGTAAAGAGTTAAGGTATCAAATAAACCCAACAGACATGGTCAGTCTAATAATAAAACTAAAATAGTTGCAATTTTTTGAAGTTTGCTGTTACCCAGAGTGTCTTGGCAAAGCAGACAGCTTAGATCAAAGATCAGACTGTATATTTTATGAAGTCTGATCTTGATGTGCACTGGCCACAAAAGCAACTATAGTTATGAAAGGTGTAAGGCATCAAGCACCAGTGTTCTCACAAAAAGAAATGATAACCACTGTTTTAACCCTTTACCACACAACAAAATTTTAGACTGCTCCAACTTGAAAGTATTTGCAGATGATAAATTGGATTTTCTGCTTTTCCCACAACGGTCTCAAAAGCCTTCTTCCTCAGGGTCGTTAAAAGTCAGGATTGTGTGGTAAAGGGTTAATGTATTTACAATTGTGATTTTTGTAACACCTATGCAGTTGGTACTGTTGGAAACACTGGAGGGAAAAATGCTGTAGTTATTGCTTGTAATTGCTTAATACTTTTCCATACAGTTAATAAAACAATATTGTGATGCCCTTTCTTCCATTTGTTTGTCCTTTGTGGAACTTATTACTTTCTGGTAGATCAATCAGTAATTTGAGTTGGATAATTAAAAGATTAAAAAACAAATGAAAGGAAAATTTTGATGTTATCATTCAATACTTATATCTACTCTACTCTGATGTCAGCTCGTAGATTGTCAAATAAATGATACAGACATTTTTTGATCATTAGCTGTTTACGACATGATGAAATTTTCTAGACTGGTCCAAATTGAAAGCATTGGCATACAACAAATTAAAGGTGGCTCAAATGATAAAATATGTCCTTGATAAGGTAGAAAACATTGTGGAGAAAAAAAGAAAATACCAGCATTTTCTCCTGTTCCCACAATGTTTTCAAAAGTCTTCTCTATCAGGGTTGCTAAAATATGGGATTGTGTGATAAAAGGTTAGTTATTTACCAAGAGGCAAAAATTTAGACTTATCCAGATTGAAGAATTTTGCAGATGAAAATTAAATTTGGTTGAAATGATAATATTCGTCTTTTAAGAGGAGAGGACAGTGATTTTTTTACAATTTGCTATAAGTGAGTCCTGGGACTCGCTGGGATGAAAAACTATGAGTCTGAAACCAACTTTACGAGTCCCACCTTTTAACTCATTACCAAACGGCAAAATTTTAGGTTTGTCCAAATCGAAAGCATTAACAGACGACAAAATAAAAGTTATTGAAGTTATTGAAGATTTAGAATTCGTTTTTAGAAGGGTAGAAAACATTGTCGGAAAAAGAGAAAATGCTGGTTACCAGCATTTTCTCCTTTTCCCACAATGTTTTCTAAAGGCTTCTTTCTCAGAGGCGTCAAAATTAGGGATCGTGTGGTAATGAGTTAAACCCCATTTTAAAAAAAATATTGTTCAAATTGTTAAAAAATCTGTATGGTCTGATTTATGAATTGTCTGTCATGAATTCTCTTCACTTTCGTAAGTTAGCCAACTAAAAAGTTTAAGCCAGTGTGACTTGAATTCTCTCGGTTTCGAACTGGCCGGGGCCGAATCCACGCCGATTGAACTGCCGATGATTTCTCATTATTCTCGACATTTTTATCGGTATGTAAGTCACTATGAATCGGCAGGTCAGACTCTTGTGATTTCGTAAACAAACTAGTTAAAGTTTGTTGTTTGTGATCGGATTTTGCCTTCTTTTTTGGTGGCATTGCTTACGCATTACATCGTTTAGATATAGATCTACGCACTGGAATTTTTTCGACGAAATGGAAATCGTCTGAGGATATCTAAATTGCCCGGGTATAAAAAAGATTCAAAAAGTAATTATTTGCCGATGAGGACATGAAATGATAGTTGTTCATTCATATTGACTACAATTTTCTGCAATTAAGTAAGAATATGCCTTGGAGAGGATCTATAACGTACGTGCTGGATGTCGATATTCCGTGTACCCGAATAAAAAGAAAAACGGAAACCATTCCATAGACTAGATTACTTAGGCTAAAAATAGACCGGAAAATGAAGGTACCAGTCTAAAGTAGAAAAATTACCGGTGTTTCGATAGAAAATGTAAACACTTTAATTGATCGGGATCAAACGAAATTTTGCAAAAGGCATTGATATCAAAATCAGTGCGTCTCGAAAATACACATATCTCAAAGTTTTGCGTCCTCGGCAATTTCTTTGCGTCCCTGACGCAGGACGCACAGGTAAATGAAACACTGAGAGGAGAGCTCATTCTTCTTTTCCCATGTTTTCAAAAGCCTTCTTCCTCAGGGTTGTAAAACCATGAAATTGTTAGGTAAAGAATTGAATAAGGAGAAAATGTTTGCAATGTTTTTTTTTCAATTGTGAATCTCACAAAATAGTAGGCATTATGGATCAGACTGCACATTTTGTGCAGTCTTTATTATAATCTTCTCTCTCCATTAAAACAATTGAGATTGCTATGGGCTGTAAGTGTTAATTGAATAATTGGGTGTGACTTAAATGCTTTTTTGGCTGACTAATTATTAAAATGAATTGGATTCTTGACATTTCTGTACCAATAACAATCTGTTGGATAAAAGTTATGGGGATGTCACTAATGATCAATTCGGCAAAATAAGCCATTACATTTTATACCATTTACCACACAATTCTTAGTTTTAACAGCTCTGTGAAAGAAGCTTCAGTACTCTAATTCTAGATTCGAAGAAAAGTGACCTGAATGACTGAGATATTCTGTCTCTACTAATCAAATGGCTAGTCCTAGAAGTTTGGAATTGAAATTTAAAGTGGTTGATGAATGGGAACCTAGAAACTTGGTTACCAACCAAAAATGTCCATTTCTTTCAACTACCGGTACCAGTTGGCACCCTATTGATTAAATCTTTACCAGACAATTTCAAAGATTTCGTAGACCACAAATGAAATGTTGCACAAATTATAAAACTAGTCTCTGACAGGGTAGAAAACATTGTTGGAAAAGAAGAAAATGCTGGTAACCACAAAGTCCTTTTCCTTTGGGGTTGTTAAAACTCTGGATTGTGTGGTAGAGGGTGAAAGCTTCATGAAGAAGAGGACTTGGATAAAGGATGATTCGTATCTTGGTATAGAGAGTCAAGAAAGCATGTTGACAAATAGAGGTATTGCTTTGAGCAGTTCCTTTTTTTGGCACAGTGGTTAAAAAATCAAATTGTGGCTGATTTGTCCTATTTGTTTTAATTAGAACTATAAATTATCAATCTTTTTGGACTTTTAAGGGGGAAGGTGCTTTTTGAAAACTGAAAATATATATTTTGAGCAAAGATGGCCTTCTATTCAAGATCATGTAGACAACTTGTAGAAACCACATGAAAAATCCCTGGTTTTTGTTATATTTCTTTGTATGAAATTTCTTCCTGTGTATATAACTTTTGCAAGTTAGACTTAAAATTCATATCTTAGTGGTATAACTTCATTGGATGAAAGTTGATAAAAATTTTCTTTTTTTTCAACATTAAATAGTTTTAAGAAATTACACCAGACTTAAAAGTCACATCTAAGTAATAGTACCTTGTATAAGTTCTTTAAAAAAGTATTTGTTTTTCAACATTTCTGACCTGGTAGATTAGAAATTTACTGTGTTATTGTTCCATACATGGATCCGTGGTGATAAGATAAACCGACTTCCTTGGTTACTGTTGCTAAAGGCTCCCAAACAACCACAGTAAATACATATACAGTATAGCAGATAGGCTACTTAAATTGTGCTGTAATGACTGTTTCTCTCAATAAAATTCCGGAAAAATATTTCTATCACATGTTCCTGCCGATGATGAATTCTTGGTGAGAAATTCAAAGATCACTGAACTAATTTACATAAGAACATGTACTAAAAGTCCGAATTACGGGGGCTACGGACTATGTAATAGATCTACTTGTTTTTACAAAGTTTTGAACTTCAATAAGAAAAATGAAACACCTCAACAATCCTCCGTTTTGTCACAGAATAAAATAATTAAAGATACCCATTGTTTTCGTAAGGCTAGTTAAGTCGTCTCAAAATCATACTCAGTTGAATAACACTGAATAACAAGCATTTCGAAAACTTTACAGATTCTCTGATTCTACAGACAGGTGTAAGTTTGTGAATAAATTTCAATTACAGATTAAGGGAAAATGGGTTGTCTGATGATTTTAAAATGCGTTAAGTGTGCTGTCAATTAACAAACTTGTTAATATCATTGACGGTAGTTTGTTAATCTTATGATATACTGAAGACAACGGGTGGTCAAGTTGATTAGAGCGGCATATCGGTTTGCAATCAAACACACTTCCTATCAATAAACAGTTTACCGACACACCCTTTGAAATGGCAGATGTGCTAATCCACTTTGATACTATTAAGTCAAAAGTTTATTTAATCAATGAAAGTTGTCTTTTGAGCTGAAATTCCACCAGTACAGAATTTAAGTTAAACTTTTTTATAATTGATATCTACTTTTAGTGAGGAATATGTAGTAAGGAATTCACGTCAGTATGCTTATTGTAAATAGCAGAAAGTTTTAATCCAAGATTAAGCTGCATATTATGTGCAATCTGATCTATATCTACACAATCAGCATATTCTTCACGCACCAAGGGTTAAGATTAACATCAAACTGAAACACTGATGACAAGTGCCACTTTTTGGATGTGCAGAGGTTATTGAACAAGGTTAGATATTCAAGTGAACGTATTTTCGTTTTATTAGTATTTCATAAAAATATGTTTTTACCTTTGTTTTTCAATTAAAAACATTTTTTTGTCTCTTTCAGAATCTTTTTGACAGGAAAGAACTATAGCATTTATTAATCCATTGTGTAATATAGCGCAGAACTCCTTGCAAATGTCCCATTTGTCAGTCATTATCATGATGCAAACTTGTCCACAGCCTCTGCGTGATCTCACGTCAGCGGTACACGTTCGCAAAGCACGTATTTTAAAGTTTTTCTTAAATTTAAACGTTTAAAACACAAAATGAAGAAATACTATTGCACCCTTCCAACGTTAACAATCGTTTATTTGGGAGCCGAAATAGCAGACAACAAGGCTACACATCGGGTAAAATAAATGCAATCACCTGATTGGTCAAATATTGATTTCCACGGATCCATGTATGAAGCAGCGTTACAATATGTTATAAATTTGTTCAGAAATACATTTAATAACCTTATTATCTTTTACAAAAAATAAAGCCTTTGCAAACATTGTGGGAAAATGAGAAAATGCTTGTAACCAGAATCTTATTCAAAGGCACTATTTTCTGCCCTTCCTCTGTTGCCTGCACAATGGTTTTAAGTTAAAAGTCAAAACGTTTTTTCTCTGGTACAGGGTTAAATCATACACATTTAGTGGTACACAGTAAGAACCTTTAAGTAAGATGTACATTATGATCATTCCAAACATTTCATCAGTCAATTAACAGGTGAAAGGCTGAACAAGATAGCAATGCCAAACAATTTATTACAATATGACACAGAAAAAAAAACACATCCAACTGCCCTCATAAATCATATTCTAGCCATGAGTAATTCAGCAATTCCAGAGTGATTTTCTAAAATTGTTCTGCTGGTCCCAGGAGAACCTGGACTTTTATGATTGATAGTGAAATATTTTTTTGTCATGGTAATTATTATTGTCATTCTGTCTAAATAGGATATTTTTTGTGTCGGAAAATACTGAAAATAGTCCAATTATACCTTACACAAAACTAAGGATTGCTTATTTTCATCACAGTGTTACAAGTTGACTTTTGTTTTAGTGCATGTAATTGTGGGTTGTAATTCCTGGAATAACATTTAAAACATTTCTCTCCAAGCCCAAATGCTTTGTTAAATGTCCTATAAGAAGCAATTGCTCATTACAGACAATTATTCATTCCTTGACACACAATATCTTCCTTATCTGTTAATACATTTTTATGCCAGTGACTGGAACTTTGACAGTTGATTGATTGTATGTATTTAATGCCGTTTTCAACATTATTTGAATCGTGTCGCAATGACTATCATCAGTCTTCAGAGAGAATTTGGCAAAGTTTGGGATTAGAACCAGTTAACCCCTATTCTTTAGTCCTGAACGCTACGCCATTTTGGGCTTGGCAGAATTTTACTAGATCGTACTTTGGTACATAATCAGACTGAACATGACATACATGCATTTAAAGGGTATAAATTCAATTTGTCTGCAACTTGACCCCAATCTCATTTGTTTTTGGCAGCTAGTGGGCCTTTAAGTCTACTGCAGGTGACAAAATTTAAGACTTCCCATACTGAAAATATTGATTTTGCAAATGGAAAGATAGATAATGGCTTAAATGATGTGTCATTTGAATGGTAGAAAACAGGATGAGAAAAGGATAAAATGCTGGTTTTCAGCCTTTTCTCCTTTTCCCGCTATATTTTTCTCTCAAAAGATTTGTTTCTAAGGGTTGTAAAGTCGAGGGACGATGTGGTAATAGGATAGATTTTATTTAGACTTTTCTAGGTTTAACCCTTTACCACATGGCAAAATTTAACATTTTTGTCAAACCCAAAAGCTTTTACAGACAGTAGATTTAATGTGACTGAAATTGTGGAAGTTGTCTTTGATAGGGTAGAAAACATTATTTGAAAAAGAGAAAATGCTGGTTACCCATTTTGTTTTTAAAAGTCTACTTTCTCAGGTTGTTAAAAGTTGGTATTTTGTGGTAAAGCGTTAAAAAATTTCCCTGTTTTAATGACCCTGAGAGGAAAAGCTTTTGAAAACATTGTTGGAAAATGAGAAAATGCTGGTAACCAGCATTTTCTCAGTTTCTAACAATGTTTTCTTTTTCTCTCAAAGACATGTTTTCAATATTTAAGCCGCTTTCAATTCTGCAAATGCTTTTAACTAGGAGGAGTCAAAAATATTGTCGTTTGGTAAAGAGTGAAAATTAATAATTTGACAGATTCCATTTATTACATTGTTCATCTTTACAATAAATGACACATCAATTTTTTTTCACTAGGCAGATAGAAATTGGAAAATTCCTGGACTTTTTTTGTCCTCTATATTGAATGTATTGTATCAGAAAGAAATAATAATTAACTCTTTACTGCATATGACGACTTGAGTAGCTGCTGCCGACAGCATAGATCAAGATCAGACTGCATAAAGTCCATTTTCTAATCTTTGATCAACCCTGTCTGCCACCGGATGCTAAACTCTTCAGTGGCAGCATTGAAGGTCATTAAAGATTTAATCCTTTCCCAAACGAAATGCTTTGTACTCTTCCAAATTTTAAACATTCTGCAAAGGACAATTGAGAAACTGGTGCAAGTGAATTAAGTTGTTTGATAGGGTAAAAAATGTTTTGGGAAAAGCAGAAAATGCTGGTAACCAGCATTTTTAGCTCACCCGAGCATAACATGTTCAAGGGGAGCTTTTAGGGGCACGCTGTGTCCGTCGTGTGTCGTCCGTCGTCAGTCGTGCGGCATCAACAATTCTTTAAACATCTTCTCCTCCTAAACCGCTTGGCCGATTTGGACCAAACTTGGCTGGAATGTTCCTTGGGAGGTCCTCTTTAAAAAGTGTTCACAGAATTTGATTTCATCAAAAACTGTGGTTGCCATGGCAACCAAATGGAATTTTTCAAGAAATTCTTTAAAAATCTTCTCCTATGAAACTGCTGGTCAGATTTTGAAATAATTTCACAGATATGTTCCTTGGGTGACCCTTTTCAAAAATTGTTCGCGAAATTTTGATCCGTCGAAAAACATGGCTATGGTGGAGAGGGGGGGGCTCTTGGCGTCCATCGGTGTCAACAATTCTATAAAAATCTTCTCCTCTGAAACCACTGGTCAGATTTTGAAATAATTTCACAGATATGCTCCTTGGGTGACCCTTTTCAAAACTTGTTCGCGAAATTTTGATCTGTCGAAAAACATGGCGGTGGTGGAGGGGGGGGGCTCTTGGCGTCCAGAGGTGTCAACAATTCTTTAAACATCTTCTCCTCCTACACTGCTTGGCCGATTTGGACCAAACTTGGCTGGAATGTTCCTTGGGAGGTCCTTTTTAAAAATTGTTCACAGAATTTGATTTCATTAAAAACTCTGGTTGCCATGGCAACCAAATGGAATTTTCCAAGAAATTCCTTAAAAATCTTCTCCTCTGAAACCGCTGGTCAGATTTTGAAATAATTTCACAGATATGTTCCTTGGGTGACCCTTTTCAAAATTGTCCGTGAAATTTTGATCCGTCGAAAAACATGGCCGTTGTGGAAGGGGGGGGGGCTCTTGGCATCCATTGGTGTCAACAATTCTATAAAAATCTTCTCCTCTGAAACCGCTGGTCAGATTTTGAAATAATTTCACAGATATGTTCCTTGGGTGACCCTTTTCAAAATTGTTTGCGAAATTTTGATCTGTCGAAAAACATGGCCGTGGTGGAGGGGGGGGGGGTCTCTCTTGGCTTCCCGCGGTGTCAACAATTCTTTATACATCTTCTCCTCCTACACCGCTTGGCGGATTTGGACCAAACTTGGCTGGAATGTTCCTTGGGAGGTCCTATTTAAAAACTGTTCACAGAATTTGATTTCATCAAAAACTGTGGTTGCCATGGCAACCAAATGGAATTTTTCAAGAAATTCTTTAAAAATCTTCTCCTCTGAAACCGCTGGTCAGATTTTGAAATAATTTCACAGATATGTTCCTTGGGTGACCCTTTTCAAAAATTGGTCGCGAAATTTTGATCCGTCGAAAAACATGGCCGTGATGGAGGGGGGGGCTCTTGGCGTACAGCGGTGTCAACAATTCTTTAAACATCTTCTCCTCCTACACCGCTTGGCCAATTTGGACCAAACTTGGCTGGAATGTTCCTTGGGAGGTCCTTTTTAAAAACTGTTCACAGAATTTGATTTCATCAAAAACTCTGGTTGCCATGGCAACCAAATGGAATTTTCCGAGAAATTCTTTAAAAATCTTCTTCTCTGAAGCAGCTGGTCAGATTTTGAAATAATTTCACAGATATGTTCCTTGGATGACCCTTTTCAAAAATTGTTTGCGAAATTTTGATCCGTCGAAAAACATGGCCGTTGTGGAGGGGGGGGGGCTCTTGGCGTCCAACGGTATCAACAATTCTTTAAACATCTTCTCCTCCTAAATCGCATGGCTGATTTGGACCAAACTTGGCTGGAATGTTCCTTGGGAGGTCCTTTTTAAAAATTGTTCACAGAATTTGATTCATCAAAAACTCTGGTTGCCATGGCAACCAAATGGAATTTTCCAAGAAATTCTTTGATAATCTTCTCCTCTGAAACCACTGGTCAGATTTTGAAGTAATTTCACAGATATGTTCCTTGGGTAACCCTTTTTTTAAGTTTGTTTGTGTAATTTTGATCCGTCGAAAAACATGGCCTGGGTGGGGATGGGCATTTTTGCACTGTATGGACTTAAACAGAAATGTTCCTTAGGTGCCCCTTTTGAAAATTTATTCGCGAAATTTTGATCTGTCAAGAAACATGGCTGTGGTGGGTGGAAGCTATTTGCTCTCTGAGGACATGAAGAAATTCTTAAAAATTTTGTCTTCTCTGAAACCACTATTCAGATTTTTAAGTTATTTCACAGAAATGATCCTTATATTATACCCCTTATTTAGCTTAGCTGTTTTCAAAGAAAACATCGAGGTATTGACATAGCCCTGTTGGCGTCATCTGTGTTGTTGTTGTTGTGCAAAAACTTCGACATTTTGTTATATCTCGGCTTCCACTCAACACATATACTTAAAACTCGGAATAATTGTTCGCTAGGAAAAAGCAACCCATACAACAAGGGCAGTTAACTCCAAAATACTTTTGTCCAAATTATGCCCCTTTTGCGATTTGGAATTTTATTTTACTATCCAGCAAGGTTCCAACAGCCAATCATTGGCACTCTCATGAGGTGCTCTTGTTCAACTTAATATTTTTAGCCACTATCGGGCATGTGCTCTTGTTCAAGATAAGGTCTTTGGGTGACCTATCCTAAAATTTATTTGCAGAATTCTGATTTATCAAAAACATGGCTGTTGTGATGATTGTAGGGGTGGTGACAGATTTTGAAATGATTTTTACAGGTGACCTTTTTATAATTGCTTGGCAAAATACTGATTTTGTTTTCAAAATTTCAATACTTTAAAAAAAGTTGGTTATGGTCCTCTCAAAAATTCAGGTGAGCGATCCAGGGCCATCTTGGCCCTCTTGTTTCTGTTTCCCACAATGTTTTCACAAGCTTTTTCTCTCGGGGTTGTTAAAAACTTGGGATTGTTTAGTTAAGGGTGAAATGTTGTGTCACAGTTGACCATATTTTTATGGCTTATTATTTGAATGAGAGTTATAATTTAGCAGTGCTGTGGGTTAAAGGGAATTTGACTCTGTACCAAACAACATTTTAGACATTCCCATATTTAAAGCAGCAGATGACAATAAGGTTATGGCTAAAGTGATGGGATTGATCTTTTGCAGGGTAAAAAACATTCTTGAAAATGGAAAATGCTGGTTACAAGCATTTTCTCTTTTCCCCAGAATGTTTTTAATAGGCGTCTTTCCAAGGGTCGTTGAAAGCAGAGGGTTAATGCAAAGCAGTATCTTTGTAAAGCATTATATCAAGTCCTATGACAGATCTATTTTTCCTAAAAACTGATTGAATCAGGTGGTAGATTGGTTCTTACAGAGACTTTACCAATAGTAAAAATTTTGATCCAGGCTAGCCTAGGCTGACTGGGCAGGCTGATGGGGGTCGATACTTTCTGCAGATGCACAAAATCCCTTTACGCAGAGCATGACTAAATAATTACTTAACTCTTTACCAAACGACAAAATTATAGACTGGCCCAAATTGTGACTGAAAAATTGAAATTTGGTTTGGGAAGGGTAGAAAACGTTGTGGTAAAAGGAGAAAATGCTGGTTACCAGCATTTTCTCCTTTTCCCACAAAGTTTTCAAAAGGCTTCTTTCTCGGGGTTGTTAAAAGTTGGGATTGTGTGGTAATGGGTTAATCTGTTTAGTACTTAGTGAGCCCGGCTTGGTCAGTTTTACAGCAGGCTACTTGGAAAGCATTACCATAAAGTACAGATAGGCATGAATTAAAGTAACAAGAACTGCCAAAAGTAAACAAAGCAGTTGTTAAAATTCATTTAGATTTAAATCATATTATTTAAAGGTATGGAAATTATTGTAAAGATTACATTCATTTCTTGGACGGTGAGTCCAAGTGATAGTCACTGGCAGAGAAATTAATTTCAAAATGAGGTTAAAAGTTGCCAGGTCACTCTATCTTTTGTTTACTTTTTGCCAGATTTTAAAATTCATTTTTCTGCCAGCCACTAACACTTGGACCGACCACACAATAACAGATTGTTTTCTTTACAATATTTTGCATACCTCTGAATGGTATGATTTAAATCAAAATACATTTTAATACCTCTGTCGTCTTTCTGGCAGCTAATTGGCCTTTAAGGAAACATTGTCGCAACAGGAAAGTAATGAGCAATTTCTTCTGCCACAATATTTCAAAATTAGCATATTACTGTATGAGACTAAATGTCTTTTTAACCCTTTACCAAATAGACTAACATTTTTACGAATATGAATTCAGCTTTTAAAAAAAACATTGTGAGAAAAAAAGAAAATTATGGTACTGAGCTTTTTCTCCTCTTCCCACAATGTTTTCTACCCATTCTAGAACAATTCTCACCATTTTAGCCATCTTTAATGTGTTGTCTGTTGCTGATTTCAATATGTTAAGCCTAAAATTTTGTCATTTGGTGAAGAATTATTTACAAATTAGAATGATACTCCAGAGGTTTCTGATCCCTGTCAGTTTTTCTATCTCCAGGTGTACAAGAAGAAGACCGAGATGGCAAAAAAGGACTATCTGAAACAGTTGGCTGCATACAGAGCTAGTCTTGTATCACAGGTAACTTTACTTTTTATCTCACAATCCTGTGTTTTATTCCTTTATGGCACAATGCAGACTTTTAACGACCTTGGGAGAGAAGCCTTTTGAAAACACTGTGGGAAAAGGAGGCAATGCTTGTAACCAGCATTTTCTCCTTTTCCCACAATGTTTTCTACCCTATCAGAGAAAAATTGCACCATTTGAACCACATTAAAATTGTCGTCTGCAAATGCTTTGAATTTGCTTTGCAAATGCTTTGAAGGCTAAAATTTTGTCACCTGGTAAAGGGTTAAAGACCCAGGAGATGAAGGCTTTTGAAAACATGGTGGGAAAAGGAGAAATAGCTGCTTACCATCATCTTCATCCTTTTCCTAAATATTTTCTATCCTTTCAAATACAAATTCTAACAATTTAGCCACATTTATTTTGGTCAACATACCTTCTCAAATTGGACAAGCCTACAATTTTGTGATTAGTGCTTTACCATACAATTCTGAGTTTTAATGGCCTTGAAAGAGAAGGTTTTTGAAAACATTGAGGCAAAAGGAGAAAATGCTGATAACCAGCATTTTCTCCTTTTCCCACAATCTTTTCTACCCTGTTAAATTACTTAAGTTTATTTGTGTCACTCTCGAATTTGTTGTCAGCACAAGCTTTCAATTTCAAAGACTAAACAACTTGTTGTTTGGTAAACTTTCTTAACCCTTTACCACACAATCCCAATTTTTAATAGCCCTGAAAAAGTAGGATTTTGAAAACATTATGGGAAAAGGAGAAAATGCTGGTAACCAGCCTTTTCTCCTTTACCCACAGTGTTTTCCACCCTTCCCAAAAGGAATTTCAATTTTTGAGTCATTTTTAGTTTGTTTTCTCTTAATACTTTGAATTTGAAGTAGTGTGAAATTTTCTTGTTTGGTAAAGAGTTAGATGTCAGGATGACAGATTATTCAGCATAATCTCAAAGACAGATTTGCAACAGAAGACTTGAAAATATCCTTATAAAATGTAGATAATCAACATTGAGTATAACTCTATATATTCACCAGGGTGTAAATATTGTGGAAAAATGAGATTTTAGTTATGACCAGTTCCCCAAACACATTTTCATTTAGAAAGTTGTCTGGTGCCAGACAGAAAAAAGTTGTTTGCAGGTGGTAATCTGTTTATCAGGTAATCTGTAAACATAATTAGAGCTTTCACTCTTTACAAAATGACAAAACTTTAGACTTGTCCAGATTGAAAGCATTTGCAGACGACAAAAAAAAATGTGATTCAAATATTGAAATTTGGTTTTGGAAGGGTAGAAAACATTGTGGGAATGGTTACCAGCATTTTCTTTTTTCACAGTGTTTTCAAGTCTTCTTCGTAAGGGTTGTTAAAAGCAGAGACTGTTTGGTAAAGGGTCAAAAAATGTTAAACAGACTAATCAGTCAATCAGAGTATTGAACTTGTTTAAGAACAATATTACCAAGCCGCAGTGGCTGACATAAAGTGATGTGTTACAAAGGTTTTCTTTGAAAAATCTTTAAATAAATAATGACTTTTTGATTATACATGTAGATTTAAAAAAAAAAAATCCCAATAAAGTTAGGATGGATGAATTGTTTAGAAGAAAATTGTGACATACTTGTAATTCTCCTTTTGATACATACAAAGCTTAGTCAATATTTTCATATGGGGTCCTGCATGGCTCAGTGGTAAAGTGTGGGACTCGTAACCTGGAGGTCCTGGGTTTGAGCTGCACTGGATCCACTGGGTTTTTCATGGGAGTGTCCTTGGGCAAGACAATTCAGAGCCCTAGCCTAGTACTGGTAAAACCCAGGAAAAGTGAATGATATGACTAAAATAATGTTGAAAGCAGCATAAAACACCATTCAATCAATCAATCAATCAATCAATCAATATTTTCATGAGAAATTTCTACTAAGCTTTGCTGCTCTACATGTCTTAACTTTATCAAACAACAAACTTATAGAATGAGCCAAATTGGAAGCGTTTGCAGACAATAAATGTGACTCAAAAACTGAAATTTATCCTGGGAAGGGTAGAGACATTGTGGGAAAAAGAGAAAATGCTGGTTAACAGCATTTTTCTCTTTTCTCTGGACTGTTTTTCCAAAGCATTCATCTGAAAATTTATTGAAACAAGAGTTTGTTTATTAGAGGGTTAAGCTTTTAAGTTTGTTGTAAATAAATTAAATGTTGATTTTAAGAATGTGATTTGTAATTGATTTGAAAAGAAGGGATGAAAGTCAATAACTGTAAAGGAAAGAGTTGTGCAACTCATTAATGTTTTATTGACTCTTAACTCACTTAACAAAAGAGTGTTAGAAATGGAGAGGTTGCGGTTGACTGGGCAGGCTGTAAAACTACCCAGCCTCTGCCGCCTGCGGAGGACAGGTGGAGACTGTCGGAGATTGTCGTGGAAATACGAGCTTTGTTAAACACCAACTGCTAATTATAGGCTTCTTCCTATCCAAACGGAAGGATGAACTCAGTCCTTTAACCTGTAACATCATACTCCGTGTTTGGAATGTGTTAAAATGGAAAGATTCTGGGAACAGCACAAGTATTTCTTAAATGTTGAGACAATAGAAAAAAAAAGTCATGGGAAACAGAGAAATTAATCTGTTCTCCAATTTGCATACAATGAATTACTTTACGTCCAAAACCTTAAACAGAGCTTACAGGAAGTGTTGGGTTGAAGCTAAACTTCCTGTACATACTTTAACTCTTTACCAAACGACAAAATTTTGGACTCTTCCAAAATGAAAGCATTTGCAGACGACAAAATAAATGCGACTCAAATACTGAAATTTGTTTTGGGAAGCATAGAAAACATTGTGGAAAAAGGAGAAAATGCTGGTTACCAGCATTTTCTCCTTTTACCACAATGTTTTCAAAAGGCTTATTTCTAAGGGTCGTTAAAAGTCGGGATTGTGTGGTAAAGAGTTAATAGTATGCATCTACAGCAGACAATTTATGGAAGCTTTATCACAAATTTAATGTTACAGTTGATTTTTGATGATATTGACCACATTGATTCTATACCACACAATCCATAGTTGTAATGACCATAATAACCATCTTTGATATACAAGTATTTTGTCAGTTTGCCGAAACATTTTCAAAACCTATTTATTGTTGCTAGCTAAACGCAAAAAGGTAAGATTTCAGACGAAAAAGTCTGTAGAATTGTGAATGGGGTTAAGGATATAAAAATAAATAATCAAGTCTTGTCAAACTGCCCTTGTAAGATTTTTTCTAAAGATTTTATCTTTTATCTGACAAAGTTACCCTTTTGACAATATTCAGTTTCCTATTAGTATTAAAAAGTATTTCAACACATATTACCTTCTGAAATGAACTTCTGCAATGACAATGAAAACAACAGTATGGAAGATGGAAATAATCTTAACCCATGGAACGCCTAATAAACCCATTTGATGTTCTGTGGAGTCTAGAAATAAGACCCCAATAATTGCAGTTTCTTGGTTTTGTCTGTGGTGTTTCAGCGAAGCAAACAATGTACATCAAAGATCAGACAGCATGTTTTGTGTAGTCTAATGTTGATCTACACTGGCCGCTAAGGCAACTTTAGTTTTGAAAGGCATAATTAGATTTTGGCTAAAGGAGGGAAATGCACAATATAATCAATATCTCTATTTTCCACAATGATGTTGAAAGTTGTCCTCTGGCACAGAAAAAATTTTCTGCTTACATTTGTAAGTATGCTGTAAATGACCTTTGACAACCTTATTTGAGAAGGGACTGGAGGAACAATATTACCAGTATTGCTATTCCATAAGTGGTTCTTTTCTATAACAGCATGAAAAGATATGTTTCATTGCTCTCATTTTCTCATGTATGTCTTGCTTTCCTTTCATGAAAGTGGCAAAATGAAACATTGTGGTAACTGTGTCCTCCTGGTTACCAGCATTTTCTCCTTTTCCCATAATGTTTTCAAAGGCTTTCATCTTCAGGGTCCTTAAAACTTGGGATTGTGTGGTAAAGCGTTAGAGCTGAGAGATCAAAGAACCACGGATGACAGGGTACTTGTATGGGAGCTAACACTGAGTTACACAGGGAAAAAAGAAATAGATCTTGAGTCATGATAAATGATGCTCTGAGTCAATCAATCCCTTCTGTTTGATGATTAACTCTTTACCACACAATTGCAGGTTTTAACGACCCTGAGAAACTAAACTTTTGAAAACATTGTGGGAAAAGGAGAAAATGCTGGATACACAGGGAAGATAGAAATACATGTAGGTCTTGAGCCATGATAAATGATGCTCTGAGTCAGTCAGGCTCTTCTGTTTGATAAGTAACTCTTTGTCACTCAATTATGACTCTTTTCCACCCCGTCAGAGAACTACGGTATTATTTATAACAATTCCAAATCTGTTACTTCCAATTTGGAAGAATCAAGAATTTGTTGTTTGGAAAAGGATTAAATATTTCTTTTTCTGTTTCAGACCCCAGCTGATGAGGGTTCGCCTTCTCCTTCCCACAGATCGCCCATGGGAACTTCCCCACAGCATATGATGGGCTTCAACAACCCAAGCCCACAGCACATGGCTGCCCACATGTCAAGTCCAGCCCATATGAGTACCCCAGTCCATATGGGAAGTCCTGCCCACATGGGAAGCCCACTACATGCCCAGAGCCCTCAGCACATGGCTAGCCCACAGCATATGGGTAGTTCTGCCCAGCATGTTGCAAGCCCACAACATATATCTAGTCCACAACATGTGACCAATACACAGTATATGGCGAGTCCAAACCACATTCCTTCACCACAGCACAATGTGTTTAACTTCACTGGAAATGAGAACCGGACATATAACATCATGGGATACAACAATGGACCTGTGAATGAAATACTGGATAACAGTCTGATCATTGAGTCTCAACATCTACCTTCAACTGGGGTATGTTACCTGTCGCTTCTCATTAAATAAATTGCTCCTTTTCAATGGCTGAAAATACAATCGTGTTGCAAGATGAAGTGATAGTTTGCTCGTAATTTAGAATAAAGTGGTGGATAGTGTAGAACAGAGATAAGACTGCATATTCTTGATCTTCACGGTTCACAAAAGCTTCCTGTGTCATCTATAGTATGCTAGGGAAAGAAATACTGAACCCATATAGAAAGAAATTTTTTAAATACTGTAACCAACTCAGAGTCATGAATCTTTTATTAGAGGCCTTTGATATGTTTGAAATCATACCAATCAATCACCAGCTAATAGCAAAACTTTGAATGACAGAGTATGCAAGGTTTTCCAACCCAAAAGCTTGTCTACTAAGTAAGTAGTTAGTTCCTTGATGCCTGTGTGCACTTATCCATAAATTTCTGACAATACTTTGTAGGGTCTGGCAGGTAGAAACGTACCAGCAGGTATGTGCATCAGATCTGGTTGTAATAACAGGGCTATCGACAATGTAGGTTGGGACAATGAATACTGCAGCAACGAATGTGTTGTCTCTCACTGCAGGTAAATTTCATATTGTTCAGTTAGGCAATAGGAAATGTAGGAGTTAACAGATTTTTTAAGTCCTACAAATCACAGAAAAAGATTGACAATTGTTCATGTTATTGTTGCCGAAAATTGTATATATGCTGAAGAAAATTTTTAAAAAAGTATAATATTTCAAACATAAATTATTGCTTGCACTATGAATAATGGAATTAATGCTTACCATGTATAAGGGCAAAAGGTAAAGCCAAGCCCTGTAGTGTAGTCAGTAACCTACAAGACTTGAAACCAGTGAGTCACTGGTTTGAATTTGCAGCTCGGCCACTTTCTTTCCAAGGATTGATTATAGACAATGTGATAGGATTCTTTCCTCTCTCACTATTGTTTTCACCATGATTAAGTGGGAGAGCAGCCAGTAGATTGTGTGAAGTACTCAAAAAAAACTCCAGGAAAACACAGATAGGTGCACTGGCCACCATGACATAAGTGAAATGTTGAAAACAGCATTAACCACAATACAAACAAAAGCAAAAAGATTAATTTTTTTGTGAAAAAAATACTGGACTGTAATTGTGAAGTTTTGTATTGTTCTTCTTGGAAATAAATTACCTATCTCTTAATCAAGGCACCAAATGTAAAATATCTCTGGAGATAGTTATTTGGCAGTTCCGACTGTTTTCTGTTTAATGTAGAATAACTAGTTTGATATGGTTCCCTACATCAAACAATCAAAATGGTTGTGGACATTTGAAATGATTAACCCATAGGCTGCTAAGCGCGACTCACTGACCTTTTGCGGACAGTGTAGATCAAGATCAGACTGCACAGAACGTGCAGTCTGATCTTGGATCCACACTGTCCGATAAGGAGATAGCTTTTCTCAAAAAATACCTTTGAAAAAGACAAAAAAAAATGTGGTTTTACTATCGATTTGAAATCTTCATTTCATTTATTTAGCAGGATAAGGGTTAACATGTTGGATGCAAATGTGGATTAGCATTTTATCTAGGAAATGGCTTGCAACACGCGAAAAGGGGCATTCGGACATTTGCGTAAAGTGTCGTCTCGGATCAGCCTGCGCGGACTGCCTGCGCAGTCCGCGCAGGCTAATCCGAGACGGCACTTCACAATTACATCAGATTTTGTGCTACAGGAGACTTGCGCAAAATAGAAAATAACATGAAAACGGAAAGTGCCGTCTCGGATTAGCCTGCGCGGACTGCGCAGGCTGATCCGAGACGACACTTTACGCAAATGTCCGAATGCTCTTTTCGTGTGTTGCAGGCCAAATGACCTAAAATCATTTGAACCATGCTTGGATTCACCACATGATTCAGTTTGTTGCAAGACAAATTACATATTAAGGATCCAGAATTATGTGATGACTTGCTTTGTATAATGCTTCAAAGAGATGCTTTAAAACCCCTTTTGCCAGAGCACAGCTCATTTCTTGTTTGTGATTTGCAGGGATGTATTTACAGCATGGGTTGCAAACAGACAGGTTCCAGCAAGCACCTTCACCGTAAAGTGACAACCTAGTCATCTTGTCATGTGACAGATATTCCATTCATGTACTATTTAATATGGCTACACACCTATCAAATGTTTTGTAGTTTCCTGGTGTCAAGTATTTTTAGAAAGTATGTATAAACAATTAAGCATTAGTCATTTTCCAAATGATCTGTTGTTTGTACTGTTCCAAAGCTCACTATAAAATACTAAGAGACTGTACAAGCGTAGTTATACTGTGGTTAATAAGACACCTGAGTATCTTATATGGCTAGTTGATCCAATACTGGAAATAGGACCTTGTGGAAGAAACGTTTTGAAAATACTGGGAAATGGAGAAAATGCCAAGGGCCAGCATTCCTCCTTTTCCCAGTTTTTTTTATGCCTTTGAAAAACTTAATATGTTGAGCAACAGTTGTCTTTTGCAGATGCTTTCAGTATGAACAAATCTGAAATTTATCATCTGTAAAGAGTTAAGGTCTAAACATACAGTTTATTAGCTCACCTGAGCACAAAGTGCTAAGGTGAGGTATCGTGATCGGTCGTTGTCCGGCGTCCATCAGTCCGTCTGTCAGTCTGTCCACAATTCCTTTAAACATCTTCTCCTCCTAAACCGCTGGGCCAATCTTGATGAAACTTGGCAGGGATATTCCTTGGGTGAAGCTCTACCAAAGTTGTTCAAGAGATTGAATTCCACCCATAACTCTGGTTGCCATGGCAACAGAAAGGAAAAAAATAGCAGAATCTTTGAAAATCTTCTTCTCTGACACTAGAAGGCGTAGAGCTTTGATGTTTGGTATGTAGCATCTCCTAGTGGACCTCTACCAAGTTTGTTCATATGATGCCCCTGGGGTCAAAATGGCCCCGCCCAGGGGTTCACAAGTTCGAACATAGGAACAAAGAAGGAAAACTTTAAAATTCTTCTTTTCTGAAACTGAAAGGCATGGAGCTTTGATATTTGGCATCTAGCATCTCCTAGTGGACCTCTACCAAGTTTGTTCATATGATGCCCCTGGGGTCAAAACTGGCCCCGCCCCAGGGTCACAAGTTCGAACATAGGAACAAAGAAGGAAAACTAAAATTCTTCTTCTCTGAAACTTGAAGGTCTAGAGCTTTGATATTTGGCATCTAGCATCCCCTAGTGGACCTCTACCAAGTTTGTTCATATGATGCCCATGAGGTCAAAACTGGCCTTGCCCCGGGGGTCACAAGTTCGAACAGAGGAACAAAGAAGGAAAACTTTAAAATTCTTCTTCTCTGAAACTGGAAGGCGTAGAGCTTTGATATTTGGTGTGTAGCATCTCCTAGTGGACCTCTACCAAGTTTGTTCATATGAGCCCCAGCCTAGTACTGGTCAAACCCAGGAAAACATGAATATGTGAGCTGTCGCCGTGATATGACTGAAATAATGTTGAAAGCGGCGTAAAACACCATTCAAACAAACAAATTGTTCATATGATGCCCCTGGGGTCAAAACTGGCCCCGCCCAGGGGGTCACAAGTTCGAACATAGGAACAAAGAAGGAAAACTTTAAAATTCTTCTTCTCTAAAACTGGAAGGTGTAGAGCTTTGATATTTGGTATGTAGCATCTCCTAGTGGACCTCTACCAAGTTTGTTCAAATGATGCCGCTCGGGTCAAAACTGGCCCGCCCCGGGGGTCACAAGTTTGAACATAGGAACAAAGAAGGAAAACTTTAAAATTCTTCTTTTCTAAAACTGGAAGGCATAGAGCTTTGTTATTTGGTATGTAGTGAACCTGTTCTAAGTTTGTTAGCCCACCTGAGCACAACATGTTCAGTCAGTTTGAAATTGGGTCACCTGGGGTCATAAACTAGGTCACTAGGTCAAATTAAAGTAATAGCTTGTGGGCACTCTAGAGGCCACATTTTTTGCTCAATTAACTTTAAAACTTTTCAGAATGTTTGTCTTGATAAATTTTTTGATGAGTTCTAAATTGGGTCACGTGGGGTGATAAATTAGGTCACTAGGTCAACTTACGGAAATTCCTTGTGGACGCTGTAGAGGCCACATTTTAAGCTCAATTGACCTGAAAATTGGTCAGAAATTGAATTATGCATGTGGAGTGAATTTCGCCTATTGACTCAGGTGAACGATCCAGGGCCATCATGGCCCTCTTGTTGCATGTGTAATGCATTTGTACTTTCCAGATCCTGATGGTCCTTTGACATGCAGAAAATTGACCAATAGCAAAAAGTTTTGGCCCATGTCAGCACACGTGGACTGCATAGGCTGACATCGGTTGATACTTTTTGCAGATGTACTAAGCCCCATTTTCACAGAGCACAGCTTATATAATTTTTTTTATCAAATGATGTTGGAAAATGTTAGAACAACTTCATGCTTAAATATGTAGCAACTGAAAGCGCTTCAGTTATTTGCCAAAGGGAAATATTCTAGACTCGTCTATTTGTCAAATATTAAATTGCAGACAATGGTTAAATTATGGGATTTGTATTTCAAAGGGTAGAAAACTTTGTGGTTAAAAGAGAAAATGCTTGTTACAAACATTTTCTCTTGTACCCACAATGTTGCTGAAAATCTTTCCTCCCATAGGCTGTTAAAACATGGAATTATTCAGTAAAGGATTTAATTAATTGAATTATAGAAGAAAACTCTTTCTGAAGAATGCATTCCCATATCTATTTTGTGTAAATGTGTTTGTATAATTGAAAGTTAGCATTTCTGTGGAACGAGTGTGTGAATTGTGATGAAACTTACTTGAGAAGTTGAGTGACTGAAAGATATCTTTATAACTTTTGTTTATAATTTATTGCAAACTGTAATTGAGCCATACTCTGGAAATAGGGGGTTTATTGCATCTCCGTGATGCATTAAACCAAGCATGTCCTCTCACATACATGTAATTATGGTTCCATAAAATCCAGTTTCTCTAACCACCTACAGAATTGTAAGGAAAACTGGACCTTTTACATGCAGAAAATTGACCAACAGCAAAGTATCAACCCAGGTCAGCCTGTGCGGATATTTTTTGCAGATGCATTCAATATCCTTTTTGCAGAGCATAGCTCAGCTGTGTAAGTTCATAGAATTTAAGTATAATGTAACTTAAGGACTCAATGAAGAGTGGAACTTACTGATTTCTGTATGAAAGTTGTGTGTGAAGTAATACATTATAGGAATGGGATTCCAACATGAACCTCATTTTGCACTTATTCACTGTTGCATTCATTAAGTCTTGGACATGATGTTTTTTTATATCCTTTTGAAGAAAAATCTATCATTTGCATCACATTTACTGTTTTGTGTGCAAATACTTTTAATATCTGCCAAGTTTTAAAATTTTGTCATTTACTAGAGTGAAAGAGAGGTATGAACTATACAGTTTCAAATTGCTTAGCTCCAATACAATCTATATTACAGCTGTATATATTGAGCATGCAGTTATGTAAATAATTTCATTCAAATATATTTCCTTGAACGGACATACGAAGGGAGAAATAGCATAGAGTCTGGAAGCTTATAGGAGCTATCCGAACTGCTGCCACACTTTTTCTGTACACCCTTTCAGCACCACCATAGGCTAAAACGGGAACTCTTGCAGATTGCATATATCAAGATCAGGCTGAACAGATGGTGTTGTCTGACATGGGATCTGTACTGTCCACTTGTCTTGTCAAGCACTTAAGGAAAAAAACTGTCTGAATAGCAGTGGATCATACTTTCAGCTATGAAAGAGGTCTTGTTAGCTCACCTGAGCACGAAGTGCTCAAGGTGAGCTTTTGTGATTGTGCTGTGTCTGGTGTCCGTCGTGAACTTTTACCTTGTGTATGCTCTAGCAGCCACATTTTCAGTCCAATACTCTTTTAAGTTGGTAAGAATGTTTGTCTTGATGATATCTTGGAAGGGTTCGAAGGTGAGTCATGTTGGGTCAAAAACTAAGGTCACTAGGTCAAATCTTAGAAAAACCTTGTGTACACTCTAGAGGCCACATTTTCAATCAAATACTCTGTAAAGTTTCTCAGAATGTTTGTCTTGATGTTATGTTTAAAAATGGGTCACGTCTGGTCAAGAACTAGGTCACTGGGACCAATCTTTGAAAAAACTTGTGTACGCTCAAGAAGCCACATTTTAGGTCCGATACTCATGAAATTTGGTCAGAATGTTTTTCTTGATAACATTTTGGATGAGTTTGAATATGAGTCATGTCGGGTTAAAAACTAGGTCACTAGGTCAAATCTTAGAAAAACCTTGTGTTCGCTGTAGCAGCCATTTTCAGTCCAATACTCTTTTAAGTTGGTAAGAATGTTTGTCTTGATGATAATTATGTTGAACGAGTTCCAAAATGGGTCATGTTGGGTCAATAACTAGGTCACTTGGTCAAATCTTTGAAAAACCTTGTGTATGCTCTAGAGGCCACATTTTTAGTCCAATACTCATGAAACTTGGTCAGGATGTTTGTCTTGATGACACCTTAAACCAGTTTGAAAATGGGTCAGGTCAGATGAAAAACTAGGCCACTTGGTCAAATTGTAGAAAAACCTTGTGTACACTCTAGAGGCCACAATTTAAGTTTAATACTCATGAAACTTGGTCAAAATGTTTGTCTTGATGATATTTTGGATGAGTCTAGAAAAAGCTTGTGTACAAGCCAGATGCCAAATTTTCAGTCCAGTAATTATTATGAAAGCTTGTTAGAATGTTAGTCATAATATCTTGAAAGAGATTTAAAATGGATCATGTTTGGTCAAAAGGCTCAGGTGAGTGACTTCAGGGCTATCACGGTCCTCTTGTTTGTACATTTGGTGCTGAAAACCTTAAGAAAAATAGTATCACAATTTTTGTCATCTGAATGATTATACAAATTTGGGAGGTGTATCCAGTTCTCAAGTGATTGTACAATTTTATTTTGTCAAATTAAGTTAGTGCTTGGTCATAGTGTTGGGAATAAATGAACGAATGTGTGCTGGTCTTGTGTCTTAAATCTCTCATACAATTGATTTTGTTTAGATCTTATCACAAGAAATTCTGCAATAAGTATTTCATCTGCAGGTATTGTTCACTAATCTACATATCAGTGTGCATCTTAAATCTTTACTGCACAATCCCGAGTTGTAACGACCCAGGGAAAGAAGAGTTTTGAAAGCATTGTGGAAAAAGGAAAAAAAATGCTGGTAGCCAGCATTTTCTCCTTTTCTCACAATGTTTTCTAACCGTTTACAGTCAGATCTCAGCAAATGAACCACACTAAATTTGTCGTCTGCTAATGCTTTCAATTTGGACAATGCTAACATTTTGTCGTATCAGATGACAAAACTTTAGCTTCGTATTTAAAGCATTTGCAGATGACAAATTACTTGTGGCTTATCTGACTGGATTTGTCATTGAAAAGGTAGAAAACATGAGCAAAAGGAGAAAATGCTGGTGACCAGCATTTTCTTCTTTTCTTACATTTTAGGACTGCACATAGATGGGGTTGTGTGGTAAAGGTTTAGTAGAGAACTTGCAGAACTCTTTACCATGACAATATTTTGGACTCTTCTAATTCCAAAGCATTTGCAGACAACAAATCACTCAAAGGGTGGAAATTGTCTTTGAAAGGGTTGAAAACACTGTGGGAAAGGGGAGGAGATGCTGATTACCAACGTTTTCTCCTTTTCTCACAATATTTTCTAAAGGCTTCCACCTCAGGGTTGTCGGAATAAAGGAATTGTAAAATAATTTATTGGATTTCACAAGCAGAGTAATAGAGGCTCTTGCCTCCTATCAGGCAATCCTCTATATACTACCTTGAGATAAAAGGCTTTTGGAAACACTGTGGAAAATAGAAAATGCTGATATTGTCTCATTTTCTCATCATGTTTTCTACTCTATCAATGATAATCTCATCCCATCGTTTAAGCTATATATTTGGTTGTCTGCAATATATGTGAATGCTGTTGATTTGGGAAATGTCTGAAATTTTGTCTGGCAAAGGGTTACAAGGAGTAAATTTAAAGGAGTCAATTCAGCATTAACATTTTACTACACAATCCCAAGTTTTAATGACCCAGGTAAGGAAGGCTGTTGAAAACTGGGAAAAGCACATAAATACTGGTAACCAGCATTTTCTCCTTTTTCCACGAAGTTTCCTACCCTTTCAGATAAATCCCATGATTTGAGCCAGAATTTAAATTTGCCACCTGCACATGCTTGTAATTTGGACAAGTGTCTATAAAGCATGATTAAGGGTTAACACATTTTGCCCTGCATACCTTTTTTTTTTTTATCTGGCTGCAGTTTTTTTTACAAGTGCCTAAAATTGAAACTGCTCTCCTTTTGCCACAATGTTCTCACAGCTATATATGTATAAAACTCAGTCATGCTATAAAATATTCACATTCTACAAGAATATCTTCAAAGCTGGCTGCTGCAAAATTATTTCAGTTGGTAATTAGCAGTTTACCACATGACAAAAAGACAGGTCTGAATTGAAGAAGACAAATGTTGCACAAATTAAGAAATGTGTCTTAAAAGGTACAAAATATCTGGGGAAAAGAATAAAATGCAGATTATAGAATTTTCTCCTTCTTCCACAACATTTTCAAAGAGTGCTTTGCTTTGGGGTCATTAAAGCTAAAGATTCTGTGGTAAAGGGTTCTTCAAACAGTAGAGACATCGTCTCTAACTCTTTACTAAACAAAATTTTAGACTGGTCCAAATTGAAAGCATTTGCAGATGACAAATTCACTGTAGCTCAAATAATGATCTTAATCTTTGATATGATAAAAAACATTGTGGGAAAAGGAGAAAATGCTGGTTTCAAGTATTTTCTCCGATCCCATTTTCAAAAACCTATAGGGTTGTTTAAAGCTGAGATTGTGTGGAAAAGAGTGAAACATTGCAGGCCGAAATACGTCGCCAACCAGTTGCCCTGTAAAACTAAGAGGGTGACGAGGACACTAAATCTTGTCTACAGATGGCCTTCCTGATTCCAGTACTTATATCACCTACTATGTCATGGTGGTGGTATCATCATAAGCCAATAAACAGACTTTTAGGTGTATTGGTATTATCTGATTGGTTAGATTCTGTGTTTGAAGGCAGTTCATTGGTCAGATAAAACCATGAATCTTGTCCAACAAACTAAAGTTTTCTAAAGATTTAATTCAACTGTGATAAGAACAGTCACAACTAGAACTATCACAAAGCTGACAAATACTCCCCACCAACACCTTGTCACTGAAGCAGCACAATCGGAGAACAGAAATGAATTCAAAACAAAGTTCACCTGTGACCTTGATCTTGGACCCAAAAACAATAGGGCAACTATTTGGGTCAAGAGCAACACTTGTATGTTTCTGGGTTCTAGGTCAAACAGCTATTGAGTTAGAGCACAGAAATGATTTTCAAAGTTCACCTGTGCCCTTGACCTTTTGACGATGTGACCCAAAAACAATAGGGCACCTGCTTGGGTCATGAGGAACATTTGTATAAAGGTTCAGGGTCGTAGGTCGTAGCTATTTAGTTAGAGCATGGAAATGATTTTCAAACAAAGTTCACCTGTGACCCATTTGACCCAAAAACAGTTGGGCACCTCATTGAGTTATTGAGCAATACTTGTATAAAGTTCAGAGTCCTAGGTCAAACAGAGCACGGAAACATGCATAACATATAGATCATTCTCGACCAATTGTGGTGCTCACGCAAATAAAGAAAGATGTACAAAAAGTATTTGAACAAATTTTAATTCATTTCTTTTGTCAATTATTCAATATCAAAATGTAAGATGAATAAACAATGTCAATGGAAACAATGATAAATTGGATTCTACATACCTTCTTTTGATCAATTTACAGGCAACAAATTCTATACTTTAAAATAAGTAAATTGCTGAAGTTGAAGAACGGAAATTACTTGCAAGGCAAACCTTCACCTGTCAAGTCCATGCTACTTTTCTTAAATTTTTGCCAGATGACAAAAAAGACTTAATTTTATTAAATGGATTTGCAGATTCTCATGTGCAAGTTTGTATCAGTTCTGTCTAGCTCTCCCGACTTGAACCACATGTTAACTTTGTAAGTTACCTACAAATACTTTGTTGATTTGCAGTATCAAGTAACTTTCAATACTTTCAATTGTCTAACGACAAATCTTAACATCCTTGCAGGACGTTCCTTAACTCTTTACCAAATGATAAAATTTTAGATTTGTCCAAATTGAAAACACTTGCAGACGACAAATTAGATGTTGCTGAAATGATGGTATTTGTATGTGAAAGTGTAGAAAATCTTGTTGGAAAAGGAGAAAATGTTGGTTACCAGCACGTTCTCCTTTTCCCACATGGTTTTCAAAAGGCACTTTACTCAAGGTTGTTTACACTTGGGATTGCGTGGTAAGAGTTAACTCTTTACATGATGGCAAAATTTTTAGACTTGCCTTTACAGGCAAAAAATAAAATGTGGATCACATGACAGGTTTTGTTTCTGCAGGGGCAGAAAATATTATGGAAAAAGGAGTAAAATACTGGTTACTAGCATTTCTCCTTTACCAACAACGTTTTCAAAAGACCTCTACCTCAGTGTCATTAAACTTGGGATTGTTTGGTGAAGGGTTGACAATATACACTATTTAACAAAGATATTTTAAATGTTGTCTGCTATCAGTGTTTCAAAAGTTCGACTAACAGCCAAAATCCATCTAAGGTCGATGCATTTGACTGCTTTTTTTAAATTGACCACTATGAATTACACACATAGATTTACAAAGGTAATCTAATTTAGAATGCGTATCTTGTTCTGATATCTTCAAGTTTTTTTGAGACCTCTGCTGGTGTTCTGTCTAATTCTTCTGCCACACTTTTCTGTTTAGCCACATCCATGGAGTTAAACATTTCACATAAGTCACCATCCACCACACTCTAAAAGGAAATAGCAGAATAGAAAATGACAAAGTAGAAAATTAAGTTTGTGCATGTGGCATAGGACAAGAATCAGACTGCACAAAGCATGCATTTTCATCTTGTCCGGATCCACATCGCCAGCTACTACTTTTTAACCCTTCCAGCACCAAAGAAAACCCATGGTCATTTAGAGTATAGAACAAGAGCGGCAAATTGTCGTAAGATACGCCCGTCCCACCGCCAGTTGTCGAGGGGGGATAATAATCGTAAAGGGCAGGTAGAGGAAAATAGTGCAGCAGAACTCATGTAAGTGATTGAAATAGGCATGAATGTCTCCTCTAATGTTAAGGAAACATGCACGTAAAGTTTCAGGTCATTCCAACATGAAAAGACAAAGTTATATTGTAGAGAAGCATGAAAAGCTGTAAAAAAAAAAAAAGGGAATAATTTCAAATAGGCATTAGGCAAGGTTCCGTTCCGGACAAGCAAGAAATACTGTAAAAATGAAGATCAAAGCGGAATTACTCAAAATCCGCGCTAGGTAGAGTTATTGTTCTTGTGCACTGTACTCCGTAATATTGCAACAAACATGCATACCAAGTTTGAAGTCGTTCTGACTTGAGATGACAAAGTTACATTCCGGACAAGAACTAAAAGCTGTAAAAATGACGATCAAAGGGAAATGACTCAAAGACAGCACGAGGTAGTTACAACTCTTGCGCACTGCACTTCCAAATATTGCAACCATATTTCAAGTCATTCCTACTTAAGATGACAAAGTTATGCTCCAGACAAGCAAGAAATGCTATAAAAATGAAGATCAAAGGGGAATAACTCAAAATTCGTGCTAGGAAGAGTTATGGTTCTTGTGCACTGCACTCCGTAATTTTTCAACAATCATGCATACCAAATTTGAAGATGTTCAGACTGGGGATGACAAAGTTATGCTCCGGACAAGCAGAAAATGCTGTAAAAATGACGATCAAAGGGAAATAACTCAAAGACAGCACAAGGTAGAGTTATGGTTCTTTCGCACTGCACTCCGTATTATTGCAACAAACACAAATGCCAAGTTCCAAGTCAATCGGACTGGAAATGACAAAGTTATGCTCCGGACAAGCAGAAAATGCTGTAAAAATGAAGATCAAAGGGAAATAACTCAAAGACAGCACAAGGTAGAGTTATGGTTCTTTCGCACTGCACTCCGTATTATGGCAACAAACACAAATGCCAAGTTTCAAGTCAATCCGACTGGAGATGACAAAGTTATGCTCCGGACAAAGAAGTGGATGCTGCCCACTCGTACGCCATGGGTGATCCCATAATACGTCCCGTCTTCGACGGGCGTATAAAAAAGAATAAAATAATAGCTATTTCATTCTTGCCCCATCACTCTTTCTGTTCCTGTCTCTTATTATATTTTATCTTCCTCTCTTTTTATTTTTCATTAACCTCTCTTGTCTATCTCTCTCTACTTGTCATTCTTCTGTCTTGCTCAATAAACATTCTTCTGCATTTCTCTATTATCTCAACCAAATCCTGTAGGTAAGTCAATAAGTACAAACCTTCATAGGAAAATAGTAGGATCTGTATGACAGATGGTCTCTCCCACACAAGGGTGGGTGCTCTTGTCTCATGTACATCTCTAAATGTTGGAAAAAATCCTGATCCTGTGGAAAGAAATGTAAATCTTCTATCAATAAGCAACACATCTCTATCTGTGCAACATGCATGTTGATCTGAATTTTATAGGTATGTATCATTCTCATGTCCTGCTTACTACATCTTTTGGTTAAATTAACCAGGTTTATTGTTGGTTAATTGTTTTTAAGTTTCCTTGCATAAAGACATTATAAGCGAAATGAACAAGCTTCTTTCATACATAGTATCCAAAATATTTGAGCCATTCTATGTGAAAAGGGGGCTTAATGCATCTGCAAAAAGTATTGACCCAGGTCAGCCAAAATCTTTTGCTATTGGTCTTTTTTCTACATGTCCAAGGACCAGTTTACCTCATGATTTAGTCGGTTGTTAGACAAATTTGACTTTATATATCCATGACTGTGATGACTAGCTAGGTATCGTGCACCATGGAGATGCATCGAGACGCTTTTGTCAGACCATGGCTCATTTGTAAAAGTAACTGTCCTTTTTTACAGAGCTTTTTGAATCCTTGGTTACAACAAAAGGAGATTCAGTGTTACTTTACTCCTCAAATCTCTCTAGATATCTTATTCACTCCTACATCCAAATACCAGGACAACTCCTAAGGCTCGTATCACATCATCGCTTCATAAATCAATTTTAACCAAGTCACTTCTGGTATCTGTAATATGCAACATCCATATTTTACAAAAATCATCATACCTCATGAGATGTAAAAGGTACAAGCATTCCTACACCACCAGACAGGGTTGTATAGACTAGAGACTCTGAACCTCCAGGTATAAGTGTAGCTTTCTGTAGAGATGTTACCACTTCTCCAACATGAAAATTGACAGCTACATCTGCCTGCAGATAGAAATTACATAAGCACACTTGAATCTCCCTACTTTAGAACAAGAAGACTAAAACTTTATTTTTCTAAGGGGTTAACTTTTTCCACAATGTTTCAGTGAATTGTAGCACAGTTATTTTAGTTGCTCTCAGAAGCAAAGGGAGCAATCTGAACTGCTCCTACACTTTGTGACATCTTTGTTATTTTTTGTGCTTCAGATTAGCCAATACTTTCAATTTATTATTTTTTTTCAACAATGCAACAGTAATAAATCCTTGCATAACTACTATGTAAATAGTCATAGCAAAGTCACAATACCTTTTGAGATGCCCCATTAAGAACGCCTCTATCCCACAATGCTTTGTTCCCTGTAGGGTCCTCATCCACATCGTCTGTTACATCAGTAGGGAGTCGAATCTGTAACAAGGATATAAATATATTACAACTTGCTCTATAAGCAGCTCTCATCTTACTGACTGCTTTTTGGTCTACCTAAAGACCACAATAATTTCACATCATTGTGGAAAACAGGAAAAAATGAGCTAGTTTTGTTGCAAATTGTTTTTATATGTATTGATGAACTGCAGTAAACCAATATAACAGCTGATCAGCCACATTTTCAGTTATTTGCTGTAAACTCATTTCAGGAGTTAATGACCAAACCCTTTATATAACAATCTCATGCTTTCAAGACTCTATGGAAGGATTCTGAGTAAATTTTGGAAACAGAAGAGGTGCTGGCATTTTCTCCCTTTCCTAAAACGTTTTCTATCCTTGTAAAGACAAACTCCATCATTTCAGCTGGGTCAACCTTTTGAACAATCCACAATGCAGCCCAGGTACTAGTTCAGGTTTTCAGGAAGCAATCACTGACAATGATCCATTTAGGATGTAAGAACTTGTTTCATAATCCATATATAGTGTATAAAATTTCCATTCTGAGGTCATAATACACATCTACACAGGCAGACTTTATTTCTTATGCAGCAGACCACTTTTGCAAACATTACTGTAAAGGGAAAAATGGCTGTAACAAACAATTTTGCCTTTAGTTACCAAGTTTTCATACAGTTTCAAGTATGAAACCTTTTTCATGTTGATTAAACATATTTTCAAGTTGATAATCCAAGTTTCCCAAAAATAAAAAAATCTAGAGTCACCTGTTGCAATTATATTTCATGGGTTGAAAAATTAACAAATAACTTACAACTGTAATGTTGCCAAACTTGTCGGCTCCAGCTACACTATCGTAGTCTAACAAACATGAGGCTGTTACCCAGCGTGGATTTGTGTCATCAGCAAATATGATGAGCTGGTTCTCTGCTCTCTTATATTTAATATAGTGAAAGCTGTCCTGTATGTCTGCCACTATTACTCGGTTACCCATTGTGTGTATTCCAACCACAAAGTTTGGAATGTGCTGCAATAAATCATTGATAAATTTATAAACTCACAATTCTATAAACTTATTTCTATGCCTTTGTATATTCATGATGAAGTATGGATTGTGAGGCAATATATCCATCAATAAATTTAGTACTCTTCATTAAATCAATACATTTGAAAAGTGTAACAAAGAAGTCCTAAATAAAGTAGTTTAGGATCATCGAAAACTCATAACCCCTGAAACAAGTTTGATAAAATAAGTGATATATGGCACAGGCAGTTTGATCTTTGTCCACACAGTTTGAAAGTTTGAATGATACTTTAGACCAGTCAATGCAATATTCTGTCCAGATGAGGAACCATCTTCATTCTTTCATTTGCGTAGCATGCAAAGAGTTCAGAAATAGTTGGTCGTGCAGTTTGTTTCATTTCAACAGATAAAGGTTAGCTTTATTTTTCTACCAATAATAATTCAAATTCCATAAGCATTTCGACATACAAAAGCTAAATTACCTTATTCTCACATTTTCTTAGCAATTTCTTCTTCCCAAGATCATAGACTCTCAAATATTTCCCAACACCAACTAAAGCTCTTCCTTGGAAAGCAGCTATGGCTCCTGGCATCTCATCTACATTAGTTTTATGCACAAACTCTAGATTGGTTCCCTCTACAAGTTTGTATGTGTACAGGTAACCGCCAGTCATAGATCGTGGATTCAGAGTTAAGTCTTTTACAACACCAACAATTACATATGTGTCATCTGGAGTGTTTGAAAACTTTACAATGGCAATGCTGAAATAGATAAAATATACATAAAACATTAAAATTATCTCTAGGTGTTGAAAATATTGATTCTTACTTAATCTCAATATGACTGATTTATAATGATAAGTAAAGGACTAGTAAGCTAGAGGCCTCCAGTTCAAGCCTCACTGGAAGTACCGGATTATTCAGTGAGAGCGTCCTTGGACGAGATGCTTCACAGCCCTCGCCCAGTACTGTTGCAATCCTGGACATCCATAAATAAGTGAACTGTGGCTGTGATATGGCTGAATTAATTTTGAAAGCTGCATAAAACAACATGCAGTTAATCAATCTGGTGATTCACAAGTACTGAGCCCAAAGCATCTCTGACAGAACCAGCATATCTGTGTATCATTTCCTGACATTTGAACTGTAACCTACCATTACATTTCAGTAACAAAAAAGTATCAACATTAATGGAAAAATGCACAATTTTTTGTCCATTTTCATACAAGAACAATTTTTTTGAAATGTATTTGTCTTTCTCTTCTCTAGATTAGTAAAGTTCATTGATGTTATGTAATACCAAACAGTAGGTCATCAGTGTATCTTTAGAGTTTAACATCTTTTCTGAACAAAGTCGTAAAAATTACTAACCAGTGAGCAGCCTCATTTTGATCCAACTGCACAGAGTCAAGAGTGAGGCCGGTTATTGGATTTATAACTCGGATCTGTGATGCCCACATTCCTGCGCTCGCTTTAGGTGCACCAAACACAGACTCGGGCAAATCTTCATTTAGAAAAGCAGCTGCCATTTCAGCTGCCAGTTCTCTTTCTTCTTCCTGAGCATCTTCAATCATGGCCTGTGGCAAGAAATTGCATTCACCAAATGACAATCAGGAAATCCTTATTATTGAAATATTGCACTTACAATTCATTTACATTCTATTCAAAGAGTATTACAGTCTTTAGCCCCTTGTTTTAATATATAAAGGTTTATTTCATCAGCTTGTGGTTAATATGGGGAAATATTTGCCAAAAAAGGGAAAGGTATGCGAAAATAAAGAGTGCCGTAAGGCACAAGTTATTTTCGTGGACCTTTCCCTTTTGAGGCAAATATTTCCCCATATTAACCACAAACTGATGAAATAAATTATATATTTCCTCTGATTATTTTGTAACCCATTATGTCATCATAAATCCAACCCAATATATTCATTTACAATCCATTTATGTGGATCTTTAAAATCTAGAATAATCTATAACCTTGGTCTCATATGAATAGAGTTATTTTTCGTGGCTTATATGACTGTGAGTGTGAACCTATCCTTTTTCATGTCAGTACAGTACAACATTAATTACAGCATCTGACTTTCTGAATAAAATGCAGTCACACCAATAGATTAGAGTTGATTTGGCCTCCAATTAGTTAGCAAGAGGAATCACCGAAACCATCTCATTTGACTTCTGAAGGTAACCAATTTGTTTACAACATTATGGATGACTTGTTGTTTGTTTCTGTGCTAAATTAGGATAAGATATCGCTAGTACACCCAAATTGTAACTTTCACATGTAGTGAAACTATGAGTGAAAGTTATGGTGTACATCTTTGAGCTTAACATCAACAAAATCTATTGTCCCATTTCCTACAAACTGGAAAACAAATGATGTTTTTACTAATCTACTATAATGACGTTTTTCTCTAAGGTACAATCAAGTTAATTACATCCATCAACTTTTCTAATCCAGTATGAAAGCACAGAAACACACATCTGCCTTGCAAATTGATACCAAAACCAAACTTGTAGAGAATCTATATAGGTGAAATAATTATCTTATGTTCAGATTTTTCACTAATATACTGTGTAGAATGTAAACAGCATTAACACCATACATACATCTGCCAGAGTTTGTTTTCTCTGTGCTTTAGTTCCCTCTGTGTAGGCATTATGATCAGCTTCTATCAGAATCAGATTTGAGGATTCTGGGTGTATGACAAACTTCCTGGGTGTGTACTGCAGTGGATGTGAAACTTGATTGAACACAGCTCCCAACTTCTCTAAAGCTAAAATTCTGTAAAAAAAACACAAAACTTCATGAGATAAAATTCTGTTAACCCTTACCCTTAAAACAAGGTGGGGAAAGGTTAAATAGCTTGTAAGTCACAATTTCTAGTTGCAACTTTATTTGTCCTTATATTTATGATTTATGTTGATAAACCACATTTTACAAGTCTGTTCTTGAAGATGTCTGCTACAAATCTGTTTCAGAAGTAAATGAATGAATTGCATGAAAGGTAGAATATTAAAATTTTTCAAAAACATGAGTAAATCCCTAAAAATAGATTTTGTTGTTCAGTCTGTAACTGTAGATTCATACCTCAAAAGCTGAAAAGTCATTTGTTACCATGTAACAATGCTTAACACCTGTGAGTAAAGTGTGTTTATATGTACATTAACATTGTGATTGACCTATGGTTACTTAGCCTATAAAGGACTATCAAATTTTGAATAGACAACGTCATAGAATCTAGACAAATTGTTGTCTCGTTTTCATAAAAACTCAAATTTTTCTCTGAAAAATTCGGCCTTGGATTCTGAACTTCCTATAATCATATAGTCAAGTGATCAAGAGTCCACTAACTTACCTAAGAGTATTTGTAGAGATTGCCACAATTCCTTCAGGACATTGTTCTGAAGCAAAGCCAGATGCATACTCCAAAGACTCATATGACAATGGAGTTAAATGGAATCTGTTTTGATATGCATAACTCAGCCACGATCTACTGGACATAGCTAGAACCTGAAATCATAAAATGGAATTTAATCCTTAACAATACCATCCCATGTTTCTACAACCATGTGAAACAAGCTTTTTGAAAACATCATAGGGAAAAGGTAAAAATGCTTTTGCCCATAATCAACATTTTCTCCTGTAGCGACAATATCTTCTTTCCTTTCAAAGACAAATCCCTTTAATGAGCCATACATAATTTGACTTCTGCAAATGTTTTCAATATAGACAACTGTAAATGATGTTCTCTGAATAACTTCTCAAAGAAACTTGCACAGTCAAGTAAGTTATAACCATCCTAGTTGACTGTGAGTGCTCATTAGAGTTTCTTGGCGAAACTATGCTCTAAATCTTAAATTTCTTTTTCCAATTCCTTCTTGCTTGACTTACTTATATTTCTTAATAAAAAAGTAACAAAATTGGACTGTTTATCCTATATAGGACTTCACATTTTGTGTAGTCTGATCATGATCCATACTGTCCACAACTTCAAGCATGCTTTGAGTAAACATTAACCCTTTCCAAACAAATTTCAGACTCTTTCAAATTCAAAACATCTGCAGATGACAAATTTGATATTGGTACAAATGATATTAAATACTCTGATAGGATAGAAAACATTCTGTGAAAGGAGAAATTCTGTTACCTTTTCTCAAAATGTATTTTTTTAAGCACTTCTGTTGTGTCGCTAAAACTTGGGATTGTGGGGTAAAGGATTAATCCTTTTTTCATGGTTTGTCTGTCATACTTAACAAATTGTGCCATTGATAGATATGAAAAAAAGTATATTAAAACTGAAATGTACAATTATTAAATACTTACTGATTCAGATCCTTGCATAGAAATTCTGAAGAGTTTAACAGGTCTAGAACCCAGATATCTAGTTCTTGTATCAGACAGATCACCTGTAACTGTGTCTAGGACTGTACGTAGCAAAACACCATTCTGAAACAATATACAATACTTCCTTGTTTAGAATGAAGTTTTACTGTTATAAAAAAGATGTGAAAAACAATATTTCCTCCTCATGATGGTAAAATGCATTCACTTAAAGTAACAATAGCTGCCCAACTTAACAAAGCAGGTGTTAACATGCATTTAAATTTAACTCATACCATTTTTTTCAAGTATGGAAATTATTGTCAAGATGACAATCTGTTATTGTATGGTTGGTCCAAGTGTTAGTCGCTGGCAGAGAAGTTTATTTCAAAACTAGGTTAAAATTTGCCAGGTTACTCTATTAGTTGTATGGTCAGGTGGCAGGGGACTTAGAAACTTGTTCACGACTGTGGCTAATCATGTTCCCCCCCCCACCCCGACGAGCCGAAGGCGACCTGACCGTACAACGAATTTATTGTACTGCAAAGTTATACCATTCCAATGTGCATTCAGCGAAATTTCCCCATTTTATGTACTCATGACATAGAATTTCCCTTCCGAGTGCCCCAGTTCAATGAAAACTGACTTCACTGAAACCTTGGTAAAATGTGCAGTTTGGTGGATGAACTTGAGGATGTCACTAAGATAGACATTCGTCATATTTTTTATTTAAACATGGATTTAAACAACTTCAAGGTAAGTAACTATGCATTTTTTTAATGCTTTATTGTCAAAAAGAAAAAGACAATTAGTTACCACAAACGTCAATATGGTTATCCTTTTAACGTTACAAAGAATGAATTTCGATGCTTCATAATTTGCTTACCTGACAAAGGGATGGCTTGTTTTAACCCAGTGTATTTTTGTTTTAGAATGAAAACACAAGATAATATATGTAACTATACTCATTTATTTTCTGCTTTAATGACAACCATCAAGGGAAACTAAAAATAATATGGTCCAGGCTACTAAGTATTTTTATCTTGTGGGCGACTCGTTTGGATGTTGTGTTGAAAGTATAGTCATGTACACATGGCTCCCAAAAGGGAATGCTTTACGTGGGTTTTGGCATATTATCCAATCAGATTGCGAGAAATTTCTTTGCAGTGTAATAATATTTTTTGTTTACTTTTTGCCTGATTTTAACACTCATTCTTCTGCCAGCAACTAACACTTGGACTGAACACAATAACAGATTGCCATCTTGTCAATATTTTCCATACTTTTGGAAGTGGTAGGATTTAAATTTAAGTGTATTATAAAACCTGCATCGCTTTTTCGGCCCCTATTGGTCCTTTAACTCTGACAAATTATTACAAGTCTAAATCAAAAGCACTTGCAGCTTGCAGATAAAAAATTATATATACTTCAATTCACAGAACTTGTCTTTGAAAAGACAGAAAAGATTCCGGAAGCAGGAAAAAACATGCTGGTTATCATCACTCTCATTTTCCCACAATGTTTTCCAAAGTTTCCTTTCCTGGTTCCATTTAAACTGGGCATTATTTGGTAAAGGGTTAAAAAGCACAGAATTGAAATTGGAATCCCCATAGTAGTAAATCTTTGTCTCCCTGTAGGTTATTGCCTAAACATGCCATTGCTTCATCTAAAATGTAAAAGCATTCTGGACCAAAGATTATGAACTTTTCATGCTACTGTCTATTCAGAATAGTACACGATAGTCGAAGAAATGTAACTTGCCTGAAGACCTGTGTTGAGAAACAGTCCTCCCACTGTCCCCGTCTCTCCTGTCTCCTCTTTAGCCTCTGTGCCCCCCATCTCTACAATACATAGGGACTCTGGGGCTGCAGGAAGGGCCTGCATACTTAATGGGGTCAAACAATCCTTTCAGAATAGAAAAAACAAATATTCATTCACTTGCAAGTATTAGATAGGGCTGAATGAAAGCAAAAAAAAAAAGATTGTATCAGATTTCAGTACTTGCACTTTTAGAGTGAAAAGTTTATAAAGGAAATCCTGGAATATGTTATATCGCAGTAAATCATAGAATATAAAATAGAAATGTGCAGCATTTTTGCGTCATATGTTCACATTGTTTCATTTGCAGTAAAACATTGTTTCAGGAGGTAATAAATGAATTATAAAAAGGCTTTTGAGAACGTTGTGGGACAAGGACAAAAAGCTGATAACAAGCGTTTTCTCCTTTTCCGATGTTTTCTACCGTATCAAATACAGAAATCACCACTAAAGGTATGTTTAATTTGTTGTCTACAAATGCTTTGAATCTGGCTCATTCTAAAATTTTATTATATAATAAGGAGTTAACTGTAGATCCTTATGTTGCCTAACATAATGCACTTACTGATGGATCAAGGGAGACAATCCTAACAGTATTGTCTGCCAGACCCACAGCCAGATATCGACATCTTTGTTCTCCTACAGGCACCCTGCCCAGGGCCATACAAACAACATCTGATGACATCTCCTTCCTCTCTGTGTACTCATTCAGTTGTCCAGTCTGCAATAATCAATAATAAGTAATCATGGGTAATCTATGATATATCAAAAGTAATCATAGGTGATCTATGATATATCAAAAGTAACCATGGGTAATCTATGATATATCAAAAAAATACAACAGAAAGTAGAATTCATTCAGTATTTGCTAGGTCTAAAATGGCAACCATGACTTGCAGTCTAAAGCTAATGAATAATTTCATTGTTAGGCTTGAACTACCTAAATTTCAATTTATACTTTGTAATTCCAAAATTAATGTACTAAAGAACAAATTATACAAATATATACATGTTAAACAGTCTATTATATAAGCTACTGAGCCATATTCTTAAATGCTGGTGTTTTTTTTTTGTTTTTTGTTATTGCAAAAGGCCAAGACTTGCATACACAATGAACAGAGTCAGTGTGGTCAGAACAGAACCAGCAATCATTGTTATCATAAAGAGCGCAGTATAGATCATCATTCCACACCAATATAGTAAATTGGTCAAATATGGTTTAAAATGATACACGTAAATTCTACAGGTTCTTATACTACTTTTGTTGCATTCTCTTTGTTATTAAGTCATAAATGTTAGGAATTAGGCAACAGGGCCATCCTCATCTGAAAAAGGTCCTCTATGTTTCAAATGGAACCATGGAAAAAACATTCCCCAATATAAAGGTCTACAATCACACTTTGCAGATAAAAATCAATTCAGATGTAACTTTAGAAGTTTCATAATAGCCTTCATCTACTGCAAAGTATGTCACATAATTCTTTATCAATCCAAATGTTCCTGGAAAAATTATAGTATGAGCCATGCTCTGTGAAAAGGGGGATTAATGCATCTGCGAAAAGTATCGACCCAGGTCAGCCTGCGCAGTCCGCGCAGGCTGACCTGGGCCGAAACTTTTCGCTATTGGTCACTTTTCTGTATGTCCAAGGACCAGTCTACACCAAGATTAAGTTGGCTGTTAAAAAAAGTGGCTATTATGGATCCATAATTATGTGATGCCTTGATTGGTATACTGGATCACGGAGGTGCATTAAGCCCCCTTTTGCGAGAGAATGGCTCAATTTGTACTACAAACCATAATTTGAGCTACTGAGCCATATTTTGAAATATGTATTTTCTGCAAAAATCCAATGGCAAATAAATGAAACTCGCATACAAAGTGAATAGAGTCAGTGTGGTCAGAACAGAACCAGCAATCATTGTTATCATAGAAGAGCGCAGTATAGATCATCATTCCACACTAATATGGTAACTTGGTCAAATATGGTTTAAAATGATACAGGAAAATTCCACAGGTTTTAATATATCTCTCAGAAAGGTCTCAAGATTGAGTAAAAATCTCTTTCTTTAGCAAGAAAAAGACCATTTTCAACACCATGATGTGTCTGTTACATATCAGTACATTGTATCTATCCCCCACCGCCTCACTTTGATATCACATATTTTGACAATATACCTAAAAAATCTCAAAAAAGTTGAGACATCTCAAAAAAGTCATTTGATGGAAAAAAAAAAACAAACAAACAAGAAAATTTTTTAGTCACAGAGACTCTGGAGCTACCAAACTCTGCCCATGCACAGTTCATTCGCCAATATGAAACCCCATGCAAAGTTCATTCACCAATATGAAACATAACATGGGTAACATGATTGAAACTTACTTACAAAGTGATTTAAATGACTTTATTAACAAGCTTGACCTAAGCAATTTTCATACTCCAAGTCAAATATCCCCAAGTACAGTTAATACAAATATCTACATGATGTTTAATAGTGGAGTTGTTGGGCCATATTCTTAAACACTAAGGTTTTTTGCAAAAAGCCAATGGCAAATAAACGAGATTCACATACAAAATGAACAGAGTCAGTGTGGTCAGAACAGAACCAGCAATCACTGTTATCATAAAGAGCGCAGTACGGATCATCATTCCACACCAATATTGTAACTTGATCAAATCATGTTTAAAATGATACCGGAAAATTCTTTAAGTTTTTATATTACTTTCAAATTCTTTTCATAAATAACCACTCAAGGGAGTATTTTTTGTTGTTGTTATTGTTGCAACAGTAATGGGCACTACTTTTACAGTGCACATTACTTTTTTACACATTTCTTTCTTCATCTTTTAGAATCAAGGATTGGATGCTATAGATCCAAAGATTAATATTTTTTGAGTGGCATACTGTAGATATGTACATATAGCATACAATGCTGTCAAAATAATTGTTTGCCATCATCAAACTTTGAAAATGTATCAAAAGAATAAACTTTCAGATATTTGCAATAAGGAAATATGCAGAGCTTATAAAACATACAAAAAAAGGTAAACTATACATCCACTGCTAAACAAGTCCTTATGGCCTTCATGTGTTGTAAGGATTTATCGTGCTGGTTTTAAGGTTCAAACTGAACACTTAGATGAAAGCTGAACACCCATATCTCCCATTATAAAAACTTGAAATTGGTATACATACTGGGTCCATTTCAAAGTAAACAAGCTCTCCACCAGACAAGGCTATCACCACTTGTCTTTGATTGACAGCACATTTTACTATGTTCTTTTTCCCTGGTGTCTTCCATTCATTGACACGCTTATCAGAGCGAATATGTCGAATACCATCTGGATAAATCTGAAGAAATAGTTAAACTATTACCATACAAATATAACACTTTATTATACACCTATCTATGATCTGAGTACAATACGGGCATGATCTAACTCGCCGATACAACTTCGACGGAAAATTTTTCCATATCACCCTAGTACCGTGTGTAGAGCATAGTCGTGTACATGTCGTATGTCTGTGTACTGCCGTTTGGGTCGTTTTGCCAAATACCTAACACGTTCCGCTTGCATGACGAAGCATGTAAACATCATTTTTCGTGTTTTTTTTACAGCTATTTTATCTATTATTTGTCATCTTTTTTTTTTTTCAAGAATCGTTTTGATGCAGATTTTGATTTTGTCCGATATTAATGCCCATTACATGAACAAGTGTTGTTTTGAAAGGGTATTTCCATATGCTACTGTACGATACACTCATGAACTTAAGAATTCCGATTCATAATCACAAGTTTGACTTGCCTCCTGTGTTAAAACGAAAAGAGATTTACTGGTCTGGACAGTGACAGTGAATAACAACCACTGAACACCTTTTCAGTGTTAAAGAAATAATTTTTGAGCCACAGTTTTTTTGTTTTTTTCTCTTGTACAACATAGCGGCTTGGGCACAGCAAGCGCCATTTTTAAATGCATGCTGATCTATGCAGACTTACCGATATGTATGTATATTCATCCGCCATTCATAGATATTGTACTGATATGTACAGTGAAATGTAGTTCTCTGAATTTTTATATTGATTTTGTGACATTTCTTAATAGTTATTGTGGTTAGGTATATAATAAAAGGAATATTACAACAGTCTGCATTTCTGCATGGTCGTGCAGTCTGATCTTGGATCTACACTGTCCGATGAGGAAATATTTTTCTCCAAAAAATAAGTTTAAAAATAGCATCATTCCGGCTTTTACTATCCACTTGAAATTTCCATTTAATTTATTCAGCAGGATAACGGTTAAACTTTTACCACACAATCCTTCTGAAAACATAGTGGGAAAAGGAGAAAATGCTGGTACCCATTTTCCTTTTTCCACGACAATTACATTTATTTAATGCACATCAAATATGTCATCTACAGATCCTTTCAGTTTGGACAAGCCTAACATTCTGTTGAATAGTAATGAGGTAACACAGACGAGTCTGAGATCTTGATGTCTGCTTGGGAAGAAAACAATAAATCCTATAAAGTACCTGTACAAGGGCATCATCTCCGAGTTGGGAACACGACAATGTGGGTGTGGTACCCAAAAACCCTGAATCTGTCACTTCTTCTACAGTCTCACCAATAGACAATACGAGGGTGGCATTCACAAAGGACACAATAATATAGGCATCATACTCATCTGAAAATACAAGCAAGTATATGAGAATATAAAACTGACAGACTTGGTCATCCTCTATACTTATAGACTGAGCTATTACCAAACCTGAAATTACAAGTATTTCACCTTTTATCTTTACCAAACAACAAAATTTCAGTCTCAACATATGGAAAGTATTTTCAGTCAACAATTCAAATGTAGACCAAAAGATGACTTCTCTCTATGAAAGAGTAGGAAACAATGGGAAAAGGAGAAAGTGATGGTCACCACATTGCTCCTCTTCCCACAATGTTTTCAAAATTCTTCTTTATCAGGGTCTTTAAAGGACCTGATTGTTTGGTAAAGGGTTAAACCCGCAATACATTTCACCCATTACCTCCTGCTGACCACTTTTTTTGTCTTCCAGAATAAAACTTTTTAAAATAGAGAAATAGCATGGAAGACTGCTCATACCAAGTAATATCCCCTTTACAAGCTATACTTTCATATGTATTCTTGTATGAAGCCATAAGGTAATGCTGCTAGTCTATGTTCTTCAAAATTGTACGCTACCTTTTCATTAAAGGTAGTTACATGTTAACCCTTTACCAAACAATCCTGTGTTGTAGGAAATAGGCACATGAAAAAATTGTGGGGAAAGGAGAGTGCCAGTAACCAGGATTTGCTCCTTTTCCCAAAATATTTCTATTTTAAAGACAAATCCCATCGTTAGAACCATACCTAACTCATAATTTACAAATGCTTTCAATTTGGGTTAGAACTTTGTCATCTGGTTCAAGTCAGTACAGCACAATTGTTCCTGGTGTATTTACCAGCCTACAATGTACAGCTTCAACAAGAATCTAGAGAAAGGACCAGTTTGAATTTTTCTACTCACTGAACGGTATTTCTTTTTAAATTAATGACCTTAAAGTCAAACGCTAAACTTCTAAATGTCCAAACATTTCCAACTACAGTAAAAACTGAAATCTTCCAATTTCCAATTTTGTTCCATCAGTAAAACATCACTGCATTCAACAGTGCAGACCAAAGATCAAATTGCATGTTCCATGCAATGCGATTGTGACTTACACTGTCTGCAAAAGTACATCAAGTCATGCTCAACATCCTATGGGTTAATGCACAAAAAATGACATTTGCAAAAGGTAAAATGACAAGAGTAAAAAGAGATGCACAGATCAGAGTTGGATTGTTTGTAATCACATCTTTGAGTCAGGTGAAACACGGTTCTTCCTCATTTCTGTGCTCAGTGTATTTTTTTATTTTTTTGCTGTTTAGTGTGTGTGTGCGTGTTTTTTTTTCCCTCTAATTTCATTAGACACTAGAATATTACTATGAATTTTGGTACATGAAGAAGTTGTGTTTCACGGTTTATCAACAGCTAAACTATCTAAGAAGTATTGTGGTGCTGGGTTTTATATATGCACAGATCAGTGATGAATCGTTTGCAATCACAGTTTATCAGAAGAAACTTGGTTAGTGTTTAATCATCATTTCTGTGCATCATAGCTTTAACCCTTAGGGCACCATGCACAACTTGTTTTTGTAGACACTGTAGATCAAGATTAGACTGCCTTTTGCAGTCAGTGTAAATTAAGATCAGACAGCACTTTTTAACCCTCAGGCACCAGCCTTGAAGAAAACTGTTGCCTCGCAAGTCCCCACTTTGGAAATACTTCCATTTAACTTTCAGCCACACAGGCTAAACACTAAAACTGTAGAACAGGACACAAAATGGCATGTAGTTACACACAAACTGAAAACCTGATTTCAGTGTAACCCCCCCCCCCCTCTTTCCCACTGCATTGTGGGGTGATTTGGGATTAAAAAAAAAAATATGTGCACAGATCAGAGTTGGATTGTTTGTAATCACACTTTTAAGTCAGGTGAAACACGGTTATTCCTCATTTCTGTGCTTTTTTCAATGACTGTTTTTGTCCTCTATCTTGTAATTTATATTTTATTACATGTATATCATTTTTACACTACATGGGATATGGTAGTAAGATAATCACAGATCATGGAATTCACAGATCAGATTGATTGTCATCACACTATGATATCTGGTGAAATAATGCTATTCCTCATTTCTGTGAGTAATCATTCAGTTCAGACTTTCAGTAACACAAATATGGGATAAATTTTATTTAGTTTTAATTAGATTATACAGATAAATAAAAACATCTGATGGAGATTGGTAATTTACAGTAGTTGTCTGCAAAAGGTTTTTAAGTTGATTTGATTTACACATTCCTATCACAAACCTTCTTGTACATAAAAAAAATCATTTCTATCATCAACAAGCCCTCTGTATCAAGGTTTTGGTTTACAGAAATTTGATTACAATGCCAATCTGTACACATCAATATGGTATGCAATCTTAAGAGTTTTTTACTGTTCTTGTTCTATAAAAATATTTGAGTAATTTCAAAAATGCTATGCTGTGTCTATTCACAATCCATTCCAATTTTGATATCCAACACTAAACTTACTATCTGTCTTGATAACAACGATCCACACACACATGCATGTGAGTGTAAAGAACTTGGATTTCTGATAGGCATAGATCAGCCAGCAGTTGAACAGAAATATTAATCATTTACATCTCAGCACTTGTACATGTCATCATTTCTATGCACTGAAATAGTTTCATTTGTTAAATATCTTTTTCTGGTAATTTCCAAAATGTCACTAAATAAAACTTACGCTATTCAGAAGCATAACCATAAGCATATGTCTAGGTAACTAGAGTTCAGACCTGAGAATGCTGTTTCACAACAGTAAAGTAGCACCTCATTGCTCCTCAGAACTTGTGCAACACTTTTGAAAAATTCTGTATGATCACATTTGAAGTTCAAATTCAGTAACAAACTTGAATTATTGCATGATTGGAAAGAACTGGATTCCACTGTTAACTCTTTCACATCTGATTAAGTAATTTGCATTTTCTCAATGGCTACAAATACACTTCTGCTACAAAATCAAGAGACGGTTCATATATAATCTAGAATAAAGCAGTGGACATGTTAGATCAAAGATCAGACTGCATGTTCTGTGCAGTCTGATCTTAATCTACAAAGTCCACAAAAGCTTCTGGTATCGTCTATGGTTTGTAAAGAGTTAATATCTGCAGCATTTATCCATTATTCAACTCTGTAGTGATGAAAGCATACTATATCTACAACTGATCATTGTGACAAAATGAGAAATGGATCATGACTACTTAATGCTTTCATAACATCAACATTTTCTTAATAATTTTTTTTCTCTTTAACAATTGTTCACTCCGTAATTTACCTTGCACTTCTCTTTTTTGCAGTGTCCATAGTCAACAAGAGGAGAAAGCAGAAAGGTTTTTTTCTTGAAGAATAATCCCCTCTTCTAACATTTAATAAAATAAGCATTTCTATATACAAGTACACAACTGCCAGTTGAATTTCTGTCATACTGAGGTATAAATACAATTATCAAGCATAGATCAGTCATGATTTTAAATTTGTAATTTTATTCAGGTGAAACACGGAAAAAACATCATCTCTATGCTTGTTTGGGAAGATACAGAATAAAATGAGCTTTCTTTCAAATTGAAAATTCAATGTTGTAAAACGCTAAAAGCTGAACAACATCAACAAAAAAATATCAGCACTTCCTGCTGTTTGCTGCAGTTATGCAATTAAATAAAATACATTAAATAAAGAAGAGATATGTTCCTTAATCAAAATTTTCAGTAAGAATGATTAATATTATTACTAAAGTACCCATTTCCTTTTCCAAAATTCAATTCATTATCAAGATGAATATTCTACAAGTTTCATTCAATAAAAACCTCTGTAAAAAGAAAACATACAGAGTCAGTATCCGTAACAAATTTAGATGCAGTTCATGCTTGGCATGAACATCTTATAAAATAATGGATTTTATCCGTCTCAGATGAGACAGCACATTTCTGTAGTCTGATCTTAAACTACTCTGTCAACAAAGCATATGGGCCATGCTCTGTGAAAGGGGTTTTAGTGCATCTGCAAAAGTATGGATCCTGGTCAACCTGCACAGACCTGGGTCTCAAAGTTTATTTTTTATTTTCTTCATGTCAAAGGACCAGTCTACCTTGTGATTCAATTGGTTGTTAAACAAAATAGATTTTATGGATCCATAGTTATGATTATTTGCTTGGTATACTGCATCTTGGTGACACATTAAACCCCTTTTGCCAGAGCCTTCCTCATACGAAATTGTCTTCACCATTTTAAGTGTTGACTTCTTACTAGAAGACAAATTTCAGCTTTGTCCTTAAAGGCCCAGCATTGGCCAATAGTAAACAAAGCGGGTGTTAAAATGTATCTGAATTTAAATCATACCTTTTATAAGTATGGAAATTATTGTAAAGACGACAATCTAATATTGTAGTCCGTCGCTGTCAGAAAAAAATGAATGTTAAAATCTAGTAAAAATCAAACAAAAGATTGAGCGACCAGGCAACTTTTTACCCTCTTTTGAAATTCATTTTTCTGCCTACGACTAACACTTGGACTGACGGTGTAATAACAGAAGTCATCTTCACAATCATTTTCATACCTTTAAACTGCATGATTTAAATTCAAATACATTTTAACACCCACTTTGTTTACCTTTTGGCCGTTACTGGGCCTTTCATGAATACATTTGCAGATGACAAAATGAATCTGGCGCAGAATTATTAATTATCTTTGAAAGTGTAGAGAATGCCGATTGCATGCATTGTCTCCTTTAAACATTTTCTTCACAGGTCTCTTCTTTAGGGTCTGAAATACACTAGACCCTTTGTTAAACAGTTAAGTCTGTGGGTCCCTCTCAGCACTGTATACATACAAAAATACCCACCTTGTAGAAACTTGAGTTCGACATGATCCTACACACATCCATCTGAAATAGAAAACAGGCTAGTTGTTGGAAGGTCAACAACTTGCCTGAATTAGTTTGTGTTTCTGGTCCCATATGGTTGTTTCCACAAGTTCCTATGTAGATATTACCTAAAGTGCATGCTGCTTGCATTTGTCAACAAAATATTTGTCGTTTCAAAAAAAAATAGAGCATTTCAAAGAGATTTTGGCAAAATTATTTGGCATCATATTAATGTAGATTCATTATCAGACTGCATGTGTTGTAGAACCTTGGTCTACACTGTTCACAAGGGTTGAAAGTTGAGATGAAACTCTTTAAACTCCGAAATCTTTTTTCACTATTTTGAAAATTAGATTCATCCTGTCAGGAACTTTTTTTTAATTTCTTCACGAAAGTAAAATCAATTATCCTAATACATTCTAAAATTTACTTTTCAGTCTTCAAAACATTAATATGTTTATTTCTGATAATGTCATATCAAAAGCTGACATTCAAAAAGACTTCTTTCGTTAGTCAGACTTTGAAGGCACAAAATCTGCAGGCAAAGCCAGCCTGAATGTCACCATACTATACAGCAACACACAAAAATGTCCGCCCATTCCCTTGCCTATAAAGAGACACTCATAGTGAGCTTTCTTTACTTTCGGTCAAGCCAGAAAGAGCTACTTCAGAAAATGGCCTGTGAAATAAAACCCTGAACCCTGAGAACATTGATCTTTTCTCTCTTTTCCTCCAGCCGGTCTAGAAATAAATCATAGATTGACACTGTGCATGAATTTGACAAACTTTTCAGTGCATCAAAATGTTTTTGATGATTACTTTTTAAAAACTTTCTAAATTCTTTTATAAACTCTGCTGTTTGCAAGTGCCTGTTTTTGCCCCGGCCTCTATCTTTCCCAAACACTGATGTACATTATCAATGAGGTGACAACTGATCAAACACAGTTATGGCAAAATATATTTCAAAAATCTTTTGGAGATGACTTTAAACTTTAGATGCAAAGAAAGACAACTAAAATATTTCTGAGGGCTGTCACAACATAGAATACAGTGTAGATCAAAGATCAGAATATACATGCTGCACAGTCTGATCTTGCTTAATTTTGTCAACAAGAGCTATTTATGTTTCTCATGGCATGCAAAGGGCCAAATATTATGGTTTGAATGGCTCCCTTAGAATATATTTGGGTAAGTCTGTCAACAGCCAGAGTCTATTCAAGCACAATTCATCTACTAAACACATACATTACACAGATTTCGAAATTAAGGTCAACATGGACTGCCAAAATAAACTCCTACTAACAGTTTCATGCTGAACAAACAGCTTTTAGACAACCCTCTATCTCCACCAATCAAGTCTGTCAAAGCCTAGCATTTGGTAATAATAACAAAAAGCAGTGAGTTGTCAAACACAGAGTTTAGACTTTTCTCTTTTTTTTCAACATAAAATTTTCTACATAGATCAGTAGTAGCTATTTGATCACCATTGTGTTGTCAGCTGGCACTAATCACATATCATATCTATGTACTCTGATTTTAACTAAAAGGTGCTTTTGCACAATGTGCTGAGCAAGATCTAAATACATAGAACGTGCAGTATCATCTTGGATCTACATTGCTGTGAATTTCGTGACACCCAACACACTTTTACAAATGTAGAGTTTCATCTAGGCTATGGAATTAAGGAATACCCGTTTTTGTTTTTGAAAAATTCCTGTTACCCTTTTTGTTTTTGAAAAATTGCCATATTTTGTAAACATAGCCTTATTAACAATCATTGAGTAAATGTTTAAAATATAACTGAAGAAATACTTAAGGTCACATTTTTGCCATTCATAAAGCTTGTATGTGTTTCCATATCAACCCATGTAGTAAGCAGGATTGACTGGTTTCCATAAAATGATTTTTTTATATTGGGAACCATTGCAGCCTTTGCTGTTTAAAATGCAGTCAGACAGAATGTGTAGATGTTTCTTTTTGCATAGAAAAATTGATTTTTGAAAAGTGAACAAAACAAATGACTACTGAAGTTAAACCAAAATGATTTCTTGCTAATGCATTACATCAATTTGAACAAAACTTTGTTTTGATCATCTCCGACAATACCCAGCCTTTTTTCTAATCCCGGATGAAAAACTGCAATATCATGATAATTTCATGATCTAAAAATGTCATTTTTAATGTTTTAGCATGTTATAGTTTAATAACTTCCCAAAGAGAAAACAATACTACCCTATTCAACTAGTTTGGTTCACAGGTAATAATCGTAAATCATTTGAAAACCTAGTATCCTGTAGCACCCAAAAAGCAAAATTAAAATGAGGTGGCCTCTGGAGTCCAAGGCACAACTTGGTATACCTGGAGCATATCCTCATGACATGAAAGACCACTGTTGGACACCAGTTCCACTGTTGTGTAGGTTTTTTTTTTTACATTCACTTGCTTTTGTTCAACTCTTTACCATAGAACCCAGTTTCAATGACCCCAACAAGATGACTCTTGAATACATTATGGGAATAGGAGAGATGCTGGTAACCAGCATTTTCTCTTTTTCCCACAATGTTTTCTGCCTTTCTGAGAAAAATGTCATCATTTAAGCCACATTCATATTATTGTTTGCAAAATGCGTTCAATATGGACATACCTACATTTTTGTCGTGTGGTAAAGAGGTAGGCCTATCTTTCATCAATACCAGACATTTATTTTGGCTGTCCATGTAAATGACCTGCAGATCAATACAACTGTCTTACCTTCGATGTTTTTCTTCACTGTCCAGACAGCATTAGGGTTACCAGGAAGCTCTGACACAGCCATTTCTGATACCTGGCAGAAAAGACAAAAGATTTACAATTGTTGACTCACAAAGAATACCTCCTGCAAACTTTTTTTTGTCCTGTAGAAGGCTCATTTATTAAGGCATTTTCAACATCATTTCAATTATATCATGGCAGTCAGTACACCTATACATGCTTCCCTGGGGTTTCTTTTACCAGTGCTCCACACAATATTCTTTCCAAGCCACTGGCTGCTTTCCCACATAACCATCATTGAAACAATGGTCAGCCGTGAGAGAGGAATGAATCCTGTTGCAACGACTACCATCAATTGTCAGAAGAACTGGCCCAGCAAGGGATCAAACCAGCGACCTCATTCTTAAGTCCCGTAAACTACCTACCGAGATATCGTGGCTTCACAAATCAATGTGAAAAGGGAGTATCCACTTCAATTATTTCATATGATTGACCTATATTTTAACAAGATTTTTTTTTGGCTGTCTGCTGCAAAAATGGTACCTGAAGGTACAAGTAAACTAGTCATAACTTCTGATATTTTGATTTAAAACTTTATTTTGTCCACAAATGATTGTGAAACAAATATTCTGCACCAATTCTTCCAGAAGACCTTAATTCATATCTGTTCTGAGGATCTGGATTTAGACTGATTTTCATAACTCTGCTTATTTTGTGCAGTGTGATATTGATGCTGTCCACAAATTCATTTTGCATGTAGAAGTGCATCAGACATTCACACCCAATTCCTTCTTTATTGACATGTATCATTATTATCTACATCCATCACATTTCAGAGGCATGAATCAGACAACACAATCATAGATTTAATATACTATTATTTCAAAGCATTTGCAAACAAACAAACAAACAATAACAACAGGGTAGAGAAGATAGAGTGAAAAAAGAAGAAAATCCTGATCCATTTTCTTAATTACAGTTTTTTTCAAATCTGTTCTTCCTCGAGGTTTGGGAAAACACAAACCCACTTGGTTGCTCGCTTAAGGATTAACTTACCTCCAAACCATGTCGTAAAACTCTCAGAGAAGACCTTGGGCCTCTGCCACACAGTGTATAGAGTTGAGGGGTATCTTCATTTGCCAAATCTGCTATCTGTAATATGTAAACAAAACTTGTCTGTCCATAACCAATGATAGCATTGTAACATACAAGTATATTTATTAGATAATCACAAGGAAATAACTTTCTTTGTATTGCTACAGCCACTTTAGAGAACATTGCAAAATAGAGGATATTGCTCAAAATGGCAATTTTTTCCCTTGCAAATATGTTACAGCATCAACCCTTTATAGTATACAAAAACAAGTTGCCTATAGTCAATTTGTCTCAAGAGGTGAAGTGTTCAAGAACGAGGAACATCACAATCATGTGGAGAGGGACTTTTGACGTGACTGTTTTAAATTTGCATGATTTTAGTGAAAATTGTCAAGTCTGGATTTTATAAAATGTTTCATCTAAATATTTTGCTGGTTGCATTTCACAGCAATGCTCTGGAAGTATTATGCTTAAGTCAAAGATTAAACATAACCATCAGTACTTTATGGTATTTTCCCACCGTCTCTTGATACGAAGCTCTTTGTGAGCCACAACAGCAAACAGTTTTCACAACAAAGTCTACAGAGATGAAATCTTACAAAACTCTGGCTAAGTCAGTGATATTAGCTAACAATCCTAAATTTACACCAAAAATTTATCCCATAAACTGTTATTGAAATTGAAAAAAGTTTGCATGAAAGACAAGTTTTTTTGTTACCTGACAAGTCATAATAGGTGACAAACTGTCCATCTCGTCAACCATAACAAGATTTTTCAGTGGTCGGGGTGAAAAGAAAAAAGTTGTGCCTTCTTCAAGTGGACTAGCACTACTAAATCTGGGTTCATCATCATCATCTCCCAGTCTTGCAATCTGATATAAATTGCTGAAAGAGAAAAATAGATTCCATCAATTACATAATGCATATCACTGGTTTAACTAGCGTTTTCTCATTTTCCAAAAGCATTTTTTTCAAAACCTTTTTCTCCAAGGCCATTAAAAACACTGGATGGCATGATATTTATGACAAAAAACAAATATGTATAAAATAGTCTGCAAGACTTGATAAAAAATTCATAAGCACATAGGTTAAAATATTGAAAATAAACAATATTTACTGGTTTCCAAATTCTGATGCAGCAAACAGAAAACCAGATTTCAGCACACAAAGGCTTGTTGCTACTGGGATTGTATCAAAATACTTAAGGTGAATTTCTGTAACCATATCTTCATCTGTTTCCAAAGTGATCTTGAAAATGTCCCCTTGCTCTGTTTGTGCCAGGAAGAAAAACATGGACTGAAAGACAAATAAAGAAGTCAGTATAGTCATCATTGTGTCATATAAAAAGCAAAGACTAGATACAAGAAAAGCAACTGTCATGCTATCTTTTATCAGTGAGTATACAGGCTATTTTCAGACAACTAACAAGCACAAAATTTAGTATGGAGAAATGAAAAGGTCTTCTTCTTAACTATACTGAAATTCATTTAGACAATGGGACAGTCTTTTTTGTATTGCAATGGATTAGCAGGATTTTTTTAATGAAACTGGTTTCTTTTGTTATTCACTATTGCTGTGATTTTCTCAACTTTTTGTTATGCAGATTTTGTAAAGACACAAAGTTTAATTATCTCAGAGTGAATCAGAAAATCATGACCAATTACATCTCTTGAAACATTGTTTAATGTACATGAATTACTGTAAGCATGTCCAGAACTAATAGACTAGGAATGAATCTTTAGTCAATAGAAAAGAACTTTAAGCTGCCAACAAACCTTTGTTTTATGTGTGGCACTGCAAACAAAGATCATCCCTCTTTCTGGATCATCCAGGTCATTCTAAAATAATAACATCAGTCTTGAGAACAGAAAAATAATGTCTACCTATATTATTTCATTTATATCATGGCAGTCAGTGCACCTATCCATGCTTTCCTGGAGTTTTCTTTTACCAGTACTCCGCAATATTCTTCCCAACTACCTACAATTCAGTAAGCTCATTGGGACAAGCAAGTAAATTTCATCAGGTAGCATTTGCAGGTAAAATAAATGGAAAGTAATGAAAAGTAAAAAATTCTATTATATTTATAAAGTAACAAAAGTGAGACAAACTTGGTAAAATTGATTCTAAAAATTGAGACAACAAAATATGTTGGTAGGGGGAGCCCTAAGGGCGCATCGACATTTCTGCAGACTGATATTATTAAAACAGCAATTATGTAATCACTGTTTCAAAAACTTTTGTTTGAAATCATGAAGCATCAAACTGGTTTGAAAAGGATAACACATAAACAATACAGCAGTCACTAAAGATGACCTAATAACCCTTCTTGGATTTTAGAATTAGGCCTAAAAAAAAATATCTGTGTTTAGGGTTTCCCTACCCTACCTAGAAAATGCTGCCGACCCTAAACTTTTTTTTGCCATGATTGAAAAAAAAAAGAAAAAAAAATCTGTCTGGTGTGATTTCATTACATATTCCATGTAAAAAGTTTTTGTAAAAAAAAAATAAATCCCTACCTACCCTACCTACAGTATTTTGGAATGAAACCCTAAACACAGATATTTTTTTGTTGGGCCTTAAAAAGTAAATCTGTATCATGTTATTATATAGTACATCAACAGCTAAAGTCATTCAGGGACATGACAGGTATTGCTGTGAGAAAAAGGTCCTTCCTCTCCGACTCTAAAGTTAGGCATAATCAGTTGTTAGTAAAAAGAAAATTGAAACAGAAATTGAAATGGTACATGAACACTGCCCCTGAAAAAAATTAAAAAATCACCACAACCAAAACTAAGAAGACCAGGCTGCATGCCCTAAGGGCCGCTTCAGATTTCTTGACTAACAAAAGCACTTACTCTTCTTCTGGGTATAGGACAGCGTATGTCTGGCTGATCTCCCAAATTTTTAAAGGTTATGTAATTTTCTGAGCATATCAATACTCCACTGGGACCATCACTCCCTCCTGGAACTGAAGAGAAAAACAAATGAGTCAAGCCAACACTGATTATGCGATATAAAGGCATAACCATCCTACCCCCTCCCCCCTTTTATAATTTATAAGCAACATAAAGCAGGAAACTAATATTTCACAGAAAAGTAAATTACTTCATGCAATTACACCTTTTCTCATCTTTTACAAAATCTGTTTACTAAATTGTATTTGTCAAGTATTATAGCATTAAAGCTCCAATTGCAGCCAAAAGTAAACAATGTGGGCATTAAAATGCATTTGAATTTTAATCATACTTAAAAGTATGGGAACTATTGTAAGGATGACAAATATTTTGTTGTATGGTTGGTCCAAGTCTTCGTCACCGCAGAAAACTGAATCTTAAAATCAGGTGAAAAGTAAACAAAAGATAGAGCTATCTGGCAACCTTTGACCTGCTTTTAAAATTCATTTTTCTACCAGCTGCTAACACTTGGACCGCTTGTACAGTAAGAGATTGCCATCTACACAATAATTTTAAAACTGTAAAATGGTACAACTTGAATTTCAATGGATTTTAACATCCTCTCTATCTACCTTTGGCCACTATTTGGGGCTTAAAGTACCAGAACAATTACAGTTTTGACAGAAAAAAAAATCGAATATGGAACCCCTTTGGGTCATAACTATGCCAAGAATAATGTTATGTATAACTTTGGACCTGATATGATGCATACACATTTGGAAACAGCATTTCAGTCTCTATCATTCTGGCATAATTTCATAGAAATAAGCCCCATTGTGTTGACCAGAACAGGTGCCAAAAAGGGTCCTAAGAAAAAGGGATTTTTTACAAGTTTTCTCATCTCAGTAATTTTTCACCATTGACCTAGTTATCACAGGCATCAAATTTCAGAAAACCCTTTACCATACAACAAGATTTTGGACAAGTCCAAATTAGAAGGATTTTCAAGCAACAAAATGAAGTGTGGCTCAAATGATTGGATTTGTCTTCATATGGTTGAAAATATTGTGGAAAAAGGAGAAAATGTTGGTTACAACCATTTTCTCCTTTTCCCAATGTTTTCAAAAGGCTTCTTTCCTGGGGTCGTTAAAACTTGTGATATGTGGTAAAGGGTTAAGCACACCATACTGTCACTGTAAGAAAATCTAAAAAAAAACTGTGTGTGTGTAATACAATTAAGAGTAACATGTACCTGAAATAAGAAAGTTAGCATGCTCTTCGAGGGGTTCAGAGTATTTCCTCACTACATGGTTTAAGCCCAAGTCTAATTCATAGTATGTCAACAACTGTTGTGCCCTGTCAGCCGCTTCTCCAGTTGGATCAGCATCACATTCCTTAAATAAAATGCTAGTGATCATCTCAAGTTCTTAAAGCTAAAAACGGTTAGTCTTTTTCACTTCTTTAAAGGTACAGTAGAGGCCAAAATTAAACATATTGAGAGTCAAAATGCAGACATTTTTCTCTGATACCACTTGTAAGTATGGATTCAGTAGCTGGGAAAAAAAGTATTGTAACAATTCATTTTTCTGCCAGCAACTGGAACTTTTACAAATTCCATTGTAACACATTATCAGATTCATTAATATCAATACTTTACTTAAAAAGGCATGATTCAAAGTTGTTTGCAATTTGAGATCTGAATGGTTTACATTTGGCAGCGAGTGGACCTTTCATTTCAGTTTTAACTAAATGAAAAATGTACTTCAGTCAGTAAACAAAGCCCACTTGCAGCAAATTTCAAGGTTACTTTTTACCAGAAATACTGATTACGAGCCATTGCTCTACATTTCACACTTTACAAAACCTAAAATTCAAAAGGTGTCAAAAGATGCTTTTGGTGTAAAAAAGTTTAAGAAAGGCATTTTTCTGTAGCATAAATATAAAACAAGAGGACCATGATGGCCCTGTATCGCTCCACTGGCTAATACGTAAAAACCCTACACACCAAACATTACAATACTTGTCCAATTGGTTTGAAACTAGTAGACATACAAAAATTTTCTCTATAAAATCCCAAGAGAAAGTTATGACCCCAGGGCAAAGCCATTTTTGACCACAGTGCTATAATTACTTGAATCCTGGTAGAGGTCCTCAGGATAAAGCCCCATATCAAATAATACAGGTCTAGAATCTGTGGTTATAAACAAGAAAATTTCCAATAAGAGGCCCTGTAAAATATGAGACCCCTAAGACAGAGCTAAATTTGGTAGCCCTAGTTCTTATGGTTAGTAACAAGAACATTTAAGTTTTCACTATAAAAGCCCATGTAATACTTGAGACTACTGGGGTGGGGGGCAAACTTGACCCCCAGGCTATAATCTGGGCACTCTTGGGAGAGGCTAACTAGCTACATGCAAAATTTGGTAGCCCAAGGCTTTATGGCTAGGTACGAGAAGATTCTTAAAGTTTTACCTATATATACACCCATGTAAAACTTGTGACCCCCGGGTTGGGATCAAATTTGACCCTATGGCTATAATTTGGGCACTCTTGGTATAGGCCCACTAGATAAAGTTACACGCAAAATTTGGTAGCCCTAGGCCTTATGGCTAAGTACAGGAAGATTTCTAAAGTTTTCTCTATATAAGCCCATGTAAAACTTGTGAACCCCGGGGCAGTGCCAATTTTGACCCCCCCAGGGCTATAATTTGAAAGAGGTCTACTAGATAAAGCTACATGCCAAATTTGGTAGCCCTAGGCCTAATGGTTTCAGACAAGAAGATTTTCAAAGATTTCAAATATTTTTCAGTTTTGTTGCCATGGCAACCAGAGTTTTTGAAGGAATCAAATTCTTTCAAGGAATTCTAAAGAGGACCATGGCAGGATCCTTTCTGTGAAGTTTCATCAAATTTGGATGGGTAGTTTCAGAGAAGTAGTTGTTTAAAAAAAAAAGTTAACGCACGCACGGACGGACGCACGCATGCACGGACACCGGGCCATGACATAAGCCCGCTGGCCTTCGGCCAGTGGAGCTAATAATGGCATCAACTTATGAAATTTGGCTACAATTCATTCTAATTTTATAGAAAATTGTGAGTTAACAGAAAAATAGGTTCAGTGTGAATCCTACCAAGTAAAACTCCAGAAAGGTACTCACTTCATAGTCTATTTCAAGACAAGCAAAGGTAGGATTTTCAAACCCAACATCCACTCCACAAATGTAATACACTAATGTATTTGCTTTGTGTGCTTCAAGGGGAGAGGAAATGGTTAGTCTAGCCTGAGCATCTCTGTTTAATATGTATACAAGTTTCTGCTTCTCAACAGCACCTGAGAAAATAGAGAAACATACAAAGAGTATATTTGCTGCACCACTCATGAATATATGTGTATTACCAATACACTCAAATAAATTTCAATCTTTCACGCACACGCACACACACACACACACACACACAAAATATTTCATTTATTTCATGCTTCTAACTCCTTTTTTGGTCGGGATTTTCAACAAAATCCAGCATAATTGCTTTATGTAATTACCCATGGAATACCCCTTCCACATAGCAACGCATTACAGTATTTCGTAAAGCGTCAGAAATGAAGGATAAATGCACATAAATTACGTCTCACTTCTGTCTTCTTGAATGGCACACACTGTTAACCTGGGTAACTAGTGCATGGTAACTACTGTTTCAGCCTTCAATTGAAGAGTTAGAAAATATGAACTCATTATTTTTCACCGGTTGTAACCAGGAAATATCAAACTATATTCCACCTTTATTTCTTGATAAACTACCAAAAAGCATGAAATAAATTGTAGTTTTTTTCAGTGTTTGGACTTCTCTCTAAATGTTTTTTGGTTAACATAACATTTCAATCAACTAGGAATTCATGTTTAACTCTGCTAGTGGTATATAGATGGAAGTTTTTAAGACAAAAAACAAAAGAACCAAAATATTGTAAATTCAGCGTAGTTCAGTATCAGAGTGTAGATCAAAGATTGGAGAACATGTTTCTTAATCCATAGAGGATCTATTATTGCTCTTAACATGCTAAGATAAGCAAAGGGGACTATATCAAAATTTCAAAACCTATGATCCATATTCAAGTTATCTCCTTACCTATCATGACAGCCCTGCCTTTAGGGTCTACAGCCAGAAACTGCCCAGGAACTATTCGTCTACACCCACTCTTTCCAAATGTTTCTTGGTGCACCTAATAAATATAAAGATACAAGATTTCGCCTTTAATATTTCTGATATTATTTCAGATCTCAAATGGCAAACATTCAACTCATTTTATTCACTATATCATAAATTTACTCTTTTTTATTTCATTAAACCTATCATGAATATGCTAATTCAAGTTCACTAGCTAAATTTCTTTTGATGACACAAAGATGTAAATTCAGACTGCTCAGAACACGCAGACCTATTTTGATTCTACAATGTCTGCTGTTTTGTGTATGCTGGCTTTTTTTTTTACTGAAGGAGAATACCTGCAAATAAATTTCCTTTATTCAAATTTCAAAATAATGTCAAAATTGCACAAACCTTTTCAAATACATTTTTCTGAGCCAAATATTCCAGAATTACAATCCTTCCAGAGTCTGATCCAACAACAACATAATCTGAAACAAGCAATTTCTTTGAAATGATATCCCCCGCCGAAAAATTTTTTTGACCCCGTAACTTAAAATCGCTCTCTGTCGGCCATTTTTCATCGAATCAAAAAAAAAAAAAAAAAGTGTCTTGGCAGAATGGCTTATTATACACATGTATAAAGTTTCACAAAATTCTGTCCAATGGTATTGGTGATATTCTCCCGGACTGACACACGGATGGATGGACGGACAACGCTAAAACTATATCCTTCCACCTTCGGCGGGGGATAAAAATGAAATTTCATTTGATAAAACAGTACAGCTAAAATGTCCATGAACATGTACCTTGAAACACACATATATACTAATAATCTAGATTTCATTAAAAAAAAAATCTGGCAAAATATTGGACAAAGTTGTAGCCCAAAAATATAGACCTTATCTTCAGATTTAAAAAAACCCAGTATTTTCTTGCAAAAAGAATATAGCTTGCCAAGTACACATCAAGACATAGTGAGTGGGCTTTTCAATTCAAAACGACAGAATAGTCTAACAAATTTCTTGATTTCTCATATTCAATGATTACTGTAATTTTTCTAAAAGATTAAAATTTTCAATTTTCAAGAAAAAAAATGCAACATTTACAGCAAGGAATAAATATGTACACATTATTTACCTTTTGTTCCACCTGTTAATCTAAAAGGCATTAAAGCTCTGACAACACCAAATGTCTCTTGTGTAAGGACTGGGTATATCTTTCCAGTATTTGGATCATGTCTCAGGAGTTCCAAAATTTTGCCTCGAGAAACAATTACTTCCTGAAGTTTGGCACCAGAAAAGTTTCCATGAACTGCGCAAGTTATGCCTGTTGCCCTCTGCAGGGTCAGGTTGTAGAGATGCATTATGAATCAAGTCAGAGTTTTCTCTCTGAAAAAAAAAATCAATTTTTCAAACATGTTAACCCTTTACTACATAATCCTGAGTTTTAAGACCCTGAAGAAAGCTTTTGAAAACATTATGCCAAAAGGAAAAAATGTTGGTAACCAGCACTTTGTTATTTTCCCAAAATGTTTTCTACACTTCCAAAGAGAAAATTCGGTTTTTTAGCCATGTTTTATTTGTTATCTGCAAATGGTTTTAATTTGGACCAGTCTACTATTTTGTCATTTGGTAAAGAGTTAAAGAATATGGGATAACTTCAGGCCCAGACATAAATCACATGCAAAACAAGGCACTCCAGGTTTCCAGCTGGGCTTTGCATTTGGCTTCATTTGCAATAAATTTTTAAATGTGCCGCAAGGAAAGACTGATTGGCAAAAATGACTGGCGCCGGTACTTTTCACATCAGGGTGCCATATATTTTGATACTGGTCCCACTTACTGCAATGCATGGATGCATGACAGCCAATCCATCAATTTAAGTTGAAATAAATCAGCTGGAATAAACTACGGCATCGACGTAATCCAAATTACTACACAAATCAATGTCACTACACCTGACTATCCGAATATACATATGCTTCCAATAACATTACGTACTGTTGGCTTGACAAGACCAGTGACCCATATAAATTGTGAATGTCACTTAATGTCCAAACGAATCATAATCTCAGTTAAAATCGACGAATTTCGTATAAATACAGCGGGTTTCCAAAATGGCGACCTTTTTGCAGTCGGCTCTGACTAAAACCCAAATGGTAATGTTATCGTCGTCCTCAGAATAGTCTGTCGTTTTTTCTCCATTAATCGCCCACCTTTCGGAAAATTTGCTTGGTTTTTAACTTCTGTATGTTTCAAATTGTAAATAGTACCCTATCGAAAATAGTGTTACAGATGAAGAAACTGCTCTAAAGGAGTAATTTCTACTTTTCTAACAATGTTTTCACATATTGACTTTGTTGTTGTTTGGTTTGTGCCATTAAACTTCTATTTGTTTCCAAAAGGTCTCTTTTTAAAACTTCGTTATAAAAGGAGAAATTGCTATCAATGACCTATTTTCACTTGTTTCACAGTGGTTTTACACAGACACTGATGATAGATCTACTTAAACTTAATAGATGTTAATTTTTCGTTGTTAACAAAAATAATTTTTTAACTATTTTCATCCAATAAACAAAGATATGGGTTATTTAATCTGATAAAAACAAATGTTTTCTTGTTTATTTCATTGCTCTTGACACAACCACAAGATGATAATTTATTGACCAATTTTTTATCATGCCGGACCCTCTGTAGTTTCATTTTAAAATTGGTACCAACTGGCTCCAATCATTTCAATCTGGTGCAAACTTTTCTCATTTGGTGAAAGTGATGGCGCAAGGAAAAACAACAGCCAGAGGGAACCCTGGCACTCTCATGATGAGATTTTAGTTATGAGTACATCTTCACCTTTACCAGGCTGCAAAACTTACCACTCATACATATTGTAACTCTTTACCATGTCCACATGACAAAATTTTACACTAGTCCAATTTCAAAGCATTTGTGGAAGACAAATCCAACCTTGGTACAAAAAAGCTTAAGCTTTCTGAAAGAGCAGGAAAAGTGAGACAGGAGAAAATGCTGGTTACCAGGCCAACGCTCTACCTCACAACCAGTGACACCACACAAAGAAAAGATAGATGCATGCAGACATTTGAAACGATGCCAGTATCTCGATTTTTCACTCCAGAATAAACGTAAGAGTGGCTGCTGCTGGGGCTAGCAGAGACAAAATCACAAAAATTAACATCGGAGCTTGTTGGGGGGGGGGGTGGGGGGGGGGGGTGTTAAAGGACATGTACAAGAAAACATTGATGTATAACATCAATGGAGCCGCAAATCATTTGTTTCTGAAATAGGACACATTACAACGGGTTAATTTTTTACGCCAAGGGCATCACCTGAACAAACTTCGTAGAGGTCCACGTGATGATACTACATGACAAATATTTAAACTCTGGGCCATCTGGGATATGATCTGGTTTTTATCGACCTGGCAATGAAAGTATGGTATTTTACATGTTAAAAACAAAAAATCAGTCCAAATAGAAAAAAAAAGGTTGGTATGGACTCGATCTGGTAATGAAAGTACCATATTTTTACATGTACAGTGGAACCCTGCTATAACGCTGTCGATGGGAGCGACGATCTGCAACAGCATTATATCCGGGGTGAAGTATATAACGCTGACACCCCCCCTCCCACACACACATTATCCGCGATCCATCCTCCGACTATTGCAAGAACTACGGCATCAATTAATTGCTGTTATTCGCCAATATATTCAGACTAAAACAAAATAGTAATTTCCTGGTTATTATGGAAATCAATATTTTGAACAAATCAGGGTAGTCAAAATAATAAGTTTAAATTTGGGGAGTGTGTCTACAATGATAAGGGCAAAGTCTTGCAAATTTATACATAGTAGTGGTGGAGCTAAATCTAGTTCAAATACTTAGACATAGACGTGCATATTTATGTTGAAACATTTTTTTTATCGGGCATTTTACAATTTAGTCTTTTTTTTTTAAACGATTACCAATTAGTTCTATCGCCAAAACTGGTCATTCAAACACCAGTACAGGTACCTAAAAGAACTTCGTTTACCTTTAGGACCATGTTTAATAAAAATCATTCAGTCGCTGTTAAGCTGAATTACAGCCCAGTTCATTCAGAAATCAAATAAATGCTATCATGTTGGATTGCAGACAGTGCCGCCGCCATGTTTTTCAATCATGCTGACGATTGCATAACAAACCCTAATCGACCTATGACTAATGAAATCTCTTTCAATAACCAAACGAGACAAGACCCGACCGACATGATGAAAATCAAAATGAAAAACGTGCGTCAGAGTCTAGAAATTAGACTTCGGTGGAGGGATCTAAACTGTTTGTAATAGAGATCTTGTGTGGACGGGTTGTCAATCTTGAAATAAATGGATCTTAAATATGTTCTTACCTCGTTTAGGCATAAGAGAAGTAGCTTTCTACGAAATTGCTTTGGGTCATAGTTCAGCTGCGGATGGTATAGATCCAAGATCAGACTGCATGTTCTTTGAAGTTTGATGTTTATCTACACCGTCCGCAAAGACTTTAACCCTTTACCATACTTTCAAGACCCTGAGAAAGGCAGCTTTTGAAAAGCATGTGGAAAAGAGGAGAAAATTTTGGAAACCAGCATTTTCTCCTTTCACCACATTGTATCTACCCTACAATGAACGGATTTCAAATTTGGCTCCCGTTTTTTTTTTATTTTTTGTCATCTGCAAATGCTCTGAATTCGGACATGTCTAAAATTTTGTAGTTTGGTAAAGGGTTAAAAAATCGTCATCCTGCCATGGGCAGTGAACGATTAAATACGACCATAAACATTTAACTTTCCGTCCATGAAGATTTCACACCAGTCGTGTATCCACAAAATAATGTGTGCAGTGAAGTTTGCATTAGGGGTATGACGTAACGCGCCAATAATTCGAAGGGAGAGAGTTGTACAGCAAGCATTTGTCGTACACACTTATAACTGTTTCGCCCAAAGAATTTACACCTGGTTATGGGCTGACCTCCTATCAAAACAAAAGATCATGGAATAAGCCAGTATCTCGCATGCTTATATGATCGGATACAGCCTTTTTGCGTATCGTAATGATTATTGCTAGAACAACCCAGTCGTGTCACATGTATATTGTGTAGTCGGCAGAAAAAGAAAGTCATTTGGCCATTTTCTGAAAATTTTGTTGTGACCGAGATAAAAAAGGAAAAATGTGCATGCTAACTTGAAGCATAAGTTAAATGGAAAAATTACAGATGACTAAGAGAAACAAGGTTTTGTATTCAACAATGCTTTATTTTTGTAATTATGGGGACAACACAGGGCTTCAACCATTTTCCTCTATTGACCGACTTTTCATGCTTCTGCTGAAGATGCCTTTCAAAAACGTTGTGAAAAATGATGAAACTGCTGACAGAACATCCAGAAGCCGCGAAAGAATGAACCCTTACGCATCTTTCAGGGCTAAAGTTGCTGTTGTGGCCTCTGTAGATCAAGATCAGACTACAGACTATGTCTTGTCCGATCTGTGATCGTAATCTTCTCGGTCCACTGTGAAGAGGCCTTTGTTACAAAACAAACCCAATGTTTCATTTTTTTTTGTGTGTGTGTAATTTCATGACTGAGAATTACAATTGGTTGACTCGGCTCTCAAAGGATTCATCCTCATTACGGTTTTATGCACGATGTACAATTGTGCTTTCATTATGCAGCCAATCATCCTATCAGAAATATTTTCCAAAAATTAAAAGTCAGATGTTTTGGAAAATATATTTTCAGTATTTAGTATTCTTGAATATTTTGACTCTCTGGAGTTAAGACTAGACATAAAATATTTTTGACAGTAATTTAACGTGTCCGAACATTAAGGGTGTCCGAATACATGGGCGAATTACGGTACATTCAATATCACTATTAACGGTCCACATACAGAAATTTACTGATGTTAAGTCTGTCCAATGTGAGATTGTGTATGTTATGTGAAGACAATTATGGGCTGAAGTCCTTTTGTTATCAACTGTGCGTGTATTTGTCAAACAGAGCAATTGGGCAGAGCCGTAGGTGATTGAAGTAATCAACAAGGTAAAGGTGTGAAAAATTGTCACATTATGTGCACGGTATCGATTTTACTTCAGTATCTAGTCTATAGGTGGTTATGTTTTTATACTGGGGACTCATATCAGCAGAACGATGGATTCGGATCAGACTCGAAAATGGTCAACCCCCCGAAATTTTGGGAGCCATAGGACACCTGCGTTATAATAGGGTCAGCGTTTTAGCGAAGTTCGTTTTAATGGGGTTCCACTGTATGTTAAAAAAAAAAAACACTGAACCAGTCCATATAGTAAACAATATGCTACCTCAGACTTCACGAAATACTCAAATTTTTCACAGGACAGTGGGTCTGGTAACTTCAAATTTTTACCAGACCAAACCAAATTTTACCGAACCGAAAATATGACAACATAAAACAAAAAGTGATTAATTTTCCGAGATGGTTTTCGGCCTATTTCTCTGTATTGGGCATACAAAATACCGAGCTGGGATCAAATTTTAATGATATGCAACCCAGATTTACGTTAGCCAATCACGGAATAGAATAATTCCTGGAAGCGGGAAAATAAAAGTGGTCATTCGGATTGTTCCGCGATGTACATTAGTTTACATAACTGATATATTGCCTATGTATATCCAAAATACTGCGATTATAAAGTTGGGAATTTTCCACAAAGAACTTTCGGTTTTAAAACGGGAAAACTGTTTTTGTTTACTTTTTACGGTATGTCATTTCATGTTAAGCGTATGGCTAAATTTTGTCGGTCAGTCGGTCCTGTATTCTGGTGCTTATTTATCGGACCGCTATCAGTTTTACCTGACATGATAGGCAGACCGACGGTATTTCGTGAAATCTGCTACCTCCGAATTTTCCATGATGCACAATTCCTGCGTCATTGACGCGATCTTAACTTAAATGACCCCCAAAATAAATAACAGTGCGTCATCAGTCAGCAAATTTCCAAAATTTAAATCATCTAGGAAATTAAGAGCGTCATAAATCCAAGTCTGTTCTTGCTTCGAACTCAGACGAACACTGTTCTATTTTTAAACTTCAGGGTTTACTTTAGATAAAAGTGGTTTTCCGGTAATATATCTATAGAATAAGACCGGTTTACGCATTATTGCCATGTCTCGTAAATATGGGCCCAGTCAAAGTCTTGGTTGGGCTCTCTGTATTTCATAGCCTACTTTATGTGATTTTCGGTAGATAAAAGTACACATTACCAGTCAGTTCTGTTCGCGGAAGATAATGTCACGACAAGGTAAACTTTTGCATTCTTTTTTATCGTCTGCTTCCTATAGCTGCCCATCAAGCCACATCAAGCAGCGATTTGGACGAGAATGTTTCGTCTGTCAAAAATTGAAATTGAGCTTTCCATCAGAAATGACTTACAAACTTTACTTTCTTGGAGTCGAAAGGTGAAATGCATTCTATCGTCAGATGCCCTAACTGTGCCCCTGCCTTAACTTCGCCATCTTATAATCCGTGCTTGACGACGAAGAGACCCATTAATTCTGACCCCCTAAGTTAAAGAAATGACCCTCAACTACTGAGGCAAGGGGTCACAATGACCCCCAATTTTAAAGGTAGTGGCTAGAGATACGGTACCGTATCTCTAGCCTATATCAAAAACAAGAGGGCCATGATGGCCCTGTATCGCTCCACTGGCTAATACGTAAAATCACTACATGCCAAACATTACAATACTTGGCCAATTGGTTTTGAACATAAGACCCCTGAAACAGGACTAAAATTGGTAGCCCTAGTTCATATGGTTAGTAACAAGAAGATTTCTAAAGATTTCACTATATAAGCCCATGTAAAACTTCTGACCCCTCGGGGTGAATCAAATTCCCCCCTAGGGCTACAATTTACGCACTCTTGGTGAAGGGCCTTTAGATATAGCTACATGCAAAATTTGGTAGCCCTACGCTTTATGAATAAGTACAGGGAGATTTCTTAAGTTTTCTCTACATAAGCCCATGTAAAACTTGTGACCCCCGGGGCAGGGCCAATTTTGATCCCAGGGCTATAATTTAAGCACTCTTGGTAGAGACCCACTAGATAAAGCCACATGCAAAATTTGGTAGCCCTAGGCCTTACGGCTAGGTACAGGGAGATTTCTAAAGTTTTCCCTAAATAAGCCCATGTAAAACTTGTGACCCCCGGGGTGGGGTCAAATTTGACCCAAGGGCTATAATTTGGGCACTCTTGGTAGAGGCCCACTAGATAAAGCCACATGCAAAATTTGGTAGCCCTAGGCCCCATGGCTAGGTCAAAGAAGAATTTTAAAGTTCTCCCTATATAAGCCCATGTAAAACTTGTTATATAAGCCCATGTAAAACTTGTTACCCCCGGGCAGGGCCTAATTTGACCCCAGGGCTATAATTTGAACAATCTTGGCAGAGGTCCACTAGATAAAGCTACATGCCAAATTTGGTAGCTCTAGGCCCTATGGCTAGGTAGAAGAGGAATTTTAAAGTTCTCCCTAAATAAGCCCATGTAAAACTTGTGACCCCCGGGGCGGGGCCAATTTTGACCCCAGGGCTATAAATTGAAGAAACTTGGTAGAGGTCCACTAGATAAAGCTACATGCCAAATTTGGTAGCCCTTGGCCTTACGGTTTCAGACAAGAAGATTTTCAAAGATTTTCAAAATTTTTCAGTTTTGTTGCCATGGTAACCAGAGTTTTTGAAGGAATTAAATTCTTTCAAGAAATTCTGAAGAGGACCATGGCAGGATCATTTCTGTGAAGTTTCATCAAAATTGGATGGGTAGTTTCAGAGAAGAAGACGTTTTAAAAAAAAGTTAACGCACGGACGGACGGACGCACGGACGGACGGACGGACGGACGCACGACGGACAACAGGCCATGACATAAGCCCGCTGGCCTTCGGCCAGTGGAGCTAACAAGAGGGCCATGATGGCCCTGTATCGCTCCACTGGCTAATACGTAAAATCACTACATGCCAAACATTACAATACTTGGCCAATTGGTTTTGAACATAAGACCCCTGAAACAGGACTAAAATTGGTAGCCCTAGTTCATATGGTTAGTAACAAGAAGATTTCTAAAGATTTCACTATATAAGCCCATGTAAAACTTCTGACCCCTCGGGGTGAATCAAATTCCCCCCTAGGGCTACAATTTACGCACTCTTGGTGAAGGGCCTTTAGATATAGCTACATGCAAAATTTGGTAGCCCTACGCTTTATGAATAAGTACAGGGAGATTTCTTAAGTTTTCTCTACATAAGCCCATGTAAAACTTGTGACCCCCGGGGCAGGGCCAATTTTGATCCCAGGGCTATAATTTAAGCACTCTTGGTAGAGACCCACTAGATAAAGCCACATGCAAAATTTGGTAGCCCTAGGCCTTACGGCTAGGTACAGGGAGATTTCTAAAGTTTTCCCTAAATAAGCCCATGTAAAACTTGTGACCCCCGGGGTGGGGTCAAATTTGACCCAAGGGCTATAATTTGGGCACTCTTGGTAGAGGCCCACTAGATAAAGCCACATGCAAAATTTGGTAGCCCTAGGCCCCATGGCTAGGTCAAAGAAAGATTTTAAAGTTCTCCCTATATAAGCCCATGTAAAACTTGTTATATAAGCCCATGTAAAACTTGTTACCCCCGGGCAGGGCCTAATTTGACCCAAGGGCTATAATTTGAACAATCTTGGCAGAGGTCCACTAGATAAAGCTACATGCCAAATTTGGTAGCTCTAGGCCCTATGGCTAGGTAGAAGAGGAATTTTAAAGTTCTCCCTAAATAAGCCCATGTAAAACTTGTGACCCCCAGGGCGGGGCCAATTTTGACCCCAGGGCTATAAATTGAAGAAACTTGGTAGAGGTCCACTAGATAAAGCTACATGCCAAATTTGGTAGCCCTTGGCCTTACGGTTTCAGACAAGAAGATTTTCAAAGATTTTCAAAATTTTTCAGTTTTGTTGCCATGGCAACCAGAGTTTTTGAAGGAATTAAACTCTTTCAAGAAATTCTGAAGAGGACCATGGCAGGATCATTTCTGTGAAGTTTCATCAAAATTGGATGGGTAGTTTCAGAGAAGAAGACGTTTTAAAAAAAAGTTAACGCACGGACGGACGGACGGACGCACGACGGACAACAGGCAATGACATAAGCCCGCTGGCCTTCGGCCAGTGGAGCTAAAAATGGCTAGAGATACGGTACCGTACCTCTAGCCCCGGAGTTTAAAGATACGGTACAGTATCTCTAGTCATTCTTATGATACAGGCTAGAGGTACGGTATTTTGTAGATACATGTAAGAAATTATAAATTTACTTCAGTTTTGATTATTATCGTTATTAGTATGGCTTAGTATCAATCTCGACATCAAAGAACAGAAACTCATTGCAGTGTGCGAGTTTGCATCGATGCGCGAAAATAATAATTTCGTTGATTAGTTAGGTGAACTTAATTGCCTAAGATGTATGCGGATGCGCGAACAACAAACACAGCTTTAATGAGGTCGATTAAGTACTACGTTTATGCCGCTAAAACACAGAAGGGGAATGATAGCATTGTTTAATTTACTAATTACTCGCACTCACCGCAAAAAGATCTAACATTATTTTAACTTTTGTTGTTCTTTAACCCTTGTCATGCTATATATTATACATAGACCTAGTACTATGAGCTGAATATTTTTCAATCCCATCACTGATTATAGGTGTCAATGTTTTAAGCTGTACTATGAGTTACTGTTTTAATATAATATTGTAATATTATATATCATTGTAAAGGTAAAATGTTGACCTTGAAGTATATGATGAAAAAAATCTATTTTTACAAACATGTTACCTGATAAACAACAGGTAAAAAACAGGTAAATGTAATAAAACAGTTAACAATGTTTAGAGAACAATAAAACTGTCGAACTCAAACTTGTTTACCTTATGATTTAATTTACCAAGTTCCTGAAAGTTCCAGTCCAAAATAAACGCAGTCTTGCGTCCCAGGTAGCACAGGTAAGAACAATTAGTACTGTTACTGTGTATGATTACTTTCTACTATTTAAAATAGATATTTACATGAATTATTTCTTCAACAAACTCCAAAATTCATTTACATTAGTTTGATACTAAATATAAAATACTCACACTCAAGTCCGATGGCTTATGTACTCACCTGGACATTTTACCTGTTTTCTCGTTAACTCACCTGGACCAGGTAAAGAATACTTAATTAACCTGGTTTTGCTCAATTTTTTGTGCTTTATATGCAGATTTAAAGTCTTTTTGAGTGTGATAAAGTTTAAAACATACATCAATACATAATGCAGTTTTACATTTGTCACACTGGTAAGATGACTCATGTCCTGGCCTCTTTCGCTTTTCACCAACACGCTCTAAAAGTTCTCTTTCAGCAGGAACACAGACAACACAAGACCTTGTAACATTTTTCTTTTTGCCAGCTCCAATGATTTTTTCTGGGAAATGCTGTCCCTGGAGCCTTTGCAGTGGTTCAGAGGCTGTAGAAGGCCTACCAGGGCTTCTAATAGACATACCTGGAACATTTTGCATACTTACCGACTGGACCAAATCTTGAACAAGTTTTTTACGAAAGCTGCGATGCAGCATTGGGGTTCTATCCTGACATACAGTTTTATAAACTAGATAAGAATTCAAGACAGCTAATGAGACAACATGGAAAAAAACTCTTTTCCACCACTTGAGAGTACGACTGTTGAAAGTTGCGTACGAAACCATTTGATCTGAACGATCTACCCCACCCATGTATTTATCATAGGTGACAACTAAACTTGGTCTTTGTAAAGCTTCCCCATTTCTTGGATTGACCTTACCTGATGGCTGGGGGGTAGCATTTTCTACTGTGCTCATTAAATATACAATTTTTCTGTCATGATATTTTGTTATTATAAGGTTTTTGTTTTTCATTGTGTATACATTACCTTTCTCAACCTTTTTGTCCTTTAACAACTGGGGAACACCTTTTCGATTTGGACGTAAAGTACCTGTAGCTGCAACTTCCAGGTCATATAAGTCAATATATAATTTTGGAGAGCTGTAGTAGTTATCCATGAAGAGGTGGTAACCCTTACCAAAGTAATTTCTCATCAAATCCATGACAAGATCATAAGTGGCCCCATACTCACCTGGCTGCTGAGCTGACTTACCTGTGTACAATTTAAACTTTGTACAATACCCATTAGTTGCATCACATAACATATAAGCTTTGATGCCATATTTTTTTGGTTTGTCAGGGTTATAAACTCTGAAAGACAAGTTACCACGCCATGGGACCATCCCTTCATCAAGTGAAAGTTCTTGGTGGGGTATGTATGCTTGGTAAAACCTTGTAGTTATGTTTTTGTAAATACCACCCAACTTGAATAAAGGGTCATAACCTGGCTCTCCACGTTTCACCATGTTTTCATTATCTACCAGGTGAAAAAAACTCATCAGAAGCCAAAATCTATCTCTGGACATAAGGGATTTAAAAAATGGTGTTTCATTTACCTCGCTACTTGTCCAGTACTCTGACAAATCCAGCTGAACGACCAAACCCATCGCAATTGTCATAGCGAGAAACACCTTCATTTCTTCAGGAGTAGTCTCGGTCCACTTATGAAATCTTGAGTGTGATTTAAGATTATTTTTTTCCAAATATTGTTTAGCATAACGATTAGTTTCGTTTGCCATGGTCAAAAAATCCTCGTCTGTCAAAAACAAGCTGAAAAAATCGAGGGGAGTTGGACTTTCGGGCAGACGAATTTTTGGGTCAAGGCCAGGCTTACCTGTAAAGGGCATATTTACCTTCGGGCGATCTCCTGCAATCCAGTTTCGCATAAAAACATCGTCAATTTCGGTCACTCTGTCTGTTTCTTGATTAATTTCCTCCTCATCGGACGAAAAACCCTGAAATTCTTCGTCTGATGATTCGGCAAACAAAATTTCTCGAAAGAAATCGGCCATTTTGATGACGTGTTTTTTAACTCGCACTTAACTCGCAAATAACAAATCAAAATCACTGTTTAATATCTGAAAACGAGGCTGAGGCTGTTTCACAGTAACTGTAGACGCTTCTATGTAAAAATAAATACGACTGGCTGTAAAATAACAACAAACAGATGCTTGGGATTGGAAAACCCCCCAACCCGGATTATTCCGGGGTCAGCTCATAGTACTCGGTATGTAAAACCGGATTATTCCGGGACCCGCATGACTAGGGTTAATTGATTATAGAAAACGACATAATTAATCTATTACTCAATCACGGAACATTTTCTGAAAGCACTTTCAAGCCATTTTTGTATCATACGGTCAAAATGGCTCATAGTATTCACGTCGGGCAGAAATTTGAAGATTTTCAAACATTTGAAAGTGCAATAGAGCGCTATCAAAGTGCAGAAAGTGTGCAGTTTTACAAGAGGGATTCTAGGACTGTACAAAAAGCCCAGCCGCGCGTACAAAAAAATTAAACGAAAGAAAGTTTTTGTTTGCTTGAGTTAAGGCTTAATGTTCCAGTCAACAATTATTCAGTCATGTTGGGACCATAGGGGCATATAGTTTGACTTCAGTCACCCATAGACTATATACCATAGCAAAAAAGCTATGTATCTTTTCTTGGCGGTAAGTTTCGAACCGGTCGTGACGATACGCTATGATTCCGGAAGCTCTACACAAGATTTAGAATGCGGAAACAACTGTTCTGTTCATGTAGATTACCCACCGTGTATATATTTGAAAATGTCCAAAAAATTTCGTTTAGCTAAAAGATGCAGCTACGTCCTACCTACACATCGAATAGAATATTCTTTCCGAGGATTGGTGATAGTCATTGCGACAGGATTCATTTCTCTCTCACTGCTGTCAAATTTTTCGACAATGGTTATGTGGGAAAGTTTTATCATTTTTCCTCAATGTGTTCAACAGTCTTTTTCCATATGGTCATTAGAAAAATGAAGCATTCATGTTATGCTGTGAATAACCAAAACATTGCACTACTATATACATGTATATATATAAATTTTCGACCAGGTCCAGCGCAGGTACTGTGCAGCTGACCATTTCATTTGTTTTCGCGATTAGCACTTTATAATTCTCTTATGTTGCTTAAAATGTAAATTAAAAAAATGGTAAAAAAAGGTCGGCGAATGGTTGCTTGATTGATTGATTGAATGGATGGTGTTAAACGCCGTTTTCAACAGTATTTCAGTTATATCGCGGCGGCCAGTGCACCCATCCATGCTTTCCTGGAGTTCTTTTATCCAGTACTTGATCCACACAATATCTTTAATTGGTATTTTGCAGCGCAGCTTGTGTGATAATAAAGACAGTGATTTTTTTACAATTTGCTATAAGTGAGTCCTGGGACTCGCTGGGATGAAAAACTATGAGTCTGAAACCAACTTTACGAGTCCCACCTTTTAACTCATTACCAAACGGCAAAATTTTAGGTTTGTCCAAATCGAAAGCATTAACAGACGACAAAATAAAAGTTATTGAAGTTATTGAAGATTTAGAATTCGTTTTTAGAAGGGTAGAAAACATTGTCGGAAAAAGAGAAAATGCTGGTTACCAGCATTTTCTCCTTTTCCCACAATGTTTTCTAAAGGCTTCTTTCTCAGAGGCGTCAAAATTAGGGATCGTGTGGTAATGAGTTAAACCCCATTTTAAAAAAAATATTGTTCAAATTGTTAAAAAATCTGTATGGTCTGATTTATGAATTGTCTGTCATGAATTCTCTTCACTTTCGTAAGTTAGCCAACTAAAAAGTTTAAGCCAGTGTGACTTGAATTCTCTCGGTTTCGAACTGGCCGGGGCCGAATCCACGCCGATCGAACTGCCGATGATTTCTCATTATTCTCGACATTTTTATCGGTATGTAAGTCACTATGAATCGGCAGGTCAGACTCTTGTGATTTCGTAAACAAACTAGTTAAAGTTTGTTGTTTGTGATCGGATTTTGCCTTCTTTTTTGGTGGCATTGCTTACGCATTACATCGTTTAGATATAGATCTACGCACTGGAATTTTTTCGACGAAATGGAAATCGTCTGAGGATATCTAAATTGCCCGGGTATAAAAAAGATTCAAAAAGTAATTATTTGCCGATGAGGACATGAAATGATAGTTGTTCATTCATATTGACTACAATTTTCTGCAATTAAGTAAGAATATGCCTTGGAGAGGATCTATAACGTACGTGCTGGATGTCGATATTCCGTGTACCCGAATAAAAAGAAAAACGGAAACCATTCCATAGACTAGATTACTTAGGCTAAAAATAGACCGGAAAATGAAGGTACCAGTCTAAAGTAGAAAAATTACCGGTGTTTCGATAGAAAATGTAAACACTTTAATTGATCGGGATCAAACGAAATTTTGCAAAAGGCATTGATATCAAAATCAGTGCATCTCGAAAATACACATACCTCAAAGTTTTGCGTCCTCGGCAATTTCTTTGCGTCCCTGACGCAGGACGCACAGGTAAATGAAACACTGTAAAGATTAATCATTTATCTAACAATCCATGCCCATTTTATTAGCTGTCATTGGAAATTTTGTCGCAAAGAGCCGTTTGAAAAGATGCCGGTAAAATCGTATTCATTCCAGATACTTTTAAAGAAGGCTGCTGCGGGAGTCTAGCGGAGAAACAATCACAAAAATAACATCGGAGCTAGACCCCAAATCTGGAGTAAGGGAAAACCCTGTGCGGCGCCACAACTAAAATCAGTTGTCATCTTCATGTGCACAATCTATACGTTTGGAATGTTGAGTGACAAATAAAAGCCTTGGCAGTTTATTTGAGAATGAAAAGCTCCATTTCACTTGGTGCAGTAGGTATTTGCAGTTTGAAAGAAATGCAAGATGCCTGGCGTTGAGGAAGAACAAGTATTTCAAAGAACCCTGCGATCTTTTGGTTTGTGGTTGAGAAACAAAAACAAACAAGTTTGGATCGCATTTAGCAATAAGTAGCATGTACCTTGAATGAGCTGATGATACTCGATTTTCATGTCGTTGTTTAACGTACAACTTTCTGCCCACACACCACCGGAAACCACCAACAAACAAGCTATCCCACAAGACCCAACTCACTCAAACGGCCCAAAACAACTCGCCCCCAAAACGTACCGCAGTCGGTCGATATTCAGATTACTAAGTGATAAACACTGGAAAATATCTTTATAATAATTTTGTAGTACTATTCTCTCATATACTTCTAGAAACATCAACGCCCTTATTTTTGGCAGTCTTGTCATATTTATTTATTTATTCATTTATTTATTTATTTATTTATTTATTATTTATTTACCTATCTTTATTTATTTATTTTTATTTATTTATTTACCTATCTATTTATCTATCTATCTATCTATCTATCTATCTATCTATCTGTCTGTCTGTCTGTCTGTCTATTAATTTATAAATCATTCTCTTGCTTCAATGCTTGCATTCTTTCCTGTTTGTCTGCTTAAAACTTATTTGTTTGCTTGTTTAATTTTTCTTGCAAGCTCGCATAATAACTTGCAGGGAAAATGGCCGACTGGCAACTAGAATGACTGATCGACCTTCCTACCGAGTTACCAACCTACCTTCCCAGTTATTTATTTACTGACTGACTGACTGACCCACTCACTCACTCACCCACTCAAATAAATATGCTTTCTTTCTTTCTTTCTTTCTTTCTTTCTTTCTTTCTTTCTTTCTTTCTTTCTTTCTTGCTTTCCTTCTACTTTCCTTCCTTCCTTCCTTCCTTCCTTCCTTCCTTTCTTTCTTCCTTTCTTTCTTTCTTTCTTTCTTTCTTTCTTTCTTTCTTTCTTTCTTTCTTTCTTTGTTTCTTTGTTTCTTTCTTTTTGAATTAATAAAGTAAATAAATGAGTTTATAACTAATAATTTAATCAGTTCATTAACACATTAAGATTTGATTCAAATCTTTTTTCAAAATGTCACACTACTGGTCTATATAAACAAGACAGGTTTTAGAAACCAAGGACGAAACTTCTAGGGGGCGGGGGAGGCTTGTGTTTTTGCAGGTTTAGCGAAATGTCTTGGGACGACTCCCTAGGGTCCGAGTTATATTAGGGACGAATTTTCGTTTCAAAATGGCGTCTTCCAGAAACGATGCCACGTCTCTGGAAGCCGAAGAAGTGGAAAATTTGATAAATATGGATGATATTCAGAAATCATTTGAGATGTTGTGCATTGAAGAGGTAAATTGTGCGAAACAGGGCTCTTCCAAGAGCACATTTGCCGAAAACTTAAGGAAAAGCAGTACTTCAATGTTATTAAAGATTAGGCTCAAGTTTCTCATGGACATATCATTATCAGATCTATTGAGATATGCCAAAACTTCCACTTGTCATCACATTACAAATAACGTAAACTATGGAAAAATGTGAGGTTTTTATTAACAACGCATCTTAGACTGGTTAACTGTTTTTCATTGACGAATAATCACTGGATATAGATAAAACGAACCAGTATGCTGTGTAATCGGATATAATCGGTACCCGGATATTTTCAGTGAACGCGGTATCAAGACATTTCCCAAACAAGACAGTTCCCCGACACAAGATTTTGAGACAGTTCCCGACACTTTTGGCAACAGTTCCCTGACACTTTTGTTCCATATCAAGTGTTTGTTAATGATAATACAGATTCATGATCATGAGAATTAGAAATATTTGTAGATATAAATAGAATATGTACTGTGATTGGATTATTTGTATCTTTTCATGAAGAATCATGTATTATGTAGATTGATGGACCAGTACTTATTCTCTCATGAGTGAATTTTTACGATGAAGCACTGAAAATAAGATACTTTTGTGACAGCAAGGAAAAATTGATGTTGAAATCAATTACATGCTTTACCAATGTAATGATAAATCCTCAGTGCTCGCGCTGCCAATCGACATTATCGACAATTGTCGATTAATTAATTCAGATGTCGATTAATTCTTCCAATTGTCGATAAAAATTGTCGATTAATTTATTCCCCAAAAAAGTGGGGTAAAATTCCCTTTACTTGCCTGGATCACGCGCTAATTTGCACCGGAAATGTGGTAATCGCTTGTTTCACACCTCGGCAGACGCAACCTTAGGTAATCGAAAGGTCACAGTTGGCTTGTGTATTCCACAACGCGTGTCATGTTATCGGTTGTTATTCTAAGCCGTTAATTGGAGAACGCGATTATTTATTTATTTCACGTTAAATTTTGATTGACTGTTTTACTCGACGCAGTGATAGAATGCCTTGGATTTCAATACCGCCAGAAACGGCGATGGCGACTACAGGAAACCAATTAGATATCATAAATTCGTTTACATTGACAACGTAAACCAGTGAATAGCAGTATGAAAATTCAAATTAGATTTAAAGGCTTAGGTTGATAACCTCGTCCACTTCACTGTGCATGTCTTTTCTTTTAAACCAAACTTAGCGCGCTTAATTTGTCTATTATTTTTTTCAAGAAAAAGTTGTTGGCCATTATTTTACTTGGGCCAGAGCTAGCATTGAATCCTGCTTATCTATACTTCTGTTTTATATCAGGAAATTTAAGCAAATTGCTGATAAAATTTCTGTTTCAGGAAACACTGAATGATAATCTGACTGACCTAATTGATCACCAATCATCATTAGAAGAGAAGATGTTGGGACTGCATAGAACCCTGTATGTGATACAGTTTAAATAGAAGCTTTCTTTACAACACATGATTCAAGCATGGTTTTACATATCTCATTAACTATTTACCAGACGACAAAGATTTGGACTCAACCAAATTAAACACATTTCAGGGGGTTTTCTTACTAAGAAAGTGACACCGATAGTCGGCATCTTCCCCTCAGCAAATTTTCCCCAAAAATGTAGTTTTCCCCTGAGAAATAAGAAATCAACTCTCCCTACTGCAAAGTATTGTGCTAAGATTTAGTTAATAAACCCACTCCCAGACCGAAAGATCGGCTGCAAAAAATGACCAATGTTTTCATTGTTTAATGAACCATCCGCCTTTGAGGTTTGCGGAAAACCGTCACAGATCGGCCGATTTCGTACGTCCTATTCATTCTTTTCATGGAATATATTGAACACGTTCGGAGTATAATACGAATTACAGTATAATATATAGGTGTAAACTCAGTGTTTATTCTGGACTGGGGCGATTGTGTGATTCATGCTAAAATCATCTGGGTCTCCCCAATATTGCTACAGAATGCGACACAAAGAAGGAAAGAAGAGATATTAAAAAAATATTACATCTAGATCTATAACAATATTATAAACTCGAAGGAAAATGCACAAAATTTTCATGGAAGGGAGGTAACCAGTGACACTTTCTGAAAACCAGATTCTCCAAGTTGTTCTATTTTTAGATCACTCTCAAACAAATTCTGCTGAATGGCGAAAAAATCCTATTCCTCTTCACATTCAAGCATTATGAAAACATACAGTTGGGATATACAGGTTGTATAACTACTATCTTTTGACACCAGTCACAATCTAACCTGGAAAAATCATTTTATTTCAATTTATAATTTCAGTCATAAAATGTAAACGAATAGCAGACGCTTTTTCCTCTCGGTTGAGTTTCTGATTATATTTACGCACGAAGTGGCAAAGATCTTTTAGCAATTGCTGATTTCTTAATAGATCTCGTTTAATTTCTGATGAAGATCTCAGAAAAAATGGTCCTTCTCAAGAGGCAAACTTGACTTACATCGAGTCTACAGCAGATTTCAGTTCATAGCATGTGACCTTTTCTGCAATGTCGTTATTTAAGTGAAAAGATGTCCCATAATTGGTGTAACTACAATATAAAGTCTGAAACTGCCAGATGCAAAAAATACTGAACGAATCAATGCTTTCTTTGAGTCCAAAACTAAGCCAAAATCCAATGAATCAGCGGAATTAGAGGCTGATGAACAATCAGAAAGTAGGCAATCTGAAAATAAACAATTGGTATCAATATCCTCCGACCCTAGTCAGCTTTTTCTTGTTCATGACACTTAGAGTTCAGTACCAGAAAGTTCACTGTTCACAAAACAGTTTAATTCAGTTTCATAATAATTATGTTTGAGTGTTATTGCAAAGATTAATAGACCAGTGTTCTACCATAATCTACCAGTTTAGTAAATTTTCCCAAAATATAGCCTTTGTCACACTTCTCCCCTTTTGACCAGTGCCTGGTGTCTTCCCCAAACCATAAAAAAAAAAAAGCCTGAGATGGTGACTTCTGTCTTTGATATGGTAGAAAACATTGTGGGAAAAGGAGAAAATGCTGGTTACCAGCATTTTCTCCTTTTCCCACAATGTTTGCAAAAGCATTCTCTTTCAAGGTCATAAAAGCTGAAGATTTTGTGGTAAAGGGTTAGTCAGAGAAGCAAATAATATAAGTACATGGAAGCCAGCCATATTGATGAAAAATTTAATTTTGACTAAAACAAGCTCAGCAGGATTGATAGACAGCAATGTCAAAAGCATTCTAGCAAAATGACTAGTAATTTTCAAACATGTCATATTGTCAATCTTTGATTTAATTCTACCCCACACAGGGTTTTCCCTGACCCCCTGTTTGTTCGAATTTTGACCCCCAAAATTTTTAAATGACCCCAATGTGTGCCTCTAAATTATTCATTTGGAGGGGGTCAAATGACCCCTGTCTTATCACTGACTTACTTCAAAAACACCCCTCATCAAAAAAAGCAACAAGACATAGATTTAGAGTTTTGGGACTTTTACAATATTTAGGGATCCAAATTAAATACAGGTGGTGGGGGGTGTCAGGGAAAAATCTGTTTCTCTGTGGTACCGCAAGTTGGTTCACTTGCATTAAGTAAAATCAACTTGACTGTACGTTTAAGTTTCACCACGCTACTCATTACTAATTAATACTTTCACTACTGAATAAATAAATTGCATTTTCTAAAAGGCTACAAATACAGTTCCACTGCAAGATAAAAAAAACAGCTTGGTCATAATTTAGAATTAAGTAGTGGACAGCGTAGATTATAGATCAAACTGCATGTTCTGTGCAGTCTGATCTTGATCTGCACTGTCAATAAAAGCTTCTGGTGTCGGCTATAGTATGGAAAGAGTTAAGATACTTACATAGACAGTTTGGGCTCAAGTCAGTCTGCATGGAATGTGCAGTCTGATATTAGTTTACACTTATAGTTTTGGAGATATTTCTTGTAAAAAGAAAATATAAATTGCAATATTTGGGTTCTCTCTTATGATTGAAAAGTGTTAAGTGTTTTTTTTTTTACCAAGTATGCATAACTGTTTTTGCAGTTTAATAATTTCCAAAATGAGTGTGACTGTGTGTTCTTTTAGAAAACAATGTAATTAATAGGCTTTTTTCTTCTCTCTTTATACATTCACCTCATGTTCACTGTCTTGAAAATTAAATTGATTATTGTTTTTTAAGAAAAACCAAAAAACTCTGTACTATTATGATGAAATTAACAAATAACTAACACTGATTTTCAGACCGAATCTACAGATGTTACAAACAGATTCTAAACAGTTGTCAAGTATGGTGACCTTCACTTCAACCCTTGCAGAAAATGTCAGCAGCAAAGTGAGACAACTTGATTTAGCAAAGGTAAAAGATTATTGGAAAAAAAATATTTTTCAATCCATTGTGATCCAGATAGAGAAGATTCACATTTTCAGATATTTTAACCCCTAACTCTTTACCAAACGACAAAATTGTAGACTTGCTCAAATTGAAAGCATTTGCAGATGACAAAAAAAAAGTGACTCAAAAATTGAAATTTGTTGTGGGAAGGGTAGAAAACATTGTGGGAAAAGGAGAAAATGCTGGTAACCAGCATTTTCTCCTTTTCCTACAATGTTTTCAAATGGTCTCTTTCTCAGGGTCGTTAAAAGTCGGGATTGTGTGGTAAAGAGTTAAAGCGGCTTTCACAGCTGTAGTTGCCTTTGTGGCCAGTGTAGATCAATATCAGACTGCACAAATTGTGCAGTCTGATCTTTGATCGGCTTTGCTAAACAGGACACACATAAAACAACATGATATTGTAACTATTTGAGTCTTATTCCTATACTGAAAATGTTTGTTGGGTCTATTCTGCACTCTAAGGGTTAGGATTTTGGAATTTCAAGTTTGTTTTGGTCAGAATGTTGTAAACCTAGAAGTGGCATTTTTCTATGACTAATTTCAAGAAAATAGTTTTTTTCATATATCAGATGCAGTTGTGATTTTAGCAAATATCAACCCATAGGAGGCCAAAAAAAATCCAACAGAAATTTTCAGCTCAGAAAGAAGACCAAAATAATAGCAATATCACTGTTGCTTTTGTCTGTAGTGTTTCAGCAAAGTGGACAGTGTGAATGTATTTTCTGCTGTCTGATCTTGATCTACACTAGCCTCAAAGGCAGTTATTGTTGTGAAAGGCACATGAAAGGCTGAAAGTTTACCTGTATTGGTTATATGTGGCTCAAGTTGTAGCCACTAAGTTCTAGCCTTGTGTAAAAGTTGCTGTTTAAAACTAAGAACCAAACAGCCCCCTATATGTAGCCTTTTGCAGTCAAAATTTTAAGCTTTTTATTGGACCATTTATGATAATTCAGAGCTTTCAAATGTGCAGAAGGAAAAACAATTTTTTGTACAAAATACGGTAATAATTGCCCTCTTTCCGTCATTGTTCTTAAGCATTGTGTGACAAAACTTGTGAGATGCCAAATAGAACATGTTTATTAATGGACTTAACTCTTCACCGAACAGCAGAATTTTGGACTCAACCAAATTCAAAGCATAGGCAGACAACAAAATAAATGTAGCTCAAATGATGATTTCTGTCATTGATGGGATAGAAAACATTGTGGGTTAAGCATTTTTTCCTTTTCCTACGATGTTTTCAAATGCCTGGTTAAAAGTCAGGATTGTTTAATAAAAGGGTTAAGTTTCACCCAGCAATAAATCTTTCACAAGACATAAAGACAGTGTTTTAACCTTTCTTTTTGTATTTAGAACAGAGTAACAGCTTGTATAGAGAGAGTGGAAGATATTTTAGACCTGAAATACTGTACTGATGGTGTTCAGCAAGCTCTGCAGAGTGAAGATTATGAAAAAGTTAGTTTTCTTTCATCTTTTATCCTTTGACCGCTTTTCTCTTCAATAATCATTGATGTACCTTGGAAGATTGGCTTGGCCGCCAAAAGTAGATGAATGCTTAGTCTGTTACAGAGAGGGATTGTGTTACAGGGGTTGCCTGTTTTCTTTACTGCATTGGCAAACATTTTATCCAAAGTTCACTGGTCATTGTTTTGATGATGGCTATTTGGGAAAGCAGCCAGTGGCTTGAAAAGAATATTGTGCAAAATACTGGTAAAAAAAAAAAACTTACGGAAAGCATGGATAAGGACACTGGCTGCTAAAATATAACCAAAGTGATGTTGAAAATATGGATAACTGTTTACCAAATGACAAAATTGTAGATTAGTCCAAATTGAAAACATTTACAAACGTCAAAATAAATGCGACTGAAAAATAAAAAGTTCTTTTGGGAAGGGTAGAAAACAAGGTTGGAAGGGGAAAAAATGCTGGTTACCAGCATTTTCTCCTTTTTCCGTAGTGTTTTCAAAAGGCTTCTTTCTCAGGGTTGTGAAAAGTCGGAATTGTGTGATAGAGGGTTAACCATCACACAAAAAAAAACCCAACAAAGTATCTAACGGTCAGTTATTTTAAGACAGAACAAGATTATTCCATTCAGTTCATATTTGACTCCTTATTGCTTTAAGACAGAACAAGTTGACTCCATTCAATAAACTTCTTTTAAAAAGAAGACAGAATCGTTTAAATGTCTCATATTTAATTAGAAAAGAAACACTATTTCATCATTCATGAATATCAAAACATTTAATAGAATGGCCTGTTTTGACCGCACTGAAAACCTCATAGTAAGTAAATTGATTGATTTTTTGACCTTGCAGCCTTGTTGAGACAACGGAATGAAAGGGAAGCGACTTTTTGGAACTTCCTGTCTTTGAGAAAGGAAGGTAACTCCCTTACAGGAAACAGGATTCTCTGAATGCCTCAAGAAGGCTGCAAGAGTTGCTTCCCTTGTCCCATCCGAAATTCCATGTTCAGCTAAAATAACCAGGGCTTTATTGTAAAGACAATAACCCTTATTAATTTTAGTGCCCTAGCATTCATTCCTGTCTCAATATTGAGCATCATATTGGTTTTTGTATATTTGAGGAGGGAGCCAGTGGCTTTTGAAGAGTTTAGTAGTGTTGAAAAACACCAAGATTTCATTAATAGATAATTTATTTATGAAAATTCTGTTACAAATGATAGGAAACATTATAGATTTCTGGTGACCCCAAAGAGGTAATCTGTATAGCAATATTTGTTTGTCATTTAACCTTTGCCAAACATACCAGTCTTTTTACAACTTTGAGGGAGAAGCCATCACAGGAAAAGAATAAAATGCTTTTCCCCTTTTCCAACAATGTTTTCCTCCTTGTCAGAGGCAATTCCCATTATTTGAGACGCAATTAACATGTTTAACGCAAAAAATTTCAGCATAGGCCAGAATGGATACAAATGTCTTTGACAAACAGTATGTCTGGCAACACAACTAAGGGTTATGGTGTTGATGACTTAACAATAATAATAGAGATTCTGTATGATAATTCGAGAAAAGCTAGGAGAAATGAAATCAACTACAACTTGATGTTTTTAAGAGGTAGAAGAGTGAATTGATTTGCGGATGATACATAAGTCTGTAAATCATTATCTTAATAGGTGTTTACAAACTAGTAGTATTGTTTAACTTTGAAATATTTAGTGTATAATATCTTTACAGGCTGCAGGTCACATACATCGCTTTAGAAGTTTAGATGAGAATGTTCTAAGAATGAGTGATATAGCTAGTGAAGGTAGACTAAAATTCAAATTTTGAAAGATGATTTAACTGTTACCTACATAAAGGTGTATTAACTATTAGATAACGAATAGGGAAAAAAAAAACTGACCATTGGGGAGCTAAGTATGACTCAGTGGGCTTTTGCATACTGTATGTAACTCCAAGACCAGACTGCATGGACATAACATGCAGTCTAATCTTGGACTTAAACTGTCCAGTACGGCAAGTTTTTTTTCTCATTAAAGGATCTTTAAAGTTGAATTATTTTGGTTATTTTTGCTATTGGTTGGAAACTTCCATGTAATTTGTTAAGCAGTCTAAAAGGAGCAGTCCATAAAATGTTTCACTAAGTTCTCTGCAGTTGTCAAATCTTGTCAGTTGTTGTGAGAAAAGAAAAAGTGCTTTCTCTCAATATTTTTAAAAGTCTACCCATTGAAGGTCATTCTTTGTAGTCTATGCTTGACCTTTGCTGACCAAAAGGGTAAGTTAAGGTGTGCTAAGAGCTCTAAGACTTAATTAAAACTATTATTTTTGCTGATCCTGAAATATTAAAGGTCAGTTATACATTTTCTTTTATAAGAGTTTAAAAGTTTTATCTATGGCCTTAACCAATTTGCCACTGAACCTGAACATAATTACAGTGTAGATCAAGATCAGATTGAAAAGAACATGCAGTCTAAAATTATATCAATCCCATTTACTTCTTTGCAAGATATAAGAACACAGCTTTGAAAATGCAATATCTGCATCAGTGATCTTGACTGAGATTGTCCTTTTAATAATGAGCTATATCCTGTGAAAAGGGTAGTTAACCCTTCACCACACAATGACGCCTTTTAATGCCCCTGAAGAAGAGGCCTTTTGAAAACATTGTGAGAAAAGGAGAAAATGCTGGTAACCAGCATTTTCTCCTTTTCCCACCAAGTTTTCTACCCTATTAAAGAAAAGTTGCGTCATTTGAGCCACTATGAAATTGTCTTCTGCAAATGCTTTCAATTTGGATAGGTCTTAAATTTTGCTGTGTGGTAAAGGGTTAATGCACCTGCAAACAGTATCCACTCATGTCAGCCAGCACAATTGATGCAGGCTGACCTGGGTCAAAACCTTTTGATATGATGAAATTTTCTGCATGGCAAAGGATCATTCTACCTCATGATTCATTCATTTGCCAAAAAATGTATTTGATGGATTATGTGATGACTTGCATGGAATAATGCATCACAGAGATGCATTAAATCCATTTTTTCCAAGAGCATGGCTCAATTTATTTTGCGCTACAAGTGTGAATGCTGATTTGAATTTTTCTTTATACAGGTAGCTCCCTGGATACTTCCTTCAAACTTTTACATGAATCTGAAGAGAAACTGAGGATTATTGTAAACAACAAGTTTGACTCTTCAGTTCATAGTAGAGATGTAGCATCTATAGAGAGGTTCTTTAAGATATTTCCGTTACTGGGGCAACATGATGAGGGACTGACCAAATTCGGGAAATACCTCTCAGCAAAGGTTTGACTTTACATCTCTCTTTCTGTCTTGTCTGTCTGTGTGTGTGTCTATTTTATCCCTACCACACAACAAAAATGCAGACTTGTCCATATGAAAGCATTTGCGGATGTCAGTTGAAATGTGGCACAACTGATGGAATTTGTCTTTGATAGGGTAGAAAAATTTGTTAGAAAAGGAGAAAACTCTGGTTACCAGCATTTTCTTCTTTTCCCACAATGTTTTCTAAAGGCTCTCTTCTTTAGGGTTATTAAAACTTTGGGATTGTGTGGTAAAAGGTTAAGATATAGTGACACAGCTATACCTCTTGCTACCTTGAGCAATCAGAAATATAAAATCACTGTGGACAAATGAAATATTTCCTTTAAAACTGAGTTGTGATCCTTTAGAAGCTTCAAAGCACCTTATTTCAAGTTTTGAATAGATTCTTTTTCTTTGGATATTTGTTCAAACTTTAACCAATAATGACATATTGCTTACAGTGTAAACTAGTCATAAGTTTATGTGTTTCCAGTTTCCACCCTGATGATTTTAAATGGTATTGTTTTTCTGAATATTACCAGCAGTAAGGCTCTCTGAACTGGACTTGTTGAAAAATAAACAATCTTTGGTTGATTTTTTTGTTTGTTTTTAAGCCTTTTAATCTTACCTTTGGAGAGTTTTTGTTTATTGCCGGGTCTATTGCTGTATTGGTCTAATGCACCTGCAAAATATTGTGGTAAAAAACCTTAGCTCTTCTTTTGCTGCCCATGGCATGTGCCTGTCATATTTATGGTAGTTATTGAGATGTTTAACCCTTTACCACAAGACAAAATTTTAGACCCGTCCAAATCCAAAACGTATGCAGATGCAAAATTTAATGTTGCCAACATTGTGGAAGTTGTCTTAGATAGGGTAGAAAACATGGGAAAAGGAGAAAATGCTGGTTACCAGCATTTTCTCCTTTTCCCACAATGTTTTCAAAAGTCCTGCTTTTCAAGGTCATCAAAAGTCGGAATTGTGTGGTAAAGGATTAAAATAGCAAAAAAGTTGTGAAGTTATTTCGTGTGTTTTTCTTAGGAAACAAGTGTCCCTTGCTAGTTCATCTCATCTTGTGGTTCCAGCATGCTTTCTATGAGGTGTTTAACCCATTACCAAACAGCAATATTGTGGACTTTTCTAAATTCAAAGCAATTGCAGATGACACAATGAGTGTGGCTTAACTGTTGGAAATTGTTTTTGAAAGGGAAGAAAGCAATGTGGGAAAAGGAGAAAATGCTGGTCACCAGCATTTTCTTCTTTTCCCACATCGTTTTCAAAGGCTTCTCCATCAGAGTCATAAAACATGGGATTGTGTGATAAAGAGTTTTATCACATAAAACCTCCCCCAGCAGTGTTTTAAACCCATGACTTATTTTTGATAATACACTAGTGTATTATCGTTTTTTGGGTCCCGGTTCTGATCTATTTTCAGTCATCAGGGCATGAAGCTTAAGAAACTAACCACAGTAAATGCCGCAATTTGTACTACTACGCCGTTTCGTGGAAAAATGACGTCATTGTTGCTAAGGCGTATACGCGAGGACAGTTTCTGATTTTCGTGTTTAATAAAAAGCAAGAAATGCAGCGAAAGCTTTTTAAAAACAACAAAATTGCTGAATTAGTTGCACTTGCCTCCTCTAGGAACTGTTTTATTCTACTTTCGGTGTAAATGTCATGGAGCTATCTACTTGTGTATGTACACATTTGAAACTGAAAAACAACTGTAAACATGGACCTGTAAACAGTATATAGGCACAAGTTGATGATGCAGGATATTTTTTGTCTGTCATTCATTTTATGTGATAAATAGAATCTCACATTTGTGGCTATGTATTATCATTTTTATCAAACTCTTTGACTGAAATGCATTTGACGCTCGCCAAGGCTCGCATCATACGATTTTAGTCAACTCGTATGATAAAAATGATAATACATAAACACTCATGTAAGATCCTCTATAAATACAAGTCACACTTTCTCACATCAGCCTCATGTATTTTGTTATGATTAATGTCATCAAGAAGTATCTTTAGTACATGTGAATCAATAAAGTTTGTCATGATCTTTTATTAGCTTTCTGAAGATATGGACAGCAGTATGAAGATAGCGTTGTTTGGCATCAACACTGACGATAAAAGATCAAGTGCTGTTTTTGCTGACATCATCACAAAACTTTTTGAGGATGTTGCAAAAGTTGTGGAAATCCATCAGCCTCTGGTTGAAACATACTATGGTAACTTGATATATGTTGACTCCTTTATCTCACAATTCAGAGTTTTAACAACCTTGTAGTAGACGGATTTCAAAACACTGAGTAAAGGAGAAAATGCTGATATCCAGAGGCATATAGACCAAAAACTGTACATAAATCTCTGTGTTTTGTTTTCATTTTATAGGTTGATCTCTCTTGGATCCAATTTGTCAGTTTTTTTCTGAATTTATTTTGTATCAACTGTAAAACTAATTTGTCAATCTATGTGAATTTTAAGTGTGCTAAATGACTGAAATGGACATTTCAAGTCAATAAAAAAAAGACCAAACATTGTACAGCACAGATCCAAGATCTGACATGTGTTCATGTCCACTTTAAGCAATATCTTAAGTTTGTATCTTAAGTTTGTGTTAGGCCTCGCTTCTTCACACTTACACCACCAAATAAAACCTAATTGACATCTTCAGTCTGGAAATGAGACCATAATAAGTGCAATGTTATGGCAGATTGCAGTCTGATCTTTATCTACATTAGCCACAAAGGCAGCTATAGTTTGAGGTAAGAATTGGATAGCTTCTTAGGTTAACCAAGCCTTCCATGGAATATCATCTGGGCTTTATCTGTAGACTCTACAATAGACATAAATTTTAAAACATGTATAGTCTATATAACAGAGAGGTTTTTTATTTTCATGCTTCAGGACCAGGTAGGCTTATCATTCTGTTGAAATTACTTCTGAAAGAAAGTGACAGACAGACAAGAAAACTGGTAGAGGAATTTAGAAATAAAAGAGATTTTGATTCACGGGTGAGTTATGCTCAATTAAACCCATTATGCTGTATGCATATTCACTGAGTGTTCTAATTAAATGTAATCCTTTACCAAGAGACAAAAATTTACGTTTTTCAAAATGTAAAGCATTTGCACATAGCAAATGCGGTTCAAATACTGTACATAGATTTGCCCTTTAAAGGGTAGGGATTGTTGTGGGAAAAAGAGAAAATGCTAATATCCATTAATAAGTATTTCCTTGTTTTCCCAGAATGTTTTCAAAAGCCTTCTTTCTCAAAGCCTTTTAAACATGGATGGTAAAGGGTTCCAAGGCAAAAAAAAGTGAATTCGATAAAAAAGGAACATGTAGACAATTAGAATATCTTTGTCAAAACAAATCAAAACAATTTAGAAATTGACTGTTCCAGCAATTTCTCAGCTTGCAGTGTTTTCAAAGGCATACATTGCTAAGGCATCAAAAGGTTTGTGCATAAGGGAAAGATTTGTGGCTTGTATTCAGTTGATCTTCATGCCTTTAAATCTCCAGATAGAGAAGAGAAGAAAGAGTTATGGTAAAATAGATTTTTTAACTTCTTATGCAAATTTGATGATAAAGGATCTGTTTGAGTGTTAGCATGAAAGAATCTTTTGGGATGATGCAACGTTAATCAGACAGTTTCTCATATTAAAGACCCTTAATCCTTTGGCCAACTACAAAACTTTAAAGTTGTCCAGATTGAAAGCTTTTGCAGTCAATAAATCCAATATAACTCAAATGATGTGATTTGTCTTTGAATGGTCAGAAAATATTGTGGGGAAAAGAGAAATTGCTGGTTCCTAGCATTTTCTCCCTCACCTACAATGTTTTCAGAAGGCTATTTTTTGGGTTAGCTAAACCTCATTGTGAAGTAAAGGGTTGAAAAAAGAATGCTTTTGAAAACCTTGTTGGGAAAGAAGGAAATGATGGGAACCACAATTTTCTCCATTTCAAACAAGGTTTTCTTTGCTATCAAGGATAAATTTCATTATTTGAGCCAACATTGATTTTTTAGTTGCAATATTTGCAAGTTTATGAATTTTTTGACAGAGAGTTATTAGCATTGGCTAGTATTCTAAATTTTAGGTCCAGCTTGTACAACAGAGTTTAATGTTCCACAAGCAACCAGCAGCAGAAAAGTAAGTTACAACTGTACTGACTCAGATGAAAATGAAATCAACTGTAGTCCTGTTTTTATTCTGTCCTCTACTCCATCCCACATTTCTTGAGATCTGTTAATCACAGAATAAAGTGGGAGGTTTGACCTTGGTTAAATCGCCCAAGGGATGGCTTTTTTATGAGTCATGCTCTGGCAAAAGGCGGTTTGATGCATCTCGGTGATGCATTATACCAAGCAAACCATTATTAATTATGGGTCGAAAAAATCCATTTTCTTCAACAACCTACTGAATCACAAGGTAGAATGATCCTTTGACATGCAGAAAATCTATAGATAGCAAAAAGTTTCGGCCCATGTCAGCCTTTGTGGACTGCACAGGCTGACATAGGTCGTTACTTTTGCAGATGCGCTAAATCCCCTTTCCACAAAGCATGGTTCAACTATACTTTTTGTCCTGATTCAGATCAACAAATTTATCTTTCCTGCGAGAAGTTGAAGATATTATGGAATTGAATAGCGCTGTATTTCTTTACCCTTTATAGAGAGTTTAACTGACTTTTACAGTTGGCAATAATGACCCAGGCCATATTTACTGACGATTCTAAATTCAATTCTGATTCTATATTTCAAGGATAGTCATCTGATTGGCTGAGATAGGATGTCTGTAAAGTAATAAATAATACAATATTGTATCTGTTGAAGAGCACCAACCTTACAATTCATAGTTTTATGGAAAAATGATCTTGTTCTTATGTTTTATATTGTATGAATTTTACTTGCAAAGCGCCTCAAGTCATTGTTCTTATCCTAGTTAAAATGGTTTTGTATTAATTTTAGGAAAAAAAATTGTTTCTCTCCATTTTCAGACCAGATTCTAAAGACTTAGATGTGTTGTTGTCAGAGGTTGTCCTTCTGAATACAAGGACAGAACTGTTTCTTAGATTTGTTAGAAGAAGACTTATCGTAAGTTTATTTTTTTTCTTTTAAATGGACAAAGATTGATTGTATTCAAATAGAAGTTCCATGTTAGTAATTAACCCTTTACCACACAATGACGACTTTTGACGCCCCTGAAAGAGAAGGCTTTTGAAAACATTGTGGGAAAAGGAGAAAATGCTGGTTACCAGCATTTTCTCCTTTTCCCACAATGTTTTCTACCCTATCAAAGAAAAATCATTTCATATGAGCCACGTTAAAACTGTCATCTACAAATGCTTTCAATTTGGACAGGTCTAAAATTTTGTCGTGTGGTAAAGGGTTAACTCTTTACCTGATGACAGAATTCTAGACTGTTCCGAAGTGAAAGCAGTGGCAGACAACAAATTAAACATGGCTGAAATGAATGGATTTGTCTCCAGAAAGAAGGAAAACATTTTGGGAACACAAGAAAATGCTGTTTACCAGCATTCTCTTCTATTCCCACAATGTTATCAAAGTCATTTTCATTTAGGGTCGTTTAAACACATAATTAATTGTAGACCAACATTAGCTCTTAGTCTCATACCATGAAAAAGATACAGGATGTATCAACATATTTTTTATGTCTTTCAGGGTGATTTTGAATCAGCATTCCAAGACGAAGAGAGGAGAAATGGTATTCAGTTTAGTTTATATTCATTGTACTTTCTATTCCAACTACGAAATTATTCATAAAGTTTTCTGTATTTTTCTGTGCAAGAGGTACCATAGAAGGAGATTTTATTTACACCAATCACAAAGATGTAAGGGAAAGAAAATTATTGTTTGCATCATTAAGGAAACAGCTGTGGTGAAAAGGTACAATTGCAAGTACTATTATTTCCATGATGTTTTGCAAAATTTTCTGCATCATGTGTGCAAAAAATTGTATTCATACTTTACAGAGTCTAAAAGTAGATCCTTTGTTAGGATATTGTGTAAAAGAATTATATAAAACTAGAAAATGTTTCATGCTCTGTATAATAGGGTCCGATTATAGATTATAGATAGTTTCTTAGAGATATAAGTAATTTATCCTTTCTTTTGACATATTTGCTAATTTATAAATTTGTTGTAAACTTTTATCCCATATATGTCATTGAATATGAAAAGATAACATGCCCATAAAGGAAATGGATGATCGTTTGTAATCTTACTTGTATACCTCCGTAAAACACAAGTTTTTTTTTGGGATAAACCTGAATCAGTCTGTCTGTATGTTGATCCATCAGTTTGTGTACATGTGCAATCAAATGAGCAATCAGAGCTGTTGCTACAGTTTGAGCTTGGTTATTTTTAAGAAAATGTTGAGGTATTGTCATAGCCCTGTAGTCCTTGGTGTCATCATCCTGCAAACACTTTGAAATGTTTTGATATTTTTATTATATCTGATGTTATATATCTCAAACTTGAGCTGGTTGTTTATTATCAAAAGGGGATCCATACCAGAAAGGTAGGTAACTCTCAAATCATTTTTTTCTCATTTGTGCCCCTTTTTCCAACTTAGAATTTTCACTTTAAAAGCAAGTGCAGTTCGAGCATTGGCATGCCATGCTCATGTTTTCCAATGTGTGGCAATTCAAGCCAATACATCAAATATATAATCTCATTTATTTGAATCAAAGCATGTTAAAATCACCGTTCGTAAGTTTTGCTGTTTAGTTTATATTTATGTGTTGCATTTTGCAGAAAAGACCAAGGAGGTAGATAGTCTAATACAAAACTGTGATACAAGTAGAGTGATGCAAGATTTAATTGGCAACTATATTATGATGGAGGAATACTTCATGAGAGAAATGGTGCTGAAGGTAGGATGTGTTTGATTTGTTTGGTTGTCTGTTTGTTTGGACGTGTTAACCCTTTGCAACTTTCATTTTTATCATGACAAGAGCTCACTTTTTAATGCTTTACTAGACAATAAAATTTTAGACTTTCCCAAACTGAAAGCATTTTCAAACAACAAAACAAGTGTGGTTCAAATGATCGGATTCGTCTCTGAAAGGTTACACACATCTCCTTTTCCCACAGTGTTTCATATCTCAGAGTCGTTAAAAGTTGGGATTATGTCGTAAGGGTTAATGTGTAATCTGTATTTCACCAGTACTAGACTGGGGCTTTATTGTGTCTTGCATAAGGCCACCACTACTTGACCTGCATCACATGCAAGGATTTAACCAGGTTTTCTTGATTTTAGAACCAACACATTAACTACTCAACCTAAAAAGACCATTGGACTAGTTTAGAAGTAGAATAAACTTGTATTCCATGTAATTTTCAGTTAGACGGCTTTGGGCCTATTGTGTGAAAAGCTGCAGTCCACTTATTCCTGTTTTAATAACCATGAGAGAGAATGCTTCTGAAAACATGTGAAAAGGAGAAAATGCTGGTAACCAGCATTTTCTCTTTTTCCCACAATGTTTTCTATCTTGTCAGACAAATCCCTTGATATGAGCCTCATTTAATTTATCATCTGCAGATGCTTTCAATATGGACAAGTCTAAAATTTTGTTTGTAAAAGAGTTAAAGGTAGATGAAACAATTTCCCCCCTTTTTCATGAGTTATCTTTCTCTTCTTTCCAGTCTGTCTTTAACCTAAAGTAGACACAACAGTTTTTTGCAAAAATGACTGTATAATCTGTAAAGTTCTGTTCTCATTTTAAATTGCTATTTCAGACTCTGTGAAGCAAAAGTTTATGTTCAGAATATGCAGTTTGATCATGGGACTATGCTGCCTGTCAAGTTGTGATATATTGACAATCCAGAAATATATGAGATTGCAGTATTTTTTCTGTTCTGTTTCCAATAGCCAACTTCATATGATTGAATCTGAAAGTTTTTATGTTTTTTTAGGCTGTTCAGATGGACTCCCTAGATACAGGATCTCAAACATCTAGCATGGTGGATGATTCCTTCTTCATTGTGAAAAAATGTGTGAGGTATAAAACATTTTTGTCACATCACATCAGAAAAAATGTTGTTTTGTTTATGTTTTACCTAAACTCTCAGTGCAAATGTAAACCTCATAATTATGGAAACTCTTAGTGATGAATGTAAAGACATCGCACCGGAATTTGGTCTGAATTAGTAGGAGAACCCAGCTGTTCACTCCCCTTTTCCCTCTCCCGAATTTTACCTGTTGGAAAAGAAAGAAACAGTAGCTTTGAACAAGAAATTTGTTTTTGTCTCCTGTATTTGTTTGTTTGTTTTTTACCTTTACAGATTTTTTTGAGAAATCAAATATAGCTGATGTGGATAAGCATTAAGGATAGTATGTAATTATGTAAACCTTTGTAACTTGCAAAAGTATTTCCCATATATTTCAGGCGTGCCATGTCAAGTTCAAGTGTAGATGGGGTGTGTGCAATGTTAAACCATGCCTGTACCATTCTAGAACAAGATTTTCGAGAAGTGTTGTTTTCACGAGTGAGGGCTGGTTTCCCATCTGGCTTTGATCTTTCACAAGCCTACAACATGGTGCAGAGTAGCATACAGCAGGGAAAACTTCAGTCAAATGATAGTGAGAAAGCTAGAGCACAATATATAGTATGTATGTGTTACGTGTCATTATGAATGCTCACTGTTTCATGACATTTTAAACAGTTTCTCTTACATTATCTTGCCTCTGCCTCTATCTTGTGTTTCTTAACTGATGGTATGTGATATGTACAACTGTTTTTAACTCATTATCCCCAAACAAACTATTTTTGAAAACATCCTTATAAGTAGATGATCAGCATGAATTATAGGAAAATGAACAAATTCTCCTTTACATAGAAATTTTGTTTTACTCTGAAGGCAATAGTTTAGCACTCTGCTTTTCTATTGTTGAGATATAATAAATTGTGCTATCAAGTATAGATGTGTGACATGCACATGAGCCATGCTTTGTGAAAAGGGGGTTTGAAGCATCTGCCAAATGTATTGACCCAGGTCTGACCTGGGTCTATACTTTTTTTTGCTACTGGTCAATTTTCATCATGTCAAAGGACAGGTCTCCTCATGATTCAGTCTGTTGTTAGACAAAATGGATTTTTTGGATCCAGAATTTTATGATGACTTGCTTGGTATGATGCGTCATAGAGATGCATTTTGCCAGAGTGCAGCTGATATCTAATTGTCTTCACTCCCAGATAAATTCTTTTATTTAATGCTTACAGACAAGTAAATTTTAAGACAATGATATTTCCTTTTCATTTGCAGACAACTTTGAATAATGCTGAAGTTAGTTGTGATTACTGTAAACAGCTTAGGTCAAATCTTGAGGTATGTATGGACCACTCTCAGATATTACCTCTTTATCAGATGATAAAAGTTGAGCCTTGTGAATTTCAAAAACATTTGCAGACAACATTGAAAGTGTAGAAAACATTGTGAAAAAAAGAGACAATGCAGATAATTTTCTCCTTTTCCTTTGATAGTTTCAAAAGTCTTCTTTTTCAGGATTGTGAATTATTTGGTAAAAGGTTAACCCCTACCAGTTTTAACGGATGGGGCTATAGCTTTGAGCTCTGTCAATTGGGTTTGTTGCTTAGTTCATCTGTATAGTTTCCACAGATTGGGTACAATTTCATAAATTGATAAAGATAACTATTCAAAATATAGAATAAGTTGGATTATGCTTTTCACAAGTCTGAGATAACAGTTTAAAAAGACATTTAAAACTTACCGCAAATTAATCTGAAAATACAGTGTATTCACAAGGCACAGTCTTAAAGTGTATGGAATTTGAAGGGTTTGAACTTTGCCCAGATTTGTAATAGAGCCATTTTTGCTGTTTGTAAACAGTGACGATGGCTAGTTTTTGTTTGGGTGAAGCACTCAATTTCATTGAATATTGATAATCAAGAAAAAACTGTGCTGATCTTTGCTCACAGTGAATAATACTTCTTGACTTAATTTTTCCAGGAAGAAGTTGGTAAATTCTATACCCAGTGCTCAGAACAAAGTAAAGCCAAACTCGAGGTAGGCCTGCATCACAGTTTTTTTTATACTTTTTTTTTTTTCGTAAATCAGAATTTTTTTTGTGAATAATTATAATCATTGAAATTTTTTCTATGCCTTTAATAGATAAAGGCTTTAAAAAATATTGGGGTTAAAGGAGAAATGCCGGTATAGAGCACTTTCTCCTTTTTCCACAATGTTTTCAGCCCTTTTAAAGACAAATCCCATCCTTGGTCAACGTTTAATTTGAGATCAGAAAATGGTTTTAGTACAGGCTATTCTAAAATTTTGTCTTCGCTTACAGAGTTTAATGTTGTTTGGCAAAATGTATTACTTTAATTATTTGGTTTGAAATCAGCAGGACAAGTGAAGAAGTACCTGTATGTAATTACATTTTGATCTGTTATTCCATAGGAATCTTTGCGACAACACTTGTTCAGATTCTGTTAAATAGAAGAGAAACAAATATGTGCAAACAAAACTTGAAGGGCAAGGCAAAAAATAGAACAGTGAAATGACTTAATGCAGTTTATTTCTAAAAACTTACCCTTCTAAATACATTGCCATGTTTTAAAAGCTTCCCATTTAACAATGTGCATGCAAAAGGGAACAGTAGACATAGTTTTAGGCAAATTCAAGCATTGCAAACATTATGCAATGGGTCCATTGGCTTGACTGTATTGTGAAGTTTTATGTAGTTGATGCATCAATATTTAAAGGATGAGAAGCAGTTTTTGATAGAATCATGTAAAGTAATTAGCTCATGTTCTATAGCACTCTTATCATTTTTTTTTCTTTTATTTCTCACACTTGTATCTGTTTTCAGAGCTGTTTATCAGACCTAGGCTCAGCGGCAGCAAGATTTAAAGATGTGGTGGAGTTTGGTTTCACACAGTTGAGCACATCCGTCATAAAACCTAGAATAAAACCGCAAATAGATATTTTCTTGTCCACTTCTCATAATCTCTCAGATGTAAGTTACTGTGAATCAAATTTCACTTCACCTGATCAGACAGAGCAGAAGCATGAGCTATCATGATACCAACCTGTCTACTGTTCATAGTCTCTCAGCAACATTTGGTATTATCTTAAATACCACATTTTTGTCCGTCTTTGTAAAACTGGGTCAAATTGTTTACCTTGGAGATATCTCAGAAATGTTTGAACTTGGATCTTTAAAAATCAAGGTCATAAGTTTAGACCATAGAAAAACTTGCTGTCATTCTGAAAGACCAATTTGGCATAAGTAATGGTGTGTTTATGTTTCATCTGGACAGCTTTTGTACCCAACTATGCATTTTGGATATCAGCATTCAACAGCACTATACACTACACTTTGAGAGGAAAGGGCTGCTTTGGTGCAAAAACAAAGGTGTTGAACGATATAAATACAATTTTACTCTTTTCTTGTATTGAAATTTAAACTTTGATGTCCAGCTTTAATTTAATTTTTGGTTAGAACTTGTTTTAACCATTTTTCTTGTATAGAAGATTGACTTGAAACCAAAGGTGATTATTGTGGGAAACTGACATGAATAGGAAAAAACAGAACCAGGGTATTAGTTAGAGTATCTTGATGAGGCTGTATGTTCTTCGCAGTATGAAGCTGATTCACACTGTCTGCAAAAGCGCCTTCAATCTTGACTTGCAGGGTGAGAGTTAATTTGTTACCAAGTAATCCGTGATGTAGACAGCTTTTGCAAATATTGTGATACAAGAAGAAAATACACATGCTTTTAACTGTTTATCCAGAGCTCAAGGTAGAACATTTTCATCAAGCATGAGGGACATTGAGCCATTGAATTAGAATCCTATTTTCTGTTTCTGTAATTCTTTTTCTCTAATTTTACAGGATGATTTCACAAATTTTGAAGCCAATGATCCATGGGTCCAGAATTTTATTGTTTCATTAGATACCATGCTAGGAACATTTAAGGTATATTACAAGATGATTTTCACTGATGAATCATTCAATATAACCCTATAAGATTCATTTTTATAGCTAATTAGATGTGAGTGGCACCTAGGAAATGTGGGTTTTAATGAGTAGGCATGATGCATTATACCAGACAAGTCATCTAATACCATAGAAGTGTTTTTTTCTGCAGGTTCCATATTCTGCTTTTTTTTCCAAAAAGAAAGGTGTTTAAATTTCTGCAAACCTTATTTCTGCAATGTCCAGTCTGAGCCTTTTTGGTATTCAATATCTGCTGCAGTTGAATTACAAGAATTACAGTTGACAACAATCTTCTTACGTTTCTGGAGACTTCCAGTCACTAATAAATATCGAATAGATATCCCCATCTGGTCTTAATATAGATACTACCCTAATAAAGATTGGTAGTTATAAAATGCACTCTGTTTGTCAACCGCTATTTTTAATTTGTGAAAGAATATTTGAAAGAATTAATTGTATACATGTTTTTTAGATAGTCTGTAATTAATACATGTATAAACACAATCAAGAGTTTCCCATAGTTCTTATTCTATGGTTGACAACAATACTGTAATGAAGCATAAAAGAAATGGAAAGTGTTGACTTATTGTCCTATTTAAAATGTGAGAATTTGACTTGTGCTGATTTTAACACTTAAGTGAAAATTATAATCAGAGTTTTTATACAATGGGGTCAACATTTACCAGTATTAAGATGTCATAAATGATCAACATGTCCTGAAGATCAATCTGCTTCAATGAATATTGCCGTTTTATAGTAGGATTGGCCACACTGGTGTTTTACACATAACCCTATAACCAGAAGTCATCCATGTTTTGATGCTATTTTGTCGAAAGGCAAAATCAGATTCACATGTTTAATTTCTGCGGCCTTGAGTTGGTTTGTAGAAAAAGTAGAAATTAAATACCTGCAGAAAAAAAACACTTATATGATAACAAGGGAGTGGATTTTTGTTTAACAAGGGAGTGGATCATGAGATAGCCTAGTCTTTTGATATTCAGAAAATTTGCATATAGCAAAAAGTTTCGACCCAGAAATCTGCATGGAGTGTGCAGGCTGACATGGTTCAAAACTTTTTGCAGGTACTTTAAACCTCCTTTTCTCACAGCACCGTGCATTTTTTCATTGAATGTACACCACTGCTTTTCTCAACACTGACTCCGAAAGGTATGATGTAAAAGAAAAATTACCAAAGTAACTGTACACATGTAAAATTCTTGAGTCTGTTACATATTTGTGACAATATTTAGCTTATCTCTCCTGCAGATAACATTTTTGTTCTAAAGATCAATTGTGAAAACATTTTATTTAAAAGAGAAATTATTGCAGATGACAACATGAATGTAGCTGAAATGATACAATTTGTTTTAGATGTAAAAAACATTGTGGGAAAAGGAAAAAATGCTGGTTACCAAAACTTTTCACTGCTTTCAAAAGCCTTTTTTTTTTTCAGGGTCTTTAACACTCTGGACTGTTTGGTAAAGGGTTAACCATTATTCATATTACTTATTGATCTCTTAGGAGGATTTTTTCCAACTTGTCCGATGCAAATTTATATCGGTGTATAGTTTTAAGGATGATGACAGATTTGATGGAAGAAAGATCAAGCTTTTCCGAGTTTTTTAAGTCCCTCTAAACCCCTATTCAGTTGGAAATAAGAAAACTGGTCTTTCAGTGAAAAAAATCTGTTTAACTCTTTACCAAACAACAAAAATTTAGACTGGTCCAAATTCAAAGCATTTGCAGACGACAATATGAAGGTTGCACAGATTAGGAAATTTTTCTTTGGAAGGTTAGAAAACATTGTGGGAAAAGGAGAAAATGCTGGTTACCAGCATTTTCTCCTTTTCCCACAATGTTTTCAAAAGGCTTCTTCCCCAAGGTCGTTAAAACTCGGGATTGTGTAGTAAAGGGTTAAAATGGTAGTCACAAATAAGTTTCAGTGTTTAACTCTTATCCACGTGACAAAAATCGGAATTAAAAGTATTTGCACTTGACAAACTCAGTGTGTGTCAAATGATGAAATTGTCTTTTAAAGGGTAGAAAACATTTTAGGATAAAGAGAAAATGCAGCATTTTCTTTTTTTTTCTCACAATGTTTTCAAGTCTTCTTTGCTAGGATTATTAAAACATGGGATCGTTTGGTAGAGTTAAAATGTGTATAGGTTTATACAGGTTGCATGTTTTATTTGACACCATGTGGTTCTCGTTTTAGGAATCTCTTACCACAAATAACTATGAAAAATTTGTCGGGTTGACAACAAATGAAATCACAACACTGTTAGAGAAAGGTGTAATGAAATCAACTTTCAACAGAGTGAGTCAGTTTTAGCCTTTTTCCTCTGAATCTTCATTGTTTTTACTTTTTCTCATTTTTGCCTACAGAGATGAATTATTGTAGCAATTGACTTGCAAAACCTATGTCAAAGTAGAAAGAACAACATGAAGCTAGATAAGATATATGAGCTATGCTGTGGCAAAAGGGGGCTTGACACATTTCTATGATGTATTATACCGGCAAGTCATCAAATAATTATGGATCTATAAGAACCATTTGGTCTAAGGATAAACTGGATCTGGGCGTAGAATAGCCCCCTGACATACATTCAATTTAACATGAGCAAAAAGTTTTGACCCATGTCAGCCTGCACAGAGTGTAGCTCATGAATACATGTGAAAACATTTTGATAAAGAGATAAATCTGCTTTTTGTTGAATTAAATTGCTTGAATTTTTCTTTCTTCCAATATCATTTCAAAAGGGACTTGCAACAAGATGAAAAAAGTAATCTGCAGATGGTAGTTTGATAAATACACATATTAATAAAAACAGATATTGTTGACAATTATGATCCTTTATATAGCAGGGACCAAGAAAACGTCAAAAAACTTATTCATCTGTCAAAATGTTTTCCAGAATCATCTGTGGTGGGAAGGCTTTCCATCTGTTTTATGGCCTTGTAGAGAAGTTCCTCCTAGCCACACAATGCCAGTTTTAACAACCCTTGGGAAGAAGACTTTTGATAAACATTGTGGGAAAAGGAGAAAATGCTGGTAACCAGCATTTTCTCCTTTTCTGAAATATTTTTTACTCTTTCTGAAAAAGAATTTTCATATTTTGATCAGTTTTTTGTCTGTCAAATGGTTTTACATTGGACAAGTTTTGCTGTATGGTAAAGAGTTAACTCTTTACCACACAATCTTGAGTTTAATGACGCTGAGGATATAGCCTTTTGAAAACCTTATGGGAAAAGGAGAAAATGCTGGTAACCAGCATTTTCTCCTTTTCCCACAAAGTTTGCTACACTTTCACATACAATTGCCATCATTTTGGCAACATTTAATTTGTCGTCTGCAAATGCTTTCAATTTGGACAAGTCTAAAATTTTATCGTTTGGTAAAGAGTTAACAAATTTCATCCTTTGGTAAAAAGTTAAATTTGCAGCAGACAACCCCTAAGATACCTTTGTGAAGTAAAAATACACAACATGAATAGCAGTAATACACGTAAAAGCATTGATTCAGGAGGAAAAATTGCATTGGGTTTCTATAGTTGTTTGCTACAAGGCACTAAAAGCATTATCAGGAGATAAAGGCTTGATTTGAATTTCCATGTATTCATTTAACCCTGTACCACACAAGCCCAAGTTTTGACGACCCTGAGAAGAAAGGCTGTTGAAAACATGGTGGGAAAAGAAGAAAATGGTGCTAACCAGCATTTTCTTCTTTTCCCACCATGTTTTCTACCCTTTCTAAAAAAAAAATCCAATATTTAGGCCACACTCAATTTGTTGTCTGCAAATGCTCTCAAATTGGAGGAGTCTGAAATTTTGTCATGTGGTAAAGACTTAATATACATGTATCCTTGAATTGATTTACCCTGGTTAAAGTTGAGATAGTGAATTGTTTACTTCAGTTAGGTGGATTGCAGTTTGATAAAGAATTACGAGTGTTGGTTGGTTATTTAACCTCTGTAACTACGTGGACCATAAGAGACAAGTTTGCAAGACTGACACAGATGGCCACAGTTTTAAACTTAGAGCGGGTAAGTTAATAAGTGTTTTATGTTGGGGATATTTTTTACCATGTCAGATGCCTTTTAAGTCATCCAAAATCACTGAAAGCTTTTGATAAAAATATTGAAACCTCTATCAGTATATGAAATTTACCCTAGCAGTGCTGAATGATTAAAATGCGACATTTTCAATCGAAACAATGGAGCTGTGTACAATGATTTCAAGGATGTTTTTGCCAGAATGTAATCAGTAAGCTATCTGACATTGTAAATCAAAGACTGAAGTTTTCGTGAAGTTAACTCACACTGTCTCCAAAAGCAGTGTAATATTAGGGCTCTAAGGGCTATGATGGCTCAAGAATATATAAGGTTTTTTAACCCTCTACCAAATGACAAAATTTAGACTTGCAAAATTGAAAGTATTTGCAGAAGTCAGATTGAGTGTTGGTCAGGTAAAGATAGCTTGTTTTCAACTAAAAGCAACTTTTTCCTTTTCCAACAATGTTTTTCTACCCTTTCAAAGACACATCTGATAATTTAAACCATGTTTAATTTGTTGTCTACAAGTACTTTCAATGAAGAGGAGTCTGACATTTTGTTGGCTGGTAAGGGAATGTCATCTTTGTTGACAGTTTTGGTTTATTTCTTCTCTTTATTTCTTTTTTCCTGAAGGTTGATGAAATTCTAGACTACTGGGGACCAAACTCTGGACCACTGACCTGGAGGCTAACTCCAACTGAAGTCCGACAAGTTTTAGCATTAAGGTACATGTATCATTTTTAGCTCGGCTTTTTATGAAGAAAATTTCGAGGTATTGTCATAACCCTAGCATCATCATCTGCGTCATTGCTATTAAGCAAAAAACTTTGACATTTTATCATATCTTTGTTATTACTGAAGATATTTATTCAAACCCGGACTAGCTGTAAGTATTGAAAGGAAAACCTATACAACAGGGGCAGGTAACCATCTAAATATTTTTGACACTGTTATGCCCCTTGTTTAACTTAGAAGTTTTACTAAGAGCAACGGCATCCGAATGTTGGCACCAGCATGCAGTGCTCTTGTTGACTCTTTTATTCACTTGCTACGATATTGCGTGTTTGCTGTTTTTCAGGAAAGGAAATTGTAGTTTGTGATAGATATCTATGATTTAATAGTCGGATAGTTTAAAAGTTTTTGGGGGGTTCTTTGTGGCACAGTTCTTAAAATCTTGGGCCTGCATTCACAAAAAAACTTAAGTCTCTCTTCATACTCAAATCTGCTAACAGACTTATTTTTTTACTTAAGTTGAGCTCGTTATTTGAGATGCATTTTACTAACCTTAAGAGACCTTATGTTCTCAAAGTTCTGCGCAGACACAACATTTCAAACTCAATTCAGCAAAATAATGGGCTAAGTCTGTTGACTGAGTTAAGTCCGTTTATTTGCTCAATTGAATCAGAAACGTTGTGTTAACTCAGGATTTGAGAATGTTACCAGTTTGTTTAATGTTATTGCAATGCATCTAAAAAACAAAAACAACTAAAGTAAAAAAATAAGTTTGTTGGTAGATTTGAGTATGATAATAGACTAGCCATAGTAGCCATTATATTGCTTAAATACTGTCAGAACAAGTCTGAACACCATTCAACAAGTAAAGCAAACCTATTTACTTTGCACTGATTTTGAAATATTATTGTAGCCTCTGTAAACCAAAGATCAGCCAAAAACAATTTAGCTTGCTCTCCCAGATGGAAGATCAAGATCGATTTGCATGGCGATACAGCCCATCAGCTTGGTGACATAGATTTACCATTTTCATCTGTAATTAAAGAGAAAAAAAAAAATGATTTCCATTGTTATGAATCTGTATTCCTGAACCTGTTTCTGAATGAAGAGGGAAAACTAAAGTACCAGAAATGCATTTTGTATTTTTATGTGTTCACAGAATTGATTTCCGGTCAGAAGACATCAAAAGATTAAAACTGTGATGTATACAACCCAATCCATATCAAATCTACAGACTATGATCAAACTGTGATGCGAAGGTCATCGCTACCAGCTTTCTTTGGTATGATGTTTGGTGAAGATAGAGGACAAAGTTCTGGTCTTTCAACATATGAACTTTCAAACAAATTCATTACACATACACTGCCAACTGACCAATAGTTGCATTCTGCAGGAAAGCACTCTTACAAATGTTGTGGCAATTAGAGATTTTTTTAGTGGCTGGCATTTTTTACCTTTAGGCACAATACTACTACATTCATTCATGTTCTAAACCTTAATGCATGTTGATTATCCCTAATTTACAAGGATGTTTTCAAAGTTGTCTGATACAAATTTGTTTCAGGAGTTTACGAGTTAACCCTTTCCCACATGGCAATATTTTGAAATTGTCCATATGGAAGGAATTTATAGATGATTCACATAGTTTTCAAATGATCATATTTGTCCCAAAATAGGTAGAAAAAATTGTTGGAAAAGGAGAAAATGCTGGTTACCAGCATTTTCTCCTTTTCCATCAATGTTTTTTAAAGCCCTCTTTCCTAGGGGTGATTAAAACTAGGGACTGTGTAGTAAAGGGTAAAAAAACATGTGAAAAAAGAGACAGTGAATATGGTTCGATAAAATTGGGTGGTAAAGAAAGTCAACGGAATATTGTGGCAAGTTGGACTTTAATTGCAATGCTTGTATAACTGTTGGGGACTTTATATAAGTTTGAAGAAAAAATGACGAAATTGAAGGGGTAGAGGACAAACAGTGCAGTGTGATCTTAATTTGCTTCCAATGGTAAGGCTTAATCCATAACCAAACAATCCAGTGTTTTAACAACCCTGAGAGAGAAGGCTTTTGAAAATATTTTGGGAAAAAGGATAAAATACTGGTAGTCTACATTTTCTCCTTTTCCCAAATGCTTTTCTACCCTTTCTTAAACAAATTACATTATTGAGGACTCATTTGTCATCTGCAAATGCCTTCAACTATGACAAGTCTAAAATGTTGTTGTCTAGTTAAGAGTTAGATGCAAAAAAATATTATGGCATAATTATTATAGCATTGCTAGTGTACAGTAAATTCACATAGTGGGTCAAAAGTCCACTCTAATTTCCCTAGATGGGATTTAGTTAGTTATTTGATTAGAGTGATTAGAGGGTTATCCATTTGTTTATATTTGCTGGGAATTATTTATTTTTATACTCGCTAATGTATTGAATAAGTTGGGGATTCTGAATGTCTTGTTTTTCCACTTTTGAAGGTTTTTAACCCATTACAGCACTGGCAATATTAGACACAGAAAATTGTTAAAAGTGCTTTGTTTTGGTCCTTTCCTTCCATATGGAACATAAAACCATTACCAAACAGTCCCATGTTTAAATGACCCTGAGTAAGGGTTTGGAAAACAACATTGGTAACGGAGAAGATGCTGAAAGCCAGCATTTTTTTCCTTTTTCCACAATGTTTTTAAACCTTTCAAAGCTAATCCAATCATTTGAGATGCATTGTTTGCAAGTGCTTCCAATTTTGTCAAAGTCTAAAATTTTCTTATCTAGTATAGAGTTAACCCTTTACCATACAATCCTGACTTTTAATAACCCTGTCTGAAGAAGGTGGTTACCAGTATTTTCTCCTTTTTCCAAGATATTTCCAAAAGCCTTCTTTCTCAGGGTTGTTAAAACTCTGGATTGTCTGGTGAAGGATTAAACAGGCAATGTACTGAGTTCCTGGAGAAAGTGAATATATGTACATGTATGTTGAAATATGCCTGCACTATGCAAGCACCTGTCTTACTCAAGCACATTTTGAGTATCTCCCTAGACACTTGCTTAACTCTTTACCAAATTACAAAAATTCGGAGTTATCCAAATTGAAAGTATTTTCAGATAACAAAATATAGTTGAAATATTAAGATTTGGCTGTAAAAGCGTAAAAAACACTGGGGGAACAGGAGAAAATGCTGGTTACAATGAAAAATTTGGAGTCATCCAAATAGAAAGCATTTGCTGATGACAATTAGAATGTGGCCAAAATTTTAATATTTGGCTGTGAAAGAGTAGAAAACAATGTTGGAAATGGAAAAAATGCTGGTTACCAGCATTTTTGCCTTTTTCCACATTGTTATGAAGAGCCTTTTTTTCAGGGTCATTAAAGTTGTTATTGTGTGGTAATGGGTCGATACAGATTAGATTGTACTGCACTTGCTTCAAAAGGCACCTGGGTGAAGCAAATGGGTCAATACAGATTGGATTGTACTGCACTTGCTTCAAAAGGCACCTGGGTTAAGCAAATTGACTAAACCATCTGTGTAAAATATAGAAAAACAGGTGTATTACAGAAATGTGTATGAAAACCTTTTGGCAAAAGGAGAAATCGCTCATCATGTGCAGCTTCTTCTTTGTCACAGTGCCTTAACCCTTTACCACACAATTCCAACTTTTAACGACTCTTCGAAAGAAGCCTTTTGAAAACATTTCAGGAAAAGGAGAAAATGCTGGTAACCAGCATTTTCTGCTTTTCCCACAATGTTTTCTTACCCTCTCAAAGAAAAATTGCACTATTTAAGCCACATTGAAATTTTCGTCTGCAAATGATTTCAATTTGTTCAAGGCTAAAATAATGGTCAGCTGCAAGATTAAAAAAAAGATGTCTTTGGCTGGTAACGTGTTGGAGTCTTTCTAAACTTTTAAAATGCTGTTGCAATATGCTTACATATCACAATTACATGTGAATGGCACTCTGGCAAAAGGGGTTTTAATGTATCTTTGTAATGCAGTATACAAAGCAACTCATCACATAGTAATGGATTCGTAAATTGCATTTCGTATTACAACCAACCGAATCATGAGATAGAATACGTATGTCCTGATAATTCAAAAATAGCAAAAAGATGTGACCCATATCAGCCTGCCCATACTCTGCAGGCTGACATGAGTTGATAACCTATTACAGAGGCATTATTCCCTCTTTTCACAGAGATTGGCTCATATGTATGCGGCTGGTGATATGTCGGTATCATTTTGAACATTAAGAATACTATTACAGGATGCTTGCATATCGCAAATACATTTGGGCCATGCTCTGGCAAAAGGGGTTATATTATATTTCATTTTTAGAAATGTTAAGGGTAAAGAAATGTCGTAATTTAAGCTGGGGGAAAATTATTTCCCCGTCACAGTGAATGTTTTCCTCCTGCCGAAAATCTGGAACTACTTTTTTAAGTTTTTTAAGTTTTTAAGTTTTAAAAGTGGCATTAGTTGACAAAATAATCAGAGGAAATATAATATATAATCTATTTCATCAGCTTGTGGTTAATATGGGGAAATATTTGCCTCAAAAGGGAAAGGTCCGCGAAAATAACTCGTGCCTTACGGCACTCGTTGTTTTCGCATACCTTTCCCTTTTTCGGCAAATATTTCCCCATATTAACTACAAGCTGATGAAATAAACTCTATATAATGTATCTCCACAATGCATTATCCCAAGCAAGTCGGCAAAAAAATATTGATCCATGAAATCCATTTTCTCTGACAACCTACTGAAGTATGAGGTAGAATGGTCCTTGAACATGCATAAAATTTTCCAAAATGTTTCGATCTAAAAGTGAGCCTTCGTAGGCTGACCTGGGTCAATACTTTTTGCAGATGGATTAAACCCCCTTTTCACAGAGTATGTCCCACTTACTTTTTTCTGTCTCGCATTGTGACATAAAGAGTGGTATTGTTATGTTAAAGAAATAAATTATGGAACAAAAACTGTTGTTCTCTACTACTTGTGTCAAGAGTACATACTCAAAGATTGGTTGTTGTCTTACCTTATACCATACAATCCAGAGTTTTAACCCTTTACCAAATGAGGAAATTTTAGACTGTTCCAAATTGAAAGCATTAGCAGACAACAAAATTAAAGTGACTCAAAAATTGAAATTTGTTTTGGGAAGGGTAGAAAACATTGTGGGAAAAGGAGAAAATGCTGGTTACCAGCATTTTCTCCTTTTCCTACAATGTTTTCAAAAGGTTTTTTTCTCAGGGTCGTTAAAAGTTGGGATTGTGTGGTAAAGGGTTAAAACTGTGAGGGAGAAGGCTGTTGAAAACACTAGGGGAATAGGAGAAAATGCCGCTCTCCAGCATTTTCTCCTTTCTCCAAATTACAACCATTTGAGTCACATTTTATCTGTTGCCTTCAAATATTTTTGATTAGGAAAAGTCAGACATTTTCGTCTTTGGCAAAGGGTTATGGTAAGTTATTACTGTTTAACCCTTACCACTCAATCCATAGTTTAAAAGACTGAGGTTTCCTAGGTGTGACTTAATCCCTGTGTTACCATTTCAGGACCATAGGTGAAAACAGCTATTTCAAGTCTACTTGTCTAGTCAAGCTGTAAAGTAGTATCTTCAGCCTTCCAAAGAGGTCTGTTTTATATATTTTGCCACGAAAGAAATGACCCTGAAACCAAGTCAATGAGTGAGCTGTCAGGGCAATACAAGTGAAATACTGTAAGAAGTGGCCTCAGTCACTACAATCCTGTAGTAGTCAGCTGATTGTACTAAAAGGATAATTTACTTGTAGCAAGCACTAAGCAATTGCTCCTTTTGGCAATTGGTTTGTTTTGTATCATCAATTGTGAAAATTTTCATTTCATTAGAATATTAGTACTTTGTTATACTTTTTGTACTAAGTGGTTGAATGTCTTGAATTAGCTTACACAATTTATAGGACCAATTGTACTTCTGACTTTCTCTCTGCAAAGCCTTGTTGGCAAACTGTTAAATGATTGTTGGCTGAATTCTGGGCACATTTTGCAGAGTGTGGTTTGTGAAATGGCACTTGAAGTTTAGGGTCCATATCAACCAATCATTAAAATTTTCAATTTTAATTTCATATTCCAAGACAAGTCATCTGATTGGCTGAGACAGATTACCTTCGCCAATAAGATGACTACTGATAGTCATGAAAATTAAGAATATGAAGTCTTGAGAATGGATGGTCGATGCGGACCATAATCTCCAGTCGAGCCATAATTCTTCGAAGATATAGAACTTTATCGGCCCCATATAAATAAAATGTATCTGCTGGAATTTATCTTGTAGGCTTGACTAAAAAGGCTTGTGTCGATCTAAGAAAGGACAGTGCTGTGCAGTCTGATCTTAATGTATAAGTGTACAACAGCACAACAGCTCCCAGATGCCGCCTATGGCACTGAAGGGATTTAGAAGGTTGGCTCAGCAATAAATCATCTGTCATGCATTGCTAAAATTTCATGACTTGTGTAAAAATGGATTGAAAAGAAAGAAGTGCTCAAAACACTGAGACGGAAAATTCATAAATAGGAGCACCTGATAGTAATCACATAGAAAAAACTGAATTATAAATAAAGGCACTCCAATTAATTTTTCAATTTGTTAATTCATTTCCACCTATGGACAAATTTGTTCGTCATTCCGCAGACTTGTTTTTAAATCGTTGCAGCATCTAGATCTATACTATGGAGAAATTTCTTTTGGTTGGCAATTTCTCCTTTTATCCCAATGTTTTCATACTGTATAATTTATCTATTAAGTTTCGGTTCACGTTGATCCTCCTAACGTAAAACTATATTCTGATTTGAAAGCAAGTTTTAAAAAAGAGATTATCGCTTGAATAACATTTCTTACAAGTGGACCAGTTACCTGAACCCTGACAAAATTCTAGGTTCGCCAAAATCAAAAGCAGACGACAAATTAAATGGTACTAAATACGTGAAATATGTCTTTCATAGGGTAGAAACATTGTGAAAAAGGGAGAGAATGCAGGTTACTTGCAATTTATCCTTTACCCACAATTCATAAACCCGCTGCCTTCGGGTCGATGAAAGTCTAGATCGTGTGGTAAAGGTCGAGAGAGAGAAAACGTTGCATTGTGACAGTTACCTCCCCTATCCGATAATTTTTGACCTGTGACGTCATACGTTTTTCGTGGCAGCTGTAAACAGACGAAACAAGACAAAACATGAACTATTTTATAGATAAAATCAGAGTCTGATGACACTCTGTAGGAAGATTTTTATTGAATCGAGATAAAAAGGTGAATGTAGACTTGAACTGTATCGAAAATACATTTTATACGCTGAATTTACTTATCTATATTTGTTTACTTCCTTTCCAGTGCATTGTGAGAAAATATAATGGAAGAGATGAAAGAGAATTTCCTTTACGGTGATCAGTGGAATGAAAGGTTTAATTCAGTGATCGGGCATATAACAGTGTTTGAATATGGAAATTTATATTCTCCCGTTCTTCACAGAAGACCTGCTAAAACCCGGGGAACAGAGCTGTCAAAAACGGGGTCAGAGTTCATGGACAGGCCAAAGTTAATTTCAAAAATACATCACCTTTTACATATTCATCGATCACAGCGTAAAAGGAACTTGCTTGATAACTCAACGTGTTCCCCAAAACTTCATCGGGCTCTGCTGAAAGTTATCAGATTGTGTTTTGTACAAAATATTGGGGAGAGCAAATTGTATCCCGTCGGAAATCTATTTTTAGAACTGTTCGAGTGCGCTGGAAATTCGACGGCTATATTTAGCATCCTTTTTGAAGGAATGACTGTGACGCATTGTGCATCAAGTAGAGACTTGAACATTCTGTATCCAGCAAATTCATCAAAGGAAGAAAATAAAGAAGCCTTCGAGTTTTACTTAAAACATTTGTGCAACTGTGACACAACAACCCATGGCAGTTTCAACGCAGATTTTCTTAATCGTGAAATTGAGTCATTCACTTGTCTGTCGCCATTGTCAGCCGCCGTGCAAAAAAGGGACTCGGAGATGATCCTTATTTTACTGAGATACGGGGCTGATCCATTTCTTGCATTGGGTGACCCTATTTTTGACGAGAGGATTAGAGATCCAACAGAGCAGCTTGTAGATGATCTCAATGGGTTATACTTATTCAAAAATACAGGATTTAATGAAGAAACAAAAATCAAATTAGCAGAAGAAGAAATTAAAGTTTTGAAATGTTTAAGTTACATTAGGAGATCAGTGAAAAGAATTCCACTGACTTCCTCCAATCATATAGTCACATCTGTTGAGGAGGATGACAACAGTGATATCCAAACAGATGATGGGATATCCAAGGAAAAAGCTTACAATTTACACCCTCAGGTATTAGAAAACTTTCAGGCTAGTCATGTAAATGGACTAGCTTCATTACAACAGCTATGTAGATGTGCTGTGAGAGCAACCCTGAAATCAAAAAACCGTTACAATATGTTTAGTATTCCAAAATGTATATCATTCTTGCCACTTCCAAATCAACTGAAAAGTTATCTAGATTTGCAACATGACTAAAACGAACATATTGCCCACTGAACATTACTTTTTTTTTAAACACATAACTGTACAGGAAATTGTTACACTAAGCTATTATAAATTATATAAAGGACAATTAAGCTTTCAGGAAAAGAAAATCTATGGAAATTATATGGAAAACATTGTACTTGCTCCTTTTGGCTCAATATTAGCCAAGGCTGTCAATCATATGAGCTTGAAAAGGTCATGTAAGTACATAACTAGATTATTCTCTTACCAGACAATCCTATATTTTTACAACCCTGAGGCAGGAGGTTTTAAAAACATCTTGTTTGTACATGTTTCTTCATTTGTGTGTATTTAGGGTGTATGCGTTAGTTAACTTCAACTGTGCTTCTCGTGTTTGTGTGTTTTTTAACCCTGTACTTGGCAGGCCCGATAGCACAGTTGGTTGCCTACAGGACTTGAGACAAGGGGGTTGTTGGTTTGAATTCGCAAGTTGGCCAATTTCTGTCTGAGGATTGATGATAGTCATTGCAACAGGATTCCTTCCTCTCACCATTGACCAATGTTTTGATGATGATTATGAGGCAAAGCAGCCAGTGGCTTGGGAAGAATATTGTGTGAAGTACAAATAAACTCCTGGAAAGTATGGATAGGTGCACTGGCCACTGTGATACAACTGAATTAATGTTGAAAACAGCACTGAACACCATAAAAACAAACTTTACAGGTCACAATGTTTGGAAATAAAGCAAGGATGAACTTGGCTCAAATGATGGGTTTTGTCTTGGAATAGAATAAAAAAAAAGGAAATGTGAGGGAAAAGAAAAAAATTTTTTTGATTACCAGAGTATACTTCTTCTTCCACAATTTTATGACAGAGCCACTGTCATCATGGTGGTTATATCATTTATTGTTTGGTAAAGGATTATATACCATGTGTTAGATATCTTTATATTTGATTTTTTTATTGTAATATTCTCTGTAAGAAATTGTCCATGTTGTACATATCTGTTCTTCTGTGGCACAAATCTTCATTATTGCATAGAGGATATTTGTTTATTTCGGTGAAAGATTGAAATTTATTTTATCGAGTGAACATCATCAGTAATAATTTTTCCAGAATGGCTGTGCCACTCATGAAAATATTACAGATGAGTGTTCACGAATTGAAATTAATTTTGATCTTTCACTGAAAAAAAAACAAATATTCTATTTATTTCATGCTTCTGACCCCTTTTTGTTGGGATTTTCACAAAAATCCAGCACATTTGTTTTCGATAATTTCCTGCTGCGTAAACATAGCAACACATTACAATATTATGTAAAGCGCGAGAAATGTAAGGGTAAATTAAATCAAATTACATCTGGTTGAATGGCACGCACTGTTTACTTACGTAACTAATTGAAGAGTTTATATATGAAATCAATCTTTTTCAAAGGTCATTACTCATAACCATGAAATATCAAACCATATTCCACCATTGTTCCTTGGTAAACTACCACAAAGCATGAAATAAATTCTTTTTACTCAACTCTTTACCATACAATCCCGAGTTTCAACAACCTTGAAAGAGAAGGCTTTTGAAAACATTGTTGGAAAAGAAGAAAATGCTGGTAGGCAGCATTTTCTCCTTTTCCAAAAATGTTTTATCCTATGAAAGACAGATATCATAATTTAAGCTGCATGTAATTTGTCTTCTGTAAATGCTTTCAATTTGGTCCAGTCTAAAATTTGATTGTTTGGTAAAGAGTTAACCCTTAAAGTGCCTTTCATAGCTGTAACTGCTGTAGCCAATGAAGATCAAGATCAGACTGCTCAGAGCATGTTGTCTGATCTTTGATCTCGACTCTCGACTTTTCTGAAACACTGTAGACAAGCAAATACATACATGTATAGACAAATTGCAAATGCTTAAGTTTTATTTCTAGACTGAAAATGTCCATTTGATTTCTCCAGCCATCTAGGGTTAATACTTTATTGTAACAGATGCTTGTCTTGAAGTGTGATTATTTTATTTATGCAGAAACAAACATTGTGACATAGTGAAATCACTTATTATGAGCAATTTTTCAATTTGTTGTAATGTTTCAGTTTCTCTAAATGCCCCTTTTACAAGGTAATGGCATGGAATGTTTATTTTATCATTATCATTTTCTATTTATTCAAAATTTTAATGCAATTATTTTCAGTATTTATTGAATTAAATTTCTTTAAAAAACATGAGTTAATTATTCTTTATAACAGAACATTTCATAATTTCTGATGGACCTGTAGGCTTTTAACAATACTTAAGGTTATGAGTTTGATTCTTAGCTTTAACAATGTTTGTAATACTTTACCAACCAATAGAATAAAGTTTCATCCGAATTAAAACCATTGATAAACGAAAAAATTATAATTTCTTTATGGGAGAGGAGAAAACAGTGGAAAAAGGAGAAAATGCTGGTAAAACACCAGATTGTTTGGTTAGGAGACAAGTTTTTAGCCCCACTGGCCAAAGGCCAGCAAGCTTATGTCATGGCCCTTCAGACGTGTATCTGTCGTGCGTCCGTCCGTATGTTAACCTTTATTTCAAACATCTTCTTTCCTGAAACTATCCATCAAATTTTGACCAAACTCCAGAGAAATGATCCTACCATGGTCCTCTTCAGACTTTCTTGAAAGAATTTGATTAAAAAAAAGTAAACTCTGGTTGCCATGGCAACAAAACTGAAAAATATTGGAGAGCTTTAAAAATCTTCTTGTCTGAAACCAAAAGGCCCAAGGGTACCAAATTTGGCATGCAGCTTTATCTAATGGACCTCTGCCAAGTTTCTTCAAACTATAGTCCTGGGATCAAAATTGGCCCGCCCCTGGTCACAAGTTTTAGATGGGCTTATATAGTGAAAACTTTAAAAAAATATTCTTGTTTCCTAGCCACAAGGCCTAGGGCTACCAAATTTTGCACGTAGTTTTATCTAGTAGGCCTCTACAAAGATGGCCCAAATTATAGCTCTGGGGTAAAATTTGGCCCTGTCCTGGGGGTCAGAAGTTAACAGGGGCTTTTTTAGCGAAAATTTTAAAAATCTTCTCCTTCCTAACCATGAGACTTAGGGCTACCAAAATTTGCATATAGTTATTTAATGGACCTCTACCAAGATTGTTCAAATTATAGCCCTTGGGTCTTACTTTGCCCGTCGCACAAGTCTTATGTTTTACAAGGCCTTTTTATTGAAGAAACTTTAGAAATCTTCTTATTTATAACCATACATTCAAGACCTGTATTATTTGGTATGGGGCTTTATTTGTATACCTCTACCGGGATTCAAGTAATTATAGCCCTGTGGTCAAAAATGGCTTCACCCTGGTGTCATAACTTTCTCGTGGGCTTTTACAGAAAAAAATATATATGTCCTCTAGGTCGAAACATACTGGCCATAGAATTGTAATGTTTGGTGTGTAGGGTTTTGTAGTTAATAGCCAGTGAAGCAGTACGGGCCATCGTGGCCCTCTTGTCATTAAGACTATGTGGAATGACTGTTCCTCTCAATGATGCACAGATTAGCTCAAGATGTGTTTGTAGGAAAACAGGAACAGTTCGATCTCATTACACTGACGCAACTACGCCTGTGGGTAAAGTCAGTTACTAACAGAAATATGGAACAAAAGTGTTTCATTTTCGTTATATGTAGAGCCTTCGGTCACTGACAGATTTGAAAAACACTGTGAAGAAAGAAATGGTGAAAAACTTGAGCAATTTCATCTGTCTTGTCAAAATTTTTCTTTTGACCAAAAGTATTTGTCATGTACATATATGTAGAGCAGTAAAACTGATTTGCACTTCTGTCGCCCGACTGAAAATTCATTACAAAGATGGATTCAGTTACCGACCAAAGAGAAACACCATATTTTTGTTCTAACGCGGTTTAAGTGTGGTGGCTCCCTCTTGATTGAATGAAGTTTTATGCAGCTTTTAACATTATTTCAGTCACATGACGGCGACAGCTCACATATTCATGTATTTCCTGAGTATCACCAAAACTACCCTTTGACGATTAGGTCTCTTGCCCAAGGACACTCACACGAAAGGCCCAGTGTATCCAGAAAGGCTCGAGCTCGAGGCCTGCAGATCACGAGTCCTGCACTTTACCACTGAGCCCCGCAGTAGTCTCAATTATGAGACGCTATGGTGATTTTTTTTTTTCATATTTGGACATTTATTGTGCACCGTACCGTCTCAATTCCATCGTAAATTTTCCGGTAGCAAAGACAGAGCGCTATACCGGCTTTCTGGTTCGTCGGTTTAATCTATATTGCAGCAAAATTCAATTACCTTTTTGTAACAAACATGACCAAAGACAAATTAGTAAACCTTTCACTACATTAAGAGCTTGTAGAAGTTGTTTATTGGAGAGGTCATCAGACCTCTCCAATAGTGGTGAGTTTAAAAGGCATACTGCCACAGAATTTGCTGTCTAAATCTATTGTTCTTGCGAAATTGTTCTGATACACAATCTGTTTCGTCACGGTTTTGTAAATAAAGCGAAATCAAAAAACCGAAACAGGAAAAAGACGTCGTTTATTTTTATATGACGAATTTCAGAAAAGATTTGTTATATTATTTTGCCATGGTTGCAAATGACCTCTCAAATAATTGTAATTTTTCATTAAGCAAATAAATCTAAGCAGAAGAAAAAATAAGAAGAATTTCGTTAAAAAAAGAGAGAGAAGACCGCTGGACAAGATCATGCGACTTGAAAACGCGGGAAGAAGGTCAGATGACTGTCATGTAAAGCATAAGAGGTTTCTACGCGGCGGCTTTTTCACTTGTTTGTTTACATGTACCAAAATATATTGAAATTAAAAGCCAATAAACTATTTGAAAACATTGATGCTGACCTCTCCTGGCTTCTTTTGTAAAGAAGCCAACTTGTAACATGTAAATCTCGGAAAAATACTGACGGAATTTATCGTGTGTGGCGGCCATTTTGTTTGTTTTCGGGAACATAAATTACTCGAGTAACAAATGAACTGTTCTTTTTCATATGTTCAGAGTTTAAATTGAAAATATTTGTATTTCAGACGAAGGATTATTGAATACGCAAACAACAGGTATGTTCAAATCCTAGTTTTGTCCTCTACTTGTCAAATTAAGAGAGTTCAAACTTGCGCTCAAAATCTGTGCAGAGATTTCAACTGTTTTTGTCTTGATAGTCTCTGTACCCAGAGGCGACCAGTCAAAAAGTAATATCGCCTTTGGGGACAGTTATCTGTACTAAACCCCGCAGGACCCCGCGTAATGGCTCCCAATGAGAGAATGCTGTATAAAGATGTAGAAAATTCATTAGTTGGGCGTATACCCACCTGTAACTTCCACTTGCAATTGCTTTTGGTCAAACTTCGTGCTCCATATAGCCCAATACAAACAATGTGAAGGTGTCATGCTTTATTACCTGCAGAATATGACCCCAATCATCTGGCAGTATTTCAATTTTTCACATACATGTATCTAAACTGTAATGAAAAAAAAAAAAAAGTCATTACTTTAAATATCGTGTTCTGCGGTAGCTTATTTTTGGGTTGGTACGTAGAGTGAAATAAATGAATCCATACATACAAGGGCTGATTAATAAGCTGACTTTTGGCGGACATAATTACATTATTGTTCAACATAATTACATTCACTTTTGCCAGCAATGTTTAACGGCATCAGTGCCACTTTGAAAGAGGTCCTATTCTTGACCGTTCAAAGTCGTCTACTGCATGTAGACTATGCCATAATCTGACCAAAAGTGGGTACTGGAAATGGCAACTTTATTCAGTTTTGGAAATAGATGTAGATGATCAAGTCTGGTGGAGCCAGATCAGGTGTATACGGTGGATGCTCAGTCAATTCAAAGCCAATAATGGCAGTGACGACTTGTGAACAGGGGCATTGTCCTTGCGAAACAACACACCTTGAGGTTTCCTTGGCGCTTGAGTTTAATATACTGAAGGGATCGATAAATACAGGGTAAACTTTGCAGATGATTCTAGATAAGATGTCGGGTAGAATGTTCAATATATTTAGGTAAGAATGGTCATTGCTGAGCGAACAGCAAAAGGGCAATCTGTATCTGGTAAGTGATAAAGGGGTAATTGAATAGAATAGAAATCTTGTCACCCATGTAATCTGAAATCGAAATTGTGCTGGAACATTAGAATGTTTTGCTGCAATATATATGGGGACAACATGCCGGGGGGGGGGGGGGGGGGGGGGAGGATCTTTAACGACAGTTAAATTGCCATGTAGTGCAACAGGAAGAAGCGATACTCATCATTCAACATGAATTGCTTCCATTGCCTCTACGTGAATATTCTGGGTATTGCCTCTATATATCTGAATATCACTGTATTTTTCTTTGACCTTGCATAAGCATCGCATAGGCCTGACCCCTCTTAACTTCTGTCAGCCGTACCATTGCCGAATGCTATCTAAAAAAAAAAAAATGAAAAATGATGCGCCTGTATGAAGACTATCTAATGCATTATCTCCCGCTAGATGGCATTCTACAAATACACATCTATCTAATATGGGCATTATGGGTCAGAACCGGACTACTTTTCAAAACAACAACCGTTACTTTGAATTTCAAAATGAAATAAACGTTTACTCAATAAAACGCTACCTGGTGCGATTCATTCAGCTATGATCGGCTAGCATGTAACCTATGCATCGGCCATTTATTAAAACAGCCCCTACATGCTTGGGTAATAGGCTAATAGCTTCGGTATAAGCCCTACTTTTCCCGAATATTCGGGGGGATGGGTGATGAGTCATAGCGGACAGGTCGAATCTTCGAAGAATATGACATGCGCAGACAACGCTATCTAATGGTATGAAGAGCTGTGTAGCTCAATGTCACAACTCTACTTGAGTTTTTCGCGATTTGTGCCCATTTCGAAGGAGAGCTTTACGTTATTCCGTTATGTCACTGTCGTTACATAATGTTTTGTGATGTAGACAATTGTTTTCAAGAGCGAATTTCATTGATTTTTAACAGGGCGTTCGGAAGATATTGCAAATAATGTTACCCCGCGTTTCTCTATCTTTTGAGTATATTTTCTCTTGAATGCCTAAGAAGTGACGCATATTATATGAGATCGATTGTCTCTTCTGCAGATATTCTATCACCAGAATACCATCAGCATCCCAGAAAACGGAGCCTATAGCCTTTCCAGCTAATGAAACAGTCTATGCACTCTTTGACGAGGGAGAACCAGGTCGCTTCGATTGTTTATACTGTTATTTGGGGTAAAATTATGGACCCACTATTTATCCGTAGTCACAAACCTCTACAGAAAGGTAGCAGCATCTGTCTCTTAAAGGTTCAGATTGATTAGCACGCGACATAGTCCCCCTTATGCGCTTCTGAACAACTGTCAGAAGTCTTGGTACCCAACGGGCTGAGAACTGTCTCATTGCAAGATCTTCTGTAAGAATGTACTCTTCCCCGTGAAACCCCAACTGTACTGGCTATATATCTCTTTGTGACTCGCCTGTCAGCCATTGCTGATAGGGAAAATTTCCAATCGGCGGACTAATCATTTGAATATCGCAACGATCTAGCACTACTTGGATGACTGACATGTAGGGCCTAAATAGCACATTTACATTTTTTGCGTAAAACAAGAAGAACGAAAATGCAAGCAATCCGATGGTTTAAATCTGTAAGTATTTCTTTGGTCAAGTTTTGAAACAGTATGACGTACATTAATGTTACTTGACCGTAGTATTCTGATAGATCTACGTCGTAATTGTACAGAAAGTTCTGGAATCATTTAGGCCTAGGTTTGCGTCACTGTTGTCATTCTTCAAATCAACATATATAAATCTTGCATGTATGTAATAAAGTTGTTTCTGCAAATGATTCTAACAGTTACTCCTCGATTTGCCCTTGGAAGGTATATCTAGTAATTTTCCCTTTGAAAATCAAATATCACATATATATAAACATTTTCACTCAGTGCTAAGTTCCTCGTTTGGTATACTCAATTTCCTATTCCCTATGCACAAAGTCCCCCTTTGGTATAGCCTACTGACAGTCCTTGTTTCGTACATACACTTTGGTTCCCCGTTTTGCTTGTTAAAAAAATTCATGAAAAATCTTTAGGATGTTCCTTACAACTGGAAATAAAATAAACTTTTCTGAAACCGTCAAATTCTTTGTCTGAGTTGCTAACGATGATCGGAAATACAGGTCCCCGATTGCTAGGTTCCTAGCTTAGGTCCCCGTTTGGAGGGTTTTACAAGTGTGTGTGTGGGGGGGGGGGGGGGTGGGGAGGGTGGGTGTGTACAAGCAATTGCTGTCCTAAAAGGAGCCTTTTAACTCTTTCAGCGCTACATATATACATGTAAACTCGTCCCCTTTTGACAGCTGAAAAAATACAAAATAAGAATACACCTTCGGAAAGATCTATATTTTACTGGCATGGCGATGCAAGCGGACGGTATAGATCCAATATCAGACTGCACGATATGTGCAGTCTGATACTGAATTTATGCCGTCCGCAAAAGTCCCTGTTTTCTCCAATGGCACTGTAAGGTTTGAATATCTACAGTAGTCACAATATTGTATAAGGGGTAAAGGTATAGTGTATTTCTGCCTTTTGAAACTTTGTCGTTCTGTGAATAAATTTTAAAACAAAGAAAAATATTTGGCAGCGATGGTATACAATTAAAACAAGAAAATTACATCGTGTGCATTTCAGAACAATACCTCCATTAATAGGGCTTTTACCTCTCCGAAATAGTCACGTTTGAAAAATAACGAAAGAAAAGTAGCCATGGCTTTGTATAGGCAATGCTCCTTTTCTCACAATGTTTTCAGTGCAATTCATACTAAACCCATCCTGTCGAAAATCCTTCTTTTGAGTCGATTTTTTGGGCCATGTACTAGTATATGGCAGATCTGTCATATGAAGTGATAAATCCTTTTAGAGCCGCAGGAGAAAATAGGGGTTTTTGCGGAGAGAGAGAGAGAAAGAGAGAGAGACAACAGATGGACAGATGAATAAAGAACTGCCCAGACAGAATTAGAAAATCATACAGATAAAGAAACACAGACATACACTCAAAGGTAAAGCAAACGAAATATCACGCGATCCAATTCTATTGCTTGGTGAAATGATAAAGCACTATTTATAGTTTTTATTTCTGCCCTGCTTTTTTTTGTGTGCAAAAATCCCCCCCTAAAATAGCACTGAAAGATGAGATGTAATAAGGACAAACAGCACAAATTATACACAAATGAACAAAACCAAACTAAAGAATAGAGCGCGTCTTTCATGATAATTTTATGATAAAAAAAGAAGCCTTACCCGTGTTTTCTTTAGAAACTGTCCGCCCACGACAGTACGTCAGCGATATATCGGGTTGAAAAAAGTTAATATTGACGATAAAATCGGTTATTTACACTTTGCCGCCTGTAGTCGATTTTGTCGTCTTATAGCAACCGCTTATGAAAACATTACAAAAGAATAAATTGCTCCTTACGAGCAATTTCTCTTTTTGCCGCAATCTTTTCATATGCATCCATATATGAAAGCTAAATTCACGTAGATAATCTATGAAAATGCTGGTTACCAGCATTTTCTCCTTTTCCCACGATGTTTTCAAAACTCCTTTCCTTCAGGGTCGTTAAAATTCTGGATTGTGTGGTAAGGAGTTAAGTAATAGGTCTTAGTCAAAAAACAAGGTACGGTGAATCAGCCGGTGTATTGTATTTCAATTCAAAACATACATGTACGGTGGCACAAAAGTGACATGGAAGATATATTTTATACTACGTGCGCACGCAGTAGCTAATACGTGCGCACGTAATAAGTAATACGTGCGCACGCAGTAGTATTACGTGCGCATGCAGTAGCTAATACGTGCGCACGTAATAACTAATACGTGCGCATGTAATACTATTGCGTGCGCACGTATTAGCTAATACGTGCGCACGTAATAGTTATTACGTGCGCACGCAGTAGCTAATAAGTGCGCACGTATTAACTAATACGTGCGCACGTAATAATCGACCAATCAGTTTATAAGGATCAATAAATGTCTATCTTCCTCTTCCATCTTGAAACAATGGCTTCCGTTCATGATTCTGATTGGTGGATTATTACGTGCGCACGTAATAACTAATACGTGCGCACGTAATACTACTGCGTGCGCACGTATTACTTATTGCGTGCGCACGTATTAGCTACTGCGTGCGCACGTAATAACTAATACGTGCGCACGTATTAGCTACTGCGTGCGCACGTAGTATAAAATATATCTTCCATGTCACTTTTGTGCCACCGTATACATGTATTTATCAATAAACTTGTATAATTTGGTGTAAATGAACTACTAGTATATGAACATATAGTTTCAGTTGGCTAAGGATTGTAAAGACAACAATATGGAGTACTCTGTAATATTAGCACATTTAGCTGTATTAGTAATCTTAGGGTTTCAGACTGGAGTTTCCATGAAAACGTGTATGTTGAATCGTATTAATTGTCTGTCTGTCTGTCTGTCGCTCTGTCTCTGTCTCTCTCTCTCTTTTAGAGGGACGACAAGAGTTAAATTTAAATGGTACTTTCTATTATATTTTGAACGGCTTATCAGATGTCTACATAAATGACAAAACATAAGGTCCGCAGTTCCGGTGGCTCTGTAATACAAACACTTGCTTTTTTTCTTAACCCTTTACCGCACAATGCCGACCGTAGGAGAGAAGCCCTTGAAAACATTGTGGGTAAAGGAGAAAACAGCATTTTCTCCTTTTCCCACAATGGTTTCTATCCTATCAAAGAAAAATGGCGCCATTTGAGCCACACTGAAATTGTCGTATGCAGTTGCTTTCAATTTGGACATGGCTAAAATTTTGTCGTTTGGTAAAGGGTTAAACAAACCTCGTCCTCTACACCTTATATGGCCTGCAACACATGAAAAGGGGCATTCGGACATTTGCGTAAAGTGCTGTCTCGGATCATCCTGCGTACTCAGCGCAGGCTAATCCGAAACGACACTTTCCGTTTTTATGTAATTCTTTGTTTCACGCAGGTCTACTGTAGGAAAAAATCTAATGTAGTCGTAAAGTGCCATCTCGGATTAGCCTGCGCGGACTGCGCAGGCTGATCCGAGACGGCACTTTACGCAAATGTCCGAATGCCCCTTTTCGCGTGTTGCAACCCATATAAAGGATTAGCGCCTTGGAAAAAGGTTGGGGGGGGGGGGTTTAAAGCATCTCCGTGATGCAGTATACGGTACCAAGCAAGTCATGATCACAGAATGAATGTAAGATCCATTTTGTAATTTTTTCCCATAAATCCCATAGATTTACCCCAAAATTTACGTGTTGCGATTTTGTTTTGAACTATATATTGCTGTATATTGATTGTTGTGGCGCCGCATGAGCGGCGGCACTATATTTTTATTCGGTTTTGAAAAGTACCTATGGGAGCAGCCATATTGTTTACTCGGCATCCAGTGATTTCGTAACTGGGTCATTTCGTACCGAAGCCATTTCGTACGATTTTGGTCATTTCGTACCCACCTATACTTTTTATTTTGGTCATTTCGTACTCACTTTGATCATTTCGTACCCACTCTGGTCATTTCATACCAAGTTTTTAATAACAATTTGGTAATTTGGAGCCTAGTTTTAATACTATTTTCTTGTGTTGTCCGAGTGACAACTGCTTTTGTCCATAGCTCCAATTGAAATTACGTTCAATTTCGCCGAAGAATGGCTATGGATGTGTCTTACCATTATTGGCTCTTTCTTTTTTAAGTTTTAATTTGCATTCTAAAGATTGTTTAGGACTTCTTATTTCATTTCTCACCGAGTTCTGCATAAATTTACTTCGGTCAGTTTGAAATGCGTTAAAATTTTTTTGGAGAGAGGCCACATTTTCATTGTGTTCTTCATAAATCCTGTTGCAAAACCATGAATCTTTCTTTGCCAAACAACATAATTTTAGACTTCTGACAGCATTTGCAGACGATCATTCGAAGGTGGTTACCATTTTCTCCTTCTTCCACATTGTTTTAAAAATGATTCTTCCGCAAGGTTGTTTAATACTCGGGATTAACACAATGCCTTAAATGGGGCAAATTTTAAACAAAAATCTTCTTGTCCAAAACCAGATGGCCAAGAGTTTAAATATTTGTCATGTAGTATCACAACGTGGACCTCTACGAAGTTTGTTTTAAGTGATGCCCTTGGTGTAAAAAATTAACCCGCTATATAATGTGCCCTATTTCAGAAACAACTGATTTGCGGCGCCATTGATGTTACGCATCAATATTTTCTTGTTAGATTTTTTTTTTTAATTTACTTCTACGTTATCAGACAACATACGGAAGCACTGCGGGGATATTGTCTCCATGATGGATGATGGAACAAAGTCAGCCCTGATATTTTATCAACACAGATCTCGCATGCGCGATAGATTTTTCAAAATGGACTGCACGTTTGAAATATCAGGTTGGAGGGATCAATACATGGCTTTCATGTTTCTTTCGTTCAACATGCCGAGCTCGGCAACGACCGTAGAAATTCGACAAGGCGAATCGTGGGAGAGCGGAGAACCGATCCTTGGTAATGATCTTAAGTTTAACTCTCAAAATACTGAGCATGATGTCAGTTGCTTTTGTAGACAGTTTGGACAAAGCTCAAATTGCACAGAACGTGCAAACTAATTGTCGCACTCTTAGCTCTTTACCAAGAAACAAAATCACTGACTTCTCCAAACTGAAAGCATATGCAGGCGACAAAATTGGCCTAATTGTCACACAAAAATTGAAGTTTGTTTTCGGAAAGGTAGAAAAACATGGTGGGAAAAGAAGGAATGCGGTTAACAGCATTTTATGCTTTTCCTACAATGTTTTCAAAAGTATTCTGCTTTGGGGTCGGCAAAAGTTGGGGCTGTTTGGTAAAGGGTTCAGATAAATTTCTGTTTCTCTCGTTTTCTAAAACTTTATTTCGAGACCGTACAAACACGGAATCACAAGGCATGTGAGAATGAAATGCCTATTAATACAAGTCTGAGAAACTACTCGTGGCAAAAATCAAAAGTAATGTTTCAAAACCTGGTTAAATGCTTAATATAATAAAGAAGATCCATTTGGGACTTTAATACTTTTACACGACATAATTCTCTCCGGAGATTGTTAAAATTAATTGTCACGGCGATTGTTTCGACCTGTTTCTCGAGGAGCGTGTTTTCCATATCTCTAACTAAAACCCTAAATTGATAGATGTTTATTCGTTCTGTATTACAAACAATGATTGATTGTATGGTGTTTAACGCCGTTTTCAACACTATTTCAGTTATATCACTGCCGCCGGTCCACGTATCCATGCTTTCCTGGAGTTTCTTTTACCAGTACTCCGCACAATAATCTTTCCAATCCACTGGCTGCTTTCCCACATAACCATCGTCGAAACAATGATCCGCGGTGAGAGAGGAATGGATCCTGTCGCGATGACTATCATCAATCCTCAGAAAGAAATTGGCCGAGCCGAGGATCGAACCAGCGATCCCATGTTCTTGAGTCCTGTACGTTACCGACGGCGCTACCGGGGCTCGGTGCATTACAAACAAATACTAATTAGTACTTATCACTTAGGATAAGTACCGGGGTATATCACTTCTACAGGGCTGCCAAGGCGATTTTCTTCCTTTCGTCGGTGGAAAGAAACATTTTATACACACTGGTGGAGACTGTTCATCAGGATTAAAGGGAAACCCCCGCCAGATGGTACACGGGTTTTTAAGATGGCGCTGAATGTATTTCACAGAGGTAAGTTTGACTAACCCATAAGCTGCTTAGCGTGACCCAAGGACCTTTTGCGGACAGTGTAGATCAAGATCAGACTGCACAGAACGTGCAGCCTGATCTTGGATCTACACTTTCCGATATGGAGATCTTATTTCCCAAAACGTAAGTTTAAAAATGCAATATTTAGGTTTTTACTATCGAATTGAAAATTTCATTTCAGTTATTTAGCAGGATAAGGGTTAAGCTGCTAAGCGCTACTCAAGGACCATTTGCGGACAGTGTAGGTCAAGATCAGACTGCACAGAATGTGCAGTCTGATCTTGGACCTATACAGTCCGATAAGGATATATCTTCCCCCCCCCCCCCAAAAAAAAAAAAAAAACCTTAAAATAGCAAAATTTGACGGTTTTACTATTGGCTCGAAAGTTTCGTTCCACTTATGTAGCAGGACAAGAGTTAAGGAGCTAATAACAGCCACAAGTTGGTAATTCGGAATTAAAATTGCAGACGCATTTAACTAGTTTTAAGGTTCAATTTATCTGTTAGTGACTGTAACTTTTGACAGACTGTACTGTAACAAATTTTGCTTTACTCGCACATGGCTTTATCTGCATGTTTTCTTACAAATCCGCTACATGAACTTTTTTTTGGCGCCGAGTCCCTATTTCAATTATCGGATAAATACAAGCCGGAAACCTGAGATACTCTCTACAAAGGAGAACGTCGTAAAATAACGAAAGAAAGGTCTACTGGAATTTCGACAATAATATATCGAACGATTTCTCGTTTTCTAGTCCATCACCCTACGTTAATATTATAGAATCACAAAGCCAATTCATTCGCCTACTTGTACAAGTTTAAAAACAAGAATATGGTATTTATGGGCGTTGCCAATTATCCAAGGCTCGAAAATGTCTCTAGTTATAAACAACAGAGCGAAAACTAGGCGAGCATGGCTACATAATCTTAACCTGATTGAAGTGCGAAAATTTCCCTATGGTAGATTTGACGACGGTCGCTTTTGATGAGCCATCTGAAAAATTGGGTCCGTATTCACCAACGATTCTTAAGGACATTCTTAGTCTAATTATCAAGAATTTTCTAAATTTGAAATTAACACAAATTTTGATTGGCTAAACCAAACGATTGGTGCACCAGTCTGGGGTTTCACTTCATTCTGGATTTAGAGTAAACCTAAAAATGTAGTTAAGAATGGTTGGTGAATACGGGCCCAGCTGGATTTGCAAAGTCGCTAGTTTTAGCTCAACCAATTACAGAATTCGTTGTATACATATAAGTGGGTAAGGGCACCCTTCAACATAGGATAATTATAGGCATACTTACCCAAGTTATATAGCCATGACACGGTGTTATGCTGTGCTAAAAGTTATAAACATTTCATTTGTAGATTTATTTTTTGTAGGTATGCTATCCTTTTCAATAATTCAATAATAGCTGTTAACTATAGATCCAGATGATCTTATTTTACTGTATCCAAACTTTGTTATGGTACATTTGAAATTATGAATATTTTAATTGAAGTCTGGAGGTCTATTTTTACGTTCGAAATCTTGAGAGCGAGATTTTGATAGGCAGATAGAGAAATCAACCGAAGGAGTTCCTTTGAAATTTGCCCTTAGATCCACACATAATTTTCTAACTTTGAAAGTAACACAACTTCTGATTGGTTAAACCATCTGAAGTTGTGTTACTGTCATATTTTGAAAAAACTTGAGAATAAGACAGAGAATGTTCTTAAGAATGTTTGGTGAATACAAATCCACTGATGGGTAATTCTACAGAAAATAAGCAAATTGCGTCCCTTGCATAAAAACAAGTATATCTGTTTTACTAAAACATATATCAAACTGAAACTTGCTTTATCTGATTCTTTATTTTAATCTGCATCAATCGATACAAGATTTATACAGGTTCATTTTCATTTATTCGTCTTTTTTATCCTATAGTGTTGCCAACTGGTATATTTTGCGCTGTCCCGTACCCCAGTTTTCCTCAAACAGACTATGCTTTTAAAACCACTTCAAACAATACACAAATTAAGCACAAAATTTGAATGTACATGCGATAGAGAATACGTAAAGTCTTTTTTTTGGTATATTTTCTGAACACGTTGAAAAATATCGGTGCTTGAAGTATGTCCATACATTTTGAATTCACTACCGTCACAGAGGTGAATTTTGTATATATATGCATTCTTAGTTAAAAACGATCAAGCGAACCTTATGGCATGTTATGACACAGTTGCTATCGAGTTTTCATGGCGGGAAGTTTGAAGTGTTAAAGCAGCATAGAAAACGAGAAATCCGCAAATAACGGTAAATCTTTTTGCCCATACACTTATGATAGTTCACTACCGAACGACTTATAAGTTGTGTTTAAATGTATGTGTTGTCATGATTTCAGTACAACTGAATTAAGTAAGAGAAACAGATTTTTATTAACAACTTCACAGTCGTCAAGGCCCTCAATTAGAAAGCAATTTCACTACCGCAACAGCGGTTAACGTGTCTATAGTGATGATTCTGTTACGGTAGTGAAATAATGATGAAAGTTACATTTTAAGGGAGAAAAATATTATGATTATCACATAAAACAGGAGCATTTTATTATAAATGAATTAAGTAAAGATACTGAATAGAAGAAAAAATATATATACGTCTACACTTACAGTTTTGCACAAGTTTAAAACATGGGTTACGTCTCGAGTATAATATTATTATGTTGTACACAGAGATCAACTCATCAATCATCAAGTTTTATGATATTGAATTGTTGCAGTACTGTACTTCTGACACTCACTGTAACTAAACCTTTTTGGTCAACTTTTAAGGTTCGTGTTATCCAACGGAGTTTCGATGCAACAACGGACGCTGTATAGACAATCAACTTAAGTGTAACAACTACAATCCGTGCGGAGATTACTCTGATTGCCAAGATGATGAAAATGGGCAAGAGGTTGCGATTATTGCCTGCATCAGCGTGGCCGCTGTGATCCTCGCTCTTCTTGTTCTCTGCAAAACGATGGCTTATTGTTGTAAGAAAACAAGAAGGCAAAATCAAGAGGTAATATTTTTTTACTCTTTTTTTTTTTTTGTCCTCCGATTTATTATCATCGTCAGTATTAACCAACTGCTAGATAACTTAGATGAAAATTTCCAGCTGATAATAAGAACCCAGAATATTTCAATGTCAAAGTTCCCCATTGTTTGCCACCAGCTTGTTTTTTTTTTTTCTATTTTTTCTTGGGTCGATGCAAGTGTTAGTCGCTGGCAGAAAAAATGAATCTCAAAGCTTGGTTAAAAGCTGCCAAGTCACTCTATCTTTTGTTTTTTTCTTACCTGGTTTTATAATTAATTTTTCTGTCAGCGACTACCTCTTGGACCAACTGTATAATTGATTGTCATCTTCACAATACTCATTTTTTTTAAAGGATATAGTTGGAATTTAAATGCATTTTTACGCCCGCGTTGTTTAGGTTACACTTTTGGTCACAGCTGATTGGACCTTTATGGTCTAATACATCATTACAATCAAAAACGAGAAAGTCTTGATTACGAGTGCTGTCACTATTTGTCACAATAAAAGTAGTCTGGGGACCATACACACAATCGTTATCAGGAGGTAATAAGTGAAAAATCACTGTTTGTTGTTATTTGACCAGCGAAAAGATCATTGAATCATTTAAGTTTTGATATAAACTGCATATTTTGTAGGAAAGATCACGCAGGTCCGGCACAAGAGCAGACACTGATCGAGAAGGCCACTCTACTACTCGAGCCAGAAACCTAGTTGATGGCGGTTTGAGTGTTTCGTATACTGTAATTGATAACTCTCACACAGTTCAGGGACCCGCTAATTACAACACATTATCACTTACTGACGTCACTTCCGGAATTCCTACGGAAAATCAGGTCGATGACAATTTATCTGAAGAGGAACCCCCGTCGTACGAGACTATAATTTCAAGTGATATAAACGATCTTGCTGATGATCTTTCAGACTGTGATATCCACATGGAGCGGCACGACGCTGATGACGTAGCTTCTGACTTGGAAAATCCGAATAACCCTCATATAAGGCGTCCACGCCGACCAACGCGACGTCACAGTTCGCGATATTTACCACGATATAGCGAAGTACTGCGTAACAGAGATGCATACGAAGTAAGGGGCGAAGATCACACTCAATCTGTCGGCTGAGTTGTGACGAGTGTCAGATAGGCACGTTTTCACTCGTCACAACTCGGCCGATGCCGTACCTACATCTAACCTCGTCTGTATAACGGTCGTTTCCATTTGAACTGTCAATCACGTGATCTTATACATGGCGGCGCCACTGTAAGTCGTTTAGCAACGACATAAACAACCTCGATGAAGTTATTCACATCTATGTATCTGTCGGTGAAAACTTCAATCGGAATTGATAAACCACGTAAAAAAATGAATGTACGAACTGTTTGTCAACTGAAATATAATTAGAAAGATTTCGATAGAAAATTGAGACTCAAGTTTTCTTTTTTTTTTAAGAGGAGCCTTACAAATTTCAGAACGGTAAACCGACGTATTTCCGGCGATGAAATGTACCGTGCAGGTGCATATCAAGCTACCAGATACAGCCGAGGGATTTGATGGCTCCCATCACCCTAGGTATGCCGAATGGCACGGTTTTTTTTTAAAATGCCATCTAGCGGAAGGTAATACGCATGAAGGGATATAACTCTTTACCAAGTGACATTTTACTTTCGTCCAAATTCAAAGCTCTTACAGACGACAAATTAAATGTGGCTCCATTGATGAAACCTGGCTCTAAACGGGCTGAAAATATTGTTTGAAAATGAGAAAAATGACAAAATGTTATTAACCAGCATTTTCTCCTTTTCCCGCAATTTTTTCAAACGGTTTTTGTGGGAAGGGTTGAGTTATGCCACTGGTCATCCGTCTGTCCATCTGTCTTGTCTGTCCGGCCTTCTGTTGGAAATTTCGGGTCCGTTCTCTGTCCCTTGAACCCCTAGTCTGATTTTGAAGTACATGTATCACACATGACTGTGTGCACCTTAATGAGACGACGTGCAGAATGGAGGTTTCAGATGCAAGGCTCCAAGGCCAAAAGTCACAGTAGGGAGGTCAAAGGTGACATGCTTTTGATAGCCTTTTTCGGACATGTCCCGCTCTTGTTCCTACAATCTTCTTTCCTTAATTCTTGTAGGCGACAAAGATGTCGACTGGTCCGAATTCAAAGCATTTGCAGATGACCAATTAAATATTACTCATATGAGGATGTTTTTCTCTAAAAGGATAGAAAATATTGTGAGGAAAAGAGAACATGCTGGTAACCAGCACTTTATCATTTTCCCACAATCTTTTCACAAGCCTTCTCTGTCAGCGTCGTTAAAACTCGCGTTTGTGTGGTAAACGGTCAATAAACGGTATCTAAGGCTGCAGTAATTAATCTTCCTCCTTGAAGACATAGAATGTAGTGACATTAACCATTAAGCTGATAAATGAATTCAACTAAAGATTTCCAGCCAACGGTGAAACCCCATAGTTAACGATTTAAAAGTTTTGCTTGCTCGAAAAAGCTCACAGTATTGGACAGTGTAGATCCAAGATCAGACTGCACGTTCTGTGCAGTCTGATCTTGATCTACACAGTCTGCAAAGGATCAGTGAGTCGCGTTAAGCAGCCTAAGGGTTAAAAGTACTGCACAAATGTCAAGATAATATTACTGCCTTTTAATGCTATTGCTCCAAATATGTGCCGTTTAGGCTAACATAACAAGAAAAATATTGGGAATAATTGCTCTTTTGGTCTAGGCATAGAGTTAAGTAGTGAACGGGGTAATCATAAGCTTAGATTAAATGCTTTGAACAATCTGGTCTAGATTTACATCTGCTAAAACGCAAAAAGAGTTGAGAAAATATGAATACGTAAACCACCGTCATTGATAAATGACTTGAGTATTGAAAAACGGCTTTAAACTCCCAACGAAACTGACACGCATTCACAGAAACGGAAAGATGGTATAGGAGTTCTGGCTCCACATTCACCGACACTATTCCCGATTTTATTTCTAATTCCAATCTTCAAGACTGTTCATGTGATTGACTGAGATAGAACGTTTCAACTAATAAGACGGCATGTCTTGGAATTTACAACTAAAGCAGTATTCAGAATTGATGCTGAATATACGTACTTTTATTGCAAACAAAATTTCTTCTTTATTAATTCAAGCGTCTAATTGGTGTTATGGTTTTAACCTTTAACCAAACAATCCCGTGATTTACTATGCTAGGAAAAGAGACATGTGTTTGAAAACATTTCGGGAAAAGGAGAAAAAATGCTGGTAACCTTAGTCTTTTCCCCACAAAGTTGTCCACACTTTTCCTTACATTACATTATCATTATTCAAGCCGCAGTTAATTAATTATTGTTTGCAACTGCTTTATATTCAGACAAGCCTAAAACTTTTTCGTCTGATAAAGAGATGAAATACACAAAAGAAATTATAGGTACTGTACAAAACAAGAAGTTGCTCTAAGGGACAGAATGTTTATAGACAGAAACGTAAGAAGGGAAGAAAGAGAAGCTAAAGAGAAATACAGACTAAAAATAGATAAACACATCGAATGGTAGCAAGAAATTCTTATGGAAGACAAGAGGTAATTATATATCGAGACGGGCAGAAATAATGAAAACAACAATACAAAAACACTAAAAGAGAGACAATATTCAGTAATGGAGGCTTGATCGACGCTGCATCTCCAAAAATAAATCAATCAATAACACAAACAACACGTCTTCTTTGAACAATACCATTTCTATTTCTTGATAATTTTCGTTTCGCTTTACGAAACTTGGGGTTAATTAGTCATTCTAAGTTATGATTTACTGAAAACAGGAACAAGTCTAACATCAGTTCACATTGTCTATGTTCGTATACAAACTCAAATCCATTTTTCTCTGCAAGAAAAGTCTCAGTAATATCCACGAAAATCGCATTGAAAATTCAAACAGGATTACAAGGAGTTCAATCATTAAACCCAAACAAAAAGTTTGCCTCCAATCACTGTTACTCTTTCTACACTGTCTCTAATGCTTCACTCACTCAAAAGCTTGGCGTGACAAAACAACTCATCATGTCCCCCTAACAGAACATATTCAATTTCAAATTTCTCGTCCCAGATGTTATCGATGACAATTTTGGGCAACCAATCACCATGTGTGACTGAAACTTTGTCAATATTTGGATGTGTGATCAAATCTCTCAACGCCATACCATTCGATGGTTCCTCTGAAGTATCGTGCACTACTGGCTTCCAGCAGTCAAACTTGACCTTGGTTTCGTCGTAACTGGTACCGACTGTTAAAAAACCAATCGAATTCGCAACTATTGGATTTCCGACAGCAGTCATACTTCCAATCAAAACAGATCCAACACCGGCAGACGACATACCCCCAAGAAATGCGCCAGAGAGAGCACTTGCAGCTGTTTTTGAAGCAATGGTTCCAGCAATGGCACCAGTTGAAGTTCCTGTCCCGATTGCGGTTGCTAGGGCAATTTTTACGGGTTCTGACATGGCCCAAAGTTTTACACAAGGTACTACAGCACCTATAGCTGCCCCGGCAAGAGCTGGAATAGCGCCACCGGAAGTTGCTGCCATAAAACCACAAGCTCCTGCTGTTAGTATTGTCATCTTAGGGTTTAGAGAGACTAGAAACAGAATTAAAAGAAATAAGTATAACTGAAATATTGATATCTTTTCTATACCTAAAAACAGCTTTTTGTTAATCTACACTCTTGTCGCTCATTAACCTTTGCCCTTCTGAATTTGGATCTCATTAATACTTTGCCTTACTATTCCGTGTTCAAATGACCCTACAAGGTTTTTGAAAGCCCTTTGTGCAAAGGAGAAAATCGGCATTTCCTCCCTTTCCTACAATGTTTCTAGCCTTTCACAGATAAATCCCATAATCTGAGTCATAATTAATTTTTCGTTTACAACTGCTTTCAGTTTACAGTCAAGTCTAACATTTTGTCGTCTGGAAATTACTTGAAATAGACTCTCGTCTATGTGTGGATCTGAGGGCGGTGTATAGGTAGTTTGAGGTTCATAGGGACCCCATAAATTTTGAAATATCTTTTTAAAAAAATGCTTTAGCTATTGTACTGAAAATTTGCATAGTTAATAATATTACCTTTACCAACTCTGGGTGAAATTTTCAGAATTTTTGGTATCTTAGTTTGACTTTTTTTGCATTCAATGCAATGTTAAGAAGTATGAACAAAACAGCTTAAAAACGGTGGGAGGGTGGAAGGCTATTCCGAGTAAAGGGTTTACCTGTTTCTGAAAACAGTTCTCATGCAAGTACAGTAACTATGGTCGTCTATTGTTTGGATAGCAAAAACTCCAACTTTTGAGGCCCTTATCTCTTTTTTAGCTCACCTGAGCACAAAGTGCTCAAGGTGAGCTTTTGTGATCGTGCTATGTCCGGCGTCCGTCGTCCGTCGTCAACTTTTACCATGTGTACGCTCTAGAGGCACATTTTCAGTCCGATACTCATGAAACTTGGTCAGAATGTTTGTCTTGATAATATCCCGGACGAGTTCGAAAATGGGTCATGTCAGGTCAAAAACTAGCCTGTGTAGCTCTAGAGTCATCATTTTCTGTCCAATACTTATGAAAATTAGTCAGAATGTTTGTCTTCATGATCAATATGATGGAATCGAAAATGGGTAAAAAACTAGGTCGCCATGTGAAATCTTGAAAAAACTTTGTGTACACTCTAGAGGCCACATTTTCTGTCCAATACTTATGAACAGTGGTCAGAATCTTTGTTTTGATGATATCTACAATGGGAAAATGTGCTATGTTTGGCTAAAAATTAGGTCACTGAAAGAAATTCTAGAAAAAGCTTGTGTACAAGCTAGAGGCCAAATTTTCAGTCCAATAATTATGAAAGCTTGGAAGAATGTTTGTCATAATATCCAAAGAAATTGAAAATGGGTCATGTTTGGTCAAAAGACTCAGGTTAGCGACTTCAGGGCCATCATTGCCCTCTTGTTTTTATTTAGGGTTTATTTTGATGATTCAATATCGGAGACTTGCATCCCCTTGTTTACACTTTATTTTTTTTTTTTCCACGCCCAACCATAGATGTTTTCCTGAAACAAAGTCAGACTTTAGCTCACATAATGTGACATAGCATACAACAATAAAATGGAGAAGGGTGAATTGTATGAACTTGTTAAGTTCTATAAATAAGCTCCAAAGTATTGTTGTCGATGATGTTTTTAAAATCAAAGGAACACAGATTACCACCCTGTGATTTGGACCAAAATACAATTGAGCTAATTTTGGGTGAACTAAAAAACTCGTAAGGAAAACGAATTCAAAACAAACCACGAAAGACCTTCGAGTCTAAGAGTCAGGTGGTTTCGAACACATATCTCAATAGAAGTGGTATAAAACATGAAGCCATGCCAAAAATAAAACTGAGATCAAATATTGGAGAACAGACGCCTTATAAGAGAACATTGGACAAATCATTCTAGGCTTCGAAGATTTTGTATGAAAGTGATGAAAGCGATATCTAAGGTAAGGTATAGAACGACATGAATATTATTTGTACAAAAATCAATTCCAGGGCGTCATATTTAACTAAAGTGAGGTATTGAAGTCATGCACTAATCCATTTATGTTAGCTGTTCTGGTCACTGTGCGAAACCGTCGGAGAAAGTTAAGCTTCAGGACAAAAATTTAACCATTACAACTGGAATGGGCAAAATGTTCTTTTTGCTGAAGAAAAATTCTTATTTTCTCTGTGAGAGTTGGTAAGGTCATTTTCAAAGACTTTGAAAAGTTTCATAAAAAACGATACGAGATTTTTCAAGATATTTCAGAATTCAGAGGGTCCCTATGAACTTCAAATTATCTATACATAAATTCTCGGTAACCTTTCTGTCAGCCAATAAAATTGTACCTTCATGATTCTGAAAGAAAAGCAGGCATACGAAAACACTTTCTATTTATAGCATGATGTATTTTAGACAAGCTGAGGGAAAAACATTAAAGACTTTTCTAGCTTTCCGAGCCATAATCACTGATACATGTGGCCGTCTTCATGTGTTAACCAGTCGGAGGTCGTGAACTTTAGTCACACTGTATTGTTAAAGCAGAAAAATCACTAGTAATATTGATAAGTACTGTCGATTTAGAACTATTGATGTGGTGTCGAATGATATACATGTAGACCAAGATTAGACTACACTGATGTGCATCGACTGATCTCGATATATGATATTCGTGCAGGGCATTAGGGTTAGCCATACAGATTTAAAATTCCTGATTTGTTCTCTTCGAATCCAAATTTTCATTTGTTGATTTCTGTAAGCTCTATAATTATAAACTCGATCTCTTTCGGCGGCTACAAGTACAATCCACTGAATCTCCGAAAGATTTCTGTCTTATAAATAGGCTTGACTAAGCAAGAGGACGATATAGAATAAAGATCGTAGCACACTTCCTGTACAGCTTTATCTTGATCTATGCCGTCCGCATAATACATGCACGCTGATCTCGTGAAGGCGTTAGGCCTAACTCTTTACCTTATGTCTGAAATGTATAATTGCCCAAATTAAAAACATTTGAGCCATGCTCTGTGAAAAGGGGGCTTAATGCATTTGCGAAAAGTATCGACCCAGGCTGACATGGCTCGAAACTTTTCGCTTTCTGTACATTTTTAGCATGTCAAAGGATCATTTTATCTCATGGTTCAGTCTGTTTTTTTAAACTTCAGATTTTATGGATCCAGAATTATGTGATGACTTGCTTGATGTGATGCATCACGGAGATGCATTAAGCCCCCTTTTGTCAGAGCATGGCTCATTTGCAAACGACAGTTTAAATGTGACTTAAATGATGGGAAAAGTCTTTAAAAGGGTAGAAAAACTGTGAGAAAAGGAGACAACGCTGATCTTTCGTTTGTGGCAGTGGGGAAAAAAAAACATCAAATTACCTGAAAATTCTTTACGACGGATTTTGCATCAGCATGATCACCTGATCTCAACAAATTTTATTTTATTGTGATGAATAAAACAATGAAAAAGACTAAAACTGTTTACCTTTGCTGAGGTGTTCTCCTTCCTTTCACCGTCGTCAGTGTGAAACGATTGTCCAATATCGAAAGTAAACAGGTCTGTATTGGAAATTTGGAAATACCGTTAAAAAAAAAGAATGAAATAGGTTTTTTCCAATCTAAAAATAACTTTGATTATATTGTAGGGGAAAAACATTTACTCATCTTTATTTTCTACGCAGAGAGAATGCGAGAGAGAAGAGGATTTTCACGTTCTTGCAAGTAACTTTTAAAGTGAATCGTTAAATTTATCTCGTTGTTATCTCGTTGTGGAAGCCAGTACTTCACATGATGAATCGCCAGAACGTTAGCCTCTCAGAGGTTCTGAGTTTGAATCACGTTCCGACCGGCTTAAACTTTAGGAAAATACCATACTGCAGCGTGGTAATTGGTTGCATTTCCAGAAAACAAGCAGGTCGAGACTAATTAGAATAAAATCAATGCATTACGAAATTCACAATTTCAAAATTTGACCTTGAGACACATTTTCAAGGACGGATTGAATCATTACCTTCTTAACCCCTTACCAAACAATCACGACTTTTAAAGACCCTGAGGAAGAAGGTGTTTGAAAACTGTCGGAAAAGGAGAAAAATCAAGTTTGGTAACCAGCATTTTCTCCTTTTCCCATCTCCTTTTCACACAATATTTTCGATCCTATCAAGAACTACATTCGTCATTTAAGCCACCATTAATTTATCGTCTGCGAATGCTTTCAGTTTGGACATCTCCAAAATTTTGTCGTTTTGTAAAGAGTTAAATAGCTTTGCAGCAGGCGACTTTCCAAAACATCACCACATCCTTGCAAAATGTGTACAACCGACACGAATTAAGGTTACATGAATGAAAACATGTAGATCTATATCTAGATCTATACGAAATCATTTTAGCAATGTAAAAGATTTCTTAGAAGTAAACTGGTGACCCATTTTCGATTTCGTACGAGAACTATTGAATAAAATACGTTTAAACTATGTGGCGATTTTATCAATATATACATTGTAGTCAAGTTTCGTAGAAACTGTACTAAAAATGTGTTCCTATAGAGCATACGCAAGGTTTTCCTTAAAGCTACTACTGACCTATTTTTTTTTACCCCAAGTGACCCATACTCAAATTTGTCGGAGACAAATATTCTCACCAAGTTTCATGAGCGATGGACTTATCTTGAGTTTAAAATTCGTCCGTCAGTGGTTCTTGATTTTTGGCTTAACCCTGATGCTGTTGAATAAATCAAACTGAGAAATTCCAGACAATTGTGAAGACGAATAGTTTGCGATTTAAAAGGTTTGCTCATTTGTGAAAGCTCACCGTATCGGACAGTGTAGATCCAAGATCAGTCTGTGCGTTCTGTGCAGTCTGATCCTGATCAACAACTGTCCGCCAAAGCCAAAAGAGTAGCGCTTAGCAGCCTAAATGTCAAATGTCCTTGAGTAGGACACATATTACAGATATTACAGATCAGCGTTGAAGAAGGTATCAAGAATCAGGTGGATCAAATAACGCAGTCCTTAACAACAGTAGGCTTAACTCGCTTTGTCAGTCCTGTGTTTTGGCATGCTCTTTTTCCCAGATTGTATCCCTGTCTTTCAGATATGGGTATCGCCCTTTCACTGTTTGTTATTGTGTTAAGCAAGAAGATTAACCTGTCGCAGAAGTTAGACTGGGTGAAATTAAAATGTGCCATGCTCTTGCAAAAGGAGGTTTAATGTATTTCTATAATCCATTAATATACGTAACCCATTATTTGTAATCATCACATAATTTATGGATCCATAAAACCCGTTTTGTCAAATAATCGACTGAATCTTGAGGTAGACTGGACTTTTGGCATGCAGAAAATGGTATTAGCAAATGTTTCGACTCAGGTCCCGAGTCGATACATTTCTCAGATGCATTAAACCCCTTTTCACAGAGCATGACTCAAATACATTTGCAATCTGCTTTTAAAAAACACACGCGGATGGGAATGGTGATAGGAAGAAGAAGTAGGTCTTCGGTTTTCTCATTGGAAAACACCGTATCAATCTGCATATTGGCCAACTTAATTACTTTTGGTTTCTTACTTTGGTGACATCAGAAATTATTTTCCGAAAAAAAAAAAGCCCGACCTTGACGATGTCAAAAACACTTTTGCTGTTGCAATTGATTTTTGGGATCAAGATCAGACTGCACAACGTGGTATTGAGTTTACTCTCTCCATGTTTAGTGAGATGGTATGACAGAAAGAAAAAAGAAAATGGAATACTTTGGTTATCTGAACAAAATGGCTACAAGGTTTTATATCTTCACAAAGAATTAGCGCTAAAGTGTTGAGGACTGGAAAACCAGTAAAAAAAACCCCGTCAGGTGTTAGAAATCTCTATATTTAGATCCTCTTCCTATAAAACATGAAATTTCGATCTTTGACGTCAGAGTGCGAATGTGAAACAAGAATATATACATTCCCTAGCAGTCTGCTGTCACCGGTCGAAAAGAAGCTTGAATTAAGGTATGTAATATTTGGTACAGAATGTTACACTTTAAAAACAATATTTATTCAAAGGACTGAAATTACCGAGGGAGAATTAGTGGTTGATGCGATTTCTTATGACTTTATTACCTTTCCGGTGATTAAAAATCAGTTAAGCTAGCAAATGGACTACCTATAATTTATATACGTTTGCAATAGAAATGATAATTGTAGCTTTATAAATGCTTTTGTATAAGCCTATGAATTGGTTCATTGCAAAAAATCAGCAAGCCAATCCATCCTTGAAACTGATGTTAGGCTGATATTCATTTACAACCTTACCTTACACAGTTGTACTCTTAATCGTACTTGATGTAGTTTACTTCATCTGTAATCAATACTAATTCGGTTTCTTTTCTTTCTTAGAACAAAAATGGTTTTAGCAACAGGAGCAGCAGTTGTCACCGTGGCTACCGGCGGTGCAGCAGCTGCTGCCGGGGCGGGGATAGGAATATCAGCAGGGACCGGCGCTGGGGTGACCGGGGCTGTGGCAACTGGAACTGCCATTGGAGTATCTGGTGGGGCAATTGCTGGAACTGCAGCAGGCACCGGGGCCCTGACTGGAGCGGCAACTGGCGCTGTAGCAGGTGGGACGGCAGCTGCTGGTGTCGGAGGTTCAGGGGCAGGCGTAGGTAACGTAAACTTTTACCAAACAATCACGTGTTTAAACGGCTCCGAGGAAAAAAAGCGTTTTCAGCATTTTCTCCTTTTCATACAATGTTTCTATTCGATGAAATACAATTTCTATTACTTTAGCCTTGTTCAATTTGTCGTCCTAAAATGCTTTGAATATGAACGAGTCTATTTTTTTAAAGAGTTAAGCAAGTTTCTGCGCCCTTTTTCATGTTTGTTATTCATAAGAACTTATGCATGGAATCATATTTAATGATTTTTTGTGATACATCGCAAATTCTTACAGTGGCATAAGACTGGTGGTAAATATGTTTTATGTTGATCACATTTAGCAGTTTTAGAAAAGTTTATTCTCACTAACGTAATAAAGTTACTGTAATATAATCTCACGCGAGAATTTCAAACGCAAATGTTAACTTTCTTTTGACAGCTACGTTAGTAGCTGGGACTGGAGGATGGGGATTACTGGTGTTGGGAACCAGCGTGGACGAATATGAGAACAAAGTGACATACGATTGCTGGAAACCTGTCCTGCACGACCAGTCACAGGAACCGTCAGGTGGAATGCTTCTGAAGGATGTAATAAATCACCCGTATGTAGCTAAGGTGACGGTAACCGGTGGAAGCGTATCCGAGCCTCCATGTATTACAATTGAAAATATTTGGAATGAACGATTTGAGATAGAGTATGTTGTACTTGTCGAGACTGGAAAAATGGCCTGCCACGCAAAAATGGTACAATAGAGAAATAAACAATACGGAAGGATGTAGATGAATCCAGTGCTCTGAACAGTGTGTTTGAACATATAGCATCTGTATACCTTGATCTTCACTTATCGTGTATTGTTATACTTTGACTATTCAGTTCAACCTTTAAAAGGGAAAGATATATGAAAATGCGCGTGGTGTGTGTGTGTGTGTGTGTGTGTGTGTGTGTGTGTGAGAGAGAGGGAGAGAGAACTATGAAAAGAAAACTTCTTCGGGAGCATGTTCACGGACTGCTAGTAATGATGCATCAAGTTCTTGATTTTTTCCCGATGCACGCCCCTGGCAGTATTCTGTCCGGTTGTGCGGTAGATGACAATTTGATCTCTATTACTTGTAGGCTAACATTACATGTACTTGTTACGTTAGCCTACAAGTAATATAGTACGTGTTCATTTGTAAATTACTTCATCGTCATGCTTTTCAATATATGTATTGTAATCATTAGTTTGTATGACTAGGAGCTGTACAAATTTACGTCAAATAAAATTTATCTATGTCTCTATTAACCCTTTACCTAAGTACTTTGGGTTTTTGTAGGAGTGTCCTTGGGAAAGACACTTTAGAGCCCCAGCACAGTACTAGTGAAACCTATGACATACATTTATGAATATGTGAGCTGTTACCGTGACATGACCAAAATAATATTGAAAGCGTCATTCAATCAATTAATCAATGTCTGTGTCCAGTTCTAAAGCTGTCTTTGCAAGCGAATGAAAAATACCAGCCATTGTTAACATTTTCCCCATAACTTGTGAAAAAAAATTTGGGTACGTATTCACCAACCATTCGTAAGAACGTTCTGTGTCTTATTCTCCAAAGTTGAAAGTAACACAACTTCTGATTGGCTAAACCATTTGGTTTCGCCAATCAGAAGGTTTGTTACTTTCAAATTTGGAAAAATCTGGAGAATAAGACTAAGAATGTTCTTCAGAATGGTTGGTGAATACGGACCCTGGTTGGGTACCACTTTAACTCAAGATCTTCAAAAACAAATTTGCAGCAGACGACAGTAGAAACCATCCTGAAAAAAAAAAAAAAAACTAATTGGCATTAATATAAAGTTTGATGCAAGAACCTGTGTGAAAACAGTGTTGTAAAAAGGAGAAATTGCTCCTTATAAGCAATTTCTCCTGTTTTCAACGATGTTTTCAAGAAAGAAAATCGTTTGAAGGAAGTTATGTGTCAATATATCTTACGTGATTGTTTTTACTTTTGTATAACATGGAATACATTTTTTGTTTACAATGTTTGTTTTTAGTTGTTCTTTGTTAGTCATTGGCCAGCACCGTTTGACACTTTAATCTGTTTGCTGGTTTGTTTGGCGTTTCACAACGTGTTCAACGCCATTCCGGTTATATCACGGCGGCTCATGCACATGTGGATCACTGCATTCCTGGACTTTATAAACCAGCGCTTTGAACAAAACAATTATGCACTTATGCATGTATGTACAGCTTGTTTGTGAACTCTGAATTTTAAATGTCAAAAAAAGTATTTTTGAAAGATGAAAGTTTTCACAAAAATTTTATTTTGCCATGTAGACTATGCTTTTGGTGAAAGAGCACATTTCAAACACATCTACAGCATTCTGGACAAAAAAAAAAAAAACTCTATGGGAGCATGTCCAAAGACCACCACAGTCATAATGCATATTCCCTGATTTTGCCCTGTGCATACACCTGACGGCGTTTTGTATTCGTACTTGTGCGGTTGATGAAAACTTCTTTCGATACAAAGGGTAGCTCCGATATCATTTTTGTGATTGATTCTCCGCTTCCCTTTACAGCAACTATACTTTACATGCCTCTAGAACTTCAAACTCTAACCAGTCATCTTTCAACCGGTTGTGTGTGTCTTTAAATATGCTTGTCAGCTGTGAAAATAAACATGGATCGATAGATAAATAAGGGTTAATGAAAAAAAAATGTCACATAGGATAAACCAGCTTTAGCGGAAAAAATGGTTAAAACCAAAATCTTGCAACTTTGTTCAAGTTCGAGACCTATTTTCGTTATTGATCTCAGCACCTTGACCCATTACTGTAGAGGCTAAATTTAGGTCAATAGAATATTTCACTAATCACTCAGCGAAACAACATCATTTTGTTGATTTAACCGAAATAAATAAATAAATAAATCAATCAATCAATCAATAATAATTGATAAGGAAATGAAAGTGAAAAAAGGAGATAAAACAATATTATCTGCAACGGTAGACTGCGGGGCTCATCCTTAATCTTTATATCTCTAAATTTAAAAAAAAAAAAGCACAATTTTAGTAAGGAAAACGGGCGGCACAAAATTCCCGGATCTTTCCCAAATCTACCCAAATCCTTCCCAAATCTACTCAAATCAAAGATTTGGACAGATTTGGGGATTTCGTGCTGCCCATGTCTTCCCCAAATCTCAGTTGTAGCCAATACCATTACAAAATGTACTAATGTAAATGAATTTCGAACTGCTATCTGATTAAAGATGTAGAGTGATTTATTTTCCTGTTTCTTAGGGTCTCCTTATTTTTAGAAATTTTAACATCATTTTGGTGAACATGAGTAGAGATTATTCACAAATCCCCCAATTCAAGTTAAATAAAGCGGCCGATCAAAGCTTATACATGTAATTTTAAGTTTGTTTTAAGTTTTACGAACGAACGAACATTTTATTATAGTGACATATGTTACATTTTTATACAAACACAGTAATAGTGAAATACAAGAAAATTTGAAACACCTGGCCGCGTTGGGCCTACATGTCACTTTAAATATAGTTCTTGAATGTCAAATAAGCACATACGTACAATAGTTGACTATTTTCTGTAATTGTAAAAAAGTTGTATAAAAGGTTAGATGATTAAGTAGTATAGGGTCTAAGAAAGTGTAAGTATTAAAAGTACTATCTATATAGAGAGTTTGTACGAACTTGAAAAGCACTGAAGATAAATTTTGAAGTATACAAGTATTTTCACGAAGCAGATATGTTATCTTTTCATTGTCATTTAAGGTAGTGATGTCTATTTCATTGTTTTGATTTGTAGACATGATTTTTCGGTATAAAATCTGGCGTAAAGTTTCGTATTTCGGACATTTAAGAAGGAAGTGAATTTCGTTCTCTATTTCATTTAGTTGACATAGGCTACAAATACGTTCACTTAATGTTTGTCCAATAAATCTATCAATTTCTGCCTTCAAAGGCAAGATACCAAAACGGAATTGAGCTAAATAAAATCTCTCTATTTTAGATATGTTTGAACAAAGATAAGGTTCTTGAGCAAAGGTTTGCTTAAAAATTCTGTATGTTCTTAATTTAGCCATTTTCTGAATTTCAGTTTGCCAGTTTTCGGATTCCTTAACAAATATTTCTTGCTTAAATTGTTGTAGGTCAATCGGTATCTTTGATTCATATGTTTATAAATGGCTTATATTTTCCATTATATTTTTTTATTTCTGAACACCATGATCTTCGATTGCAAGTGTAATCGTAGTTAAGACCGATGATGGTTTTAGGTAAGCGATTGTCATTCATTATAAGTGATACGATTCCACAGTCGTAACATGTTGACCCAACGTCTGTACCTACAGCTGATAACACCGGAAATACATAGTAGAGGAGTAAATTTATGAATACCAAGGAAATATCGAAAACATCTATTTTGGATTGACTCCGACTTATTATATTCTTCAAACTCCAAACTAGAAGAGCAATAGTCAATAACCGGTATAAAGCACGACTCGTATAGCTTTTTATAGGTTTTAAAACCAATATCTTTTTTACTGTGTATTTTATTAATAATAGAACCAAGTGCGCGGCTTCTAGCTTGGGCAAGGGTATCTGCAGTGTATGAAAAATCTAAGAATTCATTTATGAAAATAGCGAGATACCCATAAGTGTTGGTGTATTCTAGCACATTGCCTTTAATTTTAAACGAATATTTGCTTCTGGATTTACCCTTGTTTCTGAAGCGCATACAGTTGGATTTCGAATGATTTATACGTAATCTCCATTTATTGCACCAATCGTTGGTAAAGTCTAGCATTGTTTGCATTTCGTCTTCGGACTCTGACAATAAGACTATATCGTCTGCATATATAAAACAGCTTAATTGGTTATTTCCATACTTGAATTTAAATGGTGAAAAGTTTGGTGGTCTCTGTTGTTGTATTCTTCGTTAAGAATAAGTTGACAATTGGAATTCTCTAATGAGGGTTGAACTTTTTTAACCATCGGGCTTAAGTCGCGATTTTAAAGCTTCGGGTATCCTACGAGGTGAGCAAACTACAGGGATTGCGTCGTCTTTTAAGTGTAAGCGACATGTACCTGGTATAACTCCTATCCCTTTGAACAAATCACAATATTCAGTGGTAATAAATTTCTTGCAAAGACCTTTTTCTTGCGATTGCAGTGATGACTCGACATGATAAGTGAGCTTTAGAAGACCTAAGTCAATGGATGACTTTAATCCTTTGATAGCTGGAGCATTGCTATCCACAACATAAAATGATGTCTTAATTGACTTTGCTTTAAAACAGCAAGAAACTGTTACCTGTCCGATGACCTTTACGGCATCGCCCGAGTACGACGTGAGTTTGCAGTTTGGGGCCTCTAGCGGGGTTTGAACTTTTAACTTGTCTAAGACTTTACAGGAAATGATATTCATTTCACTGCCTGTGTCGATTTTAAATTGTACAGAGATATTCTTTGGACCAAGGGCAAGGGACACAAATGCACGGTCTGGAGAATGTGAAAAAGTGCTTACCCTACCCTTATCGATAACGTCAATAAAATGCTCTTTATGTCCATCATATGAAAAACTATTGTCACAGCCACTGGCACCATAATAGTCACTGTTCTCTTCGGCTGTGTCAATGTCGTGCACTGCTTTTGACCGACACATTAATTGAAAATGATTAAGCTTATGACAATGTTTTTCCGTACGCTGGACACAGTTTTCTGTTCTTCCCATGTACTTTCCCGCAGTTTCCGCAATGGTTGCTTGGAGAAGAGGGCTTCGTCGTCTGCTTTTTGGGTCCCCGATTGTGGTTCGAATGTTGTTTCTGGCTCCTGATAGCGTCAACAGCCTGTTTGTCATTGTCGACTATGTTCATCGTGGCCATTTGTTGCCTACAGTACTCGTAATTTTGCGCAATTTGAATCGCTTTATCCAACGTTAACTTTTCACCTTCGTTGATGAGTTTTTCACGAATTCGTGAACTACTTGTACCGAAAACAATTATGTCCCTTATCATTTCGTCTTCCTTGTCTGCATACCTGCAGTCTCTGGCTCGCAAACTAAGCCTAGTGACAAATTTGTCTATCGAATCGTTTCCTTGCACTTCATTATTGAATCGAAAACGAGCAAACACAGGATTGAGTTTTGGTTGCACGTGACTTTTAAATCTGTCATAGTATGTTTTGAGTATTTTGGCCTCGTCCCCTTCGAGAGACCAAGATTGACATATGTCTCTGCCTTTATCATCAACCCAAATTAACAAGTATGCAACCTTCTCCTCTTCTTCCTTGGATTTTAGTGGACCTTGAAATATGAGTTCCACGTGCCTATGAAACTTTTCCCATGCTTCTGGAAGATTCGAACTATCCCAGTCCATCCTGGGCGGTGTAATTCCAGATAAATCCATTTTTAATGAGTGTTAAAACGTTTAAAAAATTAATGCATCTAGTCCACAATAAGTAGTTTGGGTACGTTTATCCCACTTCTGACACCATGTTGTATTCTTCGTTAAGAATAAGTTGACAATTGGAATTCTCTAATGAGGCTTAAAGAACAATATAACACGGTGGACACTGGAGAAGTATTTAGGCATGCGCAGTAAAACGTATATACATGTACATGTACAATACAATATACTACATCTGTGATTGTAACTGAGAATGTCGGTCTTGAGATCAAGACTTTCTGTGTTCGATTGCTATCAACCTAGACAATTTTCGTTGGGCCAAACATTCGTAAGTATGACTAGTGTTAACTAGTGTATTTGACAATTGTTTTTACGCGATTATTTTCGTTTTCGTAGCAAAACGATTCATCAATTTACTCTCGTTTGTTTCGGAAGGAAATATCTATAGCTGACACCCCGCGAGTTTAACCCTTAGAGGGCAGCACGAAATTCCCAAATCTACCAAAATCTTTTTTTGGGAAGATTTTGGTAGATTTGGGAAAGATTAAGGTATAGGTCTGTTTGGGAGTGATTTGAAAAGATTTGGGAAGATTGGGAATTTCGTGCTGTACTATTTGTATCTAAATGCTAAAGAGTGAAAAAATATAGTAACTGTACATTTTATGATTTGAAATCTTAATAATTTCAAATCCATGGATGTAACCTCATAAAATCTTATCTCATATTAGATCTATAAAATACAGAATAAAATATCCTAAGGTTACTGTCATGATCAAACAACTTGTGGATATACGTATATCTTAAACATATCAGGGGGGTCCGTAAGACAATAGCATTACGTAACACTGTAAGAATCCCATATAGGCGGCTTATTTTAATGTGAGACTCGGCCATCATCGGAAAACCAAGGCACAAACCGAACCATTATATTCTGCCAGGTGGGATTTTTCAAATACATACTAATCTTTGAAGAATATGACATGCGCAGACAACGCAATCCAAACAATCACGAAAAAAGAGAAAAAGAGGATAGTGGCATTACAAAAGTGTAAAAGGGCCAACATGAATGACTCGATTTCATACCAATTTATAGAGTAATAAATGGCCTCTCTTACCTCACTTGAGACAATTTTGAATTTCAACACAACAATAGAAAATTCAACATTTTTTAACTTCGGAAAATGCATTCTTACCCTGTATTCTATAATGCCCATATCTGCAATTTTAAAGTTGAAAAGGGAACAAAAGTTCTTAGAATAAAATTAGTAATACTTATTTGATTTGAAAGAGCATAAATTATTATTATTCTTTTTTATTTTTGTATCGTACAGGGTGTCCGGAAAGTAAGGTAACACTTTTGTACATTTATAATACGGTTTTAAATTCCAAACTAGAAAATGAAAATATACACACAAGTAAATAAAACATGTAAGTTTTTTGTGTGATAATTTCATTCAGTTTCTACTACATTATCCATTTTTGTACAGATTTAAAATCAAAAGCACCTTTCTGTCTTCGGCGTCATTTTAGTAATTTATGACGTTCTCTCACTTTCTGTTCTCTGGACATGTTTTTTAACAAAATATGCAGTTTTGGCCACATGAACAACCACGCTGTTTCAGAGAGAGACCACGGTGCAGTGAAATGTACTGTATGGTGTGCAATAGCATGTCACAGTGTTATTGGATCATATGTTTTTAACGACACAATTCATTTCCAGCCCTACCTATGGCTTTTGAAAAACAAGCTTGCGTCCGCACTTGAAAAGAAGTCCCTGAAATTGCAAAACGGGTGGTTTATGTAGGATGGTGTTACGGTGCACACATACGATACCATGATACACATCTTTATCGGATATGTCTGGTGATAGGGTAATATTAATACGATATCTGGAAGTAACAGATAGTGGAATATCGTGGACTGCGCACAGTCCTGACTTCAACCCGTGTGACTTCTTTCCTTGGGAATATTTGAAGTCAAAGGTCTACAATCCCAAACCAAACAGCACAGACATGTTGTAAAACAAAACAGTAAACGTGAAATCAAGAAGATTGATATAGGAATGTGAGCTAGAGTAGTTGACAGTTTCATTGTGTGTGTTTGGCATGGAAAGAGCATAACCGTGAAACTTGAAGCGTCATTAATTACTAAAATGACGCCAATGACAAAAAGGTACTACTGATTTGAAATCTGTATAAAATTAGGTATTTTAATAAAAATTGAATGAAATTTATCACATAAAAAAGTTACATATCTTATTTACATGTATGTATATTTTCGTCTCTTACGTAAGTGTACAAAAGTGTTACCTTACTTTCCGGACACCCTGCACTTCCGATAACTTTCAAATCTTAAAATTGGCGAAGTTTTCAGCGTTTATCGACCAGAGCCCTTCATACTTCTAGGAAAAAAAAAAATGCAGGCAAAATAGGCAGATATCCGATTTTACATGGCCGTGCAAGTTTTCTATGCATTTTCCCCCCAAACCACTGACCGCCCTCCCACATGAACATCGTCGAAACAATGATCAGTAGAGGGAGAACTTTCGGACCAAGAATCGAATCGGCTTCCCTCGGTTTCAGGTCCTGTGCGTTACCGACTCATCTAGATGTCTACAGAACAGTAGGACCAGGGATCGTATTATAACAGTAGGACTGTAGTATAGATAACTGTCCCCAAAGGCGATGTTACTTTTTGACTAGTCGCCTCTGGGTACAGAGACGATCAAGACAAAAACAGTTGAAATCTCCACACAGATTTTGTGCGCAAGTTTGAACTCTCATATTTTCACAAATAGAGCACAAAACTAGGTTTTGAACACACCTGTTGCTTGTGTATTCAATAATCCTTCCTTTGAAATACAAATATTTTCAATTTAAACGCTGGACATAGGAAAAAACAGCTCATTTCACCTGTTACTCGAGTAATTTACGTTGCCGAAAACACACAAAATGGCCGCCACACACGATCGGTTTCGTTAGCTCATCCGAGATTTACATATTATAAACGACTTCTACAAGTGAAAGGTTTAATAATTTGTCTTCGGTCACGTTTGGTACTGAAAGTTAATTGCATTTCGCTGCAATACAGATTAAATTCGCTGTAAAAATTGACAGAAAATATAGTACGGAAGAAGTCATCAATGTACTTTTGCAATGTACCCTGAAAAAATAATTCCCAGAAATCATTTATGCATAGCTTACAAATAGTATAGAAACTCCTATCATATCAAAAAATGATACATGTCTTTTGTGTATTTTGAAGTTGTATATGGGATAAAACTTTTACTTGCTACTTTATAAACCAAATTATTTACACCACAGAAACTGGAAGGTTAAATTTAAAACAAATTATGTAAAAGTATAAAAGCAAGACTGTTAAGCCAATTCTTGGCAAATTCTAAGTATAGTCTCTATTTACAACTCACCGGGGAAACTATCCCAAAATGTGCAGCTTGTATAAAACATTTGCCTTTATCGTTAACCTAATCGTTATATATAAGTCATATGCTCTGCATCTGCATCTGCATAAAGTATCAACCATGGTGAGCTTGCTCAGGTTGTACAGGCTAACTTGGGTGGAAACTTTCGCTATTGGATTTCTGCATGTAAAATGACTGCTCTACTTCATGATTCAGCCGTTTTTTTGACAAAACAATTCTAGATAATGTGACCACTTGCTTGGGGTAGTATACTGCAAAGGTGCATTGAACTCCCTTTTACCAGAGCACTGCTCATATTTTTTGGACTTCATGAGCAATATCTTTTTTTAGAACAATATTCTCTGAAATCCTCTAACTGGGATTATTATATGAAATTTAAATCTTTGATATAATTTAATACAGATTAATTTCGCTGCAATACAGATTAAACCGACGAAACAGAAAGTATAGCGCTCTATCTTTGCTACCGGAAAATTTACGATGGACTTGAGACGGTTCGATGCACAATAAATGTCCGAATATGAAAAAAAAAAATCACCGGAGCGTCTCATTATTGAGACTAGGTAGGACTGACACTTTGAAGTATGATCTAGGCATGCATATTTTTTTCAAGTTTGTCCAGATCTTTATAACAATGTTTGAAGCTGCATGGCTCTAAATGCAGATTTCACTATTCTTTCGGATCTAATCTCGTCTGACCCCAGCCTGTCCCTCCCCCTGAAAGGAATTTAGTTTTTACTGGACCAGCAGGACCGTTTGTAGCTACAAAATATTTCACGAAAAGAGGGATCCGTGAAAAGAGTGAGAGAACTCATTTTACAGTTTATTATTTTCACGGCTCACCGGAAAGAATTTCCATTTCCGTTCTGCGTGAGCGTTTGTCATTTGGGGACAAAAAGAGAGATGTTACCTTTATTTATCCCCTAATTGACCGATTTAACCTAGACTGGCTAGAATTTACGCAAGGCTTGGTTTGAAAAATTACAAAAGATGTAATAGTTTTGATCCGACTTTGGATCATCCTCATACAAATTGAAGCCAGGACATTCGCCCCAAAGACAACTCGCCTGGATGTATCTCTGACTGTATGCTGCATTCGCATGCCGTCATTTGATATATCTCTGTATGCTGCATTCGCATGCCGTCAATTAAATGCGTCCACATTATTTTGCCGATATTGTATTATTAGATAAAAAACTGATTTCAAATGTAAACAAGTTCCAAATGAAACTAAGGAGAGGAAATGAAACCTGTAATTCCTGTACAGTATGGAGCGTAAGCAAATTTCGCTAGTAATCGAATTTCGCCAACTATGTTATCGGGCAATATTTTCGTATCTGTGACACCATCCATTCACGGAAATGATTGATATATTAGCAGCAAAGGTGTTTTGAACTGTCATTTGAATCTAATGACAGAAAAATACCTATCAATAAGAAAAAAGTTCATAAGCGACCTCTCACATGCTTTTCCCCGCCATTTTATTATCACTTTTCAGGTGTCTCCTTTATATGCAGATTTTAAAAGATACTTTTAGCTTAAAACTTTTTTGTGTCGTCAATTTTCGGTTTGACAGGTTATCTTTTGAACTTTAAAAGCCGAAGTTTCGTATGGGGCACCTAAAGGAAAATATATCCATATGAATGTCAGAGGGGTCCTTATTCATTTTTTTCCTAAGAAAATAGACTGAATCAGGTACAAAATCACTACAAAGACAAGAAAATAGCTTTTTCTGTGAGCTACAAAAGGTTATCTTTTTTAAATTTACAGCCTCTTTATCCCCAACACTGTCATCCTGAGTTAGATTGTAATATTTCAGTGCCACAGCAAGAAATAATTACATGAAAAATCACATAACTGTTGATTTTGTTTTCTGAGAGCTGCGTTTTGTTTTACGTCCTTCAGGTTTTCTCATAGGAAGTAAATGTAGAGTTAATATCCAAGGGAGGCAATGAATATTGCTGAAATGATGCTGTGAATTTTTTATTTCATTTTACCCTCTCTGGGGCCTCTAATTTTTGGAAAACCAGAGTTGTCGAAATTGGCTTACTCTTTTTATAGATGGCGACTTTGCACTGTCTCACTTCTAAAGATATTTTGACAGATAAATTTAGATGTTTAAGTGGTAAAAATTATTTTTACAAAAGTATTTAAATACAAGTGCATAGATATTTAACCATAAAGAAAATGACTATTTTGTGCAATCCGCAAGAGCAGTTTCCCTTGCGTTGGCGAAATTTGATTACACCAGTATATATAAGTCTATAAAGCCATAAAACAACTCGGGTATCTTCTGAATCTCAGTCTACCTAAACGTGCATACTCTCTTGATATTTTACATTATGTTAAGTGTGTCTGTTTTCCAGGATTTAGAAAGGCCTAAAATATTGTATAAAGTAATATCTAAGATGATGGAAGTAAAGTATCCATTTTGATAAAAAATGAAAATGGGCCTTAATTTTTTATTGTCATGACAAAAAATGGGGATTTTTCATTATTTCAACATCAATTTCATCACGTTTTTGATATGAAAAATGCATGGGGTTTGATTTCTATGGTAAGGAAAGAAATACGATTACATATGACCAGCCGATGATAATGTGACGGGAACACCATTAAAAAAAACTACATGTTGGTTAATTTTTGAGGAGCATACCCTTTTCATAACTAAAGCTTTATCTCTTTAGTATTTGTTTATGATAGTAATATTTTGGGTAGAAAATGATATTTCTCTAATCCTACCAAAATTCATACTGTTACATTAAGCTTTATTGTAGTGAGTGTCTGGTGATTGAAGGAGAACACATAAAAGGCTACTAGTATAGTTTAAGTACATGTATTTAGATGTGTACATGCCTATTTACCTGTATACATTTATCTGTCTGACATTCCACTTCTTTATTTTTGTTTTGCATGTAACATCTAAACAGGTTCCATTTAGTTCTGTGCAGAAAACCCTTTTTTTGCTAAAACAGGTACACTTATGTCAAAGAGCTTAACTTGTGTTTAGGAACAGTTTTGTTTTAAAGTATTTGGCTGCTGAATACTAAATAATTACCAGATTCATTAAAAAATTTAATCAAAACAGTGCCAGGTTAAATTGCAGAGGAAGACTTTTCAATCATGCAGATGGTTGCACAATAAACCCAATTTCAAAATTACCAGAGTTTTTTATTCTGAATCTGTTTCATTAATCAAACTAGAGTTGTATCCAAAAAGCTTCATTTACATACATGTATTAACATAAAATGACTCTGATTCGGTAAGCTGCATTTGTAGTTTCATTTTGAGCATTTGCATCCATTCCACAGCTATTCATAACAAAACAGGCTTGTGTGGAATCTGAATCAATTAAGCTTGTAATAAGTCGTTTTGAACAAAAAACATTTTTTAACCAAGTAGGAAAGTATTAGTTTTACTTTGATTTAAAGTTCATTGAACAAATTTGGTTAAATTTTTTCAAATTCTGTGTTCCAACAGTGACAAAATTCAAAGATGGAGTTTGCTAAAGGAAACAATGAAGGAACCTATAAGACCAAACATACATGATGACTGTCAAAATGAAAAACCAACTTATGCTTGGACTTATAAATTGGACTACCAACAATAGAAATATTTAAAACTAGCCCTTAAGTACAAACACATTCCATAAGTAAAAAAGTCATTTTTACATGCTTCTTATATATTGCTATTCATCCTGTTGGAATCTTGCATACTAAAACGTAAAGACATATTTCAACCATCTGTCTTGCGCTGGAAATTGTATTGGTGTCCAGAAAAAGAAAAAAAAAACCCTACGTTCAAGGCTTTCAATATTAAGGATTACGACCCCTAACTCATCGGTAAACAATGTGTAACATCGATGTTTTCGTAAAGGCTATTTGGCCAATCTTGGCAGCTTTCGTCTTTTAATATGAGAGTTAGGGGCTATAGAACTTAATAGTAAAGTTCATGTATAAAGGACTTAAAAACATGATATTCACCAAAACTCAACTTAAATGCTAAATACTGTAAGGAAGAGCTATCTTGAACAATATGAACAGCTCTAACTCTATACTCTTCAATATTTGGAGAGCAATGAAAGCTGTGTCATAGAATTCTTTTATTCTAGTACATGGCAAAACAATTTTATGCCAAAAAGCAACAACTACAAGCTCCATCTTCTCTTGAAGATCTGAAGAGCACAATGGATTCTATACATGCAATCTCGGATGAGCACTATGATATAAGCACACTATCAATAAAAGGAAGAAAGAGAGTCACAAAACTCACTGGAATATATCAACTGATACTTATAGGGTTCAAATATCAATAAGTAAAAGTAAATAAACAATTTAAGGCATATATATATGTTTATTTTCCTATGTGCTAGTTATCCGACATCTGGGGTTTGGGGTTGATCTCAGCAGTTCTCAGTGGTGTATGTATCAGTCTTGCTGGTAACTTGAATTTACATTCTTAAATCTAAGGATTTATCACACCAAACTGAAGCTAGGTATATTGAACAAATTGGGGGGAAAAATGCTTCTTTCTCTATATTTAGTATAATGATAAATTGCATTTCAAATTTGGGGCAAGCTGTGTTCGTGGCATTTTTGAGTAGGGCGAGCTGTCTCTTGGACGAGTTGTCCTCATCCCTCCTTACTAGAACTGCTTAACATCTTTGTTCTTGTTTCATTTTGTAAACATTGTTGTTCATGAGTGATTGTTAGACTACTTCAATTTTGTTTTATCCATTATATCTTTCTATTTTCCTGCAGAAGACCTCTTTTGAAAACATTTAACTCTTTACCAAATAACAAAATTTTAGTTTTGTTCAATTTGGAAGCATTTGCAGAAGACAAATTGAATATGGTTAAAATGATAGGATTTGTATTCAGAAGGGTAAAAAACTTTGTGGGAAAAGAAAAATGCTGATTAGCAGTATTTTCATCAAATTATCCACTGGGCCAATTGTCCATGTATGTAATCTCAGGCACTCATGTTTTATTGTCTTATATATTTTACCTGAGAATGCAAAGAGCAAAGTTTGTCAAACACAAGTTCCTGTGATTTTACTGACTGTGTTTTTAGGAAAAATTCCCGTATTTAGAATAGAACTTGCAAAAAAAGGTTTATCAATATCTCAAGAATAGGTACATGCACTGGGTGTTTATTTCAGAATTCTCATATATGTTACAACTATCTTTTCCTCAAACTGGCTAGTTTGAAAATGATGTTCTTGTTTCTCATCTTGGTCTTTCTTTGTTGATACTTATTATCAGATGTCTTTTCCTGCACCATGTGTTTTTCCCTACTTGACACAAATACTAGTTTAACCCTTTACCACGCAATCATTTGTTTAAACGACCTTGATAAAGAAGGCTTTTGAAAACATTTTGGGAAAAGGAGAAAATGCTGGTAACCAGCATTTTCTCCATTTCCCCACAATATTTTCTTTCCTTCTATCGACAAATTTCAGCTTTTCAGGTAAATTTGATTTGTCGTCTGCAAATGTTTTCAATTTAGCAGAGTCTGAAATGTTGTTGTTTGGTAAAGGGTTAATGGTAACCAGAAGAGCAGAAGTGAAAAGTTCCAAAAGAGACGTTCATGTAAATGAACTTGTGTGAATTTATTATAGAGCAACTCGAGATGTGTTTCATACATTTGAAGGACAGTGGAAGACTTGTGATGGGAGGCTTATAGAAGACAAGAGTATACTTAGCTGTAACGTTTTGAAAAACTTAAAGGTAAGAATACCGTGAGTGCCGAGAGAAGCTTGAAATATATGGGTGAATCCTTTGCCATCAAAAACAAATTTACAGCAGACAACTTTGAAAACATCCTGGTAAAAAGGATGATAAGCATTAATTAATGGCCCAGTAGCAGCCAAAAGTGAACAGTATGGGTGCAGTTAAATTTAAATCATACTATTTGAAAGTGTGAAAATTATTTTAAGATGACAATCTGTTAATGTACGGTCGCTCTAAGCGTTTTTTTAATATTTTCAAAGAAATACTGCCATTTTAGGCAGATCTAATTACTGTGTTAGTCATCTTAAAATTTTGTCGTTTGATAAAGAGCAAACATGTGTATATTGCAGACACAATGAATGTCCAAAAGATGAGAGAATCTCTGAAGAGAGATGTCTTCACACTTTTATCAAACCGACATGATGGTGTACCAGTGGAAGAACTTTGGTCTGAAGTATCAAGTCGGACTGGACGTGAAATCAGGGCAAAAGACTTCCTTGTACCTAATCTCTCCTACTTCCTCTACTTATGGGAGTCGGACTTCAGAATTAATGATAATAGAGTCTTTCTTCGAAATGCCTATTTTACTAGTCAAGGACCAGTGACAGCCAATACAAATTTCCAATCTACCACCAGTTCTTCGGCCTCTTATGAAGTACGTCAACACAAATATATGCAGCCAATGTCAAGTGTGTGTCAAGATTGGATGGTAAATACCCAAAATATGCAGGGAAGCAACTATGATCATGCTTTTGGTACCACCAATCAGCAAGGGACTATCTCGGCTGCCACTTTCCAAGGGCAGAGATCAGATATGGTGAATAACAATATCAATGTAAATGTTAGTGCTTTGGATCATACAGCCGAAAACATGGTGCAAAACTCAGACTGTAGTATGCAAAGCACTGAATATGGATGGCAAAACAAGTCATATAGTTTGCAAAATCCCCAGTATGGTACCCAAACCGCTCAACATGAAGTAAAAGACAACCAGTATAGAGCAAGAATAGCTGAATATGGTGAAAATGTGAAACATAGTGCACAAAATATGGGAAATTATCCAAGTTACAGTACAAATACCATCACAACAGTATTCCAGAGTCAGGGGCAATACAGATCAGAAAATGTGCCACAGTTTGAATCATCTGGAAACAGACCTGTTGGCTCATATCAAGTGCCCCAGCAGGAATTACATGCAAATAGAAGCATTTCAAACCAAACCATCAGGACTGGATATAAACAAGCACAACAGAACGTAAACGCTCCAACAAAAATGCCTACTGCAATGGATTTATTGAAAAGGACAGGAAGTGGTCCAAGATCTGATGCTCCAGTTATACAGGGAAACGCTGTTCCACTGGTTAGCATGCCACGCACAAGATGTACCTCTGCACAAAATACAGGATCATTTCCACAACAATATCATACACAGCAAAGTAATTCTGCTAATACACAGGGACACATGAACAATGTTCAAGATACACAACAATATCAGGGTTCTCAATATAATGTTTTTTCAGCACAGAGAGGCTCAAGACATGAAGATGAATGTTCCACTGGACAAAAAGTTCATCATGACATGTTTATTCATGACATAGATCTAAAAAGCCTTCAAGACTTCATAATTACGAAACTAAAAGGCTTTAGAAGAGGCTTTAATTTGGAACATCTGTATGATCATGTGTTGAGTTATGGTAAAGGTGTAGAGACGGTAATTGAACAGTCTGGAAGTTTTCAGCAATTTCTCAATGATTACATGGTTGATGTTTTGAGTTTTGATAAGTCAAACATGGTGTATCTGTTTGAATATCAAACACAGAACAATACTGAAGTCATGGATATGACTGGTGTAACTGAATCAGCCAATAGCATAAGAGCTGGGACACTAACCAGTGAAATGTCAAGTGTGGACACTCCTCTGAAAGTAGGAGAGTTTCAAAAAACATGTAGCAGTAGTTCTAAGGAAGAAAAAGGTATGAGGCAACAAACCCCAGTTCCATTGGTGCAAGAAGACATTGCTTTGAAAGCTAGAACTTTGCCGTTAGAAGGTAGCACCTATTCACAAGAAGAAGTTTGTGCTACAAAGGAAGGTTTCACTTATAGCGGTGTTAGTCATGAGGAACTGGCAAATCTTAGAAATGTCATTATTAATAGGTTAGAAGGACATAGCTGTGGGATTAGATCCAAGAAGCTTATCACCAAGCTTGAGTCTTGCAGAAATGTTTTAGACAAAATACTGAAGGAATCTGGTTCTTTTCTGCAATTCCTGGAAGATCAAATGAGTGATGTTTTATTAATCAATAAGTCCCAAGTAGTATGTCTTCGCCAATATCAAGAACAGAGTCAGACTGAGGATCATGTGATTGACTTAACCAATGAAAAGATGGATGGAATGACAAATGAAAACAACCATATTTTTCAGCAGAACAATCAGAGACAATTTTATGATGCTCAGAGTACCAGCACTGGATTGATTGTGCCAAGGCACCAGCAAAGAAATGTGGTTGATCTTGGTTTTGATACTGAATATACAGATATTGATGTAAGACCTATAGTAAAAAAAGAATTTGAAAAGAGAGAGATTGTTGTGGTGCCATTGAATATACCTAGAAATGTTCCTGTAAGTCTTGATTTTGTTAATGCCATTGCAGGAGAGTGCATTGAAACTTTGTCAAATGCTAATGAATTTGTAATGCCAGAAAGAGTTGAAAAAATGATTTTCCAGAGATTTCAGATTCAGCATCCCAGACAGATAGGTTTAAATTCTGTTTATAACATACCCTGCATTGATGAATTAAAACGACTTCTTAACAAGATACATGGATATATCATTGGTTTTGTAAAGACTAGACCTATTTGTACTTTGTATGAGCTTGAAGATGCTATAAAAAACTATGTAGGCAACCATGAAGATTTTTCCAGTCTGAAAGTTGGTCCGTTACAGAGATCCCCAGTTGTGTTCCAGCATTTTAAATTTCCGCCTGACCAGGAAATTATTCCGGCAATTACAAGTACAGACGTCTTGGAACAATTCCAGAATTTTATGAACACAGAGGAAACATGCAAGCCAGAGTTAGAGCCTTTCATGGAATATTTAGCCAACGAGTATAGTGCTGAGGATGCTTACTATCTAGGAGTCAGAATTATAAGCTTGCCATTTCTAGCTAGTGTAAGTAGGTCTTATGATAATGATCTAATTACAAGTAATTCATGGCAGTGGGAATAGCAATTTAATTGTTTACTAGAGGACAACACCTTGGACCTGTCAAAAATGAAAGCATTTGCTGAAAGCAAATTAAATTAGAGTTAGTAGATAAGATTTATCTTTGAAAGGGTTGAAAACATTTCAGGAAAAAAAGAGAATGCTGGTTACAGGTCTTCTCCTTTTCCCACAATGTATTCATAAGCCGTTTCCTCGGGTGTTAAGAGAGGATTGTTTTGTAACAGGTTAATCCTTTACCAAACAACCAGATTTTAACGACCCTGAGGATGACAGCATTTTGAAAAACATTGTAGCAAAAGGAGAAAACTGCTAGCATTTTCTTGTTTTCTCACTGTTTTGAGTCAATGTTCAATTTCTCGCCCACAAAATGATTTTAATATGGATATTTTAAAACTTTGTTGTTTCAAAAATCTTGCTGTGTGTAAAATTTCGAGGTCTGACAAAAGAAAGATCCTATTTGGTACAGGCATCCACTTTAGTCTACTTTTGAGAGCACATGTTTTTTAAGCCAACATAACTCCACAATGCTTTACCACACAACCGTACCGTACATTAACAACCTAAAGAAGACGACTTTGAAAAATGTTGTCAAAAAGGGAGAAAATGCTGGTAATCAGCATTTTCTTCTTTTTTCCCCACAATATTTTTTGCCCTCCCAAAATTAAGTATAAATTTTTGGAGTCTTAACACTCCTGAGAAAAAAGGTTTTTGAAAACATAGTTGGAAAAGGAAAAAGTGCTGTTAACCTGCATTTTATCCTTTTTCCATAATGTTTTCTTCCCTCTGAAAGACCAATTCCATAATTTCAGCCATATTTAAGTAGTAAATCTGCAAATGCTTTCAGTTTAGACAAGTCTACTGTTTTGACATATGGTAAAAAGTTGTTTCTCTCACTAATGTTTTCAAAGGCCTTCTCCTCAGACTTGCTAACGTTCATTTTGTTTGATAAAGGATTTATTACTAGAATATGCTTACTTCAATTTTTCACACAGATCCTGAGAAAAGCCCACTACGATTCTTCCAAAAACAGGAAACAGGTGTTTGAGTTTTACAAAGACAAGCTTAAAAGGGAAATTGATGATGCTTTTAGGTATGAAATATTTGAGGTATGCTCTGTGAAAAGGGAGCTTAATTCATCTGCAAAAAGTATTGACCCAGGTCAGCCTGCACAGTCCACACCGGCTGACCTGGGTCAAAACTTTTTGTCAAAGGACCAGTGTGGCTCATGATTCAACATTTGTCAACAGTGATTAAAAAATTTAGACATGTCCAATTCCCAGCAATTTGCAGATATGGTTCGAAAGATAGGATTTTTACCTTGAATGGCAGAAAACATGGGCAAAGGAGAAAATGTTGCAGGCATTTTCTCATTTTCCTACAATGTTTTCAAAAGCCATCTTCCTCCGGGTGGTTGAAACTCAGGATTGTTTAGTAAAGGGATAAGATGCCTAAGCCAGACAGTTAATTTTTATTGCAAAGGGTTGATGAGTTATGGTCTGGCAGAAAGGGGTTAAATGCACTTCGTGATGCATTATACCATGCAGGTCATCACATAGTTATGGATCCATAAAATCCATTTTGTCTAACAACCAACTGAATCACCTTTGACTAATGTTCTGAGCCAGCTTCGCTCAAAGTTTTCAGATTTGTTTCCTTATTAGTTGACAAACTTAGTACCTTGTTACATTGGCATTCTATACTTGATTAACCCTTTCCCGAACAGTCCGTGGTTTTCTCATCCCTGACAAAGATGCCTGTTGAAAACATCGTGGGAAAAGGAGAAAATGCTGGTAACCAGCATTTTCTCCTTTTCCCACAATGTTTTCTACTCTCCCAGAAAAATTTCAATTTATTGAGTCATGTTAATTTTGTCGTCTGCAAATGCTTTCAATTTGGACCAGACTAAAATTTTGTCATTTGGTAAAGAGTTAAAGTTTCATTGAAAGCAAAGAATGTTGAGTCTTGGCTCTTTATCAAATATCTTATACAGTCTAGTCCAAAGTGCAAATGCCAACCTTTAGCAGTGAGCATCTAGATCACACTGAGCAAAATAAATACTTGTATTCTGATCTTGGAATGACACAGTCTAGTGCTTCTACCGTCTAGTTCGGTAGAATTTCTCTTGGGGTTACAGAAGTAACACAATAGGCCAATTAATACTTAATCGACAGGGGTACAGTCATTTGTCAACAGTACCAAGAACACTGAGAAAATAGGACCTATTGCGTGTTATCTGCACTTGCTCCTTTTCCCACAATACTTTTCATGGATGTCAAGGTCAACAGCATGAGAAGCATTTAATCTAAATGGTTAGTCATGTTATTTTGAAAGCATCATAAAGCTGATGATGCATGTAAATTATTCTTCAATTTTTTTAGAGCATTTCGGGCAAGCATATTGCAATCTGGAGATGGTGATGAATTGGAAGTTAGAAAAGAAGCATATCTCAAAATGAAACCAGATGATGTCATTCTAGAAATATTTGGTAAATTTAGCCATCTAATGACCAATATTAAGATGAGAGACACAAGTAGAGGACAGCAGAAACAGATGATAAGACTAGTAGAGGTAAAGCTATTTTTTAGCTCACTTAACCCTTTACCAAACAACAAATTTTGCAATGGACCAAGTTGAAAACTTGTGCAGATGACAAAATAAACGTCGCTCAAATGAAAATCTCGTCTTTGATATGGTAGAAAACATTGTTGGAGAAGGAGAAAATGCTGGTTACCAGCATTTTCTGCTTTTCCCACAATGTTTTCCAAACCCTTCTCTTTTCAGGGTTGTCAAAACTCTTGATTGTATGGTAAAGGGTTAAAACATGTCTGTGACTTGATTGATTGATTGTATGGTGTTTAACGCCGTTTTCAACATTATTTCAGTTATATCGTGGCGGCCAGTGCACCTATCCATGCTTTCCTGGAGTTTTTTGTTACCAGTACTCTGCACAATATTCTTTCCAAGCCACTGGCTGTTTTCCCACATAACCATCGTCGAAACAACGATCAGGGGTGAGAGAGGAATGAATCCTGTCGCAATGACTATCATCAATCCTGGGAAAGAAATTGGCGGAGCCGGGGATCGAACTCACGACCCCCTGGTCTCAAGTCCTGTACGCTACCGACTGAGCTACCGGGGCTCGGCCATGTCTGACACTACCTACAGGGTTTACTTCATTGTCAAATTTTACTTCTTTCATACTTCGTATGTAGAATTACTGAGTGGTTCTTAAAATGTTGTGTTTGAACTATGCCCCTTCTGCCAAAAAAGAAAGCCCTCCCTTTGGATATATGCTAATATTGGCAAAAATTCAAAGATTTTCATTTTAGAACTACAAGGGTACAGTGTTGATATTTTGTATGTAGCTTTGAGTAGTGGTCATATATTAAAGTTGTCAATATAACTTAGCTAGATTAAAGGTTTCCAAACTCCTATTGTCCACATGTTCTGCAACAATAGGAGGGAGTGGCTCAGTCGAAGCTTTTTAAGTTTGTTCGTAGCATCAGCTGTTGCAATAAAAAAGGGCAATAGTTTTTTTTTTTTCTATCAATTCAGGTGAACAACACATGACTATCATGGTCCTCTTGTCTTATTTTGCAGGACTATGTTGGCCTTTTGAGGTCAAATGCCATGTTCAAATGCATGTTTAATCTATCCGTCTGTATGTCAAACACAGAGGTAGATCAAACAGTAGTTGAGATGTTGAAGCCAGCTAAAAATGTCCAGGTAAAGACATCAGTAGAAGAACCTGTGAAAGAAGTCAGGCCTCCACCCAGAAAAGGTAAACATGCAGACCTGTTTACTTAATCCTTTACCAAACCAGCCCTATGTTTTAAAGACTCTGAGAAAGATAGTTTTGGAAACATTTGTCTGAAAAGGAAAAAAATGCTGGTATCCAGCATTTTCTCCTTTTTCAACAATGTTTTCCACCTTTTCAGATGCAAATCTCATCATCCGAGCCACACTTAATGTCATCTGCAAATGCTTTTGATTTGGCCAGGTTGAAAATGCTGTCATCTAGTAAAATGTTAAACTGTTACTCTACTATTACAACATGTCATGCCCCTGCATGCAACAGCTTTAGAAAGCACTGTGGGATAAGGGGAGGTTACCCTTGGCATGTGTTTGTGATATGATATAAACATTTTAATCAACTTGAAATACTCAAGTATATGTACGTGTATTGCAATTTCACGGCTCATTTTATGCCAAAATATCTATAATTAGATGATATGTTACAAAAGTAGTACAACATGCCACATCTTTGCAATCATTTTCAAAGCTCTGAGGGGAAAGCAGTTGCTACCTACTAGCAATGGCATATTTTCCCAGTGCTTTCTATACAGTTAGAAAAAATCTTGTCTTATTCTACGTTTGTTAATCTTTTTTGTTCATACTTTTCTTTTAGTATGAAATTAACCTGTGTTGTATAAAGATGAAATTGATTTCTGTTTTCAGATAAAGTAGTACAGTTGATACAGACATACATGGAGAGATGTTTGAATGCAGGATCTCTAAGTTTGGTCCATCTTGATAGAATTGAGGAAAAACTACTGGAGGAATTCAGCTTTGAAGAGTTTCATGAGATGGGTTATGGGCGCTTCATACATTTTCTTATAACTGAAATGAAGCAGGTAATGTTTTTGTTGTTTCTTACTTGTATTTGTGCTGTATGTACACAGATGATGTTGAGAAGTCAATTACCACAAAAAGCAAAGTTAGTTCAATTTCAAGGTCATTTTTGTCCATGATCACTTGCTAAATACAAGTGTGGGTTTTAAAAAAAAAATGTATTCCTTTAGGTCTGATCTGGAATCCAAACTGACCATAAAAGCCAACAATTTGTCATATATAGACTTTAATGGTATATCAGTTTGATTCAAACAGTTGATCATATATTCTAGGTAAGGGTATTCCCTTCTGTAGGTGCAAGTTGTTGAAATCAAATTGAAACCGAATAACCTTCATACCTTACGAGAAAATCCCACTCCTTCATTTTGAGAATTAAAGTTAAATTTTGCTTGAATGATGGAAGTTGTCTTTAAAAATGAACAAAATATTGTGGGAAAACTGGTTACCAGTATTTTTTTCCTTTTTCCCAGTCTTTTCACTTTCTTCCCTAAGATTGTTAAAAGACAGGATTGTTTGGTAAAGGGTTCAAAAATAATGTTTTTGTAGATAGCTCAGACAGATGATCATTCTCCGCTAGTGCTTGTAAAGTCCAGTTTAATGATCAAATTATTATCACTTAAAACTGTAACCGTTTACCACACAATTCAAAATTTCTACCACCTTGAGAAAGAAAGCTTTTGAAAACAGTGTGGGAAAAGTAGAAAATGCTGATAACCAGCATTTTCTCCTTTTCTCACTATGCTTTCTACTCAATTAAAGGCAAGTTTCATTAGTTGAGCTAGATTTGTCATTTTCAGAATGCTTTGTATTCGGACAAGTCTAAAATCTTGTTCTGTGGTAAATTGAATGAGACAAACAACTTACTAGGAATATTAAAAAGATCGATCACTAAACTTTATTTTGTGGAAGATGAGACCTTAATTTGGTCTGTTTAGTGTATTGTTGGTGAACTGGAACTAGTAAACAGTGCATTCTTTTTAAATCTTTACCAGATCACAAAATGTTAGACTTACTGAAGTTAAAGCATATGCATACAACATACTATATGTGACTCACATGAAATTTGTCCTTGAAATAGTAGGAAACATTGCAGGAAGGTTTTAAGCTCACTTTTTAACTCTAAATATATTGTTTTATTTCATGCTTTCCGGTAGGCTATCGAGAAATATTGGTGAAATATTTTTCAATATTTCATGTTTACAACCAGTGAAAATACCAGTTTTTATATTCCAACTCTTCAATTGAAGGTGGAAACAGTTGTTCCCGTGCACTAGTTACCTAGGTAAAATGCGCATGCCTCACAACCAGATGGAAATACGATGTAATTTACCTTACATTTCTCGCACTTGACATAATATTGTAATGCGTTGCTATGCTGCGGAAGTACGCCACAGGGATTAACCAAAAAGAACTGTACTGGATTTTGATTAAGTTCCCCCCAGAAAGGGTTAAAAGCATGAAATGAATAGAATATTTGTCATACCCCAGCAAAAAAAATGTTTTCGGGGGTATACTGGAATCAGCCTGTCTGTCCATCCGTCCGTGTGTCAGTGTGTCCGTCTGTGTACAAAATACTAGTAATTTTGTGTCGCGAACTCCTCCTACAGTTTTGCTGCTATTGTTTTGAAAGTTTGTTGATACATTGATCGTATACTGAAGTTGTGCAAGACGCAGTTTTCAATCATCTACTCCCTATGATTCAAGGGTAATCTCCCCTTGAACTTTGAACATTTTTTGTTAAATTGCCTGTTTCTGTCAAAGGGCTGGCAGGGGTATTAAGTCACATTCAGTGACAGCTCTATTTTTTTTCAGTGAAAGATCGAAATTTATTTCATTCCTTGAACATCATCGGAAATATTTTCACTCGTGGCTGCGCCACTCGTGAAAATATACCAATGATGTTCACTCGATGAAATAAATTTCGATCTTTCACCGTGAAAAACAAATATCCTCCATTTATTATTAATTTTGTATTGTAACATAAACGAGTCATGCACTGTGAAAAGGGGGTTTAATTCGTTTTGCAAAAAGCATCGATTCAGGTCAGTCTGCGCAGGCTGACCTGAGTCCAAACTTTTTGATATTGTTAAATTTTCTGCATGTCAAAGAACCATTCTACCTCTAGATTAAGTCAGTTGTTAGACAATTTGAATTTTATGGATCAATAATCATGTGATGAATTGCTAGGTGTAGTGCATCAAGGAGATGCAATAAATGCCCTTTTGCCAGATCATGATTCAAAGGGCATTATCTTATTGGAAGAAAGAACAGCAGGAATTATGATTGCTATATGAACAATTAGAACTACTGGTACACTGTTTTCCAGACAACTGACAGATCCATTCTGTATTTCAAAATAGCTAGTTATTTTCAAATAACCACATATTGGAGTGACTAATCCCTATAGCGCCAAATAAACCCAACAGTCAGTTTTCATTCTAGAAACAGGACTAAAGTAATTGTGATTTCATGGTTCCTTTTGTGTATAGTGTTTTAGCAAAACAGACAGTGTAGATCCAAGATCAGATTGCATTTAATGTTCAGTCTGATCTCGAAAATTCCGTCAGCTGCGATTGCAAATATAGGTGTGGAAAGTGCCTCAAGAGTTAGGATTCAATAAGAATTTGATTTCACAAAATTAAGTTACTTTGTTTGTAGATTCTTGAGGAAGGAGGTGGCCTTACACTAGGATCAAATCCAGGTGCAGCTCATGACAGCAGATTTAAGCCTGAACTTACAGAAATACAGGAGTTTATCAAACAGTGTCAAGCATGTGGCATAAGTCAGGTACATGTATGTGATATATGGGACTGGATAACTGTTCCTTTTGCCACAATCTTTTCAGTGTAGTCTACTGCAAGGGCATATGAAATTTCAGTTTTATAATTATAGAAAAGGAAAATCAGTTGCTAAAGTCAAATTTTTAACTGTTTTAGAATGTATTTCAATATTTTATATCATTCTCAAAGTATTTGTCCATGTATTGCTGTTTTCACCGATATAAACCTAACGTGTCCTCAATGAAACACGTTTTTGGACAGCGTTTATCAAATTCAGAAATGCATTAACAATATAAAAAGATCTTGTATGTACACCTTGTGCTAATTATGGTCATTCTAGTCTTCCAATTATAGCTCAGTGTGTAAAAAAGGGAATTATAAATGAAAACAAGGTTGAAGACTTGACCCCTTTTTTGGCAAAAGTTTTTTCTCATTTGTTTATAAAATTAAATTTGACTGCAGAATTCACCTGTACAATTAAATCATAGAATAAATTGTAGACTCAGAGCATCTTTTTTTCTGTTATTCCCTTTTCCAGTCAGAGGAGATAGAAAATGCACTCTGTAAACATTATGGAGTGAAAGAAGTTCACCATCTTGGATATGGGAACATGACCAGACTGCTGAGTCATGCTGAAAAACACAGACTTAGTGCCTTCTCAGATTTTACCATCTACTACCAATCTGCCTTTATACAGCCATTAAGGTGAAAAGTTTCAAGCTGTTATTAGTTGCTCTTTGTTTTTTTATTATTTTTTCGCCAGACGACAGAATTTTAGACTTGTCCATATTAAAAGCATTTGCAGATGACAAATCAAATGTTACTCAAAACTTGACAATTTCTTTCATTTGGTCAAACACATTGTGGGAAAAGGAGAAAATGCTGTTTATCAACATTTTCTCCTTTCCCACAATGATTTCAAAAGGCCTTTCTCTCAGGGTAGTTGAAACTCAGGATTGTGTTGTAAAGGGTTAAATTGTTCATTCTAAACATCCTTCCTTAGAAGATGAGAGAGGTTCATCTCTGTTCCCTAATTATCTCCCCCTTTGCATGTAGGATGATAAAATTCTGTACATATATCTAGGTTAGCTCTGTCAAGGAAGAAGGCCTTAACCTTTAGCCACATAGACCACTGATCAGTCTCTGCAGTGATTGTGTGCTTTTCTGAGGTATTCAGTCTTCACATGTACAGTTACAGTTCAGCTTAATTTGCATGATCCTGTGTTACATTTGCTTCTATTCCCACACTGTTTTCCATATCACTAATAAAAGTGATTTAATATTCCACCAAATATATCGCCTTTTGGTGTTTTGTGCAAGTTATTTACTGGTCTAGTTCGCACACTAGTGAATTAACCCAGTGCTATACAGCATATTTTTTGACCTACAAAATACTACCCTAAAGTAAGTTTTCAATCACTAAACTCATTTTTCAATGATTTTTCATACCATCTGACAAAGTTTTTTTTCATGTAATACACTCTAAGACCATGCTTTATACATTTGATGTACTGAAATTACTTGGATCTGTTTCTTTAACACTGTACCAAATGATAAAATTTTAGACCAGTCCAAGTTGAATGAAATCCCAAGTATACAAAATAAATGTGACTCAAAATTGAAACTTGTTTTAGGAAGAGGAGAAAATGCTGCTCTCCAGCATTTTCTTCTTTTCCCACAATGTTTTCAAAAGCTGTTTTTCTTAGGGTTGTTAAAAGTTGGGATTGTGTAGCAAAGGGTGAAGACAAGTGGCGATAGAAAAACTGGTTTACCTACTTAGTTTAGTAGGCCAAATCTTGCTAGTATAGGTTTATATATTTGGATACCAGCTTAGTTTAATTTAAACATATTTATTTTACATCGATTGAGAAACAAGTTCTTACAGCTTATACTAATCTCTCTCGATTCTACTTCCTGGGAACTACACCAGTACTCGCACCAAATATATGGGCCAATGAAAAATCCCAAAGTTGACACCTGCTCACGGGTATCGAACTCGGGACCTGTAGGTTATGAGGCCAACACTCTACCTCACAATGACAGATACCAGCTTCCTAGGCTGTGAAAAATTGTTTGCAGATGACTGACACTCCAAAGTTTTTGTATTTTTCAGAAGAACTTAGGATTTATATGTGCCATAATTGTGATGTAGTATAAAGAACCATTTTTCCACAAATTAAATCTATTAAAAAAATTCATTTTGAATATCTCTGAATTTTGAAACTTTTATTTAGCTGATCTACTAGCTTTGATTTACATGAAAAATGTGTGCTCAAACCAGTATTGCCTACTTTATCCTGATCCTGACCTTTATGCTGAATATATAAGTAGGTATATAAAAAGAAATATGACTATTATTTGGAAAATTATATATACACAGAAAGCTACTGGTAAGCAATTCAATTTGTGCATACTGTACGGAATATTTTTATGACCATTTGGGACAAAACTAAACACAGCCCAAGTGATGTTGAGGGTAAAATGGAATTTTAATTTATGTAAATGATGTTGACCTGGGTCAGGTTAAATGAAGTATTAAGTAATAAAATTTGTTTAAAGGATGAGTTATTTCAAAGTGATCAAAAAGAGGTTGTTTTTGAAATCTGGCAGTATCGGTATTTTACAAAGTACATACATTTAAAGGAAAGAAAATTATTATTTTTCTATAATGTAGAAAAAGTAATGAAAAAGCTGGATCATTTGTTACAAACAATTACTCCTTTCTTACAATATTTTCAGAAACTTAACTGTAGGGATAAAATTCTATTTTTACCATCCTAAGGTCCATCTTTTTGTTGTAGCTTCTGTACCAAGAATCAGAAAGTTGGAGTTCTTGGTCATCAAACCAGAGACCTTGCTAAGATCTGTCTACACAACTGTCCATTGCTGGAAGATCTGGCCAAGTGGAGTCAGTGGAATTTGGTGTTTGAACCTGAGTTGGGTAAACTGAAGGACTTTGTACAGAAATATGGAGGGGTAACCAATAAAACATTAGAAGGTAAATGTTCTGTATGAGAAGGAGTAGGGACAGAGAGACAGGAGTTTGGATTTTAAAACTGAATTAGTTTAGCTGAATGGAAGACTTTATTAAAACTTTTAGATGTATGAAGAGGTTGCAATAAGTATGAAGGGTGTCTAATGAAAGAAGCAGAAGATAGGGTTTCTGTGTAAAGTATCACAGCCCTACACTTATGAAAAATTAGAAGGTAAGTGATTTCTATGAACATTTTGAAAGATACATTGAAAGAGTACCAAAGAAGATGTTTGGACTCAAGACTATGGCTCGTCCTCCAACATCTTGAAAGGACCTTGTAAACTTTAATTCACCATGAACCTTTCTTCTTTGCAAAGTTTATTAAATTCATTATGGAATGGTAAAAACAGGCATTTTTTTTTTTTCCACAGCTGGAAGAGTAGCCACCCTGGACTTCCTAGCCTTGGAAGCAAAACCTGGAGTTCTTCTCAAAATTGTCTCAAATACATCAGCTGAACTGGTTGCTGAAGCCCTGGAAAGAAGAGATGTTGAGAGCTTTTGTGGCCATCTGGTTTCCATGGTGATATCCTACAAAGGTGTTAGTAATCTACCTAAGGCTTTATTAGCTGGACTTGTCAAAACAGCACTTCTACAGCTACATGCAAGTGATCCAGAGTCAGAAACACCAGGTTTGTGATATTAAGTATTACCCCATCATGAAACAATTGATTATATAATTTTAGAGAAATGTATTGAAATGTATAGCTTTTCATTTTAGCCATTTACCACACAACCCAGAGTTTTAACTACCCTGACAGAAATGGCTTTGAAAACATTGTGGGAAAAGGAGAAAATTCTGGTAAGGCCTAAAAAAAAAATAGTTGTGTTTCGGGTTTCAGTCCGAGATGCTGTAGGTAGGGTAGGTTTTTCAGATTTTTTTTTTACTTGGACCATGTAAAGATTTCATTAAATAGAGATTTTAGCTTCCACTAATTGGTTTATACTGAAATTAATGTAAATTCACTGTTTAAATTAATTATTAAAGATCAAAAGACAGTTTTAAGTGTCTCTGATTGGACGATGCCAAAATGACCTTTGTTTTGCCATTGGTTTTTGCGTTTTTTTCCAGCGATCTTTTATGCATGCCAGTTAATTTTTGGGGGAGTATTACCGCATGATTTGTCTTGAATTTGTCAATTATGATAGCAGGTAACATTCAAATCTACCATTTTACTCTAGATAAGTGGACCAACATCTATATCACATTTTCATAATTGACTCGCCAGCTTCACTAGCTGTGATAAACAGAGCTGCGTGCATCCTTCACATTTGTTACTGATTGTGTTTATTAAAGCCCATAATTCTGCCATATGCACTTGAACCAGACTACTTTATATGGAGCTTTAGCCGATAATCTCATGCCCCAGATTGACTCTAAGAAAGATAATTTTAGAGCGTCAAAAACGTTTAACTTTCCAAGCATCAAAACCCGGAGTCACTGGTCATATGAAAACGCTGCTGTATCGCTACTCTCTTGTAGCTGTTGACAGCAGGAGGCAAGTTTTAGTCTGAGGGAAGGGATGCTTGAAATCATACAGAGTGATACAATCTTATCAGCTTTTATACCTGTTAACTGGTCTTCCGTTGAGATATCAGATTAAGACCCGTGCCTAGTTTTTTTTTTTTTTTTTTTTAATTCTTAATTTCTCAATTTTTGTAGATTGGCTACCTGACTGGGTAGCTATCGCATATCATATTGTTTATACAATGAGAACCATCTCAGTTTTTTTTTTTAATACTAAACTGGCAGCCTGTTCGGTCGTCGCTAAATACATATGGATTTGTAGACTGACCTGTTTTGGAGCGGTACCTGAGCAGTACCTGATTTCGAACCCGAAATGAAATCCCACTTTCCTTACGAACTATGAAGTGAATGAAGTCACCATTTTGTGTCAACCGCTTATTTGAATGTAAATAATGGGGTAATCACTGTTAATTTACGAAATGCAACAAAAGCAGACAGTATGCATGTTTCTAAAGGAAAGATCAGTTTTAGTGACAAAATTCTTAATACCTTTTTAAACCCGAAATGTGCCCAATTTAAATTCTCCGTTTAAAGTTCAAGTTTAATCCTGAAAAGTTCCCGACATGTGACATAGTCAGTGTAGATGCCAAAAAGTCATATAACCATACTGGAATAATGTGACAAAATTCTGATCTTTATTTACATCAGAGAATTTCGTGACTTATTTCGTTCTGTCACTTATGACTGAACAATTTTTCCAGAGCATTCGCTGCTACTGAGTGTACATGTTTCCAACCCTTTTATAAAGACACTGAATATTTTCAGATGCTGTTTTTGAAAAATTCCTAATCTGTCCTCAAAGGTACATATAAATTGATAGAAGGCACCAAAAGGTCTAAATTTTAGCTATTCAGGTATTCTAGTGCTACTGTCAAGAGAGGGCCAATGGCCGCCATGACTTGTATCTGTCCCCTTCATTGCGCTTCAAAAACTGAAGACAGTTGATTTAGAACTGGTCATTTATGCTGTTCAGAACAGTTCCTTCTCGTGATAGTTAACATTTTAGTTAAGTTTGGTGCACACGATGTTTTTCAGTTCTTTAATACATGTTCATGAACTGTTCTATGGATAGTTAAGGCCACGAAACGAGAGTAGGTTTTCCCTTGCGCCATTTTCAGCTTCCAGCACAAGATTGAAGGGTGAAATATGTCGTTATGATTGAATATACATGATTCAAACAGAGATTATGGTTAAAGCGGCATTGAAAATGGATCTTTTAGGCTATCGTGACAGGATGAACACCATATAACACAGATTCAATGCATGACATTATGGGCGGCGACTAAATCTTGTGCGCGATTCCCGATTTAGTGGTTTGCAATAGAGTTTGCAGATGGGGCGTGGCAAAATAGACATTTGATTGATTGGCATTTTATGGTGTGTATGCATGTTTGGTGTGTAATTAGACAAAGCCTAGCCTGTTATCGATCTTCGTATCAACTCTTTTGGACGGCTACAGGACATAAAACAGGTACCAGTATATTTCGATGCAGACGAGTGAGAGGGAACGAAGTTGCAACAGCCAAAAAGTACCGAGATGTACCAAAATCGCACCCAATGGATTTTTTTTCGATCGTAGTGAAAAAAACTTTAGGGTCGGCAGCATTTTTCTAGATAGGGTCGGGAAACCCGAAACACGACTATTTTTTTTTTTTAGGCCTAACCAGCATTTTCTCCTTTTCCCACAGTTTTCTCCTTTTCCCACAATGTTTTCTTGCATTGTAGAAACAAATTCCATTATTTGAGCAACATATAATCCTTATCCTGTTAAAAAATTTAAATGAAACTTTCAAGCCCATAATAAAAACCTGCACAATGCTATTTTAAACTTACGTTTTGGAGAAAAATATCTCCTTTTTGGCTACCAAGATCAGACTGCGCTTTCTGTGCAGTCTGATCTTGATTTATGCTATCGCGAAAGGTCAGTTAGTCGCACTTAGCAGCCTAAGAGTTAATTTTTTGTCTGACAATGCTTAAACTTGGACAGGTCTAAAATTTTGTCATTTGTTAGAGGGTTAAAAAGGCTACTCAGGTGTCCTTTGAAAAGAATGTCTGCCAGTAGTTTTTATAGTTTTTTGGTTCTATCCTGACTGTGTAATATACATGTCTTCTGACATGAGCTAATCCAAATAGTACACAACATTAGTCTTGTTTAAGGTTTAAGGTCAGTTGTTGTCAGACTGTGTGTAAAAGCCTGAGGGCTTGCTCAAAGAAGCACCAGCTACATCGCTTTACCAACTGTCTAAAGGAATTTTGATGAATTGTGATGAATTTCCTATTCTCATTTGTAGGAGCACCGTCAACATTTATCAGCCAGAACTCTGCCTGCCAATTTGTTCTACAATGTCTACAAAGAATTCCAACCAAAATCTGTGTCAACTTGGCAGATGACTTGTTTCTATCCCCCCTTGGGCAGGTGGTGGGCTCAACCAAATTCAAACAAATCCTTGTACAGCTTTGCAGTTCTGTCAAGGAAATAAACTATTTAACAGAGTTAGGGTGTTTGTTGGGGATACAGGAATGGACCAATCATGTGTCCCAGAAATGTGTTCTTCTGGAATGCTCCATACAAAATCTATCTCCAGACAGTGAAGAGGTTTATGGCGAGGAACCACATGAAAAGGTATCAATAGAAATAAATCTAATATCTTTAAGTCATGATGAAGTATTGCTTTTCACTTTAAACTCGTTCATGTAATCTTTAAGATAATTGCACCAAATTTTAATCTTTTTCCTTTAAACTACTTGCAAGATTTATCTGTTTGTTTGTTTGGTGTTCAATGCCAGTTTTACCATTATTACAGTTATATTGTGGTGGCACCTATCCATGCTTTTCTGGAGTTTCTTCTATACATTGCACAATATTCTTTCCAAGCCACTGGCTGCTTTCTGACATAACTGTCTTCAAAACAGTGATCAGCGATGAGAGAGGAATGAATCCTGTTGCAGTGACTATCATCAACCCTCATAAAGAGGCCATGCTGGGGACTTGAAACAGCTAACAACTCTCCCCCCTCCCCTGCACTGATTTCAAGCCTTGTATGTCACTGATGTTACTGACTTAACTACTTGACTTTGCAGCTCCTTGCTAGACATTAGAGTTATACAGACTTGTCTAAATCGAAAGCATTTGCATTACTTCAAATAATGGGACTTGTCTTTGAAAGAGTAGAAAACATTGTGAGAGAAAAAGGAAAGGGTGGTTATTAGATTTTTCTATCTTCCTGTGAACCTTCTTCCTTAGGGTAATAAAAGTAGAGAATGTTTTGTAAAGGTTTCAGATTATGTGCAGTTTGCCTCTGACGACATGTGAAAGATTCAAAATTATTTTCGTAGAAAAATTAGGACATCAGAATATTCACAAACTTTCATTTAAAAAACATTGCTGTTTTTACTGTCATGTGATCCATAGGCAGCTAATTTTGTTTTGTACACATACTAGATTGATGACATTAGGGATATCTTTTCTAATGTCATGTACATCTGACTTTCAGGCATACCCTTTCCATAATTAACTCAAGAATTTTTCCATCTGAAATTAATGTAGTAAACCTACAAAAGACTAATTTTTATTTGAAGACAGATAAATTGAATAGTTCGGAAACAGATTACATATTGATCGAAGGATAACTAAATGATTCAATAGCTAGTAGGTAGGTCAGAAGATTAAAATATCCATTGATCTTTCTTGTATATCCATTCTCAAAACATAATACTTTTGCTTTACTTTGTAGTAGGGTGTTTAGAGTCCTAAATTAAGTTTATATTTATCAGGTGAATGGTGAGGAAGTGAAAGAGGAGGAAAATGAAACTCATCTGCAGAATATCGTTGTGGATGAAGATATTACAGTACTGGATGACAACATGGAGATCACCAATGGCAAGAATTCTGATGCCAAGGTCATTCAAGATGATGTTATTGAAACTGAAAGTACTACAGAAGCAACAGATGGAAATAAAAGTAAGAGAATCCATTGAATTAGTTGTAAAAGCGAAATTCATTTAATTTACAGGTGTTTGGTAAACAGCCCGAGTTTCATGTGCACTGGACATGCAGTCTGATCTTTGATCTCTTGACTACTACTTCATTGCAAACAAGCTTTGAATAGCCAAAAATTGACCATTTTTTCCAATTGAGAAGATCCATTTCATTAATTCAGTACTTTAAGTGTTACGATACTTTTTTTCTTTGAAAAATCTAAGATAAGAATAGATTTTAGCCCTTTTTGCCCTGATATGGGCAATGTTAATTAAGATTTTCTTCAGGTGCATAGTACCTTTCTTTGAATTCTACAGAGACTGTTTTAGATATCTTTGGCATTATGTCTTAACCGCTCATTCAGGTTTGAAACACTTGCTTGCTTTTTATATGGTGTAGCTGGTATGACTTGATGTAGAATAACCATGATCACAAATTAACAGTTATCAAAATATTGGACAAAAGGTGTCTTGTATCAAAAACCTAGCAAATTGTTGAGTTTTCCATAGCCTTTTGCAGAGTTTTTATTTTTCTAGGTGTGAACTTATTGGTAGATAATGTCTGTTCATCTCTTTTTTGACAAGTTATTTTTTGAAAGTCAGAAACTTAGATAATGTTGCATTGAATTTAAAATACCTGAATGAAATTTCATTTGCTTTTAACCTTGGCTGTAGTATCCATTTTGATTTTTTAAAAAATCAAATTGTGTGTTGTAGCTGAGGATGTATCTATGGAAACAGAATTTAAAAAAGTCACTGTCCATGCACATGTGAGAACCTGTGAGGACATTATCAATGAAATCAGGAAAGAGGAGTTTGGTGTTGGAGTTCAGCTGAGTGAAGATGGGCAGAGATTGATGAAGGTATATTGATGATGATTTTTCTGTGGCAAAAAGAAAGATAAAAATGCACACAGAGAATACAATTTTTTGTTAGGATTCTTGGCTAAGTATTGAAGTATAAAATAATTTGCTTAGAGTTTAATCCCTTACCATACAATCCCAAAATTAAACAGCAACCAGCATTTTCTCCTTTTCCCAAAATGTTTTCTCCATTTTCAAAAGCAAATCCTACCATATTGAGCCACGTTTGATTTGTTGTCTGCAATTGCTCGGGATTTGGACAAGTCTAAAATTTTGTTGTGTGGTACAGAGTTAACTCATTTCCTCCTAAACATTTGTGGCAGATGACTTTGAAAAGATCCATATAAAAACAGGATGATGATCACCTTGGAATAAAGCTTGGTAGACAAATATGTTTAAGCGTTTTGGCAAACAGGAAAAGGGGTTGTCACAAGCAATTTCTCCTTTTGCCACAGTGTTTTCTAAATTGGCTTGGTGCAAGATGACAAAAGTTTTTAGAAGGCAGTTTGTTTGATATGTTTGATTTTAAACCATTCCTGCCAAGCCCTGGTAGTTCAGTCAGTAGCATACTGGACTTGAAAATAGGGGGTTGCTGGTCCAATCCCTGGCTCAGCCAATTTCTTTCTGAGGATTGATGATGGTCATTGCAACAGGATTCATTCCACTCTCACTGCTGACCATTGTGTCAATGATGGTTATGTGGGAAAGTAGCCAGTGACTTGGAAAGAATATTGTGCAGAGTACTGGTAAACGAAACTCCAGGAAAGCATGGATAGGTGCACTTGCTGCTGCAATATTACTGAAATAATGTTGAAAATGGTGTTAAACACCATACAGTTAATCAACCATACAATCAAAAAACCATACCTTGTACCACAGGTTCAGCAGGACAGATTAGGCAGAAGTTTGGATCGTTTATCAAAAGACCTTTACAGCAAAGATACCCATTTTGTCCTGGAGCTCATCCAGAATGCTGATGACAACAGTTACCATGACAACTTACTGTGTAACACCAATAATGTTTGTCCTTCTGTCAAGTTTGTAATAGATGAAGAGAGTGTCTGTGTACGCAATAATGAACTAGGATTCAAAGAACGGGATGTTCGGGCTCTCTGTGATGTGGGCAGAAGTACAAAAGGAAAACACAAAGTTGGATATATAGGTATCTGTATTTGCAGCTATATACTTTATTAATTTTGAAGAGCAGGTCAAGAAGGTGACTTTTACCCTTTACCACACAATCCCAAGTTTTAACAACCCTGAGAAAGAAAGTGTTGGAAAACATTGTTGTAAAAGGAGAAAATGCTGGTTACCAGTATTTTCTCCTTTTCCAACAATGTTTTCTACTCTCTCAAAGATAAATTTCATCATTTGGGCCAACTTTAAATTGTTGTCTGCAAATACCCATATTTAGGAAAAGTCTAGAATTTTGTCATGTGACACAGGGATAAAAGCAGCCTTGTAAAAATGTGGTAAATCATCATTTAGGTTTGATAGATGAATACTGGTGATGGCATTGGGGCATATGGAGTAATTTGTTAGTTACAATGTTCTTGAAAGTGATCTGTTGCAAGTTGAGAAGAAGATCTGCTGATTGGAAAAGCGATATAAAACAAAATTTGCAGTAAGATAGAAAGGATTTTGTGATTTTTTTTCAGGGTGGATTTTCCTTTCACAGACTGTTTTCCCCTAGTTTTGGTGATAGATTTTTCCGAAAAGAGAATCATGAATACACGATTTTTGTCTCTTTCTTGTTTGATGTTTTTGAATTTATGTAGCAAGATTTGATAGATTTATGAAAGTATACATGTACTACTAAAAATTTGCAAAGGATCAACACACATTCCCTTTCATGATCCTGCATTTCAATGACCATGAGGTTGTAGAAAACAGCTCAGGAAATGAAGAAAGCATTTTTCTCCTTTCCAACAATAAATTCTACCCTTTCATAGACATGTCTTCTCAATTAACCCTTTACCACACAATGATGACTTTTAACACCCCTGATAGAGAAGGCTTTTGAAAACATTGTGGGAAAAGGAGAAAATGCTGGTTACCAGCATTTTCTCCTTTTCCCACAATGTTTTTTACACTATCAAAGAAAAATCATTTCATACGAGCCACATTGAAACAGTCATCTGCAAATGCTTTCAATTCAGACAGATCTAAAATTTGTCCTGTGGTAAAGGGTTAAGAGACATTTACTTTGGCATTGTTGTTTACAGATGCTTTCTATATACATGATTCCAAATTTTTGTTGTCTGGAAAGAGTTGCTGTGTAAATGCATAATGGCAGAGTGACAAATTTGCAACAATGTTTTTGAAAGTGTTGTGCTCATATATGAAAAAATAAATTTCTTCAAGAGGTAATGGTGTTATGGCTGTTAACTCTATACCAAGCAGTCCTGTGCTTTAACAACCCTGAAGAATAGAGATATGGAAATCATTGTGGGAAAATGAGAAAATACTGGTACCAGCATTTTCACTTTTACCCACTGTGCTTTTTACCCTTCCAAAGGCAAACTCAATTGTTTGAGTCATATTAATGTTGTTGTCTGCTAAGGCTTTCAATATGGATGAGTCTGTGGTTTTGTCCTCTGGTAAAGAGTTAACAAACATGGAATATCTCATTATTTGAGTGTATTCTAAGTTTTCAAAGTCACCTGTGGCTTATTTGCTTCCGGACATGATGAGTTATCAAGATTTTTTTTTCATAAGAGGTCAGAAAGGTATTAGTTTTTAAGTTGGCTGCAGCTTTTTGGTTGTGGGAGGTAACAAAATTTTTTCAATCCAGGTCAGAAAGGTATTTGGTTCAAGTCAGTTGCAGCTTATTTTTTTCAGAAGGTATCAATGTTTTTTTAGCTCCACTGGCCAAAGGCCAGCGGGCTTATGTCATGGCCTGTTGTCCGTCGTCCGTCCGTCCGTCCGTGCGTTAACTTTTTTTTAAAACGTCTTCTTCTCTGAAACTACCCATCCAATTTTGATGAAACTTCACAGAAATGATCCTGCCATGGTCTTCTTCAGAATTTCTTGAAAGAATTTAATTCCTTCAAAAACTCTGGTTGCCATGGCAACAAAACTGAAAAATTTTGAAAATCTTTGAAAATCTTCTTGTCTGAAACCGTAAGGCCAAGGGCTACCAAATTTGGCATGTAGCTTTATCTAGTGGACCTCTACCAAGTTTCTTCAATTTATAGCCCTGGGGTCAAAATTGGCCCCGCCCCGGGGGTTACAAGTTATACATGGGCTTATTTAGGGAGAACTTTAAAATTCCTCTTCTACCTAGCCATAGGGCCTAGAGCTACCAAATTTGGCATGTAGCTTTATCTAGTGGACCTCTGCCAAGATTGTTCAAATTATAGCCCTGGGGTCAAATTAGGCCCTGCCCGGGGGTAACAAGTTTTACATGGGCTTATATAACAAGTTTTACATGGGCTTATATAGGGAGAACTTTAAAATTCTTCTTTGACCTAGCCATGGGGCCTAGGGCGACCAAATTTGGCATGTAGCTTTATCTAGTGGACCTGTACCAAGGGTGTCCAAATTATAGCCGAGGGTCAAATTTGACTTCGCTCCGGGGGGTAACATGTTTTACATGGGCGGGCTTATATAGGAAAATCTTTCGCATCTAGCTATAAGGGCTAGGGCTATCAAATTTTGCATTTAGCTTTATCTAGGGGGTCTCTATCAAGGGTGCCCAAATTATAGCCCAGGGGGTCAAATGTAGCCCCACCCCAGGGGGTCACAAGTTCTACATGGTCTTATATAAGGAAACTTTAATAATCTACTTGTACATAGCCATATTTAGGCCTAGGTCTACCAAATTTTGCATGTAACTTTATATAATGGGCCTCTACCAAGAGGGCCCAAATTTTAACTTTGGGGGTCAAGTTTGACTCCACACCAGGGGTCACAAGTTTTACATTGGCTTTTATAGTGAAAACTTGATAAACCTGTGTCATGGATCACATATTTTACAGGGCCTTTTATTCAGCAAACTTGTTTTACATGACTTTTTATTGGGCAAGATTAAAAAATCTTTTTGTTTATAACCACACATTCTAGTTTCATATTGTAGGTCTGGGGTCAAAATTGCCTTCATTCCAGGGATCGCAAGTTTAACATGGGCTTCAAAATATTGTCACTTCAATTTAAACATTAATCAAGGGAAATAACTCTTTTTATGAAAGATAAAGTTCGTTACTATTTACCTCCCTTGATTATCAAGCTGCAGTGATTGGTGCTAGACAAGTTTTTTAGCTCCACTGGCCAAAGGCCAGCAGGCTTATGTTATGGCCCGTTGTCCGTTGTGCGTCCATCCGTATGTTAACTTTTTAGCTCACTTGAGCACAACGTGCTCAAGGGGAGCTTTTAGGATCACCTGGTGTCCGTCGTGCGTCGTCAACAATTCTTTAAACATTAACTCCTCCTAAACCACTGGGTGGATTTGGACCAAACTTGGCTGGAATGTTCCTTGGAAGGTCCTCTTTAAAAACTGTTCACAGAATTTGATTCCATCAAAAACTCTGGTTGCCATTGCAACCAAATGGAATTTTTTAGGGAATTCTTTAATAATCTTCTCTGAAACCACGGGTCAGATTTTGAAATAATTTCACAGATATGCTCCTTGGGTGACCCTTTTTAAAAATTGTTCGTAAAATTCTGATCCGTCAAAAAATGTGGCTCTGGTGAATGGGGGCTTCTTGTACCATATAGAAATGAAGGAATTCTTCAAAATTCTTCTTCTCTGAAACCGCTGGTCAGATTTCGAAATAATTTCACAGGATTGTTCCTTGGGTGACCCTTTTCAAAAACTGTTCGTAAAATTTTGATCCGTCAAAAAACGTGGCTCTGGTGAATGGGGGCTTCTTGCACTATACAGAAATGAAGGAATTCTTTAAAAATCTTCTCCTCTGAAACAGCAGGTCAGATTTTGAAATAATTTCACAGGATTGTTGCTTGGGTGACCTTTTTCAAAAATTGTTCGTAAAATTTTGATCCGTCAAAAAATGTGGCTCTGGTGAATGGGGGCTACTTGCACTATATGGAAATTTAGAAATTCTTAAAAATTCTTCTTCTCTGAAACGACTGGTCAGAATTTTACTTAATAGCCAGTGGAGCGATACAGGGCCATCATGGCCCTCTTGTTTTGTATAATAGGTCAGAAAGGTATTGGGTTCAAGTCTGTGTTCCGGGTGACAGATACACCAGAGATACACTCCAATGGTTTCCATATGAAGTTTGATGTTAACAGTGGCCCTATGGGATATATTTTACCTCACTGGTCGGAACTAACAGACAGAGTGGATGATAGGTAAAGATCATGAACGTTTTTCTGAGATTGTGAATGGGATTCTTAGGGGTAACAGATTAATGGAGTGTCAGTATATAGAAAATGTTGTGTTTGGTACACAACTTTAATGCTCAGTAGGCTTATTTGTTGCTTTTATGGACAGTGTAGATCAAAGTCAGACTGCTCAAAACTTGCACTTTGATCCATGATTTACACCGTTCAAGGTTCTGTAAGATCTTCTGGCTGAAGTAGGATATATAGTCTAGCATAGTGTTGAAGGTATAGGATTTGCAATCCCGAAGTCAGAACTGATCCTCACTGTAAAACACAGGGAGTGTCCTTGAGAGTGTCCTTGGTCAACACAATTTAAAGCTCAGCCTTATACTGGTGAAAACTGGGACCCATATGAATGAGCAAGCTGTCACCTTGAACTGACTCAAAATAATGTTGAGAGCAACATATAACATCAATCAATGTGGCCAAAACAGGCAGTATTGCAGCTCTCTTACATGTTCTCAACCCTTATACAGCTAAATAACTATGCTTCTCTCTCACATGGTCTCAACCCTTATACTGCTAAATAACTAACATTTAACTTTCAAGTCAATAGTAAAAGCCCAAATTTTGCTTTTTCAAAGTTATTTTCTTGGGAAAAAATGTCTTTATGGGACAGTGTAGGTCAAAGATCAGACTGCATGTTCTGTGCAGTCTGATCTTGATCTACACTGTCCACAAAAGGTCAGTGAGTCATGCTTAGCAGCCTAAGAGTTAAAATGTCTATTTCATTTATAAATCAGTGGAAATTTTACTTTTATTTTATTTATTGTTACAGCTGGACCACAAACATCATCCTTGCACTGAAGCCTGACATAAAACAGCAGGCCAGAACTTTGGCAGCAAGATTTAATGACATACACCCATCTTTGCTACTTTTCTTACACAGGCTGAGAGAAATAACAGTGGAGAATAAGGCAAGTTTCTTTTTATCTGAGTGTTGAAATGCCAACATGGCCTATATAACTGTTTTTTACTTTGCCGTGCTTACCTTATTATGCATCTGCAGCTTACAGCTTATGAATACCTTTAAGGAACTAGCCTTGAAATAACAAAAGTATTATTTAAAGAGGCATAGATAATTATCAAACAAATCAAACTAATATCATGGTATAAAAAGCAGTCTTCCAACAAAATTTAAACGGTTCTCTTTTCCATACAAGTTATCAAAGGCTTTTTTCCTGCCCTTCAGATGTTTCTGCTTTATATGATCTGTGCAATTTTTGTTTGGGCTAAAATCAACCTGTGTAGTAAAGGGTTAAGGTATTGAAATTGTAAAGTCTGTTATGATTGAAATGTCCTTGAGCAAATAAGTTTTCTCCAGCTGTATTACTGGTAACCTAGGATAGACTTATTATTGCTAATAACTGAAAGTCTTGATTAAAAGGATTGCAGTTAAGTGGAACCTACTGTATTACAAAAGAGAGTAACAAATTAACAGAGTTGCAATTAAGTGGAATCTGCTGAATAACAAAAGGGAGAACAAATAAGCTTCAATAAGATAAATGCTTTTTTTCCAGGTCTTTAGTGTTTGATGACTTTAATGATTTTTGTGCAAACACCCCCCCCCCCCCCCAATTAAGTGAAAGGAGGGGTGTAGTTATACTGAAATAAGGTTTTCCATCTGCTTGTCCATCCATAGGCTAAATGTTGTTTCTTCTTCTTCTCCTTCTAAAGTTTTCAACCAATTTGGCTGTTTCTCATTTCAGGTGGAGAATAAGGTACAGACAATGAGGAGGCAAGATGTAGGTGAAAATATCATAGAAATACAACATAGTGATGGCTTAGATAGGTGGTTAGTTACAAAGAAAATGTTGGATGCCAGCAAAATATCTTCCCAAGCCAAGTCAGGGGCTGATGTGGAGTCTACAGAAATAGCTTTGGCTTTTCCACTAAGAGCTGTGACTGGAAAGTTAAATATGCAGAATTTACCACTGAGGCAACCTGTCTTCGCATTTTTGCCATTAAGAAGTTACGGGTTCAGATTTATTGTTCAGGGAGATTTTGATGTTCCGTCCAGCCGTGAAGATGTTGACAGGGATAGCTCATGGAACCAGTGGTTGAGAAATGAGATTCATACCTTGTTCCTAGATTCACTGGACATGTTCAAAAGTCACCAAGAGTACAGCAACATAGAAGCTGTCATCTCGTATCTACAGTTTGTGCCAATGGAAGATGAGGTGTTAGATTTCTTCAAACCTGTTGCCTCAGACATTTTGAAGAAATTAAAGGCCAGACCCTGTGTTCCTACACAGCCAAATAGTGAAGGTAAAAGATAAAGCCTTAGTTACCAAAACTTCTTTCAGAGCACAAATTTAAAATTCTTTGAAATCCTACCTCCAAAGAAGCTGTTAAATTGCACAAGAGCCATGAGATGTCTGTTTCTGAGCTTGCATTGTTTTCTGTAGTTAATAATGTTTATTTTGGTGTTTTAAAATCCTTAAAATGCCAAATAAACCTAGTGGACATTTTCATTCTAGAATAAGACCAAGATATTGCCAATTTTATGTCTCTCTTGTGGCAAAGCAGACTGCGGATCAGACTGAAGTTAGACAGAAATATACTTTGTAAAAGCAAAATTCAATATTTTCACTCTTGGCTATGCTATTCATGACTGCTCCTTTCAGTAAGATTATATCAAAATGTTACATCAGATGCATATATTCTACTCTCTTATTGTCTCTGTTATTTTTAGGTGTAATAAGCTGGAAGATTCCATCCCAGACAGTCAGAGTTCGAGACCCCCTGGTGCGTAGTGTGATCACTGCAGACCTGTTACAGAAACATCTCAACCTACACTATCTACATCCTGATGTGGCTTCCATGTTGAACCCAACCTTGACCTCTTGTCTGGGTATTGAAACCCTTACCTCAGAACATCTGTTTCATCTGGGTAAAGCCCTGATAGCAGATATGGGCGGCCATTGTGGTATGATTTCTTTATGATTTTTATCCCCCTACGAAGGCAGAGGAATATAGTTTTAGTGATGCCCATCCGTCCGTCCCTGTGCCCGTCCAGGACAATATCTCCAATACCATTGGCCGGAATTTCGCGAAACTTTATATGTGTGTACAATAACCTATTCCACCATAATACTTTTTTTTTATTTTATGATTCGATGCAAAATGGCTGACTGGGAGCGATTTTGAGTTACACGGTTGCGTAAATTTTTGAAAAGCTCTGTTTCGGCGGGGGATATCATTTCAACGAAATTGCTTGTTTTTTATCATTTGTCCTTTTCCTTTGGGATTTAACCCTTTACCATATAATCCGAACTTTTAACAACCTGGAGAAAGAAAACTTTACAAAACATTGTGGGATATGAAGAAAATGCTGATTACCAGTATTTCCTACAATGATTTCTACCCCTCCCAAAACAAAGTTTAATGTTTAATTAACATTGATTTTGTTGTCTTTTGTTGTTAACCCTTTACCAAACAACAAAGTTTTAGACTAATTCAAATTGATACCAATTGCAGATGACAGTTTACATTTGATTCAAAAACTGAAATTAGTCTTTTGAAAGGAAGAAAACATTGAAAGAAAAGGAGAAAATACTCTGCCATTTGCACAATGTTTTCAAAAGACTTTTGCCCAGGGGTACTTAAAACTTGGTTGGCATAGAGTTTATCATCATAAATATTGAAGACCCTTATATTTTCTGAATGTCCCTTAAAATTCAGATGTTTGCCTTCTTAAATTCATTTGAAAGGGGTTAAATGACCCCCATTTGGCAAAGTCAGGGAAAAGCCTGTAATTGACTAATGTAATAGACTGATATCTAAAGTAGCCTTTGTAAAGCAATAGGGAAAAAGAGCAATGGCAACTGCCTTGTTTCCAATAAAATTCATGTAGGGACATTGTATTTTCCAGTTCTTCAAATCTTTCTTGTATGTAGTATTTGCACACATTATGAGTTAGCCTAGAATATGTTGTACTGTACTGAACTAATCCCTAAATACCTTCTTTTATCTGTAGCTCTGCATTCTCAATTGTTTTAGAATTTTGAATTTTTCTATAATGATTAAGTGTTTACTAAACAACAGAATTTAAGATCTTTTGAAATTGAATCCATTTGCAGAAGACAACAGAAATGTAGCTCAAGTGATGATTTCAATCTTTGAAAGGATAGGAAACATTGTGGGAAAAGGAGAAAATGCTGGTCATCAGCATTTTCTCCTTTTCTCACAATTTTTTCAGAAGACTTCCTCCGTAGGGTCATTGAAACACTGGATTTTTTTGTAAAGGATTAATCCTTTACTACACAATGTCGACTTTTAAGAACCTTGAGAAAGAACGCTTTTTAAAACATTCTTTTCCCTCAATGTTTTCTACTATTCCCAAAACAAATATCAATTTTTGAGTCACTTTTCTTTTCTTGTCGGCAAATGCTTTCAGTTTGGACAAGTCAGAAATTTTGTCGTCTGGTAAAAGGTTAATAGCTTTATCATTGATTCCCCTTGTCTGTAAGTACTGTTTAACTATTTTACAGTCATTTGTTTCCATTTTGTAGGTTCACCAAACAAATTATTGTTGATTGCACAGTGGTTGGCATGCTTATATCGAAGTCTTGATGAGTTTCATGATAATACAACACTGTATTCAACACTGAAGTCTCTGAAATTACTGCCATTATCTAATGGCCAACTGGTTTGTCTGCAAGAAAATACTGTCTTTGCTCTGTTTCCAATCAACGGTGAATCTAGCAAATCTAAAATGGGTAAGAATTTAACCCTTTACCAGAAATCCCATATTTTCACAACCCTGAGGGAGAGGCCTTTTGAAAACATTGTGGGAAAAGGAAAAAATGCTGGTAACCAGCATTTTCTCCATTTCCCACAATGTTTTCTACCCTATCAGATCACTTAAGTTCATTAGTACCACATTCAAATTTGTTGTCTTCAAATGCTTTCTATTTGGAAGGGTCTAGAATTTGTCGTTTGGAAAAGAGTTAAGATCAAAGTAACTCGAAGCAGATTTTTAGCCTCCACTCATTGTTGACCAGCAAACTTTTGTCATGACTTGTTAGTGTTTGAGCATGAATGTGTGTATGTGTCCTTTGGTGTCTTAACCATTTACCAAGCAATCCCAGCTTTAAAGAATGCTGAGGAAGAAGGCTTTTGACAACATTGTGGAAAAAGGGAAAAAGTGCTGGTAACTTGCATTTTTTCCTTTTTCCTACAATGTTTTCTCCTGTGCTATTTATTCAGAGCAGTCTCAGATTTTGTGATGTGGTAAAGGGTTACTTCCAGTTTGACACTTTAGCACACAACAAAATTTTAGACTGGTTTAAATTGAAAGAATTTGAAGATGATAATTTAAATATGACTCAGAAACCGAAATTCCCTTTTGGTAGAGAACATCGTGGGAAAAGGAGAAAATGCTGGTTAACAACATTATCTCCTTTTTCCACAGTGTGCCAAAAGCCCTCTTTTTCAGGGTGGTCAAAATATTGGATTATGTGATATAGGATTAAATTATATCAGTTCTATGAATAACTCTGGGTGGTATGGCAGCAAATTTGGAAAATGTAAAGAATCTTTCAAAGTCTTTAATTTCAGTACTGCAAGTAACTTATTTTTTCGTAATTTTGCATAAATTATTCTTTAGTGGACCTATTTCAGATTCATGGGCAATCAAAAATTAATGTAGCGTACATAATTTTTTTATATGCAGTATCTAGTGGTTAAGAGCAACCATTCATCACTAAACTTTTAATTTTCAATATCAGGACCATCATGGTTCACCCATGGTTATTTTGTTTTACGATACTTTAGGTCTGGTCTGCTGCAAAATTTTCTTTCCTCTTAAACTCTTACCAAACAACAAAATTGTAGACTAGTACAAGTTGGAAGCATTTGCAGATGACAAATGTGGTTCAAATGAAAAGATTTGTCTAGTAAAGGTAAGAAAACATTGCGGAAAAAGGAGAAAATGGTGCTAATCAGCATTTTCTCCTTTCTGCACCATGTTTTCAAAAAGCAGTCTCCCTCAGGATCATTAAAACTCAGGACTGTGTGCTAAAGGATGAAACTTACATCATGCTTTTTTCTTTTTCCAGATTTACAGGGTCCACTACAGAATGATTTGAACTGTTTGCACCATATGCTTATAAAAACTGATGATGATGAAGTGAATGGTCAGGTCCATAAGCTATTGTCAAGACTTGGTGTAAAAGAGTTATCTCCCTTAAATATTGTAAACCATCACATTATACCTGTATTTGAGTCTGAAAAGTGGAAAGTAAGTATTTTATGACTTTTGTGTAAGACACTCTGTTGCAGTCAAGCTACTAAGCAAGTAACCCTTTGTGTTGTAAATGAAATCCAGACTTTAGTAGAGAAAAGCCTCAGAGTAAATTTGAATATCTGTCCAGCCAAAATTCTTTCGTAGGATAAGATCTTTCCCACATCATCAAATAAGACCAATCTGAATTCAAAGCACATGCAGACATGTCAGTTGTGGCTGTATTATTGAAGTAAACATTGTGGGAAAAGATTTAAATGTTAGTTACCATCATTTTCTCCTTTTCCCACACTGTTTTCGAAAACCTTTTTCCTCAGATCCGTAAAAAACTTGGGATTGTTTTGTAGTGGGTTTAAAATTGTTGGTACTGGACTCATTTTTCATAATTTAATTTCACTAATATATTGCACATAGCTTAAGGATGAAAATTATGATATTTAGGTCATCTCAATCAAAGGTAACATGGGGTCCAGGGTTTGATCCCTGGATACGACCCCTGGCTCGGCCAATTTCTTTACAAGGATTGATGATAGTCACTGCGACAGGATTCATTCCTCTCCCACCACTGACCATTGTTTCGACAATGATTATGTGGGATAGCAGCCAGTGGCTTGGAAAGAAAATTGTGCGGAGTACTGGTAAAAGAGACTCTAGGAAAGCATGGATAGGTGCACTGGCCGCCGCGATATAACTGAATTAATGTTGAAAACGGCGTTAAACACCAGACAATCAATCTCAATCAAAGGTCAAGATCACTGTGTTTCCTGTTTTGGACTTGTCCAAATCCAATAAATATGCAGACAACCAATTAAATGAGGCTCCAATAGTGGCGTTTGTTTTGAAAAGGGTTGAACAGTGTTTTTGAAAGCCATCTTTTTCAATGTTGTTAAAAAGCAGGATTGTGTGGTTAATGGGTACATGAATCAAAGTTTTAATCACAGCAGTTGTCCTAGAATGAATAAGCATCTTATCATGTAGCCACAGTGTTTTTAAATGTGATCTGATGCAGCTTAATTGGACAAAATTGTCTGCAGGTGATGATATGACAAAAAAGTAGTACATTTACTTTATTTCAAAATGTATTTCATTTTTGTAAAAAAAGAAGTCAGTTCAAAACAGGTTTAAGTGACACTCTGGGAAAAGAGGGATTAATGCATCTTGGTAATGCATTATACCAAGCAAGTCTTGCATAATATGGATACATTTTGTCTAAAAATGGCTGAATCATTGGGAAGAATGTTCCTTAGTAAAACTTTGAAACTGCACAGGCTGACCTGGGTCAATGCTTTACAGATTAAACCACCTTTGCACATTTTCATTTACAGTAGATGTCACATGTATCATTCTACATATGTTAATGTGAATATCCTGTTACTATTTTGTTTTGCAGGAGAAACCTGAGGCAACACTTGTGTCCTATATCACCTTCATTAAAGGGCAGATGGACCAAAATGTCACTGTTTGCAACTTGGAGGAGTTAGGAGAAATAGTCCAGCTTGTTACAAATAAAGGAATAAGCAATCCCAAAAGGGTTCCCATACACTTCCCATCACAATATGGTACTACTTCTGTGGATCTCCAGAGAATGTTTCCAGGTACATACATACAGCCTTAATATATTCCTTCAAAACAAGTATTGAATCAGCTCATCTGCTCTGTCTATTAAGGGAGAAATAGCAGGTATGAAAATAGACAAAGAAAAAGGAATGTCTCAAAAAAGAGTTAACACCTCTGCAAATTACTTTGAAAACATTCCTTTTTCTTCATCCATGAGCTTATTTTTGACCAGTAATAAATTCCAAAGAAGTGACAAAAAGCAATGGCATTTGAAAGAAGGGAAAATGATTGTTGTCAATTGTATGGAAAACACAGAGATTGAGAGAAAGCAAGCATTTGTTTGTTTGAAGGTTAACTCATTACCAAACGACAATATTTTAGGCTTGTCCAAATCGAAAGCATTTGCAGACGACAAAATAAAAGTGACTGAAAATTTGAAATTTGTTTTGTGAAGGGTAGAAAACATTGTGGGAAAAGGAGAAAATGCTGGTTACCAGCATTTCTCCTTTTCCCACAATGTTTTCTACAGGCTTCTTTCTCAGGGTCGTCAAAAGTAGGGATTGTGTGGTAATGGGTTAAGTGAGGCACAACTTTTGTTGCTTAAGCATACATTAAAGGTCAAAATCAGACTGCCTAGGACATTGAATTCTTTGATCAAGACCATTCTAGATTTTGTGTGATAATTTGTCTAAAACTACCCTCACTATCAGTGCATTATCTGAATCCTATTTACCCACTCAAAAGTGCATTTTACTCTTTGGTGTAAGGGTTATTATATTGTACATTTTTGACAGAGGTTGTGATTGGACTGTTGTAGTTTAAGTCTACTTTTATTTAACCCTTTACCAAATGACAAAATGAATGATTTGCCCAAATTGGTAGCATTTGCACACAAGATTATCTAACAAGAGTAAAAAACACTTGGAAAAAGGAGAAAATGCCAGTCACCAGCATATGCTTCTTTTATCTCTATGTTTCAATAACTTGTAACTTTTAGAGTCGTTAAAACATGGAATTGTTTTGTAACGAGTTAATTTGACTAGTGTTTTTAGTGTTACGGAAGATTGCTCTTTCCTTACAGCATAGTTTCTTCACATATAAAACCAGTACCTACTAACAATGTTAGGGAAAATTCTCTTTAGCTCAGTGGTTAGTGTATTGGTCTTTTAATCCTCGAAAAACGAGGATCTTTGTCGCATTGGTTCGAACCCTGGCCGGAGCAGTTTGTATTTTGAGCTATGCATTTGTTGGAAACTTTCATGTTCGTAAGATGGGGGCTCACCAAGGATTGGCTATTGAGCCATTTGTTGCCTAAATAATAGACTTACTGCCTAATAAGGCTTTATGTCATCAAAATAATGAACCTTAAGAGGGGGTGTGTTACGAGAGATCACTCCTTTCTTACCGCAAAGCTTCTTACTATATGAAATCAATACCTAACAACTGCATTAGGGAGAATTCTCTTTAGCTTAGGGGTTAGTGTACTGGTCTTTTAAACCTCGAAAAACAAGGACTTTGCCACACAGGTTCGAATCCTAGCAGTGGCTTTTTGTATTTGAGCTATGCATTTATTGCAAACTTTCATGTTCGTATGGTTAGATTTTATATTTTTGATGTTGACTTGATATTAGCTAACCTTATTTCACTATTTTTTATTAGATTGGTATTTTTAGATTTTCTACATCTGTTTCAGGTTATGATTGGACAGTAGTAGACCCGGTTTATTTTCCCCCTCAACCTTCACACTTGACCTTGGTCAGCTGGCATGATTTCTTTTTGAAGTTGGGAGTTGAAGACTTCTTTTCCATACAGAAAAGAGAAGTTCGTTTAAAAAGGGAAGAGCTGGTAATTGAATTTATATTTGCAATTACTTTTCGCCAAACAGCATAACTTTAGACTTGTCCAATTTGAAAGCATTCTCAGACAAGAAATGAAATACAGTTAAAATGGTGGGATTCGTCTTTGATAGGGTAGAAAACATGGTTGGAAAAGGAGAAAAAGCTGGTTACCAGCATTTTCCTCCTTTTTCCACAATGTTTTCCTACATCTTCTGTCTTAGGGTCCTGAAAGTCAAGATTGTTTATAAGGAGTTAAAATAAGATGCATTAATGAGTGTGTACCACAGATGAAGTTTTTGGTTCAAGATACTTTTTCAACTCTTTTCCAAAAGACAAAAATTTAAACTCTCCCATGATGAAAGCATTTTTAGGCAACAAATTAGACGTTGCACATATGATAGGTTTTGTCTATCAAAAGATACAAAACATTATGAGAAATGGAGAGAAAAATGGATAGCAAAATTGTCTCATATCAAAGTATGCAGAAATTACTGGGATTTTATTGTAGTTTTTCTTTTCTAGGAAACTTCCCCTTGGAAATCTGAAAGTAAATTCTGGCCGCAAGGAGAAACAGAGTATGTTATACAAGATTATTACAGTGAGGAGTTAGAAGCACTGATAACACAGAACAAGCAACCATCTGGGGAAGCATTCCAGGAACAGATGAGGGCTTTATGTTTGTGTTTAGAAAAATTATGGGACAGTAAATTCTCTAGATATACCAAAACCAGTGTTTCTGACAAAAAAGGACAAACTTTGAACAGCACAAAAACATCATTCAGTATTTTACTGCTAACGAATTGCTGGTTACCAACATCAAAGTGTGAATGTATTGTGGAACCAAATGGAAGTGTGACATTGTCAAAGACCATAGACATGAGGGAACCAGCTTGCCTATATATTCATTCAGATGAAATAGAAAAACTTTTGTTCAACAAAGTATCATATTTAGATGTGAAACTCATTCTAAAAGGTACTTTTCATGAATTTTTAGGGTTGAAAAATTCAGTTGCTATAGAAACTATGAAACTTTATTTATTACAGTGGTGCAAAAGGACAGATAAACCTGTTGAATTTTGTACATCTTTGAGACACATGAAACATGTATACAGTTACCTAGGAGATAAGTTGAACAGAGGAGAGCTTCAAAACTTATTTCAAAATCACCCAGTATATTTTGTACCTTCAAAAGTTTCCAGATTAGATGACATTGTAGTTGGCAGGTTTTTGAGCAAGAAAGAACTCTGGTTGGCAGACAGAACAGGTCTGTTTAATAAATACAGAGATATGATAGAGAAATTTAATTCTGAAATTTGTAAAAAACAGACTTTAAGTGGTTTCTATGGTGATACACCAGAATTGATCAACATTTTCAAACAGGATGGTAAAGTAGATCAGGAGCCACAGATAGAAGAATATTTAGAGTTAGCATCATTATTATGCACAACTTGCACACCAAAAGATCTTCCTGTTTTACATGATGTGTTGTATATCTTTGCAACAATTGGTCGTGCCCTGACACACCCACCTGAGGTTCAGGATGTGAAAACCTGGCAAAATAGTTTGGGGTCAATGAAGGAAAGAGTGAAGAATAGGATGCAACAATTAAAGGTTTGTGTTTTTTTTTTTTTTTTTTATTTTGATGACTTAATTATCACATGAACACTATTCGATGTTCCATAATTTGAGTCTTTAGTCACAATTGTCATACAAATCATTATGAAATTTTTTCTGGGTGTATATGGCTTGAATTTCGTTGTCAAATTTGAAACTGGGTAACAACTTAAATAAATCTTTACCAAACAATCCTGAATTTTAATGACTGAACGAGAAAGATTTTGAAGACATTGTTTGAAAAGAAGAAAATTCTGCGTTTTTACTGAAAAATCCCACAGTTTGAGCCATATTTGTCATCTGCAACTGCTTTGAATTGTGACTTCTCAAAAATTTTGTTGTGTAATAAAGAGTTAAAGACCAGGTCACAAGATCAAATTAGTGAAAAACTCTGTTAAGACTGTGTGGATAAAGAAGGCCACAGAGGCAGACCGTTTTAATTCAGTTATCCATGAAACTCTTGCTAAATGTTTGTCTCAGTTTTTGGCCAACAGCCCTGTATATTTTTTTCATAGTACATGTTATTCACGATTTTAGAATAACAATAGACAATGTATAAATGTCTCATTGGACAGCTTATACTACCCCCCACCCCCACCCCGATAAAAAGAGGGGGGAATATGGATCAAGGTTATTCATCTATGCAATTTTGTGTTGCCCCCTCCTTCTCCTTCCAAAAGTTCAAACCAATTTGACAGAATCTTGCACCTGCAATTTCATTATGAATCTAGATTCAGTTACAAGGCAACAAATGGAGGTACTTGTCTTTCTTTTCTACCTGTGACTGTTCGAGATATTGCCATTTTTCATACCAGGTATTACCCACAAAGAAAGGGTTGTGGGTTAGTCTGAATGACAAACCAATGATAGCTGACAACAGAGACATGGAGAAAATGTTTGCTGACAAAGACAAGGTCCATTTCCTTGACCTTGAAGATAAAGAAGGTCATTCAAAACTAGGAAACAAAGAAAGAGTGAGACCAGGTCGACAGCATGGTGAGTTTTGTTTGCCTTCACTACAAAATTTATTTTTTATACTCAGTATTAACACCCATTGAAAATATTGCAGAAAAGAAACAATTGCTTGTTAGAATGGTAATTCATAGACTACAAAATTGCCCGCAATACTGCAGTTTTCATGGCAATATTGACTAGAGTATAACACAGATTATAGGTAATTTATTGTCAAATAATTAAACCAAATAATTTCAATTGTCATGGCAGTATTGATAGGAATGTCACATAGAATATTGATATCGTAGGTCAATAAAAGTTTTCTTAATATTTTCACTATTAAAGTAGTATTATTGATCAGCTAGTGACATAGAATATTGGTAACCATTTATGAGTAGCTATGTTCTGTGAAAAGGGGATTCGATGCATCTGCAAAAAGTATCGACCAAGGTCAACCTGCGCAGTCCATGCAAGCTGACCAGGTTGATACTTTTTGCTTTTATAAAATTTTCTTCATGTGGACCATTATGCCTCCAGATTAAGTAGGTTGTTAGACAAACAGATTTTATGGATCCATAATGATGTGATGACTTGCTTGGTGTAATGCATCAAGGAGATCCATTAAACCCTCTTTTTGCCAGAGCGTGGTTCATATTTATTGAATACTGTTTATAGGTACAGACACAGGTGTACAAGAAGAATTGATAGATGTACTTGTTGATGTTTGTGGTGTAAAAAAATTGAGTGATTGCATCACAAAACAAATCATGTCTTCTTCTGAAGACCCCTGTCCAGCACAACAAGATTATTTACATGTGATTATCCCCACAATACAACAGTATCTCATGGCCAGATTCAAGGATGTGTATAGGAAATGTCAGCTGATGAATATGAGAGAACTTCTGAAAGATGCAGAGTTTTATCAGGTTTGTATTCAATATTCCTCAAGCTGAAAATTATTAGTATCATTATCATTATTATTATTATACCCCCGCAAAACGAATGTTTTCGGGGGTATACTGGAATCAGCCTGTCTGTCCGTTTGTCAATCTGTGTGTCCGTCCGTGTGTCTGTCTGTGTACAAATAATTGCCTGTTTCAGTCAAAGCGCTGGCAGCGGTATTAAGTCACATTCAGTGACAGCTCTAGTTATTGTTATTAAGTCCCTACAGTGACCAAATGTAAATAATTCTGTGTATAAGATAAAGGTAAATTGCATTCATACCATACAAAAATGTGGAGAATATCACAAGTCTGACAATCTCTTAACTCATTACCAAACAACAAGCTTTTAGATTTGCCCAGATTTAAAGCATTTGCAGATGACAAAAAGAATGTGGCTCAAAAACTGAAATTTGTTTTAGGAAGGATGGAAAACATGGTGGGAAAAGGAGAAAATGCTGGTTACCAGCAGTTTCTCCTTTTCCCACAATGTTTTCAGAAGCTCTCTTTGTCAGGGTCATTAAAGGTCAGGATTATTTGGTAAAGGATTAAGTATGGCTGGTGCAGGTTCCAGTCACTAGAAGAACAATAGCTACAGTGTGTGGCCATAAATATTTTATTGAAGTCGCAATCCCCATTCACTCACATGTATTTTCAACTTTACCTTTTAATTTATTGTGACTTAAAAGATGAAACCATAGTTATGATACTATATGAAAAAAAGTATAAACAATTTCATATTGAAATAAATATTTTTAGACTTGATACAGTATAATATCACATATATTCAGCTGTTTAAAAAGTGATCAATATTTTTGATAAACATTCTTTTACATTGATGTCCATTGGGATTTCGCCAGAATTTGGAAGATAAATAACCCCACTAGGTTTTAGAGAGCTGCAACGTTGATATCAATTGACAAACACTGATGGCATATTAAAGTAAATAGCTCCAGTAACCTTGCTTTCTACCAGTATAGTTTTTCTTACGATTGCATGATCAGAGGCAGCGTAATTGATTTTGTTGCACACTAATAAATAGGTGTAAGTCAATTGGAGCTTCGAATTTGATGAAAAGATTAATGGCCCCTAACTGTTGTTAAACTGCTATTAATGTTGCCACTAACTGGAAAAAAAAGAGGGATGGGTTTTTTTAGCTCACCTGAGCACAAAGTGCTCAAAGTGAGCTTTTGTGATCGTGCTGTGTCCATCGTCCGTTGTGTGTTGTCACCTTTCACTTTGTGTATGCTGTACTCATGAAAGTTGGTCAGAATGTTTGTATTGGTGATATTTCGGACGGGTTTGAAGATGGGTCATGTCGGATCAAAAAATAGGTCACTAGGTCAAATCTTAGACAAACCTTGTGTACACTCTAGAGGCCACATTTTCAGTCCTATACTCTTGAAAGTTGGTCAGAATGTTTGTTTTGATAATATCTACAACGGGAAAATGAGCTGTGTTGGGCTTACAAGTAGGTCACTGAGAGAAATTCTAGATAAAGCTTGTGTACTAGCTGGAGGCCAAATTTTCAGTCCAGTAATTATGAAAGCTTGTTAGAATGTTTGTCATGATATCTCAAAAGAGATGGAAAACGGGTCATGTTTGGTCAAATGGCTCAGGTGAGCTACTTCAGAGCCATCATGGCCTTCTTGTTTTTATGGTGGGAGACTTTCAAAGTTTGCATATTTGAGTAAACAGTGTCTTTATAAAAAAATTCTTTAAAGAGCCTGTTACAATTTAAGTTGTTTTTTCAATCAGTCCAAATCAAAATAAGATTGACATAACATACAGTCTACTCTTGGATCTAGATTGTCCCTTATGTGGATATTATGCTCCAAAATAGCATAGAAATTCAATACATGTATCTAAGTTGTTACAGGAGATCACTTCTTCCTTACTGCATAGCTTCATCCCATATAAAATCAATACCAAACAACAGCATTGGGGAGAATTCTCTTTGGCTCAGTGGTTATGGTGTTGGTCTTTTAAACCTCAATAAAGGAGGATCTCATCTGCAGGGGTTCGAATCCCACCAGGTGCGGTTTGTATTTCAGCTATGCATTTCTTGCGAACTTTCATGTTGGTAAGATGAGGGCTCTTTTGGGATTGGCCATTAAGCCATTTGTTGTCAAAAAAAAAGAAGAACCACTGCGAAATAAGGCTTTCTGTCATCAAAAATGATGAAATTTAAGAGAGGGTGTGTTACAGAGATCACTCCTTCCTTACTGCATAGCTTCATCCCGTATAAAATCAGTACCTGAAGAGATCCTCGTTTATCGAGGATTAAAAGACCAACACCATAAGAATGAAGAATGAACTAGATTGCATTGGGCAATCCCGAAAGAGCCCCCATCTCACGAACATGATAGTTTGCAACAAATGCATAGCTGAAATACAAATTGCACCTGGTGGGATTCGAATTCTACAATTAAGATTACCACAAGGTGGTTAAAACTCAGGATTGCTTGATAAGGGATGAATTTGTAAATTTCTTACAGGTAGAAAAACTGGAGGTATTATACAGGCTAACAATTACAGAAAAACCAACTCAGAAGATACAGGATGAAAAGTGTGTGATTTCCCCACCCACCTTTTATTATCACAAAGATCATGTGGACTCCATACATGAAGTCAATCGAGAAATATCAAGATATTTCAGTCAGGGAGACAGTGGGTGTTATACTGCTCTAAGGTATAGATTTTCACTATATTTAACTTGATTAACCCTTTACCACACAAGAAAACTTTAGCCTTGTCTAAATCGAAAGCATATGCAGACGGCAATTTTATTGTGGCTCAAATGGTGCAAATATTCTTTGATAGGATAGAAAACATTGTGGGAAAAGGAGAAAATGCTGTTTACCAGCATTTTCTCCTTTTCCAACAATGTTTTCAAAAGTCTCCTCCAACAGGGTCGTTAAAAGTCGGGATTGTGTGGTAATGAGTTAACCAATAAAAGTAACTGAAACAGTATGAAGGTATTGTCATAGAGCCTGGCGTTGTTGTTGTCTGCATTGTGTTCTGTGTCATCATGTAAGAATTTTGACACTTTATAATATCTCTGCTTATTACTGAAGATATTTACATCAAACTCAGACTAGATGTTAGCTACCAAAAGGGAACCCATACAACAGGGGCAGGTAACCATCAAAATGTTTTGACACAATTATGCCCTGTTTTCAATGTAGAATTTTCACTAAAGGTAATAGCAGCCGAGCATTGGCATCTACATGTGGCGCTCTTGTATAAATCTCTTAGAATGTATAACAACTTGTATGAAAATATGTTAGCTTTAGTGAAACTGAATCATGGCACCTGAAATGCTTTGATGGCTAGAATTTTGTGTGTTGCAAAATTTGATTTTCACTGACCACAAAAGCATATGAACTGTTACATAGAAAAAAAAATGTGCAAAGCACTGATAAAGTAACACTAGCATCTATTGAAAAATGCATGGGACAGTGTCTATGAGACATGTCTTAAAATACTTCTTAAAAAATGTTTAGTCAATTTTCTGCATGTCAAAAGACCAGTCTTCTCATGATTCAGCTGCTTGTAAGACAAAATGGATCTTATGGATCCATAATTATGCAATGGCTTGCCTGGTGCAATGCATAATGGAAATGCATTAAGCCCCCTTTTGCCAGAGCATGGCTTATGTACATGATTTGTCAACATATCGCAAAAGTTCATAAAAATGTCACTGCAGACTGAATAAGTTTGACTTTCTTAGAGGTCTGAAAGCGTAGTCTCAAAGTAATTTTAGCACAATTTTCGTTACGATATAGCATTGGATGTTGGTCCTTGATTGCCGTAGATCTGAGATAAGACTCAACACTTAGTGCAGTCTGATTCTGATCTACAGTGTATGCCAAAGACGTCAACATTTAGCACAGTCTGATCTAGATCTACAGAGTATGCCAAAGTTATTTAAGTCCCAGTTGGCAATGAATGACTTAAATAGTTTTAGATAAAGCTAGTTACAAGTTACAATTAATCCTTCGATTGGCTAATGATAGAGCTGGTAGGCATTGTATCATTAGCACCTGACCTAATTAAGAAAAATTATCTCAATAACATGAAAAAAATTTAGACTCAACCATATGGAAGGAATTTACAGATGAGAACTCAAATGTTTTTCAAGTGATAGTATTTGTCCTTGAATAGATAGAATAGATAGAAAATGTGGGAAAAGGAGAAAATGCTGGTTACCAGCATTTTCTCCTTTTCCCACAGTGTTTTCAAAAGCCGTCTGTCTCAGGTTGTTAAAATTCAGGATTGTGTGGGTTAAAAGTCCTTTCATTTAGTGATCCACTAGACTCTATGTCATAATACAATTTAAATGAATAATATACCTTTTACCAGGAGTTTTCTATCAGAGTTGCATAACATCTACACTGGAATAACAAAGGACACTGTACACATGTTGCTGCATAGACATGAGGCAGATGGCATTGTGGTACCGGAGGATGATGTTTGGCATGTAGCACCACCCGTCATGCCTGAGCAAAGCCAAGGTAGATCAAGCTTGTCACATGAAAATCATCATTGTTTTGATATTGAATAATACTTACCTGTATATTCACTGAAAAACTATCAAACCATTTACTGATATAAGAGCATTTTCACTCTTTACAAAAAATCCCAAGTTTAGCAAGCTTGAGAAAGAATACTTCTCCAACAATGTTTTCTACCTTTTCAAGAGTAAATCCTATCGGTCAAGCCACATTAAGTTTGTTGTCATCAAGTTCTTTAGATATGGACATTGAATATGGCCTGCAACACGCAAAAAGGGGCATTTGGACATTTGCGTAAAGTGTCGTCCAGGATCAGCCTGCGCAGTCCGTGCAGGCTGATCCGAGACAACACTTTCCGATCATGTGTGATTTTCTGTTTCACGCAAGTCTGCTGTAGGACAAAATCTAATATTTACGTAAAGTGCCGTCTCGGATTAGCCTGCACGGACTGCGCAGGCTGATCCGAAACGACACTTTACGCAAATGTCCGAATGCCCCTTTTCGCGTGTTGTAGGCCATATGTGGGGTGTTCAGGCAAAGGGGGGTTTAACCCTTTACCACACAATCCCGACTTTTAACGACCCTGAGAAAGAAGCCTTTTGAAAATATTGTGGGAAAAGGAGAAAATGCTGGTAACCAGCATTTTCTCCTTTTCCCACAATGTTTTCTACTCTTCCCAAAACAAATGTCAATTTTCAAATCACATTTATTTTGTCATCTGCAAATGCTTTCAATTTGGACAGGTCTAAAGTTTTGTCGTTAGGTAAAGAGTTAATGCATCTCTGTGGTGCATTGTACTGTGCAAGTCATCACATAACTATGGGTTCTAACAATAATCTGTTTTGTCTAACAGCCAACTGAATCATGAGGTAGACTTGACCTTTGACCAATAACAAAAAGTTTTAAACAAGGTCAGCTTGGGCTGGCTGGTTTGGGTTGAATTTTTTTTGTAGATACATTAAACCCCCTTTTCACAGAGCATGACTCATGATTTTTTTGTCGTCTGTTGAAGAGGTAATACAGCAGATACCTGAGGTCTGCATCAATTTGTTACATCCTAGATCAAGTTTGTAGCAAACATATTTGGAAACATCTTTGTTCAATTGGGTAATCAACAATTAAGGTTTACTACTTAAACGTAAAAAAAAAAAAAAAGGTGGCAAAAGTAGAATCTGCTTCATTTGAAAACTTCCATTTAACCCTTTACCAAACAATTCTGTGTCTTAACGACCCTGAAGGGGAAGGCTTTAAGAATCCTTGTGGGAAAAAAAGAAAATGCTGGTAAGCAGCATTTTCTTCTTTTCCAGCAATGTTTCCAAACCTTTCAAAGACAAATCCCACTATTTGAGTAATATTTTATGTCTTTTCCGCAAATTCTTTCAATTTTGACAAGTTTAAAATTTTATCAGGTGGTAATGAATTAAAAAAACTCTGGAAGAATAACTTAACTATTAATTAGCCTTTTACTACACAATCCCATCTTTTAACTTTTTATAGTGGGGAAAAGAGAAAATGTTAGAAACCAGTATTTTCTCTTTTATTCACAATGTTTTCTACCCTTCCAAAGGTATAAATCATCATTTTAGCCACATTCAATTTGTCTTTGTCACCTACAAATGCTTTGAATTTGGTCCAGAGCTAAGACAATATTGTGAAAAACTGAGAAATTGCTTTGGTTTTATTTTTTGAGAGAGATTTCTTCATCTAGCAAAGTGATGGAAATATGGCTGTCACCATTTTAAGGTGACAAAAGATGCTTGCATAAGAAAAAAAGATTTTGGAGAGTATTCTTAGATGTGTGCTTCTTTTTATCCTGGTCCAGAGACAAAGCAATAGGAGGTGGGTGTTATTTGTCAGTCTGCGACAAATCTAGCTCCATCTGCTAATGTATGTGTGTATGTTTGCATAGATTGTGAGGAGGAATACCCAGCTCAGTATGTTTTAGAGGGTCCAGAACAGTTCGGATACAGAAATGATTCAACCATTAGCACATCTTGGCCTCCTTTTGTCTCTAACAGTGGAATAAAACTTATGGGTAAGTGTATGAATGATAGATCTTGTAACCATGACCATATCTCTTTACCTTTAGTATAAAAAAAAGTGACAGAAGACAGAATTAGAAAAAAGTATCTTTGAATTTAAAAAAAAAAAAATTTAATACATGAATACATGATAATGAAAACTTTGTGACAAAAGGGAATTTGCATTATTTCTTTTTCCCCGGCTTTACAATTTGAGACCATCTCTGGCCATTTTAGACATTTGCTGTCAAAAATATAATTGTAGGCTTTATATGACACATGATACATGTATTATACAACTGTCATAATTTTGTTGCATGTTGTGTGGAAATGTCCTTTGACAAGGCACTACAGTTTCCTGCTCAACACTGGTAATAATCATGGAAAGATAAGAATAAGTGGACTAATTACATTCTGTTGGCAGCAGTGTGAAGTGACATATAACCGCTTATCAAACTGAGAAAAAAAGGCATGTGAAAACATGGAGAGAAAAAGAGAAAATACTTGTGACCAGCATTATCTCCTTTTCCTTGAATATCTAGTCTTTTAGAGAGACATTCCATCATCTTGACATTTCATTTGTTGTCTGCAGTTGCTATAAATATGCCAGAGTTCAAAATTTTGTTTTCTGGTAAAGGCTAAAGAGACCAATCAAATCCATGAAAGCAGCTTTGGTGAACAACCATTCTAAATTCATAGTTATCTTTTGGGTTGGTTGACACATAATCAGATAGCTGAAACAAATTGTATTGATCTATCAAAATTGATTGTCTTGGAATTTAGAATTACAACAATATTTAGTGTTTTTGTTTGATTACAGCCTGTGATAATAAATTTTCTAATTTTAGACAAAATGAATCCACCACCCTTTAAAACTCAGCAATCAGCACAGGTCACAGACTACATGAGGTCAGTGAAAAACCTTCCATCAAATATAAAAATGGCAGACCCTGAAGAAAGTAATGTACAAACTGAAATAGCAGACATCTCTGAGGATAAGGAAGGAAAAACTACCAATAACTCAAATGCCAGCCTTGAAACTAAGATCAAGGCTGAATCTGTTGATGAAAGTCAAGGGTTCTCTGGGAGTCATGGTAACAGAGAAGGAAAATCACATCAGAGACCTAAATTTGACAGTGTGGATACAGCAGCTAGTAAGTATACAGTATATAGGGCTTGTATCATTGGTTGAACTCTATCGGAAGATAAAGTTTCAGATTTGTAGACAACATATTAAGTGTGTTCAAATGGTGGGGCTTGAAAGAACAGAAAACTTGTTTGGAAAACCAGCAAATACTTATTGCCAGCAATTTCTCCTATTCCACAACAATGCTGTCCAAAAACCTGTTTAAAACTTGGGATCTTTTGGTAAAGGTTAAAGTTTAGATCATCATTAGAGCAATCTTTTTTTCAAGGTCAAATGAATGTTTTGGCAGAAAGAACAATTCCATCTCTCACTGCTAAACATTATTTTGATTGTGTATGAGTGGTGAATCAGCTGGTTTGCTTGAAAGCAATTAAATATAGTTGTGTTCTGCTGATATGAAGGTCAAAATGTGTATAGGTGCTCTGATTGCCTTGACCATCTGATTTCACAAACACTGTTTCAAATAGCTTGAAATACAAAACAATTAAATCAAAACAATATAAGTTAAACATGAAGCATTACAGGAGCACCCAATCCTTTTACATGTACATGTATATTGATTTGTCATGTTCTTACTATTCAAAAAATCAAGTAATTGTAGACGAGCATGTTGAAAAGGTATGGGAAAAAACATACTACATTTTGGTGTTGCTACTGTGAAAGCAATACACCTAATAGTGGAAACACCTCCCATGGCAGAGATTAGACCCAGGATCTCTAGGTGCAAAGGCAAACACTCTACCACAAAGCTTCAGAAGCTAGCTCCACAGCAGGGTAGTATAAGTGTTCTGTATACAAAGACATGCTCTACATTTATATTTATCTGTGGGGTCATGGATCCTGCCCCAGTTGTAATTCTGACAGTAGAACCCCTCATGGTTGGATCAATTTCATTCTTTCAGCATAAAGAAAACAAACTCTCTATCTCTCCCTCTCCCTCTCTCTCTCACACACACAGAGCCTTGTTGTGCCTCTGCTTTTCAAGTTTTTATTTTCATGGCTGTCTCAGTTTCATCTTCTTTGTTGTTAAAAAATGTCATTTACCGTACTTGAAAATCTTTTTATTACTTTTAAAGTACAAGAACTATTTTAGGACAGTCACAAAACGATGGCCTTTTTCAAACTTCACCCTCACTTGTTACCCCATTAAAAAATTTTTCAGCTTATAACTTTTACGATATCCTGCAAAATACTGTCAAAAATGAAAATATATAAGAAGGTTTGATACACAAATACATGTAAAAACTCAGTGACGAAAAGAAGAAATTACTCATTATGATCATTTCTTCTTTTTCCACTATGTTTTCAAAAGTAGTCAGGTGCAAGACACACAAAGTTGTCAGTGGATGATTTTGAAGTATATGATTTTTCAGGAAAGAGAAAGTTATCTGAGGAGGACACAGATGAAAAACCTAACAATAAAAGAGTGCATGGGGAGTTTAACACCATTATTGACAATCAGGACATTACAGACAGAAAGCTGACTTCATCATTGGTTCACAAACTAGGTATGATGTTCCTGTTCACATCAATTTCATATCAATTTTTTCAAGAGAATGAGAAATTATTCTTGTCACATTTACCAGTACTTTCATCAAAATGGTTATGGACCAGTGGGTTCAAATTCACAACAGACAGATATCATTGATATCTGTGAACCATCATTTTCCTCTTTTACCACAATGTTTTCTACCCTTTCTGAGACAAATTTAAATTTCATCATTTGAGCCACATCTGATTTGTTGTATCAGCTTTGAATTTCGAGGAGTCTAAAATTTTGTTGTCTGAAATAGAATTAATTGATAGACATGTGATTTGCATTGATGCCTTGAATGTAGACAGGGGCTTGAAAAGAAAGGGGGAAAGGAGAGGACACTTTTTACTTGCTCGGCTGTTTTTGAAGAAAACATTGAGGTATTATCGTAGCCCTGGTGGCGTCTGAGGCATCTTGCAAAAACTTTGACATTTTATATCTCAGTCATGACTGAAGATAATACTTCAAACTTGGACAAATTAATAACTATTAAAAGGGAAAGCTATACAACAAGGGCAGCTAACCATCCTAGTATTTTGACACAGTTATGCTCCTTTCTTGACTTAGCAACCGCAGCCAAGCTTGGGCACCTGCATGCAGTGCTCTCGTTATCCCCCACCGATTGTAGAGGTATATAGTTTTTGAGTTGTCTGTCCTTCCAGACAGATATCTTCTAAAGTCCTGCACAAAAATTGATAAAACTTCATAAATTTGTTCCTTATGATAGTCAGCCGATACGCTGTTTTTGATTTTATGCTGTGTCATGCAAAAAGAGGGCTTGATGTATATTTCCATTATAGATAAATATCTCTTAAACTACTGGACAAAGTTTTTATGAAACTTCCTATTTGAGCTGTGCTCTGGTAAAAAGGGGCTTAATGCATCTCCGTTATACACAATACTAGCCCAAGTCATCACATAATTATGGATCCATAGGAGCCACTTTTTTCAATAACCGACTTAATCATGAGGTAGATTGGTCCTTTGACAAACAAAAAATTGACCAATAGCAAAAAGTTTGCGCGGACTGCACAGGCTGACCTGGGTCGAAACTTTTTGCAGATGCATTAAGCTCCCTTTTCATAGGGCATGGCTCATTTATATTATTTATCATAAGCCACAGGTAATCATTGTTTGTTAGTGTTTAATGAAATGCCATGTCATGGAATAAGGGGGCTTAATGCATAATTTCATTAAGGACCAGTAACAAAAAGGCTTTGTGTACATGCAAAACACAATACCACTTACATGCTCAGTTCTCAAAAGTATAAAAACTGTATATTTATGTATATATCGGTAGTATTGTTTTTCAACCATTGAAAGAAAAATGCCATCATTTAAGCCCCATTTAATTTGTCATCAGTTAATACTAGGAATCTAGTGAGCTAGAAGTTGCTTATAGATAATGGGCAGTTCAGAAATTGTTGATATTTGTGGAGTTAGTTTTCTGTATCAAATGAAAAATTGCTCATGCAGAGCAGTCTGAAGATTTAGTATGTTTTTTAGATGATGTCTGTCATTAGAAAGAGTAACAAATTCTGCTCTTGCCCATCAACTTATATATGTTCTAAATTGAACCACAAGAAAATATTGATGCATCAAGATTGCCGAAAAGTGTAAAGCTGAAAAACTTCACGGCCTTGATGAATATTGCCTAAAACTGCCGATACTGTGTTATCTGCAAAGATGGTTAATTGTGTGTAATTGAAAATACTTACAATCCTTTTGCCTTAGGCTGATGAATTAAATCATGTGATACTTTGTGCGTTATCCCCTTATTTCCCATGCTAAGTTAAAAAAAGAAATAATGTGACTAGCTGCATTTTGATAATGTACCATCAGACCAACTTAATCACTCTAATCACCTTGATAATATTTTCTAAGTATAACTAATAATAGATTATTCAGGAATACCACACACTTTGGTTAGATCTCTGCTTTTTTTTTTTTTATACCTAAAGTTTTTTTTTTTAATATTCAAAACAAATATCAATAGACAACTGCCACACAGGGACACATTTCCCAAGCAAATAAGAATGCAGTGTTGCTACTCCTGCAGCAATACAGCAGTATATTTGAGATTATTTTCACACTTGGACTATTTCTTGCTGATTGTTTTCTTTTATTATAGAATCTGGCCCAGAAGGTAAGGAGGGAGTACAACAGATACTGGCTCAGAATTCTACACAAGAGAACCATCCAGGAAATGTGGCTGTAACAAGTCTTTTCTCTGAAAGAAAAATAACACATATTAGAGGTGTGTTTTTTAACCCTGTACCACACAAGCCCAAGTTTTAACGATTCTTTGGAAAAAGCCTTTTGAAATCCTTAAAGGTCCAGTAAAGGCCAAAATATCAAAGCAGGTGTCATAGTACATTTGAGCCATGCTCTAGCAAAAGGGGGCTTCATGCATCTCCGTAATCCATCATACCAAGAAAGCCATCACATACTTATGGATCCATAATAGCCACTTTTTTTAACAACCGACTCAATCATGAGGTAGACTGATCCTTTGACATGCAGAAAATCGACCAATAGCGAAAAGTTTCGGCCCAGGTCAGCCTGCACGGACTGCGCAGGCTGACCTGGGTCGAAACTTTTCGCAGATGCATTAAGCCCCCTTTTCACAGAGCGCGGCTCATTTAAATTTAAATCATACCATGTAAAACTATAAAAAATATTGTGGAGATGCCAGTCTGTTATCGTGTGGCCATATGTTAGTCGTTGGCAGAAAAAAGAATTTTAAAATCAGGCAAAAAAGTAAACAAAAGACACAGCTACCTGGCAGGTTTTAACCTAGTTTTGAAATTAATTTCTCTGTCAGCAAATGACAGATTATCATTTTCACAATAATTTCCATACTTTTAAATGGTATGATATAAATTCAAATGCATTTAAACACCAGCCTTGTTTACTTTTGGGCTTTATTGTTACTTTAGTAACATTGAAATGGTGTGAATTGTCTTTGGAAGGATAAAAAACATGGTGGGAAAAGGAGAAAATGCTGGTTACCAGCAGTTTCTCCTTTTTCCACAATATTTTCAAGAGCTTTCAGTCTCTAGGTTGTTAAAGTCGGATTGATTGATTCAATTTGTGTTTATTTATCGTTGCCATGGGTTGCCCATATGGGCAATGCCCACTGAAGGCTGTTAGTATTGTTAGGGGGGATAGTCCAGATACAGGACGAAACCCATCCTAAGTTGTGCCTGGTTCTGTAATGTGCTTGGTGTATAGCACCTTCACACGGGACCTGGGTTTAACATCTCATCCGAAAGACTATAAGTTAATATAGATGGCCAGCCCCGGGAATCAAACACATCTCCTCAAGTGACCCAGAACATCACGTTTGCGAGTCCTACACTCTACCAATAGAGCTATTTCAGCTGGTCTTTAAAAAAAAAAAAAAAAATGGGATTGTGTGGTAAAGTGGTATAGACCATGATTTAGAGAATACAATTACATCTGGCCCTAGTGATGAAGTATTGAAATACAGCAAAACCCTTCTTTGCCCCACCTACTATGCAAACAACCTCTTTTAAGCAAGGGTGTCGTGAGTTTCCAAAGGGGCAAAAACTGGTATGTTAAAATGTACTTGCGCTAACCAACCACTTGTCTTTACTCTACACCAAACAATCATGAGTTTTATCTTCCCTAAGGATTAAGCCTTTTGAAAAAATTGTGGGAAAAGGAGAAAATGCTGGTAACAAGCAATGTTTCCTATTGTATCGGAGTACCTATACTCTATTGTATTGATTTTGAATTTGTTTCTTGCAGATGTTTTGAATTAGGGAGAATAAAATTTGTTGTGAGGGTAAGAGTTAAGTAAGCACGCTTTATGTATCACTTAGGTGCTTTCATAGACTACCCTCTCTCTCTCCCTGCCTTCCTCTTCTGTTACTGTAGAAAAACCATACATTTTTACTGTTTTATTTTAGGAGACCCAATATGGACTCAAGTGGCCTCAGATTACACTATAGATCAGCTAGCAAGTGGTTTAGAATTGCCCAGAACAGTAACCTTAATGGAAGGGGCAGGTGATCCAGAAATAGGACGCTGGGGAGAAAAACTTGTTGCTGAGTATTTGGAGCAGCAGAAACAGGCAGGAAACATTACAGACTTTCTATGGAACAATGATGAGAATGAGACAGGTGCTCCATATGATTTTGTTGTGAAAATAGCAGAGGGTGCTGTTGAAAGGGAAGATTTCATTGAAGTGAAAAGTACCACCTCCGAAAACAAGGAAATGTTTGAGATATCTGTGCAGCAGATCAAATTTGCTGAAGAACAAAGAGGAAAATTTCACATTTATAGGGTGTTTAATGCGGGTAATCCGGACACAGTCAAGCTTACTCGTATATTTGATCTCAGTATGAGACTTAATCAAAAGCAAGTCAAACTTTGTTTATTTATCTAAATATAGTCAGCTAGTACTGGATCCAAAGCCCACAAGAATGTTTTTTTTTTTTTCAATTTGGATATGCTGAAGGAATTATACAAGGGAACATTTAAATTCTCATGGTTTACCATGTAAAATTATGTTAACCCTTTACCACATAACTTTAAATTCTGACAACCCAAATGGAGATAACTTTTGAAAACATTGTGAGAAAAGAAGAAAATGCTGTATCTTTTTCCACAGCATTTTCAACCCCTTCACAGACAAATAATATAATTTGAGCAAAATTTAGTTGGCTGTCTGCAAATGGTTTCAGTACAGATGAGTGTAAAATTTTGTAGTTTGGTAATAAATAAAAGGATATTTACCAAACAAAGAAATACGAAGAACTATACATGTATCAGTATGCTCACCCATATTTGACCCTTTACCGAACATCAAATTTTAGACTAATCAAATTTAAAAATATTTGCAGAAGACAGATCAAATGTGATTCGAGTGCCAAGATTTGTCTTTGAAAATTAGAAAACATTTTGGGAACAGGAGAAAATGCTGGTTACCAGCATTTTCTCCGTTTCCCAAAATGTTTTCTAAAGCTTTGTCCATTAGGTCTTAAAATTTGGGATGGTATGGTTCAGACTTAAATCAATCAATTACATCACAAAGATTTTTTTTTTCATCCTTGCAGGAGCGAGGTTGTGAAAACACTATAGGAAAAGGACTTTGTTACTTGTTAAAGCCTTTTTTGTCTTGAATACTCATACAAGTTAGACCAGCTTTTTCATTTTTTTCTAATGATTTTCCTATTAAATATACTGCAGTGTAGTCTTTGATTGATCTGAAAAGTACTTGTACAATATTGACTTTATTTGATGCAAATATGAAGATCATACTTGAATAAGAATTTAAACTTTGACATGAAAGTCTTAAGAGCTGCCTCTTGAAATAATGATCCCATATCTCATAATCATTGAAAGCTTCCGTGCATGTAATATTTTTTGCTATCTCCAGTTTTCCATACTGATATTCATACCTCTGGAATGTTTTCTAGGGTATGCATGGATCTGCCTGTCTATATGCCCATCCATTTGTCACTTGGGTCACAAACTTCACCCTCAGTTTTGATGTCATTCCATGGAAGCTTTATACAGTTAAAAACCACAAACTGAAGATGTATGGAATAAAATATTCAGATGCTTACCCTTAACCCTTCATATAACAATTTGAGTATAAATGATCCCAAGGCTGAAGGCTTTTGAAACATTGTGAGAAAAGGAAACAGTGCTGGTAACCAGCAACTTCTTTTCACATGATGTTTTATATCATGTAACCCTTTACCAAACAATTCCTGGTTTTAACGACCCTTGGAAAGAAGCGTTTTGAAGACAATGTTTTCTACTCTATGAAGGACAAATTCCAGCATTTGAGCCATCTTTAATTTGTCGTCTGCAAATGCTTTCAATTTGGACCAGTCTAAAATTTTGTCGTTTGGTAAAGAGTTAAAAGACAAATCCCATCACCTGAAATAGAATTGATTTGTTGTCTTTAAAATTCTCTTGATTTGGACAAGTCAAGAATTTTGCTGTTTGGTAAATAGTTAAGCATTTTACATTTCCTTCCCTGTGAACTTAAATATTCAGCAGAATGCACATAACTTTGCTATTCTGTGCCACAAAGTCCTCCCTCAGGTTTTCTATCATCATATTGAAACTTTAAATTTCTATTTACCACAAACTATGGTAATGCAGAAAGCACTATTCAGATGTCTTGCTTTAAGAGTTGATAAATAATCTAAGACTTTGACATTGTTGCATTACACCATAGGTTTGACCATCTGTCTTCCTTGTCAAATGACATGGTTGGGGTATTATATCATCTTTTTGACAATTCTAGGTTCATCCTTGCTTCTGTGTGAATACTAGTGTGCCTTTCAAAGAACCTTTTTATGAGAAAAGAAACCATAGTCTTTCATATTTAGTGCTTTATTGAAGTGCAAGATGTGTTGTAAAAAAACCAATAATAAATCCAGTGTCTTTCTAAAAGGCCTGAATCTTTCATGTGATTTGTACTGGTTGAGTTTGGTTTATATGACAGTCTGGTCAAGGTACACCTTTACCAAAGTAAACCTGCATGATTGATTGTTATGTAAAGAATCATTACCCATGTTATTTAGAGATTTAAATACAAAACTTGACAGTGTGATAATGTTATTGATAACTAGTTAACCCTTTAACACACAATCCAGACTTTTAACGGCCCTTGGAAAGAGAGCTTTTGAAAACGTGGGAAAAGGAGAAAATGCTGGTAACCAGCATTTTCTCCTTTTCCCACAATGTTTTTTCCTACCCGTTCTAAAATAAGCTTCAATTTTTGAGTCACTTTTGTCATCTGCAAATGCTTTGAATTTGGATTGGTCCCATATTTTTCATAACCCTCTACCTGATGACCAACTCTAGATTTGTGCAAATGGAAGTCATTTTGCAGAGTACAAAATAAGTGATGCTGAAATTTTGGGAATTGTCTTTTATAGGGTTGAAACATTGTGAGAAAAGGAGAATATTTATCAGCGTTTTCTCCTTTTCTCACAATGTTTTCAAAAGCCTTCTACCTCAGGGTCGTTAAAACTCGGGATTGTTAGGTAAGAGGTAAGGTTGCATGCATATTTATGTGTGGTTTTTGGTTTCCATGATTATGTTGTCAGCTGCACACAATTTTTTTGTCTTGTAGCAGATGACTTTTGAAAACACTGTGGCAGAAGGCAACATTACTTATGAGCAATTTCATTTTTTTCATTTTTTTGTGACAGTGTTTTCACACATGTTCCTCATTGATGAAATCTGTATTAATGTTGATTGTCTTTGTTTTGCAAGGATGATATTTGTATATTTGTACTTCAAAATTGAATTTTTGCCTAATCATGCAAATACAATTTGTGACATTAAAAGTTTATTTTTATTACTTACCATAGATATGATTTTGTTTTTTCTGTAATTCCAACTTCTGTCATACTAAAACTACTTAACTCTTTCAGTCCCAAGTATATACACTTGACCTTTTGACAGTTGAAAATACAATCCACTGAAACTCAAATTTTATCTTGCCTAGACAAACAGCCAATATAGATCCAAGATCAAACTGCATGTTCTGTACAGTATGATCATGATCTAGGCCATCAGCAAAAGCATAAGTTTTCGCTTATGGTGCTTAAAGGGTTAAATATGAGAATCTAGAAGTTTAAACCTTAGGTTTTGCATGTCTTTTGTAGTTTTTGCCAACTTTTTTTCATCAAGATCTGATAAGACTGCAATTACTTTTAATAAGAAGCCTGAATTTGAATCTAGACGGTTACTGAAAATTTTCTTCATGTGTTGTACAGCATGGTTATCTCTTTACCAAACAAAAAATTATTAGGTTTGTCCAAATTGGAAGCATTTCCTGACAAGAATTAAGAGGTAGCTCAATAGATCTGTATAAGGGGTAATTTTTGTGATGTGGAAATTATTTTTGCGATTTCGTGAATTTGAAAAATTCGTAAACTTTTCTGTTAGCGTACATTACCACAAGTATACCAACAAATTACGAGTGTCTTGAATTTGCAAACATTGCTGTACACAAAGAGTCCATAATCAGTAATTCCCAAATTTTTCGACATGCATATATATAAACATATACAGTAGTTCCTGTCTATAACCCTTTACCAAACAACAAGATTTTAGACTTTTCCATATTGAAAGCTTTTGAAGATGAGAATTTAATTGTGGCTCAGATATATGTAATGGGATTTGCCTTATAAAGGCAGAAAACATTGTAGGAAAAGGAGAAAATGCTGATTACCAGCATTTTGTTCTTTTCCAATAATGTTTTCAAAAGACTGCCTCTTCAGGGCCACTAAAACTGGGAAAATGCTGGTAACTAGCATTTTCTCCTTTTCACACAATGTTTTCAAGTCTTTTTCTTTAGGGTCATTTAAACTCGGGATTGTGTAGTAAAGGGTTAATTCTTTACCAAATGACCCCGTGTTTTATGATATTGACAGAAAATGCTAGTGAAAACATGAGGAATGGAGAAATGGTAATAATCAGCATTCTCTCCATTTCGGAAAATATTGTCTAGCCTAGCAAAGACAAATCCCATTACTTGAAGAACGTTTTATTTTAAGCCTGCCAATGTCTTCAATATGGACAAGCCTAAAACTTTGTAATAAGTTCTTTTCAATTTCAGACATATCCCACAAATGTCACTGTGACGGTCGATCTAAAATCAAGGTCATACTAGAGGTTTAGAAAAGTGACTGTTGTTCAATAATAAAAAGGGAGAAAAAGCGAAACTAATGCTTACTTGAACTATGATTTGAATAGTACTCTAGAAAAGGGGGTTTGATGCATTTCCGTAATGCAGCATATCAAGCAAGTCATAACATTAATATGGATCCATAAAATCCATTTTGTCTAACAACCAAATGAATCATGTGGTAGAATAGTCCTTGGATATGCAGCAAATTAAACAATAGGAAAAAGTTTCAACTAGTGTCAGTCTGTGTGAACTGTAAAGGTGGAGATGGGTCAATATTTTTTGCAGATGCATTAAACCTCCTTTTCACAGAGCAGGACTAACTTGTCTACCTTGATAATTAACTCTCTTGACACAAATTTGCCACTTGCAGAAAATTTACCGATAGCAAAGTTTCAACCAATATCAGCCTGCATGGACCACGCAGACAGACCTAAAAAGCATGGAATCGCCAAAAACACAAATACTGAAAAGCCTGTAATTACTAAAGAGCAAAGAAAAGACCAAAAGACTGGACAGAAATGCAGCAAGCCATAAATTTACTGACAAGCACCAACATGTCACATTCCTTGCAAGAATAACATACCCTTTGTTTCGTTTTCAACGCCATTTCAACATTTTTTCAGTTGTATTGTACCTATCCATGCTTTCCTGGAGATTCTTTAACCAGTTGCACAATATTCTTCCCAAACCACTGCTTTCCCACATAGTCATTGTCAAAACTGATCAGCCAAGGGAGAGAAATGAATCCAGTTGCAATGACTTATCAACAATCCCATGAAAGAATTTGGCAGAGCTTTGGATTCGAAATATCCCAGAGAACAGGGTCTGAATGTAATATAAGTGGTACTAGTAACTAATGGTGTTGATTGTTATCACTGAGAAAAACTAATATATCCTGAATTATGGATACAAAAGTCAATGGGGGTTAGAGAAATATATCAAGTCACCCATTATGTACAGAAAAGCTCTGAATGCTATTTTCTACAGAAAATAATGAAAAAACATGTGTACTGTTGCCTCGCATGCTTTTCACGTGTGATTAGTTAAAAGTTTGTCACAGTAATTATTGTGTGTCATTAGATTATGAAAAAGGTCTTGATTTGCTTGCCCCTTGCCCTTTTTTTTGCATGGAAATCTTATTACTCGGCCTTTTTCCAAACTACCCTGTTTTAACGACTACAGAAAAAGACTTGAAAATGTTGAGGGTAAAGGAGAAAAGGCCTGTAACCAGCATTTTCTCCTTTTTCCTCAATGTTTTTTACCATTCCAGAAACAGAAATCATCTTTTGATCTACATTTAATTTGTTGCCTGCAATAATTGCTTTCACTGTGGTCACATCTATTTTGTAAGGTAAATAACAAACCATTACAGAAATGGTACAACCTACTGGTAAAGGATTGCCATCATATCAAAGGGGCAGTTGCAGGAGAGGAAGGATTTGTCCATTGATTTACACCTTTACGTTACTAGCTGATTACAACACATTGTCCAAGCTTCCAAAACATTACCTAGAAATTGTTTCATCAGAATCAAATGGTGTCACTCACACCATGAAAAATTGCCAAGGTTTTTTTTTCTTTTGGTGCTTATATAGATTTAAACAAAAGATAAGCTGTCAATAAAAAGATAGTTGATGCAAAAAGGTCAAGATATGTAGGCAATCTTGATAAGAGCAAAAGCACAATCTTGGGTAACATTCCCTGGTTATTCCTGTATCCTCCAAATCTAGTCAAATCAAGAAGATAAGTCATGATTCTTGAAGGTCAAACATTTTTTATGAAGTGTGTTTAAATGACAAAAATAGGGCTGTTCTTGCTATGTGAAATACACAAAGTAGCTGGGAAAAAGGTCATACAGACTAACATACCGGTAATGATAATAAAAGCCATGTTTACATGGCCATCCCAAGCCAAATGCTTACTCAATAGAAGATGTGTGTCTACTTGTAGGTTGGTTTAAAGGCTAAACCAGCTAGATATAAGAATTATTTTCTGGCAATGCTAAATACAAAGTACAATAAAGAACTTCAACAAGGTACAGTTTTCTTGTATAGCTGTCACACATATGAAATCAGACAGGGAAAAAAAAGCTCAAAAACAACAAAGAGCAATAAATAAAAAAATATGGAAGGTAGAGTTATCATTCTTGCGTACTGCCCTCCTCCTCAGAGACAACTATCCAGCTGTGAAGTTAATATAGCTCGAGTTATGCTCCAAAAAAAACCTTGAGACTCAAAAATTAACAAAGGGACATAACTCCAAAATCATGGCACTGCACTTCTTCTAAATGAGATATGCCTTCTGAAATCTTACATTGATATCTTTTATAATTTTTGAGTTCTGCTCTGGACAAAATTTAAGTATAAAAAAAAACAATGGGCAATAACTCCTGAATTATGGCAGTGAAAGTCATGGTTCTTGTACACTGCAGCTCTCCTCAATGTCCTCTATCAACCTGTGAAATATCAGGTTTATATCTCGTGCAGTTTTCAATTCATACTCTGGGCAAAGTTTAAGTAAGAAAAGAAAAATGTCAATAACTTGTTAACTATGCAACCAATAGTTATGGCTATAATGCACTGCATTTCTCCTCAATGAGATGTATGCACCTATGAGGTATCATGTTTACACCTCTAATATTTTTCGAGTTATGCTCTGGACAAAATTTAAGTAAGAAAAATTTTCAAAGGGAAATAAGTCCTAAAGTATGAGGCTGAAAGTAATGGTTCTTGTACACTGCACTTCTCCATGAGATCTATCCACCTGTGAAGTATCATGTTCATGCCTCTAATAATTTTTGAGTTACGATCCGGACAAAATTTTAATATGAAAATTAACAAAGGGCAATAACTTCTAAATTATGCAATCAAGAATTATAGTTGTTGTGCACTGCACTTCTCCTTGATGAGATCTATCCACCTGTAAAGTATCATGTTTACACCTCTAATGCCGAGCCCCAGTAGCTCTGTCGGTAGCGTGCAGGACTTGAGAACAGGGGGTTGTGGGTTTGATTCCTGGCTCAGCCAATTTCTTTCCTAGGATTGATGATAGTCACTGCGACAGGATCCATTCCTCTCCCACCACTGACCATCGTTTCGATGATGGCCGCTGCGATAAAACAAAAATGATGTTGAAAACAACGTTAAATACCATACAATCAATCAATCAATCACACCTCTAATAGTTTCTGAGTTATGCACCAGGCAAGAAAGTGGGATGGAAGGACATATGGGCATACGGATGGATGGAAGAACGGACGGACGGCTACTATTACCATATCCCCCGCCGCCTTTTCGGCAGGGGATAATAAATCATACTTCAATGTTAAAAACTTAAAGGTTGAGAAAGGAACTAAATTTTTTCCAATGACATGAAGTCCGGTAACAAAAAATAACAGAATATTACGTGTTGCATTTTATATAAAGGTTTCCATTTTGAAACAAGTGTATTTGGGAGTGGTCTGTTTTCAGCCTACCCGATGTAATTGAAAAAGCCTGTACTGTCTAAAAAATATTTTATTTTCAGACTAACTTCACTTATAATATTTGTCAGCCACCTGAAAGGCAAGGCGAATACTCTATTCGTATGAATTTAATTCAGGAATTATTTTTTTTTGAAACTTTGTCAAAACTTCTGGTAGAAACAGATCTATGCGTTAAAAAAACGTTAGTAAATGCGAAATTTATGGAATCATGGTTCTAATTCTTTGTTTGATATTTTGTATTTAACGATATTCAATGTTTTCTTCGTCAAACGCTATTATCTGAGTAAGTGAAATCGATATACATTTAACTGAATCCCAGACCGGGGAACGGGGGATCGTTTTATGGTCTAAGGGAGAAAACTCGTATATACCTTTAAACAACTTCTTTGACAGTGGCCTCCCTTCTTCCACTCTCAAATATTCCTCCTTGTCTGTACAAGCGTAGGCGGAAACTCGCTGTTAAAAGACTTGACAAAGGGAAAAACCGTCAATCCATGAGAATCCATTATTCTTGTATGTCTTTCATTTTAAAAGCTGGTACATTAATTTTCATTTGCCATTACTGAGCGACAATCGTTACGAGAACGAAAACTCGAGTCGAGGTAAATTATGTCTGCTTTTTAAATGTAGGTTAAATCAGTATTAAATTGATCTGTTATATACATTAATTTACGAAAGTTTTTATAACCAAATTCAAATTCATCTCATGTACAAAACTTTACACTGATAGCCAAACTGTTACTTTCCATATTGTATTTTGGCGGTTAACTAATTGTTGTGTTTACAAATATGATGAAATACAAGGGAGACTACCGACCGAATACAAAATGTCGTTTATATCTTTAACGGTTCATTTGCTCGCCTAATGTCATGATAGCTTCAAAACGGTAAATATCTATTGTCCATTAATGGAAATACAGTAGAGTCGTATCAGCTTGACGAAAAATCGATTTTATATCGACCTTCCTAACAAGCTCTACAGGTGTGACAGATTCCTATTCGTCTTTGGTTTTATGCGGTCCACAACTTTAAGGGATGCAACTCTGGTAAAACAAAAATACAAAGTTTGTACGAGTTTTTTCCCTTTGACCATTAGACCTGTGCCTGAAATTCTGTTCTGAGCCGAAAAGGCCAGCAAAATTAGAAACGTAAAAGAATTAGGAGAAGGACAATCAAATCTCTTCATATATAGATAAAGGATGACTGGACATGTTTTATTAAAAAAAAAATCACCATTTCCTCCTTAGATTCTCTAACTTTGGTGGCAATTCAGGTAACAAATTCGTATAGATCTAAATAGAAATGTATCTTTCGTAGAAAAAAAGAAGTCTAAGTTTTTTAAACAAATAGACCATCCCTTTTCTAACATTTTCATGTAGTAACCCCTCAATTTATCCTGCTTAACCCTTTTCCTACACAATCATAAATTTAAACAACGTTACAGCAAAAGGCTTACGAAAACATTGCGTAAAACGAGTTATCAGCAATTTCTATATTTCCCAGGATGTTTTCTACCATTCCAAATGCAAGTTTCGTATCTCTGTTGGCATCTAATTTGTCAATTGCAAACGTTTTCAACTTGGATAAATATAAAATGTGACCATATTTTACAAAGATATTTAAATAGTCGTCTGCAACCTGTTTTCAGGTCCATGGTAGGTAATCAGTTTTTTACTATTCTCAACTCGGGAAATATTTCAACAGTCAGGTATTCATTATGGTGATCTATTTATTGATTATACGTCAAAATCATAATGAAAATTTTGTATGAAAATTGCAAAAAATGTCGATCCGACTGACTAGAACAATTTCTGAGTCACATCAGGTGTGAAAATTATGTACGTGTGTTCCAAACGGTACACCGGTCCAAAATTGTGCTAAAATCAAAGCACCCACGTTTTCTGAAACTCTCAAAAATGGAAGGCGTGAGATTTGTGTAATTAAATGCATCAGTTACAAGTAAATTAAAAAGTTCATTTGGTAAGTAATGATGATGTTGAAAAATAGCAAAAAGTTATAGATCCAGTCTTAATCTCGACAAGTTGTGATAATTTTACGGGAACTCGACCCCAGTCACTTTCGACCATTTATCTCCACCTAGAAAAAGAAAGTTAACGAATATGCAGTGTTCTGTCAAGTGGGAGACCCTGAGACATTTTCTCCATGAATTAGAAAGTTGTTCCACAAAAGTGTAAACAGATGAGACTTTCTCCTAAGTTGAGTTCAGCAGAACCTCGGTGCATCATTCTGTCTCAGTAACTTTAAGGAAGTGTCTAGGGGTACGGATCCGTACCACTAGCCTCTGAGGCTAGAGATACGGATCCGTATCCCTAGCCTGCGAGGCCAGGGGTACGGATCCGTATCTCTAGCATTACCAATTAGGCCAGGCTAGAGATACAGTTATTACAAGGTTTGATGGAAAGTTGTTATTGTACAGAAATTAGCCCTGCCATGTATTCGCCATCTAAAGCAAATATGAATTTTGATATGGGACATGGCAATTTTAAGTTACTCCATTAACATATGACTCAAGCTGTGTTAAATAGGGGTTTAATGCCTCACTGTGATGCATTGTAATAAAATACTTATGCAGGTATCATACACTTGTTTTAACACCCTAATACCTGGATTTGGTTTGTTTCTCGATTTGAACGGTAGCTCCGATCGATAACTAGAAAGACCGGAAAACACCAAATGACTGGAAAACGTCGGATAACACCCGAGAAATAGCAAAATACATACTGAATTTGGGGGGAGGGGATCGAAAGGGTAGGACTGTATGTTAACTCAGGGATTATATATAGGGCCTACACATTTATACGATCCATGGTTAACTGGGGGTATTGGTGAAGGAAGTTATCAACCTATACTCGCCGAAAGCCTTTTTAATTCACTGAAAAACACCATTAATGCTACCTCATTCTTTTTCAATCTTATCGTGGAAAGCCACCGCTTATCACAAAAAATGCACGGGGAAAAAAACATAGCAAATGGTTGGAAACTTGGAGTGGTGTTGTTTGGTCATCGTGATAGGGATATGGGGTTAGGATGTTACCCTTTACTCGCCTAAACCACCTAAATATGCCAGAATTCACCATTGATGATCCCTCATCTGCTGCACGTGGGAACAATTTTAGGCGCCAGAAAACACCATGCGTTGATGATACATCTACTTCTAGTGATCATGTCTACGAAAAACACCTGAATACAGAATCGTCAGCCACAAACAGCGTAAATTGTGGACGGAGATATAGTACTGATATTTCAAATACCATATTACCTAAACTTGTCACACTGAACTGCTGAAAGACAATTAAGTGTGTCGGAAAAGACTGGAAAGGGCAAAGTGTGGTAAATTGATTTGGGTTTAAGCATAGCACCCCCTCCACCACCACCAATATAGTGTCAAATGCTTGTCATGCAATTTTGGGTGTTTTTTGGCGGGCTGTCATAAGGTGTTTTTCAGTCTTTCTAGTGACCCGATCTGATTTTGTTTTTGTGATTGTTTTTCCGCTGAAGAGACCTAAAAGGTAGAATCCAGAAAACATTGTGAGAAAAGGAGAAAATCTATATCTTTTCCCACAGCATTTTCAACCCCTTCACAGACAAATGTTATAATTTGAGCAAAATTTAGTCGGCTGTCTGCAAATGGTTTCAGTGCAGATGAGTCTAAAACTTTGTAGTTTGGTAATAAATAAAGGGATCTTTACCAAGCAAAGAAATACAAAGAACTATACATGTACCTATATGCTCACCCATATTTGACCCTTTACCGAACATCAAATTTTAGACTAATCAGATTTAAAAATATTTGCAGAAGACAGATCAAATGTGATTCGAGTGACAAGATTTGTCTTTGAAAAGTAGAAAACACTTTGGGAACAGGAGAAAATGCTGGTTACCAGCATTTTCTCCATTTCCCAAAATGTTTCCTAAAGCCTTGTCGATTAGGTCTTAAAATTTGGGATGGTATGGTGCAGGTTTAAATCAATCAATTACATCACAAAGATTTTTTTTTTTTTCATCCTTGCAGGAGCGAGGCTGTGAAAACACTATAGGAAAAGGACTTTGTTACTTGTTATTGCCTTTTTTGCCTTGAATACTCATACAAGTTAGACCAGCTTTTTCATTTTTTTCTAATGATTTTCCTATTAAATATACTGCAATGTAGTCTTTGATTGATCTGAAAAGTACTTGTACAATATTGACTTTATTTGATGAAATACGAAGATCAAACTTGAATAAGAATTTAAATTTTGACATGAAAGAGCTGCCTCTTGAAATATGATCCTCATAATCATTGAGCTTCTCTGCATGTAATATTTTCTGCGCCTATCTCCAGTTTTCCATACTGATATTCATACCTCTGGAATGTTTTCAAGGGTATGCTTGGATCCACCTATCTGTCTGCTCATCCATGTGTCACCTGGGTCACAAACTTCACCCTCAGTTTTGATGTCATTCCATTGCAGCTTTGCACAATTATAAACAACAAACTGAAGATGTACAGAATAAAATATTCAGATGCTCACCCGTAACCTTTTATAAAACAGTCTGAGTTTAAATGATCTGGAGGCTGAAGGCTTTTGAAACATTGTGAGAAAAGGAAACAGTGCTGGTAACTAGCATCTTCTCCTTTTCACATAATGTTTAATATCTTTTGAAAGACAAATCCCATCACCTGAAATAGAATTGATTTGTTGTCTTTAAAATTCTCTTGATTTGGACAAGCCAAGAATTTTGCTGTTTGGTAAATAGTTAAGCATTTCAGATTTCCCTCCCTGTGAACTTAAATGTTCAGCATAATACACATAACTTTGCTATTCTGTGCCACAGAGTCCTCCCTCAGGTTTTCTATCATCATATTGAAACTTTAAATTTCTATTTACCACAAACTATGGTAATGCAGAAAGCACTATTCAGATGTCTTGCTTTAAGAGTTGATAAATAATCTAAGACTTTGACATTGTTGCATTACACCATAGGTTTGACCATCTGTCTTCCTTGTCAAATGACATGGTTGGGGTATTAAATCATCTTTTTGACAATTCTAGGTTCATCCTTGCTTCTGTGTGAATACTAGTGTGCCTTTCAAAGACGCTTTTATGAGAAAAGAAACCATAGCCTTTCATATTTAGTGCTTTATTGAAGTGCAAGATGTGTTGTAAAATAAACCAATAATAAATCCAGTGTCTTTCTAAAAGAAAGACCATGTCTAGTCTTTCATGTTATTTGTTCTGGTTGAGTTTGGTTTATATGACAGCCTTGTCAAGGCACACCTTTACTGAAGTAAACCTGCATGACTGATTGTTGTGTAAATAATCATTAGACATGTTATATAGAGATTTAAATACAAAACTGACACAGTGTGATATTACTATTGATAATTAGTTAACCCTTTAACACACAATCCCAACTTTTAATGGGCTTGGGAAAGAGAGCTTTTGAAAACATTGTGGGAAAAGGAGAAAATGCTGGTAACCAGCGTTTTCTCCTTCTCCCACAGTGTTTTCTACCCGTTCTAAAACAAGCTTCAATTTTTGAGTCACTTTTTCATCTGCAAATGCTTTGAATCTGGACTGGTCCCAAATTTTTCGTTTGGTAAAGAGATAACCCTCTAGATGACCAACTTTAGATTTGTGCAAATGGAAGTTATTTTGCAGAGTACAAAATATGTGATGCTGAAATTTTGGGAATCGTCTTTAATAAGATTTAAACATTGTGGGAAAAGGAGAATATTTATCAGCGTTTTCTCCTTTTCCCACAATGTTTTCAAAAGCTTTCTACCACGGGATTGTTAAAACTCAGGATAGTTAGGTAAGAGGTAAAGTTGCATGCATGTTTTTGGGTGGTTTTTGGTTTCCATGATTACATTACCAGCTGCACACCACTTCTTATTTGTCTTGTAGCAGATGACTGTTGAAAACATAGCAGCAGAAGGCAACATTACTTATGAGCAATTTTATTTTTTGTGACATTGTTTTCACACATGTTCCTCATTTATGAAATCTGTATTAATGTTGATTGTCTTTGTTTTGCAAGGATGATATTTGTATATTTGTATTTCAAAACTGAATTTTTGCCTAATCGTGCAAATACAATTTGTGACATTAAAAGTTTATTTTTGTTACTTACCATAGATATGATTTTGTTTTTTCTGTAATTCCAACTTCTGTCATACTAAAACTACTTAACTCTTTCAGTCCCAAGTATATACACTTGACTTTTTGACAGTTGAAAATATAATCTACTGAAAATCAAATTTTATCTTGCCTAGACAAACAGCCAATATAGATCCAAGATCAAACTGCATGTTCTGTACAGTATAATCATGATCTAGGACATCAGCAAAAGCACAAGTTTTCGCTTATGGTGCTTAAAGGGTTAAATATGAGAATCTAGATGTTTAAACCTTAGGTTTTGCATGTCTTTCATAGTTTTTGCCAAGTTTTTTTATCAAGATCAGATCAAACTACAATTACTTGTAATAAGAAGCCTGAATTTGAATCTAGACTGTTACCGAAAATTTTCTTCATGTCTTGTACAACATGGTTGTCTCTTTACCAAGCAAAACAAATATTAGGTTTGTCCAAATTGGAAGCATTTCCTGACAAGAATTAAGAGGTAGCTCAATAGATCTGTATAAGGGGTAATTTTTGTGATGTGGAAATTATTTTTGCGATTTCGTGAATTTGAAAAATTCGTAAACTTTTCTGTTAGCATACTTTACCACAAGTATACCAACAAATTACGAGTGTCTTGAAATTGCAAACATTGCTGTACACAAAGAGTCCATAATCAGTAATTCCCAAATTTTTCGACATGCATATATATAAACATATACAGTAGTTCCTGTCTATAACCCTTTACCAAACAACAAGATTTTAGACTTTTCCATATTGAAAGCTTTTGAAGATGAGAATTTAAATTGTGGCTCAGATATATGTAATGGGATTTGCCTTATAAAGGCAGAAAACATTGTAGGAAAAGGAGAAAATGCTGATTACCAGCATTTTGTTCTTTTCCAATAATGTTTTCAAAAGCTTGCCTCTTCAGGGCCACTAAAACTGGGAAAATGCTGGTAACTAGCATTTTCTCCTTTTCACACAATGTTTTCAAGTCTTTTTCTTTAGGGTCATTTAAACTCGGGATTGTGTAGTAAAGGGTTAATTCTTTACCAAATGACCCCGTGTTTTATGATATTGACAGAAAATGCTAGTGAAAACATGAGGAATGGAGAAATGGTAATAATCAGCATTCTCTCCTTTTCCGAAAATATTGTCTACCCTAGCAAAGATAAATCCCATTACTTGAAGAACGTTTTATTTTAAGCCTGCCATTGTTTTCAATATGGACAAGCCTAAAACTTTGTAGTAAGTTCTTTTCAATTTCAGATCTATCCCACAAATGTTACTGTGATGGTTGATCTAAAATCAAGGTCATACTAGAGGTTTAGAAAAGTGACTGTTGTTCAATAATAAAAAGGGAGGAAAAGCCAAACTAATATTTACTTGAACTATGATTTGAATAATACTCTAGAAATGGGGGTTTAATGCATTTCCGAAATGCGGCATATCAAGCAAGTCAACACATTAATATGGATCCATAAAATCCATTTTGTCTAACAACCAAATGAATCATGTGGTAGGATAGTCCTTGGATATGCAGAAAATTAAACAATAGGAAAAAGTTCCAACCAGTGTCAGTCTGTGTGAACTGTAAAGGTGGAGATGGGTCAATATTTTTTGCAGATGCATTAAACCTCCTTTTCACAGAGCAGGACTAACCTGTCTACCTTGATAATTAACTCTCTTGACACAAATTTGCCGCTTGCAGAAAATTTACCGATAGCAAAGTTTCAACCAATATCAGCCTGCATGGACCACGCAGACAGACCTGAGTCAATACCTTTTGCAGATACACTAAACTCCCTTTACAACCTCGATAGTTTACTCTCCTGAGACAAATTTGCCACATGAGACTAAAAAGATGTTTGTTTGACTGTCTATAAGAAAGTTGTAGAATAAGATAATTTGTCCTATTATCAGGGTCTAAAATACCTTTATAAGGTCACTTATCACAACTTAGCAAAATCTCTATATTTCTCACAAGAACAGACCATGAAAAAAGTTACTTTTCATGTTTCAGGTAAATCAAGTACATGTTTACGATAACAGTAAGGCCTATGTTATATGGAAAAAAATCACATAAATAGCCATGCTTCTGTCCTAATTACAATGAAGTTAGTTGCAAAGTTTGGCTTAATGATAATTTCAGAGTTATCACCCGTTACAACAATCATCAACCCTGACAGAAAAGAATTCTGAAAAGGCAATAATAGAGGTAACCAGCATTTTACCCTATACTCGCAATATTATCTACCCTACTAAAGACACTTATATTATTTGAGCCACCTGTTACTTTTAGAAAATGTGAGCATTTGCACATTGGAGATGCCCTGGACCAAGGAATCCAACATCTAGAGGCTGCAATGTGTGACTGGTATTACGTAGATGGTACAATAAGAAAGGTCCATAGAATAAACAAAAAGCACAGAAATACTAAAAAGCATGGAAGCACCAAAAACACAAATACTGAAAAGGGCATAATTACTAAAGGGCAAAGAAAAGATAAAAAAACTGGACAGAAATGCAGCAAGCCATAGATTTACTGACAAGCACCAACATGTCACATTCCTTGCAAGAATATCATACACTTTGATTTGTTTTGTTTTCAACGCCATTTCAACATTTTTTCTATTGTATTGTGGTTGCCAGTGCACCTATCCATGCTTTCCTGGAGATTCTTTAACCAGTTGCACAATATTCTTCCCAAACCACTGCTTTCCCACATAGTCATTGTCAAAACTGATCAGCCAAGGGAGAGAAATGAATCCAGTTGCAATGACTTATCAACAATCCCATGAAAGAATTTGGCAGAGCTTGGGATTCAAAATATCCCAGAGAACAGGGTCTGAATGTAATATAAGTGGTACTATTAACTAATGATGTTGACTGTTATCACTGAGAAAAACTAATATATCCGGAATTATGGATACAAAAGTCAATAGGGGTTACAGAAATATATCAAGTCACCCATTATGTACAGAAGAGCTCTGAATGCTATTTTCTACAGAAAATAATGAAAAAATATGTACATGTGTACTGTTGCCTCACATGATTTTCACATGTGATTAAAGTTTGTCACAATAATTATTGTGTGTCATTAGATTATGAAAAAGGTCTTGCTTTGCTTGCCCCTTGCCCTTTTTTTTGCATGGAAATCTTATTACTCGGCCTTTTTCCAAACTACCCAGTTTTAACGACTTCAGAAAAAGACTTGAAAATGTTGAGGGTAAAGGAGAAAAGGCCTGTAACCAGCATTTTCTCCTTTTTCCTCAATGTTTTTTACCATTCCAGAAACAGAAATCATCTTGTGATCTACATTTAATTTGTTGCCTGAAATAATTGCTTTCACTGTGGTCACATCTATTTTGTAAGGTAAATAACAAACCATTACAGAAATGGTACAACCTACTGGTAAAGGATTGCCATCATATCAAAGGGGCAGTTGCAGGAGAGGGAGGATTTGTCCATTGATTTACACCTTTACGTTACTAGCTGATTACAACACATTGTCCAAGCTTCCAAAACATTACCTAGAAATTGTTTCATCAGAGTCAAATGGTGTCACTCACACCATGAAAAATTGCCAAGTTTTTTTTTTCTTTTGGTGCTTATATAGATTTAACCCTTTACCAATCAATCCCAGGTTTTCACGACCCTGAGAAAGAAGCCTTCTGAAAACATTGTGGGAAAAGAAAATGCTGGTAACCAGCATTTTCTCCTTTTCCCACTGTTTTCTACCCTTCCCGAAACAATTTTCAATTTTTGAGTCACATTAATTTTGTCGTCTGCAAGTCCTTCCAATTTGGACTAGTCTAAAATCATGTTGTTTGGTATAGAGTTAAAAGATAAGTTGTCAATAAAAAGATAGTTGATGAAAAAAGGTCAAGATATGTAGGCAGTCTTGAGCAAAAGCACAATCTTGGATAACATTCCCTGGTTATTCCTGTATCCTCCAAATCTAGTCAATTCAAGAAGATAAGTCATGATTCTTGAAGGTCAAACATTTTTTATGAAGTGTGTTTAACCCTTTACCAAACAATCCCGGGTTTTCACGACTCTGAGGATGAAGCCTTCTGAAAACATTGTGGGAAAAGAAGAAAATGCTGGTAACCAGCACTTTCTCCTTTTCCCACAATGTTTTCTACCCTTCCCGAAACAAATTTCAGTTTTTGAGTGACATTAATTTTGTTGTCTGCAAATGCTTCCAATTTGGACTAGTCTAAAATCATGTAGTTTGGTAAAGAGTTAAATGACAAAAATGGGGCTGTTCTTGCTATGTGAAATACACAAAGTAGCTGGGAAAAAGGTCTGTCATACAGACTAACATACCAGTAATGATAATAAGAGCCATGTTGACATGGCCATCCCCCGCCAAATGCTTGCTCAATAGAAGATGCGTGTCTACTTGTAGGTTGATTTAACTCTTTTCCAAACGACAAAATTTTAGGTTTGTCCAAATCGAAAGCATTTGCAGACAAAAAATTAAGTCACTGAAAATTTGAAACTTGTTTTGTGAAGGGTAGAAAACATTGTGGGAAAAGGAGAAAATGCTGGTTACCAGCATTTTCTCTTTTTCCCACAGTGTTTTCTAAAGGCTTCTTTCTCAGGGTCATCAAAAGTAGGGATTGTGTGGTAATAGGTTAAAGGCTAAACCAGCTAGATTTAAGAATTATTTTCTGGCAATGCTAAATACAAAGTACAATAAAGAACTTCAACAAGGTACACTTTTCTTGTATAGCTGTCAAGTGCAAACACATATGAAGTCAGACAGGAAAAAAAATGCTGAAAAACAACAAAAAGCAATAAATAAAAAAAATATGGAAGGTAGAGTTATCATTCTTGTGTACTGCCCTCCTCCTCAGAGACAACTATCCAGCTGTGAAGTTAATACAACTCGAGTTATGCTCCAAAAAAAACCTTGAGACTCAAAAATTAACAAAGGGACATAACTCCAAAATCATGGCACTGCACTTCTCCTAAATGAAATATGCCTTCTGAAATCTTACATTGATACCTTTTCAAATTTTTGAGTTCTGCTCTGGACAAAATTTAAGTATAAAAAATAACAATGGGCAATAACTCCTGAATCATGGCAGTGAAAGTCATGGTTCTTGTACACTGCAACTCTCCTCAATGTCCTCTATCAACCTGTGAAATATCACGTTTATATCTCATGCAGTTTTCAATCCATACTCTGGGCAAAGTTTAAGTAAGAAAAGAAAACTATGCAACCAATAGTTATGGCTATAATGCACTGCATTTCTCCTCAATGAGATGTCTGCACCTATGAGGTATCATGTTTACACCTCTAATATTTTTCGAGTTATGCTCTGGACAAAATTTAAGCAGGGATCGTATATACACACGTATATAAGATCCCTGATTTAAGTAAGAAAAATTTTCAAAGGGAAATAAGTCCTAAAGTATGAGGCTGAAAGTAATGGTTCTTGTGTACTGCACTTCTCCTTGAGATCTATCCACCTGTGAAGTATCATGTTTATGCCTCTAATAATTTTTGAGTTACGGTCCGGACAAACTTTTAATATGAAAATTAACAAAGGGCAATAACTCCTAAATTATGCAATCAAGAATTATGGTTGTTGTGTACTGCACTTCTCCTTGATGAGATCTATCCACCTGTAAAGTATCATGTTTACACCTCTAATGCCGAGCCCCAGTAGCTCTGTCGGTAGGGTGCAGGACTTGAGAACAGGGGGTTGTGGGTTTGATTCCTAGCTCAGCCAATTTCTTTCCTAGGATTGATGATAGTCACTGCGACAGGATCCATTCCTCTCCCACCACTGACCATCGTTTCGATGATGGCCGCTGCGATAAAACAAAATGATGTTGAAAACAACGTTAAATACCATACAATCAATCAATCAATCACACCTCTGATAGTTTCTGAGTTATGCACCAGGCAAGAAAGTGGGATGGAAGGACAGATAGGCCTACTGATGGATGGAAGAATGGACGGACGGCTACTATTACCATATCCCCCGCCGCCTTTTCGGCGGGGGATAATAAATCGTACTTCAATGTTAAAAACTTAAAGGTTGAGAAAGGAACTAAATTTCTTCCAATGACATGAAGTCCGGTAACAAAAAATAACAATATTACGTGTTGCATTTTATATAAAGGTCTCCATTTTGAAACAAGTGTATTTGGGAGTGGTCTGTTTTCAGCCTGCCCGATATAATTGAAAAAGCCTGTACTGTCTAAAAAATATTTTATTTTCAGACTAACTTCACTTATAACATTTGTCAGCCACCTGAAAGGCAAGGCGAATACTCTATTCGTATGAATTTAATTCAGGAATTATTTTTTTTTTTTTTGAAACTTTGTCAAAAGTTCTGGTAGAAACAGATCTATGCGTTAACAAAACGTTAGTAAATGCGAAATTTATGGAATCATGGTTCTAATTCTTTGTTTGATATTTTGTATTTAACGATATTCAATGTTTTCTTCATCAAACACTATTATCTGAGTAAGTGAAATCGATTCACATTTCACTGAATCTCAAACCGGGGAACGGGGGGAATCATTTTATGGTCTAAGGGAGAAAACTCGTATATACCTTTAAACAACTTCTTTGACAGTGACTTCCCTTGTTCCACTCTCACATATTCCTCCTTGTCTGTACATACACATTGATTTGTTTTGTTTTCAACGCCATTTCAACATTTTTTCAGTTGTATTGTGGTTGCCAGTGCACCTATCCATGCTTTCCTGGAGATTCTTTAACCAGTTGCACAATTTCTTCCCAAGCCACTGCTTTCCCACATAGTCATTGTCAAAACTGATCAGCCAAGGGAGAGAAATGAATCCAGTTGCAATGACTATCAACAATCCCATGAAAGAATTTGGCAGAGCTTGGGAATTAAAATATCCCAGAGAACAGGGTCTGAATGTAATATAAGTGGTACTATTAACTAATGATGTTGACTGTTATCACTGAGAAAAACTAATATATCCTGAATTATGGATACAAAAGTCAATAGGGGTTAGAGAAATATATCAAGTCACCCATTATATACAGAAGAGCTCTGAATGCTATTTTCTACAGAAAATAATGAAAAAATATGTACATGTGTACTGTTGCCTCACATGGTTTTCACATGTGATTAAAGTTTGTCACAATAGTTATTGTGTGTCATTAGATTATGAAAAAGGTCTTGATTTGCTTGCCCCTTGCCCCTTTTTTTGCATGGAAATCTTATTACTCGGCCTTTTTCCAAACTACCCTGTTTTAACGACTACAGAAAAAGACTTGAAAATGTTGAGGGTAAAGGAGAAAAGGCCTGTAACCAGCATTTTCTCCTTTTTCCTCAATGTTTTTTACCATTCCAGAAACAGAAATCATCTTGTGATCTACAATTAATTTGTTGCCTGCAATAATTGCTTTCACTGTGGTCACATCTATTTTGTATGGTAAATAACAAACCATTACAGAAATGGTACAACCTACTGGTAAAGGATTGCCATCATATCAAAGGGGCAGTTGCAGGAGAGGGAGGATTTGTCCATTGATTTACACCTTTACGTTACTAGCTGATTACAACACATTGTCCAAGCTTCCAAAACATTACCTAGAAATTGTTTCATCAGAATCAAATGGTGTCACTCACACCATGAAAAATTGCCAAGGTTTTTTTTTCTTTTGGTGCTTATATAGATTTAACCCTTTACCAAACAATCCCGAGTTTTCACGACCCTGAGAAAGAAGCCTTCTGAAAACATTGTGGGAAAAGAAGAAAATGCTGGTAACCAGCATTTTCTCCTTTTCCCACTGTTTTCTACCCTTCCCGAAACAAATTTCAATTTTTGAGTCACATTAATTTTGTCGTCTCCAAGTCCTTCCAATTTGGACTAGTCTAAAATCATGTTGTTTGGTATAGAGTTAAACAAAAGATAAGCTGTCAATAAAAAGATAGTTGATGAAAAAAGGTCAAGATATGTAGGCAGTCTTGAGCAAAAGCACAATCTTGGGTAACATTCCCTGGTTATTCCTGTATCCTCCAAATCTAGTCAAATCAAGAAGATAAGTCATGATTCTTGAAGGTCGAACATTTTTTATGAAGTGTGTTTAACCCTTTACCAAACAATCCGGGGTTTTCACGACTCTGAGGATGAAGCCTTCTGAAAACATTGTGGGAAAAGAAGAAAATGCTGGTAACCAGCACTTTCTCCTTTTCTCACAATGTTTTCTACCCTTCCCGAAACAAATTTCAGTTTTTGAGTGACATTAATTTTGTTGTCTGCAAATGCTTCCAATTTGGACTAGTCTAAAATCATGTCGTTTGGTAAAGAGTTAAATGACAAAAATGGGGCTGTTCTTGCTATGTGAAATACACAAAGTAGCTGGGAAAAAGGTCTGTCATACAGACTAACATACCGGTAATGATAATAAGAGCCATGTTGACATGGCCATCCCCCGCCAAGTGCTTGCTCAATAGAAGATGTGTGTCTACTTGTAGGTTGAGTTAACTCATTTCCAAACGACAAAATTTTAGGTTTGTCCAAATCGAAAGCATTTGCAGACGAAAAATTAAAAGTCACTGAAAATTTGAAACTTGTTTTGTGAAGGGTAGAAAACATTGTGGGAAAAGGAGAAAATGCTGGTTACCAGCATTTTCTCCTTTTCCCACAATGTTTTCTAAAGGCTTCTTTCTCAGGGTCATCAAAAGTAGGGATTGTGTGGTAATAGGTTAAAGGCTAAACCAGCTAGATTTAAGAATTATTTTCTGGCAATGCTAAATACAAAGTACAATAAAGAACTTCAACAAGGTACACTTTTCTTGTATAGCTGTCAAGTGCAAACACATATGAAGTCAGACAGGAAAAAAAATGCTGAAAAACAACAAAAAGCAATAAATAAAAAAATATGGAAGGTAGAGTTATCATTCTTGTGTACTGCCCTCCTCCTCAGAGACAACTATCCAGCTGTGAAGTTAATACAACTCGAGTTATGCTCCAAAAAAAACCTTGAGACTCAAAAATTAACAAAGGGACATAACTCCAAAATCATGGCACTGCACTTCTCCTAAATGAAATATGCCTTCTGAAATCTTACATTGATACCTTTTCAAATTTTTGAGTTCTGCTCTGGACAAAATTTAAGTATAAAAAATAACAATGGGCAATAACTCCTGAATCATGGCAGTGAAAGTCATGGTTCTTGTACACTGCAGCTCTCCTCAATGTCCTCTATCAACCTGTGAAATATCACGTTTATATCTCATGCAGTTTTCAATCCATACTCTGGGCAAAGTTTAAGTAAGAAAAGAAAACTATGCAACCAATAGTTATGGCTATAATGCACTGCATTTCTCCTCAATGAGATGTCTGCACCTATGAGGTATCATGTTTACACCTCTAATATTTTTCGAGTTATGCTCTGGACAAAATTTAAGCAGGGATCGTATATACACACGTATATAAGATCCCTGATTTAAGTAAGAAAAATTTTCAAAGGGAAATAAGTCCTAAAGTATGAGGCTGAAAGTAATGGTTCTTGTGTACTGCACTTCTCCTTGAGATCTATCCACCTGTGAAGTATCATGTTTATGCCTCTAATAATTTTTGAGTTACGGTCCGGACAAACTTTTAATATGAAAATTAACAAAGGGCAATAACTCCTAAATTATGCAATCAAGAATTATGGTTGTTGTGCACTGCACTTCTCCTTGATGAGATCTATCCACCTGTAAAGTATCATGTTTACACCTCTAATGCCGAGCCCCAGTAGCTCTGTCGGTAGGGTGCAGGACTTGAGAACAGGGGGTTGTGGGTTTGATTCCTAGCTCAGCCAATTTCTTTCCTAGGATTGATGATAGTCACTGCGACAGGATCCATTCCTCTCCCACCACTGACCATCGTTTCGATGATGGCCGCTGCGATAAAACAAAATGATGTTGAAAACAACGTTAAATACCATACAATCAATCAATCAATCACACCTCTGATAGTTTCTGAGTTATGCACCAGGCAAGAAAGTGGGATGGAAGGACAGATAGGCCTACTGATGGATGGAAGAATGGACGGACGGCTACTATTACCATATCCCCCGCCGCCTTTTCGGCGGGGGATAATAAATCGTACTTCAATGTTAAAAACTTAAAGGTTGAGAAAGGAACTAAATTTCTTCCAATGACATGAAGTCCGGTAACAAAAAATAACAATATTACGTGTTGCATTTTATATAAAGGTCTCCATTTTGAAACAAGTGTATTTGGGAGTGGTCTGTTTTCAGCCTGCCCGATATAATTGAAAAAGCCTGTACTGTCTAAAAAATATTTTATTTTCAGACTAACTTCACTTATAACATTTGTCAGCCACCTGAAAGGCAAGGCGAATACTCTATTCGTATGAATTTAATTCAGGAATTATTTTTTTTTTTTTTGAAACTTTGTCAAAAGTTCTGGTAGAAACAGATCTATGCGTTAACAAAACGTTAGTAAATGCGAAATTTATGGAATCATGGTTCTAATTCTTTGTTTGATATTTTGTATTTAATGATATTCAATGTTTTCTTCATCAAACACTATTATCTGAGTAAGTGAAATCGATTCACATTTCACTGAATCTCAAACCGGGGAACGGGGGGAATCATTTTATGGTCTAAGGGAGAAAACTCGTATATACCTTTAAACAACTTCTTTGACAGTGGCTTCCCTTGTTCCACTCTCACATATTCCTCCTTGTCTGTACAAGCGTACACGGAAACTCGCTGTTAAAAGACTTGACAAAGGGAAAAACCGTCAATCCATGAGAATCTATTATTCTTGTATGTCTTTCATTTTAAAAGCTGTTACATTAATTTTCATTTGCCATTACTGAGTGACAATCGTTACGAGAACGAAAACTCGAGTCGAGGTAAATTATGTCTGCTTTTTAAATGTAGGTTAAATCAGTAGTAATTAAATTGATCTGTTATATACATTAATTTACGAAAGTTTTCATAACCAAATTCAAATTCATCTCATGTACAAAGCTTTACACTGATAGCCAAACCGTTACTTTCCACATTGTATTTTGGCGGTTAACTAATTGTTGTGTTTACAAATATGATGAAATACAAGGGAGACTACCGACCGAATACAAAATGTCGTTTATATCTTTAACGGTTCATTCGCTCGCCTAATGTCATGATAGCTTCAAAACGGTAAATATCTATTGTCCATTAATGGAAATACAGTAGAGTCGTATCAGCTCGACGAAAAATCGATTTTATATCGACCTTCCTAACAAGCTCTACAGGTGTGACAGATTCCTATTCGTTTTTGGTTTTATGCGGTCCACAACTTTAAGGGATGCAACTCTGGTAAAATAAAAATACATTAAGTTTGTACGAGTTTTCTCCCTTTGACCATTAGACCTGTGCCTGAAATTCTGTTCCGAGTCGAAAAGGCCAGCAAATTTAAAAACGTAAAAGAATTAGGAAAAGGACAATCAAATCTCTTCATATATAGATAAAGGATGACTGGACATGTTTTATTAAAAAAAAAAAAAATCACCATTTCCTCCTTAGATTCTCTAACTTTAGTGGCAATTCAGGTAACAAATTTGTATAGATCTAAATAGAAATGTATCTTTCGTGGAAAAAAAAAAAGTCTAAGTTTTTTAAACAAATAGACCATCCCTTTTCTAATATTTTCATGTAGTAACCCCTCAATTTATGCTGCTTAACCTTTTTCCTACACAATCATAAATTTAAACAACGTTACAGCAAAAGGCTTACGAAAACATTGCGTAAAATGAATTATCAGCAATTTCTATATTTCCCAGGATGTTTTCTACCATTCCAAATGCAAGTTTCGTATCTCTGTTGGCATCTAATTTGTCAATTGCAAACGTTTTCAACTTGGATAAATATAAAATGTGACCGTATTTTACAAAGATATTTAAATAGTCGTCTGCAACCTGTTTTCAGGTCCATGGTAGGTAATCAGTTTTTTACTATTCTCAACTCGGGAAATATTTCAACAGTCAGGTATTCATTATGGTGATCTATTTATTGATTATACGTCAAAATCATAATGAAAATTTTGTATGAAAATTGCAAAAAATGTCGATCCGACTGACTAGAACAATTTCTGAGTCACATCAGGTGTGAAAATTATGTACGTGTGTTCCAAACGGTACACCGGTCCAAAATTGTGCTAAAATCAAAGCACCCACGTTTTGTGAAACTCTCAAAAAGGAAAGGCGTGAGATTTGTGTAATTAAATGCATCAGTTACAAGTAAATTAAAAAGTTCATTTGGTAAGTAATGATGATGTTAAAAAATAGCAAGAAGTTATAGATCCAGCCTTAATCTCAACAAGTTGTGATAATTTTACGGGAATTCGACCCCAGTCTCTTTCGACCATTTAGCTTCGCCTAGAAAAAGAAAGTTAACGAATATGCAGTGTTCTGTCAAGTGGGAGACCCTGAGACATTTTCTCCATGAATTAGAAAGTTGTTCCACAAAAATGTAAACAGATGAGGCTTTTTCTCCTAAGTTGAGTTCAGCAGAACCTCGGTGCATCATTCTGTCTCAATAACTTTAAAGGAGTGTCTAGGGGTACGGATCCGTACCTCTAGCCTCGGAGGCTAGAGGTACGGATCCGTATCCCTAGCCTGTGAGGCTAGGGGTATGGATCCGTATCTCTAACATTTCCAATTAAGCCAGGCTAGAGATACACTTATTACAAGGTTTGATGGGAAGTTGTTATTGCACAGAAATTAGCCCTGCCATGTATTCACCACCTAAAGCAAATACAAATTCTGATATGGGACATGGCCAATTTAAGTTACTCCATTAACATATGACTCAAGCTGTGTTAAATAGGGGTTTAATGCCTCGCTGTAATGCATTGTAATAAAATACTTATGCAGGCATCATACACCTGTTTTAACACCCTAATACCTGGATTTGGTTTGTTTCTCGATTTGAACAGTAGCTCCGATCGATAACTAGAAAGACCGGAAAACACCAAATGACTGGAAAACGTCGGATAACACCAGAGAAATAGCAAAATACATACTGAATGGGGGGGGGGATCGAAAGGGTAGGACTGTATGTTAACTCAGGGATTATATATAGGGCCTACACATTTATACGATCCCTGGTTAACTGGGGGTATTGGTGAAGGAAGTTGTCAACCTATACTCGCCGAAAACCTTTTTAATTCACTGAAAAACACCATTAATGCTACCTCATTCTTTTTCAATCTTATCGTGGAAAGCCACCGCTTATCACAAAAAATGCACGGGGAAAAAAACATAGCAAATGGTTGGAAACTTGGAGTGGTGTTGTTTGGTGATCATGATAGGGATATGGGGTTAGGATGTTACCCTTTACTCGCCTAAACCACCTAAATATGCCAGAATTCACCATTGATGATCCCTCATCTGCTGCACGTGGGAACAATTTTAGACGCCAGAAAACACCATGCGTTGATGATACATCTACTTCTAGTGATCATGTCTACGAAAAACACCTGAATACAGAATCGTCAGCCACAAACAGCGTAAATTGTGGGTGGAGATATAGTACTGATATTTCAAATACCGTATTACCTAAACTTGTCACACTGAACTGCTGAAAGACAATGAAGTGTGTCGGAAAAGACTGGAAAGGGCAAAGTGTGGTAAATTGATTTGGGTTTAAGCATAGTCCCCCCCCCCAACCAATATAGTGTCAAATGCTTGTCATACAATTTTGGGTGTTTTTTGGCGGGCTGTCATAAGGTGTTTTTCAGTCTTTCTAGTGACCCGATCTGATTTTGTTTTTGTGATTGTTTCTCCGCTGAAGAGACCTAAAAGGTAGAATCCAGAAAACATTGTGAGAAAAGGAGAAAATCTATATCTTTTCCCACAGCATTTTCAACCCCGTCACAGACAAATGATATAATATGAGCAAAATTTAGTTGGCTGTCTGCAAATGGTTTCAGTGCAGATGAGTCTAAAACTTTGTAGTTTGGTAATAAATAAAGGGATCTTTACCAAGCAAAGAAATACAAAGAACTATACATGTACCTATATGCTCACCCATATTTGACCCTTTACCGAACATCAAATTTTAGACTAATCAAATTTAAAAATATTTGCAGAAGACAGATCAAATGTGATTCGAGTGACAAGATTTGTCTTTGAAAAGTAGAAAACATTTTGGGAACAGGAGAAAATGCTGGTTACCAGCATTTTCTCCATTTCCCAAAATGTTTTCTAAAGCCTTGTCCATTAGGTCTTAAAATTTGGGATGGTATGGTGCAGGTTTAAATCAATCAATTACATCACAAAGATTTTTTTTTTTTTTTTTCATCCTTGCAGGAGCGAGGTTGTGAAAACACTATAGGAAAAGGACTTTGTTACTTGTTATTGCCTTTTTTGCCTTGAATACTCATACAAGTTAGACCAGCTTTTTCATTTTTTTCTAATGATTTTCCTATTAAATATACTGCAATGTAGTCTTTGATTGATCTGAAAAGTACTTGTACAATATTGACTTTATTTGATGAAATACGAAGATCAAACTTGAATAAGAATTTAAATTTTGACATGAAAGAGCTGCCTCTTGAAATATGATCCTTATAATCATTGAGCTTCTCTGCATGTAATATTTTCTGCACCTATCTCCAGTTTTCCATACTGATATTCATACCTCTGGAATGTTTTCAAGGGTATGCTTGGATCCACCTATCTGTCTGCTCATCCACGTGTCACCTGGGTCACAAACTTCACCCACAGTTTTGATGTCATTCCATTGAAGCTTTGCACAATTATAAACAACAAACTGAAGATGTACAGAATAAAATATTCAGATGCTCACCCGTAACCTTTTATAAAACAGTCTGAGTTTAAATGATCTGGAGGCTGAAGGCTTTTGAAACATTGTGAGAAAAGGAAACAGTGCTGGTAACTAGCATCTTCTCCTTTTCACATAATGTTTAATATCTTTTGAAAGACAAATCCCATCACCTGAAATAGAATTGATTTGTTGTCTTTAAAATTCTCTTGATTTGGACAAGCCAAGAATTTTGCTGTTTGGTAAATAGTTAAGCATTTCAGATTTCCCTCCCTGTGAACTTATATGTTCAGCATAATACACATAACTTTGCTATTCTGTGCCACAAAGTCCTCCCTCAGGTTTTCTATCATCATACTGAAACTTTAAATTTCTATTTACCACAAACTATGGTAATGCAGAAAGCACTATTCAGATGTCTTGCTTTAAGAGTTGATAAATAATCTAAGACTTTGACATTGTTGCATTACACCATAGGTTTGACCATCTGTCTTCCTTGTCAAATGACATGGTTGGGGTATTAAATCATCTTTTTGACAATTCTAGGTTCATCCTTGCTTCTGTGTGAATACTAGTGTGCCTTTCAAAGACGCTTTTATGAGAAAAGAAACCATAGCCTTTCATATTTAGTGCTTTATTGAAGAGCAAGATGTGTTGTAAAATAAACCAATAATAAATCCAGTGTCTTTCTAAAAGAAAGACCATGTCTAGTCTTTCATGTGATTTGTTCTGGTTGAGTTTGGTTTATATGACAGCCTTGTCAAGGCACACCTTTACTGAAGTAAACCTGCATGACTGATTGTTGTGTAAATAATCATTAGACATGTTATATAGAGATTTAAATACAAAACTGACACAGTGTGATATTACTATTGATAATTAGTTAACCCTTTAACACACAATCCCAACTTTTAATGGGCCTAAGAAAGAGAGCTTTTGAAAACATTGTGGGAAAAGGAGAAAATGCTGGTAACCAGCATTTTCTCTTTCTCCCACAGTGTTTTCTACCCGTTCTAAAACAAGCTTCAATTTTTGAGTCACTTTTGTCATCTGCAAATGCTTTGAATCTGGACTGGTCCCAAATTTTTTGTTTGGTAAAGAGATAACCCTCTAGATGACCAACTTTAGATTTGTGCAAATGGAAGTTATTTTGCAGAGTACAAAATATGTGATGCTGAAATTTTGGGAATCGTCTTTAATAAGATTTAAACATTGTGGGAAAAGGAGAATATTTATCAGCGTTTTCTCCTTTTCCCACAATGTTTTCAAAAGCTTTCTACCTCGGGATTGTTAAAACTCAGGATAGTTTGGTAAGGGGTAAAGTTGCATGCATGTTTTTGGGTGGTTTTTGGTTTCCATGATTACATTACCAGCTGCACACCACTTCTTATTTGTCTTGTAGCAGATGACTGTTGAAAACATAGCAGCAGAAGGCAACATTACTTATGAGCAATTTCATTTTTTGTGACATTGTTTTCACACATGTTCCTCATTTATGAAATCTGTATTAATGTTGATTGTCTTTGTTTTGCAAGGATGATATTTGTATATTTGTATTTCAAAATTGAATTTTTGCCTAATCGTGCAAATACGATTTGTGACATTAAAAGTTTATTTTTATTACTTACCATAGATATGATTTTGTTTTTTCTGTAATTCCAACTTCTGTCATACCAAAACTACTTAACTCTTTCAGTCCCAAGTATATACACTTGACCTTTTGACAGTTGAAAATACAGTCCACTGAAACTCAAATTTTATCTTGCCTAGACAAACAGCCAATATAGATCCAAGATCAAACTGCATGTTCTGTACAGTATGATCATGATCTAGGACATCAGCAAAAGCATAAGTTTTCGCTTATGGTGCTTAAAGGGTTAAATATGAGAATCTAGATGTTTAAACCTTAGGTTTTGCATGTCTTTCATAGTTTTTGCCAAGTTTTTTTATCAAGATCAGATCAAACTACAATTACTTGTAATAAGAAGCCTGAATTCGAATCTAGACTGTTACCGAAAATTTTCTTCATGTATTGTACAACATGGTTGTCTCTTTACCAAACAAAAAAAATATTAGGTTTGTCCAAATTGGAAGCATTTCCTGACAAGAATTAAGAGGTAGCTCAATAGATCTGTATAAGGGGTAATTTTTGTGATGTAGAAATTATTTTTGCGATTTCGTGAATTTGAAAAATTCGTAAACTTTTCTGTTAGCGTACTTTACCACAAGTATGCCAACAAATTACGAGTGTCTTGAATTTGCAAACATTGCTGTACACAAAGAGTCCATAATCAGTAATTCCCAAATTTTTCGACATGCATATATATAAACATATACAGTAGTTCCTGTCTATAACTCTTTACCAAACAACAAGATTTTAGACTTTTCCATATTAAAAGCTTTTGAAGATGAGAATTTAAATTGTGGCTCAGATATATGTAATGACATTTGCCTTATAAGGGCAGCAAACATTGTAGCAAAAGGAGAAAATGCTGATTACCAGCATTTTGTTCTTTTCCAATAATGTTTTCAAAAGCCTGCCTCTTCAGGGCCACTAAAACTGGGAAAATGCTGGTAACTAGCATTTTCTCCTTTTCACACAATGTTTTCAAGTCTTTTTCTTTAGGGTCATTTAAACTCGGGATTGTGTAGTAAAGGGTTAATTCTTTACCAAATGACCCTGTGTTTTATGATATTGACAGAAAATGCTAGTGAAAACATGAGGAATGGAGAAATGGTAATAATCAGCATTCTCTCCTTTTCCGAAAATACTGTCTACCCTAGCAAAGATAAATCCCATTACTTGAAGAACGTTTTATTTTAAGCCTGCCAATGTTTTCAATATGGACAAGCCTAAAACTTTGTAATAAGTTATTTTCAATTTCAGACGTATCCCACAAATGTCACTGTGACGGTCGATCTAAAATCAAGGTCATACTAGAGGTTTAGGAAAGTGACTGTTGTTCAATAATAAAAAGGGAGAAAAAGCCAAACTAATATTTACTTGAACTATGATTTGAATAATACTCTAGAAATGGGGGTTTAATGCATTTCCGTAATGTGGCATATCAAGCAAGTCAACACATTAATATGGATCCATAAAATCCATTTTGTCTAACAACCAAATGAATCATGTGGTAGGATAGTCCTTGGATATGCAGAAAATTTAACAATAGGAAAAAGTTTCAACCAGTGTCAGTCTGTGTGAACTGTAAAGGTGGAGATGGGTCAATATTTTTTGCAGATGCATTAAACCTCCTTTTCACAGAGCAGGACTAACTTGTCTACCTTGATAATTAACTCTCTTGACACAAATTTGCCGCTTGCAGAAAATTTACCGATAGCAAAGTTTCAATCAATATCAGCCTGCATGGACCACGCAGACAGACCTGAGTCAATACTTTTTGCAGATACACTAAACTCCCTTTACAACCTCGATAGTTTACTCTCTTGAGACAAATTTGCCACATGAGACTAAAAAGATGTTTGTTTGACTGTCTATAAGAAAGTTGTAGAATAAGATAATTTGTCCTATTATCAGGGTCTAAAATACCTTTATAAGGTCACTTATCACAACTTAGCAAAATCTCTATATTTCTCACAAGAACAGACCATGAAAAAAGTTACTTTTCATGTTTCAGGTAAATCAAGTACATGTTTACTATAACAGTAAGGCCTATGTTATATGGAAAAAAAATCACATAAATAGCCATGCTTTTGTCCTAATTACAATGAAGTTGGTTGCAAAGTTTGGCTTAATCATAATTTCAGAGTTATCACCCATTACAACAATCATCAACCCTGATGGAAAAGAATTCTGAAAAGGCAATAATGGAGGTAACCAGCATTTTACCCTATACTCGCAATATTATCTACCCTACTAAAGACACTTATATTATTTGAGCCACCTGTTACTTTTAGAAAATGTGAGCATTTGCACATTGGAGATGCCTGGACCAAGGAATCCAACATCTAGAGGCTGCAATGTGTGACTGGTATTACGTAGATGGTACAATAAGAAAGGTCCATAGAATAAACAAAAAGCACAGAAATACTAAAAAGCATGGAAGCACCAAAAACACAAATACTGAAAAGGGCATAATTACTAAAGGGCAAAGAAAAGATAAAAAAACTGGACAGAAATGCAGCAAGCCATAGATTTACTGACAAGCACCAACATGTCACATTCCTTGCAAGAATATCATACACATTGATTTGTTTTGTTTTCAACGCCATTTCAACATTTTTTCAGTTGTATTGTGGTTGCCAGTGCACCTATCCATGCTTTCCTGGAGATTCTTTAACCAGTTGCACAATTTCTTCCCAAACCACTGCTTTCCCAAATAGTCATTGTCAAAACTGATCAGCCAAGGGAGAGAAATGAATCCAGTTGCAATGACTATCAACAATCCTATGAAAGAATTTGGCAGAGCTTGGGAATTAAAATATCCCAGAGAACAGGGTCTGAATGTAATATAAGTGGTACTATTAACTAATGATGTTGACTGTTATCACTGAGAAAAACTAATATATCCTGAATTATGGATACAAAAGTCAATAGGGGTTAGAGAAATATATCAAGTCACCCATTATATACAGAAGAGCTCTGAATGCTATTTTCTACAGAAAATAATGAAAAAATATGTACATGTGTACTGTTGCCTCACATGGTTTTCACATGTGATTAAAGTTTGTCACAATAGTTATTGTGTGTCATTAGATTATGAAAAAGGTCTTGATTTGCTTGCCCCTTGCCCCTTTTTTTGCATGGAAATCTTATTACTCGGCCTTTTTCCAAACTACCCTGTTTTAACGACTACAGAAAAAGACTTGAAAATGTTGAGGGTAAAGGAGAAAAGGCCTGTAACCAGCATTTTCTCCTTTTTCCTCAATGTTTTTTACCATTCCAGAAACAGAAATCATCTTGTGATCTACAATTAATTTGTTGCCTGCAATAATTGCTTTCACTGTGGTCACATCTATTTTGTAAGGTAAATAACAAACCATTACAGAAATGGTACAACCTACTGGTAAAGGATTGCCATCATATCAAAGGGGCAGTTGCAGGAGAGGGAGGATTTGTCCATTGATTTACACCTTTACGTTACTAGCTGATTACAACACATTGTCCAAGCTTCCAAAACATTACCTAGAAATTGTTTCATCAGAATCAAATGGTGTCACTCACACCATGAAAAATTGCCAAGGTTTTTTTTTCTTTTGGTGCTTATATAGATTTAACCCTTTACCAAACAATCCCGAGTTTTCACGACCCTGAGAAAGAAGCCTTCTGAAAACATTGTGGGAAAAGAAGAAAATGCTGGTAACCAGCATTTTCTCCTTTTCCCACTGTTTTCTACCCTTCCCGAAACAAATTTCAATTTTTGAGTCACATTAATTTTGTCGTCTCCAAGTCCTTCCAATTTGGACTAGTCTAAAATCATGTTGTTTGGTATAGAGTTAAACAAAAGATAAGCTGTCAATAAAAAGATAGTTGATGAAAAAAGGTCAAGATATGTAGGCAGTCTTGAGCAAAAGCACAATCTTGGGTAACATTCCCTGGTTATTCCTGTATCCTCCAAATCTAGTCAAATCAAGAAGATAAGTCATGATTCTTGAAGGTCAAACATTTTTTATGAAGTGTGTTTAACCCTTTACCAAACAATCCGGGGTTTTCACGACTCTGAGGATGAAGCCTTCTGAAAACATTGTGGGAAAAGAAGAAAATGCTGGTAACCAGCACTTTCTCCTTTTCTCACAATGTTTTCTACCCTTCCCGAAACAAATTTCAGTTTTTGAGTGACATTAATTTTGTTGTCTGCAAATGCTTCCAATTTGGACTAGTCTAAAATCATGTCGTTTGGTAAAGAGTTAAATGACAAAAATGGGGCTGTTCTTGCTATGTGAAATACACAAAGTAGCTGGGAAAAAGGTCTGTCATACAGACTAACATACCGGTAATGATAATAAGAGCCATGTTGACATGGCCATCCCCCGCCAAGTGCTTGCTCAATAGAAGATGTGTGTCTACTTGTAGGTTGAGTTAACTCATTTCCAAACGACAAAATTTTAGGTTTGTCCAAATCGAAAGCATTTGCAGACGAAAAATTAAAAGTCACTGAAAATTTGAAACTTGTTTTGTGAAGGGTAGAAAACATTGTGGGAAAAGGAGAAAATGCTGGTTACCAGCATTTTCTCCTTTTCCCACAATGTTTTCTAAAGGCTTCTTTCTCAGGGTCATCAAAAGTAGGGATTGTGTGGTAATAGGTTAAAGGCTAAACCAGCTAGATTTAAGAATTATTTTCTGGCAATGCTAAATACAAAGTACAATAAAGAACTTCAACAAGGTACACTTTTCTTGTATAGCTGTCAAGTGCAAACACATATGAAGTCAGACAGGAAAAAAAATGCTGAAAAACAACAAAAAGCAATAAATAAAAAAAATATGGAAGGTAGAGTTATCATTCTTGTGTACTGCCCTCCTCCTCAGAGACAACTATCCAGCTGTGAAGTTAATACAACTCGAGTTATGCTCCAAAAAAAACCTTGAGACTCAAAAATTAACAAAGGGACATAACTCCAAAATCATGGCACTGCACTTCTCCTAAATGAAATATGCCTTCTGAAATCTTACATTGATACCTTTTCAAATTTTTGAGTTCTGCTCTGGACAAAATTTAAGTATAAAAAATAACAATGGGCAATAACTCCTGAATCATGGCAGTGAAAGTCATGGTTCTTGTACACTGCAGCTCTCCTCAATGTCCTCTATCAACCTGTGAAATATCACGTTTATATCTCATGCAGTTTTCAATCCATACTCTGGGCAAAGTTTAAGTAAGAAAAGAAAACTATGCAACCAATAGTTATGGCTATAATGCACTGCATTTCTCCTCAATGAGATGTCTGCACCTATGAGGTATCATGTTTACACCTCTAATATTTTTCGAGTTATGCTCTGGACAAAATTTAAGCAGGGATCGTATATACACACGTATATAAGATCCCTGATTTAAGTAAGAAAAATTTTCAAAGGGAAATAAGTCCTAAAGTATGAGGCTGAAAGTAATGGTTCTTGTGTACTGCACTTCTCCTTGAGATCTATCCACCTGTGAAGTATCATGTTTATGCCTCTAATAATTTTTGAGTTACGGTCCGGACAAACTTTTAATATGAAAATTAACAAAGGGCAATAACTCCTAAATTATGCAATCAAGAATTATGGTTGTTGTGCACTGCACTTCTCCTTGATGAGATCTATCCACCTGTAAAGTATCATGTTTACACCTCTAATGCCGAGCCCCAGTAGCTCTGTCGGTAGGGTGCAGGACTTGAGAACAGGGGGTTGTGGGTTTGATTCCTAGCTCAGCCAATTTCTTTCCTAGGATTGATGATAGTCACTGCGACAGGATCCATTCCTCTCCCACCACTGACCATCGTTTCGATGATGGCCGCTGCGATAAAACAAAATGATGTTGAAAACAACGTTAAATACCATACAATCAATCAATCAATCACACCTCTGATAGTTTCTGAGTTATGCACCAGGCAAGAAAGTGGGATGGAAGGACAGATAGGCCTACTGATGGATGGAAGAATGGACGGACGGCTACTATTACCATATCCCCCGCCGCCTTTTCGGCGGGGGATAATAAATCGTACTTCAATGTTAAAAACTTAAAGGTTGAGAAAGGAACTAAATTTCTTCCAATGACATGAAGTCCGGTAACAAAAAATAACAATATTACGTGTTGCATTTTATATAAAGGTCTCCATTTTGAAACAAGTGTATTTGGGAGTGGTCTGTTTTCAGCCTGCCCGATATAATTGAAAAAGCCTGTACTGTCTAAAAAATATTTTATTTTCAGACTAACTTCACTTATAACATTTGTCAGCCACCTGAAAGGCAAGGCGAATACTCTATTCGTATGAATTTAATTCAGGAATTATTTTTTTTTTTTTTGAAACTTTGTCAAAAGTTCTGGTAGAAACAGATCTATGCGTTAACAAAACGTTAGTAAATGCGAAATTTATGGAATCATGGTTCTAATTCTTTGTTTGATATTTTGTATTTAACGATATTCAATGTTTTCTTCATCAAACACTATTATCTGAGTAAGTGAAATCGATTCACATTTCACTGAATCTCAAACCGGGGAACGGGGGGAATCATTTTATGGTCTAAGGGAGAAAACTCGTATATACCTTTAAACAACTTCTTTGACAGTGGCTTCCCTTGTTCCACTCTCAAATATTCCTCCTTGTCTGTACAAGCGTACACGGAAACTCGCTGTTAAAAGACTTGACAAAGGGAAAAACCGTCAATCCATGAGAATCTATTATTCTTGTATGTCTTTCATTTTAAAAGCTGTTACATTAATTTTCATTTGCCATTACTGAGTGACAATCGTTACGAGAACGAAAACTCGAGTCGAGGTAAATTATGTCTGCTTTTTAAATGTAGGTTAAATCAGTAGTAATTAAATTGATCTGTTATATACATTAATTTACGAAAGTTTTCATAACCAAATTCAAATTCATCTCATGTACAAAGCTTTACACTGATAGCCAAACCGTTACTTTCCACATTGTATTTTGGCGGTTAACTAATTGTTGTGTTTACAAATATGATGAAATACAAGGGAGACTACCGACCGAATACAAAATGTCGTTTATATCTTTAACGGTTCATTCGCTCGCCTAATGTCATGATAGCTTCAAAACGGTAAATATCTATTGTCCATTAATGGAAATACAGTAGAGTCGTATCAGCTCGACGAAAAATCGATTTTATATCGACCTTCCTAACAAGCTCTACAGGTGTGACAGATTCCTATTTGTCTTTGGTTTTATGCGGTCCACAACTTTAAGGGATGCAACTCTGGTAAAATAAAAATACATTAAGTTTGTACGAGTTTTCTCCCTTTGACCATTAGACCTGTGCCTGAAATTCTGTTCCGAGTCGAAAAGGCCAGCAAATTTAAAAACGTAAAAGAATTAGGAAAAGGACAATCAAATCTCTTCATATATAGATAAAGGATGACTGGACATGTTTTATTAAAAAAAAAATCACCATTTCCTCCTTAGATTATCTAACTTTGGTCGCAATTCTGGTAACAAATTTATATAGATCTAAATAGAAATGTATCTTTCGTGGAAAAAAAAAGTCTAAGTTTTTGAAACAAGTAGACCATCCCTTTTCTAATATTTTCATGTAGTAACCCCTCAATTTATGCTGCTTAACCCTTTTCCTACACAATCATAAATTTAAACAACGTTACAGCAAAAGGCTTACGAAAACATTGCGTAAAATGAATTATCAGCAATTTCTATATTTCCCAGGATGTTTTCTACCATTCCAAATGCAAGTTTCGTATCTCTGTTGGCATCTAATTTGTCATCTGCAAACGTTTTCAACTTGGATAAATATAAAATGTGACCATATTTTACAAAGATATTTAAATAGTCGTCTGCAACCTGTTTTCAGGTCCATGGTAGGTTATCAGTTTTTTACTATTCTCAACTCGGGAAATATTTCAACAGTCAGGTATTCATTATGGTGATCTATTTATTGATTATACGTCAAAATCATAATGAAAATTTTGTATGAAAATTGCAAAAAATGTCGACCCGACTGACTAGAACAATTTCTGAGTCACATCAGGTGTGAAAATTATGTACGTGTGTTCCAAACGGTATACCGGTCAAAAATTGTGCTAAAATCAAAGCACCCACGTTTTGTGAAACTCTCAAAAAGGAAAGGCGTGAGATTTGTGTAATTAAGTGCATCAGTTACAAACAAATTAAAAAGTTCATTTGGTAAGTAATGATGATGTTGAAAAATAGCAAGAAGTTATAGATCCAGTCTTAATCTCAACAAGTTGTGATAATTTTACGGGAACTCGACCCCAGTCACTTTCGACCATTTAGCTCCGCCTAGAAAAAGAAAGTTAACGAATATGCAGTGTTCTGTCAAGTGGGAGACCCTGAGACATTTTCTCCATGAATTAGAAAGTTGTTCCACAAAAGTGTAAACAGATGAGACTTTCTCCTAAGTTTAGTTCAGCAGAACCTCGGTGCATCATTCTGTCTCAATAACTTTAAGGAAGTGTCTAGGGGTACGGATTCGTACCACTAGCCTCTGAGGCTAGAGATACGGATCCGTATCCCTAGCCTGCGAGGCTAGGGGTACGGATCCGTATCTCTAGCATTACCAATTAGGCCTGGCTAGAGATACAGTTATTACAAGGTTTGATGGAAAGTTGTTATTGTACAGAAATTAGCCCTGCCATGTATTCGCCATCTAAAGCAAATACGAATTTTGATATGGGACATGGCCAATTTAAGTTACTCCATTAACATATGACTCAAGCTGTGTTAAATAGGGGTTTAATGCCTCGCTGTAATGCATTATAATATAATACTTATGCAGGTATCATACACCTGTTTTAACACCCTAATACCTGGATTTGGTTTGTTTCTCGATTTGAACAGTAGCTCTGATCGATTACTAGTGGTGAAACGGTTTACCGATATACCGATTAACCGCGGTCTGTTCAAAGAAAAAAACCAAAACCGGTTCGAATTTTACTGTATCGGTATTTCTGCAATATGTCAACTTCTCTTTATTGCATCAGAAAGTCCGGTTTTCCCAAAAATTCTGTCAGAAATTGATTGTTTTTCAACTTACAGAAAGATTTCCGGAAGCGAAAGTTGTTTATTTTTTCCACAGGCAGTGTCACCTGTGTTAAAGTAAAACTATGACCACCTCAAATTCGCGACACGAACTTTAAATAACCGTCGACCATATTGCTTTTGGAACAATGGAGTTTGTTTGTTATTCATTTCTTATAACTTTGCTCACACTTATTTTGCATTTTTTTCCGGTGGATAAGTGGGAAAGTATTAGTGTTAGTTGAGCAACTGAGTAAGTTAGTGCATCGCACTGTCTACTCTGTTGAGCTCCCAAAGTTTGGTATTCTCTGGATGCTTAAAAGGTTGACATGTTAATACTTTTGAAAAAGAACATGACTGGACATGTCATTGAGTCATTTACTTGTTTCTATGGACAATTCTTAGTCATTTCAGTCTAGTTGGTGTTAAAGACTAGTCAATTTCAGTTTGTTTTTATTTGTTCATGCAAAAGAATTGCTTTTTAGTTCATTATCTTGAAAGAATGGAAGAGTTCCAAGCAGATGTACTAGTTTTCTTTATCACTTTTTGAGCATATGCTACCCTAACAGTGTCTACTAGTGGTCAGATATGGTAAATGTCAGCATATACAGCATATTGCAGTACGTATTGCAATACGGGTCAGCCATATTGCAATATATTGCAGTACGCTTTTTACCGTATTGTTTCACCCCTATCAACTACTAGAAAGACCAGAAAACACCTAATGACCGGAAAACGTCGGATAACACCCGAGAAATAGCAAAATACATACTGAATGGGGGGGGGGGATCGAAAGGGTAGGGCTGTATGTTAACTCAGGGATTATATATAGGGCCTACACATTTATACGATCCCTGGTTAACTGGGGGTATTGGTGAAGGAAGTTATCAACCTATACTCGCCGAAAACCTTTTTAATTCGCCGAAAAACACAATTAATGCTACCTCATTCTTTTTTAATCTTATCGCGGAAAGCCACCGCTTATCACAAAAAATGCACGAAAAAAAACATAGCAAATGGTTGGAAACTTGGAGTGGTGTTGTTTGGTCATCGTGATAGGGATATAGGTAGGATGTTACCCTTTACTCGCCTAAACCACCTAAATATGCCAGAATTCACCATGGGAACAATTTTAGGCGCCAGAAAAGACCATGCATTGATGATACATCTACTTCTAGTGATTGTGTCTACGAAAAACACCTGAATACAGGCATTGAATACAGAATCGTCAGCCACAAACAGCGTAAATTGTGGGTGGAGATATAGTACTGATATTTCAAATACCGTATTACCTAAACTTGTCACACTGAACAGCTGAAAGACAATTAAGTGTGTCAGAAAAGACTGGAAAGGGCAAAGTGTGGTAAATTGGTCTGGCTTAAAGCATAGCGCCCCCCCTACCACCACCACCACCACCAAGATAGTGTCAAATGCTTGTCATACAATTTTGGGTGTTTTTTGGCTGGCCGTCATAAGGTGTTTTTCAGTCTTTCCAGTGACCCGATCTGATTTTATTTTTGTGATTGTTTCTCCGCTGAAGAGACCTAAAAGGTAGAATCCAGTTTTTCTGATACTATATCAGTTTATGTCCAGAAATTAAAAAGTTAAGTATAAAATGCGAAAGAAAAGTAGACTAGATCTATTTATTACACTGGACAGGCATTAATACTGAAACATCCATTCGATTTACAATCTAATTCCTCTTTATCAAACTTGTCCATTACAGAACTACCATAAATCAGGGTCCTGTGTGGGTCAGCACTTATGCTGCGTTTATATAAGCCACGATGCCCACAATTTGAGAGAAGCCTGGTGAGCGTTGATCTCGAGATAACTTGGTGCTATCGGGATGGTCGTAAGGATCACGATAGAATTTTTGACAGTCAAAAATTTAGCTACAACAATGCTGATTTAATTTTAATCTTGTGGAAACGTGGTAGATCGGTGAAATCGTAGCAGGAATTAGCACATGAAAATGTAACAGGGAGGCTATAACCAGCGCATCAGACCTTGTTTCTGTGTTGAGTTTCTGGAAAGGGTGAGAAGATCGATTGAGTTTCTTTTAATTATCGTTGCTGGCGATAGTTGGATCTAGTTGTACCCAAATCACGACCAAAAAGTAACAATCTCGATCAAATCGTTGACAAAAGTCGACGCAGAGCTTAACAGAACTTGATAACTTAAGGGTTCTGAACGGAACTAGACAAAACGTGATAGCAGATCATAATAATCGTTCAGGAACTTGAGAGAACCTAACGAAATCGTGGCATATCCTGACCAGGATAATTTAGATTTTGGAACATATCGCTGAAGCTCGTAACAAAACGTAATGAGAGCGTATGAAAGCCACGGTGGGGAAGCAAAATTAATGCATTGAATTGTGCAGCTCTTCGATGATTTTGATATCGTGGAAATTTTAGACAGCATGGTTTATCTAAACGCAGCATTAATAAAGTGTGGGACTCGAAACCTAAAGGCCCTGGATTTGAGTCTCACTGGAAACACTGGGTCTTTCTTTCGTGGAAGTGTCATTGGGTGAGGGACTTCTGTGGTTCTGGTGAATCTCATGAGACATTTTAATGTGAGCTGTCGCTATAATATGACTAATATAATGTTGAAAGCGGCGTGAAACACCATTACCTTTTAAATCAGTATATACATGTAAATTATCATGTAGGGAAACAATATAGACCTTAACCCTTAGCCTGCATTAGGTGATCTTGAACTCACGTAGAAAAAAGTGTTGTAAAAGATCAGTACGCACATAGGGGTAGTCTGATCTTGAAATACACTTGAAATACACTGAACATTACTGATTCTAATAATGGTTTAAGTCATACTAATTAAGCAAATGTCATTTACTTTAACAAAAATCCCTACTGTAAAAAAAAAAAAAACATACAAGATCAAACAAACGAACAAATTATTTGAATATACAGGAACTTTTAAGGGAGGACGACTTTTTAATGAAAAACTGGGACGTTGTGACAGTGGCCGTTTTAACCGGACACCGCTATACAATGTATCACGGACATTCATTAAACCCCTCTTTTTTACAGCATGGCTCAACTCTAATAAGGATGAAACACGCTATATAAAACTATTCTAGCTTTCAGGGGGTAGCTCGTATATCTTAATTGTGATTGTGTCTCCACAGCGGAGAAACAGTCACAAAAATAGAGCTACCATACAAATCGAGAAATGTCAAACAAAGGAAAGCCACGTTTTGGTGTAAAAATAATAAAGGATTCAACGTGCTGAATAGCCTACTGCATAATTACCATGTTACAATACATTAAAGAGATGCATTTAGCCCCCTTTTGCCACAGTTTGACTCATATAGTGATCAAGTCGCATAATATTGTCCTTTTCCCGTATCAGAATTCGTATTCGCTTTACTGGCTACTCTCCTTGATAGCGTTATTCCACTTCTCAAATGGCGTCGTATACATGGGAGGGCTCATTTCTGTACAAGAACAAATTCTATCAAGTATTTCTCAACAATAATCAGGATGATTAAACCAAAGATTCGATCGAACCTTCACGGTAACCTTTAGCCTGGCCTAATAGGAAATGCTAGGGATACGGATCCGTACCCATAGCCTACGAGGCTAGAGATACGGATCCATATATCTAGACTCGAAGCCTAGAGGTATGGATCCGTACCCCTAGACACTTCCTAATTTTAAAAGCGTCCCTTACTTCTGCAAGTTATGGCATGATTATTGCCGCTCTGAATTAACCATGGCAGAACATGTGTTTTGAATATATGGAATATGTAAATCAAATAAGCAAATTAAAGAAAAAAGAAGAAGAAAAAAACATCTTCAGTGCATAATATAGTTTCATTTACCTTCAGTCTGAAGTATCTGGAAATCTCAAAATCTAACTGGTCATTTTTCAGTCTGCGTAATGTGTCTTTGATCTGCTTGTCAGATATGAAAATGGACACAAATCCATAGATAAATGATTTAACTTCACATTGACACCAAGTTAAGTGCAAGGTTTTCATTGATCTTTTTGTTATTTACCATTTATTTGACATAAACACATCTGGCTAATTTGTAAACAAACACTCATTCTAAATTCAGTTAACTGTGCATGCGTGGTCAATATGATTCGAAAAAATGATATAATGTGATCTGCAATTTAAGTGATAAAATACGACTCCTCATAAATGAAATACATCCAGTACATTTAGTTTTCCTTTCAGTGCCCAAGCTGATACCACAGAAGCCGATAAACTATGAAAAAAAAAAGAACAATACTGTACCTGAAGTGACTTCCAAAACATGCGCAGTAAATGTCAAGCCTAGTTTGATTTCCTTGGAAGTGGGTCAGTGGATGTTTACATTTCAAAATGATGGAATTACAAGGAGGTAACACTGCCATTTTTTAATTATTTCGGTGTTTTTGTAAAGATTAATCATTAGTCTATTGATTACGGACCTTATTGTTCACTGACAAAGAAAAGATTGACACATACGACCATTTGAAATGACGCTGGTATTTTAATTTTTCACTGCAGATGGGTCATAAGAATGGATGCTGCGGGGGCTAGCGGAGAAACAGTCACAAAAATAACATCGGAGCTAGTCCCTGAATTGGGGTATCTGAAGGGTTGCTCCCATGTTATTTTTGTGATTGTGTCATCCATCCCTTCGTAGCAGCCATTCTTTAATTCCATCTGGAAATTTCAAAATCTTACCAGTCATCTTTCAGTCTGCTTTGTGTGTCTTTAATTTGGTTGTCAGCTATTGAAATGGACATGAATCGATAGATAAATGATTGATCATTACAAAAACAGCAAAATCAAAAAAAAATGTTTCTGTTACTTTATTGTAATTCCATTATTTTGAGATGTAAATATCTGTTGACCTACTTCCAAGGAAATAGAAACTAGGCTTGACATTTACTGTGCATGATTCAGAAGTCATTTCTGGTACAGTAAAGTTCTTTTTTTTTTACAACTTATCGGCTTCAGTTTTATCAGCTTGTGCATGGCAAGGGAAACTAAAATGTACTGGATGTATTTCATTTATGAGGAGTCATATTTATCACTTAAATTGCCAATCACACGATGTCATTTTTTCAAATGAAATTGACCAAGCATGCACACTTAACTGAATTTATACTGAGTGTTTGTTTACAAATCAACTAGGTTTGTTAATGTCAAATAAAAAGTAAATTACAACACGCATGCACACTTAACTGAATTTATACTGAGTGTTTGTTTACAAATCAACTAGGTTTGTTAATGTCAAATAAAAAGTAAATTACAAAAAGATTGATGAAAACCTTGCACTTCACTCGGGTGTCAATGTGAAGTTAATTCATTTATCTATTGATTCATGTCCATTTTTATTGCTGACAAGCAGATTAAAGGCACATTAAGCAGACTGAAAGATGACAGGTAAGATTTTGAAATTTCCAGATGGTATTAAAGAATGGCTGCTGAGAAAGTGTGGCCGAAAATATGTCATTTAGATGGCATGCAAACAATTTCGATTCTCGTTTTTACAGTCGCTGTGTGCAAATGGTTCCATCCATCAGGGTATATAAAGGTCTCTCAGGTTATTGTAATTTACGGCCAAAACCATGTTGTGTTACTGTCTTTCTTCCAAGAAAATGAGATTTTAGTGAAATTTGTGATTAAGGGGATCTGTGGTGGTTAAAGGGATAGGTTGCGATTTAGGAGACAAAGGAGTACATCACTAGTCATCCCTTTTTATTTCAGATCATTTAAACAATACATATTGTAAATCGCATTCAAACACATTGGTCACAGGGCCAAATCTTAGAAAAACCTTGTGTGCACCCTAGAGGCTACATTTTCAGCCCTATACTCATGAAAATTGGTCAGAATGTTTGTCTTAATAATATTTCGGACAAGTTCAAAATTGGGTCATGTCTGGTTAAAAGGTAGATCACCTGGCCAGATCTTGGAAAAACCTTGTGGGCACTCTAGTGGCATTTTTAGGCCTATACATACAAAAATTTGCAAGAGTGTTTGCCTTGATAATATCTCGGATTTGTTTGAAATTGGGTCATGTTAGGTCAAAATGTAGGTCAACAGGCCAAATCTTAGAAAAATCTTGTAGGCACACTAGAGGCCACATTTTCAGCCTGATAGTCATGAAATGTATTCAAAATATTTGTCTTGATAAAATCTCAGACAGGTTTGAAATTGGGTCACATCAGGTTAAAAAGAAGGCCACTTGGTCTTTTCTGTGTCTGTGCACTCTAGAGGCCACATTTTCAGCCAAATGCTCATGAAACTGTATAAGAATGGTTGTCTTAATGATATCTATGACAATTTGTCAAAAAGTAGATCACTGGGACAAATCTTTGAAAAACCTTGTGTGCACTCTGGAGTCCACATTTTCAATCTAGTAAACATGAAACATGGTCAGAATGTGTCTTGATGATATCTACTTGTATAAATAGGATCATGTCAGATGAAAAACTAGGTCACTGGGACAATTTTTAGAAAACCTTGTATGCATTTTAGATGCCTTCTTTTTCAGCCAGGTACCTATGAAAATTGATCAGAACGTTTGTCTTGATGGTAAATCAGACAAGTTCAGAAATTAGGTCATGTGAACATTGTCAAGTCAAAAAGTAGGTCACTGGGATAAATCTTAGAAAAGCCTCATGTTAATGCTATAGGCAACATTTTCAGTCCAATAGTCATGAAGCATGGTCGGTGTTTGTCTTGATGGTATCTCTGACAAGTTCTAAAATTGGTCGAATTATTTTTAAAGTAGGTCATAATGCTCATGTGTTTTACATCAGCATAAACAGGATCTTTAAGCTTTATCAATCCTTGATGACGTTACTCAGGTGAGCGCTTTAGGACCAGTGACCCTCTTGTTTTAAAATTCCGCTTATTTTTTTTTTTTCCAGATGAAGGGGGAAAATCTCCCCCCCCCCATTTTAAGTTTCTACAATAAACACTGCTGGAAGCACTGGGTTTTTCATGGAAGTGTCCCAGGGCAAGACACCTCAGGGCTTTAACCCTTTACCACACAATCCCGACTTTTAACGACCCTGAGAAAGAGACCTTTAGAAAACATTGTGGGAAAAGGAGAAAATGCTGGTAACCAGCATTTTCTCCTTTTCCCGCAATGTTTTCTGTCCTTTTACAGACAAATCTCACCATATGAGCTATGTCTAATTTGTCGTCTGCAAATGCTTTCAATTTGGATATGTATAAAATGTTGTCGTGTGGTAACGGGTTAACCTAGTACTGGTGAAAGCCAGGATAGACATGAATAAGTGAGCTGTAGCAGTGACATTGTAGTGTTAGGTCAAGGACTGTTCAGTGGAGACAGTTGTCCCCTAATCTTATAGGAAATAGGAGATACTTTCAAAGTAAGTGACACAAATACACTCAAGACAAAATATCAAATAGACTGGAAAGGGACAAAGTTTTACCTGTGTGCAACATAATGGGACATTTTTTAGCTCAAGGTGAGCTTTTGTGATTGTGCTGTGTCCGTTGTCCATTCATCAACATTTACCTCGTGTGCACTCCAGAGGCCACATTTTCAGATACTTATGAAACTGGCTCAGAATGTTTTTCTTGATAAAATCTTGGACAAGTTTGAAATGAGTCATGTTTGGTCAAAAAGTAAGTCACTTGGCCAGATCTTAGAAAAAGCCTTGTGTGCATGCTAGAAGCCACTTTTTTAACCAGATACTCATAAAACAAGGTCAGATTGTTTGTATTCATATCTCAGACAAGTTTGAAATTGGGTCATGTAGTTTCTTTTTTCCACCCACAATGTTTTAAAAGGTGGTCACCAACATTTTTCCTTTTCTCAGTGTGTATTAAAAAGCTTTCTTCCTCAAGGTCATTTAAACTTTTGATTGTGGGGTAAAGAATTACAAAAGATCCTAAGAATTTAAAGGAAAGTGGGAAACAAAATAGAGGAAATAGGAAACAAAATATTCAAAGTTTTGAATATGAATTGAAGTGTAGGAACATGCATTGTATAAGCGAGGTCAAATATAACGCATTTGCTACTCTGTTGTTATAGCTCTACATTTGTTGATTAATCCTCTACCAAACGATAAAACTGTAGACTTTTCCGACTTAAAAGCATTACAGATGACAATGGAAATGTGGCTCAAAGGATGGAATTTGGTCTCAATAGAGTAGAAAACACTGTAGGAAAAGGAGAAAATGCTGGTTACCAGCATTTTCTCCTTTTCCTACAATATTTTCGAAAGGTTTCTACCTCAGTGTCATTAAAACTCAGGATTGTGTGATAAAGGGGTAACAGTGAAAGGGGGGGGTGTATTCCAGGGATAGATCTAGTTCATGATATTGATTAGTCCTGTAAACCACATGGTGAAATTGTAGACTTCCAAAAATCGCAGGCAATAAATAAATGCAACTCAAATGATGGGATTTGTTTTTGGATTATAGAAAATATTGTGGGAAAAGGAAAAAAATGCTGATTACCAGTATTTTCTGCTTTTTCCACAATGTTTTCATCGTTAAAACTTGGGGTTGTTAGTTAACCCTTTACCACGCGGCAAAATTTAAGACCTATCCAAATTGAAAGCATTTGCATACGACAATTTCATAGTGGCTCAAATGACGCAACTTTTCTTTGATAGGGTAGAAAACTTTGTGGGAAAAGGAGAAAACGCTGGTTACCAGCATTTTCTCCTTTTCCCACAATGTTTTCAAAAGGCCTCTTTTTCAGGGGCGTTAAAAGGTCATTGTATGGTAAAGGGTTAAATGGTTAGCCACTAGAATGCCCACATAATTTGAGTTGCTTTGTGAAGTGTCTACCATGATGAGACTGAACATATTTTGCAGTCTGATCTTAGATCTACACTTAATGCTACAGTTGTCTGGAGAGATATGCCGAGATCAGACAAGTTCAGAAGAGTTGTTTCATATACATGTAATGGAATTGGCAAGAATGTTTTTTTTTTCCTCGTTTGCTTATATGTTTTGTAGTCTTTCTATCATGTTATCTTACATTTTTTAAATCATCCATGCTTTGTGAAAAAGAGGTTTAATGCATCTGCAAAAAGTATCAACCCAGGTCAGCTTGCACTGTCTATGCAGGCTGACATGGGCCAATACTTTTTGCTTTTGGTCAATTTTCTGCATGTCAAAGCCTTCAAAGGGTGAGTGTACCTCTTGATTCAGTGGTTTGTATGACAAAATGGATTTTTATGGATCCATAATTATGTGATGACTTGCTTGGTATCATGGATCACGGAGATGCACTAAGCCCCCTTGTGCTTAACCCTTTACCAAACAACAAAATTTTAGACTTGTCCAAATTGAAAGCATTTGCAGACGACAAAATAAACCCGACTGAAAAATTGAAATTTGACTTTGGAAGAGTAGAAAACATTGTGGGAAAAGGAGAAAATGCTGGTTACCAGCATTTTCTCCTTTTCCCACAATGTTTTCAGAAGGCTTCTTCCTCTGGGTTGTAAAAACCAGCGATAGTTTAGTATAGGGTTAAATTATTCTTATTTATTAACCTACATTGAAAAATCATTTTAGATTTTTCATCACTGTTAGGCTACTCAGCTTACTCTGTACGCAGTGACATAATCTAAGACTTGTCCATACCTAAACCATAGTCAGACAACTAAGGATATGCCTCAAATGATGAAAGTATGTCTATGATTGAGTAGAAAACTTTGTGGGTAAAGGGAAAAATGCTGGTTACCATTATTTTCTCATTTCATATGATGTTTTCTGAAGCTTTCTACTTTAGGGCATCGTGAAGATACTGGATTGTTTGGTAAAGGGTTGAGCTTCCCAGCATTGAACCAAAGATTAATGGTAACCTACGGTACTTATCTCATCCAATTGCTTTTTTTATGAAATGTTTTGAAAAATTTTAACTCAGGAAAACAAATATATCAACTTATTACTCTCAGACAAAAACAATGTCTTTTTATGGTTTGCCGATTTCATAGTACTAGGGGAAACCGGTATTCTTTTCTTCTAAAATGCCTGTTGTGCTGTTTATGTAATGAAGCAATGTGTTTAAACTGTCTAACCTGTTATGTGTTTGTTTTGCGATATAGTGTATGTCAACAAAGGCTACGAATATCATTTGCAAAGATACTTCAACATTGGACTGTTTGGTAAAGGTTATAAGGAGAAATATGTCCGCTATTTTTGAAGAAAACATCGAGGTCTTCTCTTGTCTGTGTCTGCCTCATGCAAACACTTAGACATTTTCTCGTGTCTCTGTTATTAAGGAAGATAAATTACTTCATACTGGGAATGGTTGTTTACTATCAAACTTAGGGGAACTCTTTCCACAAGGCCAGGTAATCCTCAGAACATTTCTGACACAGTTATGCCCCTTTGTGCCTTAGAAATGTCACTGAAAAGTACCCACAGAGGAACCATTGCACCTACTTGGCTACTTTGTTTCAAATTTCATCTTACTAAGGGCTTTAGAACATTAATTGTTTGGTAATGGGTTAATTCTCTAGCATGACAACCCAGAGGAAGAGAGCTTTTGTAAATATTGTGGGAAAAAGAGAAAATGCTGGTTACATTGAATTTGTTTCTCAAACTGGTATCAATTTGAACATGTGTAATACTTAGTCGTCTAGTAAAGAATTAACTCTTTACCACACAATCCTGACATTTAATGCCTTTGAGAAAGAAAGTTTTTGTAAGCATTGTGGGACAAGGAGAAAATGCTGGAAACCAGCATTTTCTCCTTTTCCCACCATGTTGTCTACCTTTCCAAAAACAAATTTCAACTTTTGAGGCACATTGAATTTGTCATCTGCAAATACTTCCAATTTGGACTGGTCTGAAATTTTGACGTTTGGAGTTAAAGGAGAAATATAGTGTATTGATCTAATTGTACTATTTTCCCTTTCAATCTGCACAGAACTCATAAGTTGTTATTCTAGACCAGTTCATAAACTGTAAACTTTTACCAAATATACATATGGAAATTAATTAAGCAACACCAAATTCATAGTTGTATAATTCTGTGTTTACGAAAAACAGACAATTTTTTTTAAAGAATTTATTGAAGTGTTCCATCCTGCTGTTCAGCATGATAATTGCATGGGAGATGTAATGCCCACGCAACGGCACGCAATACACATGAAGCATCATACCCTCCATAATCCATATGTATAAAACCAAGTTTGTTGCAATCCCATTCCCCACTCTGTCCTTTCAGTAGTGTTGAATATCCAGTGGCCAAATTGTCATGGCACGTCGTAAATTGACCGAGGATATTCGTTGGCAAATTATTGGCATGGGAAATGCCGGGATTTCCCTCCGCCAAAGTGGAGGTCAAGTTGGTTGCAATCCTTCAGTAATTTCCAGACTCTTGAGCAAACGCCAACCTACCAATGATGTCAAAGACCGTCCAGGGCCTGGCAGACCTCGTAAGACAACGCCCAGAGAGGACAGAACGCTCATCAGGCTTGTGCGGCACCATCCATGGGATTCCAGCACATTGTTAAGACAGCAGTGGTTACCAGGTAGGGCCATTCCCAATAGAACCACCAGGAATCTATTAAAATCTGCAGGATACAGAGCCAGAAGACCAGTCGAGCGTATCCAACTGTCTCAAGCTCATCAAGCCGCAAGAATTAACTGCTGTCAGCAACGACTTAGATGGAATTTTGCATCATGGCAGAGGGTTCACTTTTCTGACGAATGCTGGTTCCTATCACATGGTTGATGGCCACACATGTGTCTGGAGGCAACGGAACACAGCTATGGCTCCGCGCAATATCCAGGAGGCTGTTCCCTTTGGGGGAGGGGCAGTCATGGTATGGGGGTACATCTCTGCAGGTTGAAAGATGGACCTCATCACTATTCTTGGTAATCTGAATGGGCTTCGGTATCAACAGGAGATCCTTGAAAGAGCAGTGGTTCCACATTTTGACAACCATCCACTGGGCACAAGACCCACCTTCATGGACGATAATGCCAGGCCCCATAGTTCACGTGCTGTCATCGAATTCTTGCATCAGGATGCTATTGACACTCTACCATGGCCAGCCAGGAGCCCAGATCTCAACCCTATCAAACATTTGTGGGATCTTTTAGGCCGTCGTGTTCGACAGAGTGAACCCCCCCCCCATCCAGAATCTCGAAGACTTGACCGCTCATTACATGAGAAATGGCAGAGGATACCTCAGAATCAAATCTGGCGACTGATCCAAGGAATGAAGAGGTGTCTGGAAGCAGTTGTTCATGCACGTGGAGGTTACATGAGATACTGACGAGACCCTCTATCTCGACTTGCAGGACTTTGTTCTTCAGTTCCATGAACAATATGTGTGTGTGGTACGCACGCTGACGTTTGTGCTAGAAAACTTAAATCCATAAAATATTTCATGAAAACTTGGCTATTTTTCTATAACTGTGCAATATTCCAATAAATCACATTTTTAAACTGTAATCTGCACCTGGATCCTCCTCAGTACTGTCAGTTAACATTTACAAATATTTGACAAGCCAGACTTTGACACATGTTGTGTGTCAGCTCAGTGGTTTGGTCTGAGAAGTTACGGGTGTTGCTAATTAATTTCCATGTGTATAGTTCTATGTGTTAATGACTTGGTTGAAAAAGCTTTTGAAAACTTTATTGGAATAGGACAAAATGCTTGCAACCGTAATTTTTTTTACCCTTTTGAAGACAAATCTCATCAATCCATATTTAATTTTTCTTCTTCAAATGCTTTCAGTTTGGACAAGTCTAAAATTTTGTCATTTAATAAAGAGTTAACTCAATACCGAATGACAAAATTTTAGCCTTATCCAGATTGGAAGCATTTGTATTCAACAAAATTAGTTACGTCATGTTGCTCAAATGACGGGATTTGACCTCAATGGGGTAGGAAAGATCGTGGGAAATGGAGAAAATGCTGATACCCAACATTTTCTCCTTTTCCCACAATGTCTTTAAAGGCCATGTTTGTCAAGGTTGTAAAAACTAAGTATAGTGTCAGAAAGGGTTAATATGAATTGGGAACAAGGGTGCATGGTTTGTTGATAAGAATTATCAATTTGTCAGGAATGCAGATAAAGCATGCTAGTCATAAAAAAAAAAGTTGCCTTCGTTTTTTCCTAGGAATAAAACTGACCTAAAATATTGATTCAAAAAAATTTGCCTTTGTTTTCTCCAGGAATAAGGTTGAACAAAACTTTTGTTTCAAAAGGATTTTCATGAGCTTTACATTCCAGGATATAACTCAGAACAATTTCTCCATTTATCATTTAACCCTTTGCCACTCAATCCCAACTTTCAACAATGCTAAATGAGTGGGCTTTTGAAAACATTGTGGGAAAACAAGGAAAAGTATGTAACCGGTATGTTCTCCTTTTCCACAAAAATCATCATTTTAGAAGCATTTAATTTGTCTTTTGCAAATGCTTTGAACTTGGTCCAGTCAAAAAATTTGTTGTATGGTAAAAAGTTGAAAGAGACACGGCAAACTACAGGTACTTTGAAAATTTTCTTGTAAAACATCAATAATAAACAGGAATAAAGATTAATACAAGGATACATTATTATGGCAATAATGAGAAAAATACAATATTTGCAAAAGTGATCTGGCCCAAGACAAAAAAGATATCTGCAGAGAGTAAATCCTATGCTTTTTACCATTCTTCCATTTTGGAATTGTTCCAAAATAACCTTAACATGTTAAAGGACTTTAATTTTTGGAAAATGATCTTTGCATGAAATTAAAATAATACCTTTAGCATGCAGTCCCTTCTTTTTACAACACTAATGATAAAGGGTGGAAAAAGGAGAATATGCTGGTAACTCTCTTCCCGACAACAAACTTTTAGCCTTGTCCTAACTGAAAGCATTTGCAGACGACAAATTAAGGAAATGGAAAACATGAAATTTGACTTCATAAGACAGAAAACTTTGTTGGGAAAGGAGAGAATGCTGGTTACTAGTATTTTCTTCTTTCCCTTAATATTTTCAAAAGCCTTTTCCCTGAGCAAAGTGAAAAGTTGTTATTGTGTGTTCATGGGGTAACCAGCCTTTACTACTTTTTCACATCCTTTCTAGGACAATTTCTATCATGTTAACCACATCTTATTTGTCTCTTGCAAATAGTTTCAGGATGGTCGAAATAAAAAATTTATGGTCTGGTTTGGGAAGAGGATATTATGCATGGCATGCAAAGAGTTAATTTTGGAAAACGATTTTCAACGCAGTTTGTTATGAAACCAGAGATATGGTATCTGTTCTGTATTGTATCTATAAACACGTTGAAATCAGATAGGGGTATTTTAGATAGATAGGTTTGCAACTTTCATTGTTGATGGGGATGACTGTTGATCCCTGGTGCACTGAATGAGTTCCCAAGTTTTAATGACCTTGGAGAAGAAGACTTTTGAAAACATTGTGGGAAAAGGAGAAAATGCTGGTAACCAGCATTTTCTCCTTTTTCCACAATGTTTACTTCCCTATCAAAAACAGATATCATCATTAGAGCTTCATTTATTTTGTCGTCTGCATATGTTTTAAATTAGGTCGAGTCCAAAATTTAATCATGGTAAAGAACTAATAAAACAGATCTTTTCAACAAGGAAAAACAGTTTAACCCAGGTATTTCACACTTATTTTGGCCACAATATCCTACAAAGTAGCGGCCATGTAGAGTCAAGATCAGACTACACATTCTGTGCAGTCTGATCTAGATCCACACTGTCTGTAAAATGAATCTTGGTCACTTTAGGCGCTTTCAGAGTTAATACAGGATGTTTTGAAACCAGAGATACGCTATCAGATGTACATATTTTTGTAAACATTTTGGAATAAGGTTTACGGGTTTCTACTTTCATTTTCGATGTGGGTGATTATCAATACAGAATGTTATGAAATCAGCATTATGCTATCCGCTGTACATTGATTTGTAAACACTTGAAAGCAGGCAAATAGGTTTTCAACTTTCATTTTTGATGTGGGCAAAATGGCGGTAGGTGTATTTTATTTTGTTTTTGCATATTTTTTTTGTAGACTTTGTTGATCCCCCCCCCCTGCCATTCAGGGGTGTGATTTTTCTTCCTTTCAGAGGAATTCCTCCTATTGAAACAGAAAATACAAAATTGTCCCAGCTCTTGAGGATCTGCCCAGAAAAGTTTATTTTTTTCTAAGTCTGGGGGGTGGGGGGGATTTTACTTCCTTGTTATTTTGTCAGTCACCCCCTCCCCTTTCTAATTCTTTCAAAGAAATGGAATTTAAAAAAAAGGAAAAAAAAACTCTCTTTGCCTACTTTTATGGTGATTTTTTTTCCCCCTTTTACTCTACTCTTTTTCTCAATGCCAGCAACTCTTCTCCATTTTGCAACAATGAATGTATTTGGCACAGGGCACAAAGCAAGATCAGCCTGCACATGTACGCAGTCTGATATTGCTTTACACTCTCTGCCTCTATATCAACATTTTGAATCATGTGAACTCAATCCAATTTTCAAGAGACAGATGGATGTTTTAACTCTTTATCAAACAATCCCTGGTTTTCACAACCCTGGAAAAGAAGGCTTCTGAAAACATTGTGGGAAAAGGAGAAAATGCTGGTAACCAGCATTTTCTCCTTTTCTCACAATGTTTTCCATACTATCAGAGAGCTCAAGCTTACTTGTACCAGTTTCGAGAGTGTCCTCTGCAGATGTTTTGCATTTGGAAGATATGAAATTTTGTCATTTGGGAAAGGGTTAATAAAAGTGAAAAATTCAAATTTGGCAGGATAAAAGTTCAGTAAAAAGAACGGAATCAAGCTTGACAAAGTTGACCAAATATTGAAATTACTCTGAATTTGTTCAATGCTGTCTGTCCTTTCTTTGAATAGATAATTCTACTAATTATTTGAACCATGCTCTGTGAAGAAAGGGCTTTATGCATCTGCAAAAAGTATTGACCCAGGTCAGCCTGCACAGTCTGTGCAGGCTGACCTGGGCCGATACTGTTTGCTATTGGTCAATTTTCTGTATGTCCAAGGACCAGTCTACCTCATGTTTAAGTCGGTTGTTAAAAAAAAGTTGCTATTATGGATCCATAAGCATGTATGGGCTTGCTTGATACAATGGATCATGGAAATAGCCCCCTTTTGCTGGAGTATGGCTCATTTGTTATTTACGCAGTGTAAGTCTTAATATAAAACATTTCAAAACTTGTATATCCATGATATTTCTTTCAGTGACTTAACAAATTGGGAAAAGGGGGCTTTTGAAAACATTGAGAGAAAAGGAAAAAATGCTGGTAAACAGCATTTTCTCCATTTCCCACAATGTTTTACATCTTGTTACAGACAAATCTTGGCATTTAAGCAATATCTAATATGTCATCTTCAAATGTTTTTAATTTGGACCAGTCTAAAATTTTGTGTTTAGTGAAGAGTTAAATAAATTGATATTGACTACTTTTGAAAAAAATTGAGTCAGAAGGAGAAAAAAGAATTCTAAAACTAGGACAAAAGTTGCCATATCGCTGTATCTTTTGTTTACCTTTTAACTGGTTTTGAGATTCATTTTGACCGTACAATGACAGATTGTCAACTGCACAATAATTTCTATACTTTTAAATCATAAATTTTTTATTTGACTCATTTCACTAACAGAATTGAGTAACATTTTCAAATGCTTAGTTGACACACGATTTCAGACTCAACTCAGCAAAATAAACAGACTTAACCCTTTAACAAACAATCCCTGGTTTTAACCACCCGGAGGAAAAGTCTTCCGAAAACACTGTGGGAATAGGAGAAAATGCTGGTAACCAGCATTTTCTCCATTTCCCACAATGTTTTCTACTTTTCCAAAGTCAAGTTTCAATTTTTGAGTCACAATTATTTTGTTGTCTGCAAATGCTTTTAGTTTGGACTAATGTAAGATTTTGTCGTTTAGTATAGAGTTAACACAGTCAACAGACTTATCCGTTGCTTTGCTGGGTTCAGTATGAAACATGTTGACCAACTCGGGATTTGAGAATGTTAGAGAGCCTTTAATGTTAGTGAAATGTGTCTCAAATGACTATCTCAGCTTAATCCAGAAACTACGTCTGATAGCAAATTTAAGCAAAAAAAAGAGACTTGAATTTAAGTTTTTTGTGAAACTGAGCATAGGATTTTTCTTGACTTTGCTATATGGTATTAACATACAAGTATTTCACTCAGAATGAAAAGCACACAACTGTGGTTTATAGGTTGTGGAGGATTTTTAGAAATGTTACTGCTCAGAGAGTGGGTATATTTTGGTTTAATGCCAAAACATGAAATATATTATGAATGGCTTAAGTCAATCAGGAAGTTATTTGATAATGAAAACATTAAACTAAATAAACATAGGTTACAGTATACATACACCATTGTTGCATGTTTGAACCATTCACCTGCGTCTTAAGTACCCTGAGGAAGGAGACTTTTGAAAACATTACTGGAAAAGGAAAAATTGCTGGTAATCTGCATTTTCTCCATTTTCAACAATGTATTTTTAACCTTCCTAAGGCAAATGCCTTCATTTCACAGACTCTTTCTTTGTCAACTGTGCTAGATGCTTTTATTATGGATGAGTTTTAAACTGTTGTGTGGTATAGGTTTAACTGCTTTAAAGAGGTACAAAAAGGGACAATATTAAGGGCTTAAAAAAGTAATTTTTTATTTGCTTTAATCATTTCCCAGCCAACAGATTTTAAGCCTACACCAATTTCAAAACAACAGCAGATGACTAATTCAAAATTGGAACCAGTTAGCTTAATATGTTCTCTGATAGGGTAGAAGACTGTAGGAAAAGGAGAAAATGCTGGCAACCAGTACCGGCATCAATTTTTCTCCTTTTCCAGGTTTTCCCACAATGTTCCTCAGAGTTATTGAATTTGGGACCTGTTTGGTAAAGCGTTAATCTGTATTGAAGATGTATTAAGATATGTCCTTGATTGATTTTTTTATTGATCGATTGAATGGTGTTTCATGCCGCGTTCAGCATTTCTGCAGTTGTATCACGGTCATGGCTCCCTTGTTATGTTTGTCCAGGGTTTTGCCAGTAATCAGCTTGGGCCCTGAGGTGTCTTGCCCAAGGACACTACCACAAAATAAACAAAGAAACAATCAAAGGTTGCCTAAAGGTTATTATTCATAACACTTTACACTACAGAGCTACAGAGGTTTGACGGTTTGAGCTTATGATGTTAAATGCCATTTTCAACTTCATTATAGTTATATCACAGTGACCAGTGCACCTATCCATGCTTTTCTGTTACTGCTTCACATAATATTCTTCCCAAGCCAATGGCTGCTTTTCCACATAATCATGGGCAAAACAATGATCAATGGTAAGAGAGGAATGAATCCTGTCACAATGACTATCATCAATTCTCAGAAAGAAATTGATTCAAACCAGTGACCGTCTGTTCTCGAGTCCTGTATGCTACATACTGTGCTACCAGGGAGTGGCATCTCATGTAGATAAGTCTATAGTGAGTGTCCTACAATACAGGATTTACTGTTGAAATATCGGGGGTTTTTTTACTTTCAAACCCTTTACTACACAATCCAGAGTTTTAACAGCCTTGAGCAATAAGGCTTTGAAAACACTGTGGGATGAGGGGAAAATGCTGATAACCAGCATTTTCCCTTTTTCCCCCACAATGTTTTCAAACCTTTCATAGACAACTTTGCCCGATTGAACTACAATTAAACTGTTGTCTGCAGTTGCTTTCAGTTTGGACAAGTCTAATATTTTGTTGTTTTATAGAGATAAAAAAACACAATAATTTTCATAGAAGCACCATCCACCCTCAACTTGTCCTGTAACCCTTTATCAGTCAATCTTGTGTTTTCACCAATTTGAGATAGAAGACTGTTGCAAACATTATGAGAAAAGAAGAAAATGCTGGTAACCATGAACATTTCTTGCATAGTATTCTAAAGCCTTCTTCATCAGGGTTGTGAAATGAGATTGTTTACTTAATGATTTACCCTTTACAACATAATCCCAAGTTTTAACAACCATGAGAAAGGTTTTGGAAACATAGTGGGAAAAGGAGAAAATGCTCGTAACCAGCATTTTCTGCAATTTCCCACAGTGTTTGCTACCCTTTCAAATCTTCACATTTACGGGATCATTTGCATGTTCTCTCAATATGTTCAGGTCGAAAATTTACCTTCTCATCTCTGCCTGTTATTTCTATGTCAGGTACCTTGGGATTTTGAAGGCATTTTTCTTCAGGTCCATTAATGAAAAATGGGTACAAGCTTTCTTGCTATTTGCTTTGTAAAATCTCCTAGGTGTATGTACTAGATTGATCTCTTTAGTTGGTTTTTGCTTTTGTTTGTTTGGTGTTTGGTGCTGTTATCAACATTATTCAGTTACATTGTTATCTGTAGCAGCCAATGCACCTATTCATGCTTTCCTGGAGGTTCTTTCACCAGTACTTTGCACAATATTCTTCCCAAGCCACTTGCTGCTTCCCCAATGATTATCATCAATCCTTAGAAAAAAAATGGCCAAGCTGGGGATTCGAACCAACTACTTCCTTACCTTAAGTTATGTATGCTATTTACTATACTACCAGGTTCAGCTATCTTTTGATGAGATTTCTGTGTTTACATTTCAGGAAAAGAAAAAATGTTGGGATGATGGCCCGAGCTTGGTGACCTTTGCAGACATTTGTCGATCAGTTGATGGTTTGAATTTAGATGGTATGAGATGTTTGTATTATAAACCCTTCATAGAGAGTAAATCCTGTATTTTACAGCCTTAACTCTTTACTACATGAAAGAAATGTAGACTTGTCAAAGTTGACAGCATTTGCAGATGCTTATTTATATGTGTAGAAAAAATATGTGTAACTAGCATTTTCTCCTCACACTGTTTATCGCCCTTTAATTTTTTACTACACAGCAACATTTTAGGTTCATCCAAACTGAGAGTTTGCAGACAAGAAATTAGATGTGGCTAAAATGACAGAATGTATGATGGATAGGACCAAAAACTTTTTCTTTTTCCCACAATGTTTTACAAAGCCTTCTCTCGTGGGGTCGTTAAAACTTAGGATTGTGTGGTGGTAAAGAGTAAAAAAAAGTTCCATCCATCATTTTAGCCAGAATTTATTAAATATTTCAGCTAAGGCCTAAAAAAAAAATAGTTTGTTTAGGGTAACGTCTCCAAAAATCTTAGGTAGGGTAGGGACGACTTTTTTTTTTTTTTTTTTTTTTTTTTTTTTTAATTCCCCCCCCCCCCAAAAAAAAAACATTTTGAAATGGTGGTATTTGCTTTCGAAAATGGAAAAAAAAAAGAGAAAATGGTGGCTACCAGCTCTGAGTCCCTTTTCTCATTATGTGTTCAAAAGACCTCTAGTCTGTCACTAACTTTCTGATTGTGCGGTAAATGGTCAAATTCTATCTAAACTATACTTCTATATTTGCATCTTTTTTCCCCACTGAATGCTGTCCACTTTTGTTTAACTCTTTTCTGAATTGAAATTTTTTAGACTTGTCCAAATTAAAAGTATTTGCTGACAACAAAACAAATGTAATTCACAAATTGAAATTTGTTTTGGGAAGGGTAGAAAACATGGGAAACAAAGAAAATATGGGTTTATAGCATTTTCTCCTTTTCCCTCAATTTTCCCACAATGTTTTCAAAAGTTTTTTTTTAAGGATTGTTAAAACTGTGGATTGTGTGGTAAAGAGCTAAAACAGCTGAAAAAGTGAAAAACATTTATTTGCAAGTTTCTAATTAAACTGAATAAATACTAGAATGTTTCGTTTGTTTTTATGTTTAATACCCTCCCCCTCCAGAACACTTTAGAGGACTATATATATTATACTGATTTAAAGTAAACATTTTATCTGTAGAAAAGTTGGGTTAACAAAGGTTATGCGTATTGTTTTTTATCTAGAACACACATTCTTGACACAACTTTGAAATTACAAGTATCCACTTTTGTTGTCCTTCAGAGTTATAATGTGAAACAAGAGTGTCGTCATCACAATATACGCCGCCACATGGCTGCTATTTCAAGCAGCTAGCTTTAGAGACTAAAGTGTTGGAATTTCTAGCACCTACCTGGGTAGCTCAATAGATATATTGTGTTACTTGTGATCTAAAAGTTTTACGCATGGACTGATGGATGGACAGACGGACGCACAACGGACTCATTGGTCATTGGCTTTGATTAAGCAATAAAAATATGAAGTTTCATGAAATTATGTCCATTAGTTGGAGATACATTGATGAAAAACATTTTTTTTCCCATGACACAGCAATAAATTCCAAAACCCTGACAATATGCGCTAGGTCACATGATCTGTGAAAATTTCATCCAAATCCATTGAGATATGTCAAGTAATTAAAGAGATATTGGTGAAAAATGAAATATAACATGAAGCCCCCTTTTTCCATGATGCAACTATAAATCGCAAAACCTTGACAATCTGCACTAGGTCACATGATGAGAAACATTCTATGAACATTTTATCCAAATCCGTCAAGAAATGTGGGAGGAGTTGCGTTCACAAGAAACAGACTTTTGTAAGGATGGACGCAGTTTAAATTTGACATGAAGCCCCCTTTTTCCATGACACAGTAATAAATTCCAAAACCCTGACAATATGCGCTAGGTCACATGATCTGTGAAAATTTCATCCAAATCCGTTGAGATATGTCCAGTATTAATTAAAGAGATATTGGTGAAAAATGAAATACAACATGAAGCCCCCTTTTTCCCTGATGCAGCAATGAATTGCAAAACCTTGACAATATGCGCTAGGTCACATGATGAGAAACATCCTGTGAAAATTTTACCCAAATCCGTCAAGAAATGTGGGAGAAGTGCTGCTGCTCCTCAATTTTATATAGATCAGACACATTTTACCTGGAAACTAAAGTGGCATCACTTGCCGGAAGTGTAGGAAAGATTAGAAAGCCTTGGAAAATTTTTGCATAGCGGCTCCTAGCCTAGGCAGTTTCAGGTTTTTCTTTAAGACCAGGTAGGGTAAATCAAGCCGAGTGAAAGGGGGGGGGGGGCAGAGCGAGAACAAGGCAAGTTCGGGTAGATTTATATTTTCCGAAAGAAATTATTGTTGCCTCATTGTAACAGAGATAGAAAAAAAAATATGAAAATACCTGTCTAATATGAAGACCTATCGACGCTTGATACAAATCTAAACTCCTATCGTTGCCGTCGTCTAGTTTAGTCCACAGTCCGTCCTGTCAGATAAGTTGCAAGAGAAACGTCCATTAAAATTTTTCGAATGTTATATCTGCATTGAACACCTTAATTGTTCGTAGTTCTGGAGCATGCTAGCACTTTTGCCGAATGAACAGAACTTGTTCAATCTGAAATCTAGCAAACCGAAAGTAGCGACAATGCACTACAGAACCGGAAATGCGGTGATGACAACAGAGATGACGGGATCCTGTCTATATTTTACGCGAAGAAAAGCGAAAATCACAAGTAAAAGTTCGTTACACAGTCTGTATAGTACCGCAGTATTTCGGGCGTGATTTGTTGTAGAAGATAAAACTGGTACCCGTTTGTCTTTTGTAACCGTGCGATAGGATACGAACGTTCGATAAACAGAAGTTCCTGTGTGGAGTTAGCGAAAAAGCCCGATCTCTCCGCCTGCTTGTATGTATTTTTAGAAATGGAAAACCCACGTTATTGCGTTTGACAATTTGTGTTTAAGGTCGGTTCATTATACTCCGATACAGATAGCTTTTGTACAGGCGTAGGAATTTTCATGCATAATTGTGTATGTAGTAGTACATGATTGTACACCTATAATATAATGCGCAATATTTGCCGAAACAGGCGTCCTGTGACACAGTATGACAAAAGGCTGATTTTTTTTTTTCGGAAGACAAAAAAAAAAAATTAGGGTCGGGGCAAAATCTCTAGGTAGGGTCGGGTTACCCGAAACAAACTATTTTTTTTTACGCCTAATTCAATTCAGTAATTGTATGCACATGCATTTTGTATATTGAAATATGAGCTATGCTTTGGTAAAAGGGGTTTAAATGCATATTTGTGGTGCATTATACCATGCAAGTCATCACATAATTACAGATCCATAAATCTATTTTGTCTAACAATCAGCTGAATCCTGAGGTAGAATGGTCCTTGGACATGCACAAAATACACCAACAGCAAAAAGTTTCAACCCAGGTCAGCCTGGTAACCAGCATTTTCTCCTTTTCCCACAATGTTTCTGTCCTATAAGAAACAAAGTCCATTATTTGAGCAACACAAAATTTGTTATCTGCAAGTGCTTTGAAATTCACTAAGTCTGAAATCTTTTCGTTCTATAGACAGTTAAACAGACTATTTGCCAAGATACTAATTCTGTTGTGTCAATATTTTAGTCAATATGGAGATCAGTCCTGCTGTTCAAATGAGACGAGATGTACTGAAGAGAGATGTTAAGCATATATTATCAAGTCGGCCAAATGGAGTGCATATAAATGACCTGTGGAATACTGTTATGTCAGAAACAGGTCGAGTTGTTAGGAAAAAGGCGTATGAAGTCTCCCGTTTACCACAGTTACTAGAATACTGGACAGATGAATTCAGGGTTTCTAATAACATAGTTTACTTAAGGGAGACAACAGCATCAGCAGGTTTGGAAGGCACTTTTAATTATAATGCAGATTTCCCATCTATGTTTAAGGCTGAACAGCATTCAGACAGAGGCAATGAAGGATCATGTCATGGTTCAGGTGCTGTGTCAAGTGAAAGTGAAGATTGTGATGTAGATACTAACAAAGGAGTTCACTTACCTAAAATAGGTTCACAAAAGGCAGAAAGAACTGAGAAGGGGATGAGCAAAGAGACACAGTTAAGTGAACAAGAAATTAGAGAACTTCGTGAAGAGGTCATAAACAGACTCAAACATTATCCTGACGGGATCAAACATACAAATTTGTATGGAAAGCTTGAATGTCACTTCCTTATCTTAGAGCGAATGTTATGTCAATGGCACAGCTTTGCTGGCTTCTTGAGGGAAAAAATGAGTGATGTTGTGACCATAAACAAAAGAAACATTGTCAGAATTTGTTCAGAGGGGCAGAATAAGAAATGTGAAGCACAAGATCAAACTGCCATTTCAACTATGTCAGCTTTATCTTCCTGGGGGGCACCAGCTAGGCCAAGTACAAGTCAACAGGATATTAAAAAAACAGCCAATCAGAAAACTCAGAAAGGCAAAGAATGTAAAGTACCATCTCTTGAATTTATCTCAATAAGTGATGATGAAGATGAAGATAAAGATAGAAGAAGGCAAAAATCCAGTTCAGTTGATACTGTGGGCCTCACCATAGACAACCCACAGAAATCAAACTTGGGCAACAATCAAAGTTTTGTTGGCTTGGGCCCATTCCCTACTTCAGCCCAAAATAGATTTATAGTGCCTCAACAGCAACATCTTCTGTTTCAAAGTTTGCCTGGGATAGTTCCAAGTCAACTTCAACCTTTGATGCAGTTACAGCTCAATCCTGCCTTAATGATGAACCCACTTACGAGAGGACCAGTTCCAAATCAGCCTGGCCCCTCTGGTATCCCCAGTGTTTCTGCTCCACCAATGAATCCACCACCATTGAATAATCATAATGATAATCTTGGTCCAAGAAACCAAAATGATATTGTTGACCTAACATTGAAGCAAATTGATAGAAAGGAGTTTGAAACAAAACAAATAGTTGTGCACCCAGTGAATATCCCAAGAAATAGACAGCCACCAAGAGACTTTGTGGATACTATCGCTAAAGAATGTATTGAAACTCTGGCTGAAGCAAATGAATATGCCCTACCTGAGAGGGTTGATAAACTGGTTTGTCAGCGATTTCAGATTCAAAATGTGAGACAGATCGGCTTTAATCATGTAACCCAGATACCATGTGTCAATGAGCTTAACAGGCTTTTGAACAAGATCCATGCTTATGTTTTAGGGTTCATTAAAACTCGCTCTATCTGCACCCTTCATGAACTGAAAGAGTCACTGAGAGAATATGTACCAAACAAAGAGGATTTTTCAAAACTGAAAGTGGGTCCTCTTCAGAGATCACCAGTAGTTTATGAACAGTTTAAGTTTCCTCCGGATCAAGCCGAAATCCCAGAAATTACTAGTATTGATGTTCTGGAACATTTCCGCAATTTCTTGACCAAGAAAAATCTGTGGACAGCTCGACTGACACTGGAGCCTTTTATGGACTATCTTGTGGAGCAATACAATGCGGAAAATGCCTATTTTCTAGGTGTCAGAATTATGAGCCTCCCACTGGCTGCTGCAGTAAGTCCTTTCTCTAGAATAATGGGAATTTCTTTAGAAGTTTGACCATGGGAATAATTACATGGTTTTTGTTTTGATACACTGCACAGAAAAATAATGGAATTCAGATAAAATATATGGTATGTATACTTGGCTATTTCTGTCTCCTATACTCAATTTTATAGATCAGTCTATGCATGACATTTCCATGAACTTATGTCCGTTTTTTAAGCCCCAATAGTGGCAATAAGTAAATAATGCGGATGTTAAAATACATTAAAATTAAAATCACACCTTTTATGAGTTTGGAAAATATTGTGAAGATGACAATTTTTTTTATTGTATGTTCAGTGTTAGTGTTAATCTTAGGTAGAAAAATGAATTTAAAGCCAGGTAGGTAACCAAAAGATATAGCTACCTTGCGCTTTTTGACCTACCTGTAGAATATGTTCTTCTGCCAGCAGTTAACACTTGGACAGACCGAACAATATCAGACTGTCATCTTCACAATAATTTCCATACCACATTGTTTACTTTTGGCTGCTATCGGAGCTTTAATGGTACCAAAATGGTATAAAAGGTCATACTCTTTTCAAATATGTTGTCATGAAAGTTTGACCAATGGGTACTGAAACAAAAATTTTGCGATATTCATTACTGGCAATTTCATGACTAGATGTTTGAAAAGAGTATATATGGAATATTTTTTGTAGTAAATAGCCTGGTGCTTGTCTTTGATTTGTGCAGCATGAGAAAATTTGATATTGCATGAGACTGAAGGTCGAGCAAGATGTCAAAATTTTCTCATGCAGAGAGAAGTAAATACAAGCACCAAGAGAGTTACTACAACAAAGTATTCTTTTTATCAAATACCTACAACTTTCAATGACAAAATTTTGCAATTATTGACATTTCATTTGAAAGCAGTAAACAGAATAATACAAATGATAGTGTATTACCCAGTAACTTTGTTTTATTGAATGGCAGATGAATATCATATTGTAAAATTTTGACCAATCAAATTACAAATCAATACATACATATTCAGTGTTTGTTATTTCATCATACCATATTTGGAACCAAATTTCACAGTGTATAGATACAGAGTTTTTTCTATTGTGTGTGATATTTTATCTGCGCGCGATGCATGTATTTGAGCCAGAAAATTTCCAGGTATATAATAACAATTTTTATTTCACCATTATGGTATTGTTAAATACGGACATAGGTTTGCTGAAATATAAGGCATAGATCAATCAATAAAATTAACCCTTTACAAAACAATCCCTGGTTTTTACGACCCAGAGGAAGAAGCCTTCTGAAAACATTGTGGGAAAAGGAGAAAATGCTAGTAACCAGCATTTTCTCCTTTTCCAACAATGTTTTCTACTCTTATAAAGTCAAGTTTCAATTTTTGAGTCATGTTTATTTTGTCGTCTGCAAATGCTTTCAATTTGGAAAAGTCTAAAATTTTGTCGTAAGGAGTTAAGCACAGATGAGAGAAAAAGCCATTTACCTGAACATTTCAACAAAATTCTACCATTTTTCCATGCAGTGTATCAAATAAGACCATGTCATTGTTCCCCTTTGCTGACTCTTTTTATGAAGTAAATAAATAGTAAAAGTAAAGTTCTTCTGCAAGTGAAGATACCTGTCAGTCATGGTTTACAGTTAACTCCTTACCAGACGACAATGTTAGACTGGTCCATATTGAAAGGCTTTGCAGACAAGAAATTAAGGTCTACAGCCCCTAACTCTCGTATTAGGAGACGAAAGCTGCTGAGATTGCCCGAATAACCTTTACGACAATGTCGATGTTACACAATATTTACCTTTGAGTTATTGAGTCTATGCTCATATTAAAAGATGGAAACTGCCGAGAGTGGCCGAATAGCTTTACGAATACGTTGATGTTTACTGATGAGTTAGGGGCCGTGGACCTTAAATGTAGCCTCAAATGATGTGATTTGTATTTTTTTAAGGATAGAAAACATTGTGGGAAAAGGTGAAAATGATGATTACCAGCATTTCTCCTTTCCAACAGTGTTTTCAAAAGCCATTTTCAGAAGGGATGTTAAAAAACTCTATAAACCCATAGGTGTATGTTGGTACAACAAGTAACCTTAGTATTTCGTACAGATCATGATCAGGCAGCACAAAATGCCCATTCTCTGCTTGGATGTTTGATCTAAACAATGACCATGAGTATCTTCATTACAAAGGAGTTCAAATGTCTTAAGCCATGAAAGAGTACAGAAAAAGCTAAAACAATTTTTCTTGTCTACTTTTCAGGTTTTAAAGAAAGCACAAAGGGATGCTGCAGGCAACAGAAGAGAGGTTTTTGAGCATTGCAAAACTCAGCTGAAAGACGAAATTGAGGATGCCTTTAGGTATGAAAGGGGTTAGATAGGATCTGACACAAGTGGGCATTTGAGATAAAATTTTTTATTAAACATGTCTAGAAAAAATGTCACTGAGTGAGCCTTTGGCAAGCTTACTAGCAATTTTGCAGACAAGTTCAGCCCTTTTCCAAATGATTCCTGGTTTTAACAACCCTGGGGACAAGCCGTCTGAAAACATTGGGGGAAAAAGAGAAAATGCTGGTAACCAGCATTTTCTCTTTTTCCGACAATGTTTTCTGACTTTGAAAGACAAACTCTGTATTTTGAGTAACATTTAATTTATCATCTACAAATTACATCAATTTTGAGAAGTCTAAAATTTCTTCATTTGGTAAAGGGTGAATAAAATATGTCAAAAGTAAAATGTCAAAAAAAAAAAAATAGGGAGGAAATGTGATAAATCTTTTTTCCCTTGACTTCTTTCCTTTGAATACCTTTATAGCTTATGTTGCCACAGGTATATTGCAGACTAGTTTAGTAAAGCCAACAAATGGCAGATTCTTTTAATCACACAACAATATCTGGCACATTATAGATCAGAATATACAAAACCATTAATATAGTAACTTCTATAAATTAAACCTCATTCATACCTCTGAAAGAAGTATAAAATGGCATGTATAAAATGATGTCACATTTTACATTACACAATGCTAGTCTCAAATGTTTGTTAGATAAAAAAACAACCAGCATTTTCTCTTTTTCCACAAGGTTTTCTACCCTTTCAGAGATAAATTCCATCATTAATTATAATCTACACTAAGGTTATTGTCTGCAAATTCTTTCAAATTAGGGAAGTTTAAACTTTGTCGTTTGATAAACAATTATACACTGTCTGTTTCTTGAGTGTTTTCAAAGTATATTTAATTGTACATAACTTAAATTCTTTACCAGACAACAAAATTTTAGACACTTCAGATTTGGAAGGGTTGGCAAACCAAATTCATTTTGGCTTAAATGTTGGTACCTTTCTTAGAAAAGATAGAAAACATGTTGATAAAAGGAAAATATGCTGGTTGTTAGCATTTTCTTCTTTTCCCACGTTTCAAAACCCCTTTTCATCAGGGTTAATTAACACGGGTTTGTGTGGTAAAAGATTAAATACTATTCATAAAATACTAAGACACAAGTACAATGTATATTTTTCAGAAAATTCCGTGCTAGTATCTTGCAAACAGGTGAGGATGATGGGATGGAGGTTAGAGGTCATTATCTCAAAATGAGGCCAGATTTGGTTGTCATGGAGATTTTTGAAAAGTTTAGTCTGCTCATGACTGTGACGCAGGTTGGAGAAATGACAAGGGCCCATCAGAAAAAATTAACAAAAGTTATTAACGTAAGTTATTACATAAACTCTGTGGAAGTATTTTGCATGTATCAGACTTGAAATAATTATGATTAATGTCTTCACAATTTAACCCTTTACCAAACAGTCATGAGTTTTGATGACCAACAAAGGCCATCTGAAAGCATTTCGGAAAAAGGAGAAAATGCTGGTATACAGCATTGTCTCCTTTAACCACAACATTTCCCACCCTTTTAAAGAAAAATCGCAGCATTTGAACCGGATTGACTTTTGGTAAACAGCATTTTCTTCTCTTCCTGCCATGTTATTTACCCTTTCATAGAGAAATTTCAGTTTTTGAGTCGTGTTTAATTTTTGGTCCGCAAATACTTTCAATTTGGACCATTTTAAAATTTTCTTGTTTGGTAAAGAATTAAAGAAATCTCCTTGTGAAGAACTTTATTGACATATTCACCAACCATTCTCAATATTGTTCAGCTTTTAAATTCCAAGACTTCCCGTCTGATTGGCTGTGGTGAAAAAACTTCTGTACTATAATAACCCATAACCTTACAGACCATCTTTCAACTTAACGCTTTACCACACAATTCTGAGTTTCGACAATCCCGATGAAGAAGCCTTTTGAAAACATTGTAGGGAAAGGAGAAAATGCTAATAACCAGCATTTTCTCCTTTCCCCACAAATTTTTTCCACCCAATCAAAGACAAATTCCATTTTTTGAGCTCGATTCAAATTGTCGTCTGCAAATTCTTTTAATTTTGACAAGTCTAAGACTTTGTTTTGTGGGAAAGGGTTAAACAGCTAACCCTGTACCAAATGTTCCTGTGTTTAAACAACTCAGAGGAAAAAGACTTTTTAAAACACTGTAGGAAAAGGAGGAAGTGCAAGTAACCAGCATTTTCTTGTTTCTCCTCAATGTTTTCTACTCAACAACTCCCAAATCCATTGATTTGAAATACATCTTATTTGTCCTATGCAATTCCCATTCATTTGGAAATTTTGTGGTTTGTGAAAAAGTCTTAGGAAAAGATATCACCACCCTTGCATTGAATTGGAAGGTAGCTGTTGAAAATGATGTGAGAAAAGGGGGAAAATGCTGATAACAAGCTTCAGTATTGACAAGATTAAAATTTGTAGCTCAGAAAAGAATTAACCCTTTACCAAACAATCCCTGGTTTTTACGACTTTGACGGTGAAGCCTTTTGAAAACATCGTGGAAAATGGAGAAAATGCTGGTAAACCAGCATTTTCTCCTTTTTCCACAGTGTTTTCTACCATTTCAAAGACAGAAATAATCTGTTGAGCTACACTGGAATTGTTGTCTGCAAATGCTTTCAATTTCGATGAGTCTAAAATTCTGTTGTTTGAGAAAGAGTTAAGGCACTGGTTACAAGTATAAGGCATTATGTTTTTATAGGAGTTTGTAAATACAATGAAGAATGATGGTATTGGAAGATCTTTATTTCATCTGGCAATTTGTATGTCAAGTATGGCAGTTGAGGAGGCCACCATGGCAATATTGATACCTGCCACAAATGAGGAGACAAATTCTACTGGACAAGAAAATATTGAGTTGAAACCTCCACCCAGAAAAGGTATTTTCCCAATTCCCAATATACTAAAAGATGGTATACATATTTTGTTTAACGCTTTACCTCACAGTCCCAAGTTTTAAAGACCTGGCTTATGAAACATTGTGAAAATAGGAGAAAATGCTGATAACCAGCATTTTCTCCTTACTCCTAAATGTTTTCTGCTGTTCCAAAACCAAATTTCAATTTTTGTGTAACTTTTGATTGTTGTATTTTCCATTCCGACAGGTCTAAAATGTTGTCATTTGGTAAAGAGTTAACTCTTTATTTGATGAAATTTTAGGCGGTGGTATATTGAAGACTATTGCAGATCACAGATTTATGTTGATTAAATTATGGGATTTTTTTCTGAAATGATAGAAAACATTGTGTGAAAAAGCTGGAAATTTCTCTCAGAAAGAAGTTATGTGAATGCTCAAAACTGTTTCAAAATTTCTTCATTCAAATTAAATTTTAAATTTTCTCTTGTAAAACATAGAATTCTGACTTTTTCAGATGATTTGATTCATTTTATGAAAACTTACATTGAGAGATGTATGAATGCTGGATCTTTGAGTCTAACCTATTTGGACAGAATTGAAGAAAGGCTGCTGGAAGATTTTGGGTTTCAAGACTTTAGGCTAATGGGCTATGGAAGGTTTCTTCAGTTTGTCACCACTGAAAACAAGATTAAACAGGTAATCCTAGAATTAATCCTTTACCAAACGTCCCAGTGTTTTGACGACCTTGAGGAAGTTGAGGAAGAAGCCTTTCATATACATGAGCCATGCTCTAACAAAAAGGGATTTAATGCATTTCTCTGATGCATCATACCAAGCAAGTCATTACATTGTTGTGGATCTGTAGAATCCATTCTAACATTCAACTGGATCTCGAAGTAGAATGGTTCTTAAACATGCTTGAAATTTACCAATAGCAAAAAGTTTTGACCCTGGTCAGCCTGCATGGACTCCAAACGCTGATATGGGTCAAAACTTTTTGCAGATTGATTTAACTTTCTTTCCACAGAGCATGGCTCCCCTACAGCATTCTTTCACACATATTATCCTTTTTACTGCCACACTGTCTATCATGTAAACTGAGAGACCATAGCTGTCAATGTGCTATAAAACAACATTCAAAAGAGCCAAAAGATGTTGATATTTATTTAACCCTTCCATAAACTGAGTTTTAAGGACCCTGAGGGGGAAAAAAAAAACTTTGATGAAGAAAGCTTTTGAAGACATTGTGGGAAAGGAGAAAAAGCTGGTAACCAGCATTTTCTTCCTTTTCCACCATTTTATTTATCTTAACAAAGAAAAAATTTTGCTGTCAATTTTGAGGGGCCCAAAATTTTGTCATTTATTAAAGAGTTTCATTCATTCATTTGTTTGTTCGTTCATTCATTCATTCTTTTCAGGTTTTAGAGGAAGGGGGTGGTCTCCTGCTTGGTTCAAGTACAGCAGATGAGAAAGATGGAATGTTTAAACCACAGCAAACAGACTTGCTGGAGTTCATCAAACAGTGTAAAATGTGTGGATTCACCCAGGTATGTGGTTTCTCTTTACAGTATCCAGCGTTCTCTTTGGTCATCACCTGAAAAATATTTGCCGCAGATAGCTTACCTCTTAAAAAAACCTTAGACACATCCAATTTTAAAGCATTTGCAGACGAAAAATCAAATTTGCCTTTAATGATGGAATTTCTCTCAATACTGAAGACAATCTTGTGGGAAAAGTTAATTGAGATTGTTGCTATTTCATGAAATTCTTACTTTGCAATTTCATTGTTTTAGCCTGAAGAGATAGAAAGTGCTCTCTGTAGACATTATGGTGTGAAAGAAGTACGCCATCTTGGATATGGAAATATAACAAGACTGCTGAGTCATGCTGAGAAACACAGACAGGTCACTTACGCAGATTTCATAATTTACTACCAGTCTACTCTTACTAAACCATCCAGGTATGTGTTGAAATTTTGCTTATGTCATAGTGTCTTTATGTCTTTATGTTTTGACCCCGTACCAAAAAATCCCGTGTTTTTACAACCCTGGAGAAGGAATTGGGAAGAAAATGTGAAAGGAAAACAATGTTAGTAACCAGAACAGTCTCCTTTTTGCACTATGTTTCTTACCCATTCAGAGATAAATCTGATGAAAGTCTAAAATATTACCATCTGCTTTTCTGTTTGTGTGATTGCAATCATTACAGGCCACACAACCCCCTCCCCCCCCCTCTCCTTTCAACAGGTGTCTCTTCACCAGATGACAAAAGTTTAGACTAGCCCATACTGAAAGAATTAGCTAATGACAATGAACATAGCTCAAATGATTAGGGTTGCCTTTGAAAAGGTAGAAAATATTGTGGGAAAATGTGAAAATGCTGATCGATTTTACATTATTTGGCAGTCTCTTGTCTGTCAGTCTGTCTGTTCTACCCCCTGCCTCTGGTTCTCTTTCCCAGTTTCTGTTTCTTTCAGACAGCTTTGTTGTTTTTTTTTGCACAAGACGCCTTTCTTAAACATTTTGGCGATGAGCAGTTTTCTTTATTTCAGTTGTGATATGTGTTAAACCTTATCTGTGTTGGTCATTCATGCTTTACTAGCAGGTTTTATGTGGAGGTTTTAAATGTTATCTCCTGCAAATTTTGTAGCTTGGCTTTTCAAAGAAAATGTCCAGGTATGGCCAGGTTGTCATGCAAAAACTTCGACATTTTCAAAAACTTTGACATTTTATAATATCTCTGTCATTACTGTAGATATTCTTTTCAAACTTGAATAGGTTGCTTACTTTCAAGGGGAACCCATAAAACAAGGGCAGGTAACCATCAAAGTATTTTTGACAGTTATGCCCCTTTTTTAACTTTGAATTTTCACTGAGAATCAAGCAGTTGCAGCCCAGTATTGGCACCTGCATGTGGTGCTCTTGTTTCTCTAGAGGTAATGGATAAATTGATTTTTCTTTCTAGCTTACTACAAGGATCTGGTCAGAGAGTTGGAGTTCTTGGTCATCAAACCAAAGACCTTGCTAAGATCTGTCTACACAACTGTCCACTGCTGGAAGATCTGGCTGAGTGGAGTCAGTGGAGTTTAGTGTTTGAACCTGAGTTGGGTAAACTGAAGGACTTTGTACAGAAATATGGAGGGGTGACCAATAAAACATTAGAGGGTAAATGTTCTGTAGACATGCCTTGGTACTCGGAATGCCCTAGAACAAGTCAAGTCATATATTAATCCTGGACACACAGGAAATGCCTAATTATCACTTTGATAGAACTAATACAACTGAAATACGTCATTAACCCTTTCCCAGACGACAAAATTTTAGCTTCGTCCATATAGAAATCATTTGCAGACGACAATTTTAATGTGACTCAAATGGTGCAATTTTCCTTTGAAAAACATTTTGTGAAAAGGAGAAAATGCTGGTTACCAGCATTTTCTCCTTTTTCCACCAATGTTTTCAAAAGACTTCTTTCCCAGAGTCATTATAAGTTGGCATTGTGTAGTAAAGGGTTAAGCTGTATAACCCTATACTCCACAATCCTTAGTTTTTCTTATTTACCCATGTTTTCCACTCTTTCAGAATCAGTTTTCAATTTTTTGATTCGTACTTATTTTGTTGTCTGCAAGTACTTTCAATTTGGACAAGTCTAAAACTTTGTTGTTAGGTTAAATGATAAAACATGATTTAAATACCCAGATGTGTATATGTGTTTTTTAGGCTCAGAATTGATGTTATGGTGAGAAGGAGTAGTGTTAATAATGCTAGTAAATTGAATGAATATCTTTACTCTTTACCATATGAAATATTTTTTTTTGTCCAAAATTGAAAGCTTTTGTAGACGAGAAAATAAAAATGACTCAAATTGAATTGTATTTTTGAAAGGATACAAAACATTGGGAGGAAAGCAGAAAATGGTGTGTTTACCAGCATTCTCTCCTTTTCTCATGGCGTTTTCAAAAGGCTTCTTCCTAAGTGTTGTTGAAAGTCACAGTTATGATGAACTTTAAATGTAACGACCCTCAAGAAAAGGGCTTTTGAAAGCACTGTGGAAATAAAAAAAAGCCGGAAATCTCTCTAACCTGTCTTTGATTGAATGGTGATGTGTTACATTCCTACAGTGGATAGCTTTTGAAACCATATTGTGAAAAGAACTATTATGTATCAAAAAGCTCCTTTTTCCTTAGTGCTTTCCAGAAAATTGAAAAAATGTTGTAGTGTTTTTTTTTTTCCCAAATCTTTCTTTTAAATGCTTTTTGTGCTAAGATAAAATGTATTGCAAAGGTTATAGTATAGACTGTAAACCTTGTGTCATTTCTATACCACAAAATTTTAGACTCATCCTATTGAAAAAAGTTGCAGGTGTTTAATAAAATGTTGTCAAAATGATGGAATTTGTCTTTGAAAGGATAGAAGAAATTGTGCGAAAAGGAGAAAATGCTGGTTACCAGCTTTTCCTCCTTTTCTTACAATGTTTTTAAAGGCTTTCTTAAGGGTTGTGAAAACATGGGATCCTTAGGTAGAGGGGTATATCATGTTGACATTTCAGGTGGAAGACTAGCCACCTTAGATTTCCTTGCCCTTGAGGCAAAACCTGGAGTTCTCCTCAAAGTCGTCTCCAATACATCACCTGAAATGGTTGCTGAAGCTTTAGAAAGAAGAGACATTTATAGCTTTTGTGGACATCTTGTTTCCATGGTGATAGCATATAAAGGTGTCAGTAATATTCCAAAAGCCCTCCTAGGAGGTCACATAAGGACGGCTTTACTACAGCTACATGCTGCAGATCCTAGAGGGGACACACCAGGTGAGTGTATTATACCTTTTATAAACATTGTATCATTTGAAGCAGTCACGAGTCAGTACTGTATTTTGGGCTTGCACCATTCAGCCAGGATTTATGTTCACAAACCTTCCTAAAAACCAAAATTCGCTTTCTAATTGACAGAGGTTTTCTCACCAACCATTCCAATTTATTCATTTTAATTCTAAGCTCCAAAAGTGTGCCGTTTTATATTTTTGAATTATTGATAAATTTTTACAAAATTACATATTTACTTCCCTAAGAACTAGTGCATTGTTACAGTCTCATTGATCTGAGAGATTTTTTTTATACTGTATTTTCATTTGATAGATGTAAGTAATTAACATGTTGTACCATGTTTATAGGTTTGGATTATGAAAAACTTGGTAAATTCTTGCAGGAGCACCATCTACATTTATCAGCCAGAACTCTGCCTGCCAGTTTGTTTTACAATGTTTGCTCAGAATTCCAACCAAAATCTGTGTCAACTTGGCAGACGACTTGCTTTTATTCCCTCTTGGACAGGTGGTAGGCTCAACCAAATTCAAACAGATTCTTGTACAGCTGTGCAGTTCCGTCAAGGAGTTGAACCATTTAACAGAGTTGGGGTGTTTGTTAGGAATACAGGAGTGGAGGAATTTGATCGCACAAAAATGTATTCTTCCTGAAACCTCTATACAAAATGTATCTCCTGATGTTGAAGAGCTTTTTAAGGAGGAGCAACAAGAACAGGTGACTTAACTTTAACTCTTTACCAAACAATGAGATTTTTTACTGTTGCAAATCTGAATATATCTTTGCAACGACATACTGATACTGACATAATGATATTTCATATTATGGTAAATAAATGGTACATTTGGACACACTTGTAAACATTATGACCGTATTGTATTAAGCCTTTACCACATAGTTCTTAGTCTTTATGACCCTGGTTGAAGGAGAACGCTTTTAAAAACATTGCTGGTAACCAGCATTTTCTCCTTTTCCCCATAATGTTTTTTACCCTTTGTAAGGCAAATTCCATCATTTTCTAAGAAAATTATTGAGGTATTGTCATAGCCCTGTTGACATCTGTGTAATGCAAAAACTTTTTCATTTTATATTATTGTTGTCATTATGGAAGATATCTAATTTAAAAACAAACCAATTGTTAACTATCAAACAGAGAACCAGTAAGGCAGGTAACGATCAAGATATGTTTGATACAGTTAGTCCCCATTTTGACATTGGCTGTTTTCGAGGAAAACGACAAGTTATTGTCATAACCCTTGTGTCGACATCATCATGCAAATTCGGTAATATTTTGTAATATCTGAACTACTACTGCAGATATTTACTTCAAACTTGGACAAGTTGTTCACTATCAAAAGGGGATCTCATACAAGAGAGTTGGGTAACCATCAAAATATGTTATGTCCCTTTTATGACTTATGACTTAGAATTTTCAGTGAAAATCAAGTACTCACAGCCGGGCATTTGCACCCACATGTGGTGCTCTTGTTCTACTTAGACCTCTGACTGAAAATCAATATATTTCTAAAGCAACTGTAGCAGAGCACTGGCAACTGCATACTGAGCTCTTGTCACAGCTAAAGTGGCAAGAGGTTTCATGAGTAGGTGGACTGGTATTTGTGGCTTAACATTTTGTGTTTGGTGTTAAACACTGTTTTCACTTTTACTCCAGTTATATCACTGTGGCGAGTTCACTTATCCATACCTTCCAGGAGTTTCTGTTACTAGTACTTTGCACGACCTTCTGCTTTCCAAAAATTAACATCTTTTAAACAATGGTCATTTGTTCGAGACACTGTAACTTTCTTAAAGGTTGGGTGCTGGGTTCAAGCTAAACATATAGAACAATTCCATGGTGGAAGGTTTTTAGTTTGTTACTGCTAAATGGTACATTTGGAACCAAGCAGAATAAAGTATATCATGTTTGTCCGAGTGCTTACAACAGCCAAGTTTCCAAAAACTGCAGGTCCAAATCCTGGCTTGGCTTGTGTTAATTTTGTGTAATTTACTACTACTTTACAATCTTACCACAAAAGGTTTCATAACAACACTGCTATTGGCTTATGCATCAACCAAATAAAGAGGCCTACAGTGTTTTCAAATGGTAAATTTTAGTCTCTTCCAAGTTCAAAACACCTGCAGATGAAATTCAAAATAGGTACAAATGAGCTTAAGTTCTCTGAGAGGGTAGAAAACATTGTGGGATAAGGAGAAAATGCTGGTTACCAGCATTTTCTCCTTTTCCCACAACATTTTCAAAAGCTTTTTCCCTCAGGGTCATTAAGACTTAGGATTGTTTGGTAAAGGGTTAAGAACATGTAAAAAAAAAAAAACATCATATTTTAGGTAAAAGGTTAAGACCAAATCTACTGTACAATTTCAGGACGAGGAGGAAGACAATTCAAGTGGAGAATCTGAGGATGAAGATTTGGAAGAGATACTTGCTGGCGATACAAAGATTGAACCTAAGGCAGGCAGTAACCAAGATTCTGTTAGTGAAAAAGATGGGAATGTTGAAGCTGAAATAAGTGATGTCGACAAAGTTACAGATGATGTTGAGACCATGGAATTCGGGGAAAAAGATACAAGTGATGATGCAGATAATGATGATGTGAAGATTGTTGGGGAATCAAAGACTGTTCAAGGTGAACCATTCTGACATTGTTGTTGATCAATGATGAATATGATGTTTATGATTAAGTTGATGATGAAAATGATGATCCAAGCCCCTGTAAGATAACCTCTAATTGATATTTGTGTGTCAGGTATAGCTTTGTAGTTCACAGTTCTTGTAAAACATGGGTTTTGTTACAAGTTTGATTCATGGGTGGGAGTGTCATTTTTTGAAAGGTCTGGGGCATTGTTCACTAAACTGCATATGAAAGAAATTTGTGTATACAGTTTTTGTAAGCAAACATTAAGTCTGAAAACAAGTTTCACTGAACTGCATAACTTTACGATTTGATTGATTTAGTATTTGGATAACCCCACTTCATATCTTTAGGTAAAGCAGGGATTGTATGTGTGTTTATTCAATCTCAAAAAATTGGCCTAAATCTACACAGTTTAGGAAAAGTACCCCTGGTGAAGATGTATGGGTATTAGATTGATGGAAAGAGGGATGAAAAGAGAGAAGAAAAACGAGGAAGGATTTCGAGGTGAATGTGTGAAAAAGTAATGAATGGATGTACCCTGTAATGAAGCAGTCAATAATCAAGTGAATGGAGCTTGAAATAATTGAATAAAGGAACAAGCAAATGAGAGCAACCCTTATGAAGGAATAATAAGTGACTGAGTTATTGAGAGATAAGAAATCAATACGCAATTTTATCAAATGATGTTAAATACAGGTGAATTTTTTTTCTTAATTAGCATTTTTTCATGTATTGAAGTAAAGCATACTATGATTGTATTTATTTACAGCTAATAAAGATGATGCCATCATCATTGAAGATGGGTCAGAGGAAGTCAAGGTCACAGAGGTCAAAGTGAGAACCTGTGAGGACATTATCAATGAAATCAGGAAAGAGGAGTTTGGTGTTGGAGTTCAGTTGAGTGATGATGGCCAGAGACTGATGGAGGTATTTTGATGAAACTTGACTATTTGCTCAACTTGTTTTTACTGGAAGTTTAGTGGTAAAATGAAGGGTTTTATGTTAGATTCCTTGTTTGGCTAAAATTCTCTACAGGGATTGATAAAAGTCATATAAAGTGGATTCATTTCTCTCTTGCTGCTAAATATTGTTCAGATTTTGTATAAGCTTTTACCAGATGACAAAATTTTAGACTTGCCCCAATTGAAAGCTTTAGCAGTAAGCAAAATAATTATTACTCCAATGACAGGATTTGTTCATAAAAGGATTGAAAGCAACTGCTTTTTATACGCCCGTCGTCACCCATGGGGTCCGGGCGCGGGCGGCGTCCACTTCTTTGTCTAGAGCATAACTTTGTCATCTCCAGTCCGATTGACTTGAAACTTGGCATTTGTTTTTGTTGCAATAATACGGAGTGCAGTGCGAAAGAACCATAACTCTACCTTGTGCTGTCTGAGTTATTTCCCTTTGATCGTCATTTTTACAGCATTTTCTGCTTGTCCGGAGTATAATTTTGTCATCTCCTGTCCGACTGACTTGAAACTTGGCATTTGTGTTTGTTGCAATAATACGGAGTGCAGTGCGAAAGAACCATAACTCTTCCTCGTGCTGTCTTTGAGTTATTTCCTTTTGATTGTCATTTTTACAGTATTTTCTGCTTGTCCGGAGCATAACTTTGTCATCTCCAGTCCGATTGACTTGAAACTTGGCATTTGTGTTTGTTGCAATAATACGGAGTGCATTGCAAAAGAACCATAACTCTACCTCGTGCTGTCTTTGAGTTATTTCCCTTTGATTGTCATTTTTAGAGCATTTTCAGCTTGTTCCGAATATAACTTGGTCATCTCTAGTCTGAACATCTTCAAATTTGGTATGCATGCTTGTTGAAAAATTACGGAATGCAGTGCACAAGAACCATCCCCTTAGATCTTCATTTTTATAGCATTTCTTGCTTGTCTTGAGCATAACTTTGTCATCTTAAGTAGGAATGACTTGAAATATGGTATGCTTATTTGTTGCAATATTTGGAAGTGCAGTGCGCAAGAATTGTAACTCTACTTGTGCTGTCTTTGAGTTATTTCCCTTTGATCGTCATTTTTACAGCATTTAGGGCTTGTCGGGAATATAACTTTGTCATCTCAAGTCAGAACGACTTCAAACTTGGTATGCATGTTTGTTGCAATATTACGGAGTACAGTGCACAAGAACAATAAATCTACCTAGCGCGGATTTTGAGTAATTCCACTTTGATCTTCATTTTTACAGTATTTCTTGCTTGTCCGGAACGGAACTTTGTCACCTCAAGTCAAATTGACTTGAGACTTGGTTAACGTGTTTGTTGCAGTTAGGAAAAGTGCAATGCACTGGAGCCGTAACCTTACCTAATGCCCTTTTGGAATTATTCCCTATTCATTATTTTTTTTTACAGCTTTTCATGCTTCTCTACAATATAACTTTGTCTTTTCATGTTGGAATGACCTGAAACTTTATATGCATGTTTCCTTAACATTAGAGGAGACATTCATGCCTATTTCAATCACTTACATGATTTCTGCTGCACTACTATTTTCTTCTACCTGCCCTTCACAATTATTATTCCCCCTCGACAACTGGCAGTGGGACGGGTGTATCTTGCGACAATTTGCCCCTCTTGTTATCCAGTTATGTTTTGGTAACTTTTCAACAACTGACATGATTTTCTTCCTAACATTGGTGTTTTGTGTTTTAATCATGCTTAGTAATTAGAATATTTTGGCATTGAAATGTCTTTACCAGACAACAAGATTTTGGACAGATCCAATCTAAAGCATTTGCAGATAGCATATTGTATGTAGTTCAAAGTGTGGGATTTGCTTTTGAAAGGGTAGAAAACATTGTTGGAAAAGGAGAGAAAGCTGGTTACCACAATGTTTTCAAAAGCTTTCTTCCTAAGCGTCATCAAAACTCGAGTTCGTATGGTAATGAGTTATTGGTTTAATTCTCTTCAAGGTTCAGCAGCAGAGACTGGGCAGAAGTTTGGATCGTTTATCGAAGGACCTGTACAGCAAAGATACCCACTTTGTCCTTGAACTTATCCAGAATGCTGATGACAATAGCTACGATGATGGATTGTTAAGTAACACCAATGATCTTTGTCCATCTGTCAAGTTTGTCATAGATGATGAGAGTGTCTGTGTGCGCAACAATGAACTGGGTTTTAAAGAGCGGGACATTCGAGCTCTATGTGATGTGGGCAGAAGTACAAAAGGAAAACACAAATTTGGATATATAGGTATTCTGTTTAAATATGTTTGAGCTATGCTGTATGAAAAGTGGGTTTAATGCATCTGCAAAAAGTATTGACCCATGTCAGCCTCCACAGTCCTTGCAGGCTGACATGAGTTGAAACTTTTTGCTGTTTGTAGATTTTCTGCTTGTCCAAGGACCATTCCACCTCCAGATTCAGTTGATACTGGACTAAATGGATTTTACCTATCCATAATTAGGTGATGACTTGCTTGACATATTGCATCATGGCCATGAATCAATACCCCTTTTACCACAGTGCCATTCAGTTGTAACTATCATAATATGATGATATCAAAAGGAGTTGGAGCCAAGCTGCTATAAACAGGTTGTCATGCTTAGGGCTTGTGATTCTGTGATTGCAAATTTAAAAGTTCTTTTTGAAATGAGCCATGATTCAATATACCAAGGGAATCCTCACATGATACTGGATCCATAAAATTCATTTTGTATAACAACTAACAGAATCAGGCAGTAAAATGTCCTTGAACATGCACTAACTTGACCAATAGCAAAAAGTTTCGACCAATTTCAGCCTGCAAGGACTGCGCAGTAAGACATAGCTTGATACTTTTTGCATAATCATTTAGCCCACTTTTCACAAATATAGACAGTTAAAAGTAATCTTTCTGAGGCTTTGTGAAAAACAATGCAATAAGATGAATTTCTCTCTCACTGCTTAACATTGTATCTACACTGACAGTTTATCCTTCTGCAAACAACATTTTAGATTCATCCACATTGAAAGGATTGGTAGACGACATGTTTAACCCTTTGCCACACAATCCCGACTTTTAAAGACCCTGAGAAAGAAACCTTTTGAAAACATTGCTGGAAAAGGAGAAAATGCTGGTAACCAGCATTTTCTCCATTTCCAACAATATTTTCAACTCTATCAAGGACAAAGTCCATCATTTCAGTTACATTTAAATTGTTGTTTGCAAAATGCTTTCAATTTGATTGAGTTCAAAATTTTGTTGTGTGGTAAAGTGTTAAATGCCTAAAATGATGTGATTTGTCTTTGGATGAGTCACAAACATTGTGGGAAAAGGAGATGCTGGTTTAGCCTTTCAAACATAATTTTCCAGCATTTCCAACAATGCTTTTTTTGTGTGTAACAGGTCAGAAAGGTATTGGGTTCAAATCTGTGTTCCGGGTGACAGACACACCAGAGATACACTCCAATGGTTTCCATATGAAGTTTGATGTTAACAGTGGCCCTATGGGATATATTTTACCTCACTGGTCAGAACTAACAGACAGAGTGGATGATAGGTAAGCTTTTAGCACTCCCCTTTTCTCTGCTCTCACTTGTTGTTAGAACACAGGATTGTTTTGTCCTGAGCCAAAAATGGGTAAGTGAATAGAATTAATGGAGTGTATAGTGATTTCTCTGCCATCGTCAGGATTTGTTATCTTGGTAAAAAAAATCTTCACGGTAGGACAGACAAGATGAGCCTGACTGCCATCTGTCAACATTTACATATTAACTCATTAAGCAGAAAACAAAATTTCCGTCTCATTGAAATTGAAAGCATTTGCAGACAACAAATAAATTTTAGTACAGATGATAGAATGTCTTTAAATGGGTAGAAAAGGCCATTGATATTACTGATTACCAGCATTTTCTCCTTTTTCCACAATGTTTTCTACTATCTTTTTTCTGTGGGTTGTTAAAACTTGGGTGGCAAAGAGTTTACACAACACTGCTTGCAAACAACTTCGTTTTTGATCTCCAGGAGACAATTTTTTGAAACATTTGCTGCATAAACAGAAAATTGCTCATTGAAATCAGTTTGTCTGTATCTTTCTCGGTGGTGAAAGAGCCCAGTTATCGCATTAACTCTTTACCACATGAAAAAATTTAAGACTGTTCCAAATTGAAAGCATTTGCTGACAACAATTTAAATGATGGAATTTTTCTCTGAAAGGGCAGAAAACATTGTAGGAAAAAGAGAAAATGCTGGTTTCCCACAATGTTTTCAAAGGGATTCTTTCTTGAGGTCTTTAAAACTTGTGATTATGTGGTAATGGGTTTAGAGTACAGGTATATATATTATGTTTTCAGGTGGACCACTAATATAATTTTGAGTCTCAAACCAGATATGAGGCTGCATACTCGAACACTGGCAGCCAGATTTAATGACATCCATCCGTCATTGCTGCTCTTCCTACATAGATTGAGGGAAATTACAATTGAAAATAAAGTAAGGATGGTATTTGGTAACAGTTTTTCTGACATTATGTATTTCTTTCATTATCTGTTTTTTTTTTTAACGACTCTGAAAAAGAAAGCTTTTGAAAACATTGTGGAAAAAGTAGAAAATGCAAGTTACCAGCACTTTTTCCATTTCCCAGATTGTTTTCTATTCTTACCATGGACAAATTCCATAATTCTTATTTTATTTGATGCCTGCAAATGCTTTCAATTTGGGCAAGACTAAATTTATAGTTAGTTTTACAGTTAAAAGGTAAATGAGATTTTTTCTGGGGTTGAAAAAAACAATTCAATAGATAATGAAAAACCTATTTGTCATACTGTAGTATCAGTTAGTGCATGCCCTATACTATCTGATTTTTAACATTGTTAATGACACTAGCTACTTGCAGTACCTTAAGAGAAAACAAGGATAGCTTGATACTGGTATCAAACTGTATTTCTATTTGCAGACATTTTGCATTCTACAGTTTCCAATAAATGTGGCTAAAATTGTAGTGGAAGCCTTCCAACCATTGGAAGTTGTGCACCTGTAATTGTTATCATGATTGGATTATACTTGAGTTGTGGCCCTAGGAGTTTTTGTCTTATTCCAGTTACAAGGCAGCTGTTGGGATGTATTAATTTGCCTGCAACAATTTTAGTTGAAGGCTGTATTTATTAAAAACTCTGATATCGTTCCCCAGTATTTGCACTGGATGAAAGTATGCAGTATTTTCATATTGCATACTTTCATGTTGCTCTCAGATCTCTTTCACAAGTTTGTAAGTATGTAACTATTTTCAAAATGCACCATTTGTCCAAAAATCAATATATGAATGGCCGTCGTTATCAAAATTTCATTGTCAGACATCATAGTTTACAAAACTTTCAATGCATAGTACTTAATAAAAATATAAAGATAAATAGAACATTTGTTGTCCAGATAACAGTCACTACAAAGATATGAAAAATGTGTCTGTCACCATGTTTATCGACGATGAAATTATTAAGCAATGCTCTGTCACCTTGTTTATTTACATACCTCTAGCGATAGTGACATCATCATAAGCCAATATTGAAAATTCCATGAAAGCATGAACCCATATGCAAAAAAGAAGAGAGTCATTTGTCATAGATTGAAATCAGCAAGTGGAAAGTGTCTGTCTTGTCTTGATCTACACTGTCTGCTAGAACTACTTTTTGGCCATGGCAATAAAACAGTTAACCCTTTCAGTGCAGGTTGCACATGGATCTATGCTTTTCTCTTGTTATTCCTTTTCTACACAATCACAACTTTAAGCTACCTTGAGAAAGAAAACTTTCGAAAATATTATGTGAAAATGTTTCCCACAATGTCTTCTTCCCTTCCCAAAATGTACATGTATTTCAATTTTTGTGTCGCATTTATTTCGTTGTTTGCAAATGCTTTGAATTTGGACTGTTCTAAAAAATTTTCGTTTGGTAAGGAGTTTAGGAGATTTCATTTGTATTTTAGGTGGAGAATAAAGTACAGACAATGAGAAGGCGAGATGTAAGTGAAAATATTATAGAAATACAACATAGTGATGGCTTAGATAGGTGGTTAGTTATAAAGAAAATGTTGGATGCCAGCAAAATATCTTCCCAAGCCAAGTCAGGGGCTGATGTGGAGTCCACAGAAATAGCTTTGGCTTTTCCAGTTAAACCTGCCACCCAGATGTCCAACATGCAAGGTTTACCACCCAAACAGCTGGTGTTTGCGTTTTTACCATTAAGAAGTTATGGTTTCAGATTTATTGTTCAGGGAGATTTTGATGTTCCGTCCAGCAGAGAAGATGTTGACAGGGACAGCTCATGGAACCAGTGGTTGAGAAATGAGATTCATACCTTGTTCCTAGATTCACTAGACATGTTCAAAAGTCACCAAGAGTTCAGCAATGTAGAGGCTGTCATCTCGTATCTACAGTTTGTGCCAATGGAAGATGAGGTGTTAGATTTCTTCAAACCTGTTGCCTCAGACATTTTGAAGAAATTAAAGGCCAGACCCTGTGTTCCTACACAGCCAAATAGTGAAGGTAGCTCAGTTTGTGTGTTGTCTATATTCTAGTCTGTGTGCAAAATATACCTTTACTCTTATTCAAGTTTCAGCTGATTTACAAAGCAAAACTGCTTACTGTGGTTATTTTGAGCACAACCAAATACTCACAATAGGCATGAAGTCTGCTCATTCTGCTGTCAGATTTTGTCAGTCCTACAAAAGCAGGACCAAACCTATCCAACCTCTCAAAACTCACTAGCTTATATACATAATTATTATTTTTATGTGTATACTGTCCTGCATCTAATACCAGTAGAAAACTGTGTCAGATTAACTCTTTACTACACAACAAAATTTTATACTTGTCCAAAGTGAACTCATTTGCAGAAGACAGATTAAATGTGGCTCAAATGATGTTTTTTTCAGCATCAATTTACATTGACATATCATACTGAGTTCTTCATTTGTAGGTGTGATAAGCTGGAAGATTCCGTCCCAGACAGTCAGAGTTCGAGACCCCTTGGTGCGCAGTGTGATCACTGCAGAGCTCTTGAAGAAACATCTCAACTTACACTATCTACATCCTGATGTAGCCTCCATGTTGAACCCAACCTTGACCTCTTGTCTGGGTATTGAAACCCTTACCTCAGAACATCTGTTTCATCTGGGTAAAGCCCTGATTGTAAAAATGGAAGAGTATGGTGAGTTGACTCAATGATCCTTGATCCAAACTGTCCAATGATATTTTGGAAACTGTGGCCCTTTAATAACAAGAAATTTGTCTGTGCTGGTAAGTGCTAAGGGCTGTTTTGTTCATTTTGATAGATGTCAGAGGATTAAAGTTTAAGAAAATGGCAGGCAATGTGTAAGAATCTTTCTTGTCTTCTTTTAGTTATTTGATATTCTCTTTTAATTCATTACCTTGGTAAATTTACAGCAGATGTCTTCAAAAACATTGATGTAAAATAGGGAAAATCTCAGCATGAATTTAGGTTCAACCCTTTACAAAATGACAAAATTCAAGACTGTCTAAATGAAAGCCTTTGCAGATGACATAAATTTGATTAAAGAAATTGAAAATCTTCGTTCGAAGGATAGAAAAGTGACTTCCTCAGGGTCATTAAAATTTGGATTGTGTGGTAAGGAATCAATACATAAGCATGTAAAAATGTTCTGGCTAAAGAAGGAAACACATGTGCCAGTACTCAAAGTGTTGATAAAATAGTCTGTTGCAAGAAAAGGAAATGGATTTGTGCCAGAAATAAATTGTTTGAAAGATAATAACTTTATAAGACACACACAAGAAAATGTATTTTGATTTTTGAATTACATGTACACCAGTATCCGCCTGCTACTTTGTAAGACTGAGACATGCACTTTGTTATATTTTGTCTGAGGCTCCCATCACAGTTTTCCTGTCACTGTTTTGATTGACTGATTGTATTGGAGTTTAACACTGTTTAACAGCTTAGGTCATATCACGGGGTTAGTGCACCTATGCATGTGTTTCCTGGCTTTCCTACACCAGTACTGACACAACTTCCTATCCAAGTCACTGACTACATTCTCACATGCATCAGAGGTGAGAGGCAAAAAATCGTGGGAAAGAAAGTTTGCCTCGACCAGTTATCAAACTCACAACCACCAAGTCACGAGTGTCATTGTTTTGAAACTTAATACATATGTAAAGCAGAAAGTTTCGATGTGCAAGACACAAAGTTTGTATAATTACTGAAGATATTTTGCTCTTTAACCATATACCATACAATCCTGTGTTTTCACGACCCTGGATAAAAAGGCATTTGAAAACATTTTGGGAAAAGTAGCAGTTTTGCTAGTTACCAGCAGTAGAAAATGCTGGTAACTAGCATTTTCTCCTTTTCCCACAATGTTTTCTATTTGTTTCGATACCAATCCTGTCATTTGAACCTCACTTAATTTGTCGCCTGCAAATGCTTTCAGTTTGGACAAGTCCAAAATTTTGTCGTTTAGTAAAGGTTAAATTTACGCTTTCTTGTGGGTAATGCATGTTTGGTTTGAATACATGTATTTGTATTTTCTATCAGAGCTGTCGGTGGTGGTTTTCAGTTCTTTTGAGGAACTTGTTTGCCCCCCAATTTTTGTTTAGGAGTTTGTTTTTCTGTTGTCTTCTTTCAGCAAAACCTGAGGATGTGTTACTTGTAGCCCGCTGGCTGGCCTGTATCTACCGAAGTCTGGATGAATTTCAAGATGATGATTCCATTTTGTCCACCCTGAAATCCTTGCAGATGTTACCACTTTCTGATGGCAAACTTGTTTCCCTACAGGCAGACACAGTGTTTTATCCCATACCAAACTTGGCAGAAAGTAGCCAAGGAGGAAGGGGTAGGATAAAATTGAAGCTCGCTTCTTTATCAAGTGAAATCTTATACAATATTTAATTCTTTTCAACTTTATGTTTTAACAATCCTGAACATTTAAGCTTTTGAATCATCATAGGATAAAGAGAAAATCCAGGTAATAGCATTTTTAGCTCACCTTAGCACAAAGTGCTCATGGTGAGCTATTGTGATCGTGCTGTGTCCGGCGTCCGTCGTGCGACATGCATCGTCTGTCGTCCGTTGTGCGTTGTCAATTTTTACCTTGTGTACACTCTAGAGGCCACATTTTCAGTCTGATTCTTGTGAAACTTGGTCAGAATGTTTGTCTTGATAATATCTCGGAAGAGTTTGAAAATGGGTCATGTGGGGTCAAAAACTAGGTCACTAGGTTAAATCTTAGAAAACCTTGTGTACGCTCTAGAGGCCATATTTTCTGTCCAATACTCCTGAAAGTTGGTCAGAATGTTTGTCTTGATGATATCTCGGACGAGTTTGAAAATGGGCCATGTCAGGTCAAAAACTAGGTCACTAGGTCAAATCTTAGAAAAACTTTGTGTACACTCTAGAGGCTATATTTTCAGTCCATTACTCCTGAAAGTTGGTCAGAATGTTTGTCTTGATGATATCACAGACAAGTTCAAAAATGGGCCATGTCGGTTCAAAAACTAGGTCACCAGGTCAAATCTGAGAAAACCTTGTGTACGCTCTAGAGGCCACATTTTCAGTCCAATACTCTTGAAAGTTGGTCAGAATGTTTGTCTTGATGAAATCTTGGACGAGTTCGAAAATGGGCCATGTTGGGTGAAAAACTAGGTCACCAGGTCAAATCTTAGAAAAACCATGTGTACGCTCTAGAGGCCACATTTTCAGTCCAAAACTCTTGAAAGTTGGTCAGAATGTTTGTCTTGATGATACCTCTGACAAATTTGAAAACGGGTCATGTCAGGTCAAAAACTAGGTCACTAGGTCAAATCTTAAAAAAACCTTGTGTATGCTCAAGAATGCAACATTTTCTGTCCAATACTCTTAAAATTTGGTCAGAATGTTTGTCTTGATAATATCGCAGATGAGTTCGAAAGTGGGCCATGTGGGGTAAAAAATTAGGTCACTAGGTCAAATCTTTGAAAAACCTTGTGTATGCTCCAGAAACCACAACTTTAGTCCAATGCTCTTTAAAGTTGGTCAGAATGTTTGTCATGATGATAGCTTAGATGAGTTTGAAAATGGGTCATGTCAGGTCAAAAACTAGGTCACCAGGTCAAATCTTAGAAAAACCTTATGTAAGCTCTAGAGGCCACATTTTCAGTCCAATAATCTTGAAATTCGGTCAGAATCTTTTCCTTGATAATTTATTAGACTAGTATGAAAATGGGTCATGTTGGATAAGAAACTAGGTCACAAGGTCAAATCTCGGAAAAACCTTTTGTACTATAATTACAGTCCAATATTCTTTAAACTTTTGTTAGAATGTTTGTCTTGATGATATCTTGCATGAGTTTGAAAATGGGTCACGTGGAATAAGAACTAGGTCACCATGTTTCATCCTTGAAAAACCGTGTGTACGCTCTAGAGGCCACATTTTCAGTCCAGTAATCTTGAAATTGGAATGTTTGTCTTGATAATATCTTAGACTAGTATGAATATGGGTCATGTTGGATAAAAAACTAGGTCATTAGGTCAAGTCTTGGAAAAACGTTTTAACACCCTACAGGCCAAATTTTCTCTCAAATACTCATGAAAGTTTGTTGGAATGTATGTCTGGATAATTTTTACATGTCAAGTAGGCAGCTGAGAAAAAATTCTAGAAAAAGTTTGGGTGCACTCTAGAGGCCATATTTGTAAGCCAAAAACTGATGAGTGTTTGTCAAAGAGTTTGTCTTAATATCTCTGAAGAGATTGGAAATGGGTCATGTTTGATCAAAAGGCTCAGGTGAATGACTTCAGTGCCATCATGGCCCTCTTGTTTCATTTTCCTTCAATGTTTTTTTTACTCTTTTGCAGGCAAATCCCTTCAATTAACAGACTTCACGAAATACCGTCGGTCCGCTGGTCATGTCAGGTAAAACTGATAGCGGTCTGATAAATAAGCACCAGAATACAGGACCGATTGACCAACAAAATTTAGCCGTACGCTTAACATGAAATGACATACCGTAAAAAGTAAACAAAAACAGTTTTCCCGTTTTAAAACCGAAAGTTCTTTGTGGAAAATTCCCAACTTTATAATCGCAGTATTTCGGATATACATAGGCAATATATTGGTTATGTAAACTAATGTACATCGCGGAACAATCCGAATGATCAGTTTTATTAATCACTTTTTGTTGTTTTATGTTGTCATGTTTTCGGTCCAGTAAAATTTGGTTTGGTCTTGTAAAAATTTGAAGTTTACCAGACCCACTGTCCTGTGAAAAATTTGAGTATTTCGTGAAGTCTGAATTAAGTCACACTGATTTTGTTGTCTGCAAATGCTTTCTGTTCTGGCAAACCTTAAATTTTTAGCTCACCTGAGCACGAAGTGCTCAAGGTGAGCTTTTGTGATCGTGCTGTGTCCGGTGTGCGTCGTAAGCTTTTACCTTGTGTACGCTCTAGAGGCCACATTTTCAGTCCGATACTCGTGAAACTTGGTCAGAATGTTTGTCTCGATAATATCTCGGACGAGTTAGATAATGGGTCATGTTGGGTCAAAAACTAGGTCACTAGGTCAAATTGTAGAAAAACCTTGTGTACGCTCTAGAGTCCATATTTTCAGTCCAAAACTCCTGAAAATTGGTCAGAATGTTTGCCTTGATGATATCTCGAATGAGTTCGAAAATGGGTCCAAAACTAGGTCACTAGGTTATATCTTAGAAAAACCTTGTGTACGCTCTAGAGGACACATTTTTAGTCCAAAACTCTTGAAAGTTGGTCAGAATATTTATCTTGATTATATCTTAGATGGGTTTGAAAATGGGTCATGTTGGGTCAAAATCTAGGTCACTAGGTCAAATATTAGAAAAAACCTTGTATACACTCTAGAGGCCACATTTTCAATCCTATACTCATGAAACTTGGTCAGAATGTTTGTCTTGATGATTTCTTGGACCAGTTTGCAAGTGGATCATTTCGGGTCAATACCCAGATCACTGATTCAAATCTTCAAAAAACCTTTTTCAGTCAAATACTCATGAAAATCTTGGTAGAATGTTTGTCATAATATCCCAAAAGAGATTGAGAATGGGACGTGTTTGATCAAAAGACTCAGGTGAGCGACTTCAGGGCCATCATGGCCCTCTTGTTTCATCTGGTGAAGAGTTTAACGTTAACTCTTTATTGATATACTCTTATGTCACCAAGTTACTGAAATCATCATTGTGTGAGTTTGTAAAATTTGCTTTTTCTGCAGATACAGATTTATTTGTTTTCAGCATAAAATCAGGTGGTTGGCAGTGTAGATCTAAGATCAGACTGCTTGTTTTGTGCATTCTTGTCTTAAGCTATACCACTTGCAGAATCATTTAACCCTTTCCCAAACAATCCCTGGTTTTTACGGGTCAGGAATAGAAGCCTTTTGAAAACATTGTGGGAAAAGGAGAAAATGCTGGTAACCAGCATTTTCTCCTTTTCCCACAATGTTTTCTACCCTATCATATAGAAAAATCATCTTTTTAGCAACTGTTAATTTGTCATCTGCAAAATGCTTTCAATTTGGTCTGGTCCAAAATTTGCCGTTTGGGAAAGGGTTAAATTTACTATGGAGGCAAAAGGATCACTTTTGTAATTTCAAATATTGGATAGAATTGAAATATCTTACGTATACGAGGGGTGATCAGAGAGAACGTGGTCCAGTGCCTGTATTGGGATATTGTTATAAAAAACAACATGGAATGTCTACTCTTTTTGAAAATAACCTCCTTTGAATTCTATGCACTCATTTGTTCTTGATTCCTATGTGCAAAACATGTGCGCGAGCGTGTCATGTGACATTACTCTCAAGGACCTGATCATAGTGAGGGTTAGTTCCTCTCTGGTCTTGTAGTGCATACTATATAGAGAATCTTTCAAAACATGAACTAGCCAAAGGTTGCAAGGGGTCAGGACTGACTTATTGGGAGGGTTGGCTAGCGTTTCTGTGTTTAGTTTTTGCAGAGTTTTCTGTACAAGTGTGGCTTTGTGAGCTATGTCATCATCTTGGTGTAATGTCATTCCACAGGACTTCTGGCTGTTTTTTTCGTATGGTGTCTGTGAAATTTCTTTGAATAATGTGGGCATAAAACTCAGCATTGACTGTAGTATGTATAGATACAACATGATTTAGAAGAAAATAGGAGAATAGAAAATATGATGCACATAACTTTTCCAACTGACTTAGAAAGTTTGGCTTTAATGGCAGAAGGCGATGTTAAATGTTTCTGTACACTGCTTTGTTGTTTAGTTTCAGTCGTGTGAAAGTGTACCTATATATCATGGCATGTTACAGTATGATCAGCAAAGTTTGACCCCTCTACCCTAATTGGTTCTGAAATTTCTCAATAGATTTCGACCCTAACCCCCAATGGCACGGGTGTCAGTAGTTGAGGTATCCACCTTGTGCAAACACGCGACATTCCAAGATTGTCAGTCAAAATCTCCTTGGCACTTTTATATGGAATGCTAAAAGTGTCAGCTATTTTCCTGACAGTATCTTGACCATCTTGTTTAACATACTGCTCTATATCCATGATGATTTTGTCTATGACTGATATTGATGAACAGCCAGATTTAGGGTCATCATTAACAGTATCACACTCATGTCTAAACCGATCTGATCCATTTACAAATACAGGGTGACACAAAAAAAATGCCACCCATGAAATTGTTAATAAAATTCATAATGCCTTTTGCAATTCAACCATATTTAGTACAAATGAACTTCAGTCTATGCCCGACTTGTCCAGTAAGTTTCAGCCATTAATGTCCACCAGTCTTTGTTTTATCTCTGTTCCATGATATGCTCCAAATGTGCACCTCTGCGTTGCAAGCACACCTGGGTACAACATGCAAAATTTTCAATAACTGACACACACACTCTTCCCTCAGTATTGCCCTGATTTTGGCTGTAATGGCAGTAGTAAAGGACGTGAGCATGGTGCACTACCCCGGCCTGGGTAGTGCACCATGCTCACGTCCCTGAGTGCCCTATATCACCGTCCCTGACAAAAATGTGGGCTAGTTTGCCCTCCCGAAGGTCCGAAAAGTTGCGAGTAAGCGATAAAATCCGAGATTCCGCATGAAAATGTTACTATAAATAGAATCATAGCATTCAAAATGGCGGCCTTGTGGAGGATACCCTGGCGAAAAAATTACCCAGGCTCTCTACCCTGAGTGGAATTTTTCTGCAAAAAAGCGAGGGGGGGGAAAAATTACCCAGGCTCTCCTCCCTGAGTGGAATTTTTCTGCAAAAAAAAGCGAAGGGCGGGGAAGGGGGGACCAAAAAATGATACATCTTCGAGTGCTCTATAGGGATCTGTCAGACCTGATCACTGAGTTGGACTTAGTTTTTTACCCTATGAATGATTTTCTCTCTTTCTAATTGCCTGGACATTGAGTTGGGCTTAGTTTTTTCACCCTATGGATGATTTTTTCTCTTTCTAAATGACTGATCACTGAATTGGACTTAGTTTTTTTCACCCTATGATTGATTTTCTCTCTTTCTAAAAGCCTGATCATTGAGTTGGACTTAGTTTTTTCTTCCTAAATGTCTGAGCACTGAGTTGGACTTAGTTTTTTCACCCTATGAATGAATTTTCTTTCTAAATGTCTGGACATTGAGTTGGACTTAGTCTTTTTTTCTGCATCTATGAATGATTTTCTCTCTTTCTAAAAGCCTGATCATTGAGTTGGACTTAGTTTTTCTTCACCTGTGTATGATTTTTTCTCTCTAAAAGGAATTTATCCCTATATCACTGAGTTGGACTTAGTTTTTTTCACCCTATGATTGATTTTCTCTCTCTCTTTCTAAAAGCCTGACCATTGAGTTGGACTTAGTTTTTTCTTCACCAATGTATGATTTTTCTTTCTAAATGTCTGAGCACTGAGTTGAAAATAGACTTTTTTTTACCCTATGAATGATTTTCTTTCTAAAAGCCTGACCACTGAGTTGGACTTAGTCTTTTTTCTGCATCTATGAATGATTTTTCTTTCTAAATGTCTGGACATTGAGTTGGACTTAGACTTTTTCTGCAATTATGAATGAATTCTCTTTTCTAAATGTCTAACCATTGAGTTGAGCATAGACTTTTTTTACCCTATGAATGAATTTTCTTTCTAAATGTCTGGACATTGAGTTGGACTTAGTCTTTTTCTGCAATTATGAATGATTTTTTCTCTCTAAAAGGAATTTGTCCCTATATCAGTGAGTTGAACATAGACTTTTTTTTACCCTATGAATGATTTTCTTTCTAAAAGCCTGACCATTGAGTTGGACTTAGTTTTTTTCTTCACCTATGAATGATTTTTCTCTAAAAGCCTGACCATTGAGTTGAACATAGACTTTTTTTTACCCTATGAATGATTTTCTTTCTAAAAGCCTGACCACTGAGTTGGACTTAGTCTTTTTTCTGCATCTATGAATGATTTTTCTTTCTAAATGTCTGGACATTGAGTTGGACTTAGACTTTTTCTGCAATTATGAATGAATTCTCTTTTCTAAATGTCTAACCATTGAGTTGAGCATAGACTTTTTTTACCCTATGAATGAATTTTCTTTCTAAATGTCTGGACATTGAGTTGGACTTAGTCTTTTTCTGCAATTATGAATGATTTTTTCTCTCTAAAAGGAATTTGTCCCTATATCAGTGAGTTGAACATAGACTTTTTTTTTCCCTATGAATGATTTTCTTTCTAAAAGCCTGACCATTGAGTTGGACTTAGTTTTTTTCTTCACCTATGAATGATTTTTCTCTAAAAGCCTGACCATTGAGTTGAACATAGACTTTTTTTTACCCTATGAATGATTTTCTTTCTAAAAGCCTGACCACTGAGTTGGACTTAGTCTTTTTTCTGCATCTATGAATGATTTTTCTTTCTAAATGTCTGGACATTGAGTTGGACTTAGACTTTTTCTGCAATTATGAATGAATTCTCTTTTCTAAATGTCTAACCATTGAGTTGAGCATAGACTTTTTTTACCCTATGAATGAATTTTCTTTCTAAATGTCTGGACATTGAGTTGGACTTAGTCTTTTTCTGCAATTATGAATGATTTTTTCTCTCTAAAAGGAATTTGTCCCTATATCAGTGAGTTGAACATAGACTTTTTTTTACCCTATGAATGATTTTCTTTCTAAAAGCCTGACCATTGAGTTGGACTTAGTTTTTTTCTTCACCTATGAATGATTTTTCTCTAAAAGCCTGACCATTGAGTTGGACTTAGTTTTTTCACCCTATGAATGATTTTCTCTCTTTCTAAAAGCCTGACCATTGAGTTGAACTTAGACTTTTTTTACCCTATGAATGAATTTTCTTTCTAAATGTCTGGATATTGAGTTGGACTTAGTCTTTTTCTGCAATTATGGATGATTTTTTCTCTCTAAAAGGAATTTGTCCCTATATCAGTGAGTTGAACATAGACTTTTTTTACCCTATGAATGATTTTCTTTCTAAAAGCCTGACCACTGAGTTGGACTTAGACTTTTTTCTTATCTATGAATGATTTTTTCTCTCTAAAAGGAATTTGTCCCTATATCAGTGAGTTGGACTTAGACTTTTTTCTTATCTATGGATGATTTCTTCTCTCTAAATGTTTGGCCATTGAGTTGAACTTAGCTTTTTTCATCCTATGAATGATTTTTCTCTCTAAAAGGAATTTGTCCCTATATCAGTGAGTTGTACTTAGTTTTTTCACCTATGAATGAATTCTCTTTTCTAATTGCCTAATCATTGAGTTGAACTTAGACTTTTTTACCCTATGAATAATTTCTCTTTCTAAAAGCCTGACCATTGAGTTGGACTTAGTTTTTTCACCCTATGGATGATTTTTCTCTCTAAAAGACTGACCATTGAGTTGGACTTAAGCTTTTTTCTGCATCTATGAATGATTTCTCTAAAAGACTGAGCGCTGAGTTGGACTTAGTCTTTTTTCTGCATCTATGGATGATTTTTCTTTCTAAATGTCTGGACATTGAGTTGGACTTAGACTTTTTTCTGCATCTATGAATGATTTCTCTAAAAGACTGAGCGCTGAGTTGGACTTAGTCTTTTTTCTGCATCTATGGATGATTTTTCTTTCTAAATGTCTGGACATTGAGTTGGACTTAGACTTTTTTCTACATCTATGAATGAATTCTCTTTTCTAAATGCCTAACCATTGAGTTGAACATAGACTTTTTTTTACCCTATGAATGATTTTCTTTCTAAAAGCCTGACCACTGAGTTGGACTTAGTCTTTTTTCTGCATCTATGAATGATTTTTCTTTTCTAAAAGGAATTTGTCCCTAAATCACTGAGTTGGACTTAGACTTTTTTCTACATCTATGAATGAATTCTCTTTTCTAAATGCCTAACCATTGAGTTGAACATAGACTTTTTTTTACCCTATGAATGAATTCTCTTTTCTAAAAGGAATTTGTCCCTATATCACTGAGTTGGACTTAGTCTTTCTGATTTTTTTCTGCATCTATGAATGAATTTTCTCTCTAAAAGCCTGAGCACTGAGTTGGACTTAGACTTTTTCTGAGTTTTTTTACTCTTCGGAGTGTAACTCTTCTAAAAGAAAGAAGTTTTGACAATTTGAAGAAATGACAATTTGAAGATAGAACTTTCGTGGTAAATGGTTAGTCCTGAAAAGGACTGTTGGGTTAGCTCTGAAAAGAACTGTTGGGTTAGCCCTGAAAAGGGCTGTTTTGTTTTGGAGGCTGTGTTTTTTCGTCTCACATTGTTTTTTCCACTTCTAATGACAGCATCCGAAATTCGCTTGGCAAATGGGGCATGCTTCAACTCTTTTTCTGATTACCATTGCTCCATTACCGAACTAATCTTCCGCCGAGATCTTTGTATGGCTGTGTTATACGTTGTAGTTGGTTTTGTTCCTCCTCTCCTACGAAATGAGTGTTTAGTTGTAATAACTGTTGACCTGCATTTAGATATTCTTGGAGAGCCTCACGTAGTTGATAATTTATCTCCTCCATATTGATACTGCTTCCGAATATTGATACTGCTTCCGAATATTGATACCGCTTTCGAAGTGATCGTTAGCTGAGAGTCAAAAAATGGTGAATGTATGAAAATAACGCCGAGCTTTATACGTTTACTGAGGATTGAAAATTTTTTAAAGAGCTCGGATCTGACAGAAATCACGTACATTTTTTTCCATGCTACGTTTCATGCTAATATAGCAAAAAAGTTATGACCCGTTGTATGGGAAAAAATGTAGACAGAACAAGTCTTTGGGGAAGACAGAATGAAGAGCTCTATTGCTTTTGAACTTTTATTTACTGAACAGAACTAAACAATGAAACATTTTTTTGCAAAGCATCATAAAAAAATTTCTTGACAATGAAAAAAATTTCTTGACAATGAAAAAATTCACAATGAAACATTTTTTTGCAAAAGCATCATAAAAAATTTCTTGACAATGAAAAAAATCACAAGGAAACATTTTTTACAATACAGCATAAAAAACAATTTCTTGACAATGAAAAAAATCGCACTAAAATATTTTTTCACAATGAATTATTCACAATGAATTAATCACAATGAAAAAAATCACACTGAATTATTTTTTCGCAATGAATTATTTACAATGAATTATTCTCAAAACAGTATATAACAAATTTTTTACAATGCAAATTCGCAAACACCACGAGTTTCATATTTGTTTTCATATTCCTACCGTTTTGTTGTTTTTTCTTGGTTGTTTTCGCTCTGTCTTTGGGTTTTTTGGGATCTTGAAATCAACGTGATTATCAATGTTTTTCCCGTATTTACCCTGGCCTGTCAATATTGGTGTAGTTGGTTTTTGATCAACTCGCTGTTTCTTGTGGAGATGGTTAGCATCATCCTCAGATTTCCGCTTTGTTGTTTTTCTTGATTGTTTCTCCTCTGGTTGTTTTTTCTTTGGTTGATTTTTCTTCACAACACTTACGATAGAATCCACTAACTTGTGAAGATTAAATTTATCAAAGTCGAACTCCACAGGAATCTTCACAGGAATTGTTGAAATGCACTGATCCTGTTGGCGTAGTACCTCGATATTTCTACTGAGCTGATCAGTACTTGCGCTTAAAGTTTTAATTTCCTCCAAATGTCTGTTTAAAGTCTCCAACTGATCTATGATCCGGGTCATCATGCTATCTTGCTTCAAATTTAGCTGCTTTACCTCTTCATAAATGTTGTCCAGCACCATCGCTGGAATGATGGTTGTCGAATTTAACTCTGGTGGCGGATTGATGATTGTCGAATTTATAACTGATGAAAGAACGTCTCCATTGTTTTCCACTGGTGGAAAATCGTCCAAGTTGATTTCATCTAAGTTGTGCTTCATATTGAAACTGCTTCTGAATATTGATACTGCTTCCAAAGTGATCGTTAGCTGAGAACCAAAGAAATGGTGAATGTATGAAAATAACGCCGAGCTTTATACGTTTACAGAGGATTGAAATTTTTAAAGAGTGCGGACCTGGCGGAAAACACCGGGATTGTACTGTGTGACATTGAAATGGGAGTGGTGAAAAAAACACCGATATAACCGTCGATTTGAATGCACAATGTTAATGAAACGCCGACGCGGGAAAAACATAGGAGAAAAATGACGTCATGGGTCATCTAGTTCAATCCTCCTGTAAAGCTATAAAGCCCAGTGATATTTTACATAAAATCATATTTGTTCCAGAATGGTTCGAATTCTTGTGTGCCCTCACTGTGCAAGCAGATGTCTGATAGAGTGTGGGAAATGTTTTACCATACTTTTTTTACTCTTGTGTTTTGTTGATTTGCAAAAGAAACAGTTCTTTGTTACTCGTTTTTTCTTCTTTTCGTTGTTTTGCATTTTTCTCCTCTTTTAGATCCAAAGTTTGTTGTTTTCTTAGATTATCGTTTGTAGATATTTTTTTCTCTGCCTGTTCTGTTATTTTGCAGATTTTTGAATCGGTGATATCCGTTGTGTCGGACTGCATGTCTACGGTCTGATTTTCAACCGGTGATATTGTAGTCTGTAGTGAACTTGTTTTCCATGTATTTTCGTTGAAGAATGAATTTAGTGTCCCGACGAATTTCGTATGTTGGAGATCGACAACGTTGTAAAACGATGGTGAAATTTCGATGTCATGACCGTGTGGGTTTACGTAGACAAAAAACAAATGTTCCTGTCTGATTTTCTTTTTTGGACAATTTCTGGACCAATGTCCTGCTTCGTTGCACGTAAAACAAATATTTGTTCTCTCACCATTCATCCGATATTGTTTGTCGAGCGTCGCTTGATCTAAAACTCTGTAGCTGATAGTACAGCGTATAGAGCTATTTATAAAAAAATACGCTTCACTACTAGACGCTGACGTAGTGTACCTCTACCCAATGGTCTATTTATAGCAACAGACGCTAACATATTGTGATTTAACCCCTTGTCACACTAAACGGCGTTTCTACTGAGTTGTCACGGTGTTGTTTAAGTTCCCAGACTGCCAAGAGATCGCAGGAAAAATGCGAAGCTCCCGTGGCCTATTATCGCGTTCCTGATGTTGATGAAAAAAAAGCAAGAAGGAAATCAAGTACATTGATATCTGTTCTCTGTACCCTTATGTTTGTAAACATAAATCCTATCCTGTAGGTCAGCCAGAAATTTTGTCTGCTGAGAATATTGACATGAACAATATTCGACAATATGAGGGCTTAATCAAATGCAAAGTTTTGCCTCCAACTGATTTTTGTTTCACCCCGTTCTCCCAGTTCACTGTAACAACAAAATGATGTTTCCACTCTGTATGAAATGTGCAGAAGAAAGTTCAAGTATTTGTAGCCATGGTGAAGAAAAGAGGGCTTTGGTCGGAACTTGGGTTACTTTTGAATTATTCAAGGCTCTTGACTGCGGTTATCGATTATTGCAAAGTAAAAAAGTTAGAAGTAGAAAAAGTCAAAAGTCTCTCTTATATAGGTCTAGATCTACATGCAGTGAGGAAATATTCCCGTAAAATGGTCTTTACAAGTGTGTTAACCAATAATTATTCCAAGTTATTTTTCTTGACATAAATTAACGAAAGTGTCAAGGAACTGTCTTTCTTTTGTTAAGGAAATCAGGGATATTCACCCTATTTCACATGTACAAATCTACGAAAGAAAAAATGCTTTCTACTTTTGACAACGCTCAAAATTCGAACTCACACCTTTTTTATATTAGTTAAGCGTATAGAGGTATTTATAAAAAAGCTTTACTAGACGCTGACGTAGTGTACCTCTGCCCAATGGTCTATTTATAGCAACAGACGCTAACATATTGTGATCTAAGCCCCTGTCACTCTAAACGGCGTTTCCACTGAGTTGACACGGTGTTGTTTAAGTTCACAGAGTACCAACAAAGGTTTTCGTTTTGATTTCTGAACAATAGATTGAAATGCTCGAATCAAAGTTTTTTACCCAGAAGAAAAAATCCATTATTCAAATTGGCAATCATGACCAACTATGTTTTGCAAGAGCCGTTGTTGTGGGAATTTGCTACAGTGAACGTGAAAACACCGGGGCATGGAATAGAAAATGGGATCGTATTTGTCGTTCAAACCGCCCTCTTCAAAAGACTGAAGCTGAGAAATTGTTGAATGAAGCTGGAGTGTCACCAACACAACCTGTAGGAATTGACGAATACAAAAAAATTCAAGCATTCTTGTATGAAAAAGGCTATGTCATTAAAGTTCATCAACAGCATTCAAAAGTGGGAAAAAATATTTGAACATCCAGAAGTGAAAACCAATAGTAAGATCATACATTTGTAGTTTCATCAAAACCATTATGACTACATCAAATCTATCAAAGTTTTTTGTTGTGGATATTATTGTGAGTTCTGTGATGTGGGTTACTCTCACCGGGAAAGTCATGCTTGTTCAATTATCTGCAAAGGTTGTTACCGCAAAGGAAAATGTCCATCAGATTCAAAAGAATATGTTTGCAGTTATTGCAGTAGACGATTTTTTAGTGCTGAATGCTTTGAAAATCACAGAATTGTTCAAGGTAGAGAAAAGAAATCCATTTGTGAATTAGTGAAACTCTGTTCAAAATGTGGTGTGCAATATCTTGTCAGAAAGAAAAATCATGTTTGCAATGGAAAGAAAAGGTGTCATATCTGTAAGAAAATTGTTAACTTTTTTATCGATGCTATATTCAGCCTTACCAAAGTAAGTTGAACCATGACAGCGATGACGAGACGAGTTCTTCTGTAGTCAAAAAACCACAGTTTATTTTCTTTGATTTTGAATGCAAACAAGACACAGGTGTACACATCCCGAATTATTGTATTGCACACAGAGCATGTGATGAATGTATCGATAAATCACTTGATTTTCATTGTTCTACATGCAGTGAATTTGAAGAGGGTAGGGAAGTTATTTTTCAAGGTGAAGAAACTTTGAGTCAATTTTGCAAGTGGCTCTTTTCAAAACATCATAAAGGAGTCACGGCTATTGCCCATAATTTCAAAGGTTATGACGGTCAGTTCATTCTTGGCTATATTGTCAAAGTTGGGTTAAAACTTCCAAAATTGATCATGAATGGAAACAATATTATGAAGTTAGAACTGAATGGTGTACGTCTGGTCGATTCTTTCAATTTCATTAGCTTTGGTTTGGCAAAATTTCCAGCCATATTTGGTCTTCAAGAAAATAAAAAAGGTTACTTTCCTCACTGGGCAAATACAGATGAATTTTGGAGTTACATTGGACCTTACTTGGATATGTCTTATTACAAACCCGCCCAAAGACTTGTTCTGTCTACATTTTTTCCCATACAACGGGTCATAACTTTTTTGCTATATTAGCATGAAACGTAGCATGGAAAAAAATGTATGTGATTTCTGTCAGATCCGAGCTCTTTAAAAAATTTTCAATCCTCAGTAAACGTATAAAGCTCGGCGTTATTTTCATACATTCACCATTTTTTGACTCTCAGCTAACGATCACTTCGAAAGCGGTATCAATATTCGGAAGCAGTATCAATATTCGGAAGCAGTATCAATATGGAGGAGATAAATTATCAACTACGTGAGGCTCTCCAAGAATATCTAAATGCAGGTCAACAGTTATTACAACTAAACACTCATTTCGTAGGAGAGGAGGAACAAAACCAACTACAACGTATAACACAGCCATACAAAGATCTCGGCGGAAGATTAGTTCGGTAATGGAGCAATGGTAATCAGAAAAAGAGTTGAAGCATGCCCCATTTGCCAAGCGAATTTCGGATGCTGTCATTAGAAGTGGAAAAAACAACGTGAGACGAAAAAACACAGCCTCCAAAACAAAACAGCCCTTTTCAGGGCTAACCCAACAGTTCTTTTCAGAGCTAACCCAACAGTCCTTTTCAGGACTAACCATTTACCACGAAAGTTCTATCTTCAAATTGTCATTTCTTCAAATTGTCAAAACTTCTTTCTTTTAGAAGAGTTACACTCCGAAGAGTAAAAAAACTCAGAAAAAGTCTAAGTCCAACTCAGTGCTCAGGCTTTTAGAGAGAAAATTCATTCATAGATGCAGAAAAAAATCAGAAAGACTAAGTCCAACTCAGTGATATAGGGACAAATTCCTTTTAGAAAAGAGAATTCATTCATAGGGTAAAAAAAAGTCTATGTTCAACTCAATGGTTAGGCATTTAGAAAAGAGAATTCATTCATAGATGTAGAAAAAAGTCTAAGTCCAACTCAGTGATTTAGGGACAAATTCCTTTTAGAAAAGAAAAATCATTCATAGATGCAGAAAAAAGACTAAGTCCAACTCAGTGGTCAGGCTTTTAGAAAGAAAATCATTCATAGGGTAAAAAAAAGTCTATGTTCAACTCAATGGTTAGGCATTTAGAAAAGAGAATTCATTCATAGATGTAGAAAAAAGTCTAAGTCCAACTCAATGTCCAGACATTTAGAAAGAAAAATCATCCATAGATGCAGAAAAAAGACTAAGTCCAACTCAGCGCTCAGTCTTTTAGAGAAATCATTCATAGATGCAGAAAAAAGTCTAAGTCCAACTCAATGTCCAGACATTTAGAAAGAAAAATCATCCATAGATGCAGAAAAAAGACTAAGTCCAACTCAGCGCTCAGTCTTTTAGAGAAATCATTCATAGATGCAGAAAAAAGCTTAAGTCCAACTCAATGGTCAGTCTTTTAGAGAGAAAAATCATCCATAGGGTGAAAAAACTAAGTCCAACTCAATGGTCAGGCTTTTAGAAAGAGAAATTATTCATAGGGTAAAAAAGTCTAAGTTCAACTCAATGATTAGGCAATTAGAAAAGAGAATTCATTCATAGGTGAAAAAACTAAGTACAACTCACTGATATAGGGACAAATTCCTTTTAGAGAGAAAAATCATTCATAGGATGAAAAAAGCTAAGTTCAACTCAATGGCCAAACATTTAGAGAGAAGAAATCATCCATAGATAAGAAAAAAGTCTAAGTCCAACTCACTGATATAGGGACAAATTCCTTTTAGAGAGAAAAAATCATTCATAGATAAGAAAAAAGTCTAAGTCCAACTCAGTGGTCAGGCTTTTAGAAAGAAAATCATTCATAGGGTAAAAAAAGTCTATGTTCAACTCACTGATATAGGGACAAATTCCTTTTAGAGAGAAAAAATCATCCATAATTGCAGAAAAAGACTAAGTCCAACTCAATATCCAGACATTTAGAAAGAAAATTCATTCATAGGGTAAAAAAAGTCTAAGTTCAACTCAATGGTCAGGCTTTTAGAAAGAGAGAAAATCATTCATAGGGTGAAAAAACTAAGTCCAACTCAATGGTCAGGCTTTTAGAGAAAAATCATTCATAGGTGAAGAAAAAAACTAAGTCCAACTCAATGGTCAGGCTTTTAGAAAGAAAATCATTCATAGGGTAAAAAAAAGTCTATGTTCAACTCACTGATATAGGGACAAATTCCTTTTAGAGAGAAAAAATCATTCATAATTGCAGAAAAAGACTAAGTCCAACTCAGTGTCCAGACATTTAGAAAGAAAATTCATTCATAGGGTAAAAAAAGTCTATGCTCAACTCAATGGTTAGACATTTAGAAAAGAGAATTCATTCATAATTGCAGAAAAAGTCTAAGTCCAACTCAATGTCCAGACATTTAGAAAGAAAAATCATTCATAGATGCAGAAAAAAGACTAAGTCCAACTCAGTGGTCAGGCTTTTAGAAAGAAAATCATTCATAGGGTAAAAAAAAGTCTATGTTCAACTCAATGGTCAGGCTTTTAGAGAAAAATCATTCATAGGTGAAGAAAAAAACTAAGTCCAACTCAATGGTCAGGCTTTTAGAAAGAAAATCATTCATAGGGTAAAAAAAAGTCTATGTTCAACTCACTGATATAGGGACAAATTCCTTTTAGAGAGAAAAAATCATTCATAATTGCAGAAAAAGACTAAGTCCAACTCAATGTCCAGACATTTAGAAAGAAAATTCATTCATAGGGTAAAAAAAGTCTATGCTCAACTCAATGGTTAGACATTTAGAAAAGAGAATTCATTCATAATTGCAGAAAAAGTCTAAGTCCAACTCAATGTCCAGACATTTAGAAAGAAAAATCATTCATAGATGCAGAAAAAAGACTAAGTCCAACTCAGTGGTCAGGCTTTTAGAAAGAAAATCATTCATAGGGTAAAAAAAAGTCTATGTTCAACTCAATGGTCAGGCTTTTAGAGAGAAATCATTCATAGGTGAAGAAAAAAACTAAGTCCAACTCAATGGTCAGGCTTTTAGAAAGAAAATCATTCATAGGGTAAAAAAAAGTCTATGTTCAACTCACTGATACAGGGACAAATTCCTTTTAGAGAGAAAAAATCATTCATAATTGCAGAAAAAGACTAAGTCCAACTCAATGTCCAGACATTTAGAAAGAAAATTCATTCATAGGGTAAAAAAAGTCTATGCTCAACTCAATGGTTAGACATTTAGAAAAGAGAATTCATTCATAATTGCAGAAAAAGTCTAAGTCCAACTCAATGTCCAGACATTTAGAAAGAAAAATCATTCATAGATGCAGAAAAAAGACTAAGTCCAACTCAGTGGTCAGGCTTTTAGAAAGAAAATCATTCATAGGGTAAAAAAAAGTCTATTTTCAACTCAGTGCTCAGACATTTAGAAAGAAAAATCATACATAGGTGAAGAAAAAACTAAGTCCAACTCAATGGTCAGGCTTTTAGAAAGAGAGAGAGAAAATCAATCATAGGGTGAAAAAAACTAAGTCCAACTCAGTGATATAGGGATAAATTCCTTTTAGAGAGAAAAAATCATACATAGGTGAAGAAAAACTAAGTCCAACTCAATGATCAGGCTTTTAGAAAGAGAGAAAATCATTCATAGATGCAGAAAAAAAGACTAAGTCCAACTCAATGTCCAGACATTTAGAAAGAAAATTCATTCATAGGGTGAAAAAACTAAGTCCAACTCAGTGCTCAGACATTTAGAAAGAAAAAACTAAGTCCAACTCAATGATCAGGCTTTTAGAAAGAGAGAAAATCAATCATAGGGTGAAAAAAACTAAGTCCAACTCAGTGATCAGTCATTTAGAAAGAGAAAAAATCATCCATAGGGTGAAAAAACTAAGCCCAACTCAATGTCCAGGCATTTAGAAAGAGAGAAAATCATTCATAGGGTAAAAAACTAAGTCCAACTCAGTGATCAGGTCTGACAGATCCCTATAGAGCACTCGAAGATGTATCATTTTTTGGTCCCCCCTTCCCCGCCCTTCGCTTTTTTTTGCAGAAAAATTCCACTCAGGGAGGAGAGCCTGGGTAATTTTTCCCCCCCTTCGCTTTTTTGCAGAAAAATTCCACTCAGGGTAGAGAGCCTGGGTAATTTTTTCGCCAGGGTATCCTCCACAAGGCCGCCATTTTGAATGCTATGATTCTATTTATAGTAACATTTTCATGCGGAATCTCGGACTTTATCGCTTATTCGCAACTTTTCGGACCTTCGGGAGGGCAAACTAGCCCACATTTTTGTCAGGGACGGTGATATAGGGCACTCAGGGACGTGAGCATGGTGCACTACCCAGGCCGGGGTAGTGCACCATGCTCACGTCCTTTACTACTGATGGCCCTGTTCAGTTCAGGAATAGTCTGGGGGTTGTTCTGATAGACATTATCCTTGAAATAACCCCACAGATAAAAATCTGGGGGGTTAAGGTTTTGGCGAGTGTGAAGCCCATTCAGAGTCACGCCGCCTACTGATGAGACAATCACCAAAGTGTCCACGCAGCCATTCTAACGAGTCATTTGAAGTTAAGAAGTTGCTACATCTTGTTGAAACCACTGTTCATCCCTCAAAGCACCTCTTTGTCTGCCCAAAACTTTTTAACGACCACTAGGTAGCGCTCAGTATTGATTGTGACTGACCGTTCATTCTGGTCTTCAAACCAGTAAGGACCAATGATCCCATGTTTTCATATTGCAACTCATGCAGTGTACTTGATGAAGGGCACCCAGGCCTCTGCAGACAATCTTCTGGTGGGTTTGTCCCCCAGAAGATGTTATTCCTTGAGTTCACTCTTAGCAATTAATGCTGAGCAAGGAGTGTGTCAGAGTTATTGACAATTTGCATGTCATATCCAGGTGTGATTCCAAAGCAGAGGTGCACATTTGGAGTATATCATGGAACAGAGATAAAACAAAGACTGTTGGACATTCATGGCTGTAACTTGGTGGACAAGTCAGGCATAGACTGAAGTTCATTTGTACCAAAAATGGTTGGATTGCAAAAAGGATTGTGAATTTTATTAACGATTTCATGGGTGGCATTCTTTTTCGTGTCACCCTATATAAGATTTCTTGAGTGCAGAGTCCCCTTAATCTTTTTCTAAATCAGTTTTAATTTCTGTTAAATACTTTACGAATTTGAGGTAAAATTAATGATTACTCTCAGCTCAAGTAAATTGTCGTCCAACATTTTGGACCACTAATGCAGTATATGACGTCATTAAAATGATGTCACACTTTAACTACTTGAATAAGATGACATTTGAAAGCTTAAGTCGGTTACCAGATAATTAATGCTCATCTGTGCAATTTTTCGTAATCATATATGAAATAGTTTTCAAAATAATGAGGTCGTCTGCCATCTTTATGATCACCCCTGGTATATCAGATGACAAAATTTTACTGTTTTAATGAAACATATACAAATGGCATATTAAATGTGGATCTAATGATAGGATTGTCATATAAAGGATAGAAAACACTGTGAGAAAAGGAGAAAAGACTGGTTGCTGGAAACCTATGATTATGTATCCCTTTTAAATTTAGTGGTGCACCTTTTTTTGTCCTGGTCAGTTAACCCATTACCACACAATCCCGAGTTTTGACGCCCCTGTAGGAGAAGGCTTTTGAAAACATTGTGGGAAAAAGAGAAAATTCTGGTAACCAGCATATTCTCCTTTTCCCACAATGTTTTCTTCCCCATCCAAAACAAAAATCATCATTTCAGTTACATTTAATTTGTTGTCTGCAAATCCTTTCAATTTCGACCAGTCTAATTTTTTGTCGTGTGGTAAAGAGTTAAGGCAGGGTTACATGACCTTGAATCTAGAAACAAGCAGTTCATGACTTAGTATGCATTGCTTTACATAGCTGTTGTATTGTGTTCTGACAGACCCACTGTATTACCTGCAACAAGATGTGAACAGTTTGCACCCACTGTTGCTGAAAACAGATGATGATGAAGTAAACAGTCAGGTTCATAAACTCTTGTTGAGACTGGGTATTAAACAGTTGTCTCCCTTCGATGTGATCAACCACCATGTTATACCAGTGTTAAAATCTGAAGCCTGGAAAGTAAGTCATTCTACAAAGATGTTGTTTGGCTGTCTTTGTTAGACCCTTTGCCAGACAAACTTGTGTTTTTACAACCATAAGGTGAAAGACTCTTGAATACATTCTGAAAAAAGGAGAAAATGCTGGTTATTGGCATTTTCTCCTTTACCCACAATGTGTTCTACCCTATCAAAGAAATACAAAATTATTTGAACCCCATGTTATTTTCGACCTGCAAACGCTTAACATATGGACAAGTTAAAACTTTTTTGTTTGGTAAACAGGTAATTACATAGTATGTAACTTGTTTCAAACAAAATGGGAATCTGACCCTTTACCAAATAATCCCAAGTTTTAACAACGCTTAAGTGAAAAGCTTTGGAAAATATTTTAGAAAAAGGCCTAAAAGCTTGTAATCTTTATATTGATGATATGTTGTCTGCAAATGTTTTTTAATTTGGACAAATCCAAAATTTTGCTGCTTGTTAAAGAGCTAAAGCTGCATTAGATATCTAACAGAGCTTTAAATATTGTAATAAAGGACTTGATTTTTTTTTTTTTTCTTTTTTTGTTTTTGATATTTCTTTTAGCTTTTTTGGGAATTGAACAGTATTTGTTTGTTTCAATATTGATACAATAATTTTTTACTGCAAGACTTTACATTTTTCTACAAATGGCCAGAATTGTATTACAATATGACAAGTAATTTTAGGATCATCAAACAATTTCTGACGGTACTCCCAGTATTTCCCAGTTGTTCAGCAATACAGTAGTTATTGCATGAAATTTTTACCTTGTATTTCTATATCCATTTCGTATATAATGCCTAGAGAGCATTGTGTTTCTTGGTAAAAGAATTAACATTCCAAATTCATTTCTCAGTCAATCCAATACAAAATATGGTATCGAGCATTTTCTCTATATCCAAAAATATTTTCTCTCCTTCCAAAAATAAATGTCATTTTTTGAGTCACATTTATTTTAATTTGAACAAGTCTAAACTATTGTTGTTCAGTAAAGATTTTATGCTGAGGCTTCAAAAAGATTAATTTTTTTTGAGAGAGAGAGAAACATATTTTTTTTCCATATTTCATATACTGTGATATATATGCTTTTCTTTTCAGAACAAATCCCAGGCAACCATCATATCTTACATCATTTATGTGAAAGAGCAGACAGAGAAGCAGAACAATGTATGTAACATGGATGAAATAAAGGACATAGCTCAAGTTATTACAAACAAGGGAATAAAGAATCCAAACAGAGAACCAGTGCATTTCTCTCATCACTATGGAAATACAATAGACCTGCAGAAAACCTTTCCAGGTAATTTAGATTACCGATATGCAAATTAGTGCTTTCTCTGCCAACAGTTTCTTGCTGAGTCCTGTAGCACAGTCTTTACCAAAAGACAAAATTATGGACTTTTTAGACGACAAATTCAGTGTGGCTCATATGAAGGGATTTGTTTTTGAAGGGGTTGAAAACATTGTGGGAAAAGGAGAAAATGCTGGTTACCAGCATTTTCTCCTTTTCCCACAATGTTTTCAAAAGCCTCCCTTTTCAGGGTCATTAGAACTTGGTATTATGTTGTAAAGGGTTAATTCAGAGAGCTTAAAATCCACATTCATCCAAAATTATTTCCCCTTCCTATCAACTTTTTGAGACTTATTCTAGCTCTTAAATGAAACTGAAATTAGCCCAAACCCTTTACCTCATTTCCCAAGTTTTAACGATTCTGAGAGAAAAGCTTGTAGAAAACATTGTGGGAAAAGGAGAAAATGCTGGTAACTATCATCTTTTTTCCTTTTCTGGCATTGTTTTCAGAGACAAATTCCATCATTTGAACCACATTTAAATAGTTGTCTGCAAATACTTTCAGTGGAGATTAAGTATACATTTTGTGTCATGTGGTAAGGTGTTTACAAAGTGTTGACTTGCATTAAAATCCAGTGTCTAAAGGTATTGCTCTTGCTACAAATAGATGCTTGATACACACCAAGACTGTACTAGGTGCTTTCTACGTATTCCGTATAGAACTTGTAATTTCATATCTTTTCTTTTACCTTCTACATTAAAACAGTATTTTTTATGTATCCTTATTGATAGCAATTGCAGACTGTCTCGGATCTGTCTCAGAAGATGAAATTAGCATACATAAAGAGTAGAAAACATTGGAGGAAAGTGAACAATACTGGTTATTGGCATATTCTCCTTTTCTAACAATGTTTTCAAAAGCTGTCTTTCTCAGGGTCATTAAAACTGTGGGTTGATTTGTAAAGAGGTAATAATTCAACTAAAGTGGACTCAGTCTGTTTACTTTAATTGGACTGGTGTTCTCAAATTTTGAATTTTTGTCACAGAGTATGACTAGATTTTAGGTTACCCAGCTGCTTATGTGTTCTTAGACTTGTATTTTTCGATTTTCTATTTTTAGGTTATCAATGGACAGTAGTAGACCCTGTTTACCTTCCCCCACAACCCTCACACTTGACCCTGGTGAGCTGGCATGATTTCTTTTTGAAGTTGGGAGTTGAAGACTATTTTTCTGTACAGAAAAGAGAAGTTCGCTTGAAAAGGGAAGAACTGGTACGTTTACTTTTGGTTTTGGAGATAGATAAAATTGTTCAATAAACTAGGAAGGTGCCTTGTGCAAACAGGTTCTTAGATATAAATGTGGGATTGTATACATCACATGGACTATGTACCAGATGACAAAACTCCTTTATAATATTAAAAGTGTTTGTAGACTGAAGATTTATAAGGTAACCAACGTTATCTCCTTTTCCCAGAATATTTTTCAAAAGCTTCCTATCTCAAAGTTATTACAACGCAGACTTTGTGGTCAGGGGTTAAAAAATTAGTAGACATACAAGCATCTGCCTCTGTCTCCTGTTGCCTGTATGCAGAGTGCTGGTCTACTATAACGCGCCTACTTTGGTTTAAGTACATACACATGTAAAATAGTGTAGTGGCTTTATAGTTATGGTAGAATCAACAAGTTTTTTGAAGTCTTGGACAAAAAACCTCAGTATTGTCAGCATGTTTTAACTCTTTAACACATAATCCTGGGCTACAAAGACTTCAAGATAGACGACTTTTGAAAATCTTGTGGGAAAATGAGAATATGTTGGTAACCACCATTTTTTCCTTTTCCCCAATATTTCCCTTTCAAAGACATTTTCCACCATTTGTGGTCCTTTAGTCTTTATTTCATCTACAAATGTTTAGGATTTGAACAAGTCAAAAATTTTTTTTGTTTAGTGAAGAATTAATGGAACAAGCTCAGTAATGTAGCTGGATTTTGAATTTTTTCCACCAAAAAAGTTACCTTGAAGACTTATGTTTCATTCTGTAGGAAACGTCCATATGGAAGAATGAGGTTGATTTCTGGCCACAAGGGGAGACAGAGTATGTAATACAAGATTATTACAGTGAGGAATTAGAAACACTGATAACAAATAACAAATACACAACTGGAGAAGCATTCCAAGGACAGATGAGGGCTTTGTGTTTGTGCTTAGAAAAAATGTGGGATAGTAAATTCTCTAGATACACAAAAACCAATTGTTGTGATACAAATGGTAGAGTCCTGAAAGAAACAAATACATCTCTGAGTATTTTGCTTCAGACAAGCTGTTGGCTTCCTGCCTTGCAATGCTTTTGTTATGGAGAACCAGATGGAAATGTCAGAATGTCCAAAACTATAGAAATGAGGGAACCACCTGCTATATTTATTCACTCAGATACATTGGAGAGGCTTTTGTCAAACAAAGTGCTGTATCTAGATGTAAGGCTGTCTCTGAACAGTACTTTCCATCAATTTTTAGGGCTCAAGAATTCTGTTAACATAGAAACAGTGAAAGAGTATTTGTTACAGTGGTGTGCCAGAAATGAGGACAATGTACCAGCTGTATTTTCCACATCTTTGAGTCACATGAAGCAGGTTTATATTTACCTTAGCCAGGAATTAAATATTGGAAATCTTCAAAACTTACTACGAGATCATCCAATATATTTTGTGCCTTTGAGGCCTTGTGGGCCAGATGACCTTGTTGCAGGGCAGATGTTGAATAGGAAAGAAATGTGGTTGGCAGACAGAACCGGATTGTTTGATAAGTACAGGGGACTCTTAGAAGAATTTCATTCAGAAATCTGTAAAAAACGAACACTGATCAACTTCTACGGCAACACACCAGATTTACTGAATATTTTCGGACAAGAAGGCAAAATAGATCAACAGCCACAAGTTGAAGAGTATATGGAGCTGCTTTCATTACTCTGTACAACAAGTTTACCAAAAGACATTGCTGTTTTTAGTGATGTTTTGTATATCTTTACAATGATTGGTCAAGCTCTGGCACACCCACCTGAGGCCCCAAATGAGGAAACCGCAAATATGATGCAGAATTCACTGAAAGAAAAGGTGAAGAAGAAGATACAAAAGGAAAAAGTAAGTGGTAGCTGTTTGTGTGGAGAGAAAAAAGTGACTATATAAATGGAAAAGTACTACAGAATGTACCTATTGCTCATTTTTAGATATGCCATTTTCTAAGGAAACATCAGTGTATTGTCACAGTCATAGCCCCGTTTTTTGTTATCTGTGTTGTCGTGGTGCGAAAATTGATGAAGCTTTTGCAACTGGCATAGATAAAGAAGAGACTGTGCAGACTGTGCAATCTGATCATAGATCTGCACGGTATGTTAAGTTAGACCAAAATCATCCTTAAGTGTAGAGGAAAATCAAGTTTTAGATCTTGGAAAAAGTGAAATAATGAAGTATTTTGTTGGCAGTGAAAAAGTTAACCTTTTACAAAACAGTTTAAACGACCCTGAAGAGGATGATTTTTGAAAGCATTGTTGGATAAGGAGAAAATACTGGTAACCAGCATTTTCTTCTTGTCCTACAAAGTTTTCTAACTTTTCAAAGACTGGTCCCTTATTTGAGCAATGTTTGATTTCTTGTCTGCAAATGCTTTTACTAGACTTTCTCTTGGATTTTCAGGTATTACCCACAAAGAAAGGGTTGTGGGTTAGTCTGAATGACAAACCAATGATAGCTGATAACAGGGACTGGGAGAAAATGTTTGCTGACAAAGACAAGGTCCATTTCCTTGACCTTGAAGATAAACAAGGTCATTCTAAACATAGGCAAGCCAGACATGGGCGATCAAGAATAAAAGGTTAGTTTGATGTCAAGGATTGAAAAGAACTTTTCTTAGAAGTGACATATTTTTTATGCTTCTGGTTGACCATCTGTCTCCATATCAATTGAATCCTTGGGTTAGGTTTCTAGATTTGACCATTTCCTTTGGGCATTTAAAGTGGCTGTCTCCACATTTGCAGAGCATTTGTCTTAACAAGCTACTAGCACACAACAACTAACCCATAGAAGTTCGAACAAAACCTAAGCTGTTTTGTAGAGAATGCAAGTCAGGATCAGACTGTTTTGTGCTCAGGATATTTACAGAAAATTTGCATCTTGCATCTTCTGAAAGCTGCAGAAAGGAGTACAATTCTTTAAAAATGACATCACATAAGATATGTCACATAGCAGGTGTAAAATTTTGTAAAGAGTTAATTTGCAGAGCCAGTATAATGCAGTGGTTACAGGCAGGGCTAGTATTCCAAGGACTTGGGGAGGTTGAACCTAATGCCCAGCCAAAGTTATTTTTTTGATTGATGAAAGTCTTCGACTTGACCTTGTTCATAACTGGAAGCAGGCAGTGGCTTTTAAAGTGTTTTGGTGGGAAGTACTGGTAAAGAATCTCAAGGGACACTTTAAAAGCTGCACCAGTATCTATGATACAATGGGATTCAATGCACAATCCAAAAAAGACTTTTTGGATAGCCAGGTGTCCCAGGTTTTGCTACATTTTGGCTTTGGCTTTCCAGAAAATTAATTTTCAGCCCTGTAAAATAATGTTGGAAAAGGCACGAAACTTTAACCTTTTTCCAGACAACAAAATTTTAGACCCAATGAAACAGAAAACATTGCAGACAACAAATTCCGTGAGGTTCAAAAGATTATTTCTATCCTTGAAATGGTAAAAACATTGCAGGAGAAAATGCTGGTTACCAGAATTTTCTCCTTCTCCCACAGTATTTCAAAAGTGTTCTTATTTAGTGTCTTTAAAACACAGGATTGTTTGCTGAAGGGATAAATGAAATAATTAAGAAATTGATTTCAGGACCAGAAAGCAACATTCAACCAGAGATGATTGATATATTCATTGAGGTCTGTGAGGTGAAGAGATTGAGTAACTGTGTTTCTATGGAAGTCACTCCAGGTCTGCTGCAACCCTGCATTAAAATACAGCAGTACTTTCATGATATAGTACCCATCATGCAGCAGTACCTTTGGGCCAAGTTTGAGGAAAGTTACAAGGAACTAGAGCATCAGAATACAAAACAAATGTTGACAGATGCTAAATTTTATCAGGTGGTGTATTGTTTTGAAATTGTTCTAGCACAGCGGTTCTGACAACATTTTGGATTAGCATACAATTGCATGTAACAAGCAGTTGAAACTCAACCACATTGTTTCCATTTGTTTCAAAAGGACCCTTAAAATTTTTGTCCGTAGTCTTAAGTTTTTCTAGCTTTTGACTTGTCTGAAATTGTCCATCTGATATTTGGTAATCAATCTTGGCTGGGCTGTTTTCAAAGAAAACAAGTAGGAATTATCATAGCGCTGGCAACCTTGTCGTCATGCAAAAACTTCTACATTTTATAATATCTCTGTTGTTATTGAAGAATTTACTTCAAACATGGACTTGTTGTTAACTCTCAAAAGAATTTACTCCAAACTTGGACTAGTTGTTAACTATCAAAAGGGGAATCCATTCAACAGGGGCAGGTAACCATCAAAGTATTTCTGACACAGTTATGCCCCTTTTTGGACTGAAAATTTTCACTGAAAATCAGGCAACTGCAGCGGAACGTCGGCACCCACATGTGATACTTTTGTAATATTTTATTTAGGTTATCCATTATGCTCAATGATGATGATAGAAACTTATTATTGCAATAATAGCCTCATTATGTGACTGAAGATTATGAACAGTTGTAATTTGCAGGATGGGGGGTTACCCTTTTCAGTATGCATATTTATAACTGGAGGAGAAAAGTAGTAGCTTGACTGGGGCTTGACCTCTTGCTCTACATGCAACTGCTTCAGTCTGCTTGATCTATCAGCGTTTGGTATTTTCTCCTTTTCCCACAATGTTTTCTACTTGTGACAGAAAGCTTTTGAATTTTGAGTAACACGTAATTTGTTGTCTTCACATGCTTTCAGTATAGATTTAGTCAAAAGCTCCACCTCATACGTATTCAAGCATCTTGTATGCTGGGTTCCAAATATCAGTGATGCCATCTTTTTTTGCTCTTTGAACATTTTGCTTCCAAAATATTTACATTTAGAATATGGATAAAGTTTGGTTTTGGGTTGAAACTAGCTTGTGAGAAATAGAAAATAAGACATTTCAGCATAAAATCAAGAGATTTTATGAATGAGCAGTTATCCTCTTTGTATTTTTCACATCCATTTTTAGACAGGAAAGTTGGAGGTAATCTACAGACTAAACATCACAGGGAATGAAACATTTGAAGTCAGAGAAGAAAAATGTGTGATCTCCCCACCTATTTTCTACTTTCATTGTGACCATGTGAACTCTATCCAGGAGGTCAACAGAGAAATAGCTAGACATTTTAGTGGAGGAAACAGTGCCTGTAATACTGCCCTGAGGTAATCATACATTTTAAATCTTTACCACACAATCCCTTCTTTTCAAAACCCCCAGAAAGAAGGCTTTTGAAAAGGTTGGAAAAGGAGAAAACTCTGGTAACTAGCATTTTCTCCTTTTCCTTCAATTTTTTCTAGCCTTTCAAAGACAAATACCACCATTTGAGCAGCTTTTCAGAAATTAAGTGTTGCAGCATTGAAATCCACAGTTGTAACATCTGTTGAAAGTTCTTTGGAAATTCCCGGAAAATGTTTGTTTTTACACCTCAGATATATTCATCCTTTCTCAGTTTGAAATGGTAAATTAGTAGGTTGTATAGTGTTTAACGTTTTTTTCAACAGGATTTAATTAAGTTTGCAGCTGCCAGTGCACCTATCGATCCTTTCCTTGAGTTTCTTTTACCAGTACTTTGCACAGCATTCTTCCAAGCCACTGACTGCTGTTCCACATAATCATCACCATAACAATGATCAGAGGTGACAGAGGAATGAATCCTGTTGCAATCAATTGTTAGTCCTCTGAAAGAAAGTGGCGGAGCTGGGAAATCTAACCAGGAACACCCGGTCTCAAGTTCTGTATACTACTGGCTTAGCTACAGAGTTCGGCTCATCTGAAAAGGTTGATTGATTGATTGTTTGGTGTTTAACATCATTTTCAACATTATTTCAGTTATATCGCGACAGCCAGTGCACCTACCCATGCTTTCCTGGAGACTTTTTTACCAGTACTCCGCACAATTTTCTTTCCAAGCTACTGGCTGCTTTTTCCACATAACCATCATCAAGACAATGGTCAGCAGTGAGAGAAGAATGAATCCTGTGACAATTACTACCATCAATCCTTGGAAAGAAATTTGCCTAGCCAGCGCTTAAACCCACGACCCCATGTTCTCAAGTCCTGCGCGCTACCAACTGAGCTACCGGGGCTCAGCAGTCTGAAAAGGAATAAGACATTATTGCCTTACCCTTTACCAGGCAACATATTTTTAAACCAAGTCAAATTAAGGCATTTGCAGACAACATATTAAATAACATGTTAAATGTGGCTCAACTATTGAGATTTTTATCTGAAATAATAAAAGTCATTGTCGATTAAGGAGAAACTGCTGATTGCCAGTAATTTCTCCTTTTATGTTTAATTTTTTCAAAAGCCTTCTTTCTCAGGGTCACCTCATAAACCCCTGCAATTAACTTTTTACTTCAAACAACACACCTTACCTGGAATGATTTTTGCAAATAGAGAAATTGCTCTTTAAAAGTGACTTCTACATTTACCAAAATGTTTTCATTAATATTCATGTGTTAGATCTTGTCATGTTGGTTGTTTGAAGGGTGATATGCTGATTTTTAGAGGTAAAGCTTTAATATCCTTCTGTGGGTTTTGTTATAGAAGGTTTGTACTTCACAAAATGAATTGGAAAAATGTGTTAACTGTTTACGTTGTGATAAATTTAAACTTTTCTAGTTTGAAAATAGTCCCAGACAACAAGTCAAGGATTGCTCAAATGTTAGAACTTTTATGTAAAAGGGTAGCAAGCATTTTCTCCTTTTTGTTTAATGTTTCAAAAAGCTTTATTTCTCAGGTGTGTTAAAACTCAAGATTGTGTGATAAAGGGTTAAGATTTTTATGTGTATGAAATGGTTCTGTTTTCTTGGAGTTTTCTTCTAGAATTACATAATACGCTAACCACACAGTAAGATAGTGTTAGTGTTCAATGTTTATGAAATGGTTCCATTTTCTAGGAGTTTTCTACTAGAATTACATAATACGCTAACCACACAAGATGGTAGTGATAGTGTAGAGATGTTACTTCAAGGACATGATGCTGATGATGCAGAGATTCTGGAGAACGAAGTATGGGAGGTGGAGCCACCTGCCCTTCCTGAACCAGAACCGGAACCTGGTATGTTGGCATATTAACCCTTTACCACACAATGTCAACTTTTAACGACCCTGGGAGAGAGACTTTTTGAAAACATTGTGGAAAAAGGAGAAAATGCTGGTAACCAGCATTTTCTCCTTTTCCCACAATGTTTTCTACCCTATTTTACTTAAGAAAAAATGCACCATTTAAGCCACACTGAAATTTTCGTCTGCAAATGCTTTTAATTTTGACAAGGCTAAAATTTTGTCGTCTGGTGAATTATTAACCCTTTAACAGACGACATACTTGTAGATCTGTCCAAATTCAAAGAATTTGCAGATGACAAATTAAATCTGGCTTAACTGATAGAAGTTGTCTTTGAAAGTGTAGAGAATATTGTGGAAAAAGGACAAATACTGGTAACCAGCATTTTCTCCTTTTCCCACAATGTTTTGGAAAGCCTATTTTGTTAGGGTAGTTAAAACTCTGATTGTTTTGAAAAGGGATAAACAGGTACCAGTGATTGTCTGAAAAAAAAAAAAGGGCAACATCTAGCCGATTGGTGATACAAATTGTAGTAAAACTCCATCAATGTGTAGATAAAAAAAGAAAATAGCAAAGCAGTTCTGTGGTTATTCTCGTTAAACATAATGTTTTGAAAATCTCTCTACCTCTGGGTAGTTTAAACAAGATTGTGTGGTTAAGGGGTAATGATTACAGTTATTCTTTCTAAGTCTGTTGAAGTTGGGATATGTTTTAGCAGTTTGAATAGGCTGAGAATTCCTAGTCATAAATGTGTTTGATCTTCCGCCATGCTTAGGCAAAAGACGGTTTAATACATCTTTGTGATGCATTATACTAAGCAAGTCATTACATAATTATGCATCCATACAGCCCATGTGTTTAATAAAGGGCTTAATCCTGAGGTAGAATGGTCCTTTGACATGCATAAGGTTTTGACCCAGGTCAGCCTGCATAGACTGCGCAGGTTTACCTGGGTCATTACTTTTTGCAGATGCATTAAACCCCCTTTCCACAGAGCATGGCTCAAATATTAAAGTGTTTTACCATATCCTCCCATTCTAGAACCTATTGAAGAATTTCCAGAAGTGGATTTATCCAGAAACAAGAAATCCTCAAACAAGGATGAACCGTTTGAGTTGAGAGCTTGGCCCCCTGTTGCATCTGAGGACAGAAACAAACCAAAAGGTAAAAATGGAATTTCCTCAATTCAGTTGAAGTATTGACTCAACCCTTACCAAACACGAAAATCTTGGAGCAGTCGATATTGAAAGCACTTACAGATGACATACAAATAGTAGGTCAAATGATGGTATTTGTGTCTGAAAGAGTAGAAAATATTGTTGAAAAAGGAGAAAATGCTGGTTACCAGCATTTTCACCTTTTTCCACAATGTTTTCAAAAGCCCTCTATGTCAATGTTTTCAAAATCCCTCTTTGTCAGGGTCTTCCAACACAGGACTGTGTGGTAAAGGGTTAGGACCCTTAGACCCTTGGCCCTCTAAAAAGAAATCTGTAAATGAGGAAGAATCTTTTGAATTTTAATTTTTGCCCCTATCAAGAACATAAACTCAAACCTAAAATTTTAAATCTGTTATGACTTTTTGAAAACACTGTGGGCAAAGGAAAAGATGCTGGAAACAAGTGCTTTCAACTTTTCCCCACCATGTTTTCCACTGTGCCGAAAGTCAACTCCCATCATTCTAGACACATTTAGTGTGTTATCAACAAATGTTGTCAGTATTTGGAAAACAGTGTGTTATCAACAAATGTTGTCAGTATTTGGAAAACAGTGTGTTATCAACAAATGTTGTCAGTATTTGGAAAAGAGTGAATTCATTTCCTGCTGAAACAAAGCTGCTGCAGACGAGTTATTACAGCATACTTGTTAAATATCGATAATCAACATGATTTTAAGGCTGAAAATAGCCTTATCAGTAATATGTTGAATTCTTTTACAGAAAAATCAGAGCTACCCACCTCCAACATTTGGCCTCCACCTCAAGCAAAAGACTACATGCGGTCATTAAAAGAGCTTCCCTCGAACATACGTATGGCAGCTCCTGACGATGTTAAATCTGAAACCTCAGGAGAAAATACAGAAAACAGGCAAAGAAGTAGTGAACATCAACCTCAACCTACTGGCAGAAGTACTATGGTAACAGCTCATCCTGGGCCTTCTGGAGATGGCCAAGTTCAAGGGCAACCTGGTAACCTTGGTTACAGTAATGTAACTCAGGAAAATGTTCTAACAATTGGCAGTGCATCTGATATACCAAGTAAGTAATATTTTGACAGTAGAATAAATGTCAAAATATAAATTCATCAAGTTTTCTGAAAATTACTGTATACGTGGATATATACATATGTTGAAAAATTTGCGAATTACCCATTACGGACATTCTGCATACGAAAATGTTTGCGAATTCAAGACACTCCCTATTTGTTGGTATACTTGTGGTAAAATAAGCAAACAGAAATGTGTACGAATTTTTCAAATTCGGGAAATCGCAAAAATTTCCACGACACAAAAATTTCCACATATACAGTAACAAAATATAATATCATACTTTATATCCCATCTGCTTACTTGTCAGGGATCAAAACAAATTGCTACAATTCACACAATATTCAGTGTTGTCTACAGCTTCTTTTTCTCAAAAAAAGCTCAGCAGGAGGAATGACACATCTTTCTTGGACCTTGCTAAGAATTTTTTCATTTGAGATTTTATCGTCTTAGAGTGGTGCATCATCTGATGAGCTTATTTGGAAAGCCATCAAATGCAGTATTCACCAACCTTTCTAAATATTTTTATAATGATAAGTTCTAAGACTCTCCATCTGGTTGGTTGAGATAAAACAGATATGCCAATCAGATGGTTTGGCCTAGAATTTAGAATAAGGAATGCCTTTAGGCTCAGAGGTGAATACCAGTCCAGGTTGTTGAATTGAAACAAAAATTTGACATTGATTTGATTGTATAGCCAGTTGTCCTTTTTCATGAAATAATACCAGGGGAGAAATTAGATTTATTGCTTTTTAATCCTTTTTATATGCCCGATGGGTCGTATTAGGTTATGGCCCCGGTCGTCCATCCGTCTGTCCATCCGCCATCCGTCCGTTAGCAATACCTTGTGTGCGCAACTCCTCCTACAGTTTCCATTGGAATAAGTTCAAACTTGCCACAATGAATCTCTATGATGTGTAGTTGTGCATATGACTCTTAGAATTTGGATCGCTTTAGGCGTTTTAGATTTTAACCCATTTCACTGACAAGCCCCTTCGGGCGTATATGCGCTGCTCTGCGAAGCTCTTGTTCAGTTTAGAAATAGAACCCTTATAACTGTAATTTCAAGGATGCTCTTTTCTAGAATGTCTCAGTAAAGCAGACAGTACAGATCAGGACAGTAGAGATCACACTGTACATTTTGTGCGGTTTGATCTTTGTCAATGTTGGCCGTAGTGGCATTTATAATTGTGAAAGCTGCTGTATGAGTTAAGCAAGTATCAAAATCTTGGAAATAATGTATTGAGCTGGAAAATGTAGAAAAGTTTCAAAAGTATCTCAGACTTATTTTGTCGACAGATATATGTTGTGACAGATGAATTGTATATGTCCCAAAAATTAATCTGATCAAGAATTTGATTTTCATAGTACCCAGCCCAACTGAAGTAGCCTATGACTTGAGTATGAGTTAACATCAGACCATACAAAAGTTCCATGCTGGTCCTTTGTCTTTTCTCTCCATTATTGCATGATCAAAATATTTTGATGGCAGTATCTCAATTAGAATTTGGTTTTGAAAACATTGACAATTCATCTTATCTTCACTTTATGATTCAGGTTGGGTTTTCATAGTCAAAGGTCATAGACACAGCCCATATCAGTGCTTAAACATTTCATTTTCTTTACTTTGTCGTAATACTGTAGCATATGAATGAAAGAGGGCAAAAAGTGAAATATGTGCATAATTCCAATTTTGAATTTTTTATACTCAAGGAAAAAGGAAATTGTCAGATGAAAAAGGAGTGGAAGATGCTCAGAATATTAAGAGACACTCGTCTGAACAAAAGTTGACCATTGACAGTATAGAGAAGTCAGAAAATCACCAAATTGTCAATCCTGAACAGTCACATGGTATGTTGTTTCATTTTTCTTTGCTTTGCTTTGCTAATACCATAGAATACAGAAAAGATTGTGATAAATAAAGATAAATGTCAAAAATAAGTAATTTCTGCAAGTACAGGGTGTCCTGGCATACCTATTACCATTTTACAAGGATTTCAGTTTATGATAAGTGGTTCATATATTATGATGGAGCTTTGCTTCTGTGAGCATGACTTATTATCTCTTTATTACAAGCTTCAACTCTTTACCAAACAATCCAGAGTTTTGACAGAAGAAAGCTTTTGAGAACAGTGCAGGAAATAAAGAAAATGCTGGTAACCAGCATTTTGCCCTTTTTGCCCTTTTCAGTGTTTGAACCATATCTAATCTTTAGTCTCCAAATGCTTTGAATTTGTAAATTTCTAACACTCTGGGATTCGGTAGAGAGATAAGCTTTTTAAATGGTCAAAGGGAAACTTATTTAAAGTAAAGCTCTTCAGTTTCATAGAGCTGGCATCTTTAAATCTGTAAAAAACATGGCTGCTGTAGATCAGAGTTAGTTAATCTTATTTCTTCTATGAAAATGTAACACAGATGACAGACTTAAGACAGATAATTGTTAAAGTCCACGCTATCTGACAACTTGAAATCTATGATGAGCATGGCTGCTGTAGTTGGAGTAGGGCAATTTTATGTCTGTTATAAGAATGCTATACACATGACAGACTTATTAGACCATCATCAATAGCTCAGGTGGTAGAGCATGAGACTTGTGAATGTCAAATTTAGGGCCACTTGAGGCTGTGGATTCTACTGGCCACCTAAAATTACTAAAAAGTCTTTCGGATGAGACGTTAAACATATATGTAGGTCCTGTGTGATGGTGCCATACACTGAGCATGATAAGGAACCGGATGTAACTTAGGATGAGTTACGTCCTGTATTTTGCTCTGTCCTTTGTGACATGACTAACAGTCTTCTAAGGGCGTGGCCCATATGGGTAAGCAGTGGATTAGGAGTTAAGGTTATGGATTAGTTATCTGAAGGTACTTGGTTGAACCACTGCTTGCGGCACTAGTAGCATAAAAGTGTCCTTGGGCAAGGCACTGCAAAGTTCCAGCCTTGTACTGTGAAACTTCGGAAATTCAGTAGATGCAGAGACATAAAGGAATACCATTTTGATTGCAGACAATCTCATTTTGGCTTTTAAATATGTAGGATTGTCTCAGTCAAACATATTCATTGTGTAGAGAAAAGAACCCTCACCCACTTTAATTTCCTGTTTATTCAGAACACAGAGAGAAGAGAGACGGAGAGAAGAATGATGAAGGACAAAGGGAGACTACTCATGATTCATCTTCCATCTCTCAGTATTCTTCACCAGATAGGCATGCCAGATCCGCCTACAGACAGATACGGTCCCCAGAAAAGGGACAGTCTAGTATTATTGGTAAGTTCATGGAAAATAATGTAGCAAACAGAAATTACTCAAAACGAGCAATTTCCCATTATTTGACAATATTTAGATCGGCTTTTCTTTAAGAAAACATGAAGATATTGTCATAGCCCTGTTGTCGTCTGCGTTGTTGTGGTGCAAAAACTTTGACATTTTATAATGTCTCTGTCATTTCCAAAGATATTTACTTCAAACTAGGATTAGGTTTTTTAACTATCCAAAGGGGGAACCCATACAATAAGGGCAGGTAAATTTCAAAATATTTTTGAAAGTTATCCCTTTTTCTCACCTTAGAATTTTCCCTGAAAATCAGTCTGTTTCTAAAAGCAACTGCAGCCCAGCATTGGCTCCCAGATTTCTTTTCATTCATTATATAACCGTAATTCATGCAGAGTGTCCATACTTAACCCTTCACCAAACAGTCCCTCATTTTTATCACTTTACAGATAAATAGAGGATTTTTGGGGTTTTTCTCGGTGAAAGATCAAAATTTTTTTCATCGAATGGACATCATTGGTAATACTAGCCACTCATGAAACTATTACCAATGATATTCACAAGATTAAATAAATTTGATCTTTCAACGAAAAAAAACCCAAATATTCTATTTATTTCTTGCTTGTAACTCCTCCTTTGGCGGGGACTTACATCAAGATCATGTACATTTTTTGCCGGTAATTCCCTGTGGCGTAGCCCCTCCACATAACACACATTGCAATACTACATAAAGTGTAAGAAATGTAGGGTAAATTATGTCATATTTCCATGTGGTTGAATGGCATGCGCTGTTTACCTTGGTAACTAGTGCACAGGAACTACTGTTTCCGCTGTTCAATTGAAGAGTTAGGAAATAAAATCAGCATTTTTCACTGGTCGTAACTATGAAATATCGAACAATCTTCTACTGTTATTTCTCGATAAACTACGAAAAGCATGAACGAAAGGCTTGTATTGAAAAATGTGGTATCCATCATTTTTTCCCTATTGCCACAGTGTTCTCCAAAACTTGTCTTGGAGGTCATATAAATTTTGAATTGTTTGGTACAGGGTTATTGGGAGAAATATAGATTTAGAGCTGCATTCATTTTAACATTGAATTGTTTTAACTCTTTACCACACAATCCTGAGTTTTAAAGACCCTTACAAAACAAGCTTTTGAAAACATTGTGGGAAAAGGAGAAAATGCTGGTAACCAGCATTTTCTCCTTTTCCCACAATGTTTTCTACTCTTTCAGACATTGAATTGCATTCATTTTAATATTGAATTGTTTTAACTCTTTACCACACAATTCTGAGTTTTAACGACCCCTACAAAAAAAAAGCTTTTGAAAACATTGTGGTAAAAGGAGTAAATGCTGTAACCAACATTTTCTCCTTTTCCCACAATGTTTTCTACTCTTTCAGACATTGAATTGCATTCATTTTAACATTGAATTGTTTTAGCTGTTTACCACACAATCCCGAGTTTTAATGACCCATACAAAACAGGCTTTTGAAAACAATGTTTTCTACTATTTCAGACACAAATTCCATCGCTTGAGCCACATTTATTTTGTCGTCTGCAAATGCTTTCAATTTGGACAAGTCTAAAATTCTGTTGTTTGGTAAAGAGTTAATTAGTATTTAACAATAAACTTTGTGTCAGTTTTTCTGTATTGATAGTATTTTCTTTTACTGATGACAAATTATAATAGAATACCAGAATATATGCTTTATTAATTTTGCACCCCTTTTTTTTTTGTTGCAGTGTTTTCTCTTGAAGTTTTCCTTTCTTTTGTCAAAAGGAGGTTTAAGTCTTTACCACACGAGAAAAATTTTGACTTGCCCAAATTGAAAACATTTGCATACAAAAATTCAAATGTGACTCATTTGGGGATATTAATCTTTGATAGGGTAGAAAACATTGTGGGAAAAGGAGAAAATGCTGGTTACTAGCATTTTCTCCTTTTCCCACAAGGTTTTCTAAAGCCTTCTTCAGGGTCGTTAAAAGTCGGGATTGTGTGGTATAGAGTTAATGCATCTCTGGTACATGACACCAAGCAAGTCATCACATAATATGGATCCATACAATCCATTTTGTATAACAACAGACTGAACCATGAGCCAGATTGTTCCTTTGACATAGAGGAAAATGAACAGTTGCAAAAAGTTTTGACCCAGGTCAGCCTGTGTTGACTATGTAGGCTGACCTTGTTGGATACTTTTTGCAGATGCATTAAGTCCCTTTTTCACAGAGCATGGTTCGTTTTTCACAGAATATGGCTCAAATATAGTTACATAGGTCCAGATGAAAATAATGAAATAAATTCCATAATTTCATACTAACTGTAAGTACTTTGCATGCAATGGGCTATACCACCTGGTTCATGAGCCATAAAGGTTAAGATCATACTGCACAGAATATGCAGTATGCCCTTTGATCTGCCCTGTGAATTATTTTGTAAGATGTTCAAGCTTAAACAGCTTTGACTTTGATACTTATGTTCTGTTTAGCAAAGTTTGTGTAGTATCGTTTATATCGGTTTCACATTACACCACATTGTTTTGTGAACAAAGATATAGAATTTTCCCCCCCCTCTTATACAGGTGATCCTGTGTGGACCCGTATGGCTTCAGAATATACCTACGATGAGCTAGGCTCAGGTTCGGAACTACCTACTGTTGTGACACTATTAGACTCAGATGGCAACCCGGAAATTGGACGCTGGGGGGAAAATTTGGTTGCATGCTATCTTCAACGTCAAAAAGAGGCAGGAAATATCTTAGACTTTGCTTGGAGCAATCATCAAAATGAGACAGGTGCTCCGTATGATTTTCTTGTTCATTTTGCTGATGATGAAGGTATTCACGAAGATTACATTGAAGTGAAGAGCACAGTCTCTGATGACAAGGAAGTCTTTGAGATTTCTGTACAGCAAATTAAATTTGCCGAGGAGAAAAAAGGGAACTTTCATATCTACAGAGTTTTCAATGCTGGAAATCCAGAAAAAGTTAGACTGATTCGCATATTTGATCTTGACCTAAGACTCAGCCAAAAACAAGTTAGACTGTGTATGTTGATATGATTGATAATTGAACCAGTCAGTTTGTGTTGATTTTACAAAAACAAAGATTAAGAAAAGTTTTGAAAGATTTACAGTTTTTGAGGTATTTTCTGTGATAATGTTCTATTTACTTTTATTGTTGTACTCAACATTACATCATGAACATTTTTTATAGATACCAACAACACAGGGATATCATTTAGAAAGAGGGCCATGTTCATGTTTGCTTATATATCCCTTGATTTCTGTCAATACATTACCTTGTTGAAGACAACATTTTATATTTTTGGCAATTTTTGAAGAAAACATTGAGGTATTGTCATAGTCCTATCATCATCTGAGTCGCCATCATGCAAAACTTTTGACATTTTTATTTGTTCATCTTGCGGCAGCTCATCATTGACAACATGGAAGCAAAAGGAGGAAGGTTACTTGTAACAAGCATTTCGTCCTTTTGCTACATGTACAGATTTTATACAAAATCCATGTGGTTTATCCATTTTCTACAAGAATATAATCAAAGTGTCTGCTTCCATGTTGTTTCATGCTGTTATTGGGTAAAGAAACTATGGTAGTTGATACACATGGATTTCATGATGGGATTGTGTTAATTTTTTTCCAAATGACATAATTTTTTACTTGTCCATTTTGAAAGCATTTGCAGACGACAAATAAAATGTTATTTAACTAGTGAAAATTGCCTTTGGAAAGGTAGAAAATATTGTGGAAAAAGAAGAAAATGCTGGTTACCAGCATTTTCTCCTTTTCCCACAATATCTTTTCAAAAGTCTTCTTTCTCAAAGTCATTAAAACGTGGGATTGTCTGGTAAAAGGTCAGCATTATTTCTTTACCAAACGACAAAATTTTAGACTGGTCCAAACTGAGAGCATTTGAAGACAACAAATGAATTGTGGTTAAGATGATAGGACATGTTGTTGAAAGAATAGAAAATATTGTTGGGAAAAAAGAGGAATGCTTTTTACCAATATTTCTCTTTTTTCCATTTTCAAAAGCCTTCTGCCACATGCTTGTTAAAACACGGGAAAGTTTGGTGAAGGGTTTCTTAGTGGACACCTTTATTAACACTTAACCAAACAATCCAGAGTTTTAATGACTCTGAAAGCCTTTGAGAACATGGTGGGAAAAGGAGAAAATAATGTAAGCAGCATTTTGACCTTTTCTTACAATGTTTTCTACCCTTTCAAGGACTAAAGCCATTATATGAGTCACATTTATCGTTTGCTAATGCTTTAAATTTGGACATGCCTAAAATTTTGTTGTTTGGTAATGAATTATGCAAGCAAATTTTACTATTCTGTGATGGATTTGTTTTATATTGTTTTGTAGTATAATAAACAGGAAATGAATCCAACACCAAATTATCATTCTTAGGTGGTAAAAAAATAAAATCTGAACAGCACATTTTAAGGTAATATATTTTAGAGTGCTTCACAAAATGTCCGAAAGTGTAGATCTAAGATCAGACTGCATTCTAATCTTGATCAAGGTTTAAAGAAAGAGAAACCCTTTTTGAATGATATTGATAAGATTTATACAATATAAAGCTGTCAAACTACATGAGTCATGCTCTGGCAAAAAGGTGCTTAATGCATATCCTGATGCATTATACCTTGCAAGTCATCACATGATCATGGACTCATAAAGTCCATTCTGTCAACCGACAGAATCATGAGGTAAAATGGTCCTTTGCTTTTGCCAGAAAATTGACCAATAGCAAAAAGTATCGTCCCAGGTCAGCCCGCCTGGGTCGGTGCTTTTTGCAAATGCATTAAGCCCCCTTTAATGGGGCATGGATCAATACTTTGAACAGGCAATTGCTCCCTATTCCTAAGTGTTGTCAAATGTCCATTTCAGCAATGTAAAAAATTTGACTATATTTTTTTGGACAATTTAAAAAAAATTTTTTTTTTCTTTCATCAGAACATACTTTTAGCAAGTAATCACTCCTTTTTCCTGAGTGTTTGTAAATGTCCATTTCAGGAATATAAAAACCTTACTATGATTATTTTTGTGATGACAGCACGTATTTCTGATCAGAACTTGACCCTTGATTTTATTCCAGATTTTTTAAGCTCAGCTGTTTTCGAAGAAAACGACAAATTATTGTCATAGCCTTGGTGCTGTCATTTTGCAAAAACTGTGACACTTTGTAATATCTCTGTTATTACTGAAGATATTTACTTCAAACTTGGACAAGTTGTTAACTATCAAAAGGGAAACTCATACAACAGATGCAGGTAACCATCGAAGCTTTTTTTACATAGTCATGTCCGTATTTCAACTTGCAAGCACTTGCAGTGGGGTGTTGACACCTCTATGCAGTGCTCTTGTTTTATTTTTGTAGTATGCTCACCAATCAGATAAGCTCTTTACCATACGACAAAATGTAAGACTTGTCCAAATTGAAAAAAAATTCCTTACAAATTAAAGGTAATTATAGAATTTATCTTTGAAAGGATGGAAATATTATGGGAAAAGTAGAAAAGACTGGTTACCAGCATTTTCTCCTTTTACAACAATGTTTTCCAAAAATTGTTTTCCTTGGAATTGTTAAAACTCGGATTGTGTGGTAAAGGGTTAAATTGTCACCTTCTGGGCCTGCATTCATCAGCCATTCTTAAAAACATTCTTAGTGTTATTATCAAGAGTTTTCTAAATTTGAAAGTAATACAACTTCTGATTGGTTAAACCAAATGGTTTAGCTAATTGTAGGATGCTTTACTTTGAAAATCTAGAAGTAGATTTAGAATGGAGTTAAAAATGGTTGGTGAGTACGAACTTTGAATTTTGTAGCAGATGACTTTAAAAAACATCCTGATCAATATGAATTAAAACTTATCCTACTGAATAAAGTAAATGAAACCTTTAACTCTTTACCAAACAACAAAATTATAGACTGGTCCAAATTGAAAGCATTTGCAGACGACAAAATAAATGTGACTGAAAAAATGAACTTTGGTTTGGGAAGGGTAGAAAACATTGTGGGAAAAGGAGAAAATGCTGGTTACCAGCATTTTCTCCTTTTCCCACAATGTTTTCAAAAGGCTTCTTTCTCAGGGTCGTTAAAAGTCGGGATTGTGTGGTAAAGAGTTAAGCCAATAATAAAAACAGGAATAATGCTGTTTCAAACCTTTTTTTTTTTTTTAGAAAAATATCTCCTTAATGGAAAATGTAGATCCAAGATCAGTCTGCACATTCTATGCAGTCTGACCTTGATTTACACTGTCCGAAAAAGGTCAGGGAGTCACTCACGCTTAGCAGCTTAAGGGTTAAGATTCAATTGATTACACATGTTATAAACATTGTTGCCAAAGAAGAATTTGCTAATAACGAGCAACCTCTCCTTTTGCAGCATGTTTTTTTTTTTTATTTTTCCTTTTTCTTTTAGATTAGTCTGCAGAAGGTTTATGTGTTAAAGGTACTTTCCATTCCTGCAAGTTTTGGGTGTAATAAAGAAGAATTCTTAAACATTGTATTCTGTTCTTTTTGCCTCTTTCTCCCCGTATCTTAAAGGGCTGTGCATGCAAAGTGGTAAACTCTATTCAACGTCTTGATGACCCTAGAAGAGAAACTTGAACAGTTTGTGTAAATGAGACAATGCTGGCAACCAGAATGTTCTCTTTTCCCTACTGTGTTCTTCAACCCTCTCAAACACCAATCTCATTTATGAGCCACGTTTTACTCTTTGTCTGCAAAAGCTGTCAGTATAGCCATATCTGAAATTTTGTCGTCAGGTTAAGGGTTAATGAATTGGGATTTCATAACCGAGTCATCCCTAGTTCAACTCTTTAGCAGACTACACAATGCTAGACTTGTCCAAATTGAAAGTTTTTGCAGACGACAAATCAAACAGGACTCAAATGATGCGATTTGTATCTAAAGGAGAAAATATTATGGGAAAAAGAGAAAATGCTGACTACCAGCATTTTCTCCTGTTTCCCTAATATTTATATGTCTTCTTCAGAGTCTTTAAAGATCAGGAATACATGTATTTGATAAAGGGTTAATTCCCCTTTCTATACAATTATAATTGTATTCTTTTCGAGGCTTTTTCACATCCCAACTTATACATTTACTGTCGACCATATTCGACTAAAATCCGGTTTTCCACAGTGTATTGAAGCACTTAAAGTCATTAGGTATAAACTCATTCTTTTTTTACTGCAAACAATGGACTTTCAAACAATGGACCTTTTATTTGATAGAGGAGAAAACATTGTAAGACAAGGAGAAAATGCTGGTTACCAGCATTTTCTCCTTGTCCTACAAGGTTTTCAAAGGCCTATTTACCTCATTACCCCTAAAACTCGTCATTGTTTGGTGAAGGATCAAACAGAACATGAACAGTGGCTTACACTTGCCCTGAGCCGTGAGGAAAGGGTTTTTTCAATAGACTGGAAGAATGAGCCTGGACGGAGTACGTTACATTCGGCACTGAGGCAGATGAACAGGTACTGTAATAAAAAAAAAATACCGGAAAAAGATATTTTTTTCGGGTTGTGTTATAAGCATAGTAGCTATGACATTCTTTTATTCATTGACCTACTTTCTTGCCATGATTTTAACTTGATGGGTTACAATAAAAGAGCAGTGGCTCTTGTAAAACACCAGGAGAGCGTATAAAGGTGAACCAGCCGGCGTAAAAGACATGAAATACCATCGATATAACCTACAATTTTCGTTGTGCTATGAAAGCCTTGTTTAATCGGACTGATAATATCCTAGAACACGTTGACAACACCTGGAACACGTAGCCCTTATTTAATTGAAATGCGGTTGAAAGCGGCACAAAAATCAATTCACACACGCATAAAAAAAAAATGCATTTACTTTTGAACGAAACTTACATTGAATGTAGCACTACGGGCAGAGCATGTCAGTGATGAGCTAGGCTTGTACCCCGATTGGTTGCAAGTTCGAATCCTGCTCGGACAGAAGTTCGTTTCGGAGATCTTACGAAAGAGTCATTGAGACAGGATTCAATTATCTCTTACCGTTGAATGTGGCCTCGGTTTTAATGATATCCGAGATCACCCAGATGCTTTTAAAGGTTTTAGTGTAAAGTATTGATACAGAAACGAGGTAAAAGCATGCAGAGGTCCGCTGGTCATCGTGACATAACTGCTGTAGCGTATAAGGCTGCGTCAAAGAACATACGAACTACAAAAGAGAATATAATTACAGCCAAACTATTATTGTATACGGGTACATTTTGCTATGCAGCGCCTGCGAAAGTTTTCGCTAAAAATTTCTCGACTTCGAGCGAATTTAACGCGCCACCACTAAAGGGGATCAAAACTTTGACGCGTTAATTTGGCTACTTGGAACCTTTTTTCGTGCTTCAAAACCTTTCCACGACATCTGTGATAATTCTAAGTATCTCTTCACAGCTTTAATAAATGAAAATTACTTGCCGTGTGAGTACAATCTTTAAAATTTCAACATGGTACCTTTTTCGCTGCTGCGAAAGTTTTCGTTCAACATGGCTGGATATTTGCTAAAACTTTTGCACCACCACAAAAGGGGACGTTTTTTGTAATCGACTTACTTATCGTACCCTGCGGGTGTGTTATGTGGCAATGAAAGTGTTGGCACGGCACTGACATCACAGTATAGGTCTCTGGAAGGTGACTTTTATCCTTACGATGTTTCTTGACTCCTAACCCTTGTCCTGCTAAATAACTAAATTGAAAATTTCAAGTCGATAGTAAAAATCCAGGTTTTGCTATTTCAAAGGTATATTTAGGGGAAGGATATCCGTCAGTATCGGAAAGTGTAGATCCAAGATCAGACTGCACGTTTTGTGCGGTCTGATCTTGATCTTCACTGTCCGCAAAAGGTCAGTGAGCCGCGCTTAGCAACCTAAGGGTTACCCCCCCCCCCTTGTGTTTTTTTAGATCTGCGTGTTTACAACGGGATTCTGTCTCTCTCCCCACCCCACCCTATCAGCAACACTGCAGTTAACACTTCTAGGCTATGATATGGATACTTTAAGGAGTTTACTAATGTTTTATTTTTGAGGGTGTTATTATTTTTTTTAACACGTCGAAATACATGGGCTACATGCACTTTGTCTTGTAATTAAACCCTTTTCCAAACATCATTTTAGACTTGTCCAAATGGAAAGCATCTGCATCTAACAGATTAAACTGCGCCTCAAATGATAGGATTTATCTCGAAATTGGTAGAAAACATTCTGGACATGGAGAAAATGTTGGTTTCCAGCATTTTCTCTACTGCCCGCAATGTTTTCAAAAGTCTGTTTCCTCAAGGTTATTGTAACACGGGGTTGTTTAGTAAACAGGTTATACCAATAGCATATAAATGATGTGTAGTACACTTCTCCTCGAAATACATCCTATATATTTTTTTTTTAGTTTTATCACTTTCTGTTTGCAGACGACAATCTAAATGTGGAATAAATAATTGGACTTGTCTTTGAAAGGGAAGCAAGTGATCGCGGGAAATGGAGAAAATGCTGGTCACGAGAATTTTCCCCTTGTCCCATAGTTTTCGTTTGGATTCTTTCTCGCCGTCTTCTAAACAAAGATTCGTTTGTTTATGGGGTTAAGCAATTACCACACATTATTTTTGTTTAATCTTCCAAAAAGTCAACACATTTGTGACGAAAAGGTGAGACAGTGACGAAGAAGGAAAGTGTTTTTTTTCTCTCTAGGATATGAAATACATCGAAGGGAAAAGGAGTGGTGGTCAAGAATTATCCCTTTTCTCTTCATGTTTTTTTTAAATTTGTCTAGAAACTCCTATATGTGCTGATAGTGAGCCGATATTGCTTGTAAAGCAACATTGTTTTCCCATGCACACACAGATTGTTTATATGTAGATGTTTTCATAGTCGAATGAAGTCAGTTAACTTTTTACCAAACGAGAAACTTTAAACTTGTCCAAACTCAAAGCCCTTGCAGAAGACAACTTGAACGTGGCTCCAACCGAGAGATTTGTCTTTTTACGGATATAATTTTTTTTGGGTGAATGAGAAAATGCTAGTTACCAGCATTTTCTCCTTTTCCCACGTTTTCAAAAGCTTTCTTCCCAAGGGTTTTAATTTTGTGTGTTTGCTTATTTGGTGTTTAATGCCATTTTTAAAATCTTCAATCTTACATTGCTTCAGCCAGAGCAGGGATATACGAACCCTGGCAAGAGCAACTATGCTTTCATGGAGTTCCTTTTGCCAGTACTTTGCACAGTATTCTTCCCCAGCCACTGGCTGCTTTCCTACGCGACCATCATTGGAACAATAATAAGAGACAAATGGATCATGTCACAATGACTATCATCAGTCCTCGGGAGAACTGAGCCAAGCTAAAGATTCGAACCAGCAACGTCCATGTTCCAAGCCCTGTATGTCCTGTATGTTCACGACTGAGCTACCAAGTTAGTCTCAGGGTTGATAAAACACAGGATTGTTTAGTTCAGTGCTAACTACCTACTACTAAGCGCTGTATTTATGGATTGATGTTTCCAATTTTTAATCGGAACCAAGATATTGCAAAGTCACTACAGTTTTTGGCTGCATGTTCAGATTTCCTTCTGCCTCGGTAAATATGTGTGCTGTCATCTTTAACCAAATAACACTTTACCAAACGACAAAATTTTAGACTTGCCCAAATTAAGATTTTGCAGCAATAATCAAATATAACTCAAACCATGAATGTTGCCTTTCATAGAGAAGAAAATATTGTGGGAAAAGGAGAAAATGCTGTTTACCAGCATTTTTTCCTTTTCCGACAATGTTTTTAGAAGCTTACTTCCTCAGGGTTTGGATTGTGTGGTAAATAATCCTGTGTTTTAATAACCCTGAAGGAGAAGACTTTTGAAAACATTGTGGGAAACGGAGACAACGCTGGTAAGAAGCATTTTCTCCTTTTCCGACAAAAATTTCTATCCTATCTGATAGAAATCTCATCACTTGTATCAGATTTCATTTTTCATCTGCAAATCTTTCAAATTAGACCAGTTTAAGATTGTTTTTCGGTAATGATCTAAGTCCACTCTGCCAGCCTGTTCACTTGTGATGTGGACAGGCTTCAAATACAGTTAGTAGTTGTGGCTTTTGACTCATTAACCCACTACTGTACAAGTTATTTTTAGACTTAGTAAAAATGACAACAAGGAGAATCATTTAGCCGAGCCCTAGTAGCTCAGTCGGTAGCACACATGACTTGAGGGGGTAGCTGGTTCGATCCCCTGCTCGGCCAATTTCTTTCCGAGGATTGATTTCGAGCATTGCAATATAGGATTAATTCCTCTCTCATTGCTGACCATTGTTTCAACAATAGTTATGTGATGTGGAAAAGCAGCCAGTGCCTTGGTAAGAATATTGTGCAGAGTACTGGTAAATGAAACTCCAAGAAAGCATGGATAGGTGCACTGGCCGCCACGATATAACTGAAACAATGTTGAAAACGGTGTCAAACACCATACAATCAATCAAACAAGAATCATTTAAGGAAAGGAAAGTATTTCTTTAACTCTTAACAAGATTAAAAAAAATTCAGACTTGCCCAAATTGAAAGTTTTTGCAGATGGCAAATTGAATGTGGCTTAAATGATGTAAAATATTTCTGATAGGATGGAAAACATTGTTGGAAAAGGAGAAATACTGCCCAGCAGCATTTTTTATCCCACAATTCTTTCAAAAGCCATCTTTCTCAGGGTAGTTATAACTCAGGATTGTCTGGTAAGGGGTAAAAAGAAAATGGACCTGCATCATAATTAATCGGAAAAGGTGCAATAACTTGAAAAAAGCAATTACTCCTTTCCTCACTATGTTTTGAATGGCATGGGCATGATAAATTGCATTTGCACAGTACATGTACATGGTAAATACGTTTCATAATACAGCTGAACATTTCAGTAGCTATTTGAGTGGACATCATTTTGACCTTTTACCAAAAAAAAACTCGAGATTTAATGACCCTGAGAATAGGGTCACCCTGAGAATAGGGTCATTGTGGGCAAAGGAGAATGTCATAGTAATCTGCACTGTTTCTTTTTCCCCATTATGTTTTCTACTCTTTTTTTTTGACCCTTTACCACACAATCCCAAGCTTTAACAACCCTGAGAAAGCCTTTTGAAAACATTGTGGGAAAAGGAGAAAATGCTGGTAACCAGCATTTTCTCCTTTTCCTGCAATGCTTTCTACCATATCAAAGTTCCATTTGATCATCTGAGCCTCATTTAAAGATTGGTTGCAAATGCTTTCCATTTGACAAGTCTAGATTATTGTGGTGTGGTAGGAGGTTAATTCTCTACCATAAACACCTGACTTTTAACGACCCTGAAAGAGATAGCTTTTAAAAAATTGTGGGAAAAGGAGAAAACGATAGTAACCAGCATTTTCTTTTTTTCCCACAATGTTTTCTACACTATCAAAAACAAAAATCATTATTTTAGCAACATTTAATATAATGTCTGCAACTGCTTCCAATTTGGTTGTGTCCAAAGTTCTGTTGTGTGGTAGTCAGTTAACCCTTTACCACACAATGACGCCTTTTAACTCCCCTGAAGAAGAGGCCTTTTGAAAACATTGTGGGAAAAGGAGAAAATGCTGGTAACCAGCATTTTCTCCTTTTCCCACAAAGTTTTCTACCCTATCAAAGAAAAGTTGCGTCATTTGAGCCACTATGAAATTGTCTTCTGCAAATGCTTTCAATTTGGATAGGTCTTAAATTTTGCCGTGTGGTAAAGGGTTAAGGAAAATTTTATCATTTGAGCCATAAGCAAACCCTTTCCATTTTGACAGGTGTACAGTTTTGTCGTCTAGCACAGGGTTAATGAGAAAACAACTCATAAGTACAAAGGGACCATTTATGATTTCCTGTATTCTTGTGTTGTTGTGTAACTTTTATTTCATAGATTTTAAAGTAACATATAACTCAGTTGCTTCTGATGTAATAGAGTGGTGATTAACCCTTTACCAAACAAAAACACTATATTCATTGTAATTCCATAGGGAATAAATTAAACACATATTTTCATATTAACTCTTATTCAGTATTTCGGCCAGAGGCCTTTTTCAAGAAAAAACACTAAACTTTCACTGCTAATAATGAGTTAACATAAAAAAAAATTAGGACCTACTCAAACTGAAGGCATTTTGAAATGTAGTCAAAACGGGGGTCGGTGGATGGGTGGATGTCATTAAAACATGGAATCTTTGGTAAAGGGTTAATACTATACAATGTTTATCAAATAATAATAATACAATTTAACCCTTTACCACACAATCCCAGGTTTTAACAACCGTAACAAAGAAGGGTTTGAAAATATTGTAAGGGAAAAGGAGAAAATGCTAATAACCAGCTTTTCCCACAAAGATTTTTACCTTTCACAGACAAAATCCTATCATTTGAGCCACATTTAATTGACATCTGCAACTGCTTTCAATTTGGAGAGGTCTAATATTTGTATTTGTTGTTTGGTAAAGAGTTAGGCTCCACTGGCCACAGACTAGTGATAATAGCTGAAGACAAGTTATTAATAATGATGGTATACTCACTATAAAATAATGAAAGACTGACAAGCTTGTGCCGGAAAAGTGTCACAAATCAGTACCATATACACAGCTTGCTTTGTTTGTCAGTAAAGACAGGGCCATCGTGGCTCTCATATTCTTATTTGTGTTACTTTTCTTTCCTAATTGATTTTCTGTAAAGGCAACATGTAGATTCAAGCCTTTAAGCAGCAATGGTATTTTTTTCTTTAAATTTGAAGATAATGTAGATCAAGCTGAGACCGCATTTTGATTTTGGGTTCAGTGAAAAATGTTGTACGATTTAGTGACAAAAATGTCTTGAAATTGGAATATTTTGTTCAACATTTATATTAGTTTAATACATGAATATCTACATGTACTTCACATAGCTGGAGCTCAGAAGTGCCCGATAAATAGGGTATGATTATGACATAAATAAATGAGCCATGCTCTGGCAAAAGGGGGCTTAACTCTTTACCAAACAACAATTTTTTTTTTTTTGACTTGTCCAAATTGAAAGCTTTAGCAGATGACAGAATAAATGGGTTTCAAAAATTGAAATTTGTCTTTAAAAGGTTAGAAAACATTGTGGGAAAAGGAGAAAATGCTGGTAACCAACATTTTCTCCTTTTCCCATAATGTTTTTGAAAGGTTTCCTCCTCAGAGTCGTTCAATGTCCGGACTGTGTGGTAACGGGTTAATGCATCTCCATGATCTATGACACCAAGCAAGTCATCACATAACTGTGGATCCATAAAATCCATTGTCTCTAATGACCGACTGAATCATAAGGTGCACTGGTCCTTTGACAAGTAGAAAATTAACGGAAAACAAAAAGTTTCGTTTCAGGTCAGCCTCAACATGGGTTGATACCTTTTGTAGATGCATCAAGCCCCATTTCACAGAGCTAATTTCAAATACAATTGACTCTTCACCACCACAAAATTTTAAACTTTTTCAAATTGGAAGCATGTACAGGTGACAATTCAAACATGGCTGGAATAATGAGATATGGCTGTAAAGGAGTAGAAAATATAGCGGGAAAAGGAGAAAATGTGGGTTATGATAATTTTCTCTATTTCCAACAATGTTTTCAAAAGCGTTCTTAGCAAAGGTCATTAAAACTTAGAATCATGTGGTAAAGGCTTAACTATCTATCTACAAAATGTGGACAAAAACATTTAATAATACACTTTAAAATGTAAGCCTACAATGTGGAACATACGGTAACCTGTTTTTGCAGGCAGGGTAGATTAAAATCAGATCACACAGAACATGCAAGTCTGATCACTGGTCACCACTATCTGATGTATTTAGAGATATTCTTGCCAATACATTCTCGAAATCGCTTTTAGTAGGTGTTGTTCAATGACCATCTATCATTCACTCAGCTGTCAAAGAATTAACTCTCTACCAGATGAGAAAATTTCAGACTTGTCCAATTTGAAAACATTTTCAGGCCACAAACTGAACGCTATTCAACAGATGAGATGTGTTTTATTTTTGGTAGTAGGCAGCAATTTCTCCTTTTCCCACAATGTTTTCAAAAGCATTCTTCCTTTATTAAAATTCACATTTGTTTGGTAACGGGTTAAGCACTATCTTCTTGGAAATTATAAATGAAAAAATCCCCCCTAAAACTTTCAAATAAAACATCATAACTCTAGTCTTCAATTTATTAGACTCTAACATCACTAAGGAAAAACTGCAGTTGTTTTTGTAGACAATACAGATCAAGATCAGACTGCATAGAAAAAGTGGTGTGATCTTGGATTCATATTATCTACTGTACTGTACTGTGAAAAACTATTAAACAAAACATGAAATTGCAATGCTTTGGTCTGTCTTCTACATCTGATCTTGATCTACATTGTCTGTAAAAGCACCATATTTTGCAATTCACATGAAAAGATTTAACAATTTACGGGCCAACAAATTTAAGACTTGTCTAAATTTCAAAGCATTCCAAGACAACAAATTCTATGTGCCTAAATGATGAAAGATGTGAGTAAATGGCTACAAAACAGTGTGAAAGGGAGAGAAATGCTAGTTAGCAGAATTTTCTCCTTTTCCAACAATGTTTTCATAGACCTATTTTCTCAGGGTTGTTATATGGATGGCTTAGCATGAGATTAAAGCTTAAATTCCATTCAGATCAATATCCATTGGCATGAGAAAATCGTGCATTGCATGCTTCCAGGTCCATAATCGTGCAATCCTATCAAATTCTTTTCTATTACAAACATATACTCGTCCAATCGTAGGTTCCATACACACATCACAAAAAGGGTCTGTTAATAACGACTGTATACTAATTAAAACTTTGGAAATAGTCAACGCAAGACTCCAGTTATAATGTATTGAATCAAGTCCCACATCGCCATGACGACTAATATTTGGATGAAAGATTTTGGTGATAAACTGTACTTTTGGTGGCTTCATAGGATAGCTGCAAAATAAGTCATAATATGAGGTTACTTGACTTGCATCCTCCTGAAACAAATTCACATGACTTTGTTTTGTTTTTTTAACCCTTATCCTGCTAGATAAAAGAAATGAAACTTTCAAGCCAATAGTAAAAACCCAAATTTTCCTATTTCAAAGGTATTTTTGGAGGAAAGATATCTTCTAATCTGACAGTGTAGATAAAAAATCAGACTGCACATTCTGTGCAGTCTGATCTTGATCTACGCTGTCCACAAAAGTCAGTGAGTTGCACTTAGCAGCCCAAGGGTTAATATTTAATGCTGTTTTCAACATTATTTCCTTTACATCACAGCTGGGAGTGCATCTTTCGATGCTTCCCCAGAGTTTCTATTTCAAGAACTGCACAACATTCTTTCCAAGCCACTTGCTGCTATGCCACATGTACACCGTCAAACTGATACATGATTTTGAAAACATCCTTCCTCATTATGAATCAGCAATAGTGGCAAAATGAGAAATTGATCCTTTTGCCGCAATGTTCAAATATGGTCAGCTGCAAGAAAAAAAAGAAAAAAATAAAGAGCAATTTGCAGGAGGTAATGTCTTCTGCAATCCAAAAGAAGAAGATGGGTCCTAAAACACTGATGGACAAAGGACAAAATGCTGATAACCCAGTATTTTCTATATTTCCCACCAGTTTTCGACACTTTCAAGACAAATCATATCATATATGAGCCACATTCTTCATCTGCAAATACTTTCAGTACAGACAAGTCTAAAATTTTGTTTGATGTCCAGTAAATACTGAAACTAATAACTATATACAAGCTCTCACTTCTCAAACTAGAAAATAAATTTACATGACCAAACAATACTTTACTGCCTAATAACAGCAATTGATTCCTAAAGAAATCACACAAAGTATGGTGATGAATAGCAGCTGGCAATCAATGCCTTGGTCATTAAGCCCTTAGAGAGAGATGGTCAATGATTTTGAGTAATCTATCATTGTGTAACACACCAGAGAGCTTCATGGCATCACTGTTCGGTGGTGTCTTGGATTTCAGGGAATATCAGCAAAACCACAGGTGCACTGTCTGGATGAAAAATTATACTATCCTGCCAAAATGTTACAGAACTGAGTCCTGTTGTATACTCAATACTATACATGCTATTTCTACTAAAATCCATTACATATTACATAACAGACAAACATTACAATAAAAGGAAAACATTGTATCTTCACAGCAAGGAAAACAATACAGGATACAGTTATAAAAAGTTGAATTTGTGCTGTACAGGGTTAAAATTTTGGCCAATAGAAATCATCTGTAGGAGCATGCATATGAAATACAGCTATAGAATGTATATTCATATCTTAAAGCTACAAACATTTTACCTATCAGGAATTTGAAGATATAGAAGAAACAATCCTCCTTCATATGGGCTTCCCTGTGGCCCAGTTATGGAGGCTTGCCAGTGACAACAGTGTCTGTCAAGGGGTTCTGCCCGAATTCCTTCAGGTGGGTCAGACTTTAATGTTTTCAATTCGCTTCTTAATCTTCTATGGCGCCAAGAATTTTCTTCGATAGGTGGTGTGCTCTAAATTTGATAACACAGAAAAAACTCAACTAAAATATGATCATAAACACAGTTAAACCTGTTTTACACAAGAAGCTCATGAATAAATGAAAAAATCTTGACCCTTTACCAAACTACAACATTTAAGACTCAACCAAGTTGAAAGCATTTGCAGACAACAAATTAAATGTGGTCAAATAATGATTCCTATCTTTAATAAGGTAGCAAACATTGTGGGAAAAGAAAAAAATGCTGGTAACTTTCTCCTTATCCCATAATATTCATTGTAGTAATTACAGAACTTTAGCCTTAACTCTTTGCCAGATGACAAAATTTTTGACTGGTACATACTGAAAGCATTTGCAAACAATATTTTAGATTTGTCTCAGATGATGGCATTTGTCTGTAAAAGGTTAGAAAACATTGTGGGAAAAAGAGAAAATGCTGTTTAGCTCTTTACCTGACTACAAAAATTTAGACCAGAGTTTCCGTTTACGACGTAAAAGTATCTATATACGCATGAAAATCGGCTCGGACGCAAAATAAAAAAGCTGATCGCGTCCCTGGGACGCAGTCAAAATTGAGTCAAAACGATAATTTAATTAGACTACATCAACACCGAAAACAATTCGAAATACGAAGATTTTAACTCTGCCTGTACAAACTGACCATCGGAATTCCAAAATGTCTATAAATAGAACTTGGTGCGCCAACATGTAAACTCTAAAACAATCTCTTTCCTACGACTGGTTACCCGCGTTACGTCTATACTGTCTTTCCCGGCGAACTGAGCGGGACAACAGCTGTTGCTTAGCACTTGTATTCTGAAACAGAAGATGGCTTTCCCGGCAAAAAAGATAAAAAATTCTCGATTTTTCCAAGACCAATGGCTGAAAGATCCTGACTTTAAAGATTGCATAATGAAAGACACTGATGATACAGATTCTTGTATTCGCATGAAGTGTTTATTTTGCTGTGAAATCGAGCAAAAAAATATTTTCACAACAGGTTGTACGGACTTTCAGAGAAGTTCAATCGTATGACATATTTCGAGCGACAGCCACCGATGTGCTCAGCAAATTAAGTCTGCGAAGAGTCCTTAAAGAGAGCATTTGAAATAGCTGAAAAAAAATCAAATGATTCATTAATTCATCAGCTTAGGACTGTAGGCCTATATTTTATGGTAAAAAACAATATTTCACTCAGTGCTTTCCCACAGCTCATTGAACTACAGAAAACCAATGGTTGTGAATGTCTGCAGTCTGGTCACTGCGTTTCTAGTGATATTGTATCAGAGATCTTGCAGTGTATTTCTAGCTCAATGACAGAATGACTTTAAAAAAAATGAACATTGTAGAAAAAGGAGAAAATGCTTGTTACAAGTATTTTCTCCTTTTGCCACACTATTTTCAAAGGCCTTCTTACTCACGGTTATTAAAAGTCAGGATTGTGTGGACTGGTAAAGAGTTACATTCCATTAAAGAGTCACTCAGGGTAGTATTTCAAAACTGCTGTCCTCTGAAAATGACTATGTGGAAAGGGAGAAAAAATCTTGTGAAGTGCAAGGTTTTTTTCTCTTCTTCATTCTATCCCCCAACCAAAGTGGTCTTCATTAAAAAGATGATTTACGGAAGAAAAAATGGGACTCAGAAGAAACTCCATGGGACTCAACTTTTTCAGTGGCACTGGGTCCAAGGGACTCAGTAAAATTTTATTCAAACGGAAACACTGTAGACTTGTCCAAATCGGAAGATTTTGCAGAGGACAAATTTTGTACTACTTACAAAGTGAAATTACTTTTTGGACGGGTAGAAAACATTGTGGGAAAAGGAAAAAAATGCTGGTTACCAGCATCTTCTCCTTTTCCTACAATATTTTCAAAAGTCTTCTCCCTTAGGTATAACTTGGGATTGTGTGGTAAAGAGTTAATACTGTGTAAGTGGAAATTTATGCAATGTGAAAATTTTAGCAATTTTGCAAATTTGCAAACTTTTCTGTTCACATATTTTACCACAAGTATACCAAAATATAACAAGTGCCTTGAAACTGCAAACATGTCAGTAAACAAAATGTCTGTAATCGGTAATTAACTAATTTTACGACGCTGGTATATATCCATGTATACATTTTCTCTTCTTCCCACAATGTTTTCGAAAGCCTTCTTTCTCAGAGTCATGAAAATTTGGGATTGTGCGGTAGTCAGCTAAAACAGGGGATGGTGAGGTAAAATAAAACTAATGGTTATCCTTTACAGCATTTCTCAGATTACTACTGAAAGACCTACCTGTAACATCATACTTTCTAAACAATACCTGCAGGGTGAACTCTCTAAACTGAAATAGAATTGAAAAACAACTGCAGCCAAGCACTGGCATATTGTATATTGGTGTCATGTAAATGAGCGAGCAAATAGGCCAGCAGGGGCCCGCTGAATAAACATGTGCATATTTTTTATCAATCACAAATTACCATCTTTTCATTATCATCAGAAGTAGATCTAAAACCAGGGCATTCCGCTACGCCAAAAAAGAAATTATAATCTACACCCTTTTAACTCTTTCCCGGACAAGAAAATTTTAGCCCTGTCCAATTGAAAGTGTTTCGAGACAAAAAAAATGAATGTGACTCAAATGAATAAAATAATGGGCTTTACCCTTTCTAAGGATACAAAAAACATTGTGGGAAAAGGCAAAAGTGCTGGCGACCAGCATTTTCTCCTTTTCCAACAATGTTTTTAAAAACACTTTTTGTTAGGTTTGTAAAAACATGAGATTGTTTGGTAAAGGGTTAGCTCATCATTTCAACTCTTTATGGTACAAGATGACAAAATTTAAGATTTGTCTGTATTGAAAGTATGGGCAGACAGCAACTTAAATGTGACTCATCTGATTATGATGATCTCTGAAAGGTTATAAAACATTTCAGGAAAAGGATATTACTAGAATTTTACTGGTGTTTTCGAAAGCCTTTTTCCAGTCTTAGAAACACAAGACTTTTGGATAAAATTGTAAATTTTTAATTTCGATGTCAAATAACTGAAATTACCATGACCAAGGTACTGATCTAGATCTTTTATTTTCAAGTCAGAGGCTCAAGAGATATGAAGCAGACACGATTTAAGATCAGGAGACCTTTTAGCCCCTGCTGTGTCCTTGACCTCGCAGCCTTGCATATGAAACCTCCACTTGGCACATTATCTGGGTACAGTGCACACATGATTGTGGAATACATGAAAATCAGGCCAGGGATTCAACAGATGTTGAGCCGATCTGATTTATGAGGGTCTGACCCTTGACACCCAGCTGTAACCTTGACCTTTCAGCCTGGTGTCTCAAACCTCCAATCTCAACAAGTTTCTCACATATTGAAAACGAAAGTGGATGCCAACAAAAAGAAAGTCAAAATAGGACATAACCGAGTATACATTTAATAGTGGACAACTTGTCCAAGTTTGAAGTATATATCTTCAGTAACAACAGAAATATTACACAATGTCAAACTTTTTGAAAATGTCAAAGTTTCTGCATGATGACGATGTAGATGACGCCAGGGCTACAGCAACACTTTGAGGTTTTCTTCAAAAACAGCTAAGCTAAAAACCAGGCCAGGGGTTCAGGAAATATGGAGCAGACAAAAAAATGTTATGGATGGACAGACATATGAAGGCCATTCCTTTGATTCCTCCCTTGTTCTGCAGCTGGGAATTAATAAAGTAATCTCTGAAAATATTTGAAGGTATAATCAAATATCAGAAATAAAGCTTCATCTCTATCTAAACAAGACAAAAAAACAAATTTTGTTTGTCTGAAAGGATGTAATTTGTCTTTGATAGGATAGAAAACATTGCAGGAAAAGAAGAAAATACTGTTTACCAGTACTTTCTCCTTTTCACACATTTCCAAAAGCATTCTCCATTTGGGTCATTATAACATGGAATTGATTAGAAAAGGGTTCAAATTAATCTAATGTCCCTACAATACCTTATCAAAATACAGTAAAATGTTAAATCCATTTTTCGAAGTACACTTACAGTTTTGTATATATAATTTTCCAATCTTTCACTTTACAATGAGGATTAAACAATGGCCATCGCAACTTTATAAATTCTTTCCACTGGGTTTCAGTAGTCTCTCCTTGTAATAGTTGCTGCCATCTTGGGCAAACCATACCAGCTGTCCACAAGGAAATATCATCCAGGTATTTAAACACTACCAGTAAGACTGAAAATACAAATACATAGAGGATATTTGTTTATTTCGGTGAAAGATCAAAATTCATTTCATCGAGTGAACATCATCTGTAATATTTTCATGAGTGGTGATCTTTCACTGAAAGAAACAAATAGTCCATTAATTTCATGATTCTATTCCCCTTTTTTGTTCAGATTTTCATCAAAATCCAGCACAGCTGTTTTCGGTGATTCCCCGTGGTGTACCTCCTCCACATAGCAATACATTACAATATTACGTAAAGTGTGAGAAATGTATTGTAAATTACGTCATATTTCCGTCTTATTGAATGGCACACACTTTTTATCTGGGTAACTAGTGCGCGGAAACTACTGTTTCCACCTTCAATTGAAGAGTTAGAAAATAAAATCGGTATTTATCATAGGTTGTAACCATGAAATATCAAACTATTTCACTGCTCTTTCTTAATAAACTACTGAAAAGCATGAAATAAAATGTACAAAACCTTTCATGTAGACTATTCATACCCACAACATGTATTCTTACCCATCAATTCTGTGTATGTTTGGTCTTTAATGCTGTTTTCAAAATTAATTCAGTAACATCATAGCAGCTAGTGCACCCATCTATGCTTTCCTTAAATATTTTTTACTAGTACTTAGTTCTTAGCCCCTAGCTGCTTTTCCACATGAGCATCATTAAAACAATATTCAGCAGCAAGAGAGGGGTAAATACTGTCAAAATAACTAGCATCAAATGCCATAGAATTTGTCTGAAATGGAAACTGCATAAGGGAGCCCAAGGTTTCAAGCCCTGTATGCTACTGACTGTGCTACTGGGCTCAGCTTGTGTAAGTAAAGGATTTAACACAATAGCGCATTTTGACACCCACATTGTTTCCTTTTGGCTACTAGTATGCCTTTACCACACAATCCAGAATTTAATGACCCTGAGGAAGAAGCTTTTTGAAAACAATATGGGAAAAGGAGAAAATGCTGGTTACCAGCATTTTCTCCTTTTCCCACAATGTTTTCTACCCTTCCAAACACAAGTCAATTTTTGAGTCACTTTTTTTTTTTTGTCTTTTGCAAGTGCTTTGAATTAAGACTGGCCTAAAGTTTTGTCCTTTGGTAAAGAGTTAAAAGTACATGTATTGCATTTAAAACTAGGCACCTCTAGTTTGATCCTCTTGACCACACTAGGCACACAGGAGTGTCCTAACACAAGGCAGTTCACAGCCTGAGTCATGTACCAGGAAAATCCAGGATACAAAATACATGTAAGTATGGTGTTACAATGATATAACCGAAACACTTTTCAAAAAGGAATAAAAAAATTAAAACCAATCTACACCCAAACGGAAACAATCAATACAGAAAAGCATTTTGATACCTTCTGGAGGTAGAGAATCAACAAGACCCTCTGGTACATTGTCTCTTTCTCTTGGTACTGTCAACATGGTTATTCTCTCGGCAAGTTTATCCATTTTGTGTGAATGCTGGGCTCCTCGTATCTGTTTTAAGCTCATACTGACGGGTCTCTCACAAAAATCCTGGGCTAACTCGGGCTCTTCATTTCCACTGTCCCCAGAGTCAGCTTTCTGTAAAAGAGACTGGAGTTGTTAAAAAAAAAACATATGTCTTGCACATCGACAGCCTCTGGTTACCTTCCGAAACAATTTCTTATTTTATGACCCTGATGAAGAATGTCTTTGAAAAAATGGTGGGAAAAGGAGAAAATGCTAGTAATTAGCATTTCTCCTTTTCGGACAATGTTCTCTTTCCTATCAAAGACAAACCTCACCATGTGAGCCAAATTTACTTTTTTGTCTATAAATGCTCTTACTATTTGTCATATAGTTAAGGGTTAAAAGTTGTATATGTACCATGCTTCAATACATAGTCTGCACAACTTAACTTTTTACTAACTGATAAACTTTCAGTCTAGTCCAAATTGAAGGCATTTGCAGATAACAAAATTCATGTTATTAAAAAATAGAAATTTGCTTTTTGAAGGGCAGAAAACATTGTTGAAAAAAGAAGAAAATGCTGATTGCTAGCATTTTCTTCTTTTCCCACAATGTTTTCAAAGGCCTTCCTCAACAGGGTTAATAAAATTAGGGATTGAGCGGTAAAGGGTTAGGGGAGTGTTTGAGATATGAATTTATACTTGTGTAGATAGATAGGCAGATCTCTTATGTGACAAAATTTGTTCTGTTGAGTTATAAAGATCATGATAATGATTTATCTATAATTCTACACCAGTAGAGAAATCCTACGCCCCATTTGTCAGACTTGTCCTTTTTAGTCAAGAGAGAGAAGTACATTTGTAAATTTTCAAATCCTACTTGTACAAGGGCAGTTAACATTAGTAATCAGAAAAAACAGATCAATACTAGTATCACATTTAATGTTTCATCTTGTAGCAGGCGACATTTTTAAGTCTAACATACAAAAATTCAGACTGGTAGAACTTGGCATCATTTGCAGGTAGCAATTTATGTTTGGCTAAAATGATGGCATTTGTATTTGAAAGGGTAGAAAATGTTATGGGAGAAGGAAAAAAGATGCTGTTAACAGGCTCTTCTACCTTTACCCACATTGTTTTCAGATGTCTTCCTTCTAAAGCTCATGAAAACAAAGGGTTGTTGGTTAACGCATTTCCTCCTTTTCCCATGGTATGTACAAAAGCATTCATCCTAAGGTTTCTAAACAATCGGTATTGCTCATTTCAGTTATCAGTTCAGCTTCTTGCTCACCTCTGTGTATAATTCCTCCTCACCCTCCTCTTTATTTATATCACATGAAAACAAGAATAAGTGACAAGTACTACAAACTGGTTGACCAAAATTCCTTCCATAGAAACCATTACACATCATACATGAAGAATACTGAAAGAAAAAAAAAACCAAAACATTTTGACCTTGCAATAACTGTTACCAGGAAAATGGAGAAGACCAATGTAAGCTTAGTTTTCCCTTTTATCCATATCGTCAGTATATTTTGTGACATAACTGTGAGGCCAGTGGTAAACTAATAATACATATAGCATAATATACAAAGTAATTTTCCAGTATGTCCAGCATGTCTTTCAACCCTATACCAAAGAACTTTTTTTTTTCACACTTCCGAATTGAAAGCAAGTTACTGAAGAGAACAAACTTGAAATTAGTACAAATAAATCAAGGACCTCTGATGAGATAGAAATTATTGTAGGAAAAGCAGAAAATGAATGTTACCAGCATTTTTTCCTTTTCCTACAATGTTTTCAAAAGCCCTCTCTCTTACAATCGTTAAAACATGGGATTATTTGGTAAAGGGTTACACACTTTCAACGCTATAAACAACCATGATTCTTTTTGCAGACAGGTCAGGTAAAGACAAAACTACACTGATCTTAAATCCACTTTCAAATGCTTTGTTAACTATTTGACCAAAACAGCTAAATTAGATATTCAGCAAACCAAAGAATCTCGTTCCCAAGATCCGCCGGAAAGAAGGCTATTGAAGATATTGTGAGAAAAGGAGAAACTGCAAAAATTCTGTGTTTTTCTCCATACGTTTTTACCATTAAAAAGCCACACTTTACTTTTTGAGCCTTTTTTGGGTTTTTTTTTGTCTGCTAATTCCTTCAATAAAGACAATCTCAAGTTTTGTTATTTTAAAATGAGTCCAAAACATGTGGCAATATACAGAAGATGATTTTAATTGATGATGTAGACTTTAAGAAAAAAGTTCTTACGTATGTTCCATTAAATAAAAGTACATGTAATATTATTGAGCTTAGCACTTTAACCCTTTACCACACAATCCCGAGTTTTAATGACTCTGAGAAAGAAGCCTTTTGAAAACATTGTGGAAAAAGGAGAAAATGCTGATAACCAGCATTTTCTACCTTTGCCACAATGTTTTCCACTCTCTTACAGCCAGATCTCATAATTCAAGCCACATTTAGATTGTCGTCTGCAAATGCTTTCAATTTGGACCACTCTAATTTTTTGTCGTTAGGTAAAGAGTTAAAGAACAATCTATGCTTTTACTGCCTGAGTAACAAGGCTTTAAAACATGTGGGAAATGAAATATTTGAGCCATGTTTGACATCTGAAAATGCTTTCAAGTTGAGGTAAGTTCAAAAAGTATGGCATAATCCTAGGAACTTCCCACAGTGAATATTGCTCGGAAATTTTCGGGATTAATCATAATGCAAGAAAAGTATGGAATGAATGCATAAATGGTGAATAACAGGACATGCGTATTTACCATTCATTTATTCCGTGCTTTTCTTGCATTATCCCCCGAAATTGCCAAGCAAAATCCCCGTGGGAGTTCCCAGGATTATGGCAAGGGTGTTCGCCTGTCTAACGACAAAGAATTAACTCTATGTGGATGTCACTAAATTTCAGACGTCACTTGCCTACGTATTCTGTAAGTATGTAGGAACTTGAGCACGAATCAATTTTCTTTCTTTTTGACATTTTCAAAACTATAATAGCAAGCAGCAGTTAAACCAGTACATTAAATAACTTATGAGCAGCTGACAAGGGGTTTTAATGACGCACCACCGGTCTCAAAAACTCTGAAATGTCGGTAGAATTATCGCTGTCCCATTTCTGCCTACTTGCGGTCGCCATCTTAGAATCAAGGTACACTTGTGATGAAAGCACCCTATTTTATGAGGGCGTATAGTCTATTTGTTCTAGGGAAACCAGTTTCTGAAACCAGCCATTTTTTTCAGCGAAGCTATTAGGAAACTGGTTTCGGTTTTGTTCTTTTTTGGGGAATGAAACCGAAACTACCTAGCAAAACCATCGTAACTGCCTGGAAGGGTAGTTTCGATGGTTTCGTCTGTCCGAATAAAGGTACAGAATAACTTTAGAAACAAAAATCAAAGCGCTGAAAGCACTAATGGCTAGGGGCAGGTGGAAAGTGCATATGCGTAAGACAATTTGTATTCAATCATTAACTGTCAATTTAAAAAGTGAAAAAGACATTTTTTTGTGTACTGCTGCACGCTGCACTTTTTTTTTTTTCTTCATGCATATCCCAACACTTAGAGGTAGAGAGTGGATGCATCCACATGCTGCATCCTCATGTTGCGAAAATTTAAACAAGAAAAACATACACCATTCTTCCAAGTGCATTTGTTTGTGCCCGGCAGGGTAGCTCAGTGGTTAGCGTATCAGACTCTAGACCTGGTGGTTGCTGGTTCGATACCTGGTTGCGGCGAACTTTCTTTCCGGCGATTTTTTGCCTCTTGCCTCTGATGTATGTGAGAAAAGTAGTCAGTGGCTTTGGAAAGAAAGTTGTGTCAGTACTGGTCAGTGGTTAGGGTATCTGACTCTTGACCTGGAGGTTGCGGTTTCGATACCTGGTCGTGGCGAACTTTCTTTGCGGCGATTTTTCGCTTTTCACCTCTGATGCATGTGAGAAAAGTAGATCTAGTCAGTGGTTTTGGAAAGAAAGTTGTGTGAGTACCTGTGTGAAAAAGCCAGGAAACACATGGGTGCGTCACTGACCGACATGGTATGACCTAAGCTGTTAAAATGGCATTAAACTCTGATACAAACCAAACCAAAAGCATTTTATGTGGTCCAATTTCATAGCAGTACCAGTAATAGTTGAAAAACAGATTGCAATGATTTTCATCACTCTTCAAAATGAGAAATTAACAAACAAAACTAACGTAGGTTTGAAAGACATTTTATGTGAAGCAGAAGACGCAATTCTGTGTGATAAAAAAACAAAACAAAACTTGTTTCACACCACATTAATTTTATGTGTCACTATTCAATATTTCAAGTTTGGTGTGTGAAAAGTTTTTTTTTCCCTCACATTCCAGTTATTTTCTTCCTTTTTTGCAAAAGAATAAAAAAGACCAGAGCACCGCATGTGAAAAAGGAGAAAATGCTGGTCACCAAAGATGTGTGCATACCAGAGTTAACCCACAACAACAATTCTGGAACTTTGCAGAACCCTTCTAGAAGAACTAGACAGCATCCCACAGCATGGAAAAACCCCTCAGTTTTGTCAATCAGACAAAGCTGGCAAGTTTGATAAATGCAAGGGATGGCCATACTTGATATTAGTCATGTGACTTTTAAATTTGCGGTAAGGAATTTACTGCATCATTTACATTTAAAAATCTTACATGATTTTGTGCATCATTTTGTGGAATTACAATCAATAATATTTAATGTAACTTTAATCAAAACTTGTTATCTTGTGGCTGATTTTCAACTTACAACTACATGTATGTTTCGTTTTTAAATGTACTGAGTGTAGTTCTCTGGCACACATTTCACCTTTTCCGTGAAAACCTGCTTTATAAGATATTTGCCAGACTCAGCTTGTTTGTATGAAGTTTCATGCTGTTTTCAACATCATTTCAGTTGTATCATGGCGGCCAGTACACCTATCCATGCTTTCCTGAAGTTTCTTTTACCAGTACTTCACATAAAATTCTTCCCAAGCCACAGGCTGGTTTCACACGATCATAACTATTGTCAAAACAACTATGGGCAGTGAGAAGAATGAATCATATTGCAATGAATATCAGCTATCCTTGGAAAGATATTGGTTGTGCTGGCAATCAAATCAGTGACCTCCTGGTCTCAAGTCCTGCACTTTCTTGACTTGACTGCCAGGGTCAGGGAGGATATTGTCTTCAGTTTGGAAGATGAGCCTGACAGAAGATGGGACAAACAGGGAATCTCAAACCTCTATCAACCTGCTTGCTGAAGTAAGCACAACAAAAATAAATAATATAACAAAGTTGTTGTGATAAAACTTTATTTAAAAAAAAACAACATGAGTTAGTTTTAATGTCACTGACATATATTCGGCCAACTTAGCACTGTGTCACTATATCCCTATCACATCACATTAAGCAGACAACACAAGATTACTTACACAATTTATGTCTAGAATTAAGGATACCATAGTAATGTCATGAAATTCACTCTTCCTAAATACTTATTCATGAAATTCTAAGTTTCTCTATACAAATTTTTCAAAATACCATGTCATGTTTACATCAAGTGAATTTATATGACACCATTCTAGGCCCGTTTTCAGCAACCATTCCTAACAACATTTTTAGTCTTTTTATCTGAGATTTTCCAAATCTGAGAGTAACACAACCTCTGATTGGCCAAACTAAATGGTTTAGCCAATCAGGAGTTAAGTTACTTTAAATTTAGTAAATTCTGGAGAATAAGACTAATTGTGTTCCACAGAATGGTTGATGAATATCCTTCCTTGTATCATTAAATCCTGAGAGAAGTTTGCTGGAATATGATGCATAGATCAGTCAACCAAATAAAGCATAAAAGACAGAAAAAAACTAGAGGCCCTTGAGGGCCTGTAATCGCTCTACTGGCAGTGATTTTGCTTTTGTGCTAATATATATTATGAATTCATGATGCAAAAAGATAAAAAGACAAAAAACACAAAAGTGTGTTCTGGCAACTGGGCTTGAATCAACTAAGACAGCATAAGTAGGCATGGTGAATTGAACAGTGAAAAAAAATGAAGTGCAATTTCTCAGAACTATATGTTTGGAATCCAGCCAAATTGATAGGGTTTCAGTATGCCTTGTATTAATCAATCCTAGCGAATTTCAAAGAAATGTGACTAATAATGAGGACTTTGTTGAGTAAACGATACTAAGTCATCAAATGGCTGCTTTTCCTGAACGGTTTACTAGAGTTTCTTCACTTTTGATAGAGTTGAGTCCCTTGATGAACCAAACAATCTTTGCAAGTTTCAAAAGAATTGGATAAACACAGTGAACTTCATTGCCTAAACACGAAATGGAAATTTTCAACTCTGAATGGCTACTTTTCCCATACTGTGAGTTGGAATTTTTTCAAAATCAATTGGGTTGAAGCTATTGATAAGATAAACAAACTCTGAAAGTTTCACTGAAATCTGACCACAAATGTAGACTTTACTGTGTAAACAAGAAATGGAAATTTTCAACCTGAAATGGCTACTTTTCCCATACTGTTTGTTGGATTTTTTTTTCAAAATCAATAGGGTTGAAGCTATTGATGAGATAAACAACCTCTGCAAGTTTCACGAAAATCTGACAACAAATGCAGACTTAATCGCGTAAACAAGAAATGGAAATTTTCAACTTGAAATGGCTACTTTTCCCATACTGTTTGTTGGAATTTTTTCAAAATCAATAGGGTTGAAGCTTTTGATGAGATAAACAAACTGTGCAAGTTTCACGAAAATCTGACAACAAATGAAGACTTTATCGCGTAAACAAGAAACAAGAGGGCCATGATGGCCCTGTATCGCTCCACTGGCTATTAAGTAAAATTCTGACCAGTCGTTTCAGAGAAGAAGAATTTTTAAGAATTTCTAAATTTCCATATAGTGCAAGTAGCCCCCATTCACCAGAGCCACATTTTTTGACGGATCAAAATTTTACGAACAATTTTTGAAAAAAGTCACCCAAGCAACAATCCTGTGAAATTATTTCAAAATCTGACCTGCTGTTTCAGAGGAGAAGATTTTTAAAGAATTCCTTCATTTCTGTATAGTGTAAGAAGCCCCCATTCACCAGAGCCACGTTTTTTGACGGATCAAAATTTTACGAACAGTTTTTGAAAAGGGTCACCCAAGGAACAATCCTGTGAAATTATTTCGAAATCTGACCAGCGGTTTCAGAGAAGAAGAATTTTGAAGAATTCCTTCATTTCTATATGGTGCAAGAAGCCTCCATTCACCAGAGCCACATTTTTTGACGGATCAAAATTTTACGAACAATTTTTAAAAAGGGTCACCCAAGGAGCATATCTGTGAAATTATTTCAAAATCTGACCCGTGGTTTCAGAGGAGAAGATTTTTAAAGAATTCCCTAAAAAATTCCATTTGGTTGCAATGGCAACCAGAGTTTTTGATGGAATCAAATTCTGTGAACAGTTTTTAAAGAGGACCTTCCAAGGAACATTCCAGCCAAGTTTGGTCCAAATCCGCCCAGTGGTTTAGGAGGAGTTGATGTTTAAAGAATTGTTGACTACACACGACGCACGACGGACACCAGGTGATCCTAAAAGCTCCCCTTGAGCACGTTGTGCTCAAGTGAGCTAAAAAGTTAACATACGGATGGACGCACAACGGACAACGGGCCATAACATAAGCCTGCTGGCCTTCGGCCAGTGGAGCTAAAAAACTTGTCTAGCACCAATCATGTATCACTGCAGCTTGATAATCAAGGGAGGTAAATAGTAACGAACTTTATCTTTCATAAAGAGTTATTTCCCTTGATTAATGTTTAAATTGAAGTGACAATATTTTGAAGCCCATGTTAAACTTGCGATCCCTGGAATGAAGGCAATTTTGACCCCAGACCTACAATATGAAACTAGAATGTGTGGTTATAAACAAAAAGATTTTTTAATCTTGCCCAATAAAAAGTCATGTAAAACAAGTTTGCTGAATAAAAGGCCCTGTAAAATATGTGATCCATGACACAGGTTTATCAAGTTTTCACTATAAAAGCCAATGTAAAACTCGTGACCCCTGGTGTGGAGTCAAACTTGACCCCCAAAGTTAAAATTTGGGCCCTCTTGGTAGAGGCCCATTATATAAAGTTACATGCAAAATTTGGTAGCCCTAGGCCTAAATATGGCTATGTACAAGTAGATTATTAAAGTTTCCTTATATAAGACCATGTAGAACTTGTGACCCCCTGGGGTGGGGCTACATTTGACCCCCTGGGCTATAATTTGGGCACCCTTGATAGAAACCCCCTAGATAAAGCTAAATGCAAAATTTGATAGCCCTAGCCCTTATAGCTAGATGCGAAAGATTTTCCTATATAAGCCCGCCCATGTAAAACATGTTACCCCCCGGAGCGAAGTCAAATTTGACCCTCGGCTATAATTTGGACACCCTTGGTACAGGTCCACTAGATAAAGCTACATGCCAAATTTGGTCGCCCTAGGCCCCATGGCTAGGTCAAAGAAGAATTTTAAAGTTCTCCCTATATAAGCCCATGTAAAACTTGTTATATAAGCCCATGTAAAACTTGTTACCCCCGGGCAGGGCCTAATTTGACCCCAGGGCTATAATTTGAACAATCTTGGCAGAGGTCCACTAGATAAAGCTACATGCCAAATTTGGTAGCTCTAGGCCCTATGGCTAGGTAGAAGAGGAATTTTAAAGTTCTCCCTAAATAAGCCCATGTATAACTTGTAACCCCCGGGGCGGGGCCAATTTTGACCCCAGGGCTATAAATTGAAGAAACTTGGTAGAGGTCCACTAGATAAAGCTACATGCCAAATTTGGTAGCCCTTGGCCTCACGGTTTCAGACAAGAAGATTTTCAAAGATTTTCAAAATTTTTCAGTTTTGTTGCCATGGCAACCAGAGTTTTTGAAGGAATTAAATTCTTTCAAGAAATTCTGAAGAGGACCATGGCAGGATCATTTCTGTGAAGTTTCATCAAAATTGGATGGGTAGTTTCAGAGAAGAAGACGTTTTAAAAAAAAGTTAACGCACGGACGGACGGACGCACGGACGGACGTACGGACGCACGACGGACAACAGGCCATGACATAAGCCCACTGGCCTTCGGCCAGTGGAGCTAAAAAACTAATGGACGGACAGACGGACGGACGACGGAAACCCCGTCATGACATAAGCTCTGCTGGCTTTCAGCCAGTAGAGCTAAAAACCATTTACCTTTAAAAGCATTTCATCAAAATTCAAATGTTTTTGCATGCAGAGTATCAAAAGTAAAAACAAGAGGACCATTTGCCCTTAAGCTCTTATCTGAATAAAGTCATCTGAAAGTTGAAGGAACCCAAGTTGAGATGATGTAACATTAATGACCAACTTTTTTATCAAATATGACCCAATTTTGAACTTGTCCGAGATATCATCATGGAAAACATTCTGACCAAGTTTCATGAGTATCAGACTGATAATGTGGCCTCTACAATCCACACAAGTTTTTTTTCTGAGATTTGTCCATGTGACCTACTTTTTGACCCAACATGACCTAATTTCAGATATGTCCGAGATACGATCAAGACAAAGATTCCAAGCGATTTTCATGAAGATCAAACTGAAAATTAGGCCTGTACGGTGCCCATCAGGTTTTTCTAATTCCTATTTGATCCGACATGGCCCAATTTCTTACTTGTGCAAGATATTAACGTGACCCAGTATCATAACTATCTTGGGATATTATTACGACAAACATTCTGATCAAGTTTCATGAATATTGGACTAAAAGCTTGATAAAAAACCTTTGTCCTCAGTGAGCTGAAAAACAAGTGTTTTCAAAAGGTGTCTTTCTCACGGTCGTTAAAACCATTGAATGTTTGGTAAAGGATTAAACTAATTTGCACACACAGATGAACAGACAGACAGTCTGACTCTAGCATGCACCTACAGTCCTTCTTTTTGTGGTGTCTGAAAACATCGAAAACTTGCTGGAAGTTTCACTCTTTACTAAACAATCCATCATTTCAATGAATCTCAGGAAAAGGCTTTTGGAAACATCATGGGTATTAGAGAAAATGCTGGTAAAATAATTCAAAATAATAAAATAATTCCAACCATGTTTTCTATCCTTTCAAAAAGTATTTGAGCCCCATAAGCTTTGTTGTAATGTACACAAGTGCTTTCAATTTGAGCAAGTCTGAAATCTTTGATTTCTGGTCAAGAGTTGAAGCAATAAGCACAAATTTAGTTGGTTTTGTGGACAGTCTAAATCAAGCTGACACTGCATAGAGCATGCAATCTGATCTATATGGAGACTGTTTGCTATTTCAGATAACATTATCTAAACAACACCCTTGAAATTGCAATTTCAGATCCCCTTTTTTCAGATAAAATTTTCTATTTCTGTATTCTATTGGTTAACCCTTTGCCACACAATCCCAAGTTTAAACAACCCTCAGGAAGAAGTCTTTTATAAACATTGTGGGAAAACGAGAAAATGCTGGTAACCAGCATTTTCTCCATTTCTCACAATGTTTTCTACCCGTTCTCGGATAACTTTTGAGCTACATTTAATTTTTTGCCTGCAAATGCTTTCAATTGACCCTGGGGAGAAAGGCTTTTAAAAACATTGTGGGAAAAGGCGAAAATGCTGGTAACCAGCATTTCCTCTATTTCCCACAATGTTTTCTACCCTTTCTCAGATAACTTTTCAGCTACATTTAATTTTTTGCCTGCAAATGCTTTCAATTTGGGCAAGTCCAAATTTTTTTGTTTGGTAAAGGGTTAATCAGACACTCTATAACTCTTTACTAAATGTCAAAAACCATGGCAATATTGACGGTATTTCCAGGCAAAAAAAAAAAAATTCTCAAATGACGGGATTGAAAAATATTTAATGAAAAACCTTCCCCCCATAATACTTTCAAAGGAACTTGTCCTAGTTTATTCGTATTTATTACTACATGCCACAATTTGGCTGATTTCGTAACTACATCTACCCTCGCCCTTATAAAAGAGGTTTCCATTTTGAAATACTGTCAGCCACATGATCTTACACATGGCAGCACATATGAAAATCTATAAGCAACAACAACAACCACCACCACAATAATCCACATCTATCAAGGTATCCGAGAAGACTGTCCACAGAATTAATAAACAATGTCAAAAAATGAATTTAGAACTGTTTGTCAAAGGAACTGTATTGAGAAAGAGTTTGGCAGAAATTTTGACTCATGTTTTCTTTTTTTATTTCTTTACCACACCATCCCGACATTTAATGACCCTGAGGAAGAACCCTTTTGAAAACGTTGTGGGAAAAGGAGAAAATGTGGGTACCAGCATTTTCTCCTTTTCCCACAATGTTATCTACCCTATCATTGACAAATTCCATCATTTGAACCACACTGAAATTGTCCGCTGCAAATGCTTTCAATTTGGACGGTCTAAAATTTTGTCGTTTGGTAAAGAGTTAAATGAAGCCTTATGGTTCTAGGAACAGGACAGCGGTCTATTTCTAGTGAAGAAATGCACCCTGTAGATGCATATCAACCATTACAATACATCCGAGGGATTTGATGGACAAATCATCCAAGTCTGCCGAGTGATTTATTGATATCCATTCTGAAACCAGCTGGACTACAACAAATTAAAAGTAATTGCATATGACAAAATAAACATAGCCCAAATGATGATTTCTGTTTTTAACAGGGTAGAAAACATTGTTGAAATAGGAGAAAATGCTGGTTACCAGCATTTTCTCCTTTCCACACAATATTTTCAAAAGCCTTTCTGCTCAGGGTCATTAAAATTTGGGATTGTGTGGTAAGGTTTAAATGATTTCTTGATGGAAATCTTAACCAGTACTCTATATTTGACCCAGCTAATCACTTGATTCAAATCTTGAACCTTTGATGTGAGAGGTCTCACTCTAACCCTAAACCACTATGGCCCAAATATCTTCCTTAGGGTTGCAGTAAAGCTGAATCCTCTTCTACAGGTTTAAATTGGAAGTACTCTTTGAACGGACCCTCTTTGACTTTATCAAAGTCGTAAGTCAGTTGTGGAGCATAATTTCTGAAGGGGTTTGTGTCCGCTACTTTTTGTTGAATCAGCTTTACTTTGTCCTTTTGATCCCTGTAAGCAATGGATTCCAATTCAGTCTGCCAAATCTACAAATACAGAAAAATCTTGAATATAAATTTTTTTCCTTTCTAAAGAGCAACACAATATAGACATGTACTGTATAAGTGGAAATTTTTGCGAAGTGGAAATTTTTGTGATTTCGCGAATTTAAAAAATTCGCAAACTTTTCTGTTCCTGATATTAAAATTTACCACAAGTATACTAACAAATAACAAGTGGCTTGGATTCACAAACATTTCCTTTCGCAAAATGTCTGTAATCATTAATTCACAAACTTTTCAACAGGCATATATATCCACATATACAGTACTTACTTAACCTTTTACTGCACAATCCCGTGTTTTAACACCTCAAAGGAAGAAGATTTTTGAAAATATTGTCGGAAAAGAAGAAAATGGTGGCAACCAGCATTTTAACTTCTTTTCCCATAATGTTTTCACCATTTCAAAAACAGCAATCATTTTTTGAGCAACATTTTGTCGTGTGCAAATGCCTTCATTTGTAAAAGTCTAAAGTTTTGTTGTCAGGCAGGGATTCAAGCATTAAGATAAAAGAAACTATCTGCCCTGTAGTTGATGAAACTTTGTTTTTGAAGAGGTAGAAAAACTCTGGGAAATAGGAATACAATCCTGGTTTCCAGCATTTTTTTCTTTTTCACACAATGTTTTCAACAGCTTCTTCCCAAAAAGGCTGTAAGAACTGAGGATATGTGAAAGGCTAATCCTTCTGGCTCTGCAGTTGATTTTGGATGCTTCCATAGACAGAGTAGCTCACAATTATACATAATGTCCTGTAATTTGTAAGATATTCAGACTAAAAACTGTCTTCACATTGAAATTATCAGCCATATTTACAAGCCACATTTAACAAAAACTCAAACTTTAGTGTTACTTTTTAAATTCCAGTTCTAGCAAATTCCAGCATTTTCTCCTTTTCCCACACTGTTTTCTGTCCTTTCAAAGACAATCCCCATAATTTGAGTCACACTGGATTTGTCATCTGCAGATGCTTTCGATTTGGTCAAGTCTAAAATTTTGTCTTTAAAGCCAGTGTATTGCCTTTGCCAACAGTGTTCAAAAGTTTAATTTCCCAGGATCTTTGAAACTCAGGATTGTGCGGTAATGGAATAAAGCAGATGGTCTTTACCACAAAATCCAAAGTTTTAATGATCTTGTAGAAATAGGTTTTTGAAAATACTGTGAGAAAAGGAGAAAATGCTGGTAACCAGCATTTTCTCCTTTTCCCACAATATTTTTTTAGCCTTCCCAAAAACAAATTTCAATTTTTGATTCAAGTTAACCCCTAGGGCGACTCGGAAGCCTTATAAGCATTTTCTTTGTAGAAACAAGACCCTAACAAATGATGCGAAAAGGAGAAAATGCTGGTAAGCAGCATTCTTTCCCTTTTCTTTGCATGTTTTCTGACCTTCCAGAAAAAAATTCAATCATTCGAGCCATGTTTAATTTGTCATCCGCAAATGCTTTAAATTTGGACCAGTCTGAAATATTGTCATGTGCTTAACCCTTTACCAAACAATCCCTGGTTTTTACGACCCAGAGGAAGAAGCCTTCTGAAAACATTGTGGGAAAAGGAGAAAATGCTGGTAACCAGCATTTTCTCCTTTTCCCACAATGTTTTCTACTCTTCTAAAGTCAAGTTTCAATGTTTGAGTCACGTTTATTTTGTCATCTGCAAATGCTTTCAATTTGGACAAGTCTAAAATTTTGTTGTTTGGTGAAGAGTTAAGGATTTTTTCTTTTTTTTAAATTCAAAAGGCTTCATCCTTAGGGTCTTTAAAAGTCATAATTGTGTGGTAAAGGGTTAACCCTTTACCGGACGACAAAATTTTAACCTTGTCCAAATTGGAAGTATTTGCACATGGCAATTTAAATGTGTCTCTGATAAGGTAGAAAACATTGTGGAAAAAGGAGAAAATGGTAGTTACTAGCATTTTCTCATTTTTCCACAATATTTTCGAAAGGTTTCTTTCCAAAGATTGTTTAAAGTTGGCAGTGTGCAGTAAAGGGTTAAGAGACAACTTTTTGTAGCCCCCTGATCATTTTGGTCATTGAATTAAAGTTTAACTGAATTCAAATAGGTTGATAAGTACAGCCCCTGTAAATATGCTTCTTTAAGGTCTACAGCTCCTAACTCTCATATCAAAAGACGGAAGCTGCCGAGATTGGCCGAATAGCCTTCATGAAAGCATTGATGTTACACAATATTTACCGATGAGTTAGTGAGTCTACGGCCCCTAACTCTCATATTAAAAGACGGAAGCTGCCGAGATTGGCCGAATAGCCTTTATGAAACGTCGATGTTTACAGATGTGTTAGGGGCCATAGACATTAATCCAACAGAAACAGTACAAACTGAGAGCAAATCTAAGATTAGAGTCCATCTCATTTCCTGTCAAGTCATAATTAATATGGCAAAAGTACCAAGGGTTGCCATTAGTTTGCTTCGCTTTCCAAAATGAAACCCAAATATTGTAAAATCAACAATGATTGGTCAGAACTTCTCAGAAAATTTCACATTGTTTAGATCTAAGAACAGATAAATTGTCATGTGTAGCCAAATCTTCATGTACACTGTTCACAAAGGCATAAACAGCTGCCTTTATTAAGCTTACAAAGAATATCCATGATTCAACCTTATGATCTGGGGGTCCTGGCCTATGATATTAACCCTTTACCACACGGCAAAATTTAAGACCTATCCAAATATAAAGCATTTGCAGAAGACAATTTCATAGTGGCTCAAATGATGCAGCTTTTCTTTGATAGGGTAGAAAACTTTGTGGGAAAAGGAGAAAATGCTGGTTACCAGCATTTTCTCCTTTTCCCACAATGTTTTCAAAAGGCCTCTTCTTCAGGGGCATTAAAAGGCGTCATTGTGTGGTAAAGGGTTAAACATTTATATTGAAGGCTTAGGCAAATCTAATATTGTTTGTACTAACATCCTTGAGGTTTGATTCAGTTAGCAACTCGGTAATCATGCTTCTGGGTTTACTAATTTCTTTTACATTTAAGTTGTATCTATAAAATCTTGATTTTTGAAATAAATATTAGTCCACTTAACCCTTTACCAAACAATCCCGGGTTTTAACAACTCTTGGAAAGCAGCCTTTTGAAAACACTGTGGGAAAAGGAGAAAATTCCGCCATTTGAGCCATCTTTAAATTGTCGTCTGCAAATGCTTTGAATTTGGACCAGTCTTAAATTTTGTCGTTTGGTAAAGAGTTAAATCATTATCCTTTTAAAAGCCAGCTGGCAGCTGCACACAAAGAAGATTAAACCAAAATAACTTTCCAGAAAGTGACAACAGGCTAACTTATACTAATTGACAAACAAACAATAATACATTTAGATAGTTTGAAATTTTGTTAAGTCATCCATAACTAGAAGATTGCACAGGGGTAACATGTCAAGCACACCATAGGGGAGTTAGTAAAGAACCTCATAAGCTGCACTTGGGGGAAAAAAAAAAACCCTAACTAATCACTTAATGCACATCTCTTATTTCAGATCCCTTTGTTTTCAAATTTGCATGAGGGTATGAGTATTCCCTACTTATGAAAAAGTAATTTATGACCTTCAAGTGTGACCTTGACCTTGAAACTACTGCTGCTAATAATTCAGAGAGACACTTACTAATCATTAAGTTGAAAAGTTGTCAAAAATTTAATCATTTGACCATCAAGTGTGAACTTGACCTTGGACCTAACTCAATAAATTTTTTGAATGGCATATCCTACTCATACAGGGGAACAATAGTTTAAATTTATTTTGAAATCCATCCGTCTGTGTAGAGTTATGGCTCCAACAAGATCTATTTATAAAAATCTTATTGTTTGACCTTTAAAAGTGACCTTGACCTTGGGCCTAAATGATCAAATACATGTATCTTAATGAAGGAGGACATTTTGAAATTCATCTAAATTGGATAATTAATTCTATTGCTCAAAAATGCTCTATTAATGAAAATTTTACCATTCCACCTTCAAATGTGACCTTGACCTTCGGCCTAACTGAACAAATGATTCAAATGGCACTTCTACTGGTAAAGGAGAACATTTAAGTAAAATTTTAATTTTAAATTCATTGATAAATGTAGAAATTGTAGCTTGGACAAGCTCTATGTATGACTTTTATCATTTGGCCTTTTAGTGTGACCTTGACCTAAAAAAATGATACATATAGCACTTCTATCCATAAAGGAGAACAATTGTGCCAAACTATTTTTAAATGCACCCATAATATAGAAGACATGGCTCAGAGAAGCTCCATTTGAGACAACTTTATCATTTAACCTTCAAATATGACCTTGACCTTGGACCTACCGGAACAAATGTTTCAAATGGCACTTTAACTCATGAAGGAGGACAATAGTGCCCAATTACATGTATTTTCAAATCCATCCATAAATGTAGAAGTTCTGGTCTGAACAAAGTCTGCCAGGCACACTCACATACTAATGCATGCACACACACAAATACATCTGAACATGGTTGTGACAACTATGTCTTGCTTACTGCAAGTGGGCTCCATAAAGATAATGTCAAAAAAGCAGTGGTAACCCTGACATTCTGACAAAGTAAATCAAATGTTTTCTTGATGGTTACTTCTTGCTTAAAGAATTCCAAACTGAACTGTTGTATCCCATTGAACTTCGATAAGAAATTTTTGGGGTCCTGCTTTCCAAGTTCAACATATGAGACACAAAACAAGAGGGCCATGATTGCCGTGTATCGCTCCACTGCCTTATAAGTACAAACCATACACACCAAACATACAATTCTAGGCCAAATAATTTCGAACAAGAAGACTAATAAAGTTTTCTCTATGAAAACCATTTTGAAAATTGTGACCCCAGGACAAGGCAATTTTTGACCATAGAGCTCTAATTACTTGAATCCTTGTAGGTGTCTACAAGATACAGCTACATTCTAAATAATACAGGTCTAGGTGGTATTGGTATAAAAAAGAAGATTTTCAAAGTTTCCTCCATAAAAACCCTGTAAACCATGAGAGGTGGGGCTTATTTCGATTCAAGGACTAAATTTTTAAAAAATTAAGAAGAGATCCACTACATAAAGCTTTATGCCAAATTTGATAGCCTTGCCATTAGGAACGAGAAAATTTTAAAGTTTTCATTCACAACATAAGCCAATGTAAAACTTGAACACTCCCCCCCTATAATTTGAAAAAAATTAGTAGAGGTCCATAAGATGAAGCTACATGCCAATTTTGGTAGCCCTAGGATATATGACGTAGAATCAGAAGATTTTTAAAGTTTTCACTATATAAGCCTATGTAAAACTTGTGACCCTAGGGAGGGGCCAATTTTGACCCCAAGGCTATAATTTGAGAAAATTTAGTAAAGGTGCATGAGATGACACTACATGTCAAGTTTGGTAGTCATAGGCCATATGGTTGAGCATCAAAAGACTTTTTAAGTTTTCACTATATAAGCACATGTACAACTTGTGACCCCTCTGGATGGGATTAATTTTAGCCAAAGGTCTATAATTTGAATAAATTCAGTAGGAGGTCCATCAGGTGAGGCTACATGTCAGTTTTTGGTAGCCCTAGGATATATGGTGTAGAACCAGATGATTTTTAAAGTTTCTACTATAATAGCCTATGTAAAAAAGTTTTGATCCCAGGGTGGGGCCAATTTTGACCCAAGGGCTATAATATAAAGAAACTTTGTAGAGGTCTATTAGATAAAGCTACATGCGGCATTTGGTAGCCCTAGGCCTTATGGGTTTGGACAAAAAGATTTTCAAAGATTTTCAATATTTTTCAGTTTTGTTGCCATGGCAACTACAGTTTTAACAGGAATCAAATTCTTTCAGGAAATTCTGAAGAGGACCATTGCAGGATCATTTCTGTAAAGTTTGTTTAAATTTGGTTAAAACTGGATGGGTAGTTACAGAGAAGACGTTTTAAATAAAAGTTAACACACACATTAACGGACTGACCCATACATGACAGGCCAGTGGAGCTAAAAATATGTGTGGTTTTTTTTTTTTTTTATAAAACCCTGGTTTACGTAAAACTGTCCACTGTTTGCATTCTTTTACAAGTGAACTGTTAAAGTCATCAATTCATACATCTTGGCTTAAGGTCTTTGATATTAGTTGAACTAGCATGGCTCGGCCCCATTTTTACACATAATACATAATAGTTTCAGCTAAAGTGAAATAACAGCATTATTGTAACAGTTGGTGATGCCCTTGACTATTTACCAGATGACAAAATTTTAGACTTGTTTCCGTAGACAGCTGTTGCAGGCTGCCAATAAAATATGGTTGAATAATAGAATTCACCTTTAAATGGATAGAAAGCATTGTTTGAAGAAGAGAAAATGCTGGTCAAGAGGCTTTTGAAAACACTGTGAGAAAAGATAACCAGATTTCCCCTTTTCCCACATGTTTCTACCCCATCGTAGGACTTCAGCTCATTTGTAACAATTCTGAAATTGTGGACTGCAGATTTCTTGAATTTGGATTAGCCTAAAATTGTTGTTTGGTAAAGGGCTAAAGGGCTTTATACCTCCTCCGAACCACTACTCACCAACACACATTTGAATCCAGAATTTTGTAAGTCCTCAATGGTGTTCATTAAGCCAAGCGGTTGCCTTGTACCATAGTATTTATTCTTGCTCAGGCCTTTGAAAAATGCCACCCTGCAATAACAAAAGAGCAATGCAGACACTCACAGACTGCAAAATCAATTTTCTGTACATGTACTTTCAGCACAATAAATTCAAGTATACAAGCTGGTTACTAGCATTTTTTCCATTTCCAACAATGTTTTTTTTTTGAAGGACTTCTTTTTCAGGGTTGTTAAAACTCAGGATTTTGTGGTATGGGGTTACCTGTGAAGTTTGGCAGCAAACGGTCATGCCGTTTGGGATAGGAGGATGTAAAAAAAAAATCTTGACACACAGTGCAGTACACTAATACCTATGCAAATGGACAGTAACTGACTACCATCACTCACATTGAACAAATCATGCACCAGTGAGCTAAAAATTGGAAAGAAGGAGAAAATTTTGGTAACCACCATTTTCCGCAATACCAGTAACGCTATCCTGTGCCTGTCTTCCTCAGGGCAATAAAAATATGGAACAAGAGGGCCATTTGCCCTAAAATGCTCACCCAAGTGAAGTTATCTAGGATTGATAAAGTTGAAAACATCCTGGTAGTTATTATGTAAGACACATGAAACTTAGTGACTTAGTTTTCGATTTAACATAACCAGGTTAAAACTTATTGAAGATATCATTCAGACAAACATTCTGATCTAATTGCATGAGTCTCAGACTGAAAATGTGGCATCTAGAGTGCACAAAAGGTTTTTCTGAGATTTGCTTCACTGACCTTCCTTTTTGATACTACATGACCCAATTTCCAACTTGTCTGAGTCTACAGATAAAACATTCTGACAACTTTTTGTGAGTATCATACTGAAAATGTGGCCTCACAAACCCACACAATGGTTTTTCAAATATTTGTCCCAGTAACCTCCTTTTTGACCTGACGTGACCCAATTTTAAACTCATACTAGATATCATCAAGACAAACTGACAAAATTTCTTGGGTATCAGCTCAAAAATGTGGCCTCTAGAGTGCACATAAGTTTTGTCTTTTATTTGTTCTGTTTACCTACTCTTTGACCAGACATGGCCTAATTTTAAACATGTCAGGGATATCACCAAGACAAACACTCTCATAAACTTTCATGAGTATTTGACTAAAAATGTACAGACTGGAGTACACACAAGGTTTTTCTAATATTTGACCCCCAAAAAATCTTCTTTTTGACCTGACTTGATAAAACTTCACACTTGTTTCAGAAACAAGTCATTCTGTTCAAAAGGGCCTTTTTTGATAGAAACATATACATGTAACAGGTATTTGTTTTGCATGTACTCATGGCCTGTTTGTTTTTGGTCCATAATGAAATAATACATTGAGCTCCCTTGTTCCATGACTTGACATTTCATTAAATAAACAAAAGGGCCATCATGGCCCTGAAGTCCTCTAGAGCGAACACTGGTTTTTCTAAGATTTGACCTAG